>CM075779.1:26774846-29174846 GCA_037974665.1 Ehretia macrophylla | reverse complement strand
CACATTTCTATTACCGAATCCCGCAGTACCTTGGCAAGACAACTTCGCTTCACGTAGAGGCTGGGCCAGCAAACCAAGTGCGTGGGGCTTGGGACTAGGTCTCCGTCGCTCCGGTGCCCATAACTTTTGATTTGTCAGGAGTTATACGACGCACAACATATCGTTGGAAAGCTCTCCAAGAGCTCTACGATGGGTGTAGCAAGCCTGCTCAGCTGTGCCCATTTTTGGAGCCTAAAATTGAACATTTGCATCAATTTCGGGATACTTTTCTTCTTCTGCGCTGTTTTTCTTTCCCGGATCGTACGTCATGAGTCGCGAAAAGGATGACAGCCTAATCCATCACATTTTTTATACTGAATCCCGTGGTACCTTGGGCAAGACACCTTCACTTCACGTAAAGGCTGGGCCCGCCAACCGAGGGCGTGGGGCTTGTGACCAGGTATCCGTCGCTCCGGTGCCCATAACTTTTGATCCGTTAGGAGTTACGTGGCGCACAGCATACCGTTGGAAAGCTCTTCGAGAGCTCTACGATGGGGGCAGCAATCCTTCTCGACTGCGCCAGTTTTCAGAGCCCAAAATCGAACGTTTTCATCAGTTTCAGGATACTTTTCTTCTTTTGCTCTGTTTTTCCGTCCCAGTTCGTACGTCGTGAGCCGCGATAAGGACGACAACTAAATCCATCACATTTCTAATCCCAAATCCCACGGCACCTTGGGCAAGACAACTTCGCTACACACATAGGCTAGACCCGCAAACCGAGGGCATGGGGCTTGCGACCAGGTCTCCGTCGCTCCGTTGCCCATAATTTTTGATCCGTAAGGAGTTACGCGGTGCATAGCATACTGTTGGAAAGCTCTCTAAGAGCTCTACGACAGGGGCAGCAAGCCTGCTAGGATGCACCTATTTTTGGAGCCCAAAATTGAATGTTTTCATCAGTTTCGGGATACTATTCTTTTTTTGGACTGTTTTTCCGTCACGGTTCGTTCGTCGCGACCCGCAAGAAGGATGACAACCTAATCCATCACATTTCTATTACCGAATACCACAGCACCTTGGGCCAGACAACTTCGTTTCACGTAGATGTTGGGCCCGCAAACCGAGGGCGTGGGGATTGGGACCAGGTCTCCGTCGCTTCGATGCCCATAACTTTTGATCCGTAAAGAGATACGCGGCGCACAGCATACCGTTGGAAAGTACTTCTAGAGCTCTACGACAAAAGCAGAAAAGCCTGCTCGGCTACACTTGTTTTCTTTAGTTTCGGGACACTTTTCTTCTTTTGCTCTATTATTTCATCCCGGATCGTACGTCGTGAGACGCGAAAAGGACGACAACCTAATCCATCACATTTCTATTACCGAATCCCATGGCACCTTAGGCAAAACAACATCGCTTCACGTAGAGGCTAGGCCAGCAAACAGAGGGCGTGGGGCTTGGGACCAGGTCTCCGTCGTTCCGGTGCCTATAACTTTTGATCCGTAAGGATTTACACGGCACACAGCATACTGTTGGAAAGCTCTCTAAGAGCTCTACGACGAGGGCAACTATCCTTCTCGACTGCGCCAGTTTTCAGAGCCCAAAATCGAACGTTTTCATCAGTTTCGAGACACTTTTCTTCTTTTGCTCTGTTTTTCTGTTCCGGTTTGTACGTCGTGAGCCACGATAAGGAAGACAACCTAATCCATCACATTTCTATTACCAAATCCCATGGCACCTTGGGCAAGACAACTTCGCTTCACGCAGAGGCTAGACCCGCAAATCGAGGGCGTGGGGCTTCGGACCAAGTCTCCGTCACTTCGATACCCATAACTTTTGATCCGTAAGGAGTTACGCGGCGCACAGCATACCGTTGGAAAGCACTTCTAGAGCTCTATGACAGGGGTAGAAGAGCCTACTCGGCTGCACCTATTTTCTTTACCCAAAATCGAATGTTTTCATTAGTTTCGGGACACTTTTCTTCTTTTGCTCTGTTATTTCATCCCGGATAGTACGTCGTGAGACGCGAAAAGGACGACAACCTAATCCATCACATTTCTATTACCGAATCCCATGGCACCTTGGGCAAAACAACTTCGCTTCACGTAGAGGCTGGGCCAGCAAACCGTGGGCGTGGGGCTTGGGACCAAGTCTCCGTCGCTCTGGTGCCCATAACTTTTGATCCGTAAGGAGTTACATGGTGTACAGCATACCGTTGGAAAGCTCTCCGAGAGCTCTACGAGGGGGCAGCAAGCCTGCTCGGCTGCACCTATTTTTGGAGCCCAAAATCGAACATTTTCATCAGTTTAGGGACACTTTTCTTCTTTTGCGCTGTTTTTCGGTCCCGGATCGTACGTCGTGAGCCGCGAAAAGGACGTCAACTAAATCCATTACATTTCTATTCCCGAATCCCGTGGCACCTTGGGCAAGACAACTTCACTTCACGTAGAGGCTGGGCCCACAAATCGAGGGCATGGGGCTTGTGACCTGGTATCCGTCGCTCTAGTACCCATAACTTTTGATCCGTAAGGAGTTATACGACGCACAGTATACCGTTGGAAAGCTCACCGAGAGCTCTACGATGGGGGCAGAGATCCAACTCTGCTGTGCCTATTTTCAGAGACCAAAATCGAATATTTTCATCAGTTTCGGCATAATTTTCCTTTTTTGCGCTATTTTTCCATCCATGTTCGTACGTCGTGAGCCGCGATAAGGACGACATCATAATCCATCACATTTCTATTACCGAATCCCACGGCACCTTGGGCAAGACAACTTCGCTTCATGTAGAGGCTGGGCCCACAAACCGAGGGCGTGGCGCTTGGGACCAAGTCTCTGTCGCTCTGATGCCCATAACTTTTGATCCGTAAGGAGTTACGTGGCGCACAACATACCGTTGGAAAGCTCTCCGAGAGCTCTACGATAGGGGCAACAATCCTGCTTTTTTGCGCCTATTTTTGGATCCCAAAATCGAACATTTTCAACAATTTTGGGACACTTTTCTTCTTTTGCGCTATTTTTTCGTCCCGAATCGTACGTCGCGAGCCGCGAAAAGGACAACAACCTAATCCATCACATTTCTATTATCAAAACCCACGCCATCTTGGGCAAGACAACTTCGCTTCACGTAGAGGCTGGGCCCGCAAACTGAGGACGTGGGGCTTAGAACCAGGTCTCCGTCGCTCCGGTGCCCAGAACTTTTGATCCGTAAGGAGTTACGCGGCGCACAGCATACTGTTGGAAAGCTCTTCGAGAGCTCTACGATGGGGGCAACAAGCTTGCTTGGTTGCGCCTGTTTTCAGAGCCCAAAATCGAACGTTTTCATCAGTTTCATGAAACTTTTCTTCTTCTGCGCTGTTTTTATTTCCCGGATCGTACGTCGTGAGCCGCGAAAAAGACGACAACCTTCTCCATGACATTTCTAATACTGAATCCCGTGGTACCTTGGGCAAGACAACTTCTCTCCACGTAGAGGCTGGGCCCGGAAACCTAGGGCGTAGGACTTGTGACCAGGTATCCGTCGCTCCGGTACCCATAACTTTTGATCCATAAGGAGTTATACGGCGCACAGCATACCGTTGGAAAGCGCTCCGAGAGCTCCATGACAGGTGCAGCGATCCTGCTCGACTACTCCTATTTTCGGAGCCCAAAATTGAACGTTTTCATCAGTTTTGGGAAATTTTTCTTCTTTTGCGCTCTTTTTTCGTCCCGGTTCGTACGTCGTGAGCCGCGATAAGGATGATGACCTAATCCATCACATTTCTATTACCAAATCCACAGTACCTTGGGCAAGATAACTTCGCTACACGTAGAAGCTGGGCCTGCAAACCGAGGGCGTGGGGCTTGGGACCAGATCTCCGCAGCTCCGATACCCATAACTTTTGATCCGCAAGGAGTTACGCGGCGCACAGTATACTGTTGGAAAGATCTCCGACAGCTCTATGACAGGGGCAGAAAGATTGCTCGGTTGTGCCTATTTTTGGAGACCAAAATTGAACGTTTTCATCAATTTCAGGATATTTTTCTTCTTTTGCACTATTTTTCTGTCCCGGTTCGTACGTCGTGAGCCGCAAAAAGGACGACAACCTAATACATCATATTTCTATTACCGAATCCCATGGCACCTTGGGCCAGACAACTTCGTTTCACGTAGAGGCTGGGCCCGCAAATCGAGGGCGTGGGGCTTAGGATCGGGTCTCTGTCGCTCCGGTGCCTATAACTTTTGATCCGTAAGGAATTACGCTGTGTACAGTATACCGTTGGAAAGCTCTCCAAGAGCTCTACGACAAGGGCAGCAAGCTTGCTTGGCTGCGCCTATTTTGTTAGCCCAAAATTGAACGCTTTCATCAGTTTCGGAATACTTTTCTTCTTTTGCTCTATTTTTCCGTCCCTGATAGTACGTCGTGAGCTGCTAAAAGGACGACAACCTAATCCATCACATTTCTAATACCGAATTCCACGGCACCTTTGGCAAGACAACTTTGCTTCACGTAGAGGCTAGGCCCGCAAACCGAGGACGTGGGGCTTGGGACCAGGTCTCCGTCGCTCCGGTGCCCATAACTTTTGATCCGTAAGGAGTTACATGACGTACAACATACCGTTGAAAAGCTCTTCGAGAGCTCTACGACGGGGGCAGCAAGCTTGCTCAGCTGCGCCTATTTTTGTAGCCCAAAATCGAATGTTTTCATTAGTTTCGGGATACTTTTCTTCTTTTGCTCTATTTTTCTGTCCCGGATCGTAAGTCGTGAGTCGCGAAAAGGACGACAACCAAATCCATCACATTTCTATTACCGAATCCCGTGGCACCTTGGGCAAGACAACTTCACTTCACGTACATGCTGGGCCTGCAAACCGAGGGCGTGGGGCTTCTGACCCTGTATCTGTCACTTCGGTGCCCATAACTTTTGATCCGTAAGGAGTTACGCGGAGCACAGCATACCGTTGGAAAGCTCTCCAAGAGCTCTACGACGGGGGCAGTGATCCTACTTGGCTGTGCCAATTTTCAGAGACCAAAATCGAATGTTTTCATCAGTTTCAAGATAGTTTTCTTCTTTTGTGTTGTTTTTCCGTCCCCGTTCGTACGTCGTGAGCCGCGATAAGGATGACATCTTAATCCATCACATTTCTATTACCGAATCCCACGGTACTTTGGGCAAGACAACTTCGCTTCACGTAGACGCTGGACTAGCAAACCGAAGGCGTAGGGCTTGGTACCAAGTCTCCGTCGCTCTGGTACCCATAACTTTTGATCTGTAAGGAGTTACGCGGCGCACAGCATACCGTTGGAAAGCTTTCCGAGAGCTCTACAACAGGGGTGGCTATCCTGTATGGCTGTGCATATTTTCAGAGCCCAAAATTGAATGATTTTATCAGTTTTGGGATACTCTTATTCTTTTGCACTGTTTTTTCGTCCCGGATCGTACGTTGTGAGCTGCAAAAAGGACGACAACCTAATCCATCACATTTCTATTATCGAATCCCACGCTACCTTGGGCAAGACAACTTTGCTTCACGTAGATGCTGGGCTCGCAAACTGAGGGCATGGGGCTTGGGACCAGGTCTCCGTCGCTCCGGTGCCAATAACTTTTGATCCGTAAGGAGTTAAGCGGTGCACATCATACCGTTGGAAAGCTCTCCGAGAGCTCTACAAAAGGGGCTGCAAGCCTATTCAGCTATGTCTATTTTTGGAGCCCAAACTTGAACATTTTCATTAGTTTTAGGACAATTTTCTTCTTTCGCGCTGTTTTTGGGTCCCGAATTGTACGTCGTGAGCCGCGAAAAGGACAACAACCTAATCAATCACATTTTTATTACCGAATCTCATGGCACCTTGGGCAGGAAAACTTTGCTTCACATAGAGGTGGGGCCCGTAAACTGAGGGCGTGGGGCTTGGGACCAGGTCTCTGTCGTTCCGGTGCCCATAACTTTTGATCCCTAAGGAGTTCTACGGCGCACGGCATACCGTTTGAAAGCTCTCCGAGAGCTCTACGACGAGGGCAGCATGCCTACTCGGCTGTGTCGACTTTCGGAGACCAAAATTGAATGTTTTCATTAGTTTCGGAATACTTTTCTTCTTTTGTGCTGTTTTTTCGTCCCGGTTCATACGTCGTGAGTCGTTAAAAGGACGACAACCTAATCTATCACATTTCTATTACCGAATCCCACGGCACCTTAGGCAAGACAACTTCGCTTCACGTAGAGGCTGGGCCCGTAAACCGAGGATGTGGGGCTTGGGACCAGGTCTCTGTCGCTCCAGTGCCCATAACTTTTGATCCATAAGGAGTTACGCGGTGCACAACATACCGTTGGAAAGCTCTCCACGAGCTCTACGAGGGTGGTAGCAATCCTACTAGGCTGCGCCTATTTTTGAAGCCCAAAATTGAATGTTTTCATCAATTTTAGGATATTTTTCTTCTTTTGCGTTGTTTTTTCATCCCGGTTCGTACGTCGTGAGCTGCGAAAAGGACGAAAACCTAATCCATCACATTTCTATTACCGAATCCCATGGCACCTTGGTCCATACTACTTCACTTCACGTAGTGGCTAGGCCTGCAAACCGAGGGCGTGCGGCTTGGGACTAGGTCTCCGTCGCTACGGTGCCCATAACTTTTGATCTGTAAGGAGTTATGTGTGTTCTGACCCCGAATAACGTGTCTTACCTCGATTTGCATGCCATAGACCTAGAATTATATGATCGACCTTGGAATATGTGCCATGTCTTGATTTTTGTGCATGCTTCGTCATATGTGCCTTGACCTAGAATTGTGTGCCCTAATCCTCGATTTACATGCGTTACCTCGTTTTGTTTACCCTGACCTTGAATTACATGTCTTAACCTAGATTTAAGTGTCATACCTTGAATTACGTGCCTTGCATTGGTTTACGTGCATTCATTTAGGGTTGCGTGCATTTACCTTGGAGTCGGTGCATTTGCTTTGAAGTGCGTGCCTTACCTCGTAGTGCGTGCCATAGACATAGGAAAGAGTGCCCGCACGCTAATCAATAAAGAATCTACACAAAGCACTAGACTATAAAATAATCCTACAAACACCACTAACTATTATTATAATCCTAATTCAAATCTCTACAAAATCCACTAACACCTAAATATTATATTTTAAACTCACTACAAGACAAAATCTCACAAACCTCTAAACATATCCTATATTCTATTCTACCTAAAATCCCTAAATACCCAACATTCTCTTACACACATGCTAAACCCTAAGCATTTTCCTATTATCTAAATATTCCTATGATAAGTACAAGACACAATGCAACCTAGGATAGACAAATGCAAGACAATACAAAAAAATAATAAAAACATCACCCAAACCCTTCCCATTCTTGACCAAATCACCCTAGCATGCTAACAATTCAAAACAATGCTCAAAAGATGACACAAAAATCAGTTTTTACAAGCTCATGGCCGACACACACACACACACAAGCATCATTTCTCTCTCAAACTCTCTTTTTCCTCTCAAACTCTCCCATTCTCTCTCAATTTTTTACCAAGGCAGTCCTTTGAGCTCCCAAGACTCCTCACAAGCTCTCAAGGACTCTTTAAGACTCTCCCAATCTTGTCCATAGCAAGCCATAGCAAGCAAACACGCAAGAAAGCCTCATACAAGCTCATAACTCATCATTTTCGGCCTAGGTAAAGTTTTGATGGTTTTCTTCCATTTCTTTTTATTCTAAACACATGCACACCTCCTACACAAGCTAACTAAGCTAGGATTTAAGGAAAAACAAGCAACCACTGGGCCAAAGCAAGGAATAGGGGCTATTTGTGCGATTCAAAGAACAATCTTGCATTTTCATCCATCAATAGGCTAAGGTGAGGGTTAAACTCTTTTAAAAGCTTTCAAAACTCACATGCATGCTCTCATGTGGCTATATTTACCTCTGTAGTTGTTGTATATGTGTGTATATGAGCTTATCTACTCATGCATGGCATGATAATGGCTAGAACTTGAAGATAGGTAAAAACGTTTTTGCTGGCAGTTTTCTGACCTTGTAGTACGAAGTACATTTGGCTTATTAAACCTCGATAAAAATGCGTGAAAATTGGTAGGTCACTAGTTTTTTCAGTTATAAACATTTTTTTTAGAAATAGGCCAAGGCCAATTTTGATTCTAAGACCCCCAAAATGGAAAAATATCGAAAGGTATCTAAATCTGGAAAAATTGAAAAAATGAAATAGGTTTCTGGCAGATTACTGACTTTGTAGAACGAAGTGTTTTTGACCTAGTAAATGTTGATAAAAATGCATGAAAATTGATAGATTGCTATATTTTTCCATTCTGGATATTTTTGTCAGAAATAGGCCAAAGCTAAATCGGAATCTAAAACCCTCAAAAATGGCAAATATCGTAATGTGTCCAAAACTGGACAGTTTTGCGTAGTCCCACGGTTTTGGCCATAACTCCTAAGTCCGAACTCCAAATGATGCGAGGTTTGTTCCTAGATTTAAATCACTCATTAAGCTTTAATGTGACATTTTGTTCACTGAATTTGGAAATTATTTGCTTGGCTAACGGAATGTGGGAAAATAGGCCATTGCAGTAGGGTTTTGCTTAGTAAAATGCTTTGAAACATGTTGTAACTTCACTTGGGGTATTAAATGCTTGGAATTGTGGCAATTAGAAGTTGTGTGGGCTGTTTTGGATGGTTGAGGATACTTAATTTGGTTGATGCATGGTTTGGATTCGTTAATTGATGAATTGTTGCTTAATCGCATGTGTAAGTACGAATTGAGGCCTTATTGCTTATGAAAACTTGCTAAGTGATGATCCTATGGTTAAATGTGTTCAATTGTATGGTTAGTAGGCTGCCCAATAAATGTTAAGTATGCTTGAAATGGTTTAAGTGTTACTTGTGGTGCTTAGCAAACAAAACCAACCCCAAGCACGGCCTTGTAAGCCCTAATGGCCCCGTAGACTCCCGAGTTCTAAACTATTCATGTGTATTTTATAATTGATGTTGAGAAATGTTAATGGACTGGCCGGAATTTCCCTTATAGCTCTAAGCATGATTCCCGATGATTGCACGTTGATAAGTGAACTATTATTGCACCCGGTTTTGTGTAAGTGTCGTAGCATGCGTGTATGATCTCAACACTTGATATGTGAACTAAAATGAGCTATATGACTTGTTTTATATGATGTTACTTGGCTGTCCGTCAAATGTTCATATGCTTCTAAGTGTTTTACAAAATGAATTTACATGTCAAAGCATGCCTCGTATATTTACTTGTCGATATGTTATCATACGTGTATCCAGAGGCAACCTACTTTGTTGACCTCCTAATGTGAATTGTTAAAAGATATTATATGGCTTGCTTTGTACATGATTACTTGGCTGCCCGTGAAAGTTTAATTGCTCTAAAATTGATATATGAAATGATTATATGTTCTTACAATGCCTTATATGCCAATATGTCAAAATGTGATCATGTACTTGCTCGGAGGCAACCTACTTTGTTGACCTCCTAATGTGAAATGTTAAATGGCATAAATGGGCATTGCATTACAAGGTTCGAACCCTTCATTGTGGCATGGTAGTGTTTCACGAATGCCGGGCGGCATAGGGCTTGCCGGTGCTCCCGCGACTAACATGGTCCAATTCCTTTTTCTCACTTGGCATTCCACCCTCGGAGAGTTGGGTCGTAGGATTTCGGGGTACATCTGGAGTACACCCATTTGGAGTGATAAGTGAATAATTGAAGCCAGCCGCAACAATTGTTATCGAAATGAACTTGAAAGCAAAATCGCAATGTATCCCTTGAACGACAGGAACTAAGTGCTATACAGGGCAAAGTACTACACCTGAAAGTGGTGGGAGCTACCTCTTGGGCCCATAGGAGCCACCTCTAGAGTCCTGTATGTATCAAAACGTATCCTTTTTACTATGTGTTTAAGTACTCTCGCTTGGTTCCTAGAGGACCTCGGGGAGGAAAGACGAGTAAATGTGTTCATTTATATTTATGCCTTGTTATGAACTTACTTATTTTATATGACACGTTTTCAAAAGGGTTTTTCATAATATTAACCGGAAAAGAGTTTTTAAAACATTATCTCTCATTCCCCCTCACTGAGTTCACAAGGACTCACTCTCTTTTTGTCACAGGTGAAGCAGATTTGGAATAGGTACTCGAGGAGAATGTGCTTGTTGATGATTCCTTGGAGTGACTACGTGTTTTTGTGCTTTGCCTGAAAGTAGTTGCTATTTGGATGTTGTGTTTGATTGCAATTGTTCATTTTGTTGATATAAATGACCCCGTTGTAATTTGGGTCTAATTTTGGCTTGTATTGATTATAACTGGACGAACTCTTTATTGGTTGTTTGCTTACATTATCTTGATTAGTTGTGATCATAGGTGTTTAAACCACTAGGTGAAGAAGCATATAATGAAACTCTATCTAATCTCACTTAGGTGCTTATGCGTAAGCTAAGGGATAATAAGTACTTGCAAGACAAGAACTAGCAAATAAACGGGACATAGTTATCATGCTAGGCTTGTCAATCAAACGAGACTATCGAGATAAATTAGTAGGCATATCTATTGATAACAAAATAGGAAATTTTAGTTGAAATTGAATCAATGATTAAAGGTTTTGAGGCGTTTTAGAAAATAGGCCAAACCAAAGGTCTTAAATACAGCCGTTATACTGTCGATTTTTCAGAAAAACTTTTGGAGCTCTAGGCCAACGTTAAGCATTAAATCATAACAAAATGCTAAGAATGTGAAATAGTATAAATGAATTAGGTCATACCCTAGTCTAGCTTCCTTAGGTCGGGTTGGGGCGTGACACCTATATTAGAAAGGTATCAGAGATTAGTTTACTAACTAGGCATTAGTCGGGTTCAACTCTCAAACCATGGGTAGAAGCCCCAAGATAATTATGATGTCTTGTTTATATGTGTTAATGTGTACTAATGTGCCTTAATTGCTTCGAGAATTGAATATTACGTGCCTTTGTGTACTATATGTATTATGTGTCATGCACATCGACACATTAGTGCCCTTAATAATGCATGCATGCTTTTATACTCCTTCCTTGATACATGTGCATGTTATATAACCATGAATGACTGTTTATACACATAGATAGTTAGGATTAGGATTTTCAGCGAATTGAATTTATGCAGGAAGAACGAAAAGACTCGGTTAGAGATTTCTTGCATCTTCACAAGTACTCGATGTATCGTATGTATTATTGGATATGCATATATAAAATGCGTAGCACAGGTATAATTGTTGAGGTAAAGTTATCTCCTTATCTTGGAATACCCATACCTGTGATTAAGTTGTCAATTTTATGGCTATGAAGTTCTTGATTTCGTTAAACTGTTCTTTTAATTGTGGTTCAAGTATAAAGGCTAATGACATACAACTTTCCTTAAGATATAAGAGGATACTATTGGACATGTGGAGTATAATATATATATTCATATGCTTATAATCGAAGTTTGACTTAAGAGTTGCTTTTTAATCAAATTCTTATATCTTAAATTGGTGTAATAGACTATTTAAATGATTGAATCCTTACTTGATTGGAATTAACCATTGATGATTCTTTAGTATAACAAGATATAGGGATGTTGGAATCAAGGTTTACACGTAGCTAGAACTTGTGTTCGGAAGACTACACCTAAAATGTTGGGTCGAATAGAAGTGTAAGGTATTGAATTATGCATTAGATGACTAACGTTGCTAAAGGTCCTAAATTGGATATTGGTGGTATTAAGAATCATGGTATTAATTTGGTGCCCCTCGGATCGTACGTCGTGAGCCGCGAAAAGGATGACAACCTAATCTATCACATTTCTATTACCGAATCCCGCGGCACCTTGGACAAGACAACTTCACTTCACGTAGAGGCTGGGCTCGCAAACCGAGGGCGTGGGACTTGTGACCAGGTATCCGTCGCTCCAAAGCCCATAACTTTTGATCCGTAAGGAGTTATAAGGCGTACAACATACCGTTGGAAAGCTCTCCAAGAGCTCTACGACGGGGTCAGCGATCCTGCATGACAGCGCCTATTTTCGGAGCCCAAATCAAACATTTTCATTAGTTTCGGGACATTTTTCTACTTTTGCACTGTTTTTCCGTCCCGGTTCGTACGTTGTGAGCCACGATAAGGACGACAACCTAATCCATCACATTTCTATTACCGAATCTCACGGCACCTTGGGCAAGACAACTTCGCTTCACGTAGAGGCTGGGCCCGCAAACCGAGGGCGTGGGGCTTGGGACCAGGTCTCCGTTGCTCCGGTGCCCATAACTTTTGATCCGTAAGGAGTTACGCAGTGCACAACATACCGTTGGAAAGCTCTCCGAGAGCTCTACGACAAGGGAAACAAGCCTGCTCAGTTGCGCCAACTTTCAGAGCCCAAAATTGAACGTTTTCATCAGTTTTGGGATACTTTTCTTCTTTTGCGCTATTTTTTTGTCCCGGTTCGTACGTCATGAGCCGCGAAAAGGACGACAACCTAATCAATCACATTTCTATTACCGAATCCCACGGCACCTTGAGCCAGCCAAATTCTCTTCACGTAGAGGCTGGGCCTGCAAACCGAGGGCGTGGGGCTTGGGACCAGGTCTCCGTCACTGTGGTGCCCATAACTTTTGATCCGTAAGGAGTTACGTGGCGCACAGCATACCGTTGGAAAGCTCTCCGAGAGCTCTACGATAGGGGCAGCAAGTCTACTCGGTTGCTACTGTTTTTGAAGCCCAAAATTGAACGTTTTCATCAATTTTGGGACACTTTTCTTCTTTTGCGCTGTTTTTTCGTCCGGGATCGTACGTCGTCAGCCGCGAAAAGGACGACAACCTAATCCATCACATTTCTATTACCGAATCCCATGGCACCTCGGGCAAGACAACTTCGCTTCACGTAGAGGCTGGGCCCGCAAACTGAGGGCGTGGGGCATAGGACCAAGTCTCTGTTTCTCTGGTGCCCATAACTTTTGATCCGTAAAGAGTTACGAGGCACATAGCATATCGTTGGAAAGCTCTCCGAGAGCTCTACGACATGGGCAGCAAGACTAATCAGCTGCGCCTGTTTTCGGAGCCCAATATCGAATGTTTTCATCAGTTTCGTGACACTTTTCTTCTTTTGTTCTGTATTTCCGTCCCGGATCGTACGTCGTGAGCTGCGAAACAGACGACAACCTTATCCATCACATTTCTATTATCGAATCCCACAGCAACTTAGGCAAGACAACTTCGCTTCACGTGGAGGCTGAGCCCGCAAACAGAGGGCGTGGGGCTAGGGGCCAGGTCTCCGTCGCTCTGGTGCCCATAACTTTTGATCCGTAAGGAGTTATACGGCGCACAACATACCATTGGAAAGCTCTCTGAGAGCTCTACAACGGGGGCAGCAAGCTTGCTCGGTTGTGCCTATTTTCGGACCACAAAATCAAACGTTTTGATCAGTTTCGGGATGTTTTACTTCTTTTGCGCTGTTTTACCGTCCTGGATCGTACGTCGTGATTTGCGAAAAGGACGACACCTAATCCATCACATTTCTATTACTGAATCCCATGGCAACTTGGGCAAGACAACTTCGCTTCACGTAGAGGCTGGGCCAGCAAACCAAGTGCATAGGGCTTGGGACCAGGACTCTGTCGCTCCGGTGCCCATAACTTTTGATCCCTAAGGAGTTACGCGGTGCACAACATGTCGTTGGAAAGCTCTCCGAGAGTTCTACGACGGGGGTAGCAAGCCTGCTTAGCTATGCCTATTTTTGGAGCCCAAAATCGAATGTTTTCATCAGTTTTGGTACACTTTTCTTCTTATGCGCTATTTTTCTTTCCCGGATCGTACATCATGAGCCGCGAAAAGGACGACAACCTAATCCATTACATTTCTAATACCGAATCCCGTATCACCTAGGGCAAGACAACTTCACTTCACATAGAGGCTGAGCCCGCAAACCAAGGGCGTGGGGATTATGACTAGGTATCCGTCGCTTCATTGCCTATAACTTTTGATCCGTAAGGAGTTACGCGGCGCACAACATACCGTTGGAAAGCTCTCCGAGAGCTCCACGACGGCGGCATCGATCCTACTCAACTGCGCTTGTTTTCAAAGCACATAATCAAATGTTTTCATTAGTTTCGGGACACTTTTCTTCTTTTGCGCTGTTTTTCTATCCCGGTTCGTACGTCGTGAGCCGTGATTAGGACGGCAACCTAATCTAGCACATTTCTGTTACCGAATCCCACGACACCTTGGGCAAGACAACTTCGCTTCACGTAGAGGCTGGGCCCGCAAACTGAGGGCATGGGGCTTAAGACCAGGTCTCTGTCGCTCCGTTGCCCATAACTTTTCATCCGTAAAGAGTTACGCGGCGCACAACATACCGTTGGAAAGCTCTCCGAGAGCTCTACGACGGAGGTTGCGATCCTGCTCGACTGCGCCTGTTTTCAAAGCCCATAATCGAATGTTTTCATTAGTTTCGGGACACTTTTCTTCTTTTGCGTTGTTTTTCCGTCCCGGTTCGTACGTCGTGAGCTGCGATAAGGACGGAAACCTAATCCAGTACATTTCTATTACCGAATCTCATGACACCTTGGGCAAGACAACTTTGCTTCACGTAGAGGCTGGGCCTGCAAACCAAGGGCATGGGCCTTTGGACCAGGTCTCCGTCGCTCCGTTGCCCATAACTTTTCATCCGTAAGGAGTTACGCGACGCACAGCATACCGTTGGAAAGCTCTTCTAGAGCTCTACGATAGGGGCAACAAGCTTGCTTAGTTGCGCCTATTTTCGGAGTCCAAAATTGAACGTTTTCACCAGTTTTGGGATATTGTTCTTCTTTTGCACTGTTTTTCTGTCCCGGTTCGTACGTCGTGAGCCGCGAAAAGGATGACAACATAATCCATCACATTTCTATTACCGAATCTCACAGCACATTTGGCCAGACAACTTCATTTCACGTAGAGGCGGGGCCCGTAAACCGAGGGCGTGGGGTTTGGGACCAGGTCCCCATCGCTCCGGTGCCTATAACTTTTGATCCGTAAGGAGTTACGTGACGCACAACATACCGTTGGAAAGCTTTCCGAGAGCTCTGCGACGAGGGCAGCAAGCTTACTCGGCTGTGCCTGTTATCGAAGCCCAAAATCGAACGTTTTCATCAGTTTTGGGATATTTTTCTTTTGTGCTGTTTTTTAGTCCTGGATCGTATGTCGTGATTTGCAAAAAGGACGGCACTTAATCCATCACATTTCTATTACCGAATCCCACGGTACTTTGGCAAGACAACTTCATTTCACGTAGAAGCTGTGCCAGCAAACCAAGTCCGTAGGGCTTGGGACCAGGTCTCCGTCGCTCCAGTACCCATAACTTTTGATCCGTAAGGAGTTACAAGGCGCACAACATACCGTTGGAAAGCTCTCCAAGAGCTACGACGGGGGTAGCAAGCCTGCTCAGCTGTGCCCATTTTTGTAGCCTAAAATAGAACGTTTTCATCAGTTTCGGGATACTTTTCTTCTTTTGCGTTGTTTTTCTTTCCCGGATCGTACGTCGTGAGCCGCGAAAAGGACGATAGCCTAATCCATCACATTTTTGATACTGAATCCTGCGGCACCTTGGGCAAGACACCTTCACTTCACGTAGAGGCTGGGCCCGAAAACTGAGGGCGTGGGCTTTGTGACCAGGTATCCGTCGCTTCGGTGCCCATAACTTTTGATCCGTTAGGAGTTACGTGGTCCACAGCATACCGTTGGAAAGCTTTCCGAGAGCTCTACGACGGGGGCAACGATCCTTCTCAAATGCGCCAATTTTCAGAGCTCAAAATCGAACGTTTTCATTAGTTTTGGGACACTTTTCTTTTTTTGCTCTGTTTTTCCGTCCCGGTTCGTACGTCGTGAGCCGCGATAAGGACGACAACCTAATCCATCACATTTTTATTACCGAATCCCATAGCACCTTGGGCAAGACAACTTCGCTTCACGCAGAGGATAGACCTGCAAACCGAGGGCATGGGGCTTGGGACCAGGTCTCCCTAGCTCCGGCGCCCATAACTTTTGATCCGCAAGGAGTTACGCAGCGCAGAGCATACTGTTGGAAAGCTCTCTGAGAGCTCTACGACAGGGGCAACAAGCCTGCTCGGCTGCGCCTATTTTTGGAGTCCAAAATTGAATGTTTTCATCAGTTTCGGGATACTGTTCTTCTTTTGTGCTGTTTTTTCGTCACGGTTCGTTCGTTGCGACTTGCGAAAAGGACGACAACCTAATCCATTACATTTTTATTACCGAATACCACTGCACCTTGGGCCAAACAACTTCATTTCACGTAGATGCGGGCCCGCAAACCGAGGGCGTGGGGATTGGGACTAGGTCTCCGTCGCTTCGTTGACCATAACTTTTGATCCGTAAGGAGTTATGCGGCGCACAGCATATCGTTGGAAATCTCTTCTAGAGTTCTACGACAGGGGTAGAAAAGCCTGCTCGGCTGCACCTTTTTTCTTTACCCAAAATTGAACGTTTTCATTAGTTTTGGGACACTTTTCTTCTTTTGCTCTGTTTTTTCATCCCGGATCGTACGTTGTGAGACGCGAAAAGGGCGACAACCTAATCCATCACATTTTTATTACCGAATCCCATGGCACCTTGGGCAAAACAACTTCTCTTCACGTAGAGGCTGGGCCAACAAATCGAGGGAGTGGGGCTTGGGTCTAGGTCTCCATCGCTCCGGTGCCCACAACTTTTGATCCGTAAGGAGTTACACGGCGCACAGCATACCATTGGAAAGCTCTCTGAGAGCTCTACGACGGGGGCAGCCAGACTGCTCAGTTGCACCTATTTTTGGAGCCCAAAATTAAACATTTTCATCAGTTTGGGGACACTTTTCTTCTTTTGCGCTATTTTTTTTTTATCCTGGATAGTACATCGTGAGCAGCAAAAAGGACGACAACTAAATCCATCACATTTCTATTCCTTAATTCCGCGGCACCTTAGGTAAGACAACTTCACTTCATGTCGAGGCTGGGCCCGCAAATCGAGGGCATGGGGCTTCTGACCCGGCATCCGTCGCTCCGGTACCCATAACTTTTGATCCGTAAGGAGTTACACGGCGCACAGCATACCGTTGGAAAGCTCTCCGAGAGCTCTACGATGGGGGCAGAGATCCAACTTAGCTGTGCCTATTTTTAGAGACCAAAATTGAACGTTTTCATAAGTTTTAGGATTCTTTTCTTCTTTTGCGCTGTTTTTCGGTCCCCGTCCGTACGTCGTGAGCCGCGATAAGGACGACATCCTAATCTATCACATTTCTATTACCGAATTCCGCGGTACCTTGGGCAAGACAACTTCGCTTCACGTAGAGGCTGGGCCCACAAACCGAGGGCGTGGCACTTGGGACCAAGTCTCCGTCGCTCCGGTGCCCATAACTTTTGATCCGTAAGGAGTTGTGCGGCGCACAACATACCGTTGGAAAGTTGTCCGAGAGCTCTACGACAGGGGCAACAGTCCTGCTTTTTTGTGCCTATTTTCAGAGCCCAAAATTGAACATTTTCATCAGTTTTGGGACACTTTTCTTCTTTTACGCTATTTTTCCATCCTGGATCGTACGTCGCGAGCCGCGAAAAGGACGACAACCTAATCCATCACATTTCGATTATCAAAACCCACGCCACCTTGGGCAAGAAAACTTCGCTTCACGTAGAGGCTGGGCCCGCAAACCGAGGGCGTGGGGCTTAGGACCAGGTCTCCGTCGGACCGGTGCCCATAACTTTTGATCCGTAAGGAGTTACGCGGAGCACAACATAACGTTGGAAAGCTCTCGAGAGCTCTATGATGGAGGCAGCAAGCTTGCTTGGTTGCGCCTATTTTTAGAGCCCAAAATCGAACGTTTTAATTAGTTTCGCGGCACTTTTCTTCTTCTGCGCTGTTTTTCTTTCCTGGATCGTACGTCGTGAGCCGCGAAAAGGACGACAACCTAATCTATCACATTTCTAATACCGAATCCTGCGGTACCTTGGCAAGATAACTTCTCTTCACGTAGAGGCTGGGCTCGCAAACCGAGGGTGTGGGGCTTGTGACCATGTATCCGAAGCTCCGGTGCCCATAACTTTTGATCCGTAAGGAGTTATGCGGCGCACAGCATACCGTTGGAAAGCTCTCCGAGAGCTCTATGACGGGTGCAGCAATCCTGCTCGACTGTGCCTATTTTCGGAGCCCAAAATTGAACATTTTCATCAGTTTCGGGACACTTTTCTTCTTTTGGCTGTTTTTTAGTCCCGGTTCGTACGTTGTGAGCCGCGATAAGGACGACAACCTAATCCATCACATTTCTATTACCGAATCCCACGGTATCTTAGGCAAGACAACTTCGCTACATGTAGAAGCTGGGCCTGCAAACCGAGGGCGTGGGGCTTGGGACCAGGTCTCCCTAGTTTCGGTGCCCATAACTTTTGATCCGCAAGGAGTTACGCGGTGCACAGCATACCGTTGGAAAGATCTCTGAGAGCTCTACGACAGGGGCAAAAAGATTGATCGGCTATGCCTATCTTCGGAGACCAAAATTGAATGTTTTCATCAATTTTGGGATACTTTTCTTCTTTTGCGCTGTTTTTCTATCCCAGTTCGTACGTCGTGAGCTACGAAAAGGACGACAACCTAATACATCACATTTCTATTACCGAATCCCACGGTACCTTAGGCTAGACAACTTCGTTTCATGTAGAGGCTAGGCCCGCAAACCGAGGGCATTGGGCTTGGGACTAGGTCTTCGTCGCTCGGATGCCCATAACTTTTGATCCGTAAGGAGTTACACGGCGTACAGCATATCGTTGGAAAGCTCTCCGAGAGCTCTACAACAAGGGTAGCAAGCCTGCTTGGCTGCGCCTATTTTCTTAGACCAAAATCTACGTTTTCATCAGTTTCGGGAAACCTTTCTTTTTTTGCTCTGTTTTTTCATTTCGGATCGTACATCGTGAGTCGCAAAAAGGATGACAACCTAATCCATCACATTTCTAATACCGAATCCCATGGCACCTTGGGCAAGACAACTTCGCTTCACGTAGAGGCTGGGCCCGCAAACCGAGGGCGTGGGGCTTGGGACCAGTTCTCCGTCGCTCTGGTGCCCATAACTTTTGATCCGTAAGGAGTTACGCAGCGTACAACATACCGTTGGAAAGCTCTTCGAGAGCCCTACGACGAGGGCACCAAGTTTGCTTAGCTGCGCCTATTTTTGGAGCCCAAAATCGAACGTTTTCATCAGTTTCGGGATACTTTTCTTTTTTTACGCTATTTTTCTATCCCGGATTGTAAGTCGTGAGCCGCAAAAAGGACGACAATCAAATCCATCACATTTCTATTACCGAATCCCGCGGCACCTTGGGCAAGACAACTTCACTTCA
Source organism: Ehretia macrophylla (assembly GCA_037974665.1). Taxonomy (NCBI): domain Eukaryota; kingdom Viridiplantae; phylum Streptophyta; class Magnoliopsida; order Boraginales; family Ehretiaceae; genus Ehretia; species Ehretia macrophylla. The sequence continues at coordinate 29,155,502 of CM075779.1, read as the reverse complement.
CGTAGAGGTTGGGCCTGCAAACCGAGGGCGTGGGGCTTATGACCCGGTATCCTTCGCTTCTTTGCCCATAACTTTTGATCCGTAAGGAGTTACGCGGAGCACAACATACTGTTGGAAAGCTCTTCGAGAGCTCTACAACGGGGGCAGTGATCCTACTTGGCTGTACCTATTTTCAGAGACCAAAATCGAACGTTTTCATCAATTTTAGGATAGTTTTCTTCTTTTGCGCTGTTTTTCCATCCCCATTCGTACGTCGTGAGCCGCGATAAGGATGACATCCTAATCTATCACATTTCTATTACCGAATTCCATGGTACCTTGGGCAAGACAACTTCGCTTCACGTAGATACTGGACCGGCAAACTGAAGGCGTAGGGCTTGGGACCAAGTCTCCGTCACTCCGGTGCCCATAACTTTTGAACCGTAAGGAGTTACGCGGCGCACAGCATACCGTTGGAAAGCTCTTCGAGAGCTTTACGACAGGGGCAGCTATCCTACTTGGCTGTGCCTATTTTCGGAGCCCAAAATCGAACGTTTTCATCAGTTTTGGGATACTTTTCTTCTTTTGCACTATTTTTTCATCCCGGATCGTACGTTGTGAGCTGCGAAAAGGACGACAACCTAATCCATCACATTTTTATTATCGAATCGTACGTTGTGCGCCGCGTAACTCCTTACGGGTCAAAAGTTATGAGCACTGAAGCGAAGCATACCTGGTCACAAGCCCCACGCCCTCGGTTTGCTGGCCCAGCCTCTACGTGAAGTGAAGTTGTCTTGCTGAAGGAGCCATGGGATTCAGTAATAGAAATGTGATGGATTTGGTTGTCGTCCATATCGCGGCTCACGACGTACGATCCGGGATCGAAAAAAAGCACAAAATAAGAAAATTTCCCAAAATTGATGAAAATGTTTGATTTTGGGCACCAAAAATAGGCGCAACCGAGCAGGATTCCTGCCGCCATCGTAGAGTTCTCGAAGAGCTTTCCAACGGTATGCTGTGCGCTGTATAACTCCTTACAGATCAAAAGTTATGGGCACCGGAGCGACGGATACTTGGTTACAACCCCCACGTCCTCGGTTTACGGGCCCAGTCTCTACGTGAAGTGAAGTTTTCTTGCCCAAGGTGTCATGGGATTCGATAACAGAAATGTGATGGAATAGGTTGTCGTCCTTTTTGCGGCTCACGACATACGATCCGGGACAGAAAAACAACACAAAAGAAAAAAATTGTCCCGAATTTGATGAAAATGTTTAATTTTGGGCTCCGAAAATAGGCACAGCCACGCTGGCTTGCTGCCCAATCGTAGAGCTCTCGGAGAGTTTTCCAACGGTATGTTGTGCACTGTATAACTCTTTACGGATCAAAAGTTATGGGCACCGAAGCGACGGATACCTGGTCACAAGCGCCACGCTCTCGGTTTGCGGGCCCAGCCTCTATGTGAAGTGAAGTTGTCTTGCCCAAGGTGTTGTGGGATTTGGTAAAAGAATTGTGATGGATTAGGTTGTCGTCCTTTTTGCGGCTCACGACGTACAATCCGGGTTGAAAAAATTGCACAGAAGTAGAAAAGTGTGCCAAAACTGATGAAAACGTTTGATTTTATACTACGAAAACAGCCACAGCAAAGCAGGTTCACTGCCCCTGTCGTAGAGCTCTTGGAAAGCTTTCCAACGGTATGTTGTACGCCGCGTAACTCCTTACGTATCAAAAGTTATGGGCACCGGAACAACGGATACCTGGTCACAAGCCCTATGCCCTCGGTTTGTGGGCCTAGCCCTTATGTCAAGCGAAGTTGTCTTGAACAAGGTGGTGTAGGATTCAGTAATAGAAATTTGATGGATTAGGTTGTTGTCCATTTCGCGGCTCATGACGTACGATCCGGGAAGAAAAAAAAGTGCAAAAGGAGAAAAGTATCCTGAAACTGATGAAAATGTTCAATTTTAGGCTCTGAAAATAGGCGCATCTGAGCAAGCTTCTTGTCCCCTTCGTAGAGCTCTCTCGGAGAGCTTTCCAACGGTATGTTGTGCGCCGCATAACTCCTTATGGATCAAAAGTTATCGGCACCGCAGTGACGGATACTTGGTCACAAGCCCCATGCCCTCGGTTTGCACGCCCAACCTCTATGTGAAACGAAGTTGTCTTGCCCTATGTACCATGGGATTCGGTAATAGAAATGTGATGGATTAGTTGTCGTCCTTTTTCGTGGCTCATGACGTACGATTCGGGACGAAAAAACATCGCAAAAGAAGAAAAGTATTCCGAAACTGATGAAAACGTTCGATTTTAGACTCCGAAAATAGTCACAACCGGGCAGGCTTGTCGCCCACGTCGTAGATCTCTCGGAGAGCTTTCCAACAGTATGATTTGCGCCACGTAACTCCTTACGGATAAAAAGTTATGAGCACCGGAGCGACGGATACCTGGTCACAAGCCCCACGCCCTCAATTTACAGGCCCAACCTCTATGTGAAGCGAAGTTGTCTTGCCAAAGTTTCCATGTGATTCAGTAATAGAAATGTGATGGATTAGGTTGTCATCCTTTTCGTTGCTCATGACGTACGATCCGGGACAGAAAAATAACGCAAAAGAAGAAAAGTGTCCTAAAACTAATGAGAACGTTCAATTTTGGACTACTAAAATAGGCGCAACCAAGTAAACTTGCTACCCCTATGGTAGAGCTCTCAGAGAGCTTTCCAACGGTATGCTGTACGCAGCGTAACTCTTTACGGATCAAAAGTTATGGGCACCGGAGCGACGGATACCTGGTCATAAGCCCCATGCCCTCGGTTTGTGGGCCCATCCCCTACGTGAAGTGAAGTTGTCTTGCACAACGTGCCATGGGATTCGGTAATAAAAATGTGATGGATTAGGTTGTCGTCCATTTCGCGGCTCACGACGTACGATCCGGGATGAAAAAATAGCGCAAAAGAAGAAAAGTGTCACAAAACTGATGAAAACGTTCGATTTTGGGCTCCAAAAATAGGGAAAGCCAAGCAGGCTTGCTGCTCATGTCGTAGAGCTCTCGGAGAGCTTTCTAACGGTATGATGTACGCCGTGTAACCCATACGGATCAAAAGTTATGGGCACCAGAGCGACGGATACCTGGTCACAAGCCCCACGCCCTCGGTTTATGGGCCCATCCTCTACATGAAGTGAATTGTCTTGCATAAGGTGCCATGGGATTCAGTAATTGAAATTTGATGGATTAGGTTGTCTTCCTTTTCGCTGCTGACGACGTACGATTCAGGATGGAAAAACAGCGCAAAGGAAGAGAAGTGTATCGAAACTGATGAAAATGATCGATTTTGGGCTCCGAAAATAGGTAAAGCCGAGCAAGCTTGCTGCCCCAGTTATAGAGCTCTCGGAGAGCTTTCCAACGATATGCTGTGCGCCGCGTAACTCCTTACGGATCAAAAGTTATGGGCACCGGAGCGATAGATACTTGGTTACAAGCCCCACGCCCTCGGTTTGCCGGCCCAGCCTCTACATGAAGCGAAGTTTTTTTTCCCAAGGTGCCATGAGATTCGGTAATAGAAATGTAATGGATTAGGTTGTCGTCCTTTTCGTGGATCACGACGTACGATCCGGGACTAATAAATAGAGCAAAAGAAGAAAAGTATCCCAAAACAGATGAAAACGTTCGATTTTAGATTCCGAAAATAGGCACAGCCGAGCAAGCTTCCTACTGCCATCGTAGAGTTCTCGGAGAGCTTTCTAACGGTATGATGTGCGTCGCATAACTCCTTACGGATCAAAAGTTATGAGCACCGGAGCGACAGATACCTAGTCATAAGCCCCACGTCCTCGGTTTGCGGGCCCAGCCTCTTCATGAAGTGAAGTTGTCATACCTAAGGTGTCATGGGATTCGGTAACAGAAATGTGATGGAATAGGTTGTCGTCCTTTTTGCCGCTCACGACATACGATCCGAGACAGAAAAACAACATAAAAGAAGAAAATTGTCCCGAATTTGATGAAAATGTTCGATTTTGGGCTCCGAAAATAGGCGCAGCCAAGCTTGCTTGCTGCCCTATCGTAGAGCTCTGGGAGAGTTTTCCAACGGTATGTTGTGCGCTGCGTAACTCCTTACAGATCAAAAGTTATGGGCACCGGAGCGACGGATACCTAGTCACAAGCGCCACGCTCTCGATTTGCGGGCCCAGCCTCTACGTGAAGTGAAGTTGTCTTGCCCAAGGTGTCGTGGGATTCGGTAATAGAATTGTGATGGATTAGGTTGTCGTCCTTTTCGCGGCTCACGACGTACAATCCGGGATGGAAAAACTGCGCAAAAGAAGAAAAGTGTGCCGAAGCTGATGAAAATGTTCGATTTTATACTACAAAAACAGCCGCAGCTGAGCAGGCTTGCTGCCCCTGCCGTAGAGCTCTTGGAGAGCTATCCAACGGTATGCTGTACGCCACGTAACTCCTTACGTATCAAAAGTTATGGGTACCGAAACGACGGATACCTAGTCACAAGCCCAACGCCCTCGGTTTGTGGGCCCAGCCCTACGTCAAACGAAGTTGTCTTGAACAAGGTGATGTGGGATTCAGTAATAGAAATGTGATAGATTAGGTTGTTGTCCATTTCGCGGCTCACGACGTTCGATCCGGGACAAAAAAATGCACAAAAGGAGAAAAGTATCCCAAAACTGATGAAAACGTTCAATTTTAGGCTCCGAAAAGAGGCACAGCCGAGCAGGCTTCTTGTCCCCGTCGTAGAGCTCTCGGATACCTGGTCACAAGCCCCACGCCCTCGGTTTGCGCGCCCAACCTCTATGTGAAGCAAAGTTGTCTTGCCCTACGTATCGTGGGATTCGGTAATAGAAATGTGATGGATTAAGTTATCGTCCTTTTCGCGGCTCACGATGTACAATCCGGGAGGGAAAAATATCGCAAAAGAAGAAAAGTATCAAGAAACTGATGAAAATGTTCAATTTTGGACTTCGAAAATAGTCGCAGCCGGGCAGGCTTGTTGGCCACATCGTAGATCTCTCGGAGAGCTTTCCAACGGTATGCTGTGCATCACGTAACTCCTTACGGATCAAAAGTTATGAGCACCGCAGCGACGGATACATGGTCACAAGCCCCACGCCCTCGGTTTGCAGGCCCAACCTCTATGTCTAGCGAAGTTGTCTTGCCCAAGGTGCTATGGATTAGGTTGTCGTCCTTATCGCGGCTCACGACGTACGATCCGGGTCGGAAAAACAGTGCAAAAGAAGAAAATTTCTCAAAACTGATGAAAATGTTTGATTTTGGGCACCAAAAATAGGTGCAGCCGAGCAAACTTCTTGCTGCCATCGTAGAGTTCTCGGAGAGCTTTCCAACGGTATGCTGTGCGTCACGTAACTCCTTACGGATCAAAAGTTATGAGCCAAAATTTCTCGAAACTGATGAAAATCTCTTGTTTGTCGTATTCCAATAAATTGTGCATAATAATCTATGCCTATAGATGGCTGGCCATAGTACCCGCAATACTAATAGGAGCGGTGAGTCCCAAGAGACCGGAGATGCTCATCAAACTAATCCCGGCATGGCTATGTTTAATATGATGGCAAATGCCATGGATCGCATGTCGCGAGTGATGGAACGTCAAGATGCACGTGAAGCAAACAACAACAACAACAAGAATGATGGTAACAATGGGAGAATCAGCAGAATGCGGGAGTTCCTTGACTTTCGCTCGTCCAAATTCTTCGAGGAAGCTGATGATGATAAGGCAGAGGCTTGGTTGTTTGAGATTGAATGGATTTTCAGGCCACTTGATTATACTGATGAGGAAAAGGTGGAGTTCGCTGTGTTTCTGTTGCACAGGGATGCTGGGTATTGGTGGCACACTGTGGAGGCACTTTGGGAAACTGATCATACACCTCGCTTGTGGGGTAATTTTGTTAGGGCATTCAAGGAGAAATACGTACCTGCAGTTTCCAGGCAGAGGCAAATTGAGGAATTCATGCACTTGAACCAGGGTAATATGACGGTGGCCTAGTATGAGGCTCGTTTTGACCTACTGTCCCGTTATGCTCAATACATGGTCAGTACCCCTGAGGCGAAGATGTGGAAATTTACGAATGGGTTGAGGCCAGAAATTCAGGACCAGTTGGCTTCGCATGACTTTACTACCTATTATGCTCTCCTTGCGGCTGCCTCCCGAGTTGAGAAGAGGAAACTTGATAGAGCCGGTTCGAGCCAGCCGAACAAGAAACCATATCAGCCTCCAGGACAACAGAGGAAATTCCAGACCCAGAGTTGCAGTTAGGGCCAGAGCCAGAACATACCAGTTAATAATCATGGCCCGACTAAAGCACCATAAGCCTCTTCCACCCGCAGATCCACAGGTAGTTCACCTACTACTCAGACTGTCACCTGTTCTTACTATAACAGGAAGGGTCACACCGAGGCCCAGTGTTGGAGGAAATCAGGACGATGCGTAGGGTGTGGCAGCGATCAACACCAGGTCAAGGATTGTCCTAAATGGCAAGAGGGACAAAATTAGATTAAACCAGCTAGTAGAGGCAAGACTCCAGTTCCTAGAGTTCAAGCCCGAGCTTATGCTATTGAGTACAAGGAGCTTCCTAAGAAGACCGCTGTTGTTGAAGGTACATTCTTGTTACTGAATCAACCTGTTAGGGTGTTAATTGATCCAGGTGCTACTCATTCATTTATTACTCCCTTATGTGTGCAACGTGCGAAACTATGAGTTGTATGCTTGCCTTACGAAGTAGAAGTTGGTACTCCGATGGGTTCTAAACTTGTTACTCGCTCAGCTTGTAAAGCATGTAAAATCCAAATTAATGATAGGGAATTCTCAGCCAATCTTATTGTATTACCCTTTCGAGACTATGAAGTCATCTTAGGGATGGACTGGTTGGCAAAGCATCATGCCCAACTAGATTGCCGGACGAAGATTGTAACATTCCAGATACCTGGTCAACCAATATTGGAGGTAATGGGTCGAAGAGACTTCACCGGGAGTTCCATCATTTCATCTACGAAAGCAGTGAAGTCCTTGAGAAAATGATGTAGTAGATACTTAGCTTACCTCATCAACAAGCCGTCGGACAAAGCTAAGTTGGAGGAGATGCCAGTGATTAAAGATTATGCGGATGTATTTCCAGAAGAATTGCCCGGTTTGCCCCCAAAGCGGGAGATTGAGTTCATCATAGAATTACTACCTGGCACCCAGCCGATATCTAAAGCTCCCTATCGTATGGCACCAGCTGAGCTACAAGAAATGAAGGACCAATTGCAAGGATTGTTGAAGAAGGGGTTTGTTCAACCAAGCTCTTCTCCGTGGGGTGCGCCAGTCCTATTTGTAAAGAAGAAAGACGGAACGTTGAGGCTATGCATCGATTACCGAGGATTAAACCAAGTGATCGTCAAGAATAAATACCCACTTCCACTGATCAATGAGTTGTTTGATCAACTTCAGGGAGCCAAAGTGTATTCGAAGCTCGACTTGAGGCAAGGGTACTATCAGTTGCGGATCAAAAAGGAGGACATGCCTAAAACGACTTTCCGGACCAGATATGGGCATTATAAATATGTGGTGATGCCATTTGGGCTAACTAATGCCCCTGCAGCTTTTATGGACTTGATGCACAAGGTGTTTCAACCCTACTTGGACCAATTTGTAGTGATCTTTATAGATGATATTTTGGTATACTCGAAATCTAAGGCTGAGCATGAACAACATCTGCGATTGGTATTGCAGAAACTTTGAGAGCATCAATTGTATGCGAAGTTTAGCAAATGCGAATTTTGGTTGCAGCAGATTGCATTTTTGGGGCACATCATATCCCAAGAGGGAATAGCGGTGGATCCAGCAAAGATAGAAGCGGTGATGTCTTGGAAGAAGCCGGAAAATGTTACGGAGGTTCGGAGTTTTCTTAGTCTAGCCGGCTATTACCGGAGGTTCGTGAAGGATTTCTCAAAGATCGCAGGACCGCTTACAAAGCTCACTCAAAATAAAACAAAGTTCATGTGGGACGACAAGTGTGAGAACAGCTTCTAAGAATTGAAGAAAAGATTGACTACCGCACCTGTTCTTGCATTGCCTGAAGGGAGTCAAGGTTTTGTAATCTATAGCGATGCTTCGAAGGAAGGACTGGGTTGTGTGTTGATGCAAAATGGTAGAGTGATTGCATATGCCTCTAGGAAACCGAAGCCGTATGAATTGAACTACCCAACGCATGATTTGGAGTTAGCGGCTATTGTGTTTGCACTCAAGAAATGGAGGCACTATCTGTGGGGTAACAAGTTCGAGGTGTTTACTGATCACAAGAGCTTGAAATACTTGTTCTCACAAAAAGAGCTGAACATGAGGCAAAGACGGTGGATGGAGCTTTTGGATGATTATAATTGCACAATCAATTATGTGCCCGGTAAAACAAATGTAGTTGCAGATGCCTTAAGTCGGAAAGCGAGCATGGCAAAACTGGAAGTTAAGGTGCAGGAGTTGTTAGAGGAAGCATTTTTGTGGAAACCACAATTGACTCAAAAGGGGTTACTATCTGTCACTACACAAGTTCAATCGACCTTGTTGTCTGAATTGCGAGAGGCTCAACAGAAGGACCAACAGTTTCAGAAGATTAAAGAAAGCAACACAGATTTCAAGTTTCATGATGATGGTATTTGGAGGTAAAGGAATCGAATTTTTGTTCCTAATGATCCAGAGTTGAAAAAGAAGATTTCTTGAATAAGCCCATAACTCAAGATATACTATTCACCCCGGCGGAACAAAGATGTACCGGGATTTGAAGCAATACTATTGGTGGAATAACATGAAGAGGGAAATCGCGGAATTTGTGGCACGGTGTCTGACCTGCCAGAGAGTCAAAGCAGAACATCAACGACCAGCAAGTTTACTTCAACCATTGGAAATTCCTCAATGGAAATAGGAACACATAACTATGGACTTTGCCATGGACCTGCCCATATCACAAAAGGGTCATGACGCCGTTTGGGTCATAGTGGATAGATTGACCAAGTCAGCGCACTTCTTACCGATGAACAAGGAGGATAGTCCTGAGAAATTGAGAGATATGTATGTGGCGGATATTGTAAGGTTGCACGGGATGCCTGTGAGTATTGTATCGGATAGGGATCCTCGTTTTACTTCCCGATTTTGGAAAAGATTGCAAGAAGCTTTGGAATGAAGTTGAGTTTCAGCACAGCTTATCACCCTCAGACTAATGGACAATCTGAGAGAACTATTCAGATTCTAAAGGATATGCTGAGGGCGTGTGTTTTAGACTTTGGAAAAGGTTGGGAGAAATATCTGTCTTTGGCGGAGTTTGTTTATAATAACAGTTATCAGGCCACTATTAGGATGGCCCCATTTGAGGCATTGTACGGACGTAAGTGTCGATCCCCAATTTACTGGGATGAAGTAGGTGAGACGAAGACTTTTGACCCGACCCTACTACTAGAACTTATGAAGACTATTGATAATGTCCACCTCATCCGGAAACGGATGCTTACCGCCCAAAGCAGGCAGAAAAGTTACGTAGACCGACGAAGACGGAGTCTAGAGTTTAAGGTCGGCGACAAGGTGTTCTTGAAGATATCACCTCGGAGTGGACTGATTAAACACGGCAAGGGTGGAAAGTTGAGCCCAAGGTTTGTAGGACCATTTGAGATAATTGAGAAGGTTGGCAAATTGGCGTATCGCCTGGAACTACCCCAAAACCTCTCCAATATTCACGACGTCTTTCATATTCAATGCTATGGAAGTATCACCCTGATCCATCGCATATCTTGGAGCCAGAGCCATTGCAGCTTCGGGAGAACTTGTCTTATGAAGAGAAGCCTATTCGGATCCTAGACCAGCAAGATCAGGAGTTGCGCAACAAATCTATACCGATGGTGAAAGTATTGTGGGATCACCATGGAGTTGAAGAAGCAACGTGGGAAAGGCGAGACCAGATGGAGCAACAGTATCCAGCATTATTTCGAAGGTAATATTGAATTTCGGGACAAAATTTTTTTAAGGAGGGGAAGATGTGAGGCCCGATCTCGATTTGTGTGCGATACCTCGTTTCGTGTGTCCTAACCTAGATTTGTGTGCCTTGACCTAGGTTTAAGAGTCGTTCTCGTTTTATGTGTGTTACATTAAATTACATGCATTCATTTAGGGTTGCGTGCATTTACTTGAGAAAGGTGCATTCGTCTCGTAGTTCGTGTCTTACCTCGTAGTGTGTGCCCTAAACCTAGGAAAGCGTGCCCGCACGCTAATCCAGAAAGTATCTTACACGAAGCACTAGATCATTAATTAATCCTACAAACTCCACTAACTAATATTAAAATGCTAATTCAATTTACTAGAAGACGAAATCTCACAAAAAGCTAGACATTCATATTCTTTATTCTTTAATTCTTTGCACATCCCAAGCACACAATAAAATAAGCTCAAACAAGACAAAAAATTCAGACTTGATCAAGGCCTTGGCCGACCACATGAAGCATTTGACAAAGATTTGCATAATTCAAAATCATGCCTAGACAACCTATGACACAAAGCATAAAAAAATGACTCAAAACCCTACCCAATGCACCAAAATCTCGACCCACTCATTTGCTCTTGCTAGACAATTCAAAAATATGATCTTCAAGACACAAAATCAGAATTTTGTGAAGCTCAAGGCCGATCAAAATGCTTAAGCTTTTCATTTCTTTCTCACATTCTCTCTTTCTCTCATTCACTCTCTCATTTCCTCTCTCTCTCTCTCGGCCTTGGCTGCAATCTCACTCTCCATAGCTTAAGCTCATCATCCTAAGGTTCATCAAGACCTTCAAGCCACTAAGGAACTCGACCAGGCAAGCTAGAAGCAAAGAAATATGCATGCAAGCTCATAGAACACTCATTCGGCCCTTAGGTATGTTTGATAGCTCCTATTTCATTTTCTTTTTGTTCTAGCCACTTGCACATACTAAGAACATGGTTACTAAGCTAGGAATTAGAGAATCTCAAGTTATCTCTTGGCCAAGCAAGGAGAAAAGTCGATCTTGTGCATGATCAAGAGCTTTGTGCATCTTCGTTATTGTCTTGCTAAGGTGAGGGCTAAAACTCCTTTGAAAAGCTTTCAAAAACCACATGCATGCCTTTAAATGTCTATTTTTACCTCTGTACTTGTGATATATGTGTGTACATGAGCTTTTATAAACATGCATGGCAAGATATTTGGCTAGAATGTGAAGATAAGTGAAATCACGTAAATGATGGTCTTCTGACTTGTTGGAGCGAAGTGAATTTTACCAGGTAAATGTTGTTAAAAATTTGTGAAAATTAGTGGGTGACTAGTTTTGCCAGTTCTGAGAATTTTTCATAGAAATAGGCCAAAGCCAATTTTGACTCTAAGGTCCCCAAAATGGCAAAACATCAAAAGGTGTCCAAATCTAGAAAATCTGGAAAAATGAAGCAGGTTTTTGGCAGTTCACTATCCTTGTATAACGAACCAGTGTTGACTTAGTAAATAATATCCACAATGCATGAAATTTGGTAGGCTACTATAGTTTTCAGTTCTGGACAATTTTGTCAGAAATATACTAAGGCTAAATCTGACCCTATGGACCTCAAAAATGACAAGTATTGAAATGTGTACAAATCTGGACAGTTTTGCGTAGTCTCACGGTTTTGGCTATAACTCTTGAATCCGAACTCCAAATGATGCGAGGTTTGTTTCTGGGTTTAGTTCAATCCTTAAGATTTAATTTGAAATTTTATTCACTGGAATTGGAGATTGTTTGCTTGTCTCAATGATTGTGAGAAAACAGTCCATTGCAGTGAGGTTTTCATCTAGTGATATGCTTTGAAAATTATTGTAACTTCTCTTGTTGTATTAAATGCTTGGGATTGTGGCACTTGGATGTTGTGTGGACTGTTTTGAATACTTGAGGATGTTTAATTAATCGATGCATGGCTTTGGTTTGATTACTTGTCAACTCGTGGCTTAATCATACGTGTAAGCATGAATTGAAACCCTAGTGACTATGAAAAACTCGCTAAGTATCGATCCTATGGTTATCGTGTCTATTTGTGTGATTAGTGAGCTGCCCGTAGTTGTCTTTATAGCCCTAAATGTGATTCCGACAATTACATGTTGATAAGTAGACCTTTCTTGCACCCAGTCCTACGTAGATGTCGTTGCATGTTGTATGACCTTATTATTTGATTGCGTGAACCCTGAAATGAGTTATATGACTTGATTCATATGTGTTACATGGCTTTCCGTTTAATATTCATATAACTCCATACGTTTTACAAGTGAAATTACATGTCAAACATGCCTCGTGCGTTTACTTGTCAACGTGCGATCTTATAACTGCTCGAAGGCGACCAACTTTGTTGTCATCCTAATGTGATATGTTAAATGTTATAAATGTGCATTGCATACAATGTTGCAACCTTTCATTGTGGCATGGTAGCATTTCACACACGCCGGGCGGCATCAGGCTTGCTGGTGCCACCGTGACTACCATGGTCCAATTCCCTCTCTCGCTTGGCATTCTACCCTCGGAGAGTTGGGTCGTAGATTTTCGGGGTACATCCGAAGTACACCCAAATGGGAGCGATAAGTGGATTATTGAAGTCGGCCGCAACAATCGTATCGAAATCGATATTGAGAGCAAATGCTCACCGTATCCTTGAAATGATTGGTAATTGTATCTGTTACTCAATTTGATTCTTATACTTTGCGTACCTTATTACTTGTAATACGTGACATGTTTTCAAAAGGGGTTTTTCATAAGTTAACCGGAAAAAGAGTTTCAAAACGTATTTCTTGTCCCCCCTCGCTGAGTTCATAAGGACTCACCCTCTTTTATCATCTCAAGTGAAGAAGACCAGGAACAGGTACCCGAGGACAACGTGCCTATTGATGACTCATTGAATGATTGCTTGCCCTACGTGCCTTACTTGACTATGGCCATTTCGTGAATGATATGTTGCTTGAAGACTATTTCTTATGTTGCTTGTTGTTGTATTGTAAATGACCCCCGTTGTAATTTGGGGTCTAATTTTGGCTTGTACTGATTATAACTAGGTACACATTCTTCTGGTCGTTTTGCTATCGCTACTTTGGTTTAGTATCTATCACAGTCTTATGAAGTATTAGGTAAAGGGTTAAGTAAAATGAATCTATCCAATCTTAAGCAGGTACTCATTGGTAAGCCAAGATCAACATGTACTTTTGTAACAAGGATTGACACATAAACGAGACATAGTTGCTACGCTAGGTTGTTAATCAAACGAGACTTCGAAATAATTAGTAGGCATTTCAATTGGCGATAAATAGTAATCTTAGTTGGAATCGAATTTGAGATTGAAAATCTTGAGGCGTTTAGAGAATTAGGTCAAACTAAAGAGCCAATTACAGCCGTTATGCTGCCGGTTTTTCAGAAAATCTTTTGGAGTTTTAGGCTAAACGTTAAGTGTTAAACCTTCATGAACGATTAAGTACGTGAAATGATATGAATGTTTAGATCACACCCTAATCTAACCTCTATAGGTCAGGGTGGGGCGTGACACCGAAAACAAGTGTAGCCGAGCAAGCTTCTTGTCCCCGTCGTAGAGCTCTCGGAAAGCTTTCCAACGGTATGCTATGCGCCGCGTAACTCCTTACAAATCAAAAGTTATGGACACCGTAGTAACGGATACCTGGTCACAAGCCCCACGCCCTCAGTTTGCGTGCCCAACCTCTTTGTGAAGCAAAATTATCTTTCCCTACGTACCATGGGATTCGGTAATAGAAATGTGATGGATTAGGTTGTTGTCCTTTTCATGGCTCACAATGTATGATCCAGGACAGAAAAACATCGCAAAAGAAGAAAAGTATCCCAAAACTGATAAAAACGTTCAATTTTGGACTCCAAAAATAGTTGCAGCTGGGCAGGTTTGTTGCCCACGTCGTAGATCTCTCGAAGAGCCTTCCAACGGTATGCTTTGCGCCGCGTAACTCCGTACAGATCAAAAGTTATAAGCACCGGAGCGATGGATACCTGGTCATAAGCCCCACGCCTCAATTTGCGGGCCCAGCCTCTACGTGAAGCGAAGTTGTCTTGCACAACGTGCCGTGGGACTCGGTAATAAAAATGTGATGGATTAGGTTGTTGTCCATTTTGCGGCTCACGACGTACGATCCGGGATGAAAAAATAGCGCAAAAGAAGAAAAGTGCCATGAAACTATTGAAAACGTTCGATTTTGGGCTGCAAAAATAGGGGCAGCCAAGTAGGCTTGCTGTCCCTATTGTAGAGCTCTCAGAGAGCTTTCCAACGGTATGATGTACACTGCGTAACTCCATACGGATCAAAAGTTATGGGCACTAGAGCGATGGATACCTGGTCACAAGCCCCACGCCCTCGATTTATGGGCCCATCCTCTACGTGAAGCGAAGTTGTCTTGCAAAAGGTCCCATAGGATTCGGTAATAGAAATGTGATGGATTAGGTTGCCATCCTTTTCGCGGCTCACGACATACGATCCGGGATGAAAAAATAGCGCAAAAGAAGAGAAGTATACCAAAACTGATGAAAACGATCGATTTTGGGCTCCGGAGCGACGGGTACTTGGTCACATGCCCCACGCCCTCGGTTTACGGGCCCAGCCTCTACGTGAAGCGAAGTTGTCTTGCCCAAGGTGCCATGGGATTCGGTAGTAGAAATGTGATGGATTAGGTTGTCTTCCTTTTTGCGGATCACGACGTACGATCCGGGACGGAAAAATAGTACAAAAGAAGAAAAGTGTCCCGAAACTGATGAAAAAGTTCAATTTTGGATTTCGAAAATAGGGTCAACCAAGTAGGCTTGATGCGCACATCGTAGAACTGTCAAAGAGCTTTCTAACGGTATGTTCTGCGCCGCGTAACTCCTTACGGATCAAAAGTTATAGGCACCGGAGCGACGGATACCTGGTCAGAAGCCCCACGCCCTCGGTTTGCGGGCCCAACCTCTACGTGAAGCGAAGTTGTCTTGCCCAAGGTGCCGTGGGATTCAGTAATAGAAATGTGATGGATTAGGTTGTCGTACTTTTCGCAGCTCACGACGTACGATCCGGGACTGAAAAACAGCGCAAAAGAAGAAAAGTATCCCAAAATTGATGAAAACATTTGATTTTGGACTCCGAAAACAGGCGCAGCTGAGCAGGCTTGATTCTTACGTCATAGAGCTATCGGAGAGCTTTCCAACGGTATGCTGTGCGCCACATAACTCCTTACGGATCAAAAGTTATGAGCACCGGAGCGATGGATACCTGGTCACAAGCCCCACGCCCTCGGTTTGCGGGCCCGGCCTCTACGTCTAGTGAAGTTGTCTAGCCTAAGGTGCCATGGGATTCGATAATTGAAATGTGATAGATTAGGTTGTCGTCCTTATCGCGGCTCACAACGTACGATCCGGGATGGAAAAACAACGTAAAAGAAGAAAATGTCCCGGAACTTATGAAAATGTTCGATTTTGGGTCCAAAAATAAGCGCAGCCAAGCAGGCTTCCTGCCCCCGTCGTAGAGCTCTCGGAGAGCTTTCCAACGGTATGCTGTACGCCGCGTAACTCCTTACGGATCAAAAGTTATGGGCACCGGAGAGACAGATACCTGGTCACAAGCCCCACGTCCTTGGTTTGCGAGCCCAACCTCTACGTGAAGTAAAGTTCTCTTACCCAAGGAGCCATGAGATTCGGTAATAGAAATGGGATGGATTAGGTTGTCGTCCTTTTCGCGGCTCACGACATACGATCCGAGACCTAAAAATAGCACAAAAGAAGAAAATTATCCCGAAATTGATGAAACCGTTTAATTTTGGGCTCTGAAAACTGACACAGCCGAGCAGGCTTGGTGCCCCCATTGTAGATCTCTCGGAGAGCTTTCCAACGGTATGTTGTGCACTGCGTAACTCCTTACGGATCAAAAGTTATGGCCACCGGAGCGACGGATACCTGGTAACAAGCCCCATGCTCTCGGTTTGCGAGCCTAGCCTCTACATGAAGTGAAGTTGTCTTGCCCAAGGGGTCATGGGATTTAGTAATAGAAATGTGATGGATTAGGTTGTCGTCCTTTTCACGGCTCACGACGTACGATCTAGGACGGAAAAATAGCGCAAAAGAAGAAAGGTATCCCGAAATAGATGAAAACGTTTGATTTTGGACTACAAAGCCAAGTGCAATTGAGCAGGCTTGTTTCCCCTGTCGTAGAGCTCTCGGAGAGTTTTCTAACGGTATGTTGTACGCCATGTAACTCTTTACGGATCAAAAGTTATGGGCACCGGAGCAACGGATACCTGGTCACAAGCCCCACGCCCTCGGTTTATGGGCCTATCCTCTACGTGATGCGAAGTTGTCTTGCACAAGGTGCCATGGGATTTGGTAATAGAAATGTGATAGATTAGGTTGTCGTCCTTTCCACGGCTCACGACGTATGATCCGGGCGGAAAAATAGTGTAAAAGAAGATAAGTGTACCGAAACTGATGAAAATGTGCGATTTTGGACTACGAAACCAGGTGCAGCTGAGCAGGCTTGCTTCCTCGATCGTAGAACTCTCGAAGAGCTTTCCAACGGTTTGCTGTACGCCGCGTAACTCCTTACAGATCAAAAGTTATGGGCACCGGAGAGACGGATACCTGGTCACAAGCCCCACGCCCTCGGTTTATGGGCCCATTCTCTACGTGAAGTGATGTTGTCTTGCACAAGGTGCCGTGGGATTTGGTAATAGAAATGTGATAGATTAGGTTGTCGTCCTTTCCACGGCTCACATCGTACGATCCGGGATGGAAAAATAGCGCAAAAGAAGAAAAGTGTACCGAAACTAATGAAAATGTTTGATTTTAGGCTACGAAAAAAGGGGCAGCGGATCAGGCTTGCTTCCCCAGTCGTAGAGCTGTCGGAGAGCTTTTCAATGGTTTGCTGTACACCGCGTAACTCCTTACGGATCAAAAGTTATGGGCATCGGAGCGATGGATACCTGGTTGCAAGCCCCACGCCCTCAGTTTATGGGCCTATCTTCTACGTGAAGCGATGTTGTCTTGCACAAGGTGCTGTGGGATTTGGTAATAGAAATGTGATGGATTAGGTTGTCGTCCTTTTCACGGCTCACGACGTACAATCCGGGATAGAAAAACAGCGCAAAAGAAGAAAAGTGTACCGAAACTGATGAAAACGTTCGATTATGGGCTCCGAAAATAGGCGCAGGTGTCACGCCCCAACCCGGCCTATAAGGTTAGACTAGGGTGTGATCTAAACATTCAAGTCATATCACGTACTTACCCGTTTATGAAGATTTCACACTTAATGTTTTTGGCCTAAACTCCAAAATTTCTGGAAAACCGCCAGCATAACGGCTGTAATTGAGCTTTTTGGTTTGGCCTAATTCTCTAAACGCCTCAAATTTTTCCAATCTCAATTTTGTTTCCAACTAGGATTACCATTTAACATCAATTGAATTGCCTATTGGTTATTTCGACGTCTCGTTTAATTTATAACCTAGCATGATGCTATGCCTCGTTTGTTTGTTTATCCTCGTTACAAAAGTACCTGTTGATCTTAACTTAATAGCGAGTACCTGTATAAGGTTTGGATGGTTCATCTTACTTAGCCCTTACCTAATACTTCATAATCCTATTATAGCTACTAGCGATAATAAAAGCTAAACGACCATAGCAGTATCTAGTGACTATCTAGAAGTATTAGTACAAACCAAAATTAGACCCCAAATTACAACGGGGGTCTTTTACATTACAACATTAAGCAACATGAAAGAAACAGTCTTCAAGTAGCATAGTTTTCACAAATGACCATAAATCAAGCAAAGCACATAGGACAGACAATCATTCCAAGGAATCATCGTTAGGCACATCGTCCTCAGGTACTTGTTCTTGATCTTCTTCACCTGAGATGATAAAAGAGGGTGAGTCCTTATGAACTCAGCGAGGGGGAACGAGAAATAGGTTTTGAAACTCATTTTTCGGTTCAACTTATGAAAACCCTTTTGCAAGCATGATGTGTATCACAAGCAAGTACATAACATAATATAATAGTAAAGAACGTAATTACTAGTCTTTCCTCCCCGAGGTCCTCTAGGGACCAAGCGAGAGTACTTATACACGTAGTAAAAAGGATACGGTGAGCTTTTGCTCTCAGATCAATTTCAGAATCAGTTGTTGCGGCCGACTTCAAATCATCCCCTTAACACGCCAGGTGGGTGTACTCCGAATGTACCCTGAAATCCTACGACCCAACCCTCCGAGGAAGTCTAACACCCAAGCGAGAGAGGGAATGGGATCATGGTAGTCACGGGTGCACCGGCAAGCCTGATGCTGCCCGGTGTGCGTGATCACTACCATGCCGACAAGAAAGGTTGCAACCTTATATGCAATGCACATTTATGACATTTAATATATCACATTAGGAGGACAACAAAGTAGGTTGCCTCCGAACAGTCATAAGATTGCACATTGACAAGTAAACGAGCAAGGCATGATAAGACAAGTAATTCCACTTGAAGGGCATATAGAGTTATATGAACATTAAACGGGCAGCCATGTAACACATGTAAATCAAGCCATATAACTCATTTCGAAGTCCACGTAATCAAGTGATAGGATTATTCAACATGCAACAACATCTACGTGGGTTCAGATGCAAGAAAAGCCTATTTGTCAACATGCAATGATCAAAATTACATTTAAGGTTATAAGAGCAACTATGGGCAGCCTACTAAGCGTATAATTCCACACAATATCCAAATGATCAATACTTAGCAAGTTCGCCTAGTCACTAGGGTTTCCATTTCGTGCATATCCGTGCAATTTGAGCCCAAAACCAACTCAAAGTCAATCTCAAGCCATGCATCATTTAATTCAACATCTTCAAACATTCAAAACAGTCCGCACAATATCCCAAAGCTACAATCCCAAGCATTTAATTCAACAAGAGAAGTTACAACAATTTTTCTAAGCATAACACTAAGTGAAACCCTTACTGCAATAGGCTGTTTTCTCACAATCATTAAGATAAGAAAAAAATCTCCAATTTCAGTGAATAAGATTTCAAATTAAAGCTTAAGAAGTGAACTAAAATCAGAAACAAACCTTGCATCATTTGGAGTTCGGGATCATTAGTTATAGCCGAAACAGTGGAATAGCACAAAACTGTCCAGATTTGCACATATTTCGATAATTGACGTTTTTCAGGTCCTTAGGGTCAGATTTAGCCTTAGTCCATTTCTGATAAAAATGTCCAGAACTGAAACATCTAGCAGCACACCAAATTTCATGCATTTTGGACATCATTTACTAAGTCAAATATGGTTCGTTTTACAAGGTCAGTGCATCTACCAAAACCTACTTCATTTTTCCAGATTTCCAGATTTGGAGACATTTCAAAGATTTGCCATTTTGAGGACCTTAGAGTCAACATTATCTTTGGCCTATTTCTGTGAAAAATGTTCAAAACTGCCCAAACTAGTCACCTACCAATTTCGTCCATTTTCAACATCATTTGCTTAGCCAAACTCACCTCGAAATAACAGGTCAGAGAGCTGTCACATAATCCGATTTCACCTATCATCATCTTCAAGCCAATATCTTGCCATGCATGGTTGTGAAAGCTTATGAACGAACATATAACTCAAGTACAGAAGCAAAGACATACATTTATGAGCATGCATGTTAATTTTTGAAGGATTTTCAAAAGGTTTTACCCCTCATCTTAGCAAATCAACAAGAAGAGGCACAAAACTTTGATGAAGCACAATTTTCTTCTTCTTCCTTGCTTAGCCAAGACACCACCTGATTTCTCTCTATTTTTCATAGCTTAGTGTCCAAGCTCTTAGTACATGCATGTGGTTAGAACAAGAAGAAAAGAAATGGAAGCTTAGTAACTCACCTAGGGCCGAAATGAAGACTCAAAGGACATGCATGTGTGATTCTTGCATCCTAGCTAGCTTGGTTGAGTTCCTTTGCTTGTTGTTTGTCTTGATCCACCATAGGATGATGAAGATGAGCTAAGGGATGAAGAAACTCAGCCCAAAACCGAGATTGAGAGAGAAGAATGAGAGGGAGAGAGAGAGAAATGTGAGGAGAGTGAGAGAAATGAAAAAAAAATGATAGCTTTTGCAAAAGATGAAGCATGGGTCGGCCTTGGGCTTCTACAAGTCTGAATTTTTGTCATCTTTGAGCATTTTTGAAATGTTTTAGCATGCCTTGGGTGTGTTGAACGAGAAAGGGTGCTTGGGGTAGGGTGTATGGGTTTATTTTATGCCTAGTGTCTTATGTGTGTCATAGTTTGTCTAGGACTAATTTTTTATGCATTTGTGTCATTAGAATTGTCATAGGAATGTTGGGAATTTAGGGAATCTAGGTAGAATAAAATATAGGAATGTTTGTTGATGAGTTGAATTATGAATAGAATAATAGATAGTGGGAAATGTAGGAATAGTTTAGTATTATTTTATTGTTAGTGGAGTTTGTAGAGAATTTGAATTAGGAATATAATATTGGTTAGTGGATTGTGTAGGATTATTTTAGTGTCTAGTGCTTTGTGTAGGATTCTTTCTTGATTAACGTGGTGGCATGGATTCCTAGGTCTAGAGCACAAATTATGAGGTAGACACGAACTTCAAGACAAAGGCACGTACTTCAAGGCTAATGCATGTAATCCTAGGTGAATGCACGTAAACCAATACAAGGCACGTAAATCAAGGCACGACTCTATATCTAGGTTAAGGTACGCAGTTCAAGGTTAGGGCACATGAAATGAAGTATTGCATGTACATCGAGGTCAGGACACGTATATCTAAGTACCGCACGTCAGTCCGGGATTAGGGCACCCTATTCTAGGTCAAGGCATGTATGACGAGGTATGCACGAAAACCAAGACATGACACATAATCCAAGGTCAGTCATATCATTCTTGGTCTATGGCACGTAAATCAAGGTAACACACGTTATTTGGGGTCGGGCCTCACAACAGTCGAGCAGGCTTGTTGTCCCCGTCATAGAGCTCTCGGAGAGCTTTCCAACGGTAAGTTGTGCGCCGCGTAACTCCTTACGGATCAAAAGTTATGGGCACCGAAGCGACGGATACCTAGTCACAAGCCCCACGCCCTCGGTTTGCGGGCCTAGCCTCTACGTGAAACGAAGTTGTCTTGCCTAAGGTGTCGTGGGATTCGGTAATAGATATGTGTTGGATTAGGATGTCGTCCTTTTTGCGGCTCATGACGTACAATCCAGGAATGAAAAACAATGCAAAAAAAGAAAAGTTACCGAAACTGATGAAAACGTTCAATTTTGGGCTATGAAAATAGGCGCAATCGAGCAGGATTGCTGCCCCCGTCGTAGAGCTCTCGGAGAGCTTTCCAACGGTATGCTATGCACCGCGTAACTCCTTACGGATCAAAAGTTATGGGCACCGGAGCGACGGATACCTGGTCACAAACCCCACACCATCGGTTTGCGGGCCTAGCCTCTATGTGAAGTGAAGTTGTCTTGCCCATGGTACCATGGGATTCGGTAATAGAAATGTGATAGATTAGGTTGTCGTCCTTTTCGCGGCTCACGACATACGATCCGAGACAAGAAAACCGCACAAAAGAAGAAAATTGTCCCAAAATTAATGAAAACGTTCAGTTTTGGGCTCTGAAAATTGGTTTAGCCAACCAGGCTTGCTACCCCTGTCGTAGAGCTCTCGGAGAGCTTTCCAACAGTACGCTGTTCGTCGCGTAACGCCTTACAGATCAAAAGTTATGGGCACTGGAGAGACGAATACCTAGTCACAAGCTCCATGCCCTCGGTTTTTGGGCCCATCCTCTACGTGAAGCGAAGTTGTCTTGTACAAGGTGCTGTGGGATTTGGTAATAGAAATGTGATGGATTAGGTTGTCATCCTTTTTGCGGCTCACGACGTACGATACAGGATAGAAAAACATCGCACAAGAAGAAAAGTGTACCAAAACTGATGAAAACTTTCAATTTTGGGCTCTGAAAATAGTCACAGTCGAGTAGTCTTGCTACCCTTGTTGTAGAGCTCTCGGAGAGCTTTCCAACGGTATGCTGTGCGCCGCGTAACTCCTTACGGATCAAAAGTTAGGGGCATCGGAGCAACGAATACCTGGTCACAAGCCCCACGCCCTCAGTTTACGGTCCCAGGTGCTGCGGGATTTGGTAATGGAAATGTGATGGATTAGGTTATCGTCCTTTTTGCGGCTCACGACGTACGATTCGAGACGGAAAAACAGCACAAAAGAAGAAAAGTGTCCCGAAACTGATAAAAACATTTGATTTTGGACTCCAAAAATAGGCGTAGCCGAGCAGACCTGAAACGCACGTCGTAGATCTCTCAGAGAGCTTTCCGACGGTATGTTGTGCGCTGCGTAACTCCTTACGGATCAAAAGTTATAGGCACCGTAGTGACGGATACCAGGTCACAAGCCCCACGCCTTCGGTTTATGGGCTCATCCTCTACATGAAGCGAAGTTGTCTTGCACAAGGTGCCGTTGGATTTGGTAATAGAAATGTGATGGATTAGGTTGTTGTCCTTATCACGGCTCACGACGTACGATCTGGGACAAAAAAACAGCGCAAATGAATAAAAGTATATCAAAACTGATGAAAACGTTCGATTTTGGGCTATGAAACCAAGCGCAGCCGAGCAGGCTTGCTTCCATTGTTGTAGAGCTCTTGGAGAGCCTTCCAACGGTATGCTGTGCGCTGCGTAAGTCCTTACAAATCAAAAGTTATGGGTACCGAAGCGACGGATACCTGGTCACAAGCCCCACACACTCAGCCTATAATGTGAAGCGAAGTTGTCTTGCACAAGGTGCCGTTGGATTTGGTAATAGAAATGTGATGGATTAAGTTGTTGTCTTTTTCGCGGGTCACGACGTACGATCCGAGACGAAAATATAACGCAAAAGAAAAAAAGTGTACAGAATATGATGAAAACGTTCGATTTTCGGCTATAAAACCAGGCGCAGCCGAGCAGGCTTGCTTCCATTGTCGTAGAGCTCTCGGAGAGCTTTCCAACGGTATGCTGTGCGCCATGTAACTCCTTACAGATCAAAAGTTATGGGCACCGGAGCGACGGATGCCTGGTCACAAGCCCTACATCCTCGATTTGCGAGCCCAGCCTCTACGTGAAGTGAAGTTCTCTTGCCCAAGGTGCCATGGGATTTGGTAATAAAAATGTAATGGATTAGGTTGTCGTCCTTTTCGCAGCTCACGACGAACGATCCGGGATGAAAAAATAGAGCAAAAGAGGAAAAGTATCCCAAACTAATGAAATCATTCAATTTTAGACTTTGAAAACAGGCGCAGCCGAGTAGGCTTCCTGCCCCTGTCGTAGAGCTCTCGGAGAGCTTTTCAACGGTATGTTGTGCGCCACTTAACTCCTTACAAATCAAAAGTTATGGGCACCGGAGCGACGGATACCTGGTCACAAGCCCCATGCCCTCGGTTTACGGGCCCAACCTCTACGTGAAGTGAAGTTCTTTTGCCCAAGGTGTCATGGGATTCAGTAATAGAAATGTGATGGTTTAGGTTGTTATCCTTTTCGCAGCTCATGACATACGATCCGAGACCGAAAAACAGCACAAAAGAAGAAAATTATGCCAAAATTGATGAAAACATTCGAGATTATACTCCCAAAATAGTCACAGCAGAGCAAGACTGATGCCTGCATTGTGGAGCCCTCGGAGAGCTTTCCAACGGTATGCTGTGCACTGCTTAACTCCTTACAGATCAAAAGTTATGGGCACCGGAGCGACAGATACCTGGTCATAAACCCCACACTCTCGATTTACGAGCGCAGCCTCTACGTGAAGTGAAGTTGTCTTGCCCAAGGTATCGTGGGATTCAGTAATAGAAATGTGATGGATAAGGTTGTCAACCTTTTCGCAGCTCATGATGTACGATCCGGGATGAAAAAACAGCGTAAAAGAAGATAAGTATCTCAAAACTGATGAAAACGTTTGATTTTGGACTATGAAACCAAACGCAACCGAGCAGGCTTACTTCACCTGTCGTAGAGCTCTCGGAGGGCTTTCCAACGGTATGCTATACGCTGGGTAACTCCTTACGGATCAAAAGTTATGAGCACCGGAGCGACGGATACATGGTCACCGGCCCCACGCCCTCGGTTTGCGGGCCCAGCCTCTATGTGAAGCGAAGCTGTCTTGCCCAAGGTACCGTGGGATTTCGTAATAGAAATATGATGGATTAGGTTGTCGCCTTTTTCGAGGCTCACGACGTACGATCTGGGACGGAAAAACAGCGCAAAAGAAGAAAAGTGTCCCGAAACTAATGAAAATGATCGATTTTGGACTACTAAAATAGGCGTAGCCGAGCAGGCTTGATGCGCATGTCGTAGAGCTCTCTGAGAGCTTTTCAACAGTTTGTTGTGCGCCGCGTAATTCCTTACGGTTCAAAAGTTATGAGCACCAGAGCGACGGATACCTGGTCACAAGCCCCAGACTACGAAACATGGCGCAGCCAAGCAGGCTTGCTGCCCTTGTCGTAAAGCTCTCGGAGAGCTTTCAACGGTATGTTGTATGCCGCGTAACTCTTTACGAATCAAAAGTCATAGGCACCGGAGCGACGGGCACCTGGTCACAAGCCCCACGCCCTCGGTTTATGGTCCCATCCTCTACGTGAAGCAAAGCTGTCATGCACAAGGTGCCGTGGGATTCAGTAATAGAAATGTGATGGATTAGGTTTTCGTCCTTTCGCGGTTCACGACGTACGATCCGAGATGGAAAAATAACACAAAATAAGAAAAGTGTACCAAAACTGATGAAAATGTTTGATTTTGGACAGCAAAAATAGGCACAACAGAGCAGGTTTGATGCGCCCGTCGTAGAGCTCTCGGAGAGCTTTCCAACGGTATACTGTGTGCCACGTAACTCCTTACGGATCAAAAGTTATGGGCACTGGAGCGACGGATACCTAGTCACAAGCCCCACGTCCTCGATTTGAGGGCCCAGCCTCTATGTGAAGCAAAGTTGTCTAGCCCAAGGTGCCGTGGGATTCTGTAAAAATAAATGTGATAGATTAGGTTGTCGTCCGTTTCGTAGCTCACGACGTACAATCCGGGACGGAAAAACAACGCGAAAGAAGAAAAGTGTCCCGAAACTGATGAAAACGTTTGATTTTGGGCTCCAAAACCAGGCGCAGCCGAGTAGGCTTTATGCGCACATCGTAAAGCTCTAAGAGAGCTTTCCAACGGTATGTTGTGCGCCGCGTAACTCCTTACAGATCAGAAGTTATGAGCACTGGAACGACGGATACCTTGTCACAAGCCCCACGCCCTCAGTTTGCCGGCCCAGCCTCTACGTGAAGTGAAGTTGTCTTGCCCAAGGTGCCGTGGGATTCGGTAATAAAAATGTGATGGATTAGGTTGTTGACCTTATCGCGGCTCACGACTTACGATCTAGGACGAAAAAATAGTGCAAAAGAAGAAAAGTTTCACAGAACAGATGAAAATGTTTGATTTTGAGCTTTGAAAACAGGCGCAGCTGAGGAGGCTTCTTGCCCCCGTCGTAGAGCTCTCGGAGAGCTTTCCAACGGTTTGTTGTGCGCCATGTAACTCTTTATGGATCAAAAGTTATGTGCACCGGAGCGACGGATACCTGGTCACAAGCCCCACGCTCTCGGTTTGCGGGCCCAGCCTCTACGTGAAGTGAAGTTGTCTTGCCCAAGGTGTCATGGGATTCGCTAATAGAAATGTGATAGATTAGGCTGTCGTCCTTTTTGCGGCTCACGGCGTACAATCCAGGACGGAAAAACAATGCAAAAGAACAAAAGTGTTCTGAAATTGAGGAAAATGTTCAATTTTTGACTACGAAACCAGGCGCAACTGAGCAAGCTTATTGCCCCTGTCGTAAAGCTCTCGGAGAGCTTTCCAATGGTATGTTGTACACCGCATAACTCCTTACAGATCAAAAGTTATGGGCACCGGAGCGACGGATTCTTGGTCACAAGCCCCACGCCCTCAGTTTATGGGCCCATCCTCTATGTGAAGGGAAGTTGTCTTGCACAAGGTGTCGTGGGATTCGGTAATAGAAATGTGATGGATTAGGTTCCCGTCCTTTTCGCTACTCACAACGTACGATCCGGGATGAAAAAATAGCGCAAAACATCAAAAATGTACCGAAATTGATAAAAATGTTAAATTTTGGGCTCCAAAAATAGGCACAGTCGAGCAAGCCTGATGCACCCATCATAGAGCTCTCGGAGAGCTTTCCAACGGTATGCTGTGTGCCGCGTAACTCCTTACGGATCAAAAGTTATGAGCACTGGAACGACGGATAATTGGTCACAAGCCCCACGCCTCGATTTGTGAGCCAAGCCTCTATGTAAAGTGAAGTTGTCTTGGCCAAGGTGCCGTGGGATTCGGTAATAAAAATGTGATGGATTAGGTTGTCGTCTTTATCGCGGCTCACGACGTACGATCGGGGCGGAAAAACAGTGCAAAAGTAGAAAAGTATCCCGGAACTGATGAAATTTTTTTATTTTGGTCTCCAAAAATAGGCGCAGCGAAGCAGGATTCCTACCCCGATCGTAGAGCTCTCGGAGAGCTTTCCAACGGTATGCTATGCGCCGCGTAACTCCTTACGGATCAAAAGTTATGGGCACCGGAGCGACGAATACCTGGTCACAAGCCGCACACCCTCGGTTTGCTGGCCCAGTCTCTACGTGAAGCAAAGTTGTCTTGCCCAAGGTGCCATGGGATTCGGTAATAGAAATGTGATGGATTAGGTTGTCGTCCTTTTCGTGACTCACGACGTACAATCCAGAACGAAAAAACAGCGCAAAAGAAGAAATGTGTCATGAAACTGATGAAAACGTACGATTTTGGACTCCAAAAATAGGCATCGCCGAGCAGGCTTGATGCCCATGTCGTAGAGCTCTTGGAGAGCTTCCAAACGGTACGTTGTGTGCTGCGTAAGTCCTTACGGATCAAAAGTTATGAGCACCGGAGCGATGGATACCTGGTCACAAGCCCCACGCCCTCGGTTTGCGTACCCAGCCTCTACGCGAAGTAAAGTTGCCTTGCCCAAGGTGCCGTGGGATTCAGTAATAGAAATGAGATGGATTAGGTTGTCGTCCTTATTGCGGCTCACGATGTACTATTAGGGATGGAAAAATAACGTAAAAGAAGAAAAATGTACCAGAACTGATGAAAATGTTTGATTTTGGGCTCCAAAAATAGGCGCAGACAAGCAGGCTTCCTGCCCTCGTCGTAGAGCTCTCGGAGAACTTTCCAACTGTATTTAGTGTGCCACGTAACTCGTTACGGCTCAAAAGTCATGGGCACCGGAACGACGGATTCCAGGTCATAAGCCCCACGCACTCGGTTTGCGGGCCTAGCCTATTTGTGAAGTGAAGTTGTCTGGCCTAAGGTGCCATGGAATTCAGTAATAGAAATGTCAGGGATTAGGTTGTCGTCCTTTTAGCTGCTCACGACATACAATACAGGATGGAAAAAAAGCGCAAAAGAAGAAAATTATCCCAAAACTAATTAAAATGTTTGATTTTGGGCTCCGAAAACAGGCGCAGCCGAGTAGGCTTGCTACTCCCATCGTAGAGCTCTCGGAGAGCTTTCCAACGGTATGCTGTATATCGCATAACTCGTTACGGATCAAAAGTTATGGGCACCGGAGCGACAGATACCTGGTCCCAAGCCCCACACTCTCGGTTTTTGGGCCCAGCCTCTACGTGTAGGGTAGTTGTCTTGCCCAAGTTGTCATGGGATTCGGTAATAGAAATGTGATGGATTAAGTTGTCGTCCTTTTCACGGCTCACGACGTACGATTCGAGACGGAAACACAACGCAAAAGAAGAAAAGTGTCCCGAAACTGATGAAAATGTTCGATTTTGGACTACAAAAATAGGCGCAGCAGAGCAGGCTTCCGGCCCCTGTCGTACAACTCTCGGAGAGATTTCCAACGGTATGCTGTGCGCTGCGTAACTGCTTACGGATCAAAACTTATGGGCACCGGAGCGACGAACACCCGGTTCACAAGCCCCATGCCCTCGGTTTACGGGCCCAGCCTCTACGTGAAGTGAAGTTGTCTTGCCCAAGGTGACGTGCGATATTGTAATAGTAATGTGATGGATTAGGTTGTAGTCCTTATCGCGGCTCACGAAGTATGATACTGGACGAAAAAACAGAGCAAAAGAATAAAAGTGTGCTAAAATAGTTGAAAACGTTCAATTTTTGGCTCCAAAAATAGGAGTAGCTGAGCAGGCTTGTTGTCCCCGTTGTAGAGCTCTTGGGAAGCTTTCCAACGGTATGTTGTGCGCCGCGTAACTCCGTACGGATCAAAAGTTATGGTCACCGGAGCGACGGATACCAAGTCACAAGCCCCACGCCCTCGGTTTGCGGGCCTAGCCGCTACGTGAAGCGAAGTTGTCTTGATCAAGGTGAAGTGGGATTTGGTAATAGAAATATGATGGATTAGGCTGTGTTCCATTTTGCGGCTGACACGTACGATCCGGGACGGAAAAATAATGCAAAAGAAGAAAAGTATCCCGAAACTGATAAAAATGTTCGATTGTGGACTCCAAAAACAGGCGCAGCCAGGTCACAAGCCCTACGCCCTCGGTTTGCGGGCTCAGCCTCAACATGAAGTGAAGTTATCTTGCCTAAGGTGACGTGGGATTCAGTAATCGAAATGTGATGGATTAGGTTATTGTCCTTATCGCGGCTGACGACTTCCGATCCGGGACGGAAAAATAGCACAAAAAAAGAAAAATGTCCCAAAAAGGATGAAAATGTTCAATTTTGGGCTCCAAAAACAGGTGCAACCAAGTAGGCTTCCTGCCCCCATCGTAGAGCTCTCGGAGAGCTTGCAAACGGTATGTTGTACGACACGTAACTCCCTACGGATCAAAAGTTATGGGCACCGGAGCGACGGATACCTGGTCACAAGCCCCACGCCCTCGGTTTGCGGGCCCAGCCTCTACGTGAAGTGAAGTTGTCTTGCCCAAGTTGCCGTGGAATTCGGTAGTAGAAATGTGATGGATTCGGTTGTTGTCCTTATCGCGGGTCACGACGTACGATCCGAGATAGTAATACAGCGCAAAAGAAGAAAAGTGTACCGAAACTGTTGAAAATGTTGAATTTTTGGCCACGAAATTAGGCGCAGCCGAGCAGTCTTGTTGTCCCCGTTGTAGAGCTTTCGGAGAGCTTTCCAACGGTATGCTGTGCGCCGCGTAACTCCTTACGAATCAAAAGTTATGGGCACCGGAGCGACGGATACCTAGTCACAAGCCCCACGCCCTCGGTTTGCTGGCCGAGCCGCTACGTGAAGCGAAGTTGTTTTGCCCAAGGTGCTGTGGGATTCAGTAATAGAAATGTGATGGATTAGGTTGTCTTCATTTTCACGGCTGACGACGTACGATCCGGGATGGAAAAACAGCGCAAAAGAAGAAAATTATCCCGAAACTGATGAAAACATTCGATTTTGGACAACCAAAATAGGCGCAGCAGAGCAGGCTTGATGCCGACGTAGTTGATCTCTCGGAGAGCTTTCCAACGGTATGCTGTGTGCCGCTTAACTCCGTACGGATCAAAAGTTATGGTCACTGTAGTGACAGATACTTGGCCACAAGCCCCATGCCCTCGGTTTACGGGCCCAGCCGCTATGTGAAGCAAAGTTGTCTTGCCCAAGGGGCCGTGGGATTCGATAATAGAAATGTGATGGATTAGGTTGTCAGTCTTTTTGTGGCTCACGACATACGATCCAGGATAAAAAAACAGCGCAAAAGAAGAAAAATGTCCTGAAACTGATGAAAACGTTCAATTTTGGTCTTTGAAAACAGGCGCAGCCAAGCAGGCTTGATGCCAACGTTGTAGAGCTCTCGGAGAGCTTTCCAACGGTATGCTGTGCAACGCGTAACTCCTTAGGGATCAAAGTTATGGGCACCGGAGCGACGGATACCTGGTCACAAGCCCCACGCCC
Organism: Ehretia macrophylla; assembly: GCA_037974665.1. Lineage (NCBI taxonomy): Eukaryota > Viridiplantae > Streptophyta > Magnoliopsida > Boraginales > Ehretiaceae > Ehretia > Ehretia macrophylla. Next base: position 29,125,567 of record CM075779.1, on the reverse strand, counting down.
TCGGTTTGCGGGCCCAGCCTTTACATGAAGTGAAGTTGTCTTGTCCAAGGTGCCATGGGATCAGTAATAGAAATGTAATGGATTAGGTAGTCGTCCTTCTCGCGGCTCACGACGTACGATCTAGGACGAAAAAATAGCTTAAAAATAGAAAAGTGTCCTGAAACTAATGAAAATGTTCAATTTTGGGCTCTGAAAATAGGTGCAGCTGAGCAAGCTTGATGCCGCGTCGTAGAACTCTTAGAGAACTTTCCAACGGTATGCTGTGCGCTGTTTAACTCCGTACGGATCAAAAGTTATGGTCACCGCTGTGATGGATACTTGGCCACAAGCCCCATACCCTCAGTTTGCGGGCCAGGCCGCTATGTGAAGCGAAGTTGTCTTGCCCAAGGGGCCGTGGGATTCGGTAATAGAAATATGATGGATTAGGTTGTCGGTCTTTTTACGGCTCACGATGTACGATCCGGGAAAAACAATGCAAAAGAAGAAAAGTGTCCTAAAACTGATGAAAACGTTCAATTTTGGTCTCTAAAAATAGGCGCAGCCAAGCAGGCTTGATCCCAACGTCGTAGAGCTCTCGCAGAGCTTTCCAACGATATGCTGTGCACCGTGTAACTCCTTAGGGATCAAACGTTACGGGCACCGGAGCGACGGATACCTAGTCACAAGCCCCACGTCCTTGGTTTGTGGGCCCAACCTCTACGTGAAGTGAAGTTGTCTTGCCCAAGGTGCCATGGGATTCAGTAATAGAAATGTGATGGATTAGGTTGTCGTCCTTCTCACGACTCACGACGTACGATCCAGGACGGAAAAACAACTCAAAAAATAAAAAGTGTCCCGAAACTAATGAAAATGTTCGATTTTGGGCTCCGAAAATAGGTGCAGCTGAGCAGGCTTCCTACCCCCGTCATAGAGCTCTCGGAGAGCTTTCCAACGGCGTGCTGTGCGCCGCGTAACTCCTTACGAATCAAAAGTTATGGGCACCGGAGCGACAGATACCTGGTCATAAGTCCCACGCCCTAGGTTTTCGGGCTCAGCCTCTATGTGAAGTAAAGTTGTCCTGCCCAAGTTGCAGTGGAATTCGGTAATAGAAATATGATGGATTAGGTTGTCATCCTTATCGCGGGTCACGATGTACGATCTTAGATGGAAAAATAGTGCAAAAGAATAAAAGTGTCCCGAAACTGTTGAAAAAGTTCAATTTTTGTCTCCCAAAATAGGAGCAGTTGAGCAGTCTTGTTGTCCCCGTCGTAGAGGTCACGGAGAGCTTTCCAACTGTATGTTGTGCACCGCATAACTCCTTACGGATCAAAAGTTATGGGCACCGGAGCGACGGATACTTGGTCACAAGCCCCATGCTCTCGGTGTGTGGGCCCAGCCTCTACGTGAAGTGAAGATGTCTTGCCCAAGGTGTCGTGGAATTTGGTAATAGAAATGTGATGGATTAGGTTGTCGTCCTTTTCGCGGCTCACGACATACGATCTGGGATGAAAAAATTGCGCAAAAGAAGAAAAGTGTCCCGAAACAGATGAAAACGTTCAATTTTGGACTACGAAAATAAGTGCAGCCGGGCAGTCTTGGTCCCCCCGTTGTAGAGCTCTCGAAGAGCTTTCCAACGGTATGCTGTGCGTCGTGTAATTCCTTACGGATCAAAAGTTATGGGCACCGGAGCGACGGATACCTGGTCACAAGCCCCACGCCCTCGGTTTACGGGCCCAGCCTCTGCGTGAAGTGAAGTTGTCTTGCCCAAGGGGCCGTGGAATTCAGTAATAGAAATGTGATGGATTAGGTTGTCGTCCTTATTGCGCCTCACGATGTACGATTCGGGACGGAAAAACATTGCAAAAAAAGAAAAGTATCCTGAAACTGATGAAAATGTTCGATTTTGGGCTTTAAAAACTGCTGCAGCCGAGCAGGCTTCTTTCCCTCGTCGTAGACCCCTCGGAGAGCTTTCCATCGGCTTGCTGTGCAACGCGTAACTCCTTACGAATCAAAAGTTATTGGCACCGGAGCGACGGATATCTGGTCACAAGCCCAATGCCCTCGGTTTGTGGGCCAAGTCTCTACGTGAAGTGAAGTTGTTTTGCCCATGTTACCGTGGAATTCGGTAATAGAAATGTGATGGATTAGGTTATCGTCCTTATCGTGGGTCACGATATACGATCCGGGATTGAAAAACAGTGCAAAAGAAGAAATGTGTCCCGAAACTGTTGAAATGTTCAATTTTTGTCTTTGAAAATAGGAACAGCCGAGTAATCTTATTGTCCCTATCGTAGAGCTCTCTGAGAGCTTTCCAACGGTAAGCTGTGTGCCACGTAACTCCTTACGGATCAAAAGTTATGGGCACCAGAGCGACAGATACCTGGTCACAAGCCCCACACTCTCGGTGTGCGGGCCCAGCATCTATGTGAAGTGAAGTTGTCTTGCCCAAGGTGTCGTGGGATTCGGTAATATAAATGTGATGGATTAGGTGGTCGTCCGTTTTTCGGCTTATGACGTACGATCCGGGATGAAAAAACAGCGCAAAAGAAGAAAAGTGTCATGAAACTGATGAAAACGTTCGATTTTGGACTCCAAAAATAGGTGCAGCCCGGTCATAAGCCCCACGCCCTTGGTTTGCGGGCCCAGCCTCTACGTGAAGTGAAGTTGTTTTGCCCAAGGTGCTGTGGGATTCAGTAATAGAAATGTGATGGATTAGGTTGTCGTCCTTATCGCGGCTCACGACGTCCGATCCGGGATGAAAAAATTGCACAAAAAAAAGAAAAGTGTCCCAAAATGAATGAAAATGTTTGATTTTGGGCTCCAAAAACAGATGTAGCTGAGAAGGCTTCCTTCCCCGGTCGTAGAGCTCTCAGAGAGCCTTCCAACTATATGTTATGTGACGCGTAACTCCTTACGGATCAAAAGTTATGGGTATCGGAGCGACGGATAACTGGTCACAAGCCCCATGCTCTCGGTTCGCGGGCCCAGTCTCTACGAGAAGTAAAGTTGTCTTGCCCAAGTTGCCGTGGAATTCGGAAGCAGAAATGTGATGGATTAGGTTATTGTCCTTATCGCTGGTCACGACGTACGATCCGAGATAGAAAACTAGAGCAAAAGAAGAAAAGTGTACCGAAACTGTTGAAAATGTTCAATTTTTGGCTCTGAAAATAGGCGCAACAGAGCAGTCTTGTTGTCCCCGTCGTAGAGCTCTCGGAGGACTTTCCAACGGTATGCTTTGCGCTGCGTAACTCCTTACAAACCAAAAGTTATGGGCACCGAAGCGACAGAAACCTTGTTATAAGCCCCACGCCCTCGGTTTGCGGGCCCAGCCGCTATGTGATGTGAAGTTGTTTTGCCCAAGGTGCAGTGGGATTCGGTAATAGAAATATGATGGATTAGGTTGTATTCCTTTTCGCGGCTAACGATGTACGATTCGGAATAGAAAAATATCACAAAATATGAAAATTGTCCAGAAACTTATGAGAACATTCGATTTTGGACTACGAAAATAGGCGCAGTCGAGCAGGCTTGATGCCCACGTCATAGAGCTCTTGGAGATCTTTCCAACGGTATGTTGTGCGTCGCTTAACTCTGTACGGATCAAAAGTTATGGTCACCGGAGCGACGGATACTTGGTCACCAGCTCCACGCCCTCGGTTTGCTGGCCCAGCTGCTACATGAAGCGAAGTTGTCTTGCCCAAGGTGTCGTGGGATTCGGTAATATAAATGTGATGGATTAGGTTGTCGTCCTTTTCGCGTCTCACGACGTACGATCTGGGATGGAAAAACAGCGCAAAAGAAGAAAAGTGTCCAGAAACTGTTGAAAATGTTTGATTTTGGACTCCGAAAACAAGTGTAGTTGAGCAGGCTCGATTCTTACGTCGTAGAGCTCTCAGAGAGCTTTCTAACGGTATGCTGTGCGCCGCGTAACTCCTTATGGATATAAAGTTATAGGCACCAGAGCGACGGATACCTGGTCACAAGCCCCACGCCTTCGGTTTGCGGGCCCAGCCTCTACGTGAGGTGAAGTTGTCTTGCCCAAGGTTCCATGGGATTCAGTAATAGAAATGTGATGGATTAGGTTGTCGTCTTTATCGCGGCTCACGACGTACGATTCGGGATGAAAAAATAGCTCAATAAAAGAAAATTGTACCGAAACTAATGAAAATGTTCAATTTTAGGCTCCGAAAGTAGGTGCAGCCGAGCAGGCTTGTTGCCCCCATCGTAGAGCTCTCGGAGAGCTTTCCAACGGCTTGCTGTACGCCGCGTAACTCCTTACGAATCAAAAGTTATGGGCACCGGAGCGACGGATACCTGGTCATAAGCCCCATGCCCTCGGTTTACGGACCCAGCCTCTATGTGAAGTGAAGTTGTCTTGCCCAAGTTGCCGTGGAATTCAGTAATAGAAATGTGATGGATTAGGTTGTCGTCCTTATCGCGGGTCACGATGTACGATTCGGGAAGGAAAAACAGCCCAAAAGAAGAAAAGTGTCTCGAAACTGTTGAAAACGTCCAATTTTTGTCTCCAAAAATAGGAGAAGCCAAGCAGTATTGTTGTCCCCGTCGTAGAGCTCTCGGAGAGCTTTCTAACGGTATGTTGTGCGCCGCGTAACTCCTTACGGATCAAAAGTTATTGGCATCGGAGTGACGGATACCTGGTCACAAGCCCTATACTCTCACTGTGCGGGCCTAGCTACTACGTGAAATGAAGTTGTCTTGCCCAAGGTGTCATGGGATTCGGTAATAGAAATGTGATGGATTAGGTTGTTGTCTTTTTCGCGGCTCACAACGTACGATCCGGGATGAAAAAACAGCGTAAAAGAAGAAATGTATTCCGAAACTGATGAAAACGTCTGATTTTGGACTACAAAAATAGGCGAAGCCGAGCAGGCTAGCGTAGAGCTCTCGGAGAGCATTCCAACGCTATGTTGTGAGCCGTGTAACTCCTTACGGATCAAAAGTTATGGGCACCGGAGCGACGGATACCTGGTCACAAGCCCCAGACCCTCGGTTTACGGGCCCAGCCTCTACGTGAAGTGAAGTTGTCTTGCGCAAGGTGACATGCCATTCAGCAATATAAATGTGATGGATTAGATTGTCGTCCTTCCGCGCCTCACGACGTACGATCCGGGACGGAAAAACAATGCAAAAGAAGAAAAGTATCCCGAAACTGTTGAAAATGTTCGATTTTGGGCTCCGAAAATAGGTGCAACCGAGCAGTCTTGTTGTCCCCGTCGTAGAGCTCTCGGAGACCTTTCCAATGGTATGCTGTGCACTGCGTAACTCCTTACGAATCAAAAGTTATAGGCACCGGAATGACGGATACCTGGTCAAAGGCCCCACGCTCTCGGTGTGTGGGACCGGCCTCTACGTGAAGTGAAGTTGTCTTGCTGAAGGTGTCATGGGATTTGGTATTAGAAATGTGATGGATTAGGTTGTTGACCTTTTCGCGGCTCACAACGTACGATCCAAGATGAAAAAATAGGTCAAAAGAAGAAAAGTGTCCCGAAACTGATGAAAACGTTCGATTTTGGTCTAAAAAAATAGGCATCGCCAAGCAAGTTTGCTACCCCAGATGTAGAGCTCTCGGAGAGCTTTCCAACAGTATGCTGTGCGTCGTGTAACTCCTTACGGATAAAAACAAATGGGCACCGGAGCAACGAATACCTGGTCACAAGCCCTATGCCCTCAGTTTGCGGGCCCGGACTCCACGTGAAGTGAAGTTGTCTTGCCCAAGTTGCCATGGAATTCGGTAAAAGAAATGTAATGGATTAGGTTGTCATCCTTATCGCGGGTCACGACGTACGATCCGGGATGGAAAAACAGCGCAAGAGAAGAAAAGTGTCCCAAAACTATTGAAAACATTCAATTTTTGGCTCTGAAAATAGGCGCAGCCGAGCAGTCTTGTTGTCCCCTTCGTAGAGCTCTCGAAGAGCTTTCCAACGGTATGCTGTGCACCGCGTAACTTCATACGGATCAAAAGTTATAGGCACTGGAGCGACGGATACCTGGTCACAAGCCCTATGCCCTCGATTTGCGGGCCCAGCCTCTACATGAAGCGAAGTTGTCTTGCCCAAGATGCCATGGGATTCAGTAAAAGAAATGTGATAGATTAAGTTGCCGTCCTTTTCGCGGCTCATGACGTACGATCCGGGATGAAAAAACAACGCAAGAGAAGAAAAGTGTCCCAAAACTATTGAAAACATTCAATTTTTGGCTCTGAAAATAGGCGCAGCCAAGCAGTCTTGTTGTCCCCTTCGTAGAGCTCTCGAAGAGCTTTCCAACGGTATGCTGTGCACCGCGTAACTCCATACGGATCAAAAGTTATAGGCACTGGAGCGACGGATACCTGGTCACAAGCCCTACGCCGTCGGTTTGCGGGCCCAGCCTCTACATGAAGCGAAGTTGTCTTGCCCAAGATGCCGTGGGATTCGGTAAAAGAAATGTGATAGATTAGGTTGCCGTCGTTTTCGCGGCTCACGACGTACGATCCGGGATGGAAAAACAACGCAAAAGAAAAAAAAGTATCCCGAAACTGATGAAAACATTCAATTTTAGACTCTAAAAATAGGTACATTCGAGCAGGCTTGATGCCCACGTCGTCGAGCTCTCAGAGAGCTTTCCAACGGTATGCTGTGCGCCGTGTAACTCCTTACAGATCAAAAGTTATAAGCACAAGAGCGACGGATGCCTGGTCACAAGCCCCACGCCCTAGGTTTGCGGGCCCAGCCTCTACGTGATGTGAAGTTGTCTTGCCCAAGGTGCCGTGGGATTCAGTAATAGAAATGTGATGGATTAGATTGTCGTCCTTATCGCGGCTCACGACGAATGATCCGGGATTAAAAAACAACGCAAAAGAAGAAAAGTGTACCGAAATTGATGAAAATGTTCAATTTTGGGCTCCGAAAACATGTGTAGCCAAGCAGGCATCCTACCCCCGTTGTAGAGCTCTCGTAGAGCTTTCCAACGGTATGCTGTGCACCGCATATAACTCTATACGGATCAAAAGTTATGAGCACTAGAGCGACGGATACCTGGTCACAAGCCCCACACCCTCGGTTTGCGGGGCCCAGCCTTTACGTGAGGTGAACTTGTCTTGCCCATGTTTCTGTGGAATTCGGTAATAGAAATGTGATGGATTAGGTTGTCGTCCTTTTCACGGCTCACGACGTACGATCCGGGACAGAAAAACAACGCAAAAGAAGAAAAATGTCCCGAAACTTTTGAAAATGTTCGATTTTAGACTCAAAAATCAGGCGCAGCCAAGCAGGCTTGATGCTCACGTCGTTAAGCTCTCAGAGAGCTTTCTAACGGTATGCTGTGCACTGCGTAACTCCTTACAGATCAAAAGTTATGAGCACCGGAGCGACTGATAGCTGGTCACAAGCCCCACGCCCTCGGTTTGCGGGCCCAGCCTCTACGTGAAGTGAAGTTGTCTAGCCCAAGTTGCAGTGGAATTCGGTAATAGAAATGTGATGGATTAGGTTGTCATCCTTTTCGCGGCTCACGACATCCGATCCGAGACGGAAAAACAGCACAAAATAAGAAAATTGTCCTGAAATTGATGAAAACATTCAATTTTAGGTTTCGAAAATAGGTGCAGCCGAGCAGGCTTGCTGTCCACATCGTAGAGCTCTCGGAGGGCTTTCCAACGGCACGCTGTGCGCCTCGTAACTCCTTACGGATCGAAAGTTATGGGCACCGGAGCGACGGATACCTGGTCACAAGCCCCACGCTCTCAGTTTTTGAGCCCAGTCTCTACGTGAAGTGAAGTTGTTTTGCAAAAGGTGTCGTAGGATTCGGTAATAGAAATTTGATGGGTTAAGTTGTCGTCCTTTTCGCGGCTCACGACGTACGATCCGGAACGAGAAAATAGCGCAAAAGAAGAAAAGTGTTCTGAAACTGATGAAAACGTTCAATTTTGGACTATGAAAAGTTGTGCAGTCGAGCAAGTTTGCTGCCCCCGTCGTAGAGCTCTCGGAGAACTTTCCAACGGTATGCTGTGCGCTGCGTAACTCCTTACAGATCAAAAGTTATGGCCACCAAAGCGACAGATACCTGGTCACAAGCCTCACGCCCTCGGTTTGCAGGCCCAGCCTCTACGTGAAGCGAAGTTGTCTTGCCCAAGATGCCGGGGATTTAGTAATAGAAATGTGATGGATTAGATAGTCTTCCTTTTCGCGGCTCACGACGTACGATCTGGGACGGAAAAAAAGAGCAAAATAAAAAAAGTGTCCAGAAACTGATGAAAACGTTCGATTTTAGACTCCAAAAATAGGCACATCCGAGCAGGCTTGATGCCTACATCGTCGAACTCTCGGAGAGCTTTCCAACCGTATGTTGTGCGCCGCGTAACTCCTTACGGATCAAAAGTTATGGGCACCGGAGCAACAGATACCTGGTCACAAGCCCTACGCCCTCGGTTTGCAGGCCTAGCCTCTACGTGATGTGAAGTTGTCTTGCCCAAGGTGTCATGGGATTCAGTAATAGAAATGTGATGGATTAGGCTGTCGTCCTTATTGCGGCTCACGACGTACGATTCGGGATGGAAAAACAGCGCAAAAGAAGAAAAGTGTCCCGAAACTGATGAAAATGTTCAACTTTGGGCTCCGAAAACAAAAGCAAAGCTAAACATTTAAGAGCATGCATGTGGTTTTTTGAAAGATTTCAAGAAGTTTTAGCCCTAACCTTAGCAAAACAACAAGAAGATGCACAAGACTCTTGGTGAAGCACAAAGTTGATCTTCTTCCTTGCTTAGCCGAGACACCAACTCGATTTTCTCTATTTTTCCTAGCTTAGTGACCAAGTTCTTAGGAGGTGCATGTGGTTAGAAGAAGAAGAAAAGAAATGGAAGCTAGCAAACTCACCTATGCCGAAATGGTTGTTCAAAGAGCTTGCATGTGTGATTCTTGAAACTTAGCTTGCTTGTTCGAGTTCCCTACCTTCTTGCTTGCCTTGATTAACCATGGAATGATGAAGATGAGCTATGGAGTGTATGAACTCAGCCAAAGCCGAGAGAGAGAGAGAAGAATGAGAGGGAGAGAGAGAAATGAAAGAAAAATGAAGGCTTTGCAAAAGATGAAGCATGTGTCGGCCTTGGGCATACAAAAAATCAGATTTGTGTCTTCAAGAAGCATGGTTTTTGATTATCTAGCATGGGCAAGGAGCCTATGTCGAGATTGGTGGCTTTGAGGAAGGTTTTGAGCTAGTTTTTTATGCATTTGTGTCATAGAATTGTCATAGAATGTTTGGAGAATAATTGAATTAAGCAAGCAAGCACTAAAGCCCAACAAGTAGTCAGCCAAGGCATATAGAAATCTGATTTTTTTGTCATCTTTTGGGCATTAATTAATTGTGTGTTGAAAGTGCAAAAGAATAAGGAATAAAGAATAAGGAATGTCTAGCTTTTTGTGAGATTTTGTCTTCTAGTGAGTTGAATTAATAATTTAATATTAGTTAGTGGGATTTGTAGGATTAATTATTGATCTAGTGCTTCGTGTAAGATACTTTCTTGATTAGCGTGAGGGCACGCTTTTTTAGGTCTAGGGCACGCACTACGAGGTAGGGCACAAACTACGAGACGAATGCATATTTTTCTAAGTAAATTCACGCAACCCTAAATGAATGCACGTAATTCAATGCATGGTACACAAAACGAAACACAATTATTAAACCTAGGTCAAGCCACGCAAATCTAGGTCAGGACACACGAAACGAGGTATCGCATGCAAATCGAGGTCGGGCCTCACATCCTCCCCTCCTTAAAAGAATTTCATCCCGAAATTCATTATTACCTTTGAAATAAAGCTGGATACTGTTGCTCCATCTGGTCTCACCTTTCCCACGTTGCTTCTTCAACTCCATGATGATCCCACAACACTTTCACCATCGGTATAGTTTTGCTGCGCAACTCCCGATCTTGCTGGTCTAGGATCCGAATGGGCTTCTCCTCATAAGACAAGTTCTCCCGAAGCTGCAACGGCTCTGGCTCCAAGATATGCGATGCATTAGGGTGATACTTCCGCAACTTCAAAACATGAAAGACTTCGTGAATATTGGAGAGGTTTTGCGGTAGTGTTAGGCGATACGCCAGTTTGCCAACCTTCTCAATTATCTCAAATGGTCCTACAAATCTCGGGCTCAACTTTCCACCTTTGCCGTGTTTAATCAGTCCCCTCCGAGGTGATATCTTCAAGAACACCTTGTCACTGACCTCAAACTCTAGGCTCTATCTCCGTTGGTCTGCATAACTCTTCTGCCTGCTCTGGGCAGTAAGTATCCATTTCCGGATGAGGTGGATATTATCAATAGTCTTCATAAGTTCAGGTAGAAGGGTCGGGTCAAAAGTCTTCGTCTTACCTACTTCATCCCAGTAAATTGGGGATCGACACTTACGTCCATACAACGCCTCAAATGGGGCCATCCCGATAGTGGCCTGATAACTATTATTATAAGCGAACTCCGCTAGAGACAGATATTTCTCCCAACCTTTCCCAAAGTCTAAAACACACGCCCTCAGCATATCCTCCAGAATCTGAATATTTCTCCATCAGTCTAAGGGTGATAAGCCGTGCTGAAACTCAACTTCGTTCCCAAAGCACCAACTTCGCCCTCAGCTTCTTGCAATCTCTTCCAAAATCGGGAAGTAAAACGAGGATCCCTATCACGTCCTGACCCCGACCCATCGCTAGGTTAAGGCCGAAACATGACGTTCGAATCGCTTAAAACATGTAAATAATAATTTAGCAATTGTACATCCACTTAAACCTTCATAACAACTCCAAATAGTTACCCATCCATGGCCTTAAAAGTTTACAACAATTCAGGAAATATTCACAAGACCTCGAATTCCCTTGTTCAACATAACAACTAACTAAGAATCAAGTTTCTGGGTCTTAAAAGAATAATCACCAATTTAAAGTTATATCATCCAACACTATATTATACAAACTTCATCACTGATAATTAAAAACACCATCATAAACCATCAAATTACATAATGCTTATCCCTGGATAAATATATACAAGATCTAGATTCTTCAATTTACATTAATATCTCATGTACTTATAGAACACCAATAAATCTAGAAGTCTTTTACGTATGCAATCCTTTTCTTCAACTTGTAAAGTTAACTCAACCAGCCTTACCTGTAATTGTCATAAAAGAGGGGTGAGCTAGATCCTCGCATATAGCTCAGTGAGGAGGAAAACAAGAAAGGTTTTCACAAAGGTTTTATCATTTCAAAGTCCATTTCGAAAACTTTGACATGCATAAATACATATAACTCACAAGTATCAATACTTGATCCTGCACATATTCAATATGGACATTTGGTAGAGCATGAATTAAGATAACAAATATAACATGTTAACAGTATTCAACTCTACTCTCCGAGGACCTCGAGTGTAGCCACCCCGAAATCTCAAAGGCTCAAGGGCAACTACTACCGAGTTATTGTCCGCTCTGTACACCCCGAATCTCAACGGCTCAAAGGTGCCTCACGGGTTTGTCCCTTCGAGGATCTCTCCCCTTCATTTACCATAGTCATATAGGAACCATTAAGGTAGGGAGGTGTCTGCCACTATCACAGCCGTGTGCACCTCAAAAGGTGTCTACCACTATCACTGCCGTGTGCACCTTTGATCCCATCACTTAACAAACAAGAGGTTGAAACTAAGTCGTACCCATACAGTTTGTAGCCACCCCAAAATCTCAGAGCCTCAAGGGTGCAACTACTACCGAGGTAATGTCAGCTCTGTACACCCTGAATCTCTACGGCTCAAGGGTGCCTCGACTGATACAAGGGACTAACCCCTTATATCCAGCTATATCACTTCCTCCACGTCCGATGTTGAATATTTTACAATTCATATATATATATATATATATATGTATATGTATAACATTCACAATATGGCCATGCAAGAGTTTATATTGCAAAGTACAAAGTGAACTTAAGACTCACAAGCATGACTTTTGTATGCACATTTAATGTGTACAAGTTCGAAGCAAAGGGAATCACGTTCATGATCAAACATAATCTCCCATACCACACAACACATACAATCTTATACCTCAATCATGTCGCAATTAACCTCCTTTTATAACCATGAAACAAATTGGTACAAATGCCACAAAGGTATATCAAGAAATCAAACAACCTCAATACTCCCGTATTATCCCAACTTAGGATATAAATTTACCTACCTTAATAAACTCCAATTAATCTGATTTTAGTCTAGGATCGAAGCTTATCGAATGTAGATAACTCTAGAATCAAACGAAACTCAATTCGGAGTTGAAACGAATGAGATATGGCCTCCGCAATTTCACTGCGCAGAGTTGTCAAACATCCGGGCGTTGTAGCTTTCATCCGGTCGACCGGATGAAGCAGGTAACGCCCAGATTAGAGCTTTCTGCCGGGCGTTATGGCCTCTATCCGGGTGACTGGATAGGGGCTGTAACGCCCAGATAATTGGATGGGAAATGCATATTTTCTACGAAAATAATCCAAACAACCTCTCATCCTCCTACCAACACTCAAGCAAGTTCAAAATGGCTATTAGGCATCATACAAGGGTTCTAATTCAACCAAAACCATCCAACATCAATAATCAACAAACACCCAAAATCAAATTCAAAACCCAAGATCTACAACACAAAATCCTCAATCTTATCATTCAAGCTCTTGTATGCAATTTATAGCAAGACTACTACACATATATCATCACATTCATGCTCAATGTAGCTTTGAAAACTTTTAAGAAAACAACCCTCACCTCAATAAAGGTTTAAATGCAAGCTTGTTGGTGATGATGCAAAGTTGAAGCTTAAAAATGGTGAAAATGGCTTGAGCAAGCTTCCTCTCTTCTCCCTTCTATCTCTTTCTTCTACTTTCTTTTCTTCTTCTTCCTTCTCTTTTCTCTCTTCTTTCTTCTCTCCCTTCTTCTAATCGTGTGTTGTGTGTGTTTCTGCTATGTGTGTGTGTGTGTAGTGTTTTTGTGTGTGTAAAGTGTGTTTGTGTGTGTTTTGAGTTGGTAGGAAATATCTTATAAGTCTCAAATGCCTAAATTGCCCTCTAACTAATGAATTATTTCAAGTTTTCCATCCTAGTTTTGTTTCAACTAATTAGTTAGCTAGTGTAGTGTAGTATAATTTATTTAATTCCTATGATATCTAAATCACACAAATGCATGTTTAAACAATATAAATACACGTAAAACGATGCAAACATACGTTAAATGATATAAATGCATTTCTAATGTTGTGAATGCATAGTATTATCATGTAGTTCTAATTTTAATTATTTTGGTTAGTTAATTTAATTTAGTAAAATTTAATTATCATTTACAACCTCTAAGGTTCTCAAATGCACGCTATTGCACTCATTTATATGTTAAATGAGATAAATGCACGTAATCCAAGGTAAATGCGTATTAATTGATATAATTGCACATTAAATGACGCAAAAATATATGAAATGTTATAAAATGCATATGGGGTCTCGTGCGGGGTTTCACATCCTCCCCTCCTTAACAAAATTGCGCCCTCGCAATTCCCTCATCTGACAATTCCTCGATAAGCTGCAACGACTCTGATCAAAGTACATAAAGGAGATCACTGGTGAAGTATAAAGATACCCAATTAAGAACTCCATATAGATATTGGCGATCAAGAAGTCCCGCTGTAATATTGAATACCACATAGAATACCGAATATAGATACCACATGAAGACCCCGAATAAGAATACTGAATACCTGATGCTGAAAGAAAATACCAATAACGAATACCGAATATTAGATAAGGATTCCCAGAATAAAAGCACCAACCAAAAATACTGAATAGAAGTCCCGAGTAATAATACTATCAAGAATACCAAGTGAGAATAACCATGATGAATTCCCAAAATAAAATCCAGATGACAAATAAGAAGACCAAGTGAAGTCTTCAAATGGAAATACTAGCAAATGAAAATCTACCTTCAACTGTAATTGTTGCCTCTGAACTTTCTCTTGTTCAACTGCATAACCTCAATTTTGAACCCCATAAGCTAGAGCATTTCTTGTAGGTTGTCTCGGTCTACCTTTACCCAGTCATTTAGGGCATTCTTTAGCCCCGTGTTGGTCACTTCCACACCCAATGCACCTACCAAACTTTCTCCAACACTCGGCTTCAGTGTGCCCCTTCCGGTTGCAATGATTACACATAACCTTCTGAGAGGTAGCTGCATTACCTGATGATCCTCGAGTTGTCTTTGTAATGAAGGCACTAAGTTGTGTTCTTGTAGCAATGGGTGGCTCTTCACTTTGGGCTGGATAGGGTTCTTGTGGTGTCGGAGATAAGAATGACCTCTTATTGCCTTGACTTGGCCCACATCGGGTTTCAAGTTGCCTTTTCTCAACGCGGGATGCCGAGTCTAACATATCACTGTATGATGTAAAGCGATGTGAAGCTATGAAATCTTGAATCTCGGGCCTTAATCCTCGAACAAATTGCTTGATCCTCCTGTTTTCCGTCTGGACCAACTCGGGGAGGTAATGAGAGAGCCTGTTAAAACGAGCTTCATAATGAACCACGGTCATCTTATCTTGCTTCAAAGTAAGAAACTCTTCTTCTTTCCTCTCTCGAGCTACTTCCGTAATGTAATTCTCCTTGAAGGATCTAACGAAGTTAGCCCAAGTGACGGGTGTGCCATCACGCTCCCAACGAAGCTTTTCTGTTCTCCACCATTGTTCCGCATCTTCTTCTAACAAGAATACTGCGAAAATCACCTTTCTTTCATCACGGTAGTCAAGAGCAGCATATATCTTTTCAACTTTTGCCAACCAAGCTTTAGCCTTTTCATCATCGGGTTCACCTAGAAACTTGGGAGGTCCATAGCTTAAGAAATCCTTCAATGTGCCATCACTAGTTCCCACACTTACTCCGATCACTTGATGCTCTAAAATCCGGCTCATTCTATCCACGACAGTTATCAACAGATTAAACATCTCTCTTCCAGATCCATCTCGATCAACGTTCTCTGCTTCTCGAATCCCAGTGCTACCGCAAGTATTAGGCCCTGCCATCTATGGGATGGATGCATGATGCCCTTTATATATATATATGCATGGTATGATAAAGGAATATGTGCTCAATCAATGCTCCTATCATGTATATGTTATGGCTATCCCTAACATGCAAGTTTACATATAACGCGAAGTATCCATAACATGGTAGTATATATATGATTTTGATGCATACAACACATTAAGCACGGAGATTCACTTATAGCACATCGGCACATTGGAAAATTACATGTAACACATGAGCACATAAGTTCACATAGGTGCTAAGTACAAAAACTGAGTCACCAATTCAAACCATATGGTTTATCCCTATGATACAACCTCAGCTTAATTCATAATCCAAGACAATTCTTATGTACTACATGATACTATGGCTAAAGTCTTACTCAAGGATCTTCAATCTTCAACTTGATTCTTTGACTAAGATAACCTCGAACAACCATAACCTCCAACTTTCGTTAAAGCCATTTTTTTTTCACCCTACATACCCATATCATCTTAATCAATTTCACCTTGAGGCTTCTACCCACTGACCAGGGGTTCCAAACCCAGCTTGCGCCTAGCTAATGAGCTAAGCTCTGATACCACTCTAGGTGTCACGTCCCGACCCCGACCCATCGCTAGGTTAAGGTCAAAACATGACGTTCGAATCGCTTAAAACATGTAAATAATAATTTAGCAATTGTACATCCACTTAAACCTTCATAACAACTCCAAATAGTTACCCATCCATGGCCTTAAAAGTTTACAACAATTCAGGAAATATTCACAAGACCTCGAATTCCCTTGTTCAACATAACAACTAACTAAGAATCAAGTTTCTGGGTCTCAAAAGAATTATCACCAACTTAAAGTTATATTATCCAACACTATATTATACAAACTTCAGCACTGATAATTAAAAACACCATCATAAACCATCAAATTACATAATGCTTATACCTGGATAAAAATATACAAGATCTAGATTCTTCAATTTACATTAATATCTCATGTACTTATAGAACACCAATCAATCTAGAAGTCTTTTACGTATGCAATCCTTTTCTTCAACTTGTAAAGTTAACTCAACCAGCCTTACCTGTAATTGTCATAAAATAGGGATGAGCTAGATCTTCGCATATAGCTCAGTGAGGTGGAAAAGAAGGAAGGTTTTCACAAAGGTTTTATCATTTCGAAGTCCATTTTGAAAACTTTGACATGCATAAATACATATAACTCACAAGTATCAATACCTGATCCTGTACATATTCAATATGGACATTTGGTAGAGCATGAATTAAGATAACAAATATAACATGTTAACAGTATTCAACTCTACTCTCCGAGGACCTCGAGTGTAGCCACCCTGAAATCTCAAAGGCTCAAGGGCAACTACCACCGAGTTATTGTCCGCTTTATATACCCCGAATCTCAACGGCTCAAGGGTGCCTCACGGGTTTGTCCCTTCGAGGATTTCTATCCTTAATTTACCATAGTCATATAGGAACCATAAGGGTAGGGAGGTGTCTGCCACTATCACAGCTGTGTGCACCTCAAAAGGTGTCTACCACTATCACTGTCGTGTGCACCTTTGATCCCATCCCTTAACAAACAAGAGGTTGAAACTAAGTCGTACCCATACAGTTTGTAGCCACCCCAAAATCTCAGAGGCTCAAGGGTGCAACTACTACCGAGGTATTGTCAGCTTTGTACACCCCGAATCTCTACGGCTCAAGGGTGCCTCGGCTGATACAAGGGACTAACCCCTTATATCCAGCTATATCACTTCATCCACGTCCGATGTAGAATATTTCACAGTTCATATATATATATATAACATTCACAATATGGCCATGCAAGAGTTTATATTGCAAATTACAAAGTGAACTTAAGACTCACAAGCATGACTTTCGTATGCACATTTAATGTGTACAAGTTCGAAGGAAAGGGAATCACGTTCATGATCAAACATAATCTCCCATACCATACAACACATACAATCTTATACCTCAATCATGTCACAATTAACCTCCTTTTATAACCATGAAACAAATTGGTACCAATGCCACAAAGGTATATCAAGAAATCAAACAACCTCAATACTCCCGCATTATCCCAACTTAGGAGATAAATTTACCTACCTTCCTAAACTCCAATTAATCTGATTTTTGTCTAGGATCAAAGCTTACCGAATGTAGATAACTCTAGAATCAAACAGAACTCAATTCGAAGTTGAAATGAATGAGATATGGCCTCCGCAATTTCACTGCGCAGAGTTGTCAAACATCCGGGCGTTGTAGCCTTCATCCGGTCGACCGGATGAAGCAGGTAACGCCCGGATCAGAGCTTTCTGCCGGGCGTTGTGGCCTCTATCCAGGTGACCGGATAGGGGCTGTAACGCCCGGATAACTGGACGGGAAATGCATATTTTCTACGAAAATAATCCAAACAACCTCTCATCCTCCTACCAACACTCAAGCAAGTTCAAAATGGCTATTAGGCATCATACAAGGGTTCTAATTCAACCAAAACCATCCAACATCAACAATCAACAAACACCCAAAATCAAATTCAAAACCCTAAATCTACAACACAAAATCCTCAATCTTATCATTCAAGCTCTTGTATGCAATTTATAGCTAGACTACTACACATATATCATCACATTCATGCTCAATGTAGCTTTGAAAACTTTTAAGAAAACAACCCTTACCTCAATAAAGGTTTAAATGCAAGCTTGGTGGTGATGATGCAAAGTTGAAGCTTAAAAATGGTGAAAATGGCTTGGGCAAGCTTCCTCTCTTCTCCCTTCTCTCTCTTTCTTCCACTTTCTTTTCTTCCTCTTCCTTCTCTTTTTTCTCTTCTTTCTTCTCTCCCTTCTTCTAATCGTGTGTTGTGTGTGTTTCTACTCTGTGTGTGTGTGTGTAGTGTTTTTGTGTGTGTAAAGTGTGTTTGTGTTTGTTTTGAGTTGGTAGGAAATATCTTATAAGCCTCAAATGCCTAAATTGCCCTCTAACTAATGAATTATTTCAAGTTTGCCATCCTAGTTTTGTTTCAACTAATTAGTTAGCTAGTGTAGTGTAGTGTAATTTATTTAATTCCTACGATATCTAAATCACATAAATGCATGTTTAAGCAATATAAATACACGTAAAATGATGCAAACATACGTTAAATGATATAAATGCATTTCCAATGTTGTGAATGCATAGTATTATCATGTAGTTCTAATTTTAATTATTTTGGTTAGTTAATTTAATTTAGTAAAATTTAATTATCATTTACAACCTCTAAGGTTCTCGAATGCACGCTATTGTACTCATTTATATGTTAAATGAGATAAATGCACGTAATCCAAGGTAAATGCGCATTAATTGATATAATTGCACATTAAATGACGCAAAAATATATGAAATGTTATAAAATGCATAGGGGGTCTCGTGCGGGGTTTCACAATCCCTATCCGATACAATATTCACAGGTATCCCATGCAATCTTACAATCTCCACCACATACATATCTCTCAATTTCTCAGGACTATCCTCATTGTTCATCGGTAAGAAGTGCGCTGACTTAGTCAATCTATCCACTATGACCCAAACGGCATCATGACCCTTTTGTGACCTGGGCAGGTCCATAACAAAGTCCATAGTTATATGTTCCCATTTCCATTGAGGAATCTCCAACGGCTGAAGTAAGCCTGCTGGTCGTTGATGTTCCGCTTTGACTCTCTGGCAAGTCAAACACCGTGCCACAAACTCTGCAATCTCTCTCTTCATGTTATTCCACCAATAGTGTTGCTTCAAATCCCAGTACATCTTTGTTCCACCGGGGTGAATAGTGTATCTTGAATTATAGGCTTCTTCAAGAATCTTCTTTTTCAGCTCTGGTTCATTAGGAACACAAATCCGATTCCTAAACCTCCAAACACCATCATCATGAAACTTGATATCTGTGTTGCCTTCTTTAATCTTCTGAAATTGTTGGTCCTTCTGTTGAGCCTCTCGTAATTCAGACAACAAGGTCGATTGAACTTGTGTAGTGGCAAAAAGTAACCCTTTCCGAGTTAATTGTGGTTTCCACAAAAATGCTTCCTCCAACAACTCCGGCACCTTGACTTCTAGTTTTGCCATGCTCGCTTTCCTACTTAAGGCGTCTGCAACTACATTTGCTTTATTGGGCACATAATTGATTGTGCAATTATAATCGTCCAAAAGCTCCATCCATCGCCTTTGCCTCATATTCAACTCCTTTTGAGAGAACAAGTATTTCAAGCTCTTGTGATCAGTAAATACCTCAAACTTGTTACCCCACAGATAATGCCTCCATTTCTTGAGTGCAAACACAATAGCCGCTAATTCCAAATCATGCGTCGGGTAGTTCAATTCATACAGCTTTGGTTTCCTAGAGGCATACGCAATCACTCTACCATTTTGCATCAACACACAACGCAATCCTTCCTTCGAAGCATCGCTATAGATTACAAAACCTTGACTCCCTTCAGGCAAAGCAAGAACAGGTGCGGTAGTCAATCTTTTCTTCAACTCTTGGAAGCTGTTCTCACACTTATCATCCCACACGAACTTTATTTTTTTTTGAGTGAGCTTTGTAAGCGGTCCTGCAATCTTAGAGAAATCCTTCACGAATCTCTGATAATAGCCGGCTAGACCAAGAAAACTCCGAACCTCCGTAACATTTTTCGGCTTCTTCCAAGACATCACTGCTTCTATCTTTGCTGGATCCACTGCTATTCCCTCTTGGGATATGATATGCCCCAAAAATGCAATCTGCTGCAACCAAAATTCGCACTTGCTAAACTTTGCATACAATTGATGCTCTCGAAGTTTCTGCAGTACCAACTGCAGATGTTGTTCATGCTCCGCCTCAGATTTTGAGTATACCAAAATATCATCAATGAAGATCACTACAAATTGGTCCAAGTAGGGTTGAAACATCCTGTGCATCAAGTCCATAAAAGCTGTAGGGGCATTAGTTAGTCCAAATGGCATCACCACATATTCATAATGCCCTTATCTCGTCCTAAAAGCCGTTTTAGGCATATCCTCCTTTTTGATCCGCAACTGATAGTACCCTTGCCTCAAGTCAAGTTTCGAATACACTTTGGCTCCTTGAAGTTGATCAAACAACTCGTCGATCAGTGAAAGTGGGTATTTATTCTTGACAGTCACTTGGTTCAATCCTTGGTAATCGATGCATAGCCTCAACGTTCCGTCTTTCTTCTTTATAAATAGGACTAGTGCACCCTACGGAGAAGAACTTGGTTGAACAAACCCTTTCTTCAACAATCCTTGCAATTGGTCCTTCAATTCTTGTAGCTCGGCTGGTTGCATACGATAGGGGGCTTTAGATATCGGCTGGGTACCAGGCAGTAACTCGATAATGAAATCGATCTCCCGATTTGGAGGTAAACAGGGCAATTCTTCTGGAAACACATCCGCATAGTCTTTGATCACAGGCATCTCCTCCAACTTAGCTTTATCCGACGGCTTGTTGATGAGTTAAGCTAAGTATCCACTATACCCTTTTCTCAAGGACTTCACTGCTTTCGTAGATGAAATGATGGAACTCTTGGTGAAGTCTCTTCGACCCATTACCTCCAGTATTGGTTGACCAGGTACCCGGAATGTTACAATCTTCGTTCGGCAATCTAGTTGGACATGATGATTTGCTAACCAGTCCATCCCTAAAATGACCTTATAGTCTCGAAAAGGTAATACAATAAGATTGGCTGAGAATTCCCTATCCTTAATTTGAATTTTACATGCTTTACAAGCTGAGCTAGTAACAAGTTTAGAACCCATCAGAGTACCAACTTCTACTTCGTAAGGCAAACATATAACTTGTAGTTTCACACGTTGCACACATAAGGGAGTAATAAATGAATGAGTAGCACCCGGGTCAATTAGCACCCTAACAGGTTGATTCAGTATGAAGAATGTACCTTCAACAACAGCGGTCTCTTCTGGAAGCTCCTCGCACTCAATAGCATAAGCTCGAGCCTGAACTCTAGGAACTGGAGTCTTGCCTCTACCAGCTGGTTTACCCTGATTCTGTCCTACTTGCCATTTAGGGCAATCCTTGATCTGATGCTGATCACTGCCACATCTCACACATCATCCTGACTTCTTCCAACACTGGGCCTTGGTATGCCCCTTCTTGTCACAGTAAGAACAGTTGACAACTAAGTAGCAGGTGAACTACCTGTGGATTCGCGGGTAGAAGAGGCTGATGGCGCTTTCGTCGGGCCACGGTTATTCACTGGTCAGTTCTGGTTCTGGCCCTGACTACAACTCTGGCCCTGGAATTTCCTCTGTTGACTTGAAGGCAGGTATGGTTTCTTGTTCAGCAGACTCGAACCGGCTCTATCAAGTTTCCTCTTCTCAACTCGGGAAACAGCAGTAAAGAGATTAGAATAGGTATCGAAGTCATGCGAAGCCAACTGGTCCTGAATCTCCGGCCTCAATCCAGTCGTAAATTTCCATATCTTCGCCTTCGGAGTACTAACCATGTATTGAGCATAGCGGGACAGTCGGTCAAAACGAGCCTCATACTGGGCCACCGTCATGTTTCCCTGGGTCAAGTGCATGAACTCCTCAATCCGTCTCTACCTAGAAACTAGAGGTACATATTTCTCCTTGAATGCCTTAACGAAATTACCCCACAAGCGAGGTGTCTGATCAGTTTCCCACAGTGCCTCCACAGTGTGCCACCAATGCTCAGCATCCCCATGCAACAGAAACACAGCAAACTCCACATTTTCTTCATCAGTATAATCAAGTGGCCTGAAAATCTTCTTGATCTCGGACAGCCAAGTCTCTGCTTTCTCATCATTAGCTTCCCAGTGGAATTTGGACGGGCGAAAGTCAAGGAACTCCCTCATTCTGCTATGTCTTCCATGGTTACCATCATTCCTGTTGTTGTTGTTGTTTGCTTCACGTGCATCTTGACGTTCCATCACTCGTGACACGCGATCCATGGCATTTGCCATCATGTTAAACATAGCTATGTCAGGATTAGTTTGATAAGCATCTCCGGTCTCTTGGGGTTCACTGCTCCTATTAGTAGTGCGGGTACTAGGGCCAGCCATCTATAGGCACAGATTACGATGCACAATTTATTGAAATACGACAACAGGAATTTAATGCATAAGATATGCAGCATAATATAGGTACACAATTCTAGAAACAATTAAGACATGTTAATCACTTAAGCACATAGAACATAGAAGGCACAATTAACGTTATCACACAATAACATATAGACAAGTCATCCTAATTACCTTAGGGCTCTACCCATGGTCTGAGAGTTAAACCCGGCTTAAGCAATCTAAGCTCTGACACCATTTCTATCCATAAGGTGTCACGCCCCAACCCGGCTTATAAGGTTAGACTAGGGTGTGATCTAAACATTCCAGTCTATCTTGTACTTAACTGTTCATGGAAATTTAATACTTAATGCTTTAGCCTAAACTCCAAAATTTTTTGGAAAACCGGCAGCATAACGGCTGTAATTGGACTCTTTGGTTTGACCTAATTCTCTAAACGCCTCAAATTTTTCAATCTCAATTTAATTTCCAACTAAGATTACTATTTACCATCAATCGAAATGCCTACTAGTTATTTCGAAATCTCGTTTGATTTATAACCTAGTATGATACTATGTCTCGTCTGTTTGTTAATCATCATTACAAAAGTACCTGTTGATCTTAGCTTAATAGTGAGTGCCTGCTCAAGATTAGATAAGTTCATTTTACTTAGTCCTTACCTGATACTTCATAATCCTATGATAGATACTAGCCAATGATAATAGCAAAACGATCATAGTAGTGTCTATCTAGTTATTATCAGTACAAACCAAAATTAGACCCCAAATTACAACGGGGGTCTTTTACATTACAAACATTAAGCAACATGAAAAGAAATAGTCTTCAAGTAGCATAGTATTCACAAATGTCCATAATCAAGCAAAGCACATAGGACAGGCAATCATTCCAAGGAATCATCGTTAGGCACGTTGTCCTCGGGTACCTGTTCTTGATCTTCTTCACCTGAATGATAAAAGAGGGTGAGTCCTTATGAACTCAGCGAGGGGGAACGAGAAATAAGTTTTGAAACTCATTTTCCGGTTCAACTTATGAAAACCATTTTTGCAAGCATGAATACATCACAATTAAGTACAAAACAATAATATAAAAGTAAAGGAACACAATTACCCATCTTTCCTCCCCGAGGTCCTCTAGGAACCAAGCGAGAGTACTTATACACATAGTGAAAAGGATACGGTGAGCTTTTGCTTTCAGTTCATTTCCGGTATCAGTTGTTGCGGCCGACTTCAATTCATCCCCATATTATGCCAAATGGGTGTACTCCGGATGTACCCCGAAATCCTACGACCCAACTCTCTAAGGATGTCTAGCCCTCAAGTGAGAGAGAAAAATGGACAATGGTAGTCATGGTTGCACCGGCAAGCCCGATGCTGCCCGGTGTGCGTGAACGCTACCACGCCAAAATGAAAGGTTGCAACCTTATATGCAATGCACATTTATGACATTTAATATATCACATTAGGAGGACAACAAAGTAGGTTGCCTCCGGACAGTCATAAGATTGCACATTGACAAGTAAACAAGCGAGGCACGATAATACAAGTAATTTCACTTGAAAGGCAGATGGAGTTATATGAACATTAAACGGGCAGCCATGTAACGCACGTAAATCAAGTCATATAACTCATTTCAAAGTTCACGTAATCAAATAATAAGATTATTCAACATGCAACAACATCTACGTGGGTACGGGTGCAAGAAAGGCCTACTTGTCAACATGTAATCATCAAGATCGCATTTAGGGCTACAATGGCAACTACGGGCAGCCTACTAAACATATAATTAAACATGATATTCATAGGATCAACACTTAGTGAATCTACCTAGTCACTAGGATTTCCATTTCGTGCTTACCCGTGTGATTAAGCCCCAAGTTAACTCAAAATCAATCTCAAGCCATGCATCGATTAATTCAAACATCCTCAAATATTCAAAACAGTCCACACAACACCCCAATGCCACAATCCCAAGCATTTAATTCAACAAGAGAAGTTACAACAATTTTTTCTAAGCACATCACTAAGTGAAACCCTCACTACAATGGGTTGTTTTCTCACAATCATTAAGACAAGCAAACAATCTCCAATTCCAGTGAATAAGATGTCAAATTAAATCTTAAGAAGTGAACTAAATTCAGAAACAAACCTTGCATCATTTGGAGTTCGGGATCAATAGTTAGCCAAAACAGTGAGATTGCACAAAACTGTCCAGATTTGCACATATTTCAATACTTGTCGTTTTTGAGGTCCTTAGGGCTAGATTTATCCTTAGTCCATTTCTGACATAAATGTCCAGAACTGAAAAATATAGCATCAAACCAAATTTCATGCATTTTGGATATCATTTACTAAGTCAAAACTGCTTCGTTCCACAAAGTCAGTGAATCTGCCAAAAACTGCTTCATTTTTCTAGATTTTCCAGATTTTGACACATTTTAATGATTTGCCATTTTGAGGACCTTAGAATCAAAATTAGCTTTGGCCTATTTATGGGAAAAATGTTCAAAACTGGCAAAACGAGTTACCTACCAATTTTCATGCATTTTCAACATTATTTTCCTAGCCAAAATCATCTCTCACCAACAAAACCGAAAGCTGTCACAAACCCGATTTCATATATCATCACCTTCTAGCCCAAAATCTTGCCATGCATGGCTATAAATGCTTATAAACACACATATATCTCAAGTACAGAAGCAAAGCTAAACATTTAAGAGCATGCATGTGGTTTTTTGAAAGATTTCAAGAAGTTTTAGCCCTCACCTTAGTAAAACAACAAGAAGATGCACAAGACTCTTGGTGAAGCACAAAGTTGATCTTCTTCCTTGCTTAGCCGAGACACCAACTCGATTTTCTCTATTTTTCCTAGCTTAGTGACCAAGTTCTTAGTAGGTGCATGTGGTTAGAAGAAGAAGAAAAGAAATGGAAGCTAGCAAACTCACCTATACCGAAATGGTTGTTCAAAGAGCTTGCATGTGTGATTCTTGAAACCTAGCTTGCTTGGTCAAGTTCCCTACCTTCTTGCTTGCCTTGATTAACCATGGAATGATGAAGATGAGCTATCGAGTGTATGAACTCAGCCAAAGCCGAGAGAGAGAGAGAAGAATGAGAAGGAGAGAGAGAAATGAAAGAAAAATGAAGGCTTTGCAAAAGATGAAGCATGTGTCGGCCTTGGGCATACAAAAAATCAGATTTATGTCTTCAAGAAGCATGGTTTTTGAATTATCTAGCATGGGCAAGGAGCCTATGTCGAGATTGGTGGCTTTGAGGAAGGTTTTGAGCTAGTTTTTTATGCATTTGTTTCATAGAATTGTCATAGAATGTTTGGAGAATAATTGAATTAAGCAAGCAAGCACCAAAGCCCAACAAGTGGTCGGCCAAGGCATGTAGAAATCTTATTTTTTTGTCATCTTTTGGGCATTAATTAATTGTGTTGAAAGTGCCAAAGAATAAGGAATAAAGAATAAGGAATGTCTAGCTTTTTGTGAGATTTTATCTTCTAGTGAGTTGAATTAGTAATTTAATATTAGTTAGTGGGATTTGTATGATTAATTATTGATCTAGTGCTTCGTGTAAGATACTTTCTTGATTAGCGTGAGGGCACGCTTTCCTAGGTCTAGGGCATGCACTATGAGGTAGAACACGAACTATGAGACGAATGTATATTTTTCTAAGTAAATTCACGCAACCCTAAATGAATGCACGTAATTCAATGCATGGCACACAAAATGAAACACAATTCTTAAACCTAGGTCAAGCCACGCAAATCTAGGTCAGGGCACATGAAATGAGGTATCGAAGGCAAATTGAGGTCGGACCTCACATCGTGCCGTGGGATTCAGTAATAGAAATGTGATGGATTAGGTTGTCATTCTTATCGCGGCTCACGACGTACGATCCGGGACAGAAAAACAGAGCAAAAAAAAGAAAAGTATCCCGAAATTGAAGAAAATGTTTGATTTTGGGCTCCGAAAATAGGTGCAGCCGAGCAGGCTTTCTGCCTTTGTCGTAGAGCTCTCGGAGAGCTTTCCAATGGCTTGCTGTACGCCGCGTAACTCCTTACGAATCAAAAGTTATGGGCATCAGAGCGACGGATACCTGGTCACAAGCCCCACGCCCTCGGTTTGCGGGCCTAGGCTCTACGTGAAGTGAAGTTGTCTTGCCCAAGTTGCCATTGAATTCGGTAATAGAAATGTTATGGATTAGGTTGTCATCTTTATCGTGGGTCACGATGTACGATCCGAGATGGAAAAACAGTGCAAAAGAAGAAAATTGTCCCGAAACTGTTGAAAACATTCAATTTTTGTCTTTGAAAACAGGAGCAGCCTAGCAATCTTGTTGTCTGCGTGGTATAGCTCTTAGAGAGATTTCCAACGGTATGTTATGCACCACGTAACTCCTTACGGATCAAAAGTTATGGGCACCAGAGCGACGGATACTTGGTCACAAGCCCCACGCTCTCGGCGTGCGGGCCCAGCCTCTACATGAAATAAAGTTGTCTTGCCCAAGGTGTCATGGGATTCGGTAATAGAAATGTGATGGATTAGGTTGTCGTCCTTTTTGTAGCTCATGACATACAATCCGGGATGAAAAAATAGCGCAAAAGAAGTCCCGATACTGATGAAAACATTCGATTTTGGACTACGAACACAGGCGCAGCTGAGTAGGTTTGCTGCCCCAGTCGTAGAGCTCTCCGAGAGCTTTCCAACAGTATGTTGTGCGCCGTGTAACTCCTTACGAATCAAAAGTTGTGGGCACTGGAGCGATGGATACTTGGCCACAAGCCCCACGCCCTCAGTTTGCGGGCCCAGACTCTACGTGAACTGAAGTTGTTTTGCCCAACTTGCCATGGAATTCGGTAATAGAAATGTGATGGATTAGGTTTTCGTCCTTATCACGGGTCACGTCGTACGATATGGAATGGAAAAACAATGCAAGAGAAGAAAAGTATCCCGAATCTGTTGAAAACATTCAATTTTTGGCTCCGAAAACAAGCGCAGCCTAGCAGTCTTGTTGTCCCCATTGTAGAGCTCTTGGAGAGCTTTCCAACGGTATGTTGTGCATCGCGTTACTCCTTACGGATCAAAAGTTATGGGCACCGAAGCGACGAATACCTGGTCACAAGCCCCACGCTCCTGGTGTGCGGGCCCAACCTCTATGTGAAGTGAAGTTGTCTTGCCCAAGGTGTCGTGGGATTCGGTAATAAAAATGTGATAGATTAGGTTGTCGTTCTTTTCGCGGCTCACGTCGTACGATCTGGGACGAAAAAACAGAACAAAAGAAGAAAAGTGTCCCGAAACAGATGAAAACATTCGATTTTGGACTACAAAAATAGGCGCAACCGAGCAAGCTTGGTGCCCCCATCGTAGAACTCTCGGAGAGCAACGGTATGCTTTGCTCTGTGTAACTCCTTACGGATCAAAAGTTATGGGCACCGGAGCGACGGATACCTGGTCACAAGCCCCACGCCCTCGGTTTATGGGCCCAGCCTCTATATGAAGTGAAGTTGTCTTGCCCAAGGTGCCATGGGATTCAGTAATAGAAATGTGATGGATTATGTTGTCGTCCTTCTCGCGGCTCATGACGTACGATAAGGAACGAAAAAACAACGCAAAAGAAGAAAAGTATCCCGAAACTATTGAAAATGTTCGATTTTGGGCTCCGAAAATAGGC
Organism: Ehretia macrophylla; assembly: GCA_037974665.1. NCBI lineage: Eukaryota > Viridiplantae > Streptophyta > Magnoliopsida > Boraginales > Ehretiaceae > Ehretia > Ehretia macrophylla. The sequence continues at coordinate 29,097,738 of CM075779.1, read as the reverse complement.
GTAACTGAGCAGTCTTGTTATCCCCGTCGTAGAGCTCTCGGAGAGCTTTCCAACGGTATGCTGTGCTCCGCGTAACTCCTTATGGAACAAAAGTTATGGGCACCGGAGCAACGGATACCTAGTCACAAGCCCCACGCTCTCGGTGTGCGGGCCCAGCCTCTACGTGTAGTGAAGTTGTCTTTCCCAAGGTGTCATGGGATTCGGTAATAGAAATGTGATGGATTAGGTTTTGGTCCTTTTCGCGGCTCACGACGTACGATCCGAGACGGAAAAACAATGCAAAAGAAGAAAAATGTCCCAAAACTGATGAAAACATTTGATTTTGGACTACAAAAACATGTACAGCCAAGCAGGTTTACTACCCTCGTCGTAGAGCTCTCGGAGATCTTTCCAACGGTATGCTGTGTGCTGTGTAACTCCTTACGGATCAAAAGTTATGGGGACCGGAGCAACGGATACCTGGTCACAAGCCTCACGCCCTCGGTTTGCGGGCCCAAACTCTACGTGAAGTGAAGTTGTCTTGCCCAAGGTGCCATGGGATTCAGTAATAGAAATGTGATGGATTAGGTTGTCGTTCTTATCGCAGCTAACGACGTACGATCCAGGACGAAAAAATAGTGCAAAAGAAGAAAAGTGTCTCAAAACTGATGAAAATGTTCAATTTTGGTGTTCGAAAATAGGCGCAACCGAGCAGTCTTGTTGTCCCCGTCGTAGAGCTCTCGGAGATCTTCCCAACGGTATGTTGTGTACCGCGTAACTCCTTACGAATCAAAAGTTATGGGCACCGGAGCGACGGATACCTGGTCACAAGCCCCACGCTCTTGGTGTGTGGGACCGGCCTCTACGTGAAGTGAAGTTGTCTTGCCCAAGTTACCGTGGAATTCATTAATAGAAATATGATGGATTAGGTTGTCGTCCTTTTCGCGACTCACAACGTACGATCCAAGACAGAAAAACATTGCAAAAGAAGAAAAGTGTCTCGAAACTTTTGAAAATGTTGGATTTTGGGCTCCGAAATCAGGAGCAGCTGTGCAGGCTTAATGCCCACGTCGTCGAGATCTCGAAGAGCTTTCCAACGGTATGTTGTGCGCTGCGTAACTCCTTACGGATCAAAAGTTTTGAGCACCGGAGTGACGGATACCTGGTTGCAAGCCCCACGCCCTCGGTTTGCGGGCCCAGCCTCTACGTGAAGTGAAGTTGTCTTACCCAAGTTGTCGTGAAATTCGGTAGTAGAAATTTGATGGATTAGGTTGTCATCCTTCTCGCGGCTCACGACATCCGATCTGAGACGGAAAAATGGCACAAAATAAGAAAATTGTCCTGAAATTGATGAAAACATTCAATTTTGGGATCCGAAAATAGGCACAGCCAAGCAGGCTTGCTGCCCCTATTGTAGAGCTCTCGGAGGGCTTTCCAACAGTACGCTGTGCCCCTCATAACTCCTTACGGATCGAAAGTTATGGGCACCGTAGCGACGGATACCTAGTCACAAGCCCCACACTCTCGGTTTGTGAGCCCAGCCTCTACGTGAAGTGAATTTGTCTTGCCCAAGGTGTCGTAGGATTTGGTAATAGAAATTTGATAGATTAAGTTGTCGTCCTTTTTGCGGCACACGACGTACGATCCAAGATAAAAAAATAGCGCAAAAGAAGAAAAGTGTCCCGAAACTGATGAAAATATTGGATTTTGGACTATGAAAATAGGCGCAGCCGAGCAGGCTTGCTGCCTTCATCGTAGAGCTCTCGGAGTGCTTTCCAACGGTATGCTGTGCGTCGCGTAACTCCTTACGGATCAAAAGTTATGGGCACCGGAACGACGAATACCTGGTCACAAGCCCTACGCCCTCGGTTTGCGGGCCCAGACTCTACGTGAAGTGAAGTTGTCTTGCACAAGGTGCCATGGGATTCAGTAATAGAAATGTGATGGATTAGGTTGTCGTCCTTATCGCGGCTCACGACGTACGATACGGGATAAAAAAACAGCGCAAAAAAGAAATGTATCCCGAAACTAATGAAAATGTTCGATTTTGGGCTCCGAAAATAGGTGCAGCCAAGCAGGCTTCCTGCCCCCGTCGTAGAGCTCTCGGAGAGCTTTCCATCGTCTTGTTGTGTGCCACGTAACTCCTTACGAATCAAAAGTTATGGGCATCGGAGCGACGGATACGTGGTCACAAGTCCAAGCCCTTGGTTTACGGGCCCAACCTCTACGTAAAGTGAAGTTGTCTAGCCCAAGTTGCAGTGGAATTCGGTAATAGAAATGTGATGGATTAAGTTGTCGTCCTTATCGCGGGTCACTATGTACGATCCGGGATGGAAAAACAGCGCAAAAGAATAAAAGTATCCCGAAACTGTTGAAAACATTCAATTTTTGTCCCTGAAAACAGGAGCAGCCGAGCAGGCTTGTTGTCCCCGTCATAGAGCTCTCGGAGAGCTTTCTAACGGTATGTTGTGCGCCACGTAACTCCTTACGGATCAAAAGTTATGGGCACCGGAGCGACGGATACCTGGTCACAAGCCCCACGCTCTCAGTGTGCGGGCCCAGCCTCTACGTGATGTGAAGTTGTCTTGCCCAAGGTGTCATGGGATTCGGTAATAGAAATGTGATGGATTAGGTTATCATCCTTTTCGCGGCTCACGACGTACGATCCGGGACGAAAAAACAGCGTAGAAGAAGAAAACTACCCCGAAATTGATGAAAATGTTCTATTTTGAACTACGAAGACAAGCACAGCCGAGCAGACTTGGCACCCCTATCGTAGAGCTCTCGGAGAGCTTACCAATGGTTTATTGTGCGCCGTGTAACTCCTTACGGATCAAAAGTTATGGGCACCAGAGCGACGGATACCTAGTCACAAGTCCCACGCCCTCGGTTTACGGGCCCAGCCTCTACGTGAAGTGAAGTTTTCTTGCCCAAGGTGCTGTGGGATTCAGTAATAGAAATGTGATGGATTAGATTGTCGTCCTTCTCGCGGCTCCCGATGTATGATCCGGGAAGGAAAGACAGCAAAAAAGAAGAAAAGTATCCCGAAACTGTTGAAAATATTCAATTTTTGGCTTTGAAATCAAGCGCAGTCGAGCAGACTTGCTGTCCCCGTCGTAGAGCTCTCGGAGAGCTTTCCAACGGTATGCTGTGCGCCGCGTAACTCCTTACGGATCAAAAGTTATGGGCACCGGAGCGACGGATACCTAGTCACAAGCCCCACGCTCTCGGTGTGCGGGCCCAGCCTCTACATGAGGTGAAATTGTCTTGCCCAAGGTGTCATGGGATTCGGTAATAGAAATGTGATGGATTAGGTTTTCGTCCTTTTTGCGACTCACGACGTACGATCCGGGATGAAAAAACAACGCAAAAGAAGAAAAGTGTCCCGAAATTGATGAAAACGTTCTATTTTGGACTACAAAAATAGGCGCAGCCGAGCAGGTTTGTTTTCGTAGAGCTCTCGGAGAGCTTTCCAACGGTATACTATGCGCCGTGTAATTCCTAACGGATCAAAAGTTATGGGTACCGGAGCGATGGATACTTGGTCACAAGCTCTACGCCCACGGTTTGCGGGCCCAGACTCTACGTGAAGTGAAGTTGTCTTGGCGAAGTTGCCATGGAATTCGGTAATAGAAATGTGATGGATTAGGTTGTCATCCTTATCGCGGGTCACGATGTACGATCCGGGATGGAAAAACAACGCAAGAGAAGAAAAGTATCCCGAAACTGTTGAAAACGTTCAATTGTTGGCTCCAAAAATAGGCGCAGCCGAGCAGTCTTATTGTCCCCGTCGTAGAGCTCTCGGAGAGCTTTCCAACGGTATGCTGTGTGCCGCGTAACTCCTTACGGATCAAAAGTTATGGGCACCGGTGCAACTAAAACCTGGTCACAAGCCCCACGTCCTCAGATTGCGGGCCCAGCCTCTACGTGAAGTGAAGTTGTCTTGCCCAAGATGCCGTGGGATTCGGTAATAGAAATCTGATGGATTAGGTTATCGTCCTTTTCATAGCTCACGACGTACGATCCAGGACAGAAAAGCAGCGGAAAAGAAAAAAAGTTTCTCGAAACTGATGAAAACATTCGATTTTAGACTCCGAAAACATGCACAGCCGAGCAGGCTTGATGCCCAAGTCGTCGAGCTCTCGGAGAGCTTTCCAATAGTTTGTTGTGCGCCGCGTAACTCCTTACGGATCAAAAGTTATGAGCACCAGAGCGACGGATACCTGGTCGCAAGCCCCACGCCCTCAGTTTGCGGGCCCTGCCTCTATGTGATGTGAAGTTGTCTTGCCCAAGGTGCCGTGGGATTCAGTAATAGAAATGTGATAGATTAGGTTGTCGTCCTTATTGTAGCTCACGACGTACGATCAAGGACGGAAAATAGCACAAAAGAAGAAAAATTCACGAAACTTTTGGAAATGTTCGATTTTAGACTCCGAAATCAGGCGCAGCCGAGTAGGCTTGATGCCCACGTCGTCGAGCTCTCGGAGAGCTTTCCAACAGTATGCTGTGCGCTGCGTAACTCCTTACGGATCAAAAGTTATGAGCACTGGAGCGACGGATACCTGGTCACAAGCCTCACGCCCTCGGTTTGTGGGCCCAGCCTCTATGTGAAGTGAAGTTGTCTTGCCCAAGTTGCCGTGGAATTCGATAATAGAAATGTGATGGATTAGGTTGTCGTCCTTTTCGCGGCTCATGACGAACGATCTAGGATAGAAAAATATCGCAAAAGAAGAAAAGTGTCCCGAAACTTTTGAAAATATTCGATTTTAGACTCCGAAATCAGGCGCAGCCGAGCAGGCTTGATGCCCACGTCGTCGAGATCTCGGAGAGCTTTCCAACGGTATGCTGTGTGCTGCGTAACTCCTTACGGATCAAAAGTTATGAGCACCGGTGCGACAGATACCTAGTCACAAGCCCCACACCCTCAGCTTGTGGGCCCAGCCTCTACGTGAAGTGAAGTTGTCTTGCCCAAGTTGCCGTGGAATTCGGTAATACAAATGTGATGGATTAGGTTGTCGTCCCTTTCGCGGCTCACGACATCCGATCTGAGACAGAAAAACAGCACAAAAGAAGAAAATTATCCTGAAATTGACGAAAACATTCGATTTTGGGCTCCAAAAATAGGCGCAGCCGAGCAGGCTTGCTGGCCCTATCGTAGACCTCTCGGATGGCTTTCCAACGGTACACTGTCGCCTCGTAACTCTTTACGGATCGAAAGTTATGGGCTCCAAAGCGACGGATACCTGGTCACAAGCCCCACGCTCTCGGTTTGCGGGCCCAGCCTCTATGTGAAGTGATGTAGTCTTGCCCAAGGTGTCGTAGGATTTGGTACTAGAAATTTGATGGATTAAGTTGTTGTCCCTTTCGCGGCTCACGACGTACGATCCAGGACGAAAAAACTTCCCAAAAGAAGAAAAGTATCCCAAAACTGATGAAAACGTTCGATTTTGGACTATGAAAACAGGCGCAGCCAAGCAGGCTTTCTTCCCCTATCGTAGATCTCTCGAAGAGTTATCCAACGGTATGTTGTGCGTCGCGTAACTCCTTACGGATCAAAAGTTATGGGCATCGGAGCGACGGATACATTGTCACAAGCCCCACGCCCTCAGTTTGTAGGCCCAGCCTCTACATGAAGTGAAGTTGTCTTGCCCAAGGTACTGTGGGATTTGGTAATAGAAATGTGATGGATTAGATTGTCGTCCATTTCGCGGCTTACGACGTACGATCCGGGATGAAAAAACAGCGCAAAAGAATAAACTGATGAAAACATTCGATTTTGGGCTCCGAAAATAGGAGCAGCTAAGCAGGCTTCTTGTCCACGTCATAGAGCTCTTGGAGAGCTTTCCAACGATAAGCTGTGCGCCGCTAACTCCTTACGGATCAAAACTTATGGGCACCAGAACGATAGATACCTGGTCACAAGCCTTACACCCTCGGTTTGCGAGCCCAGCCTCTACGTGAAGTGAAGTTGTCTTGCCCAAGGTGTGAGGCCCGACCTCGATTTATGTGCAATATCTCGTTTCGTGTGCCCTAACCTAGATTTGCGTGCCTTGACCTAGGTTTAAGAATTGTGTTTCGTTTTGTGTGCCTTGCATTGAATTACGTCATTTATTTAGGGTTACGTGCATTTACTTGAGAAACGTGCATTCGTCTCGTAGTTTATGCCTTACCTCTTAGTGCGTGCCCTAAACCTAGGAAAGCGTGCCCTCACGCTAATCAAGAAAGCATTTTACACGAAGTACTAGGTCATTAATTAATCCTACAAACTCCACTAACTAATATTAAATTGCTAATTCAACCCACTAGAAGACAAAATCTCACAAAAAGCTAGACATTCTTTATTCTTTATTCTTTGCATATCCCAAACACACAATTAAATAATGCTCAAAATGTGAGGCCTGACCCCGAATAACGTGTCCTACCTCGATTTGCGCACTTTAGACCTAAAATTAAATGATCGACCTTGGATTATGTGTCCTGTCTTGGTTTTCGTGCATACCTCGTCATACGTGCCTTGACCTAGAATAGTGTGCCCTAATCCCCGACTCACGTGCGGTACCTAAAAATACGTGCCCTGACCTCGATGTATGTGCGTTATCTCATTTTGTGTGACCTAACCTTGAACTGTGTACCTTAACCTAGATATAGAGTCATGCCTTGATTTGCGTGCATTTGTATTAGAATCCGTGCATTTATCTTGAAGTACGTGCATTAGTCTTGAAGTTCGTGTCTTACCTCGTAGTTCGTGTCTACCTCATAATTTTTGCCCTAGACCTAGGAATCCGTGCCACCACGTTGATCAAGAAAGAATCATACACAAAGCACTAGACACTAAAATAATCCTACACAATCCACTAACCAATATTATATTCCTAATTCAAATTCTCTACAAACTCCACTAACAATAAAATAATACTAAACTATTCCTACATTTCCCACTAACTATTATTCTATTCGTAATTCAACTCATCAACAAACATTCCTATATTTTATTCTACCTAGATTCCCTCATTCCCCAACATTCCTATGACAATTCTAATGACACAAATGCATAAAAAATTAGTCCTAGACAAACTATGACAAAACACTTAACACAATGCATAAAAAATTGCTCAAATTCTCCTCAAATCTCCACCATTTTCGACCAAGTGCTCCATGCCGATGCTAGCCATTTCAAAATACTCCTTGAAGACACAAAAAGTCTGAATTTGTATGCCCAAGGCTGACCATATGCTCAAAAAAATTGCAAAGCCATCACTTTTGTCATATTCTCTCATTTTCTCTCAATTTCTCTAACTTCCCTCTCATTTTCTCTCTCCATTTTCGGTTTTGGCTGAGCTCTCTCCACCTCTTAGCTCATCTTCATCATCCTAAGGTGCATCAAGACAAACTACAAGCAAAGAAACTCACCCAAGCAAGCTAGGATGCAAGAAACACACATGCAAGCATTTTGAGTCACCATTTTCGGCCTAGGTAAGTTTTCTTGGCTTCCATTTCTTTTCTTCTTGTTCTAACCTCATGCATGTGCTAAGAGATTGATCACTAGGCAAGGAAAAATAGAGAAACCAAGTTGGAATCTCGGCTAAGCAAGAAGAAGAAGAGATTTGAAGCTTCAACAAGTTTTTGTGCATCTTTGTGGTTGATTGCTAAGGTGAGGGTTAAAACCTTTTGAAAACTCTTCAAAAATTCACATGAATGCTTATAAATGTGTGTATTTGCTTCTGTACTTGAGCTATATGGTCGTTCATAAGCTTAAACAAGCATGCATGGCAAGATCTTGGCTTGAAAATGATGCTAGGTGAAGTCGAAATTGTTGACAGCTCTCTGACCAGTCTGTTCGAGGTATGTTTAGCAAGGAAAATGATGTTGAAAATTCATGAAAATTAGTAGGTGACTACTTTGGACAGTTTTTAACATTTTTCCGAGAAATAGGCCGAAGCTAATTCTGACTCTAAGGTCCTAAAAATGGCAAATCTTTAAAATGTGACCAAAACTGGAAATCTGGAAAAATGAAGCAGGTTTTGGCAGATGCACTGACCTTGTGGAACGAACCATATTTGACTTAGTAAATGATGTCCAAAATGTATGAAATTTGGTGTGCTGCTATATTTGTCAGTTCTGGACAATTTTGTCAGAAATGGACCAAGGCTAAAATTGACACTAAGGACCTCAAAAACGTCAATTTCTGGAAAGTGTGCAAATCTGGACAGTTAATGTCGTATAACTTCAAATGTGATTTTGACCATTGCATGTTGACAAATAAGCTTTTCTTGCACCCGAACCCATGATTGACGTCATTGCATGTTGAATAATCTTATCACTTGATCACGTGGGCTTCTTGATGAGTTATGTGGCCTGTTTTACATGTGTTACATGGCTGCCCGTTTAATTTTCATATAACTCTATATGCATTTCAAGTGAAATTTCCTATCTTATCATGCCCTGCTTGTTTACCTGTCAATGTGCAATCTTATGATTGTTCGGAGGCAACCTACTTTGCTGTCCTCCTACTGTGATATATTACCTGTTTTATCGTGCCCTGCCTGTTTACTTGGTTAATGTGCAATCTTATGACTGTCCGGAGGCAACCTACTTTGTTGTCCTCCTACTGTGATATATTACCTGTCATAAATGTGCATTGCATATAAGGTTGCAACCTTTCCTGTTGGCATGGTAGCGATCACGCACACCGGGCGGCATCGGGCTTGCCGGTGCACCCGTGACTACCATGGTCTCATTCCCTCTCTCGCTTGGGGGCTAGACTTCCTCGGAGAGTTGGATCGTAGGATTTCGGGGTACATCCGGAGTACACCCACCTGGCGTGTTTGGGGAATGATTTATAGTCGGCCGCAACAACTGATTCTGGAACTGATCTAAGAGCAAAAGCTCACCGTATCCTTTTACTATATGTATAAGTACTCTCGCTTGGTTCCTAGAGAACCTCGGGGGAGGAAAGACTGGTATTCCTGTTCCTTTATCTTATATCATTGTTATATTCATGCTTGTAAAAAGGATTTTCATAAGTTGAACCGGAAAATGATTTTCAAAACCTATTTCTCGTTCCCCCTTGCTGAGTTCATAAGGACTCACCCTCTTTTTTGTCACAGGTGCAGCAGATTTGGAACAAGTACCCGAAGTAAATGTGCTTGTTGATGATTCCTGGGAGTGACTACGTGCTTTTGTGCTTTGCCTGAAAGGGGTTGCTATATGGATATTGTGTTTGATTGCAAAATGTTCATTTTATTGATGTAAATGACCCCGTTGTAATTTGGGTCTAATTCTGGGATTGTACTATCTATAACCGGATGAACTTTTATTTGGTTGTTTGCTTTTGTTTTCTTAATTAGTAGTTATCATAGGCATTCAAACCACTAGATGAACAATCAACTAAGTTAATTCTATTTAATTTCACTTAGGTGCTCATTTGCAACCTAAAGGATAATAGGTACTTGCATGATAGGAAATTGACAATAAACGGGACATAGTTATCATGTTAGGCTTATTGACCAAATGAGACTTTCAAGATAAACCAGTAGGCAAATCGGTTGGTGTCAAATAGGAGTCCTTAATGGAATTGGATTAATGATTGGAATAATTGAGGCGTTTAGAGAATTAGGTCAAACCAAAGAGCCCAATTACAACCGTTATGCTGCCGGTTTTCCAGAAGATTTTGGAGTTTAGGCCAAAACGTTAAGTGTTAAATCTTCATCAATGGTTAAGTATGTGACATGTCTTGAACGTTTAGCTCACACCCTAGTCTAGCCTCTATAGGTCGGGTTGGGGCGTGACACCTTTTATTAGAATGGTATTAGAGCTTAGTTTACTAACTAGGCGGTAGTCGGGTTCAACTCTCGGACCATGGGTAGAAGCCCTAAGGTAATTATGATGTCTTGTTTATATGTGTTAATGTGTGCTAATATGCTTTAATTTCTTTGTGCATTGAATATTATGTGCCTTTGTGGACTATATGTATTATGTGTCATGCACACCGACACGTTAGTGCCCTCAATAATGCATGTATGCTTTTATACTCCTTCCTTGATACATGTGCATGTTATATAACCATGAATGACTGTTTATGCACATAGATAGTTAGGATTAGGACTTCTAGGAAAGTGAATTTGTGGAGGACGAACGAAAGCCTCGGTTAGAGATTTCTCACATCGTCACAGATGCTCAATGGATCATATATCTTATTGGATATGCATATATATAAAATGCGTAGCACAGGTATAATTGTTGAGGTAAAATTATCTCTTTATCTTTGGAATACACATGCATGTGATTAAGTTATCAATTTTATAGCTATAAAGTTCTTAATTCCGTCAAACTGTTCTTCTAATTGTGGTTCAAGAGTAAATGTTAAGGACATACAACTTTCTTTAGATATAAGAAAATACTATTGGAGATGTGGAGTAGTATATATATATGTTCACATGCTTATAATGGAAGTTTGACTTAGGAGTTGCTTTTGAATCAAATTCTTATATCTTAAAATGGTATAATAGACTAATTATATGATTGAATCCTTACTTGATTGGAATTAAGCATCGTTGAACCTAATAAGGTGTATATTAACGAGTTTCAAGTTCACTCAATAATAAGATCGTGACCTAGAAATTAAAAGATGAATTCATGGAAGTTGACGATAGTTACTTTTAAGGGTTAGATTATTGAGACATGGATAGTGTATTTGAGTGACTTAAACAATGGATAACCTCAAAACATGTAGGCAACTCTGGAGACCGAATTTAACGAGATTGATGATTTTATAATATAACAAGATATAAGGATGCTAGAATCGAGGAATTCACGTAACTAGAACTCGTGTTCGGAAGACTACCCCTAAATGTTAGGTCGAAATAGAAGTGTAAAGTATCGAATTATGCATTAGATGACTAACGTTGCTAAGGTCCTAAGTTGGATATTGGTGATTTTAAGAATCATGGTATTAAATTATTGCCCCTCGGATTTAGTTATGATTATGCGAAGTAAGTCATTCTATGCTCTCGTTATTTGGATACCCTAGAGGATATCAGGAAGCATATATCCCTAAGTAATACCGATGGACCTATTATATAAACCATCGAAATGATATTAAGCATCTGGTTGCAAAGCGGAGTCATTAGGATATGATTAGTAATCCTAAATAGCTAATAGTAAGTAGGCATGATGATTCATGGTGAACCCTAGAACCTGAGGTCAATGAGTCTTGACGCTCTTAGCCAGTTGAACATGTAAATGAGAAAAGTAAGATTTCATAGAGTTAAGACAGAGATGAATTAGAGTCATAATGACCCAAGAGACTATTGTTAGACCACCGTATCTATGTGCACCGTTTCACATCTAGAAATTAGCGATCGGTAGACTTCGAATTGTGGTCGTTGAATAAGAGGGGTGAATCTTGTAGTAATAGTTAAATAAGTGGTTGATTACTTTTGAAGTTCTATTAGATTATATTGTGGTTATAATCCTTATGTTGACACGACCTTGAAGTTATTTTGTGTAACGAGCTACTTGGATTAGTATGGTAAGTGTCTTATGAGCTAGATCATTTCGGTACCCATTTATAGTCCTAGGATTGTTGTTGTATGACCGGTAACCTAGTAGATAATTGATCTCGCTTACATGGCTATGAACCTAGCTTAGTAACATTAATGTCGAAGATATATTAGCGGGCATTAAGTGTTCGAAGGAATGACTAGGTCGCTAAATGAGTAGGACCATTGTCTTCTTAAGTATGACGTAACCTTGGATTAAGGTGAGTGAAATTTATTTGAGGTTGAAACTATTCACCTTAGGAGTTTTGGATAAGATTAAAAGAAAATTCTGAAGTCTCGTGACTTGAAGATAGAGATTCGAATAAGGAAATAAATTGTGGATCACAAGCTGATGAATTTTACTTGTAAGAGTTGAACTAGTGTAACATGATTAGTTTACCCATGCAATTTCAATGGCAATTTGTTGGTGATACTTAATAAATCTTAGAATTCGAGTTTAATGAATCTCAACGGTCTTCTCCTTGATTACGAGCATGAAGATTAACAAAGCTGGGAAAGGATGTTAGTGAATAGGAGCTTATAACCAGAAGACTAGTCATTAGAAGATTTACTAATCCAATGTACCTTCAAGATAAGAACTATGATACTACCGATAGATGATGACTTGAGATTGATTAGTTTATTTGGTGAGTTCAACCTGAAAATAGGGTCGTATCGTGGAAATGATCCGTAACTTGTGTATGACCTATGTGATAATAGTTCTGAAGCTAGTAGATAGGATATGTAAATCGGATATAGACCTATCATCTTGAAATTAGCGTATGTCACCCTAGGATCATGGAATTATTGTGATATTCCTTTTGAGGTATGAATGCAAGATTGACACAACATGAGTCATGATTTTGGAGTTATTGTTATATTGTTAGAATACCGATACAACTTTGATGACTATGTTTGAAGACTCTAACCTTAGTTAATGAACATGACCGTAAGATCAAATGGAAGGAATAGAGTCGTTCAAATGAAAGAACTGCAATTGTGAAGGTCACACCGAACTAAATGATTGGAGAAACATAGGAAATGAATTGGTTGTGGTAAGAGATGACCAAACACGGGATGAACCGGAGTAGGAAGAATAACAAGGGTCGGAATCCGTCTAAATGACCTTAACAAGTAAGAATGAATTTCGGGACAAAATTCTTTTAAGGAGGGGAGGATGTGAGGCCCGACCCCGAATAACGTGTCCTACCTCGATTTGCTCGCCTTAGACCTAAAATTAAATGACCGACCTTGGATTACGTGTCATGTCTTGGTTTTTGTGCATACCTTGTCATACGTGCCTTGACCTAGAATAGTGTGCCCTAATCCCCGACTCACGTGGGGTACCTAAAAATACGTGCCCTGACCTCGATGTATGTGCGTTATCTCATTTTGTGTGACCTAACCTTGAACTGTGTACCTTAACCTAGATATAGAGTTATGCCTTGATTTGCGTGCATTTGTATTAGAATCCGTGCATTTATCTTGAAGTACGTGCATTAGTCTTGAAGTTCGTGTCTTACCTCGTAGTTCGTGTCTACCTCATAATTTGTGCCCTAGACCTAGGAATCCGTGCCACCACGTTGATCAAGAAAGAATCATACACAAAGCACTAGACACTAAAATAATCCTACACAATCCACTAACCAATATTATATTCCTAATTCAAATTCTCTACAAACTCCACTAACAATAAAATAATACTAAACTATTCCTACATTTCCCACTAACTATTATTCTATTCGTAATTCAACTCATCAACAAACATTCCTATATTTTATTCTACCTAGATTCCCTCATTCCCCAACATTCCTATGACAATTCTAATGACACAAATGCATAAAAAATTAGTCCTAGACAAACTATGACAAAACACTTAACACAATGCATAAAAAATTGCTCAAATTCTCCTCAAATCTCCACCATTTTCGACCAAGTGCTCCATGCCCATGCTAGCCATTTCAAAATACTCCTTGAATACACAAAAAGTCTGAATTTGTATGCCCAAGGCTGACCACATGCTCAAAAAAATTGCAAAGCCATCACTTTTGTCATATTCTCTCATTTTCTCTCAATTTCTCTCACTTCCCTCTCATTTTCTCTCTCCATTTTCGGTTTTGGCTGAGCTCTCTCCACCTATTAGCTCATATTCATCATCCTAAGGTGCATCAAGACAAACCACAAGCAAAGAAACTCACCCAAGCAAGCTAGGATGCAAGAAACACACATGCAAGCATTTTGAGTCACCATTTTCGGCCTAGGTAAGTTTTCTTGGCTTCCATTTCTTTTCTTCTTGTTCTAACCTCATGCATGTGCTAAGAGATTGATCACTAGGCAAGGAAAAATAGAGAAACCAAGTTGGAATCTCGGCTAAGCAAGAAGAAGAAGAGATTTGAAGCTTCAACAAGTTTTTGTGCATCTTTGTGGTTGATTGCTAAGGTGAGGGTTAAAACCTTTTGAAAACTCTTCAAAAATTCACATGAATACTTATAAATGTTTGTATTTGCTTCTGTACTTGAGCTATATGGTCGTTCATAAGCTTAAACAAGCATGCATGGCAAGATCTTGGCTTGAAAATGATGCTAGGTGAAGTCGAAATTGTTGACAGCTCTCTGACCAGTCTGTTCGAGGTATGTTTAGCAAGGCAAATGATGTTGAAAATTCATGAAAATTGGTAGGTGACTACTTTGGACAGTTTTTAACATTTTTTCCAGAAATAGGCCGAAGCTAATTCTGAATCTAAGGTCCTCAAAAAGGCAAATCTTTAAAATGTGACCAAATCTAGAAATCTGGAAAAATGAAGCAGGTTTTGGCAGATGCACTGACCTTGTGGAACGAACCATATTTGACTTAGTAAATGATGTCCAAAATGTATGAAATTTGGTGTACTGCTAGATTTTTCAGTTCGGGACAATTTTGTCAGAAATGGAACAAGGCTAAAACTGACACTAAGGACCTCAAAAACGTCAATTTCTGGAAAGTGTGCAAATCTGGACAGTTTTGTGCTATTCCACTGTTTCGGCTATATCTAACGATCCCGAACTCCAATTGATGCAAGGTTTGTTTCTGATTTTAGTTAACTTCTTAAGCTTTAATTTGAAATCTTATTCACTGAATTTGGAGATGGTTTGCTTATCCGATTGATTGTGATAAGACAGCCTATTGCAGTAAGGGTTTCACTTAATGTTGTGCTTAGAAAAATTGTTGTGACTCCTCTTGTTGAATTAAATGCTTGGGATTATAGCTACGGGATGTTGTGTGGACTGTTTTGAATGTTTGAGGATGTTGAATTAAATGATGCATGGTTTGATATTGATTTTGAGTTGGGTTGAGGCTCAAATTGCACTAATACACATGAAATGGAAACCCTAATGACTAGGTAGTTTTGCTAAGTATTGATCATTTGGATATTGTGTGGGAATTTTATGCTTAGTGGGCTGCCCGTTAATGTCGTATAACTTCAAATGTGATTTTGACCATTGCATGTTGACAAATAAGCTTTTCTTGCACCCGAACCCATGATTGACGTCATTGCATGTTGAATAATCTTATCACTTGATCACGTGGGCTTCTTGATGAGTTATATGGCCTGTTTTACATGTGTTACATGGCTGCCCGTTTAATTTTCATATAACTCTATATGCCTTTCAAGTGAAATTTCATGTCTTATCATGCCCTGCTTGTTTACCTGTCAATGTGCAATCTTATGATTGTTCGGAGGCAACCTACTTTGTTGTCCTCCTACTGTGATATATTACCTGTTTTATCGTGCCCTGCCTATTTACTTGGTCAATGTGCAATCTTATGACTGTCCGGAGGCAACCTACTTTGTTGTCCTCCTACTGTGATATATTACCTGTCATAAATGTGCATTGCATACAAGGTTGCAACATTTCCTGTTGGCATGGTAGCGATCACGCACACCGGGCGGCATCGGGCTTGCCGGTGCACCCGTGACTACCATGGTCCCATTCCCTCTCTCGCTTGGGGCTAGACTTCCTAGGAGAGTTGGGTCGTAGGATTTCGGGGTACATCCGGAGTACACCCACCTGGCGTGTTTGGGGAATGATTTGAAGTCAGCCGCAACAATTGATTCTGGAACTGATCTGAGAGCAAAAGCTCACCGTATCCGTTTACTATGTGTATAAGTACTCTCGCTTGGTTCCTAGAGAACCTCAGGGAGGAAAGACTGGTATTCCTGTTCCTGTATCTTATATCATTGTTATATTCATGCTTGTAAAAAGGATTTTCATAAGTTGAACCGGAAAATGATTTTCAAAACCTATTTCTCGTTCCCCCTCGCTGAGTTCATAAGGACTCACCCTCTTTTTTGTCACAGGTGCAGTAGATTTGGAACAAGTACCCGAAGTAAATGTGCTTGTTGATGATTCCTGGGAGTGACTACGTGCTTTTGTGCTTTGCCTGAAAGGGGTTGCTATATGGATATTGTGTTTGATTGCAAAATGTTCATTTTATTGATGTAAATGACCCCGTTGTAATTTGGGTCTAATTCTGGGATTGTACTATCTATAACCGGACGAACTTTTATTTGGTTGTTTGCTTTTATTTTCTTAATTAGTAGTTATCATAGGCATTCAAACAACTAGATGAACAATCAACTAAGTTAATTCTATCTAATTTCACTTAGGTGCTCATTTGCAACCTAAAGGATAATAGGTACTTGCATGATAGGAAATTGACAATAAAGGGGACATAGTTATCATGTTAGGCTTATTGACCAAACGAGACTTTCAAGATAAACCAGTAGGCAAATCGGTTGGTGTCAAATAGGAGTCCTTAATGGAATTGGATTAATGATTGGAATAATTGAGGCGTTTAGAGAATTAGGTCAAACCAAAGAGCCCAATTACAGCCGTTATGCTGCCGGTTTTCTAGAAGATTTTGGAGTTTAGGCCAAAACATTAAGTGTTAAATCTTCATCAATGGTTAAGTATGTGACCTGTCCTGAACATTTAGCTCACACCCTAGTCTAGCCTCTATAGGTCGGGTTGGGGCGTGACACAAAAGATGACAAAAATTCAGAATTTTGCAATGCCTTGGCCGACCACCTCTTGCATTTGTGCATGCATTGCAATTTCAAAATTTGTACCTAAACATTCTATGACACAAAGAAATAAAAAAATGGCTCAAAACCCTCCCCAATGCTCCAATCTCGACACACATTCCCTTGTCCATGCTAGGACAATTCAAACATGCCTCTTGAAGACACAAAATCAGATTTTACAAGGCCTTAGGCCGACAAGCATCAATACCCATCAAGCTTTCATTTTTCTTTCATTCTTTTTCTCTTTCTCTCATTTCTTCTCTCTCTCTCTCGGCCCTAGCTGAATTTGTAGACTCCATAGCTAAGTTCTTCATCCTAAGGCTCTTCAAGACCTCCAAACTACTTAGGAGCTCGACCAAGCAAAGCTAGGAGCATAGAAACGCACATGCAAGCCTTTAGCACATCCATTTCGGCTTAGGTGAGTTTGTTAGCTTCCATTTCTTTTCTTCTTGTTCTAACCACATGCACCTACTAAGAACATGGTAACTTAGCTAGAAAATTAGAGAAATCCCAAGTTGTCTCTCGGCTAAGCAAGGATAAGAGTTGTCATTGTGCTTCATCAAGAGTTTGTGCATCTTCTTTGTTGTCTTGCTAAGGTGATGGCTAAAAGTTCTTGAAAAGCTTTTAAAAAACCACATGCATGCCTTTGAATGTCTATTTCTACCTCTGCATTTGTGATATATGTGTGTTCATGAGCTTTTGTAAACATGCATGGCTAGATATTTGGCTAGAATGTGATGATAGATGAAATCGCGTATGGGACAGTCTTCTGTCTTGTTGGTGCGGGGTGATTTTTACCAGGTAAATGAGATTGGAAATGCGTGAAAATTGGTAGCTGACTATTTTTGCTAGTTCTGAGCATTGTTTGCAGAAATAGGCCAAAGCTAATTTTGAATCTAAGGTCCTCAAAATGGAAAAATATCAAAATGTGTCCAAATCTGGAAAATCTGGAAAAATGAAGCAGGTTTTGGCAGATTAACTGTTCTTGTAGAACGAGCCCGTTTTGACTTAGTAAATGATATCCAAAATGCATGAAATTTGGTTTGCTGCTAGAGTTTTCAGTTCTGGACATTTTTGTCAGAAATTGACTAAGGCTAAATCTGACCCTAAGGCCCTAAAAAACGACAAGAATTGAAATGTGTGCAAATCTGGACAGTTTTGCGTAGTCTCACTGTTTTGGCTATAACTCTTGAACCCGAACTCCAAATGATACGAGGTTTGTTTCTGAATTTATTTCACTCCTTAAGATTTAATTTGACATCTTGTTCACTGGAATTGGAGATTGTTTGCTTGTCTCAATGATTGTGAGAAAACAGTCCATTACAGTGAGGGTTTCGCCTAGTGATATGCTTAGAAAAATTATTGTAGCTTCTCTTGTTGTATTAAATGCTTGGGATTGTGGCATTGGGATGTTGTGTAGACTGTTTTGAATGCTTGAGGGTGTTTGAATTAATCAATGCATGGCTTGAGTTTAATCACGTGACAATTTAGGGCTTAATCGCACGGGTAAGTATGAATTGGAACCCCAATGACTAGGAAAAGTCACTAAGTGTTAATCCTATGAATATCGTGTTTAATTATGTAATTAGTAGGCTGCCCGTAGTTTCCCTCATAGCCCGAAACATGATTTCGATGATTACATGTTGACAAGTAGGCCTTTCTTGCACCCGGTCCCACGTAGATGTCATTACTTGTTGAATAATCTTATTATTTGATTACGTGAACTTCGAAATGAGTTATATGACTTGATTTACATGCGTTATATGGCTGCCTGTTTAATATTCATATAACTCCATGTGTTTTACAAGTGAAATTACTTGTCATATCGTGTCTCGCTTGTTTACTTGTCAATGTGCAATCTTATGACTGCTCGGAGGTAACCTACTTTGTTGTCCTCCTAATGTGATATATTAAATGTCATAAATGTGCATTGCATACAAGGTTACAACCTTTCATTCTGGCGTGGTAACGTTCACGCACACCGGACAGCATCGGGCTTGCCGGTGCAACTGTGACTACCATTGTCCAATTCCCTCTCTCGCTTGGGGGCTAGACTTCCTCGGAGAGTTGGGTCATAGGATTTTGGAGTACATCCGGAGTACACCCATTTGGTGTAATAAGGGGATGATTTGAAGTCAGCTGTAACAACTGATACTGGAAATGAACTGAGAGCAAAAGCTCACCGTATCTTTTTCACTATGTGTATAAGTACTCTCACTTGGTTCCTAGAGGACCTTTGAGAGGAAAGACGGGTAATTGTGTTCTTTTACTTTTACATTACGTTATGTACTTGCTTGTTATATAATGTCATACTTGAAAAAGGGTTTTCATAAGTTGAACCGGAAAATGAGTTTCAAAACTTATTTCTCGTTCCCCCTCGCTGAGTTCATAAGGACTCACCCTCTTTTATCATCTCAAGTAAAGAAGACTAGGAACAGGTACCCGAGGAAAACGTGCCTAATGATGATTCCTTGGAATGATTGCTTGCCCTACGTGCCTTACTTGACTATGGCCATTTTGTGAACGATATGTTGCTTGAAGACTATTTCATTTCTTATGTTGCTTGTTATTGTATTGTAAATGACCCCCATTGTAATTTGGGGTCTAATTTTGGCTTGTACTGATCATAACTAGATAGACACTACTATGGTCATTTTTGCTATCGTTACTGGCTGGTATCTATCGTAGGATTATGAAGTATCAGGTAAGGATTAAGTCAAATGAATCTATCCAATCTTAAGCAGGTACTCATTGTTAAGCTAAGATCAACAAGTACTTTTGTAACGAGGATTAACAAACAAACGAGACATAGTATCATGCTAGGTTATTAATCAAACGAGACTTCGAGATAACTAGTAGGCGTTTCAATTGATGATAAATAGTAATCTTAGTTGGAAATGAATTTGAGATTGAAAGTTTTGAGGCCTTTAGAAAATTAGGTCAAACTAAGGAGCCCAATTAAAGCCGTTATGCTGCCGGTTTTTCGGAGGATTTGTGGAATTTAGGCTAAACGTTAAGTGTTAAACCTTCTTGAACGATTAAGTACGTGAAAGGAATTGAATGTTTAGATCACTCCCTAGTCTAACCTCTATAGGTCGGGTTAGGGCGTGACACCTTATCTGAATGGTATCAGAGCTTAGATTGCTTAAGCCGGATTTAACTCTCGGACCATGGGTAGAAGCCCTAAGGTTATTAGGATGACTTGTTCATGTGTGATAATGTTAATTGTGCCTTCTATGTTCTATGTGCTTATGTGATTAACATGTCTTAACTGTTTCGAAAGTGGTGTGTTCATGTGAAATTATATGTTTCATATCTTATGCATTAAATTCTTGTTTGTCGTATTCCATTAAATTGTGCATCGTAATCTGTGCCTATAGATGGCTAGCCCTAGTACCCGTACAACTAATAGGAGCGGTGAGTCCCAAGAGACCAGAGATGCTTATCAAACTAATCCCGGGATGGCTATGTTTAATATGATGGCGAATGCCATGGATCGCGTGTCGCGAGTGATGGAACGTCAAGATGCACGTGAAGCAAACAACAACAACAAGAATGATGGTAACCATGGGAGACATAGCAAAATGCGGGAGTTTCTTGACTTCCGCCTGTCCAAATTTCATGGGGAAGCTGATGATGAAAAGGCAGAGGCTTGGCTGTCTGAGATCGAGAGGATTTTCAGGCCACTTGACTATACTGATGAAGAAAAGGTGGAGTTCGCTGTGTTTCTATTGCACGGGGATGCTGAGCATTGGTGGCACACTGTGGAGGCACTTTGGGAAACTGATCATACACCTCGTTTGTGGGGTAATTTCATTAAGGCATTCAAGGAGAAATATGTACCTGCAGTTTCCAGGCAAAGGTGGATTGAGGAATTCATGCACTTGAACCAGGGTAACATGACGGTGGCCCAGTACGAGGCTCTCTTTGACCGACTATCCCGTTATGCTCAATACATGGTCAGTACTCCTGAGGCGAAGATGTAGAAATTTATGAATGGGTTGAGGCCGAAAATTCAGGACCAGTTGGCTTCGCATGACTTCGATACCTATTCTGCTTTCCTTGCTGCTGCTTCCCGAGTTGAGAAGAGGAAACTTGATAGAGCTGGTTCGAGCCAGCCGAACAAGAAACCATACCAGCCTTCAGGTCAACAGAGAAAATTCCAGAGCCAGAGTCGTAGTCAGGGCCAGAGCCAGAACATACCAGTTAATAATTGTGGCCCGACTAAAGCACCATCAGCCTCTTCCACCCGCAGATCCACAGGTAGTTCACCTGCTACTCAGTCTATCAATTGTTCTTACTGTGACAAGAAGGGTCATACCGAGGCCCAATGCTGGAAGAAGTCAGGACGATGTGTGCGGTGTGGCAGTGATCAGCATCAGATCAAGGATTGTCCTAAATGGCAAGCAGGACAAAATCAAGTTAAACCAGCTGGTAGAGGCAAGACTCCAGTTTCTAGAGTTCAGGCTCGAGCTTATGCTATAGAGTACGAGGAGCTTCCAGAGAAGGCCACTGTTGTTGAGGATACATTCTTGATACTGAATCAACCTGTTAGGGTGCTAATTGATCCAGGTGCTACTCATTCATTTATTACTCCCTTATGTGTGCAACGTGTGAAACTACGAATTGTATGTTTGGCTTACGAAGTAGAAGTTGGTACTCCGATGGGTTCTAAACTTGTTACTAGCTCAGCTTGTAAAGCATGTAAAATCCAAATTAAAGATAGGGAATTCTCAGCCAATCTTATTGTATTACCTTTTCGAGACTATGAAGTCATCTTAGGGATGGACTAGTTGGCAAAGCATCATGCCCAACTAGATTGCCGGACGAAGATTGTAACATTCCTGATACCTGGTCAACCAATATTGGAGGTAATAGGTCGAAGAGACTTCACCGGGAGTTCCATCATTTCATCTACGAAAGCAGTGAAGTCCTTGAGAAAAGGATGTAGTGGATACTTAGCTTACCTCATCAACAAGCCATCGGACAAAGCTAAGTTGGATGAGTTTCCAGTGATTAAAGATTATGCGGATGTGTTTCCAGAAGAATTGCCCAGTTTACCCCCAAATCGGGAGATCGAGTTCATTATAGAATTACTGGCTAGCACCCAACCGATATCTAAAGCTCCCTATCGTATGGCACCAGCCGAGCCACAAGAATTGAAGGACCAATTGCAAGGATTGTTGAAGAAGGGGTTTGTTCAACCAAGTTCTTCACCATGGGGTGCGCTAGTCCTATTTGTAAAGAAGAAAGACGGAACGTTGAGGCTATGCATCGACTACCGAGGATTGAACCAAGTGACCGTCAAGAATAAATACCCACTTCCACTGATCAACGAGTTGTTTGATCAACTTCAGGGAGCCAAAGTGTATTCGAAGCTCGACTCGAGGCAAGGGTACTATCAGTTGCGGATCAAAAAGGATGATGTACCTAAAACGGCTTTAAGGACGAGATATGGGCACTATGAATATGTGGTGATGCCATTTAGGCTAACTAATGCCCCTGCAGCTTTTATGGACTTGATGCACAGGGTGTTTCAACCCTACTTGGACCAATTTGTGGTGATCTTCATTGATGATATTTTGGTATACTCGAAATTTGAGGCTGAACACGAACAACATCTGCGATTGGTACTGCAGAAACTTTGAGAGCATCAATTGTATGCGAAGTTTAGCAAATGCGAATTTTGGTTGCAGCATATTGCATTTATGGGGCACATCATATCCCAAGAGGGAATAGCAGTGGATCCAGCAAAGATAGAAGCGGTGATGTCTTGGAAGAAGCCGGAAAACGTTACGGAGGTTCGAAGTTTTCTTGGTCTAGCCGGCTATTATTGGAGGTTCATGAATGATTTCTCAAAGATTGCAGGACCGCTTACAAAGCTCACTCAAAAGAAAACAAAGTTTGTGTGGGATGACAAGTATGAGAACAGTTTCCAAGAATTGAAAAGAAGATTGACTACCGCACCCGTTCTTGCATTGCCTGAAGGGAGTCAAGGTTTTGTAATCTATAGCGATGCTTTGAAGGAAGGACTAGGTTGTGTGTTGATGTAAAATGGTAGAGTGATTGCGTATGCTTCTAGGAAACTGAAGCCGTATGAATTGAACTACCCGACGCATGATTTGGAGTTAGCGGCTATCGTGTTTGCACTCAAGAAATGGAGGCACTATCTGTGGGGCAACCAGTTCGAGGTGTTTACTGATCACAAGAGCTTGAAATACTTGTTCTCACAAAAAGAGTTGAACATGAGGCAAAGACGATGGATGGAGTTTTTGGATGATTATAACTGCACAATCAATTATGTGCCCGGTAAAGCAAATGTAGTTGTAGATGCCTTAAGTAGGAAAGCGAGCATGGCAAAACTGGAAGTCAATGTGTAGGAGTTGTTAGAGGAAGCATTTTTGTGGAAACCACAATTGACTCGAAAAGGGTTACTTTTTGCCACTACACAAGTTCAATCGACTTTGTTGTCTGAATTACGAGAGGCTCAACAGAAGGACCAATAGTTTCAGAAGATTAAAGAAAGCAACACAGATTTCAAGTTTCATGATGATGGTATTTGGAGGTTTAGGAATCAGATTTGTGTTCCTAATGAGCCAAAGCTGAAAAAGAATATTCTTGAAGAAGCCCATAATTCAAGATATACTATTCACCCCGGTGGAACAAAGATGTACCAGGATTTGAAGCAACACTATTGGTGGAATAACATGAAGAGAGAGATTGCGGAGTTTGTGGCACGGTGTTTGACTTGCCAGAGAGTCAAAGCGGAACATCAACGACCAGCAGGTTTACTTCAGCCGTTGGAAATTCCTCAATGGAAATGGGAACATATAACTATGGACTTTGCCATCGACCTGCCCAGGTCACAAAAGGGTCATGACACTGTTCGGGTCATAGTGGATAGATTGACTAAGTCAGCACACTTCTTACCGATGAACAAGGAGGATAGTCCTGAGAAATTGGGAGATATATATGTGGCGGATATTGTAAGGTTGCATAGGATGCCTGTGAGTATTGTATCGGATAGGGATCCTCGTTTTACTTCCCGATTTTGGAAGAGATTGCAAGAAGCTTTGGGAACGAAGTTGAGTTTCAGCACGGCTTATCACCCTTAGACTGATGGACAATCTGAGAGAACTATTCAGATTCTGGAGGATGTGCTGATGGCGTATGTTTTAGACTTCGGGAAAGGTTGGGAGAAATATTTGTCTTTAGTGGAATTCACTTAGAATAACAGTTATCAGGCCACTATTGGGATGACCCCATTTGAGGCGTTGTATGGACGTAAGTGTCGATCCCCAATTTACTAGGATGAAGTTGGTGAGACGAAGACTTTTGACCCGACCCTTCTACCTGAACTTATGAAGACTGTTGATAATATCCACCTCATCCGAAAACGGATGGTTACTGCCCAAAGCAGGCAGAAAAGTTGTGCAGACCGACGGAGACGGAGCCTAGAGTTTGAGGTCGGCGACAAGGTGTTCTTGAAGATATCACCTCGGAGGGGATTGATTAAACACGGCAACGGTGGAAAGTTGAGCCCGAGGTTTGTAGGACCATTCGAGATAATTGAGAAGGTTGGCAAATTGGCGTATCGCCTGGCACTACCCCAAAACCTCTCCAATATTCACGACATTTTTCAGGTTTCGATGCTGTGGAAGTATCACCCTGATCCATCGCATATCTTAGAGCCAAAGCCATTGCAGCTTCAGGAAAACTTGTCTTATGAGGAGAAGCCTATTCGGATCCTAGACCAGCAAGATCGAGAGTTGCGCAGCAAATCTATACCGATGGTGAAAATATTGTGGGATCATCATGGAGTTGAAGAAGCAATGTGGGAAAGGTGAGACCAGATGGAGCAACAGTATCCAGCTTTATTTCAAAGGTAATATTGAATTTCGGGATGAAATTCTTTTAAGGAGGGGAGGATGTGAGACCCGACCTCGATTTACGTGCGATGCGGGACAGAAAAATAGTGCAAAAGAAGAAAAGTGTCCCGAAATTGATGAAAACGTTCACGTTTGGACTCCAAAAATAGGTGCAGCTGAGCAGGCATGATGCCCACATCGTCAAGCTCTCGGAGAGCTTTCCAACGGTATGCTGTGCGCCCCGTAACTCTTTACGGATCAAAAGTTATGAGCACCGGAGCGACGGATACCAGGTCACAAACCCCACACCCTTGGTTTGCGGGCCCAGCCTTTACGTGAAGTGAAGTTGTCTTGCCCAAGGTGCCATGAGATTTAGTAATAGAAATATGATGGATTAGGTTGTCATCCTTTTCACGGCTCACGACGTACGATCCGGGACGAAAAAATATCGCAAAAGAAGAAAAGTATTCCGAAACTAATTAAAATGACCCATTTTGGGATCTGAAAATAGGTGCAACCGAGCAGGCTTCCTGCTCCCATCGTAGAGCTCTCGGAGAGCTTTACAATGGTATGTTGTGCGCCGCGTAACTCCTTACGGATCAAAAGTTATGGGCACCGAAGCGACGGATACCTGGTCATAAGCCCCACGCCCTCAGTTTGCGGGCCTAGCCTCTACGTGAAGTGAAGTTGTCTTACCCAAGGTGCCATGGGATTCAGTAATAGAAACATGATGGATTAGGTTGTCATCCTTTTTGCAGCTCACGACATACGATCCGAGACGGAAAAACAACACAAAAGAGGAAAATTATCCCGAAATAGATGAAAACATTCGATTTTCGGCTCCGAAAACTAGCACAGCCAAGCAAGCTTGCTGCCCCCATCGTAGAGCACTCGGAGAGCATTCCAACGGTATGCTGTGTGTGATGCCCGACCCCGAATAACGTGTGTTACTTCGATTTACGTGCGATACCTCGTTTCATGTGCCCTAACCTAGATTTGCGTGCCTTGACCTAGGTTTAAGAGTCTTGTTTCGTTTTGTGTGCCTTGCATTGAATTACGTGCATTCATTTAGGGTTGCGTGCATTTACTTGGGAAACGTGCTTTCGTCTCGTAGTTCGTGACTTACCTCGTAGTGTGTGCCCTAGACCTAGGTAAGCGTGCCGGCATGCTAATCAAGAAAGCATCTTACACGAAGCACTAGATCATTAATTAACCCTACAAACTCCACTAACTAATATTAAAATGCTAATTCAACTCACTAGAAGACGAAAATTGCACCAAAAGCTAGACATTCTTATTCTTTATTCTTTATTCCTTGCATATCCCAAACACACAATTAAATAATGCTCAAAAGATGACAAAAATTCAGAATTTTGCAATGCCTTGGCCGACCACTTTCTTGCATTTGTGCTTGCTTTGCATGATTCAAAATTAAACCTAGACAATCTATGACACAAGGCATAAAAAAATAACCCAAAACCCTACCCAATGCACCCAAAATCTTGACATAACCATATGCCCATGCTAGGATGATTCAAACATGGTCCTTGAAGAAACAAATTCAGAATTCTCAAGACCCTAGGCCGACACATGCATCAAAATCCCTCAAAGCTTTCATTTTTCTCTCATTTTCTTTCTTTCTCACATTTTCTCTCACTCTCTCATTCTTCTCTCTCTCTCTCTCTCGGCCCTAGCTGCTATTTCACTCTCCATGGCTTAAGTTCTTCATCCAAAGGTTCTTCAAGACATGTAAGACCCTAAGGAACTCGACCAAGCAAGCTAGAATGCAAAAACATACACATGCAAGCTCATAGCACATTCATTTCGACTTAGGTAAGTTTAATAGCACTTTTTTCTTTTTCTTTTGGTTCTAGCCACTTGCACATACTAAGAACATGGTTACTAAGCTAGGAAATTAGAGAATCTCAAGTTGTCTCTCGGCTAAGCAAGGAAAAAGGACGACCTTGTGCATCATCAAGAGTTTTGTGCATCTTCTTTGTTGTCTTGCTAAGGTGAGGGCTAAAACTCTTTGAGAAGCTTTCAAAAACCACATGCATGCCTTTAAATTTCTATTTTTACCTTTGTACTTGTGATATATATGTGTACATGAGCTTTGGTAAACATGCATGGCAAGATATTTGGCTAGAATATGAAGATAGGTGAAATCGCGTATTTGGCAGCTTTCTGTTATGTTGGAATGAAGTGATTTTTACCAGGTAAATGATGTTGAAAATATGTGAAATTTGGTAGGTGACTAGGTTTGCCAGCTCTGAGTATTTTTCGTAGAAATAAGCCAAAGCTAATTTTTACTCTAAGGTCTCTAAAATGGCAAAACATCGAAAGGTGTCCAAATCTGGAAAATCTGGGAAAATGAAGTAGGTTTTGGCAAATTCACTGTCCTTGTAGATCGAACCAGTTTAGACTTAGTAAATGATATAAAAAATGCATGAAATTTGATGTGTTGCTAGATTTTTCGGTTCTGGATATTTTTGTCAGAAATAGACTAAGGCTAAATCTGACCCTAAGGTTCTCAAAAACGACAAGTATTGAAATGTGTACAAATCTGGACAGTTTTGCGCAGTCTCACGGTTTTGGCTATAACTCTTGAACCCGAACTCCAAATGATGAGAGGTTTGTTTCTGAATTTAGTTAACTCCTTGAGCTTTAATTTGAAATTTTGTTCATTGGAATTGGAGATTGTTTGCCTATCTCAATAATTGTGAGAAAACAGACCATTGCAGTGAGGTTTTCATCTAGTTATATGCTTAGAAAAATTATTGTAACTTCTCTTGTTGTATTAAATGCTTGGGATTGTGGCACTTGGATGTTGTGTGGACTGTTTTGAATACTTGAGGGTGTTTGAATTAATCAATGCATGGCTTGAGTTTAATTACGTGACAACTTAGGGCTTAATCGTATGGGTGAGCACGAATTGAAACCCTAATGACTAGGAAAACTCGCTAAGTGTTGATCCTATGGATATCTGTTTAATTATATGATTAGTAGGCTGCCCGTAGTTGCCCTTATATCCCTAAATGTAATTCCGATGATTACATGTTCACAAGTAGGCCTTTCTTGCACCCGGTCCCACGTAGATGTCGTTGCACATTGTATAATCTTATTATTTGATTACGTGAACTTCGAAATGAGTTATATAACTTGATTTACATACATTACATGGCTGCCCGTTTAATATTCATATAACTCCATGTGCTTTACAAATGAAATTACCTATCGTATCGTGCCTCGCATGTTTACTTGTCAATGTGCAATCTTATGACTGCTTAGAGGCAACCTACTTTGTTGTCCTCCTAATGTGATATATTAAATGTCATAAATGTGCATTGCATACAAGGTTGCAACCTTTCATTCTTGCATGGTAGCGTTCACGCACACCGGGCGGCATCGGGCTTGCCTGTGCAACCGTGACTACCATTGTCCAATTCCCTCTCTCGCTTGGGGGCTAGACTTCCTCGGAGAGTTAGGTCGTAGGATTTCGGGGTACATCCGGAGTACACCCATTTGGTGTGATAAGAGGATGATTTGAAGTCGGCCGCAACAACTGATACTGGAAATGAACTGAGAGCAAAAGCTCACCGTATCCTTTTCACTATGTGTATAAGTACTCTCGCTTGGTTCCTAGAGGACCTCGGGGAAGAAAGACGGGTAATTGTGTTCCTTTACCTTTATATTACATGATGTACTTACTTGTGATGTATGTCATGCTTGCAAAGGGTTTTCATAAGTTGAACCAGAAAAAGAGTTTCAAAACTTATTTCTCGTTCCCTTTCGCTGAGTTCATAAGGACTCACCCTCTTTTATCATCTCAAGTGAAGAAGACCAGGAACAAGTACCCGAAGACAACGTGCCTTTTGATGATTCCTTGGAATGATTACTTGCCCTACGTGCCTTACGTGACTAAGGCCATTTTGTGAACAATATGTTGCTTAAAGACTATTTCTTATGTTGTTTGTTGTTGTATTGTAAATGACCCCCGTTGTAATTTGGGGTCTAATTTTGGCTTGTACTGATCATAACTAGTTAGGCACTCTTATGGTCGTTTTTGCTATCGTTACTGGCTAGTATCTATCACAGGCTTATGAATTATCAGGTAAATGATTAAGTAAATGAATCTATCCAATATTAGGCAGGTACTCATTGGTAGGCTAAGATCAACAGGTATTTTGTAATAAGGATTAACAAACAAACGAGACATAGTATCACGCTAGGTTATTAATCAAACGAGACTTCGAGATAACTAGTATGCGTTTCGACTGGTGATAAATAGTAATCTTTGTTGGAAATGAATTTGAGATTGAAAGTTTGGAGGCCTTTAGAAAATTAGGTCAAACTAAAGAGCCCAATTATAGCCGTTATGCTGCCGATTTTTCAGAGAATTTGTGGAGTTTAGGCTAAACGTCAAGTGTTAAACTTTTATGAACGATTAAGTACATGATATGACTTGAATGTTTAGATCATACCCTAGTCTAACCTTTATAGGTCGGGTTGGGGCGTGACACCTTAGAGAAATGGTATCAGAGCTTAGTTTACTAACTAGGCATTAGTCGGGTTCAACTCTCGGACCGTAGGTAGAAGCCCTAAGATAATTATGATATCTTGTTTATATGTGTTAATGTGTGCTAAATGTGCTTTAATTGTTTTGAACATTGAATATTATGTGCCTTTGCAGACCATATGTATTCTATATCATGCACGCCGACACGTCTTCAATAATGCATGCATGCTTTTATACTCCTTGCTTGATACATGTGCATATTATATAACCGTGAATGACTGTTTATACATATAGATAGTTAGGATTAGGACTTTCAGGGAAGTGAATTTGTGCAGGACGAACAAAAAGGCTTGGTTAGAGATTTCTCGCATCTGCACAGGTACTCAATGGATCGTATGTATTATTCGATATGCATATATAAAATGCGTAGCACAGGTATAAATGTCAAGGTAAAGTTATCCCCTTATCTTTGGAATACCCATGATTAAGTTATCAATTTTATGGCTATGAAGTTTTGATTTTGTTAAACCGTTCTTCTAATTGTGGCTCAAGTATAAAGGTTAAAGACATACTACTTTCCTTAGATATAAGGGTATACTATTAAATATGTAGAGTAGTGTATATTCCCATGTGCTGATAGTGGAAGTTGACTTGGAGGTTTCTTTGAATCCATTTCTCGCATCTTAAAATTGGCTTGATAGACTATCTAAGAAGTTAGCAATATACGCGTATGGCCAAATCCTTACTTGATTGGAATTAAGCATTGATGAATCTGATATGGTGTATACTAGCGAGTTTCAAGTTCACTAAATGTTGAGATCATGACCTAGAAATTAAGAGGTGAATTCGTGGAAGTTGACAATAGTTTACCTTTAGGGGTTAGATTATTAAGTCATGGATAGCGTATTTAAGTAAGTTAACAATGGATAACCTTAAGACATGTAGGCAACTATGAAGACTGAGTTTAACAAGGTTGATGATTCTTTAGTATAACAAGGTATAGGGATGTTGGAATCAAGGAATTCACGTAACTAGAACTTGTGTTTAGGAAAACTGCACCTAAAATGTTAGGTCGAATAGAAGTGTAAGGAATCAAATTATGCATTAGATGACTAACATCGCTAAAGGTCCTAAGTTGGATATATGTGATATTTAGAATCATGGTATTAAATTGGTGCCTCTCGGATTTAGTTGTGATTATGCAAAGTAAGTCATTCTATGCACTCGTTGTTTGGATACCCTAGAGGATATTAGAAAGCATATATCCTTAAGTAAGACTGATGGACCTGGTATATAAACCATGGAAATGATATTAAGCATCTAGTTGCAAAGTGGAGTCGTTAAGGTATGAGTGGTAATCCTAAATAGCTAATAGTGAGTATGCATGATGATCCATGATGAACCCTAGAACCTAAGGTCGATGAGTCTTGATGCTCATAGCTAGTTGAACATGTAAATGAGAAGAGTAAGATTTCATATAGTTAAGATAGAGATGAATTAGAGTCATAATGACCCAAGAGACTATTGTTAGACCACCGTATCTATGTGCACCGTTTCACATCTAGAAACTAGTGATTGGTAGACTTCGAATTGTGGTCGTTGAATAGAGGGGTGAATCTTGTAGTGATAGTTAAATGAGTGGTTGATTACTTTTGAAGTTCTATTAGGTTATGTTGAAGGATGCCTCGTGGTTATAATTCTTATGTCGATACAACCTTGAAGTTATCTCGTGTAAGTATTTTATGAGCTCAATCATTTCGGTACCCATTTATAGTCCCAGGATTGTTGTTGTACGGCCGGTAACCTAGTAGAGCATTGATATCACTTACATAGAGATGAACCCAGCTTAGTAACATTAATGTTGATGATATATTGGCGGGCATTAAGTGTTCGAAGGAATGACTAGGTTGCTAAGTGAGTAGGACCATTGCCTTCTTAAGTATGACGTAACCTTGGATTGAGGTGAGTGGAATTTATTTGAGGTTGAAACTATTCGCCTTAGGAGTTTTGGATAAGATTAAAAGAAATTCTGAAGCCTCGAGACGTGAAAATAGAGATTTGAATAAGGAAATAGATTGTAGATCACAAGCTGATGAAATTTACTTGTAAGAGTTGAACTAGTGCAACATGATTAGTTTGCCCATGCAATTTCAATGGCAATTTATTGGTGGTACCTAATAAACCTTAAAGTTTGAGTTTCATGAATCTCAACGGTCTTTCTCTTGATTACAAGCGTGAAGGTTAACGAAGCTGGGAAAGAATGTTAGGTAATAGGAGCCTGTAACCGGGAGACTAGTCATTAGAAGATTTGCTAATATAATGTACCTAGGAGATAATTGAACATGATTACTTGGCTGCCCGTGAAAGTTAATTACTTCCAAATTGATATATGAAATGATTATATGTTCTTACAATGCCTTATGTGCCAATATGTTAAAATGTGATCATATATTTGCTTGGAGGCAACCTACTTTGTTGACTTCCTAATGTGAAATGTTAAATGACATACATGTGCATTGCATACAAGGTTGCAACTTTTCATTTTGGCATGGTAACGTTTCACGCACGCCGGGCGGCATCGGGCTTATCGGTGCTACCGTGACTACCATGGTCCAATTCCCTCTCTCGCTTGGGGGCTAGACTTCTTCGGAGAGTTGGGTCGTAGATTTCGGGGTATATTCGGAGTACACCTATTTGGCGTGATAAGTGGTTGATTGAAGTCAGCCGTAACAACTGTTATCGGAAATGATCTTGAGAGCAAATGCTCACCGACTGATCTTGAGAGAGAAAGCTTACCGTATCCTTTTCACTATGTGTTTAAGTACTCTCGCTTGGTTCTTAGAGGACCTTGGGGAAGAAAGACGGATAAATGTGTTCATTTACATTTATATTATGTTATAAACTTACTTGTGTTATATGTCATGCTTTCAAAAAGGGTTTTTCATAAGTTTAACTGGAAAAGAGTTTCAAAATGTATTTCTCATTCCCCCTAGTTGAGTTCATAAGGACTCACCCTCTTTTATCATCACAGGTGAAGAAGATCAGGAACAGGTACCCGAGGAGAATGTGCTTGTTGATGAATCCTTGGAGTGATTATGTGCTTTATATGCCTTGTTTGACAGTGGCTGTTTTGTGAACGTTGTGTTGCTTTGAAGAATATTTATTTTGTTGATGTAAATGACCCTGTTGTAATTTGGGTCTAATTTTGGGATTGTACTATCTATAACCGGACGAACTCTTTATTTGGTTATTTGCTTTCATTATCTCGTATAGTAGTTATCGTAGGCGTTTAAACCACTAGATGATTAATCCACTAAGTTAACTCTATCTAATTTCACTTAATAGGTACTTGCATAATAGTAAATTGACAAATAAATGGAACATAGTTATCAAGCTAGGCTTATTAACCAAATGAGACTTTCAAGATAAATTAGTAGGCATATCGGTTGATGACAAAATAGGAATCTTAGTAGGAATCGAATCAAGGATTGGAAGTTTTGAGGCGTTGTAGAAAATAGGTCAAACCAAATGTCTTAAATATAGCCGTCATGCTGCCGAATTTCTGAAAAATCTTTTGGAGTTCTAAATCAACTTTAAG
The DNA here is from genome assembly GCA_037974665.1 of Ehretia macrophylla. NCBI lineage: Eukaryota > Viridiplantae > Streptophyta > Magnoliopsida > Boraginales > Ehretiaceae > Ehretia > Ehretia macrophylla. Next base: position 29,065,172 of record CM075779.1, on the reverse strand, counting down.
TATTAATCGTAAGAAATGACCAAGTAGTACAAATAGCGTAAAAGAATTAGGTCATTCCCTAGTCTAGCCTCCATAGGTCAGGTTGGGGCATGACACCTATATTAGAATGGTATCAGAGCTTAGTTTACTAACTAGGCGTTAGTAAAGGTTCAACTCCCGAACCATGGGTAGAAGCCCTAAGGTAATTTTGATGTCTTGTTTATATGTGTTAATGTGTGTTAATGTGCTTTAATTGCTTTGTGCATTGAATATCAAGTGCCTTTGTGGACCATATGTATTATGTGTCATGCACACCAACACGTTAGTGCACTCAATAATGCATGCATGCTTTTATACTCCTTCCTTGATACATGTGCATAACCCTAACTGACTGTTTATACACATAGATAGTTAGGACTAGAACTTTCAGGAAAGTGAATTCATGCAGGAAGAACGAAAATTCTCGGTTAGATATTTCTGGCATCTTTACAGGTACTCGATGGATCGTATGTATTATTGGGTATGCATATATATAAAATGCATAGCACATGTATAATTGTTGAGGTAAAGTTATCTCCTTATCTTTGGAATACCTATACCTGTGATTAAGTTGTCAATTTTATAGCTATGAAGTTCTTGATTTCGTTAAATCGTTCTTCTAATTATGGTTCAAGTATAAGGGTTAATGACATACAACTTCGCTTAAGATATAAGAGTATACTATTAAATATGTAGAGTAGTATATATTCTCATGTGTTGATAGTGGAAGTTGACTTGGAGGTTTCTTCGAATCCATTTCTCACATCTTAAAATTGGCTTGATAGACTATTTAAGAAGTTAGCAATATACTCGTACGATTGAATCCTTACTTGATTGGAATTAAGTAATGATGAATCTGATATGGTGTATATTAGCGAGTTTCAAGTTCACTAAATGTAGAGATCATGACCTAGAAATTAAGAGATGAATTCGTGGAAGTTGACGATAGTTACTTTTAGGGGTTAGATTATTAAGCCATGGATAACGTATTTAAGTGACTTAACAATAGATAACCTCAAGACATGTAGGCAACTATGGAGACTGAGTTTAACAAGGTTGATGATTCTTTAGTATAACAAGATACAGAGATGTTGGAATCGAGAAATTCAAGTAGCTAGAACTTGTGTTCGGAAGACTATACCTAAAATGTTAGGTCGAATAGAAGAGTAAGGTATTGAATTTTGCATTAGATGACTAACGTTGCTAAAGGTCCTAAGTTGGATATTGGTGATATTAAGAATCATGGTATTAGTTTGGTGCCCTCGGATTTAGTTGTGATTATGCAAAGTAAATCATTTTATACACTCATTATTTAGATATCGTAGAGGATGTTAAGAAGCATATATCCCTAAGTAATACCGATGGACCTGGTATATAAACCATGGAAATGATATTAAGCATCTGGTTGCAAAGTTGAGTCGTTAGGGTATGATTTGTAATCTTAAATAGCTAATAGTGAGTATGCATGATGATTCATGGTGAACCGTAGGACCTAAGATTGATGAGTCTTGATGCTTTTAGCTAGTTGAACATGTAAATGAGAAGAGTAAGATTTCATATAGTTAAGATAGAGATGAATTAGAGTCATAATGACCCAAGAGACTATTGTTAGCCCACCGTATCTATGTGCACCGTTTCACATCTAGAAACTAGCGGTTGGTAGACTTTGAATTATGGTCATTGAATAGAGGGGTGGATCTTGTAGTGATAGTTAAATGAGTGGTTGATTACTTTTGAAGTTCTATTAGGTTATGTTGAAGGATGCCTCGTGGTCATAATTCTTATGTTGATACAACCTTGAAGTTATCTCGTGTAAGTATCTTATGAGCTCGATCATTTCGGTACCCATTTATAGTCCTATGATTGTTGTTGTACGGCCAGGTAACCTAGTGGAACATTGATATCACTTACATGGCTATAGCCCTAGCTTAGTAACACTAATGTTGAAGATATATTGGCAGGCATTAAGTGTTCAAAGGAATGACTAGGTCGCTAAGTAAGTAGGACCATTGTCTTCTTAAGTATGACGTAACCTTAGATTGAGGTGAGTGAAATTTATTTGAGATTGAAATTATTCGCCTTAGGAGTTTCGGTTAAGATTAAAAGAAATTCTGAAGCCTCATGACTTGAAGATAAAGATTTGAATAAGGAAATAAATTATGGATTACAAGTTGATGAAATTTACTTGTAAGAATTGAACTAGTGCAACATGATCAGTTTACCCATGCAATTTCGATGGCAGTTTGTTGGTGGTACTTAATAAACCTTAGAGTTTGAGTTTCACGAATCTCAACGGTCTTTCTCGTTGATTACGAGCGTGAAGGTTAACAAAGTCGGGAAAGGAGGTTAGTGAATAGGAGCCTATAATCGGGAGACTAGTCATTAGAAGATTTGCTAATCTAATGTACCTACGAGATAAGAAGGGCTATGATACCATCGATAGATGACAATTTGAGATGGATTAGTTTGTTTGGTGAGTTCTTCCTGAAAATAGAGTCGTATTGTGGAAATGACCTATAACATGTGTATGTCCTACGTGTTAACAATTTTGAAGCTAGTTGATAGAATATGTAAATCTGATATAGACCTATCATCTTGAAATTAGTGTATGTAACCATAAGATCGCGGTATTATTGTGATATTCCTTTTGAGGTATGAATGCGAGATTGATACAACATGAGTCATGATTTTGGAGTTATAGTTATATTGTTAGAATATCGATGCAGCTTTGATGACTATGTTTGGAGATTCTAACCTTAGTTAATGAACTCGACCTTAAGATCAATTGGAGAAAAAAGAGTTGTTCAAAGGAACAAACTGTAAATGTAGGGGTCACACCGAATTAAATGATTGAAGAAAGCTAGGAAGTGAATTCGTTGTGGTAAGAGAGATCACAGAGCAAAGGACGACTCGGAGTTGGAAAATAACAATGGTCGGAATTCGTCTAAATGACCTCAACAAGTAAGAATGAATTTCGGGACGAAATTCTTTTAAGGAGGGCAGGATGTGAGGCCCAACCCCGAATAACGTGTCTTATCTCAATTTGCATGACCGACCTTGGATTACATGCCCTATCTTGGTTTTCGTGCCCTATCTTGGTTTTCGTGCATGCATCGTCATTCGTGTCTTGACCTAGAATTATGTGCCCTAATCCTCGACTTACGGGCCCTGACTTTGGATTGCGTGCGTTATCTTGTTTCATGTGCCCTGACCTTGAATTGTATGTCTTAACCTAGATTTAAGTGTCACACCTCGATTCACGTGCATTGCATCGAAATACGTGTCTTGCATTGGTTTTCGTGCATTCACCTAGGGTTGCGTGCATTGACTTTAGAATCTGTGCATTTGCCTTGAAGTTCGTGCCTTCAAAATTCGTGCCCTATATTGATTTTCGTGTGTGCCTCGTAGTGCATACCTTAAACCTCGAACTGCGTGCCTGCATGCGAATCAATAAAGATTCCTGCACAAAGCACAAGACACTAAAATAATCCTACACAATCCACTAACCAATATTATATTGCTAATTCAAATTCTCTACAAAACCCACTAACTATTAAAATATTCTATTCTTCCTAACACACTCAACTAACCAATAAACTATTATAAACCTACACAAAACACTATAATACTCACCCAATATGTCAAATATACTTTAATCTATCACCAAACACTAGAATTCAAAAAAATATATATAAACAATGCACACACACACAAGGCCTACACGACCAACAAGAAATCCTACACAAACAATCATATTTTAAACACTCAATATTCCTCACCAAACACAAGAATACATAAAAAATGCCCAAGGTGACAAAAATTTCAGCCTTGTACACTCCCATGGCCGAAACACTCATGCTTGCACACAAACACTTCAAGACTTCATCCAAACTCTCACAAACTCTCACTTCCTCTCTCATTTTCGACCCTTGCATTCTCATGAGCTCCCAAGACTCCTAACAACTCTCAAGGACACTCTAAGACTCTCCCAAGCTCGGCCATAGCAGCCCAAGCAAACAAGAAGCAAGAAAATCTCACCCGAAGCTCACAAACTCTTCATTTTCGGCCTAAGGTAAGTCTTGATAGTTTTCTTCCATTTCTTTTGGTCTCACACACATGCACACCCTCCTCACATGCTAACTAAGCTAGAAATTAAAGGAGGACAAGCCATCTCTCGGCCAAAGCAAGGAAGAAGCCCCTTTGTGCATTTTGAAGAGCATTTGAGCATCTTTAACCATCAATAGGCTAAGGTGAGGGTTAAACTCTTTTAAAAGCTTTCAAAAATCACATGCATGCCTTCATATGACTATATTTACCTCTGTAGTTGTTGTATATGTGTGTACATGAGGTTATATGACCATGCATGGCTAGATTTTTGGCTAGAACTTGAAGATAGGTAAAAACGTGTTGCTGGCAGTTTTCTAATCTTGTAGTACCAGGTGAATTTGGCTTAGTAAACCTTGATAAAAATGCATGAAAATTGGTAGATTACTAGTTTTGCCAGTTCTGAGAATTGTTCGTAGAAATAGGCCAAGGAACATTTTGACTCTAAGGACTCCAAAATGGTCAAACATCGTGAGGTGTCTAAATCTGGAAAAATAGGAAAAATAAAATAGGTTTCTGGCAGATTACTGACTTTGTAGACAAAGCGTTTTTGACCTAGTATATGTTGGTTCAAATGCAGGTATCCGTCACTCCGGTGCCCATAACTTTTGATCCGTAAGGAGTTACGCGACGCACAGCATACCGTTGGAAAGCTCTTCGAGAGCTCTACGAAAATTGCAACAAGCCTACTCTGTTGCGCCTATTTTCGGAGAACAAAATTGAACGTTTTCATCATTTTTGGGACACTTTTCTTCTTTTGCGCTATTTTTCCATCCCGAATTGTACGTCGTGAGCCGCAAAAAGGACGACAACCTAATCCATCATATTTCTATTATCGAATCCCACGACACCTTGGGCAAGACAACTTCGCTTCACATAGAGGTTAGGCCCGCAAACTGAGGACTTAGGGCTTGTGACCAGGTATCCATCGCTTCGGTGTCCATAACTTTTGATCTGTAAGGAGTTACGCCGCACAGCATACCGTTGGAAAGCTCTTCGAGAGCTCTACGACAGGTGCAACAAGCCTACTCTGCTGCGCCTATTTTCGGAGAACAAAATCGAACGTTTTCATCATTTTCGGGACACTTTTCTTCTTTTGCGCTATTTTTCCATCCCAAATTGCACGTCGTGAGCCGCAAAAAGGACGACAACCAAATCTATCATATTTCTATTATCGAATCCCACGGCACCTTGGGTAAGACAACTTCGCTTCACATAGAGGTTGGGCCCGCAAACCGAGGACGTAGGGCTTGTGACCAGGTATCCGTCGCTCCGGTGTCCATAACTTTTGATCCGTAAGGAGTTACGCGCCGCACATCATATCGTTGGAAATCTCTCCGAGAGCTCTGCGACAGGGGCAGCAAACCTCCTCGGCTGCGCCTGTTTTCGGTGTCCAAAATCGAACGTTTTCGTAACTTTTGGGACATTTTTCTTCTTTTGCACTGTTTTTCTGTCCCGGATCGTGCGTCAAGAGGCGCGAAAAGGACGATGACCTAATCCATCACATTTTTATTATCGAATCCCATGGTACCTTAGGCAAGACAACTTCGCTTCACGTAGAGGCTGGACCCGTTAACCGAAGGTATGGGGCTTGTGACCAGGTATCCATCGTTCCGGTGCCCATAACTTTTGATCCGCAAGGAGTTACGCAGCGCACAGCATACCGTTCGAAAGCTCTTCGAGAGCTCTATGACATGTGCAGCAAGCCTGCTCCGCTGCGCCTATTTTTGGACAACAAAATTGAACTTATTCATCAGTTTCGGGACACTTTTCTTCTTTTGCGCTATTTTTCCATCCCGGATCGTACGTCGTGAGCCGCGAAAAGGACGACAACCTAATCCACACATTTCTATTACCGAATCCCACGACATCTTGGGCATGACAACTTTACTTCACGTAGAGGCTGGGCCCGTAAACCGAGGGCATGGGGCTTGTGACCATGTCTACGTCGCTCCGGTGCCCATAACTTATGATCTGTAAGGAGTTTTGCAGCGCACAACATACCGTTGGAAAGCTCCCCAAGAGCTCTACGATGGGGGCAGCAAGCCTGCACGGCTGCACCTATTTTCGAAGTCAAAAATTGAACATTCTCATCAGTTTTGGGACACTTTTCTTCTTTTGCGCTAATTTTCTGTCCCGGATCGTACGTCGTGAGCCGCAAAAAGGACGACGACCTAATCCATCACATTTCTATTATGGAATCCCACGGTACCTTGGGCAAGACAGCTTCGCTTCATGTAGAGGCAGGGCCCGTAAACCGAGGGCGTGGGGCTTGTGACCAGGTATCCGTCGGTTTGGTACCTAGAACTTTTGATCCGTAAGGAGTTACGCGACGCACAACATACCGTTGGAAAGCTCTTCAAGAGCTCTATGACAAGTGAAACAAGCCTGCCTGGTTGCGCCTATTTTCAGAGAACAAAATTGAACTTTTTCATCAGTTTCGGGACACTTTTATTCTTTTGCGCTATTTTTCTATCCCTGATTGTACGTCATGAGACGGGAAAAGGACGACAACCTGATCCATCACATTTCTATTACCGAATCCCATGGCACCTTGGGCATGACAACTTCACTTCACGTAGAGGCTGGCCCCCAAACCCAGGGCGTGGGGCTTCTGACCAGGTCTACGTCGCTCCGGTGCCCATAGCTTTTGATCCGTAAGGAGTTACGCAGCGCACAACATACTGTTGGAAAGCCCTACGAGAGCTCTACAATGGGGGTAGCAAGCCTGCTCAGCTGCGCCTATTTTTGGAGTCCAAAATCGAACGTTTGCATCAGTTCGGGACACTTTTCTACTTTTGCGCTGTTTTTCTGTCCCGGATCGTATGTCGTGAGCATCGAAAAGGACTACAACTTAATCCATCATATTTTTATCATCAAATCCCACGACACCTTAGGCAAGACAACTTTGCTTCACGTAGAGGCTGGGCCCGTAAACCGAGGGCGTGGGGCTTGTGACCAGGTATCCGTCGCTCCAGTGCCCATAACTTTTGATCTGTAAGGAGTTACGCGGCGCATAGCATACCGTTAGAAAGCTCTTCGAGAGATCTACAATGAGGGTAGCAAGCCTACTCGGCTGCACCTATTTTCGGAGTCCAAAATCGAACATTTTCATTAGTTTCGGGATACTTTTCTTCTTTTGCGCTATTTTTCCATCCCGGATCGTACTTCGTGAGATGTGAAAAGGACGATAACCTAATCCATCACATTTCTATTACCGAATCCCACAGTACCTTGGGCATGACAACTTCACTTCACGTAGAGGATGGGCCCCCAAACCGAGGGCGTGGGGCTTCTGACCAAGTCTACGTCGCTCCGGTGCCCATAGCTTTTGATTCGTAAGGAGTTACGCGGCGCACAACATACCGTTGGAATGCTCTACCAGAGCTCTACAATAGGGGTAGCAAGCCTGCTTAGCTGCGTCTATTTTCAGAGTCCAAAATCAAATTTTTTCATCAGTTTTGTGACACTTTTCTTCTTTTGTGCTGTTTTTTCCTCCTGGATCGTACGTCGTGAGCCGTAAGAAGGACGACAACCTAATCCATCATATTTCTATTATCGAATCCCATGACACCTTGGGCAAGACAACTTTGCTTCACGTAGAGGTTGGGCCCGTAAACCGAGGGCGTGGGGCTTGTGACCAGGTATCCATAGCTCCGGTGCCCATAACTTTTGATCTGTAAGGTGTTACGCGGCGCACAACATACCGTTGGAAAGCTCTTCGAGAGCTCTACGACAGGTGCAGTAAGCCTACTCGGCTGTGCCTATTTTCAGAGGAAAAAATCGAACGTTTTCATTAGTTTTGGGACACTTTTCATCTTTTGCGCTGTTTTTCCATCCGGATCGTACGTCGTGAGCTGCGAAAAGGACGACAACCTAATCCATCACATTTCTATTATCAAATCCCATGGCACCTTGGGCAAGACAACTTCACTTCACGTAGAGGTAGGGCCCGTAAACCGAGGGCGTGGGGCTTGTAACCAAGTATCCGTCAGTCCGGTGTCCATAACTTTTGATCTGTAAGGAGTTACGCGGCGCACAGCATGCCATTGGAAAGCTCTTCGAGAGCTCTATGACAAGTGCAGCAAGCTTGCCTTGCTTCGCCTGTTTTCAGAGAACAAAATTGAACTTTTTCATATGTTTCGGGACACTTTTCTTCTTTTGCGCTATTTTTCCATCCTGGATCATACGTCGTGAGGCGCAAAAAGGACGACAACCTGATCCATCACATTTCTATTACCGAATCCCATGGCACCTTAGGCATGACAACTTCACTTCACGTAGAGGCTGTGCCCCCAAACCGAGGGCATGGGGCTTCTGACCAGGTCTACGTCGCTCTGGTGCCCATAGCTTTTGATCCGTAAGGCGTTATGCGAGGCACAACATACCGTTGGAAAGCTCTACGAGAGCTCTACAATAGGTGTAGCAAGCCTGCTTGGTTGTGCCTATTTTCGGAGTCCAAAATCGAACGTTTCATCAGTTTTGGGACACTTTTTCTACTTTTGCGCTATTTTTTTGTCCCGCATCGTATGTCGTGAGCCGCGAAAAGGATGACAACCTAATCTATCATATTTCTATTATCGAATCCCATGACACCTTGGGCAAGACAACTTCGCTTCACGTAGAGGCTGGGCCCGTAAACTGGGGGCGTAGGGCTTGTGACCAGGTATCCGTCGCTCCGGTGCCCATAACTTTTGATCTGTAAGGAGTTACGCAGTGCACATCATACTATTGGAAAGCTCTTCGAGAGCTCTACGACAGGTGCAGTAAGCCTACTAGGTTGTGTGTCACGTCCCAACCCGGCTTTTAAAGATTAGACTAGGGTGTGATCTAAACATTTAAGTCATATCTTGTACTTAATCGTTCATGAAAGTTTAACACTTAACGTTTTAGCCTAAACTTCACAATTTTCCAGAAAACCGGCAGCATAACGGTTATAATTGGGCTCTTTGGTTTGACCTCGTTCTCTAAACGCCTCAAATTTCATTTTCAACTAAGATTACTATTTACCATCAATCGAAACGCCTACTAGTTATCTCGAAGTCTCGTTTGATTAATAACTTAGCATGATACTATGTCCCGTTTGTTCGTTAATCCTCATTACAAAAGTACCTGTTGATCTTAGCTTAACAATAAGTACCTGCTTAAGATTGGATAGGTTTATTTTACTTAATCCTTACCTGATACTTCATAAATCTTATGATAGATACTAGCCAATGACGATAGCAAAATGACCATAGTAGTGTCTATTTAGTTATTATCAGTACAAGCCAAAATTAGACCCCAAATTACAACGGGGGTCTTTGACAATACAACAGCAAACATCATAAGAAATAAAATAGTCTTCAAGCAACATAGTGTTCACAAATGGCCATAATCAAGTAAGGCACGTAGGACAAGCAATCATTCCAAGGAATCATCATTAGGCACGTCGTCCTCGGGTACCTGTTCTTGGTCTTCTTCACCTGAGATGATAAAAGAGGGTGAGTCCTTATGAACTCAGTGAGGGGGGAACGAGAAATAAGTTTTGAAACTCATTTTCCGATTCAACTTATGAAAACCCTTTTTGCAAGCATGAATATGTCACAAGTAAATGCATAACATAATATAAAAGTAAAGGAACACAATTACCCACCTTTCCTCCCTGAGGTCCTCTAGGAACCAAGCGAGAGTACTTATACACATAGTGAAAAGGATACAGTGAGCTTTTGCTCTCAGTTCATGTCAGTATCAGTTGTTGCGGCCGACTTCAAATCATCCCCTTATCACGCCAAATGGGTGTACTCCGGATGTACCCCGAAATCCTACGACCCAATTCTTCGAGGAAGTCTAGCCCCCAAGCAAGATAGGGAATTGGACAATGGTAGTCACAGTTACACCGGCAAGCCCGATGCCGCCCGGTGTGCGTGAATGCTACCACGCCAGAATGAAAGGTTGCAACCTTGTATGCAATGCACATTTATGACATTTAATATATCAAATTAGGAGGACCACAAAGTAGGTTGCCTCCGAGCAGTCATAAGATTGAACATTGACAAGTAAACAAGCGAGGCACAATAAGACAAGTAATTTCACTTGAAAGGCACATGGAGTTATATGAACATTAAACGGGCAGCCATGTAACGCATATAAATCAAGTCATATAACTCATTTCGAAGTTCACGTAATCAAATAATAAGATTATTCAACATGCAACAATATCTACGTAGGACCGGGTGCAATAAAGGCCTACTTGTAAATCATGTAATCATCAAAATCATGTTTAGGGCTATGAGGGAAACTACGGGCAGCCTACTAAACACATAATCAAACACAATATCCAAAGGATTGACACTTAGCGAGTTTACCTAGTTACTAGGGTTTCAATTCGTGCTTACCCGTGCGATTAAACCCTAAGTCATCTCGTAATTAAGCTCAAGTCATGCATTGATTAATTCCAAAACCCTCAAGCATTCAAAACAGTACACACAACATCCAAATGCCACAATCCCAAGCATTTAATACAACAAGAGAAGCTACAATAATTTTTCTAAGCATTTCACTAAGTGAAACCCTCACTGCAATGGACTGTATTCTCACAATCATTAAGACAATCCAACAATCTCCAATTCTAGTGAATAAGATGTCAAATTAAAGCTTAAGAAGTGAACTAAATTCAGAAACAAACCTCGCATCATTTAGAGTTCGGGTTCAAGAGTTATAGCCAAAACAGTGAGACTACACAAAACTGTCCAGATTTGTACACATTTCAATGCTTGTCGTTTTTGAGTGTCTTAGGTTCAGATTTAGCCTTGGTCCATTTCTGAAAACAATGTCCAGAACTGAAAAATATATCATCACACCAAATTTAATGCATTTGGGATGTCATTTACTAAGTCAAAACTGGTTCGTTCTACAAGGTCAGTGAATCTGCCAAAACCTGCTTCATTTTTCCAGACTTTCTAGATTTGGACATATTTTGATAATTAGCCATTTTGAGGACTTTAGAGTCAAAATTAGCTTTGGTCTATTTCTTCAAAAAGTGTTCAGAACTGGAAAAACTAGATACCAACCAATTTTTACGCACTTTAAACATCATTTACCTAGCCAAAATTACCTCGCACCAACAAGGAAGAAGGCTGTCACATACCGGATTTCATCCAACATCACATTTTAGCCAAATATATTGCCATGCATGTTTATAAAAGCTCATGAACACACATATATCTCAAGTACAGAAGTAAAGATAGACATTTAAGGGCATGCATGTGGTTTTTTGAAAGATTTTCAAGAAGTTTTAGCCCTCACCTTAGCAAAACAACAAGAAGATGTACAAGACTCTTGATGGTTGCACAAGATTGACTCTTTTCCTTGCTTAGCCGAGACACCACTCGATTTTCTCTATTTTTCCTAGCTTAGTGACCAAGTTCTTAGTAGGTGCATGTCGTTAGAACAAGAAGAAAAGAAATGGAAGCTAGCAAACTCACCTAAGCCAAAATAGAGGTTCAATGAGCTTGCATGTGAGTTTCTTGCAACCTAGCTTGCTTAGTCGAGCTCCCTAGCTTCTTGCATGCCTTGATGAGCCATGGAGTGATGAAGATAAGCTATGGAGTGTAGAAACTCAGCCAGGGCTGAGAGAGAGAGAGAGAAGAATAAGAGGGAGAGAGAGAGGAATGAGAGGAAATGAGAGAAAGTGAAAGAAAATAAAAGCTTTGTTGGGCAAAGGAGCTCGTGTCGGCCTTGGGCATACAAATTTCAGACTTTTGTGTCTTCAAGAAGCATTTTGAATCATCTAGTATGGGCATGGAGCTTGTGTCAAAAATATGGAGCTTTGAGGAGGGTTTTTTAGCCATTTTTTTTTTATTGCTTTGTGTCATTAAATTGTCATAGAATGTCTAGGAATTAATTTGAATTATGCAAGCAAGCACAAATGCTCAACAAGTGGTCGGCCAAGGCATTGCTAGAATCTGAATTTTTTGTCTTGTTCAAGGCTTATTTTATTGTGTGTTTGGGATATGCAAAGAATAAAGATTGTCTAGCTTTTTGTAAGATTTTGTCTTCTAGTGGGTTGAATTAGCAATTTAATATTAGTTAGTGGAATTTGTAGGATTAATCATTGATCTAGTGCTTCGTGTAAGATGCTTTCTTGATTAGCATGAGGGCACGCTTTCCTAGGTCTAGGGCACGCACTATGAGGTAGGGCACGAACTACGAGACGAATGCACGTTTTCCAAATAAATGCACGCAATCCTAAATGAATGCACGTAATTCAATGCAAGGCACACAAAACGAAACACAATTCTTAAACCTAGGTCAAGGCACGCAAATCTAGGTTAGGGTACACAAAATAAGGTATCGCACGTAAATCGAGGTTGGGCCTCACACTGTGCCTATTTTCGGAGAACAAAATTAAACATTTTTATCAGTTTCGAGACACTTTTCATCTTTTGTGTTGTTTTTCCATCTCGGATCGTACGTCGTGAGCCGTGAAAAGGACGACAACCTAATCCATCACATTGCTATTATCGAATCCCACGGTACCTTGGGCAAGAAAACTTCACTTCACGTAGAGGTTGGGCCCGTAAATTAAGGGCGCGGGGCTTGTGACCAGGTATCCGTCGCTCCGGTGCCGAAACTTTTGATCCGTAAGGAGTTACGCGATGCACAATATACGGTTGGAAAGCTCTCCAAGAGCTTTACAACGGGTGCAGCAAGCCTGCTCAGCTACGCCAGTTTTCGGAGCCTAAAATCAAACGTTTTCATCAGTTTCGGGACACTTTTCTTGCTGTTTTTCCATTTCGGATTGTACGTCGTGAGCCGCAAAAAAGACTACAACCTAATCCATCACATTTCTATTGCTGAATCCCACGGTACCTTGGGCATGACAACTTCACTTCACATAGAGGCTGGGCCCCCAAACCGAGGGCGTGGGGCTTCTGACCAGGTCTACGTCGCTCCGGTGCCCATAGCTTTTGATCCGTAAGGAGTTACGCGGCGCACAACATACCATTGGAAAGCTCTACGAGAGATCTACAATGGGGGTAGCAAGCCTGCTCAGTTGCGCCTATTTTCAAGTCCAAAATTGAACGTTTTCATCAGTTTCGGGACACTTTTCTTCTTTTGTGCTATTTTTTCATCCCGGATCGTACGTCGTGAGATGCAAAAAGGACGACAACCTAATCAATCACATTTCTATTACCGAATCCCATGGCACCTTGGGCATGACAACTTCACTTCACGTAGAGGCTAGGCCCTCAAACCGAGGGAGTGGGGCTTCTGACCAGGTCTACGTCGCTCTAGTGCCCATAGCTTTTGATTCGTAAGGAGTTACGAGGCGCACAACATACCATTGGAAAGCTCTTCGAGAGCTCTACAATGGGGGTAGCAAGCCTGCTCGTTTACGTCTATTATCGGAGTCCAAAATCGAACGTTTTCATCAGTTTCAGGACACTTTTCTACTTTTGCACTGTTTTTCCGTCCCGGATCGTATGTCGTGAGCTGCGAAAAGGACGACAACCTAATCCATCATATTTCTATTATCGAATCGCACAACACCTTGGGCAAGACAACTTTGCTTCACGTAGAGGCTGAGCCCGTAAACCGAGAGCGTGGGGCTTGTGACTAGGTATCCGTCGTTCCGGTGCCCATAACTTTTGCTCTGTAAGGAGTTACACGGCGCACAGCATACCGTTGGAAAGCTCTTCGAGAGCTCTACGACAGGTGCAATAAGCCTACTCGGCAGTGCCTATTTTCAGAGAACAAAATCGAATGTTTTCATCAGTTTTGGTACACTCTTCATCTTTTGCACTGTTTTTTCATCCCGGATCGTACGTCGTGAGCCGCAAAAAGGACGACAACCGAATCCATCATATTTCTATTATCGAATCCCACGGCACCTTAGGCAAGATAACTTCACTTCACGTAGAGGTTGGGCCCGTAAATTGAGGGCACGGGGCTTGTGACCAAGTATCCGTCGTTCCGGTGCCCAAACTTTTGATCCGTAAGGAGTTACGCGATGCACAATATACCGTTGGAAAGTTCTCTGACAGCTCTACGACTGGTGTAGCAAGCCTGCTCGGCTGCGCTAGTTTTCGGAGCCCAAAATCAAACGTTTTCATCAATTTCGGTATACTTTTCTTCTTTTGAGCTGTTTTTCCATCCCGGATCGTACGTCATGAGCCGCGAAAAGGACGACAACCTAATCCATCACATTTCTATTATCGAATCCCATGGAACCTTGAGCAAGTAAACTTCGCTTCACTTAGAGGCTGGGTCAGCAAACCGAGGGCGTGGGGCTTGGGTCCAGGTTTCCGTCACACCGGTGCCCATAACTTTTGATCGGTAAGGCGTTTCGCAGCGCACAGCATACCGTTGGAAGCTATCCGAGAGCTCTATGATGGGAGTTGCAAACCTGCTCAACTATGCCAATTTTTGGAGCAAAAAATTGAACATTTTCATCAGTTTTGGTACACTTTTCTTCTTTTGCACTATTTTTCCATCCCGGATCGTACGTTGTCAGCTGCGAAAAGGACGACAACCTAATCCATCACATTTCTATCACCGAATTCCCTTGTACCTTGGGCATGACAACTTCACTTCATGTCGAGCTTGGGCCCGCAAACCGAGGGCGTGGGGCTTGTCACCAGGTCTACGTCGCTCCGGTGCACATAACTTTTGATCCGTAAGGAGTTATGCGGCGCACAGCATACCGTTGGAAAGCTCTCCAAGAGCTCTACGACGTAGGCAACAAGCCTGCTTCGCTGTGGTTATTTTCAGAGTCCAAAATCAAATGTTTTCATAAGTTTCGGGACACTTTTCTTCCTTGGCGCTGTTTTTCCATCCCGGATCGTACATCGTGAGCCCCGAAAAGGACGGCAACCTAATCCTTCACTTTTCTATTATCGAATCTCATGGCAACTTGGGCAAGACAACTTCGCATCACGTAGAGGCTAGGCCCGCAAACCAAGGGCGTGGGGCTTGTGACCAGGTCTACGTAACTCTTGTGCCCATAACTTTTGATCCGTAAGGAGTTATGCGGCGCACAACATACTGTTGGAAAGCTCTTCAAGAGCTCTACGACGGGGCCAGCAAGCCTACTCGGCTGTGGTTGTTTTCGGTGTCCAAAATCGAACGTTTTCATCAGTTTCAGGACACTTTTCTTCTTTTGCGCTATTTTTCCGTCCCGGATCGTACGTCGTGAGCTGCGAAAAGGACGACAACCTAATCCATCACATTTCTATTATCGAATCCCATGGCACCTTGGGCAAGACAACTTCGCTTCACGTAGAGGGTGGGCCCGTACATTGAGGGCGTGGGGCTTGTGACCAGGTATCTGTCGCTTCGGTGCCCATAATTTTTGATCCGTAAGGAGTTACGCGGTGCACAACATACCGTTGGAAAGCTCTTCAAGAGCTCTACGACAAGTGCAGCAAGCCTACTTGTCTGCGCCTGTTTTCAGAGAACAAAATTGAACTTTTTCATCAGTTTCAGGACACTTTTCTTCTTTTGCGCTGTTTTTCCATCCCGGATCGTACGTCGTGAGCCACGAAAAGGACGACAACCTAATCCATCACATTTCTATTATCGAATCCCACAGTACCTTAGTCAAGATAACTTCGCTTCACATAAAGGCCAGGCCCGCAAACCGAGGGCGTGGGGCTTCTGACCAGGTATCGGTCGCTCCGGTGCCCATAACTTTTTATCCGTAAGGAGTTACGCAGCGCACAGCATACCGTTGGAAAGATCTCCGAGTGCTCTGCAATGGATGCAACATACCTGCTCAGCTGCGCCTATTTTCGGAGCCCAAAATTGAACGTTTTCATTAGTTTCAAAACACTTTTCTTCTTTTGCGCTATTTTTCCATCCCGGATCGTACTTCATGAGGCACAAAAAGGACGACAACCTAATCTATCCTATTTCTATTATCGAATCCCACGGCACCTTGGGCAAGACAACTTCGCTTCACGTCAAGGCTGGGCCCGTAAACCGAGGGCGTGGGGCTTGTGATCAATTTTCCATCGCTCCCGTGCCCATAACTTTTTATCCGTAAGGAGTTACGCGGTGCACAATATGCCGTTGGAAAGCTCTTCAAGGGCTCTATGACACGTGCAGCAAGCCTACTTGACTGCGCCTATTTTCAGAGAACCAAATTGAACTTTTTCATCAGTTTCGGGACACTTTCCTTCTTTTACGTTGTTTTTCCATCCTGGATCGTACGTCGTGAGCTGCGAAAAGGACGACAACCTTTTCCATCACATTTATATTACCGAATCCCATGGCACCTTGGGCATGAAAACTTAACTTCACGTAGAGGTTGGGCCCGCAAACCAAGGGCGTGGGGCTTGTGACCAGGTCTACGTCGTTCCGGTGCCTATAACTTTTGATCCGTAAGGAGTTATGCGGCGCACAACATACCGTTGAAAAGCTCTCCGAGAGCTCTACGCCAGGGGGCAAGCCTACTCAGCTGCGCTTGTTTTCGGAGTCCAAAATCAAACTTTTTCATCAATTTCGGGAAACTTTTCTTCTTTTGTATTTTTTTCCGTCCCAGATCGTACGTCGTGAGCCGCGAAAAGGACGACAACCTAATCCATCACATTTCTATTATCAAATCCCATGGCACCTTGGGCAAGACAACTTCGCTTCACATAAAGGCTGGGCCCGTAAACCGAGAGCGTAAGGCTTGTGACCAATTATCCGTCGCTCCGGTGCCCATAACTTTTGATCCGTAAGGAGTTACGCGGCGCATAGCATACCGTTGGAAAGCACTTCGAGAGCTCTACGACAAGTACAGTAAGCCTGTTCGGCTGCGCCTTCTTTGGGAGCCCAAAATCGAACGTTTTCATCAGTTTCGGGATACTTTTCTTCTTTTGCACTATTTTTCCATTCCGGATCGTACGTCGTGAGCCGCGAAAAGGACGACAACCTAATCCATCACATTTCTATTATCGAATCCCACGGTACCTTGGGCAAGACAACTTCGCTTCACGTAGAGGCTGGGCCCGCAAACCGAGGGTGTGGGGCTTGGGACCAGGTTTTCCTCGCTCCGGTGTCCATAACTTTTGATTAGTAAGGAGTTACGCGGCACACAACATACCGTTGAAAAGCTCTCCAAGAGCTCTACGACGCATGCTACAAGCCTGCTCGGCTGTGCCTATTTTCGAAGCCCAAAATTGAACATTTTCATTAGTTTCGGGACACTTTTCTTCTTTTGCGCTATTTTTCCATCCCGGATCGTACATTGTCAGCCGTGAAAAGGACGACAACCTAATCTATCACATTTCTATTATCGAATCCCACGGTACCTTAGGCATGACAAATTCACTTCATATAGAGGCTGGGCCCGCAAACCGAGGGCGTGGGGCTTGTGACCAGGTCTAAGTCGCTTCGGTACGCATAACGTTTGATCCGTAAGGAGTTACGCGACACACAGTATACCATTGGAAAGCTCTCCGAGAACTCTACGACAGGGGCAACAAGTCTGCTAGGTTGCACCTGTTTTCGGAGCCCTAAATAGAACGTTTTCATCAGTTTCGAGTCACTTTTCTTCTTTTGTACTATTTTTTCATCTCGGATCATACGTCGTCAGCCGCGAAAATGACGACAAACTAATCCATCACATTTCTATTACCGAATCCAACGGTACCTTGGGCAAAAAAACTTCGCTTCACGTAGAGGCTTGGCCTACAAAATGAAGGGCGTGGGGCTTGTGACTAGTTATCCGTCGCTCCGGTGCCCATAACTTTTGATCCGTAAGGAGTTACGCAGCGCACAACATATCATTGGAAAGCACTCCTAGAGCTCTGCGACGGGTGCAGCAAGCCTGCTCGATTGCTTGTCACGCCCCAACCCAACCTTTAGAGGTTAGACTAGGGAGTGATCTAAACATTCAAGTCCTTTCACGTACTTAATCGTTCAAGAAGGTTTAATACTTAACGTTTAGCCTAAACTCTACAGATTCTCTGAAAAATCGGCAGCATAATGGCTGTAACTGGGCTCTTTAGTTTGACCTAATTTTCTAAAGGCCTCAAAACTTTCAATCTCAAATTCATTTCCAACTAAGATTACTATCTATCACTATCTATCACCAATTGAAACGCCTACTAGTTATCTCGAAGTCTCGTTTGATTAACAACCTAGCATGATAACTCTGTCTTGTTTATTTGTTAATTCTTGTTACAAAAGTACCTGTTGATCTTAGCCTACCAATGAATACCTGTTCAAGATTGGATAGATTTATTTACTTAATTCTTCACCTGATACTTCATAAGCCGGTGATAGATACTAGCCAGTAGCGATAGCAAAAACGACCATAAGAGTGTCTATCTAGTTATTATCAGTACAACCCAAAATTTGACCCCAAATTACAACGGGGGTCATTTATAATACAACAACAAGCAATATAAGAAATAGTCTTCAAGCAACATATCGTTCACAAAATGGCCATAGTCAAGTAAGGCACGTAGGGCAAGCAATCATTCCAAGGAGTCATCATTAGGCACATTTTCCTCGGGTACCTGTTCCTGGTCTTCTTCACCTGAGATGATAAAAGAAAGTGAGTCCTTATGAACTCAGCGAGGGGGAACGAGAAATAAGTTTTGAAACTCTTTTTCCGGTTCAACTTATGAAAACTCTTTTTGCAAGCATGACATATATCACAAGTACATAATGTAATGTAAAAGTAAAAGAACACAATTACCCGTCTTTCCTCCCCGAGGTCCTCTAGAAACCAAGCGAGAGTACTTATACACATAGTGAAAAGGATACGGTGAGTTTTTGCTCTCAATTTACTTCCAGTATCAGTTGTTGCGGCCGACTTCAAATCATCCACTTATCACGCCAAATGAGTGTACTCCGGATGTACCCCAAAATCCTACGACCTAACTCTCCGAGTAAGTCTAGCCCCCAAGCGAGAGAGGGAATTGGACAATGGTAGTCACGGTTGCACCGGCAAGCCCGATGCCGCCTGGTGTGCGTAAAACGCTACCACGCCAGAATGAAAGGTTACAACCTTGTATGCAATGCACATTTATGACATTTAATATATCACATTAGGAGGACAACAAAGTAGGTTGCCTCCGAGCAGTCATAGGATTGCACATTGACAAGTAAACACGCGAGGTATGATTTGACAGATAATTTCACTTGTAAAGCACATGGAGTTATGTGAATATTAAATGGGCAGCCATGTAACGCATGTAAATCAAGTCATATAACTCATTTCGAAGTTCACGAAATCAAATAGTAAGGTCATACAACATGCAACGACGTTTACGTGGGACCGGGTGTAAAAAAGGTCTACTTGTCAATATGTAATCATCGGAATAACATTAAGGCTATAAGGAAACTACGGGCAGCCTACTAATCACATAATTAAACACGATATCCATAGGATCAACACTTTGCGAGTTTTCCTAGTCATTAGGGTTTCAATTCATGCTCACCCGTGCGATTAAGCCCCAAGTTGCCACGTAATTAAACTCAAGTCACGCATCGATTAATTAAAACACCCTCAAGCATTCAAACAGTCTACACAACATCCAAGTGCCACAATCCCAAGCATTTAATACAACAAGAGAAGTTACAAAAATTTTCAAAGCATATCACTAGATGAAAACCTCACTGCAATGGCCTGTTTTCTCGCAATCATTGAGACAAGCAAAAAAACTCCAATTCTAGTGAACAAAATGTCAAATTAAAGCTTAAGGAGTGAACTAAATCCAGAAACAAACCTCGCGTCATTTGGAGTTCGGATTCAAGAGTTATAGCCACAACCGTGAGACTACGCAAAACTGTCCAGATTTGTACACATTTCAATACTTGTCGTTTTTGAGGACCTTAGGATCAGATTTAGCCTTAATCTATTTCTGACAAAAATTTCCAAAACTGAAAAATATAGCAGCATACCAAATTTTATG
This sequence comes from Ehretia macrophylla, assembly GCA_037974665.1. NCBI lineage: Eukaryota > Viridiplantae > Streptophyta > Magnoliopsida > Boraginales > Ehretiaceae > Ehretia > Ehretia macrophylla. Next base: position 29,045,157 of record CM075779.1, on the reverse strand, counting down.
CATTTTGGACATTATTTACTAAGTCAAAACTGGTTCGTTCTACAAGGATAGTGAATCTGCCAAAACCTGCTTCATTTTTCCAGATTTTCCAGATTTGGACACCTTTCGATGTTTTTCCATTTTGGAGACCTTAGATTCAAAATTGGCTTTGGCCTATTTCTGTGAAAAATTCTCAGAACTAGAAAAACTAGTCACCTACCAATTTTTACACATTTTCAACATCATTTACCTAGTCAAAATCACTTCGCTCCAACAAGTCAGAAGACTGTCCATTTACGCGATTTCACCTATCTTCACATTCTAGCCAAATATCTTGCCATGCATGTTTACAAAAGCTTATGTACACACATATATCACAAGTACAGAGGTAAAAATGGACATTTAAAGGCATGCATGTGGTTTTTGGAAGCTTTTCAAGAGAGTTTTAGCCCTCACCTTAGCAAGACAACAATGAAGATGCACAAAACTCTTGATGATGCACAAGGTCATCCTTTTTCCTTGCTTAGCCGAGAGACAACTTGAGATTCTCTAATTCCTAGCTTAGTAACCATGCTCTTAGTATGTGCATGTGGCTAGAACAAAAAGAAAATGAAATAGGAGCTATCAAACATACCTAAGGGCTGAATGAGCTTGCATGCATGTTTCTTTGTTTTTAGCTTGCTTGGTCGAGTTCCTTAGTAGCTTGAGTGTCTTGATGAACCTTAGGATGATGAACTTAAGCTATGTAGAGTATAATTGCAGCCAAGGCCGAGAGAGAGAGAAGAAACGAGAGAGTGAATGAGAGAAAGAGAGAAAGAATGAAAGAAAATGAAAAGCTTGAAGAGTTTGATGCATGTGTTGGCTATAGGCTTGCAAATTTCAGAATTTGTGTCTTCAAGAGCATAATTTGAATCACCCTAGCATGGGCAATTGAGTATGTCGAGATTTTGATGCATTGGGTAGGGTTTTTGAGTCATTTTTTTATGCTTTGTGTCATGAGCTTGTCATAGAATGTCTAGGTATAAATTTTGAAATTGCAAAGCATTGTCAAATGCAAGAAGTGGTCGGCAAAATTCTGAATTTTTTTGTCTTGTTTGAGCATTATTTAATTGTATGCTTGGAATATGCAAAAGAATAAAGAATAAAGAATAAGATTGCCTAGCTTTTTGTGAGATTTCGTCTTCTAGTGAGTTGAATTAGCATTTTAATATTAGTTAGTGGAGTTTGTAGGATTAATTAATGATCTAGTGCTTCGTGTAAGATGCTTTCTTGATTAGCGTGCAGGCACTCTTTCCTATGTTTAGGGTACGTGCTACGAGGTAAGGCTCGAACTACGAGATGAATGCACGTTTCCCAAGTAAATGCACGCAACCCTAAATGAATGCACGTAATTTAATGCAAGCCACACATAATGAAATACGACTCTTAAACCTAGGTCAAGGCACGCAAATCTAGGTTAAGGCACACGAAATGAGATATCGCACGCAAATCGAGGTCGAGCCTCATATCCTTCCCTCCTTAAGAGAATTTCGTCCCGAAATTCAATATTACCTTTGAAATAATGCTGGATACTGTTGCTCCATCTGGGCTCGCCTTTCCCACGTTGCTTCTTCAACTCCATGGTGATCCCACAACACTTTCACCATCGGTATAGATTTGTTGCGCAACTCCCGATCTTACTGGTCTAGGATCCGAATGGGCTTCTCTTCATAAGATAAGTTCTCCCGAAGCTGCAACGGCTCTGGCTCCAAGATATGCGATGGATCAGGATGATACTTCCATAGCATTGAAACATGAAAGACGTCGTGAATATTGGAGAGGTTTTGGGGTAGTTCCAGGCGATACGCCAATTTGCCAACCTTCTCAATTATCTCAAATGGTCCTACAAACCTCGGGCTTAACTTTCCACCCTTGCCGTGTTTAATCAGTCCCCTCCGAGGTGATATCTTCAAGAACACCTTGTCGCTGACCTCAAACTCTAGACTCCGTCTCCGTCGGTCTGCGTAACCTTTCTGCCTATTTTGGGCGGTAAGCATCTATTTCTAGATGAGGTGGATATTATCAACAGTCTTTATAAGTTCAGGTAGAAGGGTCGGGTCAAAAGTCTTCATCTCGCCTACTTCATCCCAGTAAATCGGGGATCGACACTTACGTCCATACAATGCCTCAAATGGGGCTATCCCGATAGTGGCCTGATAACTATTATTATAAGCGAACTCCGCTAGAGACAGATATTTCTAGAATCTGAATAGTTCTCTCAGATTGTCGATCAGTCTGAGGGTGATAAGCCGTGCTGAAACTCAACTTCGTTCCCAAAGCTACTTGCAATCTCTTCCAAAATCGGGAAGTAAAACAAGGATCCCTATCCGATACAATACTCATAGGCATCCCGTGCAACCTTACAATATCCGTCACATACATATCTTCCAATTTCTCAAGATTATCCTCCTTGTTCATCGGTAAGAAGTGTATTGACTTAGTCAATCTATCCACTATGACCCAAACGGCATCATGACCCTTTTGTGACCTGGGCAGATCCATGACAAAGTCCATAATTATATGTTCCCATTTCCATTAAGGAATTTCTAACGGCTGAAGTAAACCTGCTGGTCGTTGATGTTCTGCTTTGACTCTCTGGCAGGTCAAACACCGTGCCACAAATTCCGCGATCTCCCTCTTCATGTTATTCCACCAATAGTGTTGCTTCAAATCCCGGTACATCTTTGTTCCGCCGGGGTGAATAGTGTATCTTAAATTATGGGCTTCTTCAAGAATCTTCTTTTTTAACTTTGGATCATTAGGAACACAAATTCGATTCCTAAACCTCCAAATACCATCATCATGAAACTTGAAATCTATGTTGCTTTCTTTAATCTTCTGAAACTATTGGTCCTTCTGTTGAGCCTCTCGCAATTCAGACAACAAGGTCAATTGAACTTGTGTAGTGGCAAATAGTAATCCTTTTTGAGTCAATTGTGGTTTCCACAAAAATGCTTCATCTAACAACTCATGCACCTTCACTTCCAGTTTTGCCATGCTCGCTTTCCGACTTAAGGCATCTGCAACTACATTTGCTTTACCGGGCACTTAATCGATTGTGCAGTTATAATCATCCAAAAGTTCCATCCACCGTCTTTGCCTCATGTTCAACTCTTTTTGCGAGAACAAGTATTTCAAGCTCTTGTGATCAGTAAACACCTCGAACTTGTTACCCCACAGATAGTGCCTCCATTTCTTGAGTGCAAATACAATAGCCGCTAACTCCAAATCATGCGTCGGGTAATTCAATTCATACGGCTTCGGTTTCCTAGAGGCATACGCAATCACTCTACCATTTTGCATCAACACACAACCCAATCCTTCCTTCGAAGCATCGCTATAGATTACAAAGCCTTGACTCCCTTCAGGTAATGCAAGAACAGGTGCGGTAGTCAATCTCTTCTTCAATTCTTGGAAGCTGTTCTCACACTTGTCATCCCACACGAACTTTGTTTTCTTTTAAGTGACCTTTGCAAGCGGTCCTGCAATCTTTGAGAAATCCTTCACGAACCTCCGATAATAGCCGGCTAGACCAAGAAAACTCTGAACCTCCGTAAAGTTTTCCGGCTTCTTCTAAGACATCACCGCTTCTATCTTTGCTGGATCCACTGCTATTCCCTCTTGGGATATGATGTGCCCCAGAAATGCAATCTACTGCAACCAAAATTTGCATTTGCTAAACTTCACGTACAATTGATGCTTTCGAAGTTTCTGCAGTACCAATCACAGATGTTGTTCATGCTCAGTCTCGAATTTCGAGTATACCAAAATATCATCAATAAAGATCACCACAAATTGGTCTAAGTAGGGTTGAAACACCCTGTGCATCAAGTCCATAAAAGCTGTAGGGGCATTAGTTAGTCCAAATGGCATCACCACATATTCATAATGCCCATATCTCGTCCTGAAAGTCGTTTTAGGCACATCCTCCTTTTTGATCCGCAACTGATAGTACCCTTGCCTCAAATCGAGCTTCGAATACACTTTAGCTCCTTGAAGTTGATCAAATAACTCGTCAATCAGTGGAAGTGGGTATTTATTCTTGATGGTCACTTGGTTCAATCCTTGGTAATCGATGCATAGCCTCAACGTTCTGTCTTTCTTCTTTACAAATAGGACTGGTGTACACCACGGAGAAGAACTTGGTTGAACAAACCCCTTCTTCAACAATCCTTGCAATTGGTCCTTCAATTCTTGTAGCTCGGCTGGTGCCATACGATAGGGAGCTTTAGATATTGGCTGGGTGCCAAGCAGTAATTCTATAATGAACTCGATCTCCCGATTTGGGGGTAAACCGGGCAATTCTTCTGGAAACACATCCGCATAATCTTTAATCACTGGCATCTCCTCCAACTTAGCTTTGCCCGACGGCTTGTTGATGAGGTAAGCTAAGTATCCATTACATCCTTTCCTCAAGGACTTCACTACTTTCGTAGATGAAATAATGGAACTCCCGGTGAAGTCTCTTCGACCCATTACCTCTAATATTGGTTGACCAGGTATCTGGAATGTTACAATCTTCGTCCGGCAATCTAGTTGGGCATGATGCTTTGCCAACCAGTCCATCCCTAAGATGACTTCATAGTCACGAAAGGGTAATACAATGACATTGGCTGAGAATTCCATTTCTTTAATTTGGATTTTACATGCTTTACAAGTTGAGCGAGTAACAAGTTTAGAACCCATCGGAGTATCAACTTCTACTTCGTAAGGCAAACATACAACTCTTAGTTTTACACGTTGCACACATAAGGGAGTAATAAATGAATGAGTAGCACCTGGATCAATTAGCACCCTAACAGGTTGATAGACTGAGTAGCAGGTGAACAACTTGTGGATCCGCAAGTGGAAGAGGCTGATGGTGCTTTAGTCGGGCCACGGTTATTAACTTGTATGTTCTGGCTTTGGCCCTAACTATGACTCTGGCTCTAGAATTTCCTCTGTTGACCTCGAGGCTGATATGGTTTATTGTTCGGCTGGCTTGAACTGGCTCTATCAAGTTTCCTCTTCACAACTCGGGAAGCAGCAGCAAGGAGAGCAGAATAGATAGTGAAGTCATGAGAAGCCAACTGGTCTTGAATTTCTGCCCTCAACCCATTCGTAAATTTCTACATCTTCGCCTCAAGGGTACTGACCATGTATTGAGCAAAACGGGATAGTCGGTCAAAATGAGCCTCGTACTGGGCCACCGTCATGTTACCCTGGTTCAAGTGCATGAATTCCTCAATCTGCCTCTGCCTGGAAACTGCAGGTACGTATTTCTCCTTGAATGCCTTAACGAAATTACCCTACAAGCGAGGTGTATGATCAGTTTCCCAAAGTGCCTCCACAGTGTGCCACCAATGCTCAGCAACCCCGTGCAACAGAAACACAGCGAACTCCACCTTTTCTTCATCAGTATAGTCAAGTGGCCTGAAAATCCTCTCAATCTCAAACAGCCAAGCCTCTGCCTTTTCATCATCAACTTCCCCGTAGAATTTGGACGGGTGAAAGTCAAGGAACTCCTGCATTCTGCTATTTCTCCCATGGTTACCATCATTCCTGTTGTTGTTGTTGTTGTTTGCTTCACGTGCATCTTGACGTTCTATCACTTGTGCCACGCGATCCATGGCATTCGCCATCATATTAAACATAGCCATGCCGGGATTAGTTTGATAAGAATCTCCGATCTCTTGGGGCTCACCGCTCCTATTAGTAGTATAGGTACCAGGGCCGGCCATCTATATGCACAGATTACGATGCACAATTTATTGGAATACGACAAACAAGAATTTAATGCATAAGATATGCAACATATAATTTTATATAGATACATAATTCTAGAAACAGTTAAGACATGTTAATCACATAAGCACATAGAGACAGAGAAGGCACACTTGATAATGTCACACAATAACACATATAAACAAGTCATCTCAACTACTTTAGGGCTTCTACCCATGGTTCGAGAGTTAAACCCGGCTTAAGCAATCAAAGCTCTGATACCATTTCTCTAAGGTGTCACGCCTCAACCCGACCTATAGAGGTTAGACTAGGGAGTGATCTAAACATTCAAGTCCTTTCACGTACTTAATCATTCAAGAAGGTTTAACACTTAACGCTTAGCCTAAACTTCACAGATTCTCCAGAAAACAGGCAGCATAACGGCTGTAACTGGGCTCTTTAGTTTGACCTAATTTTCTAAAGGCCTCAAAACTTTCAATCTCAAATTCATTTCCAACTAAGATTACTATCTATCACTATCTATCACCAATTGAAACACCTACTAGTTATCTCGAAGTCTCGTTTGATTAACAACCTAGCATGATAACTCTGTCTCGTTTGTTTGTTAATTCTTGTTACAAAAGTACCAGTTGATCTTAGCCTACCAATGAGTACCTGTTCAAGATTGGATAGATTCATTTACTTAATCCTTCACCTAATACTTCAAAAGCCTATGATAGATACTAGCCAGTAGCGATAGCAAAAACGACCATAAGAGTTTCTATCTAGTTATTATCAGTACAACCCAAAATTTGACCCCAAATTACAACGGGGGTCATTTACAATACAACAACAAGCAACATAAGAAATAGTCTTCAAGCAACATATCGTTCACAAAATGGCCATAGGCAAGTAAGGCACGTAGGGCAAGCAATCATTCCAAGGAGTCATCATTAGGTACGTTGTCCTCGGGTACCTGTTCCTGGTCCTCTTCACCTGAGATGATAAAAGAGGGTGAGTCCTTATGAACTCAGCGAGGGGGAACGAGAAATAAGTTTTGAAACTCTTTTTCCAGTTCAACTTATAAAAACTCTTTTTGCAAGCATGACATATATCATAAGTAAGTACATAATGTAATGTAAAAGTAAAAGAACACAATTACCAGTCTTTCCTCCCTGAGGTCCTCTAGAAACAAAGCGAGAGTACTTATACACATAGTGAAAAGGATACGGTGAGCTTTTGCTCTCAATTTACTTCTAGTATCAGTTGTTGCGGCCGACTTCAAATCACCCACTTATCACGCCAAATGGGTGTACTCCGGATGTACCCCAAAATCCTACGATCCAACTCTCTGAGGAAGTCTAGCCCCCAAGCGAGAGAGGGAATTGGACAATGGTAGTCACGGTTGCACCGGCAAGCCCGATGCCGCCCAGTGTGCGTGAAACGCTACCATGCCAGAATGAAAGGTTGCAACCTTGTATGCAATGCACATTTATGACATTTAATATATCACATTAGGAGGACAACAAAGTAGGTTGCCTCCGAGCAGTTATAAGATTGCACATTGACAAGTAAACGCGCAAGGCACGATATGACAGGTAATTTCACTTGTAAAGCACATGGAATTATATGAGTATTAAATGGGCAGCCATGTAACGCATGTAAATCAAGTCATATAACTCATTTCGTAGTTCACGTAATCAAATAATAAGGTCATATAACATGCAACGATGTTTACGTGGGACCGGGTGTGAGAAAGGCCTACTTGTCAACATGTAATCATTGGAACCACATTTAGGGCTATAAGGCAACTACGGGCAGCCTACTAATCACATAATTAAACACGATATTCATAGGATCAACACTTAGCGAGTTTTCCTAGTCATTAGGGTTTCAATTCATGCTCACCCGTGCGATTAAGCCCCAAGTTGTCACGTAATTAAACTCAAGCCACGCATCGATTAATTAAAACACCCTCAAGCATTCAAACAGTCCACACCACATCCAAGTGCCACAATCCCAAGCATTTAATACAACAAGAGAAGTTACAATAATTTTCAAAGCATATCACTAGATGAAACCCTCACTGCAATGGTCTGTTTTCTCACAATCATTGAGACAAGCAAACAATCTCCAATTCTAGTGAACAAAATTTAAAATTAAATCTTAAGGAGTGAACTAAATCCAGAAACAAACCTTGCATCATTTGGAGTTCGGATTCAAGAGTTATAGCCAAAACCGTGAGACTAAGCAAAACTGTCCAGATTTGTACACATTTCAATACTTGTCGTTTTTGAGGACCTTAGGATCAGATTTATCCTTAATCTATTTCTGACACAAATGTCCAGAACTGAAAAATATAGCAGCATACCAAATCGCATACATTTTGGACATCATTTACTAAGTCAAAACTGGTTCGTTCTACAAGGACAGTGAATCTGCCAAAACCTGCTTCATTTTCCCAGATTTTCCAGATTTGGACACCTTTCGATGTTTTGCCATTTTGGAGACCTTAGAGTCACAATTAGATTTGGCCTATTTCTGTAAAAAATGCTCAGAACTGGCAAAAATAGTCACCTACCAATTATCACACATTTTCAACATCATTTACCTTGTCAAAATCACTTCGCACCAACAAGTCAGAAGACTGTCCATTTACGCAATTTCACCTATCTTCACATTCTAGCCAAATATCTTGCCATGCATGTTTACAAAAGCTCATGTACACACATATATCACAAGTACAGAGGTAAAAATGGACATTTAAAGGTATGCATGTGGTTTTTGAAAGCTTTTCAAGAGAGTTTTAGCCCTCACCTTAGCAAGACAACAATGAATATGCACAAAATTCTTGATGATGCACAAGGTCGTCCTTTTTCCTTGCTTAGCCGAGAGACAACTTGAGATTCTCTAATTCCTAGCTTAGTAACCATGTTCTTAGTATGTGCAAGTGGCTAGAACAAAAAGAAAATGAAATAGGAGCTATCAAACATACCTAAGGGCCGAATGAGCTTGCATGCATGTTTCTTTGCTTTTAGCTTGCTTGGTCGAGTTCCTTAGTAGCTTGAGTGTCTTGATGAACCTTAGGATGATGAACTTAACCTATGGAGAGTATAATTGCAGCCAAGGTCGAGAGAGAGAGAAGAAATGAGAGAGTGAATGAGAGAAAGAGAGAAAGAATGAAAGAAAATGGAAAGCTTGAAGGGTTTGATGCATGTGTCGGCTATGGGCTTGCAAATTTCAGAATTTGTGTCTTCATGAGCATAATTTGAATCACCCTAGCATGGGCAATTGAGTGTGTCGAGATTTTGGTGCATTGGGTAGGGTTTTTGAGTCATTTTTTTATGATTTGTCTCGTGAGCTTGTCATAGAATGTCTATAAATTTTGAAATTGCAAAGCATTGTCAAATGCAAGAAGTGGTCGGCCAAGGCTTGCAAAATTCTGAATTTTTTTGTCTTGTTTGAGCATTATTTAATTGTATGCTTGGAATATGCAAAAGAATAAAGAATAAAGAATAAGAATGTCTAGCTTTTTGTGAGAATTCGTCACCTATTGAATTGAATTAGCATTTTAATATTAGTTAGTGGAGTTTGTAGAATTAATTAATGATCTAGTACTTCGTGTAAGATGCTTTCTTGATTAGCGTGCGGGTACGCTTTCCTAGGTTTAGGGCATGCGCTACGAGGTAAGGCTCGAACTACGAGACGAATGCACGTTTCCCAAGTAAATGCACGCAACCCTAAATGAATGCACGTAATTCAATGCAAGGCACACAGAACGAAACATGACTCTTAAACCTCAGTCAAGGCACACAAATCTAGGTTAGGGCACACAAAACGAGGTATCGCACGTAAATCGAGGTCGGGCTGCACATTGCGCCTGTTTTCGGAGCCCAAAATGGAACGTTTTCATAAGTTTCGGGACAGTTTTCTTCTTTTGTGCTATTTTTTCATCTCGGATCGTACGTCGTGAGCCGCGAAAAGGACGACAACCTAATGCATCACATTTCTATTATCGAATCTCACGGCACCTTGGGCAAGACAACTTCACTTCACGTAGAGGCTGGGCCTACAAACCGAGGGCGTGGGGCTTGTGACCAGGTCTACGTCGATCCGGTACCCATAACTTTTGATCCGTAAGGTGTTATGCGATGCACAGCATACCGTTGGAAAGCTCTTCAAGAGCTCTACGACAAGTGCAGTAAGCCTACACGGCTGCTGCTATTTTTAAAGAACAAAATCGAATGTTTTCATCTGTTTCGGGACACTTTTCTTCTTTTGCGCTGTTTTTTCATCCCGGATCATACGTCGTGAGCCGCGAAAAGGACGACAACCTAATCTATCACATTTCTATTATCGAATCCCATGGCACCTTGGGCAAGACAACTTCATTTCACATAGAGGCTGGGCCTGCAAACCGAGGGCGTGGGGCTTGTGACTAGGTATCCGTCGCTTTGATGCCCATAACTTTTGATCCGCAAGGAGTTACGCGGCGCACAGCATACCGTTGGAAAGCTCTCCGAGAGCTCTACAATGCGTGCTACAAGCCTGCTTAGCTGTGCCTATTTTCAGAGCCCAAAATCGAGCATTTTCATTAGTTTCGGGACACTTTTCTTCTTTTGCGCTATTTTTTCATCCCGGATCGTACGTCGTGAGCCGCAAAAAGGACGAGAACCTAATCCATCACATTTCTATTATTGAATCCCACGGCACCTTGGGCTAGATAACTTCAGTTCAAGTAGAGGCTGCGCAAACCGAGGGCGTGGGGCTTGGGACCAGGTTTCTCTCCCACCGGTGCCCATAACTTTTGATCCGTAAGGCGTTACGTGGCGCACAGTATACCGTTGGAAAGCTCTCCGTGAGCTCTACGATGCGTGTGGCAAGCCTGCTCGGCTGCGCCTGTTTTCGGAGGTCAAAATTGAACGTTATCATTAGTTTCGAAACACTGTTCTTCTTTTGCGCTATTTTTTCGTCCCGGATCGTACGTTGTCAGCCGCGAAAAGGATGACTACCTAATCCATCACATTTCTATTACCGAATCCCACAGCACCTTGGGCATGACTACTTCACTTCACGTAGAGGCTGGGCCCGTAAACCGAGGGCGTGGGGCTTGTGACCAATTATCCGTCGCTCCGGGGCCCATAACTTTTGATCCGTAAGGAGTTATGTGGCGCACAGTATATCGTTGGAAAGCTCTACGAGAGCTCTACGACGAGGGAAGCAAGCCTACTTGGTTGCGCCTATTTTCGAAGAACAAAATTGAACGTTATAATCAATTTCGGTACACTTTTATTCTTTTGCCTGTTTTTTGGTCCTGGATAGTACGTCGTGAGCCGCGAAAAGGACGATAACCTAATCCATTAGATTTCTATTATCGAATCCTATGGGACCTTGGGCAAGAAAACTTCGGTTCATGTAGAGGCTGGGCCTGCAAACCGAGGGCGTGGGACTTGTGACCAGGTTTTTCTCGCTCCGGTGCCCATAATTTTTGATCCGTATGGCGTTATGCGGCACACAGCATACCGTTGGAAAGCTCTCCAAGAGCTCTACGACAAGGGAAGCAAGCCTGCTCGGCTGCACATATTTTCGTAGAACAAAATTGAACTTTTTCATCAATTTCGGGACACTTTTCTTCTTTGCGCTATTTTTCCATCCCGAATCGTACGTCGTGAGCCGCGAAAAGGATGACAACCTAATCCATCACATTTCTATTATCGAATCCCACGACACCTTGGGCAAGAAAACTTCGCTTCACGTAGAGGCTGGGCCCGTAAACCGAGGGCGTGGGGCTTGTGACCAGGTATCCGTCGCTCCGGTGCCCATAACTTTTGATTCGTAAAGAGTTACACAGTGCACAACATACCGTTAAAAAGTTCTTCAAGAGCTCTACGACAAGTGCAACAAGCCTACTCGGCTGCGCCTATTTTTGGAGAACAAAATCGAAAGTTTTCATCAGTTTTGGGACACTTTTCTTCTTTTGCGCTAATTTTCTGTCCCGGATCGTACGTCGTGAGCCGCAAAAAGGACGACGACCTAATCCATCACATTTCTATTATGGAATCCCACGGTACCTTGGGCAAGACAGCTTCGCTTCATGTAGAGGCAGGGCCCGTAAACCGAGGGCGTGGGGCTTGTGACCAGTTATCCATCGCTCCGGTGCCCATAACTTTTAATCCGTAAGGAGTTACGCGGCACACAGCATACCGTTGGAAAGCTCTCCGAGAGCTCTGCGACGGATGTAACAAGCCTACTCAGCTGCACCTGTTTTCGCAGCCCAAAATCGAACATTTTCATCAATTTCGGGGCATTTTTCTTCTTTTGCGCTATTTTTTTGTCCCGGATCGTACGTCGTGAGTCGCGAAAAGGACGATAATCTTATCCATCACATTTCTATTATCGAATCCCATGGCACCTCGGGCAAGACAACTTCACTTCATGTAGAGGCTGGGCCTGTAAAACTGAGGGCATGGGGCTTGGGACCAGGTTTTCCTCGTTCCGGTGCCCATAACTTTTGATCTGTAAAGCGTTACGCGGCGCACAACATAACATTGGAAAGCTCTCCGAGAGCTCTACGATGAGTGCAACAAGCTTCCTTGGCTGCGCCTACTTTCGGAGTCCAAAATCGAACATTTTCATCAATTTCAGGAAACTTTTCTTCTTTTGCTCTGTTTTTTCGTCCCGGATCGTACGTCGTGAGCCACGAAAAGGACGACAACCTAATCCAGCACATTTCTATTATCGAATCCCACGGCACCTTGGGCAAGACAACTTCGCTTCACGTAGAGGCTGAACCTGCAAACTAATGGCGTAGGGCTTGGGACCAGGTCTCCGTCGCTCTGGTGCCCATAACTTTTGATCCGTAAGGCGTTACCCGGTGCATAGCATAACGTTGAAAAGCTCTCCGATAGCTCTACGACAGGTGCTACAAGCCTGCTCAGTTGCGCCTATTTTCAGAGCCTAAAATCGAACGTTTTCTTTAGTTTTGGGATACTTTTCTTCTTTTGTGCTATTTTTCCGTCCTGGATCGTACGTTATTAGCCGCGAAAAGGACGACAAACTAATCCATCACATTTTTATTACCGAATCCCATGGCACCTTGGGCATGACAACTTCACTTCACGTAGAGGTTGGGCCTGCAAACAGAGGGCGTGGGGCTTGTGACCAGGTCTACGTCACTCCGGTGCCTATAACTTTTGAACCGTAAAGAGTTACGCGGTGCACAGCATACCGTTGGAAAGCTCTCCGAGAGCTCTACGACGGGGGCAGCAAGCCTGGTTTGCTGCGCCTATTTTCAGAGTCCAAAATCGAACGTTTTCATCAATTTTGGGACACTTTTATTCTTTTGCCTGTTTTTTCGTCCCGGATTGTACGTTGTGAGTCGCAAAAAGGACGACAACCTAATCCATCAGATTTCTATTATCAAATCCCACGGAACCTTGGGCAAGACAACTTCACTTCATGTAGAGGCTGGGCCCGTAAACCGAGGGCGTGGGGGTCATGACCAATTATCCGTCGCTCCGGGGCCCATAACTTTTCATCCGTAAGGAGTTATACAACGCACAACATATCGTTAGAAAGCTCTTCGAGAGCTCTACGACAAGGGTAGCAAGCCTGCTTGGCTACACCTATTTTCGGAGAACAAAATTGAACTTTTTCATTAGTTTCGGGATACTTTTCTTCTTTTACGTTGTTTTTCTATCCCGAATCGTACGTCGTGAGCCGCGAAAAGGACGACAATCTAATCCTTCACATTTCTATTATCGAATCCCACGACACCTTGGGCAAGAAAACTTTGCTTCACGTAGAGGCTGGGCTCGTACACCGAGGGCGTGGGGCTTATGACTAGATATCCGTTGCTCCGGTGCCCATAACTTTTGATCCGTAAGGAGTTATGTGGTGCACACCATACCGTTGTAAATCTCTTCAACAGCTCTACGACAGGTGCAGCAAGCCTACTCGGCTGCGCCTATTTTTGGAGAACAAAATCGAACATTTTCATCAGTTTCTAGACACTTTTCTTCTTTTGCGCTGTTTTTCTATCTCGGATCGTACGTCGTGAGCCACGAAAAGGACGACAACCTAATCCATCATATTTCTATTATCGAATCCCATGGCACCTTCGTCAAGACAACTTCGCTTCACATAGAGGCTCGGCCCGCAAACCCAAGGCGTGGGGCTTGTAACTAGGTATCCGTCGCTCTGGTGCCTATAACTTTTGATCTGTAAGGACTTACGCGGCGCACAGCATACTGTTGGAAAGCTCTCCGAGAGCTCTGCTATGGGTGTAGCAAGCCTACTCGGCTGCGCCTGTTTTTGGAGCCCAAAATCGAATGTTTTCATCAGTTTCGGGACACTTTTCTTATTTTGCGCTATTTTTTTGTCCCGGATCGTACGTCGTGAGCTGCGAAAAGGATGACAATCTAATTCATCACATTTCTATTATCGAATCCCACGGCACCATGGGCAAGACAACTTCGCTTCACGTAGAGGCTGGGCCCGCAAACCGAGGGCATGGGGCTTGGGACCAGGTTTCCCTCGCTCTGGTACACATAACTTTTGATTCGTAAGGCATTACGTGGCGCATAGCATACCGTTGGAAAGCACTCCGAGAGCTCTACGACGGTTGCAGCAAGCCTGCTCTACTGCACCTTTTTTCGGAGCCCAAAATCGAACGTTTTCATCAATTTCAGAACACTTTTCTTCTTTTGCGCTGTTTTTTCGTCCTGGATCGTACGTCGTGAGCCGCGAAAAGGACGACAACCTAATCCATCACATTTCTATTATCGAATCCCACGGCACCTTGGGCAAGACAACTTCGCTTCATGTAGAGGCTGAACCCGCAAACCGACGGCGTAGGGCTTGGGACCAAGTCTCCGTCGCTTTGGTGCCCATAACTTTTGATCCGTAAGGCGTTACCCGGCGCATAGCATAACGTTGAAAAGCTCTCCGATAGCTCTACGATAGGTGCTACAAGCCTGCTCAGTTGCGCCTATTTTCAGAGCCTAAAATCGAACGTTTTCTTTAGTTTTGGGATACTTTTCTTCTTTTGTGCTATTTTTCTGTCCCGGATTGTACGTTGTTAGGCGCGAAAAGGACGACAAACTAATCCATCACATTTCTATTACCGAATCCCATGGCACCTTGGGCATGACAACTTCACTTCACGTAGAGGCTGGGCCCGCAAACAGAGGGCATGGGGCTTGTGACCAGGTCTACGTCGCTCCGGTGCCCATAACTTTTGATCCGTAAGGAGTTACGTGGGGCACAGCATACCGTTGGAAAGCTTTCTGAGAGCTCTACGACGAGGGAAGCAAGCCTGGTTTGTTGCGCCTATTTTCGGAGTCCAAAATCGAACGTTTTCATCAATTTTAGGACACTTTTATTCTTGTGCCTGTTTTTCCGTCCCGGATTGTACGTTGTGAGCCACAAAAAGGACGACAACCTAATCCATCAGATTTCTATTATCGAATCCCATGGAACCTTGGGCAAGACAACTTCGCTTCACGTAGAGGCTGGGCTCGCAAACTAAGGGCATGGGGCTTAGGACCAGGTTTCCGTCGCTCTAGTACACATAATTTTTTATTCGTAAGGCGTTACGCGGCACATAGCATACCGTTGGAAAGCACTCCGAGAGCTCTACGACGGTTGCAGCAAGCCTGCTCTACTGCGCCTTTTTTCGGAGCCCAAAATCGAACGTTTTCATCAATTTCGAAACACTTTTCTTCTTTTGCGCTATTTTTTGCGTCCCGGATCGTACGTCGTGAGCCGCAAAAAGGACGACAACCTAATCCATCACATTTCTATTACCAAATCCCATGGCACCTTGGGCATGACAACTTCACTTCACGTAGAGGATGGGACCATAAACCGAGGGCATGGGACTTGTGACCAGGTCTATGTCGCTCCGGTGCCCATAACTTTTGATCCGTAAGGAGTTACGTGGCGCACAGAATATTGTTGGAAAGCTCTCCGGGAGCTCTACGACGGGGGTAGCAAGCCTTCTTGGTTGCGCCTATTTTCAGTGTCCAAAATCTAATGTTTTCATCAGTTTTGGAACACTTTTATTCTTTTGCCTGTTTTTCCATCCCGGATAGTACGTCGTGAGCCGCGAAAAGGACGACAATCTAATCTATCAGATTTCTATTATTGAATCCCACGACACATTGGGCAAGACAACTTTTCTTCACGTAGAGGCAGGGCCCGTAAAGCGAGGGCATGGGGCTTGTGACCAGTTATCCGTCGCTTCGGGGCCAATAACTTTTCATCCGAATGGAGTTACGCGGCATACAGCATACCGTTGGAAAGCTTTTCTAGAGCTCTACGACAAGTACAGCAAGCCTGCTCGGCTGCTGTCACGCCCCAACCCGACCTATAGAGGTTAGACTAGGGTATGATTTAAACATTCAAGTCATTTCACGTACCTAATCGTTCATGAAGGTTTAACACTTAACGTTTTAGCCTAAACTCCACAAATTATCCAGAAAACCGGCAGCATAACGGTTGTAATTTGGCTCTTTAGTTTGACCTAATTTTCTAAACGCCTCAAAATTTTCAATCTCAATTTCATTTCCAACTAAGATTACTATTTATCAACATTCGAAGCGCCTACTAGTTATCTCGAAGTCTCGTTTGATTAACAACATAGCATGATACTATGTCTCGTTTGTTTGTTAATCCTTGTTACAAAAGTACCGGTTGATCTTAGCCTACCAATAAGTACCTGCTTAAGATTGGATAGATTCATTTTACTTAATTCTTTACCTGATACTTCATAAGCCTGCGATAGATACTAACCAGTAGCGATAGCAAAAACGACTATAGTAGTGTCTACCTAGTTATGATCAGTACAAGCCAAAATTAGACCCTAAATTACAACGGGGATCATATACAATACAACAACAAGCAACATAAGAAATAGTCTTCAAGCAACATATCGTTCACAAAATGGCCATAGTCAAGTAAGGCACGTAAGGCAAGCAATCATTCCAAGGAATTATCGTTAGGCACGTTGTCCTCGGGTACCTGTTCCTGGTCTTCTTCACCTGAGATGATAAAAGAGGGTGAGTCTTTATGAACTCAGCAAGGGGGAACGAGAAACAAGTTTTGAAACTCTTTGTCTGGTTCAACTTATGAAAACTCTTTTTGCAAGCATGACCTATATCACAAGTAAGTTCATAATGTAATATAAAAGTAAAAGAACACAATTACCCGTCTTTCCTTCCCGAGGTCCTCTAGAAACCAAGCGAGAGTACTTATACATAAAGTGAAAAGGATACGGTGAGCTTTTGCTCTTAGTTCATTTCCAGTATCAGTTGTTGCGGCCGACTTCAAATCATCCCCTTATCACGCCAATGGGTGTACTCCGGATGTACCCCGAAATCCTACAACCTAGCTCTCTGAGGAAGTCTAGCCCCCAAGCGAGAGAGGGAATTGGACAATGGTAGTCACGGCTGCACCGGTAAGCCCAATGCCGCCCGGTGTGCGTGAACGCTGCCACACCAGAATGAAAGGTTGCAACCTTGTATGCAATGCACATTTATGACATTTAATATATCACATTAGGAGGACAACAAAGTAGGTTGCCACCGAGCAGTCATAAGATTGCACATTGACAAGTAAACACGCGAGGCACGATATGACAGGTAATTTCACTTGTAAAGCACATGGAGTTATATGAGTATTAAACGGGCAGCCATGTAACGCATGTAAATCAAGTCATATAACTCATTTCGTAGTTCACGTAATCAAATAATAATGTCATACAACATGCAACGATGTTTACGTGGGACCGGGTGCGAGAAAGGCCTACTTGTCAACATGTAATCATCGGAACCACATTTAGGGCTATGAGGGCAACTACGGGCAGCCTACTAATCACATAATTAAACATGATATTGATAGGATCAACACTTAGCGAGTTTTTCTAGTCATTAGGGTTTCAATTCATGCTCACCCGTGCGATTAAGCCCCAAGTTGTCACGTAATTAAGCTCAAGCCATGCATCAATGTTTTAAAACATCCTCAAGCATTCAAAACAGTCCACACAACATCCAAGTGCCACAATCCCAAGCATTTAATACAACAAGAGAAGTTACAATAATTTTCAAAGCATATCATTAAATGAAAACCTCACTGCAATGGTCTGTTATTTCACAATCATTGAGACAAGAAAAAAATCTCCAATTCCAGTGAATAAAATGTCAAATTAAAGCTTAAGGAGTGAACTAAATCCAGAAACAAACCTCGCATCATTTGGAGTTCGGGTTCAAGAGTTATAGACAAAACCGTGCGACTACGCAAAACTGTCCAGATTTGTACACATTTCAATACTTGTCGTTTTTTAGGACCTTAGGGTCAGATTTAGCCTTAGTCAATTTCGGAAAAAAATGTCCATAACTGAAAAATCTACCAGCATACCAAATTCATGCATTTTGGATATCATTTACTAAGTCAAAACTAGTTCATTCTATAAGGACAGTGAATCTGCCAAAACCTGCTTCATTTTCCCAGATTTTCCAGGTTTGGACACCTTTTGATGTTTTGCCATTTTTTGGACCATAGAATCAAAATTAGCTTTGGCCTATTTCTATGAAAAATGTTCAGAACTGGCAACACTAGTCACCTACCAATTTTCACGCATTTTCAACATCATTTACCTGGTCAAATTCACATCGTTTCAACAGAACAGAAAGCTGCCAAATACGCGATTTCACCTATCTTCACATTCTAACCAAATATCTTGCCATGCATGTTTACAAAAGCTCATGTAAAAATATATATCACAAGTACAGAGGTAAAAATAGACATTTAATGGCATGCATGTGGTTTTTGAAAGCTTTTCAAAGAAGTTTTAGCCCTCACCTTAGCAAGACAACAATGAAGATGCACAAGCTCTTGATGAAGCACAAGGTAGTCTTTTCTCCTTTCTTAGCCAAGAGACAACATGAAATTCTATAATTCCTAGCTTAGTAACCATGTTCTTAGTATGTGCAAGTGGCTAGAACAAAAAGAAAATGAAATAGGAGCTATCAAACTTACCTAAGCCGAAATGAAGTTTCTATAAGCTTGCATGTGTGTTTCTTTGCTCCTAGCTTTGCTTGGTCGAGCTCCTAAGTAGCTTGCATGTCTTGATTTACCTTAGGATGATGAACTCAAGCTATGGAGAGTATAATTTCAGCCAAGGCCGAGAGAGAGAGAAAAGAAATGAGATAGTGAGAGAAAATGAGAGAATGTGAGAAAGAATGAAAGCTTTGAAGGGTTTGATGCTTGTGTCGGCCTAGGGCCTTGAAAATTCTGAATTTGTGTCTTCAAGGAGCATAATTTGAATCATCCTAGCATGGGCATTTGATTGTGTCGAGAATATGGTGCATTGGGTAGGGTTTTTGGGTTATTTTTTTATGCTTTGTGTCATAACTTGTCATAGAATGTCTAAGTTTAAGTTTGAAATTGCAATGCATGCAAAAATGCAAGAGGTGGTCGGCAAAGGCTTGCAAAATTCTGAATTTTTTGTCTTGTTTGAGCATTATTTAATTGAGTGCTTGGAATATGCAAAAGAATAAGGAATAAAGAATAAGAATGTCTAGCTTTTTGTGAGATTTCGTCTTCTAGCAAGTTGACTTAGCATTTTAATATTAGTTAGTGGAGTTTGTAGGATTAATTAATGATTTAGTGCTTCGTGTAAGATACTTTCTTGATTAGCGTGTGGGTACGCTTTCCTAGGTTTAGGGCACGTACTACGAGGTAAGGCACAAACTACGAGACGAATGCACGTTTTCCAAGTAAATGCACTCAATCCTAAATGAATGCACGTAATTCAATGCAAGGCACACGAAACGAAACACGACTCTTAAACCTAGGTCAAGGCACGCAAATCTAGGTTAGGGTACACGAAACGAGGTATCGCACGCAAATCGAGGTCGGTCCTCACATCCTCCCCTCCTTAAAAGAATTTTGTCTCAAAATTCAATATTACCTTTGAAATAAAGCTGGATACTGTTGCTCCATCTGGTCTCGCCTTTCCCACGTTGCTTCTTCAACTCCATGATGATCCCACAACACTTTCACCATCGGTATAGATTTGTTGCGCAACTCCCGATCTTGCTGGTCTAGGATCCGAATGTGCTTCTCTTCATAAGACAAGTTCTCCCGAAGCTGCAACGGCTCTGGCTCCACGATATGCGATGGATTAGGGTGATACTTCCGTAGCATTGAAACATGAAAGATGTCGTGAATATTGGAGAGGTTTTGGGGTAGTTCCAGGCAATACGCCAATTTGCCAACCTTCTCAATTATCTCAAATGGTCCTACAAACCTCGGGCTTAACTTTCCACCCTTGCCGTGTTTAATCAGTCCCCTCCGATGTGATATCTTCAAGAACACCTTGTTGCCGACCTTAAACTCTAGACTCCGTCTCCATCGGTCTGCGTAACTTTTTTTCCCTGCTTTGTGCGGTAAGCATCCGTTTCCGGATGAGGTGGACATTATCAACAGTTTTCATAAGTTCTAGTAGTAGGGTCGAGTCAAAAGTCTTCATCTCACCTATTTCATCCCAGTAAATTGGGGATCGACACTTACGTCCATACAATGCCTCATATGGAGCCATCCCGATAGTGGCCTGATAACTGTTATTATAAGCGAACTCCGCTAGAGACAGATATTTCTCCCAACCTTTTCCGTAGTCTAAAACATACGCCCTCAGCATATCCTCCAGAATCTGAATAGTTCTCTCAGATTGTCCATCAGTCTGAGGGTGATAAGTCGTGCTAAAACTCAACTTCGTTCCCAAAGCTTCTTGCAATCTCTTCCAAAATCGGGAAGTAAAACGAGGATCCCTATATGATACAATACTCACAGGCATCCTGTGCAACCTTACAATATCCGCCACATACATATCTCCCAATTTCTCAGGACAATCCTCCTTGTTCATCGGTAAAAAGTGCGCTGACTTGGTCAATCTATCCACTATGACCCAACGGCGTCATGACCCTTTTGTGACCTGGGCAGGTCCATGACAAAGTCCATAGTTATGTGTTCCCATTGCCATTGAGGAATTTCCAATAGCTGAAGTAAACCTGCTAGTCGCTGATGTTCTGCTTTGACTATCTGGCAAGTCAAATACCGTGCTACAAACTCCGCAATCTCTATCTTCATGTTATTCCACCAATAGTGTTGCTTCAAATCCCAGTACATCTTTGTTCCGCCGGGGTGAATAGTGTATCTTGAGTTTTGGGCTTCTTCAAGAATCTTCTTTTTCAGCTTTGGCTCATTAGGAACACAAATCCGATTCCTAAACCTCCAAATACCATCATCATGAAACTTGAAATCTGTGTTGCTTTCTTTAATCTTCTGAAACTGTTGGTCCTTCTGTTGAGCCTCTCGTAATTCAGACAACAAGGTCGATTGAACTTGTGTAGTGGAAAATAGTCACCCTTTTTGAGTCAATTGTGGTTTCCACAAAAATGCTTCCTTTAACAATTCCTGCACCTTAACTTCCAGTTTTTCCATGCTCGCCTTCCGACTTAAGGCATCTGCAACTACATTTGCTTTACTGGGCACATAATTGATTGTGCAGTTATAATCATCCAAAAGCTCCATCCACCGTCTTTTGCCTCATGTTCAACTCTTTTTGTTAGAACAAGTATTTCAAGCTCTTGTGATCAGTAAACACCTCGAACTTGTTACCCCACAGATAGTGCCTCCGTTTCTTGAGTGCAAACACAATAGCCGCTAACTCCAAATCGTGCGTCGGGTAATTCAATTCATATGGCTTCAGTTTCCTAGAAGCATACACAATCACTCTACCATTTTGCATCAACACACAACCCAGTCCTTCTTTCGAAGCATCGCTATAGATTACAAAACCTTGACTCCCTTCAGGCAATGCAAGGACAGGTAGGGTAGTCAATCTTTTCTTCAATTCTTGAAAGCTGTTCTCATACTTGTCATCCCATACAAACTTTGTTTTCTTTTGAGTGAGCTTTGTAAGCGGTCTTGTAATCTTTGAGAAATCCTTCACGAACCACCGATAATAGCCGGCTAGACCAAGAAAACTCCAAACCTCCATAACATTTTTCGGCTTCTTCCAAGACATCACCGCTTCTATCTTTGCTGGATCCACTGCTATTCCTTCTTGGGATATGATGTGCCCTAAAAATGCAATTTGCTGCAACCAAAATTCGCATTTGCTAAACTTCGTGTACAATTGATGCTCTCAAAGTTTCTGCAACACCAATCGCAGATGTTGTTCATGCTCTGCCTCAGATTTCGAGTATACCAAAATATCATCAATGAAGATCACCACAAATTGGTCCAAGTAGGGTTGAAACACCCTGTGCATCAAGTCCATAAAAGCTGCAGGGGCATTAGTTAGTCCAAATGGCATCACCACATATTCATAATGCCCATATCTCGTCCTGAAAGCCGTTTTAGGCACATCCTCCTTTTTGATCCGCAACTGATAGTACCCTTGCCTCAAATCGAGCTTTGAATACACTTTGGCTCCTTGATGTTGATCAAATAACTCATCGATCAGTGGAAGTGGGTATTTATTCTTGACGGTCACTTGGTTCAATCCTTGGTAATCGATGCATAGCCTCAACGTTCCGTCTTTCTTCTTTACAAATAGGACTGGTACTCCCTACGAAGAAGAACTTGGTTGAACAAACCCCTTCTTCAACAATCCTTGCAATTGGTCCTTCAATTTTGGTAGCTCGGCTGGTGCCATACGATAGGGAGCTTTAGATATCGGCTGGGTACCAGGCAGTATTTCTATAATGAACTCGATCTCCCGATTTGGGGGTAAACCGGGAAATTCATTTGGAAACACATCTGCATAATCTTTAATCACTGGCATCTCCTCCAACTTAGCTTTGTCCGACGGCTTGTTGATAAGGTAAGCTAAGTATCCGCTACATCCTTTTCTCAAGGACTTCACTGCTTTAGTAGATGAAATGATGGAACTCCCGGTGAAGTCTCTTCGACCCATTACCTCCAATATTGGTTGACCAGGTAGCTGGAATGTTACAATCTTCGTCCGGAAATCTAGTTAGGCATGATGCTTTGCCAACCAGTCTATCCCTAAAATGACTTCATAGTCTCGAAAGGGTAATACAATAAGATTGGCTAAGAATTCCCTATCTTTAATTTGGATTTTACATGCTTTATAAGCTGAGCAAGTGACAAGTTTAGAACCCATTGTAGTACCAACTTCTACTTCGTAAGGCAAACATACAACTCTCAGTTTCACACGTTGCACACATAAGGGAGTAATAAATGAATGAGTAGAACCTGGATCAATTAGCACCCTAACAGGTTGATTCAGTATCAAGAATGTACCTTCAACAACAGCGGTCTCCTCTGGAAGCTTCTCGCACTCAATAGCGTAAGCTCGGGCCTGAACTCTAGGAACTAGAGTATTGCCTCTACCAGCTGGTTTAACTTGATTTTGTCCTCCTTGCCATTTAGGGCAATCCTTGATCTGATGCTGATCACTGCCACACTGCACACATCGTCCTGACTTCTTCCAGCACTGGGGCTCGATATGACCCTTCTTGTCACAGTAAGAACAGTTGATAGACTGAGTAGCAGGTGAACTACCTGTGGATCCACGAGTAGAAGAGGCTGATGGTGCTTTAGTCGGGCCACGGTTATTAATTGGTCTGTTCTGGCTCTAGCCCTGACTGCGACTCTAGCTCTGGAATTTCCTCTGTTGACCTAGAGGCTAATATGGTTTCTTGTTCGGCTGGCTCGAACCGGCTCTATCAAGTTTCCTCTTCTCAACTCGGGAGGCAGCCGCAAGGAGAGCAGAGCAGGTGGTAAAGTCATGCGAAGCCAACTGGTCCTGAATTTCAGGCCTCAATCCATTCGTAAATTTCTACATCTTCGCCTTAGGGGTACTGACCATGTATTGAGCATAACGAGACAGTCGGTCAAAACGAGCCTCGTACTGGGCCACCGTTATGTTACCCTAGTTCAAGTGCATGAATTCCTCAATCCGCCTCTACTTCAAAACTGCAGGTATGTATTTCTCCTTGAAAGCCTTAATGAAATTACCCCACAAGCGAGGTGTATGATCAGTTTTCCAAAGTGCCTCCACAGTGTGCCACCAATGCTCAGCATCCCCGTGCAACAGAAACATAGCGAACTTCATCTTTTCTTCATCAATATAGTCAAGTGGCCTGAAAATCCTCTCGATCTCAAACAGCAAGCCTCTGCTTTTTCATCATCAGCTTCCCCATGGAATTTGGAATGGCAAAAGTCAAAGAACTCCCGCATTCTGCTATTTCTCCCATGGTTACCGTCATTCCTATTGTTGTTATTGTTGTTTGCTTCACGTGCATCTTGACGTTCCATCACTCGCGACACGTGATCCATAGCATTTGCCATCATATTAAACATAGCCATGTCAGGATTTGTTTGATAAGCATCTCTGGTCTCTTGGGGCTCACCACTCCTATTAGTAGTACGGGTACTAGGCCCAGTCATGTATAGGCACAGATTACGATGCACAATTTATTGAAATACGACAAACAAGAATTTAATGCATAAGATATACAGCATATAATTTTACATAGATACACAATTCTAGAAACAATTAAGACATGTTAATCACATAAGCACATAGAACATAGAAGGCACAATTAATATTATCACACATAAACAAGTCATCCTAATAACCTTAAGGCTTCTACCCATGGTCCGAGAGTTAAACCCAGCTTAAGCAATCTAAGCTCTAATACCATTAAGATAAGGTGTCATGCCCTAACCCAACCTATAGAGGTTAGACTAGGGTGTGATCTAAACGTTCAAGTCATTTCACGTACCTAATCGTTCATGAAGGTTTAACACTTAACGTTTTAGCCTAAACTCCACAAATTCTCCAGAAAACCGACAGCATAACGGCTGTAATTGGGCTCTTTAGTTTGATCTAATTTTTTAAACGCCTCAAAATTTCCAATCTCAATTTCATTTCCAACTAAGATTACTATTTATCACCAATCGAAATGCCTACTAGTTATCTCGAAATCTCGTTTGATTAACAACCTAGCATGATACTATGTCTCGTTTGTTTGTTAATCCTTGTTACAAAAGTACATGTTGATCTTAGCCTACCAATGAGTACCTACTTAAGATTGGATAGATTCATTTTACTTAATCCTTTACCTGATACTTCATAAGCCTACGATAGATACTAACCAGTAGCAATAGCAAAAATGACCATAGTAGTGTCTATCTAGTTATGATCAGTACAAGCCAAAATTAGACCCCAAATTACAACAGGGGTCATATACAATACAACAACAAGCAACATAAGAAATAGTCTTCAAGCAACATATCGTTCACAAAATGGCCATAGTCAAGTAAGGCACGTAGGGCAAGCAATCATTCCAAGGATTCATCGTTAAGCACGTTGTTCTCGGGTACCTGTTACTGGTCTTCTTCACCTGAGATGATAAAAGAGGGTGAGTCCTTATGAATTCAGTGAGGGGGAACGAGAAATAAGTTTTGAAACTCTTTTTTCGATTCAACTTATGAAAACTCTTTTTGCAAGCATGACGTATATAACAAGTTCATAATGTAATATAAAAGTAAAAGAACACAATTACCCGTCTTTCCTCCCCGAGGTCCTCTAAAACCAAGCGAGAGTACTTATACACATAGTGAAAAGGATACGGTGAGCTTTTGCTCTCAGTTCATTTTCAGTATCAGTTGTTGCGACCGACTTAAAATCATTCCCTTATCACTCCAATGGGTGTACTCTGGATGTACCCCGAAATCCTACAACCAAACTCTCCGAGGAAGTCTAGCCCCCAAGCGAGAGAGGGAATCGGACAATGGTAGTCATGGTTGCACCGACAAGCCCGATGCCGCCCGGTGTGCGTGAATGCTACCACACCAGAATGAAAGGTTGCAACCTTGTATGCAATGCACATTTATGACATTTAATATATCACATTAGGAGGACAACAAAGTAGGTTGCCTCTGAGCAGTCATAAGATTGCACATTGACAAGTAAACACGCAAGGCACGATATGACAGGTAATTTCACTTGTAAAGCACATGGAGTTATATGAGTATTAAATGGGCAGCCATGTAACGCATGTAAATCAAGTCATATAACTCATTTTGTAGTTCACGTAATCAAATAATAATGTCATACAACATGCAATGATGTTTACGTGGGACCGGGTGCGAGAAATGCCTACTTGTCAACATGTAATCATCGGAACCACATTTAGGGCTATGAGGGAAACCACGGGCAGCCTACTAATCACATAATTAAACACAATATTCATAGGATCAACACTTAGCGAGTTTTCCTAGTCATTAGGGTTTCAATTCATGCTCACCCGTGCGATTAAGCCCCAAGTTGTCACGTAATTAAGCTCAAGCCATGCATCAATTAATTAAAACATCCTCAAGAATTCAAAATAGTCCACACAACATCCAAGTGCCACAATCCCAAGCATTTCATACAACAAGAGAAGTTACAATAATTTTCAAAGTATATCACTAAATGAAAACCTCACTGCAGTTGTCTGTTTTCTCACAATCATTGAGACAAAAAAAAAATCAAATTCCAGTGAATAAAATGTCAAATTAAATCTTAAGGAGTGAACTAAATCCAGAAACAAACCTCGCATCATTTGGAGTTCGGGTTCAAGAGTTATAGACAAAACCGTGCGACTACGCAAAACTGTCCAGATTTGTACACATTTCAATACTTGTCATTTTTGAGGACCTTAGGGTCAGATTTAGCCTTAGTAGATTTCTGAAAAAAAATGTCCATAACTAAAAAATATAGTAGCATACAAAATTTCATGCATTTTGGATATCATTTACTAAGTCAAAACATTTTCGTTCTACAAGGACAGTGAATCTGCCAAAACCTGCTTCATTTTTCCAGATTTTCCAGATTTGGACACCTTTCGATGTTTTGCCATTTTGTTGACCTTAGAGTCTAAATTAGCTTTGGCCTATTTCTATGAAAAATTCTCAGAACTGGCAAAAATAGTCACCTACCAATTTTCACATATTTTCAACATCGTGTACCTGGTCAAATTCACTTCGCTTCAACAGAACAGAAAGCTGCCAAATACGCGATTTCACCTATCTTCACATTCTAACCAAATATCTTGCCATGCATGTTTACAAAAGCTCATGTACATACATATATCACAAGTACAGAGGTAAAAATAGAAATTTAAAGGCATGCATGTGGTTTTTGAAAGCTTTTCAAAGAAGTTTTAGCCCTCACCTTAGCAAGACAACAATGAAGATGCACAAGCTCTTGATGAAGCACAAGGTAGTCTTTTCTCCTTGCTTAGCCAAGAGACAACTTGAAATTCTCTAATTCCTAGCTTAGTAACCATGTTCTTAGTATGTGCAAGTGGCTAGAACAAAAAGAAAATGAAATAGGAGCTATCAAACTTACCTAAGCCTAAATGAAGGTTCTATAAGCTTGCATGTGTGTTTCTTTGCTCCTAGCTTTGCTTGGTCGAGCTCCTAAGTAGCTTGCATGTCTTGATGAACCTTAGGATGATGAACTCAAGCTATGGAGAGTAGAATTTCAGCCAAGGCTGAGAGAGATAGAGAGAAGAAATGAGAGAGTGAGAGAAAATGAGAGAATGTGAGAAAGAATGAAAGTTGTGAAGGGTTTGGTGCTTGTATCGGCCTAGGGCCTTGAAAATTCTGAATTTGTGTCTTCAAGGAGCATAATTTGAATCATCCTAGCATGGGCATTTGATTGTGTCGAGAATATGGTGCATTGGGTAGGGTTTTTGGGTTATTTTTTTATGCTTTGTGTCATAACTTGTCATAGAATGTCTAAGTTTAAGTTTGAAATTGCAATGCATGCACAAATGCAAGAGGTGGTTGGCCAATGCTTGCAAAATTCTGAATTTTTTGTCTTGTTTGAGCATTATTTAATTGAGTGCTTGGAATATGCAAAAGAATAAGGAATAAAGAATAAGAATGTCTAGCTTTTTGGGAGATTTCGTCTTCTAGTGAGTTGACTTAGCATTTTAATATTAGTTAGTGGAGTTTGTAGGATTAATTAATGATTTAGTGCTTCGTGTAAGATGCTTTCTTGATTAGCGTGTGGGCACGCTTTCCTAGGTTTAGGGCACGCATACGAGGTAAGGCATAAACTACGAGACGAATGCACGTTTTCCAAGTAAATGCACTCAACCCTAAATGAATGCACGTAATTCAATGCAAGGCACATGAAACGAAACACGACTCTTAAACCTAGGTCAAGGCACACAAATCTAGGTTAGGGCACACGAAACGAGGTATCGCATGCAAATCAAGGTCAGCCATTGAATGTCTTTTAACAATTCACATTAGGAGGGCAACAAAGTAGGTTTCCTCCATGCAATTTCAAGATCATATATTGCCAAGTAAATGAACGAGGCATGCTTAACACGAATTTTCACTTTGTAAAACACATAGAGTTATATATGAACATTAAATGGGCAGCCATGTAACACATGTAAATCAAGCCATATAACTCATTTCAGGGTTCACGTATCAAGTATTAAGATTATACAAGCATGCAACGACGTTTACATGAGACCGGGTGCAAGAAAAGTTTACTTTTTTTTTTTGGTCTGATAGAAAAAAAAAAGTTTACTTATCAATATGTAATCATCGGGAATCATATTTAGAGTTATAAAAATAATTCTAGGCAGCCCATTAACATTCCTCAACATCAATTTATAATTCATACAAGAATGGTCTATGACTTGGGAGTCTACAGGGCCATTAGGGTTTACAAGGCCGTGCTTGGGGTTGGTTTTGTTTGCTAAGCACTGCAAGTAACACTTAAACCGTTTCAAGCATACTTAACATTTATTAGGCAGCCTACTAACCACACAATTGACCGCATTTAGCCATAGGTTCATCACTTAACAAGTTTTCATAAGCAATAGGGCCTTAATTCCGTGCTTACACATGCGATTAAGCAAACCATTCATCAATGAATGATCCCAAGCCATGCATCAACCAAATTAAACAACCTCAACCAACCACAACAGTCCACACAACATCTACGTGCCACAATTCCAAGCATTCAATACCACAAATGAAGTTACAACATGTTTCAAAGCATATCACTAAACAAAACCTCACTGCAATGGTCTGTTTTCCCACATTCGATTAGACAATCAAACAATCTCCAATTTCAGTGAACAAAATTTCAAATTAAATCTTAATGAGTGATTTAAATCTAGGAATAAACCTCGCATCATTTGGAGTTCGGATTTAGGAGTTATGGCAAAAACCATGAGACTACTCAAAACTGTCCAGTTTTAGACACATTACGATTTTTGCTATTTTTGAGGGTCTTAGAGTCAGAATTGGCTTTGGTCTATTTCTAACAAAAATTTCCATAACTGCAAAATATAGCACCCTACAAATTTTCATGCATTTGCACCAACATCTACTAGGTCAAAAATGCTTCGTTCTACAGAGACAGTAATCTGCCAGAAACCTATTTCATTTTTCCAATTTTTCCAGATATAGACACCTCACGATGTTT
Source organism: Ehretia macrophylla (assembly GCA_037974665.1). Lineage (NCBI taxonomy): Eukaryota > Viridiplantae > Streptophyta > Magnoliopsida > Boraginales > Ehretiaceae > Ehretia > Ehretia macrophylla. The sequence goes on along the minus strand of CM075779.1, from coordinate 29,015,897 downwards.
GACCATTTTGGAGGCCTTAGAGTCAAAATTTTCCTTGTCCTATTTCTACGAACAATGCTCAGAAATAGCAAAACTAGTAACCTTCCAATTTTCATGCAATTTTATCAAGGTTTACTAAGCTAAATTCACCTGGTACTACAAGATCAGAAAACTGTCAGCAACACGTTTTTACCTATCTTCAAGTTCTAGCCAAAAATCTAGCCATGCATGGTCATATAAGCTCATGTACACACATATACAACAACTACAGAGGTAAATATAGTCATATGAAGGCAGGCATGTGATTTTTGAAAGCTTTTAAAAGAGTTTAACCCTCACCTTAGCCTATTGATGGTTAAAGATGCTCAAATGCTCTTTAAAATGCACAAAGGGGCTTCTTCCTTGCTTTGGCCGAGAGATGGCTTGTCCTCCTTTAATTTCTAGCTTAGTTAGCATGTGAGGAGGGTGTGCATGTGTGTGAAACCAAAAGAAATGGAAGAAAACTATTAAGACTTACCTTAGGCCGAAAATGAAGAGTTTGTGAGCTTCGGGTGAGATTTTCTTGCTTCTTGCTTGCTTGGGCTGCTATGGCCAAGCTTGGGAGAGTCTTAGAGTATCCTTCAGTTGTTAGGAGTCTTGGGAGCGCATGAGAATGCAAGGGTCGAAAATGAGAGAGGAAGTGAGAGTTTGTGAGAGTTTGGATAAAGTCTTAAAGTGTTTGTGTGCAAGCATGAGTGTGTCGGCCTTGGTAGTGTACAAGGCTGAAATTTTTGTCACCTTGGGCATTTTTTACGTATTCTTGTGTTTAGTGAGGAATATTGAGTGTTTAAAATATGATTGTTTGTGTAGGATTTCCTGTTGGCCGTGTAGGCCTTGTGTGTGTGTATTGTTTATATTTTTTTTTTGAATTCTAGTGTTTGGTGATAGATTAAAGTATATTTGAAATATTGGGTGAGTATTATAGTGTTTTGTGTAGGTTTATAATAGTTTATTGGTTAGTTGAGTGTGTTAGGAAGAATAGAATATTTTAATAGTTAATGGGTTTTGTAGAGAATTTGAATTAGGAATATAATATTGGTTAGTGGATTGTGTAGGATTATTTTAGTGTCTTGTGCTTTGTGCATGAATCTTTATTGATTCGCGTGCAGGCACTCAGTTCGAGGTTTAAGGTACGCACTACGAGGCACACACGAAAATCAATATAGGGCATGAATTTTGAAGTAAGGCACGAACTTCAAGGTAAATGCATGAATTCTAAAGTCGTTGCACGCAACCCTAGGTGAATGCACAAAATCCAATGCAAGACACGTATTTTGATGCAATGCATGTGAATCGAGGTGTGACACTTAAATCTAGGTTAAGACACGCTATTCAAGGTTAGGGCACACGAAACGAGGTAACGAACGCAATTCAAAGTTAGGGCACATAAGTTGAGGATTAGGGCACATAATTCAAGGCCAACACACGAATGACGAGGCATGCACGAAAACCAAGACAGGGCACGTAATCCAAGGTCGGTCATATAATTATGGGTCTATGGCACGCAAATTAAGATAAGACACATTATTCGGGGTCGGGCCTCACAGCAGCCGAGTAGGCTTGCTGCTCCTATTTTAGAGCACTCGAAGGGATTTCCAACGGTATGCTGTGCGCCGCGTAACTCCTTACGGATCAAAAGTTATGGGCATTGGAGCGACGGATACCTGGTCACATGCCCCATGCCCTCGGTTTATGGGCCCAGCCTCTACGTGAAGCAAAGTTGTCTAGCCCAAGGTGCTGTGGGATTCGATAATATAAATGTGATGGATTAGGTTGTCGTCCTTCTTACGGCTCACGACGTACGATCCGGGAGGAAAAAACAGCACAAAAGAAGAAAAGTGTCACAAAATTGATGAAAAAATTCAATTTTGGACTCCGAATACAGGTACAGTAGAGCAGGATTGCTGCCCCCATCGTAGAGCCCTCGGAGAGCTTTCCAACGGTATGTTGTGCACCACGTAACTCTTTACGGATCAAAAGTTATGGGCATCGGAGCGACGTAGACCTGGTCACAAGCCCCATGCCCTCGGTTTGCGGGCCCAGCCTCTACGTGAAGTGAAGTTATCATGCCCAAGGTATCGTGGAATTCGGTAATAGAAATGTGATGGATTAGGTTGTTGTCCTTTTCGCGGCTGACAACGTACGATCCGGGATGAAAAAATAGCACAAAAGAAGAAAAGTGTCCCGAAACTGATAAAAATGTTCGATTTTGGGCTTCGAAAATAGACCCAACTTAGCAGGCTTGCAGCACCCGTCGAAGATCTCTCGGAAAGCTTTCCAACGGTATGCTGTACGCCGCGTAACGCTTTACGGATCAAAAGTTATATGCACCGGAGTGACGGAGACCTGGTTCCAAGCCCCGCGCCCTCGGTTTGTGGCCCCAACCTCTACGTGAAGCGAAGTTGTCTTGCCCAAGGTACCGTGGGATTCGATAATAGAAATGTGATGGATTAGGTTGTCATCCTTTCCACAACTGAAGACATACTATCCAGGATGAAAAAAGAGCACAAAAGAAGAAAAGTATCACGAAACTGATAAAAATACTTGATTTTGAGCCACGCAAACAGGCGGAGTCGAGCAGGCTTGCTGCACACGTCGCAGAGCTCTTAGAGAGCTTTCCAACTGTATGTTGTGCGTCATGTAACTCCTTACGGTTCAAAAGTTATAGGCACCGGAGCGATGTATACCTGGTCACAAGCCCTACGCCTTCGGTTTGCGGGCCCAGCCTCTATGTGAAGCGAATTTGTGTTGCCCAAGGTGCCATGGGATTCGATAATAGAAATGTGATGGATTTGGTTGTCATCATTTTCACGGCTCATGACGTACGATCCGGGATAGAGAAACAGCGCAAAAGAAGAAAAGTGTTCCGAAACTGATGAAAATGTTTGATTTTGTTCTGCAAAAATAGGTACAGCTGGGTAGGCTTGTTGCACCTGTCATAGAGCTCTCGAAGAGATTTCCAACGGTATGCTGTGCGCCGCGTAACTCCTTACAGATCAAAAGTTATGGACACTGGAGCGACGGATACCTGGTCACAAGCCCCAGGCCCTTGTTTTTCGGGCCCAGCCGCTATGTGAAGCGAAGATGTCTTGCCCAAAGTGCTGTGGAATTCGATAATAGAAATGTGATGGATTAGGTTGTCGTCCTTTTCGTGGATCACAACGTACGATTCGAGAGAGAAAAATAGCATAAAAGAAGAAAAGTGTCTCGAAATTGTTGAAAACATTCGATTTTGGACTTCGAATACAGGCGCAGCAGAGCAGGATTGCTGCCCCCATCGTAGAGCTCTTGGAGAGCTTTCTAACGGTATGTTATGCGCCGCGTAACTCCTTACGGATCAAACGTTATGGGCACTGGAGCGACGTAGACCTGGTCATAAGCCCCACGCCCTCGATTTGCGGGCCCAACCTCTACGTGAAGTGAAGTTGTCATGCCCAAGCTGTCGTGGAATTCGGTAATAGAATTGTGATAGATTAGGTTGTCGTCCTTTTCGCTGCTGACAACGTACAATCTGGGATGGAAAAATAGCGCAAAAGAAGAAAAGTGTCCCAAAATTGATAAAAACTTTTGATTTTGGGCTCTGAAAATAGGCGCAACCAAGTAGGCTTGCAACACACGTCCTAGATCTCTCGGAGAGCTTTCCAACGGGATGCTGTGCGCCGCGTAACGCTTTACGGATCAAAACTTATGGGCACCGGAGCGACGGAGACCTCGTTCCAAGCCCCACGCCCTTGGTTTGCGGCCCCAGCCTCTACATGAAGTGAAGTTGTCTTGCCCAAGGTGTCGTGGAATTCGATAATAGAAATGTGATGGATTAGGTTGTCGTCCTTTTCGCGGCTCACGACGTACGATCCGGGACAGAAAAATTGCGCAAAAGAAGAAAAGTAACCCGAAATTGATGAAAACATTCGATTTTGGGCTCTGAAAATAGGCGCAGTCGAGTAGGCTTGCAGTACCCATCGTAGGGCTCTCGAAGAGCTTTTCAACGGTATGCTATGCACCGCGTAACTCCTTACGGATCAAAAGTTATAGGCACCGGAGCGACGTAAACCTAGTCCCAAGCCCCACGCCCTCGGTTTGTGAGCCTAGCCTCTGCGTGAAGCGAAGTTGTCTTGCTGAGGATACTATGGGATTCGATAATAGAAATGTGATAGATTAGGTTGTCATCCTTTTCGCAGCTGACGACGTACGATCCGGAACAGAAAAACAGCGTAAAAGAAGAATAGTATCCTGAAACTGATGAAAACATTCGATTTTGGCTCCAAAAATAGGCGCAGCTGAGCAGGCTCGTAGCACCCGTCGTAGATCTCTCGGAGACCTTTCCAACGGTATGCTGTGCACTGTGTAACTCCTTACGGATCAAAAGTTATGGGCACCGGAGCTACGTATACCTGGTCATAAGCCCCACACCCCACTCCCTCAGTTTGCGGGCCCAGCCTCTATGTGAAGCGAAGTTGTCTTGCCCAAGGTGCCGTGGGATTCGATAATAGAAATGTGATGGATTAGGTTGTCATCCTTTCCGCTGCTCACGACGTACGATTAGGGATAGAAAAACAGCACAAAAGAAGAAAAGTATCCCGAAACTCATGAAAATATTCGATTTTGTTCTCCGAAAATAGGCGCAGCTGAGTAGGCTTACTGCACCTATCGTAAAGTTGTTGAAGAGCTTTCCAACGGTATGATGTGCGCCGCGTAACTCCTTATGGATCAAAAGTTATGGACACCGGAGCGACGGATACCTAGTCAGAAGCCCCACGCCCTCGGTTTACGGGCCCAGCCTCTAAGTGAAGCGAAGTTGTCTTGCCCAATGTGCCATTGGATTCGATAATAGAAATGTGATGGATTAAGTTGTCGTCCTTTTTGCGGCACACGACGTACGATCCGGGAGGGAAAAACAGCGCAAAAGTAGAAAAGAGTCCCCAAACAGATGAAAATGTCCGATTTTGGACTCCGAATACAGGCACAGTCGAGCAGGTTTACTGCCCTCATCTTAGAGCTCTCGGAGAAATTTTGAACGTTATGCTGTGCACCGCATAACTCCTTACGGATCAAAAGTTATGGGCACCGGAGTGACGTAGACCGGGTCATAAGCCCCACGCCCTCGGTTTACCGGCCCAGCCTCTACGTGAAGTGAAGTTGTCAAGCCTAAGGTGCTGTGGGATTCGGTAATAGAAATGTTATGGATTAGGTTGTCGTCATTTTCGCTGCTGCCAACGTACGATCTAAGACGAAAAAATAGCGCAAAAGAAGAAAAGTGTCCCAAAACTGATAAAAACGTTCGATTTTGGGCTCTGAAAAAAGGTGCAGCCGAGCAGGCTCAGAGAGCTTTCCAACGATATGCTGTACGCTGTGTAACGCCTTACGGATCAAAAGTTATGGGCACCGGAGCGACGGAGACCTGGTCCCAAGCCCCACGCTCTCGGTTTGCGGGCCCAGCCTCTATGTGAAGCGAAGTTGTCTTGCCCATGGTGCTGTGGGATTCGAAAAGAGAAATGTTATGGATTAGGTTGTCATCCTTTTCACGGCTCACGATGTACGATCCGGGATGGAAATACAGTGCAAAAGAAAAAAGTGTCCCGAAACTGATGAAAATGTTCAATTTTGGGCTCCAAAAACAAGCGCAGCAGAGCAGGATTGCTGCATACTTTGCAGAGCTCTCGAAGAGTTTTCCAACGGTATGCTGTGCGCCACGTAACTCCTTACGGATCAAAAGTTATGGGCGCTGGAACGACAGATACCTGGTTACAACCCCACACCGTCGATTTGCGGTCCCAGCCTCTACGTGAATTGAAGTTGTCTTGCCCATGGTACCGTGGGATTCAATAAGGGAAATGTGATGGATTAGGTTGTCATCCTTTTCGCAGCTCACGATGTACGATCCGGGACGTAAATACAGTGCAAAAGAAAAAAGTGTCCCGAAACTGATGAAAACGTTCAATTTTGGGCTCCGAAAACAGGCGCAGCACAGCAGGATTGCTGCATACTTTGCAGAGCTCTCGGAGAGTTTTCCAACGGTATGTTGTGCGCCACGTAACTCCTTACGGATCAAAAGTTATGGGCAACGGAGCGACAGATACCTCGTCACAAGCCCCACGCCCTCGATTTTCGATCCCAGCCTCTATGTGAAGTGAAGTTGTCTTGCCCAAGGTGCTGTGGGATTCGATAATAGAAATGTGATTGATTAGGTTGTCGCCCTTTTTGCGGCTCACGACGTATGATCCAAGAGGGAAAAATATCTCAAAAGAAGAAAAGTGTTCCAAAACTGATGAAAACGTTTGATTTTGGACTCCAAATATAGGCGCAGCCGAGCAAGCTTGCTGCCCCCATCGTAGAGCTCTAGGAGAGCTTTCGAACAGTATGTTATGCGCCGCGTAACTCCTTACGAATCAAAAGTTATGGGCACCAGAGCGACGTAGACCTGGTCACAGGCCCCACGCCCTCGGTTTGCAGGCCCAGCTTCTATGTGAAGTAAAGTTGTCATGCCTAAGGTGCCGTGGGATTCGGTAATAAAAATGTGATGGATTAGATTGTCGTCCTTTTCGCGGCTGACAACGTATGATCCAGGACGAAAAAAGAGCGGAAAAAAGAAAAGTGTCCCGAAACTGATAAAAACATTCGATTTTGTGCTCCAAAAATAGGCGTAACTGAGCAGGCTTGCAGCGCCAATCGTAGAGCTCTCGGAAAGCTTTCCAAGGGTATGTTGTGCGCAGCGTAACGCCTTACAGATCAAAAGTTATAGGCACCGGAGCGACGAAGACCTTGTCCTAAGCCTCACGCCCTTGGTTTGCGGGCTCAGCCTTTACGTGAATCGAAGTTTTCTTGCCAAAGGTGTCGTGAGATTCGATAATAGAAATGTGATGGATTAGGTTGTCGTCCTTTTTGCGGCTCACGACGTACGATCCGACACGAAAAAATAGTGCAAAAGAAGAAAAGTGTCCCGAAACTAATGAAAAAGTTTGATTTTGGGATCCAAAAATAGGCGCAGCCGTGCAGGCTTGCTGCACCCGTCGTAGAGCTCTCAGAGAGTTTTTCAACCGTATGCTGTGTGCCGTGTAACTCCTTACGGATCAAAAGTTATGGGCCCCGGAGCGACGGATACCTGGTCACAAGCCCCACGCCCTCGGTTTGCGGGCCCTGCCTCTATGTGAAGCGAAGTTGTCATGCCCAAGGTGCTGTGGGATTCGATAATAAAAATGTGATGGCTTAGGTTGTCATCCTTTTCGCGGCTCACGATGTACGATCCGGGATGGAAAAATAGCGCAAAAGAAGAAAAGTATTCCGAAACTGATGAAAATGTTAAATTTTGGGCTTCGATAATAGGCGCAGCCGAGTAGGCTTGTTGAACCTGTCGTAGAGCTCTCGAATAATATTCCAATGGTATGCTGTACGCCGCATAACTCATTACGAATCAAAAGTTATGGGCACCGGAGCGACGGATACCTTGTCACAAGCCCCACGCCCTCGGTTTACGGGCCCAGCCTCTATGTGAAGCGAAGTTGTCTTGCCCAAGGTGCCGTGGGATTCGATAATAGAAATGTGATGGATTAGGTTGTCGTCCTTTTCGCGGCTCACAACGTACGATCCGGGAGGGAAAAATAGGCAAAAGAAGAAAAGTGTCCCAAAACTAATGAAAACGTTCAATTTTGGACTCTGAATACAGGTGCAGCCGTGCAGGGTTGCTACCCCCATCGTAGAGCTCTCGGAGAGCTTTCCAGCGATATGATATGCGCGGCGTAACTCCTTACGGATCAAAAGTTATGGGCACCAGAGCGACGTAGACCTGGTCATATGCCCCATGCCCTCAGTTTGCGGGCCCAGCCTCTACCGAAAGTAAAGTTGTCATTCCCAAGGTCTCGTGGGATTCGGTAATAGAAATGTGATGGATTAGGTTGTCGTCTTTTTCGCAGCTGACAACGTACGATCCGGGATGAAAAAATATCATAAAAGTAGAGAAGTGTCCCAACACTGATAAAAACATTCGATTTTGGGCTCCAAAAATTGGCGCAACCGAGTAGCCTCAAAGCACCCGTCGTAGAGCTCTCAGAGGGCTTTCCAGTAGTATGTTGTGCACCGCGTAACGCCTTGCAGATCAAAAGTTATGGGCACCGGAGCGACGTAAACCTGGTCCCAAGCCCTACACCCTCAATTTGTGGGCCCAGCCTCTACGTGAAGCGAAATTGTCTTGCCCAAGGTGCCGTGGGATTCGATAATAGAAATGCGATGGATTAGGTTGTCATCCATTTCGCGGCTAACGATGTATGATCTGAGATGGAAAAATAGCGCTAAAAAAGAAAAGTGTCCTAAAATAGATAAAAACATTCGATTTTGGGCTTCAAAAACAGGCGCAACCGAGCAGGCTTGCTACACCTGTCGTAGAGCTCTCGGAGAGCTTTCCAACGGTATGTGGTGCGCCGCGTAACTCTTTACGAATCAAAAGTTATGGGCACCGTAACGACAGATAACTGGTCACAAGCCCCACACCCTCGGTTTGCAGGCCCAGCCTCTTTGTGAAGCGAAGTTGTCTTGGCTAAGGTGTCGTGGGATTCGATAATAGAAATGTGATGGATTAGGTTGTCGTCCTTTTCGTTTCTCACGACGTAAGATTCGGGATTGAAAAACAGTGCAAAAGAAGAAAAGTGTCCCAAAACTGATGAAAACATTCGATTTTGTTCTCCGAAAACTGGCACAGCTGAGTAGCTTGCTGCACCTGTCGTAGAGCTCTAGAAGAGCTTTCCTACGGTATGTTGTACGCCACGTAACTCATAACGGATCAAAAGTTATGGGCACCGGAGCGACAAATACCTGGTCACAAGCCCCACGCCCTCAGTTTACGGGCCTACCATTTACGTGAAGCGAACTTGTCTTGCCCAAGGTATCGTTGGATTCGATAATAGAAATGCGATGGATTAGGTTGTCATCCTTTTTGCGGCTAACGACGTACGATCTGGGATGGAAAAATAGCGCTAAAGAAGAAAAGTGTCCTAAAACAGATGAAAACGTTCGATTTTGAGATCCGAAAATAAGCGCAGCCGAGCAGGTTTGCTACACCTGTCGTACAGCTCTCGGAGAGCTTTCCAACGGTATGTGGTGCGCTGCGTAACTCTTTACAAATCAAAAGTTATGGGCACCGGAGCGACGAATACCTGGTCACAAGCTCCACGCCCTCGGTTTGCGGGCCTAGCCTCTTTGTGAAGCGAAGTTGTCTTGGCCAAGGTGCCGTGGGATTCGATAATCGAAATGTGATGGATTAGGTTGTCGTCTTTTTCACGGCTCACGACGAGCGATCCGGGAGGGAAAAACATCGCAAAAGAAGAAAAGTGTCCCGAAATTGATGAAAACATTCAATTTTGGACTCCGAATACAGGCGCAGCAGTGCAGGATTACTGCCCCTGTCGTAGAACTCTTAGAGAGCTTTCCAACGGTATGCTGTGCACCGCGTAACTCCTTACGGATCAAAAGTTATGGGAAATGGAACGACGTAGACCTGGTCACAAGCCCCACGCCCTCGGTTTGCGGGCCCAGCCTCTACGTGAAGTGAAGTTGTCATGCCCAAGGTGCCGTGGAATTCGGTAATAGAAATGTGATGGATTAGGTTGTCGGCCTTGTCGCTGCTGACAACGTACAATCTGGGATGGAAAAATAGCGCAAAAGAAGAAAAGTGTCCCAAAATTGGTAAAAATGTTCGATTTTGGGCTCCCAAAATAGGCGCAGCCCAGCAGGCTTGCGGCACACATCGTAGATCTCTCAGAGATCTTTCCAACGGGATGCTGTGCGCCGCGTAACGCTTTACGGATCAAAACTTTAGGGCACCAGAGCGATGGAGATCTCGTTCCAAGCCCCACGCCCTTGGTTTGCGGGCCCATCCTCTACATGAAGCGAAGTTGTATTGCCCAAGGTGCCATGGGATTCGAAAATAGAAATGTGATTGATTAGGTTGTCGTCCTTTTCGCGGCTCATGACGTACAGTCCGGGATGATAAAATTGAATAAAAGAAGAAAAGTTACCCAAAATTGATGAAAACGTTCGATTTTGGGCTCTGAAAATAGGCGCAGTCAAGAAGGCTTGCAACACCCGTCATAGGGCTCTCGAAGAGCTTTCCAACGGTATTCTATGTGTCGCGTAACTCCTTACGGATCAAAAGTTATGGGCACCAGAGCGACGTAAACCTAGTCCTAAGCCCCATGCCCTCGGTTTGTGAGCCCAGCCTCTGCGTGAAGCGAAGTTGTCTTGCCGAAGGTACCGTGGGATTCGATAATAGAAATGTGATGGATTAGGTTGCCATCCTTTTCGCAGCTGACGACATACGATCCGGAACGAAAAAACAGCGCAAAAGAAGAAAAGTATTCCGAAACTGATGAAAACGTTCAATTTTGGCTCTGAAAATAGGTGCAGTCGAGCAGGCTTGTTGCACCTGTCGTAGATCTCTCGGAGAGCTTTCCAACGGTATGCTGTGCACCGCGTAACTCCTTACGGATCAAAAATTATGGGCACCGGAGCTACGTATACCTGGTCACAAGCCCTACGCCCTTGGTTTGTGGACCCAGCCTCTATGTGAAGCGAGGTTATCTTGCCCAAGGTACCATGGGATTCGATAATAGAAATGTGATGGATTAGGTTGTCGTCCTTTTCACAGCTCACGACGTACGATCCGGGACGGAAAAACAGCGCAAAAGAAAAAAGTGTCCCGAAACTTATGAAAACGTTTGATTTTGGGCTTCAAAAATAGGTGCAGCTGAGCAGGTTTGCTGCACACTTCGCAGAGCTCTAGGAGAGTTTTCCAACGGTGTGCTGTTCGCCATATAACTCCTTACGGATCAAAAGTAATGGGCACCGAAGCGACGGATACCTGGTCACAAGCCCCACGCCCTCAGTTTACGGGCCCAGCCTCTAAGTGAAGCGAAGTTGTCTTGCTCAAGGTGCCAAATGATTCGATAATAAAAATGTGATGGATTAAGTTGTCGTCCTTTTTGCGGCACACGATGCACGATTAGGGAGGGAAAAACAGCGCAAAAGTAGAAAAGAGTCCCGAAACATATGAAAATGATCGATCTTGGACCCCGAATACAAGCACAGTCGAGCAGGTTTGCTGCCCTCATCTTAGAGCTCTCGGAGAAATTTCTAACGTTATGTTGTGCGCCTCATAACTCCTTACGCATCAAAAGTTATCGGCACCGGAGCGACGTAGACCTGGTCAAAAACCCCACGCCCTCGGTTTACGGGCCCAGCTTCTACGTGAAGTGAAGTTGTCAAGCCCAAGGTGTCATGGGATTCGGTAATAGAAATGTTATGGATTAGGTTGTCGTCATTTTTGCTGCTGCCAATGTACGATCCGGGACGGAAAAATAGCGCAAAAGAAGAAAAGTGTCCCGAAATTGATAAAAATGTTTGGTTTTGGGCTCCAAAAAAAGGTGCAGCCGAGCAGGATTGCGGCACAATCGTAGAGCTCTCAGAGAGCTTTCCAACGGTATGCTGTATGCCGCGTAATGCCTTACAGATCAAAAGTTATGGGCACCGGAGCGACGGAGACCTGGTCCCAAGCCCCACACCCTCGGTTTGCGGGCCTAGCCTCTACATGAAGCAAAGTTGTCTTGCCTATGGTAACATGGGATTCGATAAGAGAAATGTGATTGATTAAGTTGTCGTCCTTTTCGCGGCTCACGACGTACGATCCGGGACGGAAAAACATTGCAAAAGAAAAAAGTGTCCTGAAATTGTTGAAAACGTTCGATTTTGGGTTCTAAAAACAGGCGCAGTTGAGCAGGTTTGCTGCACACTTCGCAGAGCTCTCGGAGATTTTTCCAACGGTATGTTGTGCGACGTAACTCTTTACGGATCAAAAGTTATGGGCACCGGAGTAACGGATACCTAGTCACAAGCCACACGCCCTCGGTTTACGGTCCCAGCCTCTACATGAAGCGAAGTTGTCTTGCCCAAGGTGCCATGGGATTTGATAATAAAAATGTGATGGATTAGGTTGTCATCCTTTTCGCGGCTCACGACGTACGATCCGGGAGGAAAAAATATCGCAAAAGAAGAAAAGTGTCCAAGACTGATGAAAACATTTGATTTTGGACTCCGAATACAGGCTCAGCCAAGTAAGTTTGCTGCCCCTGTCGTAGAGCTCTCGGAGAGCTTTCGAACGGTATGTTGTGCGCCGCGTAACTCCTTATGGATCAAAAGTTATGGGCACCGGAGCGACGTAGACCTAGTCACAAGCCCCACGCACTCGGTTTGCAGGACCAGCCTCTACATGAAGTGAAGTTGTCATGCCTAAGGTGCCGTGGGATTCGATAATAGAAATATATGGATTAGGTTGTCGTCCTTTTCGCGGCTGACAACGTACGATCCGAGATGGAAAAATATCGCAAAAGAAGAAAAGTATCCCGAAACTAATAAAAACATTCGATTTTGGGCTCCAAAAATTGGTGCAGCCGAGTAGGCTCATAGCACCCATCGTAGAGCTCACAGAGGGCTTTCCAGCGGTATGTTGTGCGCCGCGTAACGCCTTACGGATCAAAAGTTATGGGCACCGGAGCGACGTAAACCTGGTCCCAAACCCCACGCCCTCAGTTTGTGGGCCCCGCCTCTACGTGAAGCGAATTTGTCTTGCCAAAGGTGCCATGGGATTCGATAATAGAAATGCGATGGATTAGGTTGTCATCCTTTTCACGGCTAACGACGTACGATCCGGGATGGAAAAATAGCGCTAAAGAAGAAAAGTGTCCTAAAACAGATGAAAACGTTCGATTTTGGGCTCCGAAAATAGGCGCTGCTGAGCAGGATTGCTACACCTGTCGTAGAGCTCTCGAAGAGATTTCCAACGGTATGCGGTGCGCCGCGTAACTCCTTACTAACCAAAAGTTATGGGTACCGGAGCGACGGATACCTGGTCACAAGTCTCACGCCCTCGGTTTGCGGGCCCAGCCACTTTGTGAACCGAAGTTGTTTTGGCCAAGGTGCCATGGGATTCGATAATAGAAATGTGATGGATTAGGTTATCGTCCTTTTTGCGGCTCACGAAGTACGATCCGGGATTGAAAAACAGTGCAAAAGAAGAAAAGTGTCCCAAAACTGATGAAAACATTCGATTTTGTTCTTCAAAAACTGGTGCAGCTGAGTAGGCTTGCTGCACCTATCGTAGAGCTCTAGAAGAGATTTCCAACGGTATGCTGTGCGCCATGTAACTCCTTACGGATCAAAAGTTATGGGCACCAGAGCGACGGATACCTGGTCACAAGCCCCACGCCCTCGGTTTACGGGCCTACCATCTATGTGAAGCGAACTTGTCTTGCCCAAGGTGCCATAGGATTTGATAATAGAAATATGATGGATTAGGTTGTCGTCTTTTTCGCAGCTCACGACGTGCGATCCGGGAGGAAAAAACAGCACAAAAAAAGAAAAGTATCCCAAAACTGATAAAAATATTCGATTTTGTACTCTGAATATAGGCGCAGCAGATCAGGCTTGCTACCCCAATCGTAGATCTCTCGGAGAGCTTTCTAACGGTATGCTGTGTGACGCGTAACTCCTTACGGATCAAAAGTTATGGGCACCGGAGCGATATAGACCTAGTCACATGCCCCATGCCATCGGTTTGCGGGCCCAGCATCTACGTGAAGTGAAGTTGTCATGCCCAAGGTACCGTGGGATTCAGTAATAGAATTATGATGGATTAGGTTGTCGTCCATTTCGCTGCAGACAACGTACGATCCGGGACGAAAAAATATCGCAAAAGAAGAAAAGTATCCCGAAACTTCTAAAAACGTTCAATTTTTGGCTCCAAAAATAGGCCCAGCCGAGCAGGCAGGTAGGACCCGTCGTAGAGCTATCGAAGAGCTTTCTAACGATATGCAGTGCGCCTCGTAACGCCTTACGGATCAAAAGTTATGGGCACCGGAACGATAGAGACCTGGTCCAAAGCCCCACGCCCTCGTTTTGCGAGCCCAGCCTCTAGGTGAAGTGAAGTTGTGTTGGCCAAGGTACCGTGGAATTCGATAATAGAAATGTGATGGATTAGGTTGTCGTCCTTTTCGCGGCTCACGACGTACAATCCGGGAAGGAAAAACAACACAAAAGAAGAAAAGTGTCCCGAAACCGATGAAAACGTTCGATTTTGGGCTCCGAAAATAGGCAAAGCTGAGCAGGCTTGCTGCACCCATCTTAGAGCTCTCGTAGAGCTTTCCAACGGTACGCTATGCGTAGCGTAACTCTTTACGGATCAAAAGTTATGGTCACTGGAGCGACGTAAACCTGGTCCCAAGCCTTACGCCCTCGGTTTGTGGGCCTAGCCTCTACATGAAGTTAAGTTGCCTTGCCCAAGGTGCCGTGGGATTCGATAATAGAAATGTGATGGATTAGGTTGTCATCCTTTTCGCGGTTGACGACGTACGATCCGGGACAGAGAAACAGCGTAAAAGAATAAAAGTGTCTCGAAACTGATGAAAACGTTCGATTTTGGGCTCTGAAACCCGACGCAGCCGAGCAGGCGTGCTGCACCCATCACAGAGCTCTTGAAGCGATTTCTAACGGTATGTTGTGCGCCGTGTAACTCCTTACGGATCAAAAGTTATGGGCACTGGAGCGACGGATACCTGGTCACAAGCCCCACGCCCTCGGTTTGCTGGCCCATCCTCTATGTTAAGCGAAGTTGTCTTGCCCATGGTGCTGTGGGATTCGATAATAGAAATGTGATGGATTAGGTTGTCGTGCTTTTCGCGGCTCACGATGTACGATCCGGGACAAAAATATAGCTCAAAAGAAGAAAAGTGTCCCAAAATTGATGAAAACGTTCGATTTTGTTCTCTGAAAACTAGAGCAGTTGAGTAGGCTTGCTGCACCTGTCGTTGAGCTCTCGAAGAGCTTTCCAACGGTATGTTGTGCACCATGTAACTCTTTGCGGATCAAAAGTAATGGGTACCGGAGCGACGGATACCGAGTCGCAAGCCCTACGCCCTTGGTTTATGGGCCCAACCTCTACGTGAAGCCAAGTTGTCTTGCCCATGGTGCCGTGTGATTCGATAATAGAAATGTGATAGATTAGGTTGTCGTTCTTTTCGTGGCTCACAACGTACGATCCGGGATGGAAAAACAGTTCAAAAGTAGAAAAGTGTCCCGAAATGATAAAAACGTTCGATTATGTTCTCCAAAAATAGGCGCAGCCGAGTAGACTTGCTGTACCTGTCGTAGAGCTCTCGAAGAGCTTTCCAACGGTATGCTGTGCGCCGCGTAACTCCTTAAGGATCAAAAGTTATGGGCACTGGAGCGATGGATACCTGGTCACAAGCCCCACGCCCTCAGTTTACGGGCCAACCCTCTACATGAAGCGAACTTGCCATGCCCAAGGTGCTATGGTATTTGATAATGGAAATATGATGGATTAGCTTGTTGTCCTTTTTGCAGCTCATGACGTGCGATCCAGGAGGGAAAAACAGCGTAAAAGAAGAAAAGTGTCCCAAAACTGATGAAAACGTTCGATTTTGTACTTTGAATACGGCCGCAACCGAGCAGGATTGCTGCCCCTGTCGTAGAGCTGTCGGAGAGTTTTCCAACGGTATGCTATGCGCCGCGTAACTCCTTACGGATCAAAAGTTATGGGCACCGGAGCGATGTAGACCTGGTCACAAGCCCCACGCCCTCGATTTGCGGGCCCAGCCTCTATGTGAAGAGAAGTTGTCATGCCCAAGGTGCCGTGGGATTCGGTAATAGAAATGTGATGTATTTTGTTGTCGTCCTTTTTGCGGCTAACAACGTACGATCCGAGATGAAAAAATATCGCAAAAGAAGAAAAGTGTCCTGAAACTTATAAAAACGTTCGATTTTGGGCTCCGAAAAGAGGCGCAGCTGACCAGGCTTGTAGGATCCATCGTAGAGGTCTCGGAGAGCTTTCCAACAGTATGTTGTGCGCCTCGCAACGCCTTACGGATCAAAAGCTATTGGTACCGGAGCGACGGAGACCTGGTCCCAAGCCCCACGCCCTCGGTTTGTGAGCCCAACCTCTACGTGAAGCGAAGTTGTCTTGCCAAAGGTACCATGGGATTCAATAATAGAAATGTGATGGATTAGGTTGTCGTCCCTTTCGAGGCTCACGACGTACGATCCGGGACGAAAAAATAGCGCAAAAGAAGAAAAGTGTCCTAAAATTGTTGAAAATGTTCGATTTTGGGCTCTGAAATTAGGCGCAGCCGAGCAGGCTTGCTGCACCCGTCTTAGAGCTCTCGGAGAGCTTTCCAACGGTACACTACGCACCACGTAACTCCTTACGAATCAAAAGTTATGGGCACCGGAGCAACGGAAACCTGGTCCCAAGCCCCACGCCCTCGGTTTGTGGGCCTAGCCTCTACGTGAAGCGAAGTTGCCTTGCCCAAGGTGCCGTGGGTTTCGATAATAGAAATGTGATGGATTAGGTTATCATCCTTTTCGCGGCTGACGACGTACGATCCGGGACGGAGAAACAGCGCAAAAGAAGAAAAGTATCCCGAAACTGATGAAAACGTTTCATTTTGGGCTACGAAACATGGTGCAGCCGAGCAGGCTTGCTGCACCCGTTGCAGAGCTCTTGGAGCGATTTCCAACGGTATGCTGTGAGCCGTGTAACTCCTTATGGATCAAAAGTTATGGGCACTAGAGCAACGGATACCTGGTCACAAGCCCCACGCCCTCGGTTTGCTGGCCCATCCTCTATGTTAAGCGAAGTTGTCTTGCCCATGGTGCCATGGGATTCAATAACAGAAATTTGATGGATTAGGTTATCGTGCTTTTCGCGGATCACGACGTACAATCCGGGACGAAAAAATAGCTCAAAAGAAGAAAAATGTCCAGAAATTGATGAAAATGTTTGATTTTGTTCTCTGAAAACTGGAACATTTGAGTAGGCTAGTTGCACCTGTCGCAGAGCTCTCGAAAAGCTTTCCAATAGTATTCTGTGTGCCGCGTAACTCCTTACGGATCAAAAGTTATTGGCACCGGAACGACGGATACCTGGTCATAAGCCCCACGCCCTTGGTTTACGGGCCCAGCCTCTACGTGAAGCCAAGTTGCCTTGCCCAAGGTGCCGTGGGATTCGATAATAGAAATGTGATGGATTAGGTTGTCGTTCTTTTCGCGGCTCACGACGTACGATCCGGGATGGAAAAACAATGCAAAAGAAGAAAAGTATCCCGAAACTGATGAAAACGTTCGATTTTGTTCTCCGAAAACAGGCGCTGCTAAGCAGGCTTGCTGCACCTGTCGTAGAGCTCTCGAAGAGCTTTCCAACGGTATGTTGTGCGCCACGTAACTCCTTACGGATCAAAAACTATGGGCACCGGAGCGACGAAAACCTGGTCACAAGCCCCAGGCCCTCGGTTTAAGGGCCCAGCCTCTACGTGAAGCGAAGTTGTCTTGCCAAGGTGCCATGGGATTCGATAATAGAAATGTTATGGATTAGGTTATCATCCTTTTTGCGGTTCATGACGTACGATCCGGGAGGAAAAAATAGCGCAAAAGAATAAAAGTGTCCCAAAACTGATGAAATCGTTCGATTTTGGGATCTCAAAATAGGCGCAACCGAGTAGGTTTGCTGCACCTGTCGTCGAGCTCTCAGAGAGCTTTCCAATAGTATGCTATGCGCGGCGTAACTCCTTACGGATCAAAAGTTATGGGCACCGGAGATAAGTAAACCTGGTCTTAAGCCCCACGCCCTCAGTTTGTGGGCCCAGCCTCTACGTGAAATGAAGTTCTCTTGCACAAGGTGCCTTGGGATTCGATAATAGAAATGTGATAGATTAGGTTGTTATCCTTTTCGCGGCTTACGACGTACGATCCGGGACAGAAAAACAGAGCAAAAGAAGAAAAGTGTCCCGAAACTGATGAAAATGTTCAATTTTGGGCTCTGAAAATAGGCGCAGCCGAGTAGGATTACTACACCCATTGCAGAGGTCTCGGAGAGCTTTCCAACAGTATGTTGTGCACCACATAACTCCTTACGGATCAAAAGTTATGGGCGCCGGAGCGACGGATACCTGGTCACAAGCCCCACGCCCTAGGTTTGTGGGCCCAGCCTCTATGTGAAGCCAAGTTGTCTTGCCCAAGGTGCCGTGGGATTTGATAATAGAAATGTGATGGATTAGGTTGTCGTCCTTTTTGCGGCTCACGACGTACGATCCGAGATAGAAAAATAGCGCAAAATAAGAAAAATGTCCCAAAACATATGAAAACGTTCGATTTTGTTCTCCAAAAATAGGCGCAGTCGAGTAGGCTTGCTGCACTTGGCGTAGAGCGCTCGAAGAGCTTTCCAACGGCATGCTGTGTGCCGCGTAACTCCTTACGGATCAAAAGTTATGGGCACCGGAGCAACCGATACCTGGTCACAAGCCCCACGCACTCAGTTTACGGGCTCAGCCTCTACGTGAAGCGATGTTGTCTTGCCCAAGGTGCCATGGGATTCGATAATAGAAATGTAATGGATTAGGTTGTCGTCATTTTCGCGGCTCACGACGTACAATCCGAGAGGAAAAAACTGTACAAAAGAAGAAAAGTATTCCAAAACTGATGAAAACATTCAATTTTAAACTCCAAATACAGGCGGAGCCGAGCAACCTTGTTGCCCCCGTCGTTGAGTTCTCGGAGAGCTTTCCAATGGTATGTTATGCGTCTCGTAACGCCTTACGGATCAAAAGTTATGGGCACCGGAGCGACGGAGACTTGGCCTCAAGCCCCACGCCCTCGGTTTGCGAGCCCAACCTCTATGTGAAGTGAAGTTGTCATGCCCAAGGAGCCGTGGGATTCGGTAATAGAAATGTGATGGATTAGGTTGTCGTCCTTTTCGCGGCTCACGACGTACGATCCAGGACGAAAAAACAGCGCAAAAGAAGAAAAATGTCCCAAAACTGATGAAAATGTTCAATTTTGGGCTGCGAAAATAGCTGCAGTCAAGCAAGATTGCTACACCCGTCTTAGAGCTCTCAAAGAGCTTTTCAACGGTATGCTATGCACCACGTAACTCCTTACGGATCAAAAGTTATGGGCACCGGAGCTACGTAAACCTGGTCTGAAGCCCACGCCCTCGGTTTGTGGCCCCAACCTCTATGTGAAGCGAAGTTGTCTTACCCAAGGTGCCGTGAGATTCGATAATAGAAATGAGATGGATTAGGTTGTCATCCCTTTCGCGGCTGATGACGTACGATCCGGGACGGAGAAACATAGCAAAAGAAGAAAAGTATCCCAAAACTGATGAAAACGTTCGATTTTGGTCTCCAAAACCAGGCGCAGCCGAGCAGGCTTGCTGCACCCATTGTTTTGCTAAGGTGAGGGCTAAAACTTCTTGAAAATCTTTCAAAAACCCACATGCATGCTCTTAAATGTTTATCTTTGCTTCTGTACTCGAGATATATGTGTGTTCATAAGCTCTTACAACCATGCATGGCAAGATTTTGGGCTAGAATGTGATGATAGATGAAATCGTGCATGTGACAGCTTTCTATCTTGTTGGTGCGAGGTGATTTTGGCTAGGTAATGATTTTAAAAATGCTTGAAAATTGGTAGGAGACTAGTTTTTCCAGTTCTGAACATGTTTCGCAGAAATAGGCCAAAGCTAATTTTGAATTTAAGGTCCTCAAAATGGCAAATCATTAAAATGTGTCCAAATCTGGAAAGTCTGAAAAAATGAAGCAGGTTTTGGCAGATTCACTGACCTTGTAGAACGAATCAGTTTTGACTTATTAAATGATATCCAAAATGCATGAAATTTGGTGTCCTGCTATATTTTTCAGTTCTGGACATTTTTTTTCAGAAATGGACTAAGGCTAAATCGGACCCTAAGGTCCTCAAAAATGACAAGTATTGAAATGTGTGCATATCTGGACAGTTTTGTGCAGTCTCACTGTTTTGGCTATAACTATTGAACCCGAACTCCAAATGATACGAGGTTTATTTCTGAATTTAGTTCACTTCTTAAGATTTAATTTGACATATTATTCACTAGAATTGGAGATTGTTTTCTTGTCTTAATGATTGTGAGAATACAGCCCATTGCAGTGAGGGTTTCACTTAGTGATAAGCTTAGAAAAATTATTGTAGCTTCTCTTGTTGTGTTAAATGCTTGGGATTGTGGCATTGAGATGTTGTGTGGACTGTTTTGAATACTTGAGGGTGTTTGAATTAATCGATGCATGGCTTGAGTTTTATTTTGAGATAACTTGGGGCTTAATCGCACGGGTAAGCACGAATTGGAACCCTAGTAACTAGGTGAATTTGCTAAGTGTTGATCCTTTGGATGTTGTGTTGGATTATGTGTTTAGTAGGCTGCCCGTAGTTGCCCTTGTAGCCCTAAATATGATTTCGATGATTTCATATTGATAAGTAGGCTTTTCTTGCACCCGGTCTCACGTAGATGTCGTTGCATATTGAATAATCTTGTTATTTGATTACGTGAACTTTGAAATTAGTTATATGACTTGATTTACGTGCGTTACATGGCTGCCCGTTTAATGTTCATATAACTCCATGTGTCTTTCAAGTGAAATTACTTGTCTTATCGTGCCTCCCTCGTTTACTTGTCAATGTGCAATTTTATGACTGCTTGGAGGTAACCTACTTTGTTGTCCTCCTAATGTGATATATTAAATGTCATAAATGTGCATTGCATACAAGGTTGCATCCTTTCATTCTGGCGTGGTAGCGTTCACGCATACCGGGCGGCATCGGGCTTGCCGGTGCAACCGTGACTACCATTGTCCAATTCCCTCTCTCGCTTGGGGGCTAGACTTCCTCGGAGAGTTGGGTCGTAAGATTTCGGGGTACATCCGGAGTACACCCATTTGGCGTGATAAGGGGATGATTTGAAGTCGGCCGCAACAATTGATACTGGAAATGAACTGAGAGCAAAAGCTCACCGTATCCTTTTCACTTTGTGTATAAGTACTCTCGCTTGGTTCCTAGAGGACCTCAGGGAGGAAAGACGGGTAATTGTGTTCCTTTACTTTTATATTATTGTTATGTAATTATTTGTGATATATTCATGCTTGCAAAAAGGGTTTTCATAAGTTGAACCAGAAAATGAGTTTCAAAACCTATTTCTCAGGTGAAGAAGATCAAGAACAGGTACCCGAGGACGACGTGCCTAACGATGATTCCTTGGAATGATCGCCTATCCTATGTGCTTTGCTTGATTATGGTCATTGTGAACACTGTGCTGCTTGAAGACTATTTCTTTTCATGTTGCTTGATGTTTGTAATGTAAAATACCCCCGTTGTAATTTGGGGTCTAATTTTGGCTTGTACTGATAATAACTAGACAGACACTACTATGGTTGTTTTGCTATCGTTACTGGTTAGTATCTATCATAGGATTATAAAGTATCAGGTAAGGACTAAGTAAAATGAACCTATCCAATCTTAAGAAGGTACCAATTGTTAAGCTAAGATCAACAGGTACTTTTGTAACGAGGATTAACAAACAAACGAGACATAGTATCATGCTAGGTTATTAATCAAACGAGACATCGAGATAACTAGTAGGCGTTTCAATTGATGGTAAATAGTAATCTTAGTTGGAAATGAAATTTGAAGCATTTAGAGAACTAGGTCAAACTAAAGAGAACAATTACAGCCGTTATGCTGTCGGTTTTCTAGAAAAATTGTGGAGTCTAGGCTAAACGTTAAGTGTTAAACTTTTATGAACGACTAAGTACGAGACATGGCTTGAATGTTTAGTTCACACCTTAGTCTAACCTTTATAGGCCGGGTTGGGGCGTGACACCTTATAGAAGAAGAAATGGTATCAGAGCTTAGATTGCTTAAGCCGAGTTTAACTCTCGGACCATGGGTGGAGCCCTAAGATAATTAGGATGACTTGTCTATATGTTATTGTGTGATAATGTTAATTGTGCCTTCTATGTTCTATGTGCTTAAGTGATTAACATGTCCTAATTGTTTCTAGAATTGTGTATCTATATTATGTTGCATATCTTATGCATTAAATTCTTGTTTGTCGTATTTCAATAAATTGTGCATCGTAATCTGTGCCTATAGATGGCTGGCCCTAGTACCCGCACTACTAATAGGAGCGGTGAACCCCAAGAGACCGGAGATGCTTATCAAACTAATCCCGGCATAGCTATGTTTAACATGATGGCGAATGCCATGGATCGCGTGTCACGAGTGATGGAACGTCAAGATGCACGTGAAGCTAACAACAACAACAACAGGAATGATGGTAACCATGGGAGACATAGCAGAATGAGGGAGTTCTTTGCCTTTCGCCCATCCAAATTCCACGGGGAAGCTGATGATGAAAAAATAGAGGCTTGGCTGTCTGAGATCGAGAGGATTTTCAGGCCACTTGATTATACTAATAAAGAAAAGGTGGAGTTTGCTGTGTTTTTATTGCACGGGGATGCTGAGCATTGGTGGCATACTGTGGAGGCACTGTGGGAAACTGATCAGACACCTCGCTTGTAGGGTAATTTCGTTAAGGCATTCAAGGAGAAATATGTACCTGCAGTTTCCAGGCAGAGGCGGATTGAGGAGTTCATGCATTTGACCCAGGGTAACATGACGGTGGCCCAGTACGAGGCTCGTTTTGACCGACTGTCCCGCTATGCTCAATACATGGTCAGTACTCCGGAGGCGAATATGTGGAAATTTACTACAGGATTGAGGCCAGAGATTTAGAACCAGTTGGCTTCGCATGACTTCGATACCTATTCTGCTCTCTTTGCATCTGCTTCCCGAGTTGAGAAGAGGAAACTTGATAGAGTCGGTTCGAGTCAGCCGAACAAGAAACCATACCAGCCTTCAGGTCAACAGAGGAAATTCCAGGGCCAGAGTCGTAGTCAGGGCCAGAGCCAGAACAGACCTGTGAATAACTGTGGCTCGACGAAAGCACCATCAGCCTCTTCCACCTGTGGATCCACAAGTAGTTCACTTGCTACTCAGTCTGTCAACTGTTCTTACTGTGACAAGAAGGGGCATACCGAGGCCCAGTGCTAGAAGAAGTCAGGACGATGTGTACGATGTGGCAGTGATCAGCATCAGATCAAGGATTGCCCTAAATGGCAAGCAGGACAAAATCAGAGTAAACTAGCTGGTAGAGGCAAGACTCCAGTTCCTAGAGTTCAGGCTCGAGCTTATGCTATTGAGTGTGAGGAGCTTCTAGAGGAGACCGCTGTTGTTGAAGGTACATTCTTCATACTGAATCAACCTGTTAGGGTGCTAATTGATCCGGGTGCTACTCATTCATTTATTATTCCCTTATGTGTGCAACGTGTGAAACTACGAGTTGTATGTTTGCCTTATGAAGTAGAAGTTGGTACTCCGATGAGTTCTAAACTTGTTACCCGTTCAGCTTGTAAAGCATGTGAAATCCAAATTAAGGATAGGGAATTCTCAGCCAATCTTATTGTATTACCTTTTCGAGAATATGAGGTCATCTTAGGGATGGACTGGTTGGCAAAGCATCATGCCCAACTAGATTACCGGACGAAGATTGTAACGTTCCAGGTACCTGGTCAACCAATACTGGAGGTAATAGGTCGAAGAGATTTCACCGGGAGTTCCATCATTTCATCTACAAAAGCAGTAAAGTCCTTGAGAAAAGGGTGTAGTGGATACTTAGCTTAACTCATCAACAAGCCGTCGGACAAAGCTAAGTTGGAGGAGATGCCTGTGATCAAAGACTATGCGGATGTGTTTCCAGAAGAATTGCCTGGTTTACCCCCAAATCGGGAGATCGAGTTCATTATAGAGTTACTGCTTGGCATCCAGCCGATATCTAAAGCTCCCTATCATATGGCACCGGCCGAGCTACAGGAATTGAAGGACCAATTGCAAGGATTGTTGAAGAAGGGGTTTGTTCAACCAAGTTCTTCTCCGTGAGGTGCACCAGTCCTATTTGTAAAGAAGAAAGACGGAACGTTGAGGCTATGCATTGATTACCGAGGATTGAACCAAGTGACTGTCAAGAATAAATACCTACTTCCACTGATCGACAAGTTGTTTGATCAACTTCAAGGAGCCAAAGTGTATTCGAAACTCGACTTGAGGCAACGGTACTATCAGTTGTGGATCAAAAAGGAGGATGTGCCTAAAATGACTTTCAGGACAATATATGGGCATTATGAATATGTGGTGATGCCTTTTGGACTAACTAATGCCCCTGCAGCTTTTATGGACTTGATGCATAGGGTGTTTCAAATCTACTTGGACCAATTTGTGGTGATCTTCATTGATAATATTTTGGTATACTCGAAATCCGAGGCTAAGCATGAACAACATCTGCGGTTGGTACTGCAGAAACTTCGAGAGCATCAATTGTATGCAAAGTTTAGCAAGTACGAATTTTGGTTGCAGCAGATTGCATTTTTGGGGCATATCATATCCCAAGAGGGAATAGCAGTGGATCCAGCAAAGATAGAAGCGGTGATGTCTTGGAAGAGTCAGAAAACGTTACGGAGGTTCGGAGTTTTCTGGGTCTAGCCGGCTATTATCAGAGATTCGTGAAGGATTTCTCTAAGATTGCAAGACCGCTTACAAAGCTCACTCAAAAGAAAAGAAAGTTCGTGTGGGATGATAAGTGTGAGAACAGCTTCCAAGAATTGAAGAAAAGATTGACTACCACACCTATTCTTGCATTGCCTAAAGGGAGTCAAGGTTTTGTAATTTATAGCGATGCTTCGAAAGAAGGATTGGGTTGTGTGCTGATGCAAAATGGAAGAGTGATTGCGTATGCTTCTAGGAAACCGAAGCCGTATGAATTGAACTACCCGACGCATGATTTGGAGTTAGCGGCTATTGTGTTTGTACTCAAGAAATGGAGGCACTATCTATGGGGTAACAAGTTCGAGGTATTTACTGATCACAAGAGCTTGAAATACTTGTTCTCGCAAAAAGAGTTGAATATCAGGCAAAGGCGGTGGATGGAGCTTTTGGATGATTATAACTGCACAATCAATTATGTGCCTGGTAAAGCAAATGTAGTTGCAGATGCCTTAAGTAGGAAAGCGAGCATGGCAAAACTGGAAGTCAAGGTGCAGGAGTTGTTGGAGGAAGCATTTTTGTGGAAACCACAATTGACTCGGAAAGGGTTACTTTTTGCCACTACACAAATTCAATCGACCTTGTTGTCTGAATTACGAGAGGCTCAACAAAAGGACCAACAATTCCAGAAGATTAAAGAAAGCAACACAGATTTCAAGTTTCATGATGATGATATTTGGAAGTTTAGGAATCGGATTTGTGTTCCTAATGAGCCAGAGCTGAAAAAGAAGATTCTTGAAGAAGCCCATAATTCAAGATACACTATTCACCTGGAGGAACAAAGATGTACCGGGATTTGAAGCAACACTATTGGTGGAATAACATGAAGAGAGAGATTGCGGAGTTTGTGGCGCGGTGTTTGATTTGCCAGAGAGTCAAAGCGGAACATCAACAACTAGTAGGTTTAATTCAGTCGTTGGAGATTCCTCAATGGAAATGGGAACATATAACTATGGACTTTGTTATGGACCTGCCCAGGTCACAAAAAGGTCATGACGCCGTTTGGGTCATAGTGGATAGATTGACTAAGTTAGCGCACTTCTTACCGATGAACAAGGAGGATAGTCCTGAGAAGTTGGGAGATATGTATGTGGCGGAGATTGTAAGATTGCACGGGATGCCTGTGAGTATTGTATCGGATAGGGATCCTCGTTTTACTTCCCGATTTTGGAAGAGATTGCAAGAAGCTTTGGGAACGAAGTTGAGTTTTAGCACTACTTATCACCCTCAGACTGATGGACAATCGGAGAGAACTATTCAGATTCTAGAGGATATGCTGAGGGCGTGTGTTTTAGATTTCGGGAAAGGTTGGGAGAAATATCTGTCTCTAGCGGAGTTCGCTTATAATAATAGTTATCAGGCCACTATCGGGATGGCCCCATTTGAGGCGTTGTATGGACGTAAGTGTCGATCCCCAATTTACTGGGATGAAGTAGGTGAAACAAAGACTTTTGACCCGACCATTCTACCTGAACTTATGAAGACTGTGGATAATATCCACCTCATCCGGAAACGGATGCTTACCGCCCAAAGCAGGCAGAAAAGTTATGCAGATCGACGGAGACGGAGCCTAGAGTTTGAGATTGGCGACAAGGTGTTCTTGAAGATATCACCCCGGAGGGGACTGATTAAACACGGCAAGGGTGGAAAGTCGAGCCCTAGAATTGTAGGACCATTTGAGATAATTGAGAAGGTTGGCAAATTGGCGTATCGCCTGGCACTACCCCCAAAACCTCTCCAATATTCACGACGTCTTTCATGTTTCAATGTTGCAGAAGTATCATCCTGATCCATCGCATATCTTGGAGCCAGATCCGTTGCAGCTTCGGGAGAACTTGTCTTATGAAGAGAAGCCCATTCGGATCCTAGACCAGCAAGATCGGGAGTTGCGCAACAAATCTATACCGATGGTGAAAGTGCTGTGGGACCATCATGGAGTTGAAGAAGCAAGGTAGGAAAGGCGAGACCAGATGGAGCAACAGTATCCAGCTCTATTTCAAAGGTAATATTGAATTTCGGGATGAAATTCTTTTAAGGAGGGTAGGATGTGAGGCCCGACCTCGATTTGCGTGTGATACCTCATTTCGTGTGCCCTAACCTAGATTTGCGTGCCTTAACCTAGATCTAAGAATCGTGTCTCATTTTGTGTGCCTTGCATTGAATTGCGTGCATTCATTTAGGGTTGCGTGCATTTACTTTGAAAACGTGCATTCGTCTCATAGTTCGTGCCCTACCTCGTAGTGCGTGCCCTAAACCTAGAAAAGCGTGCCCTCATGCTAATCAAGAAAGCATCTTACGCGAAGCTCTAGGTCATTAATTAATCCTACAAATCCCACTAACTAATATTAAATTACTAATTCAACCCACTAGAAGACAAAATCTCATAAAAAGCTAGACATTCCATATTCTTTATTCTTTATTCTTTGCATATCCCAAACACACAATTAATTAATGCTCAAAAGATGACAAAGATTCAGATTTTGCACACCCTTGGCCGACCACTAGGAGCCATTGTCCATGCATTTTAATTTCAAATCTTATTCCCAAACATTCTTAGACAACTTACGACACAAATGCATAAAAAATTAGCTCAAACCCTCCTCAAAGCCCTAATTCTCGACACAAAGCTCCTTGCCCATGCTAGGTGATTCAAAAATCATGCTTCTTGAAGACACAAATCTGAAATTTGTATGCCCAAGGCCGACACATGCTTCATCACTTGCAAGGCTTTCATTTTTCTTTCATTTCACTCATTTTCCTCTCATTCTTCTCTCTCCCTTTCATTCTTCTCTCTCTCTCTCGGCCCTAGCTCAATATTGTAGACTCCATAGCTCATCTTCATCACTCCATGGTTCATCAAGGCAAGCAAGAAGCTAGGGAGCTCGATTAAGCAAGCTAGGTTGCAAGAAACACACATGCAAGCTCTTTGAACCTCCATTTTGGCTTAGGTGAGTTTGCTAGCTTCCATTTCTCTTCTTCTTGTTCTAACCACATGCATCTACTAAGAACTTGGTCACTAAGCTAGGAAAAATAGAGAAAATCGAGTGGTGTCTCGGCTAAGCAAGGAAGAAGATCAACTTTGTGCTTCACCAAGAGTCTTGTGCATCTTCTTGTTGTTTTGTTAAGGTGAGGGCTAAAACTTCTTGAAAAGCTTTCAAAAACCCACATGCATGCTCTTAAATGTTTATCTTTGCTTCTGTACTTGAGATATATGTGTGTTCATAAGCTGTTACAACCATGCATGGCAATATTTTGGGCTAGAATGTTATGATAGATGAAATCGTGCATGTGACATCTTTCTATCTTGTTGGTACGAGGTGATTTTGGCTAGGTAAATGATGTTTAAAATGCTTGAAAAATGGTAGGTGACTATTTTTGCCAGTTCTGAACATTTTTCGCAGACATAGGCCAAAGCTAATTTTGATTGTAAGGTCCTCAAAATGGCAAATCATTAAAATGTGTCCAAATCTGGAAAGTCTGAAAAAATGAAGCAGGTTTTGGCAGATTCACTGACCTTGTGGAACGAACCAATTTTGACTTAGTAAATGATATCCAAAATGCATGAAATTTGGTATACTGCTATATTTTTCCGTTCTGGACATTTTCGTCAGAAATGGACTAAGGATAAATCTGACCCTAAGGCCCTTAAAAACGACAAGTATTGAAATGTGTGCATATCTGGACAGTTTTGTGCAGTCTCACTGTTTTGGCTATAACTATTGAACCCGAACTCCAAATGATGCGAGGTTTATTTCTGAATTTAGTTAACTTCTTGATATTTAATTTTACATCTTATTCACTAGAATTGGAGATTTTTTTCTTATTTTAATGATTGTGAGAAAACAGCCCATTGTAGTGAGGGTTTCACTTAGTGATAA
This sequence comes from Ehretia macrophylla, assembly GCA_037974665.1. Lineage (NCBI taxonomy): Eukaryota > Viridiplantae > Streptophyta > Magnoliopsida > Boraginales > Ehretiaceae > Ehretia > Ehretia macrophylla. The sequence goes on along the minus strand of CM075779.1, from coordinate 28,987,488 downwards.
GCTTAGAAAAATTATTGTAGCTTCTCTTGTTTTGTTAAATGCTTGGGATTGTGGCATTGGGATGTTGTGTGGACTGTTTTGAATACTTGAGGGTGTTTGAATTAATCGATGCATGGCTTGAGTTTGATTTTTAGATAACTTGGGGCTTAATCGCACGAGTAAGCACGAATTGGAACCCTAGTAACTAGGTGAATTTGCTAAGTGTTGATCCTTTGGATGTTGTGTTGGATTATGTGTTTAGTAGGCTGCCCGTAGTTGCCCTTGTAGCCCTAAATATGATTTCGATGATTTCATGTTGATTAGTAGGCTTTTCTTGCACCCGGTCCCACATAGATGTTGTTGCATGTTGAATAATCTTGTTATTTGATTACGTGAACTTTGAAATGAGTTATATGACTTGATTTACGTGCATTACATGGCTGCCCGTTTAATGTTCATATAACTCCATGTGTCTTTCAAGTGAAATTACTTGTCTTATCGTGCCTCGCTCGTTTACTTGTCAATGTGCAATTTTATGACTGCTCGGAGGCAACCTACTTTGTTGTCCTCCTAATGTGATATATTAAATGTCATAAATGTGCATTGCATACAAGGTTGCAACCTTTCATTATGGTGTGGTAGCATTCACGCACACCGGGCGGCATCGGGTTTGCCGGTGCAACCGTGACTACCATTGTCCAATTCCCTCTCTCGCTTGGGGGCTAGACTTCCTCGGAGAGTTGGGTCGTAGGATTTCGGGGTACATCCAGAGTACACCCATTTGGCATGATAAGGGGATGATTTGAAGTCGGCCGCGACAACTGATACTGGAAATGAACTGAGAGCAAAAGCTCACCATATCCTTTTCACTATGTGTATAAGTACTCTCGTTTGGTTCCTAGAGGACCTCGGGGAGGAAAGATGGGTAATTGTGTTCCTTTACTTTTATATTATTGTTATGTACTTATTTGTGATATATTCATGCTTGCAAAAAGGGTTTTCATAAGTTGAACCAGAAAATGAGTTTCAAAACCTATTTCTCGTTCCCCCTCGCTGAGTTCATAAGGACTCACCCTCTTTTATCATCTCAGGTGAAGAGATCAAGAACAGGTACCCAAGGATGACGTGCCTAATGATGATTCCTTGGAATAATCCGAGACAAAAAAACAGAACAAAAGAAGGAAATTGTCCCAAAACTGATGAAAACGTTCAATTTTAGGCTCCGAAAATAGGCGCAACCAAGTAGGCCTGTAGCACCCGTCGCAAAGCTCTTAGAGAGCTTTCGAACGGTATGTTGTGCGCCGCGTAAATCCTTACAGATCAAAAGTTATGGGCACCGGAGCGACGGATACCTGGTCACAAGCCCCACGCCCTCGGTTTGTGGGCCCAGCCTCTATGTGATGCGAAGTTGTCTTGCCCAAGGTGCCGTGGGATTCGATAATAGAAATGTGATGGATTAGGTTGTCGCCCTTTTCACGGCTCACGACGTACGATCCGGGATGGAAAAACAGCGCAAAAGAAGAAAAGTGTCCCAAAACTGATGAAAACGTTCGATATTGTTCTCCAAAAATAGATGCAACCAAGTAGGCTTGTTGCACCAGTCGTAGAGCTCTCGAAGAGCTTTCCAACGGTATGTTGTGCGCCGTGTAATTCCTTACGGATCAAAAGTTATGGGCACCGGAGCGACCGATACCGGGTCACAAGCCCCACGCCATCGGTTTACAGGCCCAGCCTCTATGTGAAGCGAAGTTGTCTTTCCCAAGGTGCCGTGGGATTCGATAATAGAAATATGATGGATTAGGCTGTCGTCCTTTTCGCGGCTCACGACGTACGATCCGGGAGGGAAAAACAGCACAAAAGAAGAAAAGTGTTCCATAACTGATGAAAACGTTAGATTTTGCACTCTGAATACAGGCGCAACCGAGCAAGCTTGTTGGCCCCGTCGTAGAGCTCTCGGAGAGCTTTCCAACAGTATGATGTGCGCCACATAACTCCTTATGGATCAAAAGTTATGGGCACCGGAGCGACGTAGACCTGGTCATAAGCCCCACACCCTAGGTTTGCGGGCCTAGCCTCTTTGTGAAGCGAAGTTGTCTTGCCCAAGGTGCCATGGGATTCGATAATAGAAATATGATGGATTAGGTTGTCATCCTTTTCGCGGCTCACGACGTACGATCCGAGATGGAAAAACAGCGCAAAAGAAGAAATGTGTCTCGAAACTGATGAAAATGTTCAATTATGTTCTCTGAAAATAGGTGCAGCTGAGTAGGCGTACTGCACGAGTCATATAGCTCTCGAAGAGCTTTCCAACGGTATGCTGTGCGCCGCGTAACTCTTTACGGATCAAAAGTTATGGGCACCGGAGCGACGGATACCTGGTCATAGGCCCCATGCCCTCGGTTTACGGGGCCAACCTCTACGTGAAACGAAGTTGTCTTGCCCAAGGTACCGTGGGATTTGATAATAGAAATGTGATGGATTAAGTTGGCGTCCTTTTCGCGGCTCACGACATACGATCCGGGAGAGAAAAACAGCGCAAAAGAAGAAAAGTGTTCTGAAACTGATGAAAATGATCGATTTTGGACTCCGAATATAGGCGCAACCGAGCAAGCTTACTACCCTCATCGTAGAGCTCTCAGAGTGCTTTCCAATGGTATAATGTGCGCCACGTAACTCCTTACGGATAAAAAGTTTTGGGCACCGGAGCGACGGATACCTGGTCATAAGCCCCACGCCCTCGGTATACGGGCCCAGCCTCAATATGAAGCGAAGTTGTCTTGCCCAAGGTGGCATGGGATTCGATAATAGAATAGTGATGGATTAGGTTGTCGACTTTTTCGCGGCGCACGAGGTATGATCCGGGATGGAAAAACAGTGCAAAATAAGTAAAGTGTCCTGAAACTGATGAAAATGTTTGATTTTGTTCTCCGAAAATAGGCGCAACTAAGTAGGCTTGCTGCACTTGTCGTAGAGCTCTCGAAAAGCTTTCCAACGGTATGCTGTGCGCCGCGTAACTCCTTACGAATCAAAAGTTATGGGCAACGGAGCGACAGATACCTGGTCACAAGCTCCACGCCCTCGGTTTACGAGCCCAGCCTCTACGTGAAGCGAAGTTGTCTTGCCCAAGGTGCCGTGGGATTCAATAATAGAAATGTGATGGATTAGGTTGCCGTCCTTTTCGCGGCTCACGACGTACAATCCGGGACAGAAAAATAGCTTCAAAGAAGAAAAGTGTCCCGAAACTGATAAAATCGTTCGATTTTGGGCTCCAAAAATAGGCACAGCTGAGCAGGCTTGTAGCACCCGTCGTAGAGCTCTCCGAGAGCTTTCAAGTGGTATGTTGTGCGCCATGTAACGCCTTACGGATCAAAAGTTATGGGCACCAGAGCGACGGAGACCTGGTCCCAAGCCCCACGCCCTCGGTTTGCGGGCCCAGCCTCTACGTGAAGCGAAGTTGTCTTGCCCAAGGTACCACAGGATTCGATAATATAAATGTGATGGATTAGGTTGTCATCCTTTTCGCGGCTTACAACGTATCATCCAGGATGAAAAATCAGCGCAAAATAATAAAAGTGTCCCGAAACTGTTGAACACATTAGATTTTGGGCTCCAAAAATAGGCGCAGCCGATCAGGATTGCTGCATCCGTCGTAGAGCTCTCGGAGAGCTTTCCAACGGTATGCTATGCGTCGCATAACTCATTTCAAATCAAAAGTTATGGGCACCGGAGCGACGGATACCTGGTCACAAGCCCCACGCCCTCTGTTTGTGAGCCCAGCCTTTACGTGAAGCGAAGTTGTCTTCCCCAAGGTGTCGTGGGATTCGGTAATAGAAATATGATAGATTAGGTTGTCGTCCTTTTCGCTGTTGACAACGTACGATCCGGGATAGAAAAATAGCGCAAAAGAAGAAAAGACTCCCGAAATTGATAAAAACGTTCAATTTTGGGCTCTGAAAATAGGCACAGCACCCGTCGTAGAACTCCCGGAGAGCTTTCCAACGGTATGCTGTACGCCGCGTAACGTCTTACGAATCAAAAGTTATGGGCACCGGAGCGACGGAGACCTTGTCCCAAGCCCCACGCCCTCGGTTTGCGAGCCTAGCCTCTAAGTGAAGCGAAGTTGTCTTGCCCAAGGTACCGTAGGATTCGATAATAGAAATGTGATGGATTAGGTTGTCATCCATTTGGCAGCTGACGACGTACGATCCGGGACGGAAAAATAGCGCAAAAGAAGAAAAGTGATCAAAACTGATGAAAATGTTCAATTTTGGGCTCCGAAAATAGGCGCAGCAGAGCATGCTTGCTGCACCCGTCACATAGCTCTCAGAGAGCTTTCCAACGGTATGTTGTGCGCCGCATAACTCCTTACGAATCAAAAGTTATGGGCACCGGAGTGACGGATACCTGGTCACAAGCCCCACGCCCTCAGTTTACAGGCCCAACCTCTATGTGAAGCGAAGTTGTCTTGCCCAAGGTGCCATAGGATTCGATAATTGAAATATGATGGATTAGGTTGTTGTACTTTTCGCGGCTCACGACGTACGATTCGGGATGGAAAACCAGCGCAAAAGAAGAAATGTGTCTCGAAACTGATGAAAATGGTCAATTATGTTCTCTGAAAATAGGTGCAGCCGAGTAGGCATGCTGCACAATCATAGAGCTCTCGAAGAGCTTTCCAACGGTATGCTGTGCACCGCGTAACTCTTTACGGATCAAAAGTTATGGGCACCGGAGCGACGGATACCTAGTCACAGGCCCCACGCCCTCGGTTTACGAGCCCAACCTCTACGTGAAGCGAAGTTGTGTTGCCCAAAGTGTCGTGGGATTCGATAATAGAAATGTGATGGATTAGGTTGGCGTCTTTTTCGCGGCTCACGACATACGATCCGGAAGGGAAAAACAGCGCAAAAGAAGAAAAATGTTCTAAAACTGATGAAAATGATCGATTTTGTACTCGGAATAGAGGCGCAACCGAGCAAGCTTGCTGCCCCCGTCGTAGAGCTCTCGGAGTGCTTTCCAACGGTATGCTGTGCGCCGTGTAACTCCTTGCGGATCAAAAGTTATGGGCACCGGAGAGACATAGACCTAGTCACAAGCCACATGCCCTCGGTTTGCGGGCCCAGCCTCTACTTGAAGTGAAGTTGTCATGCCCAAGGTTCCGTGGGATTCTATAATAGAAATGTGATGGATTAAGTTGTCGTCATTTTCGCAGCTGACAACGTACGATCTGGGACGGAAAAATAGCACAAAAGAAGAAAAGTGTCCCGAAACTAATAAAAACTTTCAATTTTGGGCTCCGAAATTAGGCACAGCCAAGTAGGATTGCTGCACCCGTCGTAGAGCTCTCGGAGGGCTTTCTAACGGTGTGTTGTGCGCCACGTAACGCCTTGCGGATCAAAAGTTATCGGCACCGGAGCGACGGAGACCTGGTCCCAAGCCCTACGCCCTCGATTTGGGGGCCCAGCCTCTACGTGAAGCGAAGTTGTGTTGTGCAAGGTGCCATGGGATTCGATAATAGAAATGTGATGGATTAGGTTGTCACCCTTTTTGCGGCTCAAGACGTATGATCCAGGACGAAAAAATAGCGCAAAAGAAGAAAAGTGTCCCGAAACTGATGAAAAAGTTTGATTTTGGGCTCCGAAAATAGGCGCAACCAAGCAAGCTTGCTATACCTGTTGTAGATCTCTCGGAGAGCTTGCCAACGGTATGCTATGTGCTGCGTAACTCCTTACGGATCAAAAGTTATGGGCTCCGGAGCGACGTAAACCTGGTCGCAAGCCCCATGCCCTCGGTTTGTGGGCCCAGTCTCTACGTGAAGCGAAGTTGTCTTGCCCAAGGTGCCGTGGGATTCGATAATAGAAATGTGATGGATTACGGTGTCATTCTTTTCGCGGCTGACGACGTACGATCCTGGACGGAGAAACGAAGCAAAAGAAGAAAAGTATCCCGAAATTGATGAAAACATTCGATTTTGGGCTCCGAAACCAGGCACAGCATAGCAGACTTGCTGTACCCATCGCAGAGCTCTTGGAGAGCTTTTCAACAGTATGCTGTGCACCGCGTAACTCCTTATAGATCAAAAGTTTTGGGTACCGGAGCGACGGATACCTGGTCACAAGTCCCACGCCCTCGGTTTGCGGGCCCAACCTCAATGTGAAGCGAAGTTGTCTTGCCCAAGGTGCCATGGGATTCGATAATAGAATTGTGATGGATTAGGTTGTCGATCTTTTTGCGGCTAACGACGTATGATCCGGGATGGAAAAACAGTACAAAAGAAGAAAAGTGTCCCGAAACTGATGAAAATGTTCGATTTTGTTCTCCGAAAAAAGGCGCAGCTTAGCAGGCTTGCTGCACTTGTTGTAGAGCTCTCGAAGAGCTTTCCAACGGTATGCTGTGTGCCGCGTAACTCCTTACGGATCAAAAGTTATGGGAACCTGAGCGACAGATACTTGGTCACAAGCCCTACGCCCTCGGTTTACGGGCCCAGCCTCTACGTGAAGCGAAGTTGTTTTGCCCAAGGTGCCGTGGGATTCGATAATAGAAATGTGAGGGATTAGGTTGTCATCCTTTTCGCGGCTCACGACGTACGATTCGGGACGAAAAAATAGCTCAAAAGAAGAAAAGTGTCCCAAAACTGATAAAAACGTTCGATTTTGGGATCCAAAAATAGGCCCAGCTGAGCAGGCTTGTAGTACTTGTCGTAGAGCCCTCCGAGAGCTTTCCAGCGGTATACTGTGCGCCGCGTAACGCATTACGGATCAAAAGTTATGGGCACCGGAGCGACGGAGACCTGGTCCCCAGCCCTACGCCCTCGGTTTGCAGGCCCAGCCTCTACGTGAAGCGAAGTTGTCTTGCCTATTGTGCCATGGGATTCGATAATAGAAATGTGATGGATTAGGTTTTCATCATTTTCGGGGCTTACGACGTACGATCCGGGATGGAAAATCAACGCAAAATGAGAAAAGTGTCCCGAAACTGACGAAAACATTCGACTTTGGGCTCCGAAAATAGGCGCAACCGATTAGGATTGCTGCACCCATCGTAGAGCTCTTGGAAAGCTTTCCAACGGTATGCTATACGTCGCGTAACTCTTTACAGATCAAAAGTTATGGGCAACGGAGCGACGGATACCTGGTCACAAGCCCCACGCCCTCGGTTTGTGAGCCCAGCCTCTACGTGAAGCGAAGTTGTCTTGCCCAAGGTGCCGTGGGATTCGGTAATAGAAATGTGATGGATTAGGTTGTCGTTCTTTTCGCGGCTGACAACGTACGATCCGGGACAGAAAAATAGCGCAAAAGAAGAAAAGTGTACCGATAGTGATAAAAACATTCGATTTTGGGCTCCGAAAATAGGCGTAGCCGAGCAGGCTTGCAGCACCCGTCGTAGAGCTTCCGGAGAGCTTTCCAACGATATGCTGTGTGCCGCGTAATGCCTTACGAATCAAAAGTTATGGGCACCGGAGCGACGGAGACTTTGTCCCAAGCCCTACACCCTCGGTTTATGAGCCCAGCCTCTACGTGTAGCGAAGTTGTCTTGCCCAAGGTGCCATGGGATTCGATAATAGAAATGTGATGGATTAGGTTGTCATCCTTTTCGCGGCTAACGATGTATGATCTGGGATGAAAAAATAGCGCAAAAGAAGAAAAGTGATCGAAACTGATGAAAACATTCAATTTTGGGCTCCGAAAACAGGCGCAACTGTGAGGCTTGACCTTGATTTGCATGTGATACCTCGTTTCGTGTGCCTAACTTAGATTTGCGTGCCTTGACCTAGGTTTAAGAATCGTATTTCATTTTGTGTGACATGCATTGAATTACGTGCATTCATTTAGGGTTGTGTGCATTTACTTGGGAAACGTGCATTCATTTCATAGTTCGTACCTTACCTCGTAGTGCGTGCCCTAAACCTAAGAAAGCGTGCCCTCACGCTAATCAAGAAAGCATCTTACACGAAGCACTAAACCATTAATTAATCCTACAAATTCCACTAACTAATATTAAATTGCTAATTCAACCCACTAGAAGACAAAATCTCACAAAAAGCTAGACATTTTTTATTTTTTATTCTTTATTCTTTGCATATCCCAAACACTCAATTAAATAATGCTCAACAAGACAAAAAATTCAGATTCTTGCAATGCCTTGGCCGACCACCTTGTGAGCATTTGTGCTTGTTTGCATAATTCAAAAATTGAACCTAGACAATTCTATGACAACTAATGACACAAAGCCAAAAAAAAATAGCTCAAAAACTCTACCAAGCTCCACCATTCTCGACACAAGCTCCTTGCCCATGCTAGACACTTCAAATGATGCTTCTTGAAGACACAAAATCAGATTTTTGCAAGCCCTAGGCCGACAAGCTTCTTTGCCCAACAAAGCTTTTATTTTTCTTTCATTTTCCTTCATTTCCTCTCATTCCTCTCTCATTTCTTCTCTCTCTCTCGGCCTTGGCTGAGTTTCTACACTCCATAGCTTATCTTCATCACTTCATGGTTCATCAAAGCATGCAAGAAGCTAGGGAGCTCGACTAAGCAAGCTAGGTTGCAAGAAACACACATGCTAGCTTCCATTTCTTTTCTTCTTGTTCTAACCACATGCACCTACTAAGAACTTGGTTATTAAGCTAGGAAATTAGAGAAAATCGAGTGGTGTCTCGGCTAAGCAAGGAAAAGAGTCATCCTTGTGCAACCATCAAGAGTCTTGTGCATCTTCTTGTTGTTTTGCTAAGGTGAGGGCTAAAACTTCTTGAAAATCTTTCAAAAAAACCACATGCATGCCCTTAAATGTCTATCTTTACTTCTGTACTTGAGATATATGTGTGTTCATGAGCTTTTATAAACATGCATGGCAAGATTCTCAGCTAGAATGTGATGATAGATGAAATCGGGTATGTGACAGCTTTCTGTCTTGTTGGTGCAAGGTGATTTTTACTAGGTAAATGATGTTGAAAATTCGTGAAAATTGGTAGGTAACTATTTGTGTGAGTTCTGAACATTTTTTGAAGAAATATACCAAAGCTAATTTTGACTCTAATGTCCTCAAAATGCCTAATTATCAAAATATGTCAAAATCTGGAAAGTCTGGAAATATGAAGCAGGTTTTGGCAGATTCACTGACCTTGTAGAACGAACCATTTTTGACTTAGTAAATGATATTAAAAATGCATGAAATTTGGTATGTAGCTAGATTTTTCAGTTCTGAACATTTTTGTCAGAAATGGACTAAGGCTAAATCTGACCCTAAGGCCCTCAAAAATGACAAGTATTGAACTGTGTACAAATCTGGACAGTTTTGTGTAGTCTCACTGTTTTGGCTGTAACTCTTGAACCCGAACTCCAAATGATGCGAGGTTTGTTTCTGAATTTAGTTCATTCCTTAAGACTTAATTTGACATCTTGTTCCATAGAATTGGAGATTGTTTGCTTGTCCTAATGATTGTGAGAAAATAGTCCATTGCAGTGAGGGTTTCACCTATTGATATGCTTAGAAAAATTAATGTAGCTTCCCTTGTTGTATTAAATGCTTGGGATTGTGGAATTTGGATGTTGTGTGGACTGTTTTGAATGCTTGAGGGTGTTGGAATTAATCAATGCATGGCTTGAGCTTAATTACGAGATGACTTGGGGCTTAATTGCACGGGTAAGCACGAATTGAAACCCTAGTGACCAGGTAAATTCGCTAAGTTGTTGATCTTATGGATATTGTGTTTGATTATGAAATTATTAGGCTGCCCGTAGTTGCCCTCATAGCCCAAAATATGATTTCGATGATTACATGTTGATAAGTAGGCTTTTCTTGCACCCGGTCCCATGTAGATGTCGTTACATGATGAATAATCTTATTATTTGATTACATGAACTTTGAAATGAATTATATGACTTGATTTATGTGCGTTACATGGCTGCCCGTTTAATGTTCATATAACTCCATGTGCTTTTAAAGTGAAATTACTTGTCTTATCGTGCCTCGCGTGTTTAACTGTCAATGTGCAATTTTATGACTGCTCGGAGGCAACCTACTTTGTTGTCCTCCAAATGTGATATATTAAATGTCATAAATGTGCATTGCATACAAGGTTGCAACCTTTCATTCTGGCGTGGTAGCGTTCACGCACACTAGGCGGCATCGGGCTTGCCGGTGCAACCGTGACTACCATTGTCCAATTCCCTCTCTCGCTTGGGGGCTAGACTTCCTCGGATAGTTGGGTCGTAGGATTTCGGGGTACATCCAGAGTACACCTATTTGGCGTGATAAGGGGATGAATTGAAGTCGGCCGCAACAACTGATACTGGAAACGAACCAAGAGCAAAAGCTCACCGTATCCTTTTCACTATGTGTATAAGTACTCTCGCTTGGTTCTTAGAGGACCTCGGGGAGGAAAAACGGGTAATTGTGTTCTTTTACTTTTATATTACATTATAAGCTTACTTGTGTTATATGTCATGCTTTCAAAAGGGTTTTTCATAAGTTGAACTGGAAAATGAGTTTCAAAACTTATTTCTCGTTCCCCCCTCGTTGAGTTCATAAGGACTCACCCTCTTTTATCATCTCAGGTGAAGAAGACCAAGAACGAGTACTTGAGGACGACGTGCCTAACGATGATTCCTTGGAATGATTGCTTGCCCTACGTGCCTTGCGTGACTATGGCCATTTTGTGAACAATATGTTGCTTGAAGACTATTTCATTTCTTATGATGCTTGCTATTGTAATATAAAAGACCCCCGTTGAAATTTGGGGTCTAATTTTGGTTTGTACTAATAATAACTAGATAGACACTACTGTGGTCGTTTTGCTATCGTTATTGTCTAGTATCTATCATAGGATTATGAAGTATCAGCTAAGGATTAAGTAAAATGAACCCATCCAATCTTAAGAAGGTACTCATTGTTAAGCTAAGATCAACAAGTACTTTTGTAACGAGGATTAACAAACAAACAAGACATAGTATCATGCTAGGTTATTAATCAAATGAGACTTCGAGATAACTAATAGGCGTTTCGATTGATGGTAAATAGTAATCTTAGTTGGAAATGAAATTCGAGGCGTTTAGAGAACTAGGTCAAACTAAAGAGCCGAATTACAGCCGTTATGCTGTCAGTTTTCCAGAAAAATTGTGGAGTCTAGGCTAAACGTTAAGTGTTAAACTTTCATGAACGATTGAGTACGAGACATGACTTGAATATTTAGATCATACCCTAGTCTAACCTTTATAGGCTGGGTTGGGGCTTGACAGCAGCCGAGCAAGCTTGCTACACCAGTCGCAGAGCTCTCAGAGAGGTTTCTAACAGTATGTTGTGCGCCGCATAACTCCTTACGGATCAAAAGTTCTGGGCACCGGAACGACGGCTACCTGGTCATAAGCCCCACGCCCTCGGTTTGCGGGCCCAGCCTCTATGTGAAGTGAAGTTGTCTTGCCCAAGGTGCCATGGGATTCGATAATAGAAATATGATGGATTAGGTTGTCGTCCTTTTCGCGGCTCACGACGTACGATCCGGGATGGAAAAACAATGCAAAAGAAGAAAAATGTCTCAAAACTGATAAAAACTTTCGATTTTGTTCTCTTAAAATAGGTGCAGTTGAGTAGGCATGCTGCACTAGTCGTAGAGATCTCAAAGAGCTTTCCAACGGTATGTTGTGCGCCTCGTAACTCTTTACTGATCAAAAGTTATAGGTACCGTAGTGATAGATACCTGGTCACAGGCCCCACGCCCTTAGTTTACGGGCCCAACCTCTACGTGAAGCGAAGTTGTCTTGCCCAAGGTGCCATAGGATTCGATAATAGAAATGTGATGGATTAGGTTGGCGTCCTTTTCACGGCTCATGACGTACGATCCGGGAGGGAAAAAGAGCGCAAAAGAAGAAAAGTGTTCTAAAACTGATGAAAATGTTCGATTTTGGACTCTGAATACTAGCGCAACCGAGCAAGCTTGCTACCCCCGTTGTAGAGCTCTCGGAGTGCTTTCCAACTGTATGCTGTGCGCCGCGTAACTCTATACGGATCAGAAGTTATGGGCACCGGAGCGACGCAGACCTGGTCACAAGCCCCACCCCCTCGGTTTACGGGCCCAGCCTCTACGTGAAGTGAAGTTTTCTTGCCCAAGGTACCATTGGATTCGGTAATAGAAATGTGATAGATTAGGTTGTCATCCTTTTCGCGGCTGACAACGTACAATCCGGGACAGAAAAATAGTGCAAAAGAAGAAAAGTATACCGAAACTGATAAAAACGTTCGATTTTCTACTCCAAAAAAGGCACAACCGAGTAGGCTTGCAGTACCCGTCGTAGAGCTCCCGGAGAGATTTCCAACATTATGTTGTGCGTTGCGTAACGCCTTACAAATCAAAAGTTATGGGCATCGGAGCGACGGAGACCATGTCCCAACCCCCACGCCCTCGGTTTGTGAGCCCAGCCTCTACGTGAAGCGAAGTTGTCTTGCCCAAGGTGCCGTGGGATACAATAAAAGAAATGTGATGGACTAGGTTGTCATCCTTTTCGCGGCTAACGACATACGATCCTGGAGGGAAAAATAGCGCAAAAGAATAAAAGTATCCCGAAACTGATGAAAACATTCGATTTTGGGCTTCAAAAACAAGCACAGCCTAGCAGGCTTGCTGCACCCATCGCAGAGCACTTGGAGAGCTTTCCAACGGTATGGTGTGCGCCGCGTAACTCCTTACGGATCAAAAGTTATGGGCACCGGAGCGACGGATACTTGGTCACAAACCCCACGTCCTCGGTTTGCGGGCCCAGCCTCTACGTGAAGTGAAGTTGTCTTGCCCAAGGTACCGTGAGACTCGATAATAGAAATGTGATGGATTAGGTTGTCATCCTTTTCGCAGCTCACGACGTACGATACGGGAGGGAAAAATAGCACAAAAGAAGAAAAGTGTTCCGAAACTGATGAAAATGTTTGATTTTGGACTCTGAATACAGACGCAGCCAAGCAAGCTTGCTGCCCCCGTCGTAGAGCTCTCGGAGAGGTTTCCAACGGTATGTTGTGCACTGCGTAATGCCTAACGGATCAAAAGTTATAGGCACCGGAGCGACGGAGACTTGGTCGCAAGCCCCACGCCCTCGGTTTGCCAGCCCAGCCTCTACGTGAAGTGAAGTTATCATACCCAAGGTGCCGTGGGATTCGGTAATAAAAATGTGATGGATTAGGTTGTCGTCCCTTTCGCGGCTGACAACGAACGATTCGGGACCAAAAAATAGCGCAAAAAAAGAAAAGTGTCCCGAAACTGATAAAAATGTTCAATTTTGGGCTCCTAATATAGGCACAGCCAAGCAGGCTTGCAGCATCCATTGTAGAGCTCTCGGAGAGCTTTCCAACGGTATGTTGTTCGCCGCGTAACGCCTTACGGATCAAAAGTTATGGGCACCGGAGTGATGTAGTCCTGGTCCCAAGCCCTATACCTTCGGTTTGCGGGCCTAGCCTGTATGTGAAGTGAAGTTGTCTTGCCCAAGGTGTCGTGGGATTCGATAATAAAAATGTGAGTGATTAGGTTGCCGCCCTATTCACGGCTCACGAGGTACGATATGAGACGGAAAAACAGCGCACAAGAAGAAAAGTGTCCCAAAACTGATGAAAACGTTTGATTTTGGGCTACGAAAATAGACGCAGCCAAGCAAGCTTGCTGCACCCTTTGTAGAGCTCTCAGAGAGCTTTCTAATTGTATGCTATGCGCCGTGTAACTCGTTGCGGATCAAAAGTTATGAGCACCAGAGCAACATAAACCTAGTCCCAAGCCCTACGCCCTCGGTTTGTGGGCCCTGCCTCTACGTGAAGCGAGGTTGTCTTGCCCAAGGTGAAGTGGGATTTGATAATATAAATGTGATGGATTAGGTTGTCATCCTTTTCACGGTTGACGACGTACGATCCGGGACAGAAAAATAGCGCAAAAGAAGAAAAGTGTCCCAAAACTAATGAAAGCGTTTGATTTTGGGCTCTAAAAATAGGCGTAGCCAAGCAAGCTTGCAGCACCTATCGCAGAGCTCTCGGAGAGCTTTCCAACGGTATGCTGTGCGCCGCGTAACTCGTTACGGATCAAAAGTTATGGGCACCGGAGCGACGGATACTTGGTCACACGACCCATGCCCTCGAATTGCAGGCCCAGCCACTACGTGAAGCGAAGTTGTCTTGCCCAAGGTGCCATGGGATTCGATAATAGAAATGTGATGGATTAGGTTGTCGTCCTTTTCGCGGCTCATGACGTACGATCCGGGAGGGAAAAACAACGCAAAAGAAGAAAAGTGTCCCGAAACTGATGGAAATGTTCGATTTTGGACTCAAAATATAGGCGCAACAGAGCAGGCTTGCTGCCCCCGTCGTAAAGCTCTCGGAGAGCTTTCCAACGGTATGCTGTGCACCGCATAACTCCTTACGAATCAAAAGTTATGGGCATCGGAGCGATGTAGACCTGGTCACAAGCCCCACGCCCTCAGTTTGCGGGCCCAGCCTCTACGTGAAGTGAAGTAGTCATGCCCAAGGTGCTGTGGGATTCGGTAATAGAAATGTGATGGATTAGGTTATCGTCCTTTTTGCGGCTGACAACGTACGATCCGGGATGAAAAAATAGCTCAAAAGAAGAAAAGTGTCCCGAAACTGATAAAAACATTCGATTTTGGGCTCCAGAAATAGGCGCAGCATAGCAGGCTTGCAGCACCCGTCGTAGAGCTCTCCTTGAGCTTTCCAGCAATATGATGTGCCTCGCGTAACGCCTTACGGATCAAAAGTTATGGGCACCGTAGCGACGGAGACCTAGTCCCAAGCCCCACGCCCTCGATTTGCGGGCTCAGCCTCTACGTGAAGCGAAGTTGTCTTGCCCAAGGTGCCGTGGGATTCGATAATAAAAATGTGATAGATTAGGTTATCTTCCTTTTCGCGGCTTGCGACGTACGATCCTGGATGGAAAATCAGCGCAAAGTAAGAAAAGTGTCCCGAAACTGATGAAAATATTCGATTTTGAGCTCCAAAAATAGACGCAGCCGAGCAAGCTTGCTGCACCTATCATAGAGCTCTTGGAGAGCTTTCCAACGGTATGTTATGTGTCGCGTAACTCCGTACGGATCAAAAGTTATGGGCACCGGAGCGACGTAAACCTGGTCCCATGCCACACGTCCTCAGTTTGTGGGCCCAGCCTCTAGGTGAAGCGAAGTTGTCTTGCCCAAGGTGTCGTGGGATTTGATAATAGAAATGTGATGGATTAGGTTGTCATCCTTTTCGCGGCCCACGACGTACGATCCGGGATGAAAAATCAATGCAAAAGAAGAAAAGTGTCCCAAAATTGATGGAAATGTTCAATTTTGGGTTCCGAAAATAGGCGCAGATGAGCAGGCTTGCTGCACCCATCGTAGATCTCTCGGAGAGCTTTCTAACAGTATGTTATGTGCTGCGCAACTCCTTGCAGATCAAAAGTTATAGGCACCGGAGCGACATAAACCTGGTCCTAAATCCCACGCCCTCGGTTTGTGGGCCCAGCTTCTACGTGAAGCGAAGTTGTCTTGCCTAAGGTGACATGGGATTCGATAATAGAAATGTGATGGATTAGGTAGTCATCCTTTTCGCGGCTGACGACATACGATTCGGGACGAAAAAATAGCAAAAAAGAAGAAAAGTGACCCGAAAGTGTGAAAACGTTCAATTTTGGGCTACAAAAACTAGCGCAGCTGAGCAGGCTTACTACAACTGTCGCAGAGCTCTGGGAGAGCTTCCCAACGGTATGCTGTGCGCCGTGTAACTCCTTACGGATCAAAAGTTATGGGCACTAGAGCGACGGATACCTGGTCACAAGCCCCACGCCCTCGGTTTGCGGGCCCGGCCTCTATGTGAAGCGAAGTTGTCTTGCCCAGGTGCTGTGGGATTCAATAATAGAAATGTGATGGATTAGGTTGTCGTCCTTTTCGTGGCTCACGACGCATAATCCGGGATGGAAAAACAGTGCAAAAGAAGAAAAGTGTCAAAACTGAGGAAAACGTTCGATTTTGTTCTCCGAAAATAGATGCAGCCGACTAGGCTTGTTGCAACTGTCGTAGAGCTCTCGAAGAGCTTTCCAACGATATGTTGTGTACCGCGTAACGCCTTAAGGATATATAGTCATGGGCACCGAAGCGACGGATACTTGGTCACAAGCCCTACACCCTCGGTTTATGGGCCCAGCCTCTACGTGAAGCAAAGTTGTCTTGCCCAAGGTGTCGTGGGATTCAATAATAGAAATGTGATGAATTAGGTTGTCGTCCTTTTCGCGGCTCACGACATACGATCCGGGATGAAAAAAAAGAGTAAAAGAAGAAAAGTGTCCCAAAACTAATGAAAACGTTTGATTTTGGGCTCCGAAAATAGGCACAGTTGAGCAGGCTTGTTGCCCTTATCGTAGAGCTCTCGGTGAGCTTTCCAACGGTATGCTGTGCGCCGCGTAACTCCTTACAAGTCAAAAGTTATGGGCACTAGAGCGACGTAGACCTGGTCATAAGCCCCACGCCATGGTTTGCGGGCCCAGCCTTTACGTGAAGTGAAGTTGTCATGCCCAAGGTGCTGTGGGATTCGGTAATAGAAATGTGATGGATTAGATTGTCGTCCTTTTCGCGGCTAACGACATACGATCCGGGACGAAAAAATAACGCAAAAGAAAAAAAGTGTCCTAAAATTGATGAAAACGTTCGATTTTAGGATCCAAAAATAGTCACAGCTGGGTAGGCTTCCAGCACCCGTCGTAGAGCTCTCGGAGAGCTTTCAACGGTATGCTGTGCGCCGCGTAATGCCTTACGGATAAAAAGTTATGGGCACCGGAGCGACGGAGACTTGGTCTCAAGCCCCACGCCCTCGATTTGCGGGCCCAGCCTTTACGTGAAGTGAAGTTGTTTTGCCCAAGGTTCCGTGGGATTCGATAATAGAAATGTGATGGATTAGGTTGTCGTCCTTTTCGCGGCTAATGACGTACGATCCGGGACGAAAAAATAGCACAAAAGAAGAAAAATGTCCCGAAACTGATGAAAACGTTCGATTTGGGCTCCAAAAATAGGCGCAACCAAGCAAGCTTGCTGCTCCCATCGTAGAGCTCTCAGAGAGCTTTTCAACGGTATGTTGTGCGCCGTATAACTCCTTACGGATCAAAAGCTATGGGCACCAGGGCGACGTAGACCTAGTTAGAAGCCCTACGCCCTCGGTTTGCGGGCCCAGCCTCTACGTTAAGTGAAGTTGTCACGCCCAAGGTGCCGTGGGATTTGGTAATAGAAATGTGATGGATTAGGTTGTCGTACTTTTCGCGGCTGACAACGTACGATCCGGGACGGAAAAATAGCTCAAAAGAAGAAAAGTGTCCCGAAACTGATAAAAACGTTCCATTTTGGGCTCCAAAAATAGGCGCAACAGAGCAGGCTTGTAGCACCCGTCGTAGAGCTCTCCTTGAGCTTTCCAGCAGTATGCTGTGCCCCGCGTAACGCCTTACGGATCAAAAGTTATGGGCACCGGATCGACGGAGACCTGGTCCCAAGCCCCACGCCCTCAGTTTGCGGGCCCAGCCTCTACGTGAAGCGAAGTTGTCTTGCCCAAGGTGCCATGGGATTCGATAATAAAAATGTGATGGATTCGGTTGTCGTCCTTTTCACGGCTTACGACGTACGATCCTAGACGAAAAATCAGCGCAAAATAAGAAAAGTGTCCCGAAACTGATGAAAACATTCGATTTTGAGCTCCAAAAATAGGCGTAGACGAGCAAGCTTGCTGCACCAATCATAGAGCTCTCGGAGAGCTTTCCAACGGTATGCTATGTGTCGCGTAACTCCGTACGGATCAAAAGTTATGGGCACCGGAGTGACGTAAACCTGGTCCCATGCCCCACGCCCTCAGTTTGTGGGCCCAGCCTCTACGTGAAGCAAAGTTGTCTTGCCCAAGATGTCATGGGATTTGATAATAGAAATGTGATGGATTAGGTTGTCATCCTTTTCACGGCCAACGACGTACGATCCGGGACGAAAAATCAATTCAAAAAAAGAAAAGTGTCCCGAAATTGATGAAAATATTCAATTTTGGGCTCCGAAAATAGGCGCAGCTGAGCAGGCTTGCTGCACCCATCGTAGAGCTCTCGGAGAGCTTTCTAACGGTATGCTATGCGCTGCCCAACTCCTTACGGATCAAAAGTTATAGGCACCGGAGCAACGTAAACCTGGTCTTAAATCCCACGCCCTCGGTTTGTGGGCCCAGCTTCAACGTGAAGTGAAGTTGTCTTGCCTAAGGTGACGTGGGATTCGATAATACAAATGTGATGGATTCGGTAGTCATCCTTTTCGCGGCTGACGACATACGATTCGGGACGAAAAAATAGCGCAAAAGAAGAAAAGTGACCCGAAACTGTGAAAATGTTCAATTTTGGGCTACAAAAACTGGCGCAGCTGAGCAGGCTTACTACAACTGTCGCATAGCTCTGGGAGAGCTTCCTAATGGTATGCTGTGCGCCGCGTAACTCCTTACGGATCAAAAGTTATGGGCACTGGAGCGACGGATACCTGGTCACAAGCCCCACGCCCTCGGTTTGTGGGCCCAGCCTCTATGTGAAGTGAAGTTGTCTTGCCCAAGGTGTTGTGGGATTCGATAATAGAAATATGATGGATTAGGTTGTCATCCTTTTCGTGGCTCACGACGCATAATCCGGGATGGAAAAACAGTGCAAAAGAAGAAAAGTATCAACGAACCTGATGAAAACGTTCGATTTTGGGCTCCAAAAATAGGTGCAAACGAGCAGGCTTGCTGCACCAATCGTAGACCTCTCAGAGAGCTTTTCAATGGTATGCTGTGCGTTGCGTAATGCCTTACGGATCAAAACTTATGGGCACCGGAGCGACGAAGACCTGGTCCCAAGCCCCACGCCCTCGGTTTGCGGGATCAGCCTCTAATGTGAAGTGAAGTTGTCTTGCCTAAGGTGCCATGGGATTCGATAATAGAAATGTGATGGATTAGTTTGTCGCCCATTTCGATGCTCACGACGTACGATCCGGGATGGAAAAACAGCGCAAAAGAAGAAAAGTGTCTCAAAACTGATGAAAATGGTAGATTTTGGGCTCTGAAAATAGGCACGGCCGTGCAGGCTTGCAGCACACGTTGTAGAGCTCTCGGAGAGCTTTCCAACGGTATATTGTACGCTGCGTAACTCCTTACGAATCAAAAGTTATGGGCACAAGAGCGACGTAGACCAGGTCACAAGCCCCATGTCCCCGGTTTGCGGGCCCAGCTTCTACGTGAAGTGAAGTTGTCATGCCCAAGGTGCCGTGGGATTCGGTAATAGAATTGTGACGGATTGGGTTGTCACTCTTTACGCTGCTGACGACGTACGATTCGGGACGAAAAAACAGCGCAAAAGAAGAAAAGTGTCCCGAAATAGATGAAAATGTTCGAGTTTGTGCTCCAAAAAAGGCGCAGTTGAGCAAGCTTGCAGCACCCGTCGTAGAGCTCTCGGAGAGCTTTCCAACGGTATGCAGTGCGCCTCGTAACTCCTTACGGATCAAAAGTTATGGGCACCAGAGCAACATAGACCTGGTCACAAGCCCCACGTCCGCGATTTGCAGGCCCAGCCTCTACGTGAAGTGAAGTTTTCATGCCCAATGTGCCATGGGATTCGGTAATAGAAATGTGATGGATTCGGTTGTCATCCTTTTCGCCACTGATAACGTATGATCCGGGACGAAAAAATAGCACAAAAGAAGAAAAGTATCCCAAAACTGAAAAAAGCGTTCAATTTTGGGCTCTAAAAAATAGGCGCAGCCGAGCAGGGTTGTAGCACCTGTCGTAGAGCTCCCAGAGAGCTTTCCAACGTTATGCAGTACACCGCGTAACGCCTTACGAATCAAAAGTTATGGGCACCGGAGCGACGGAGACAATGTCCTAAGCCCCACGCTCTCGGTTTGCGAGCCCAGCCTTTACGTGAAGCAAAGTTTCCTTGCCCAAGGTGCTGTGGGATTCAATAAAAAAATGTAATGGATTAGGTTGTCATCCTTTTGCGGCTAACGACGTACGATTCGGGAGGGAAAAATAGCGCAAAAGAAGAAAAGTGTCCCGAAACTGATGAAAACGTTCAATTTTGGGCTTCGAAAACAGTCGCAGCCTAGCAGGCTTGTAGCACCCGTCGTAGAGCTCTTGGATAGCTTTCCAACGGTATGGTGTGCGCCGCGTAACTCCTTACGAATCAAATGTTATGGGCACCGGAGCGACGGATACTTGGTCACAAGCCCCACGCCCTCGGTTTGCGGGCCCAGCTTCTACGTGAAGCGAAGTTGCCTTGCCTAAGGTGCCGTGGGATTCGATAATAAAAATGTGATGGATTAGGTTGTCGTCCTTTTCGCAACTCACGACGTACGATCTGGGAGGAAAAAATAGCGCAAAAGAAGAAAAGTATTCCGAAACTGATGAAAACATTCGATTTTGGACTCCGAATACAGGCGCAGCCGAGCAAGCGTGCTACCTCCGTCGTAGAGCTCTCGGAAATCTTTCCAATGGTATGCTGTGCGCCACATAACACATTACGGATCAAAAGTTATGGGCACCGGAGCGACGGAGACCTAGTCCCAAGCCCCACGCCCTCGGTTTGCGGGCCCAGCCTCTACGTGAAGCGAAGTAGTCTTCCCCCAGGTTCCGTGGGATTCGATAATAAAACTGTGATGGATTAGAGTTCATCCTTTTCGCGGCTGACGACGTATGATCCGGGACAGAAAAATAGCGAAAAAGAAGACAAGTGTCCCGAAACTAATGAAAACGTTCGATTTTGGGCTACAAAAAAAGGCGCAGTCGAGCAGGATTCCTGCACCCGTCACAGAGCTCTCAGAGAGCGTTCCAACGGCATGCTGTGTGCTGCATAACTTCTTACGGATCAAAAGTTATAGGCTCCAGAGCGACGGAGATCTGGTCACAAGCCCCACGCCCTCGGTTTACGGGCCCAGCCTCTATGTGAAGGGAAGTTGTCTTGCCCTAGGTGCCGTTGGATTTGATAATAGAAATGTGATGGATTAGGTTGTCGTCCTTTTCGCGCCTAACGACGTACGATCCGGGATGGAAAAACAGCGCAAAAGAAGAAAAGTGTCCCGAAACTGATGAAAATGTTAGATTTTGTTCTCCGAAAATAGGCGCAGCCGAGTAGGCTTGCTGCACCTATCGTAAAGTTCTCGAAGAACTTTCCAACAGTATGTTGTGCGCCGCATAACTCCTTACAAATCAAAAGTTATGTGCACCGGAGCGACGGATACCTGGTCTCAAGCCCCACACCCTCGGTTTACAGGCCCTGCCTCTACGTGAAGCGAAGTTGTCTTGTCCAAGGTGCCGTGGGATTCGATAATAGAAATGATTAGATTGTCGTCCTTTTCGCAGCTCACGATGTACGATCCGGGAGGGAAAAATTGTGCAAAAGAAGAAAAGTGTCCCGACATAGATGAAAACGTTCAATTTTGATCTCCGAATATAGACGTAGCTGAGCAGGCTTGCTGCCCCGGTCGTAAAACTCTCGAAGAGCTTTCCAACGGTATGATGTGCGCCACGTAACTCCTTACGGATCAAAAGTTATGGGCACCGGAGCGACGTAGACCTGGTCACAAGCCCTACGCCCTCGATTTGCGGGCCCAGCCTCTATGGGAAGTGAAGTTGTGATGCCTAAGGTGCCATGGGATTCAGTAATAGAAATGTGATGGATTAGGTTATCGTCCTTTTTGTAGTTGACAACGTACGATCCGAGACGGAAAAATAGCGCAAAAGAAGAAAAGTGTCCCAAAACTAAAAAAAAAATTTCGATTTTGGGCTCCAAAAATAGGCGCAGCCGAGCAGACTTGCAACACCCGTCGTAGAGCTCTCGGAGAGCTTTCCAACGGTATCCTATGCGTCGCGTAACGCCTTACGGATCAAAAGTTATGGGCACCGGAGCGACGGAGACCTGGTCCCAAGCCCTACGCCCTCAGTTTGCGGGCCCCAGCCTCTACGTGTAGCGAAGTTGTCTTCCCCCAAGTGCCGTGGGATTCGATAATAAAGATGTGATGGATTAAGTTGTCATCCTTTTCGTGGCTCACGACGTACGATCCGGGACGAAAAAACAACGCAAAAAAAAGGAAAGTATCCCGAAATTGATGAAAACGTTCAATTTTGGGCTCCAAAAATAGGCATAGCCGAGCAGGCTTGCTGCACCCGTCGTAGAGCTCTAGGAGAGCTTTACAACGGTATGCTATGCACCGTGTAACTCCTTACGAATCAAAAGTTATGGGCACCGGACCGACGTAAACTTAGTCCCAAGCCCCACGCCCTTGGTATGTAGGCCCAGCCTCTACGTGAAGCGAAGTTGTCTTGCCCAAGGTGTCGTGGGATTCGATTATAGAAATGTGATGGATTAGGTTATCATCCTTTTCACTGTTGACGACCTACGATCCGGGACGGAAAAACAGTGCAAAAGAAGAAAAGTGTCCAGAAACGTATGAAAACATACAATTTTGGGCTCCAAAAACAGGCGCAGCTGAGCAGGCCTACTTCACCCGTCCCAGAGATCTTAGATAACTTTCCAACGGTATGCTGTGCACTGCGTAACTCCTTGCGGATCAAAAGTTATGGGCACCGGAGCGACGGATACCTGGTCAGAAGCCCTACGCCCTCGGTTTGCCTGCCAAGCCTCTATGTGAAGCGAAGTTGTCTTGCCCAAGGTGTCGTGGGATTCGATAATAGAAATGTGATGAATTAAGTTGTCATCCTTTTCGGGGTTGACGACGTACGATCCCAGACGAAAAAATAGCGCAAAAGAAGAAAAGTGTCCTGAAACTAATGAAAACGTTCTATTTTGGGATCTGAAAATAGGTGCAGCCGAGCAGGCTTGCAGCACTCGACGTAGAGCTCTCGGAGAGCTTTCCAACGGTATGCTGTGCACCGCGTAACGCCTTACGGATCAAAAGTTATGGGCCCGAGAGCGACGGAGACCTGGTCCCAGGCCCCACGCCCTCGGTTTGTGGGCCCAGCCTCTACGTGAAGCGAAGTTGTCTTGCCCAAGGTGCCATGGGATTCGATAATAGAAATGTGATGGATTAGGTTGTCGTTCTTTTCGCGGCTCATGACGTACGATCCGGGATTGAAAAACAGCGCAAAAGAAGAAAAGTGTCCCAAAACTGATGAAAACGTTCGATTTTGTTCTCCGAAAATAGGTGCAGTCGAGTAGCCTTGTTGCACATGTCGTAGAGCTCTGGAAGGGCTTTCTAACAGTATGTTGTGCGCCGCGTAACTCCTTACGGAACAAAAGTTATGGGTACCAGAGCGACGGATACCTGGTCACAAGCTTTACGCCCTCGGTTTACGGGCCCAGCCTCTACATGAAGCGAAGTTGTCTTGCCTAAGGTGCTGTGGGATTCGATAATAGAAATGTGATTGATTAGGTTGTCGTCCTTTTCGTGGCTCATGAC
Source organism: Ehretia macrophylla (assembly GCA_037974665.1). Classification (NCBI taxonomy): domain Eukaryota; kingdom Viridiplantae; phylum Streptophyta; class Magnoliopsida; order Boraginales; family Ehretiaceae; genus Ehretia; species Ehretia macrophylla. The sequence goes on along the minus strand of CM075779.1, from coordinate 28,964,098 downwards.
ATACGATCTGGGACAAAAAAAATAGCGCAAAGGAATAAAAGTATCCCGAAACTGATGATAACGTTCAATTTTGGGCTCCAAAAATAGGCGTAGCCGAGCAGGCTTGCTGCCCCCGTCATAGTGCTCTCAGAGAGCTTTCCAACAGTATGCTGTGCGCCGCGTTACTCCTTGTGGATCAAAAGTTATGGTCACCGGAGCGACATAGACCTGGTCACAAACCACACGCCCTCGGTTTGCGGGCCCAATCTCTACGTGAAGTGAAGCTGTCATGCCCAAGGTGCAGTGGGATTCAGTAATAGAAATGTGATGGATTAGGTTGTCGTCCTTTTCGCGGCTAACAACGTACGATCCGGGATGAAAAAATAGCGCACAAGAAGAAAAGTGTCCCGAACATAATGAAAATGTTCGATTTTTATATCCAAAAACAGGCGCAGCCGAGCAGGATTACAGTACGCAACGTAGAGCTCTCAGAGAGCTTTCCAACGGTATGCTATGCACCACGTAACGCCATACGGATGAAAAGTTATGGGCACCGGAGCGACGAAGACCTGGTCCGAAGCCCCACGCCCTCAGTTTGGGGGCCCAGCCTCTACGTGAAGCGAAGTTGTCTTGCCGAAGGTGCCGTGGGATTCGATAATAGAAATGTGATGGATTAGGTTGTCGTCCTTTACGCGGCTCACGACGTACGATCCGGGATGGAAAAACAGCGCAAAAGAAAAAAAGTATCCCGAAACTGATAAAAACTTTCAATTTTGGGCTCCAAAAATAGGCGCAGCTACGCAGGCTTCCTGCACCCGTCGTAGAGCTCTCAGAGAGCTTTCCAACGGTATTTTGTCTGCCGCGTAACTCTTTACGGATCAAAAGCTATGGACATCGGAGCGACGTTGTCACACCCCGACCCCGACCCATCACTAGGTTAAGGCTGAAACATGACGTTCGAATCGCTTAAAACATGTAAATAATAATTTAGCAAATGTACATCCACTTAAACCTTCATAATAACTCCAAATAATTACCCATCCATCGGCCTTAAAGGATTACAACAATTCAAGAAATATTCACAAGACCTTGAATTCCCCTATTCAACATAACAATTAACTTAGAATCAAGTTTCTGGGTCTCAAAAGAATAATCACCGACATAAAGTTATATTATCCAACACTGACATTATACAAACTTCATCACTGATAATTAAGATTACAATCATAACCCATCAATTTACATAATACTTATCACCGAGTAACTATACACATGATCTAGATTCTCTAATGTACATCAAGTATCTCATGTACTTATAGAACATTCAATCAAGAAGTCTTTCACGAATGCTATCCTTTCCTTCAACTTGCAAGCCACTCAATCAGTCTTACCTATAAGTGTCATGAAAGAGGGGTGAGCTAGATCCTCGCATATAGCTCAGTGAGGAGGAAAAACAAGGAAGGTTTTCACAAAGGTTTTATCATTTCGAAGTCCATTTCGAAAACTTGACATGCATAAATACATATAACTCACAAGTATCAATACCTGATCCTGTTCATATTCAATATGGACATTTGGTAGAGCATGAATTAAGATAACAAATATAACATGTTAACAGTATTCAACTCTACTCTCCGAGGACCTCGAGTGTAGCCACCCCGAAATCTCAAAGGCTCAAGGGCAACTACTACCGAGTTATTGTCCGCTCTGTACACCCCGAATCTCTACGGCTCAAGGGTGCCTCAGCTGATACAATTCATATATATGTAGCATTCACAATATTTCCATGCAAGAGTTTAGATTGAAAAGTACAAAGTGAACTTAAGACTCACAAGCTCGACTTTCTTATGCACATTTAAAGTGTACAAGTTCGAGGCAAAGGGAATCACGTTCATGATCAAACATAATCTCCTATACCACACAACACATACAATCCTATACCTCAATCATGTCACAATTAACCACTTTTTATAACCATGAAACAAATTGGTACCAATGCCACAAAGGTATATCAAGAAATCAAACAACCTTAATCCTCCCGCATTAGCCCAACTTAGGAGATAAATTTACCTACATTTATAAACTCCAATTACTCTGATTTTTGTCTAGAATCGAAGCTTATCGAATGTAGATAACTCTAGAATCAAATGGAACTCAATTCAGAGTTGAAACAAATAAGATATGGCCTCCGCAATTTCACTGCGCAGAGCTGTCAAACATCCGGGAGCTGAGGCCCTAATCCGGGCGCCCGGAAGAAGCCAGTAACGCCCGGATCAGAGTTTTCTGCCGGTCGTTGAGGCCTCTATCCGGGCGACCGGATAGGGCCTATAACGCCTGGATAGCTGACGGGAAACACCCAAATTTTACCCAAAACATCTATACAACAACCAAATCCTTCTACCAACATACAAACAAGTTCTAAATGGCTATTAGGCATCATATAAGTGTTCTAACTCAACCAAAACCATCCCATATCAACAATCAACCAACACCCAAAATCAAATTCAAAGCCCTAGATCTACAACACAATACCCTCAACACTCAATACGCATCTCAACAAATTCAAGCATACATATATATACCACATGTAAGCATCCAATCAAGCTCTAAACACAAGTATCATCATACACCATGCTTGATGTATCTTGAAAAGCATTTGAAAACAACCCTCACCTCTATTGTGCAAGAAAATGTTAGATTTGCAAGACCAAGGTTGTAGAGAATGCAAGCAAAAGCTCCAAAAATGGCTGACAAGGCTTGACCAAGCTTCCTCTCTTCCTCCTTCTCTCTCTTTCTTCCTCTTTCTTTTTCTTCTTCTCTCACTCTCTTTTCCCTCTTTGGTCGAGTATATGTGTGTGTTGTGTGGTGTGAGTGTGTTGTCTGATGGGTGTGTGTATGTGTAGTGTTTTTGTGTGTGTAAAGTGTGTAATGTGTGTTTTTAGTTAGTAGGAAATATCTTATAAGCCTAATGCCCAAATTGCCCTCTTAACTAATTGAAATCTACTAGTTTGCCATGTGGTTCTATTTAAACTTATTTAGTTAGCTAGTGCAGTGTAATTTATTTAATTTCTACGATATCTAAATCACACAAATGCACGTTAAACAACGCAAATATACATAAAACGATGCAAACATATGTTAAATGATATAAATGCATTTCTAATGTTGTGAATGCATAATATTATCATGTAGTTCTAATTTTAATTATTTTGGTTAGTTAATTTAATTCAGTAAAATTTAATTATCATCTACAACCTCTAAGGTTCTCAAATGCACGCTATTGTACTAATTTACAGGTTAAATGATATAGATGCACGTAAACCAAGGTAAATGCGCATTAATTGCTATAAATGCACATTAAATGATGCAAAAATCATATAAAATGTTATAAAATGCACATGAGGCTCGTGCGGGGTTTCACAGACGTAGACCTGGTTTGAAGCCCCACGCCCTCGGTTTGCCGGCCAAGCCTCTACGTGAAGTGAAGTTGTCATGCCCAAGGTGCCGTGGGATTCGGTAATAAAAATGTGATGGATTAGGTTTTTGTCCTTTCCGCGGCTCACAACTTACGATCCGGAACGGAAAAGCAGGGAAAAAAAGAAAAGTGTCCCAAAATTGAAGAAAATATTCGATTTTGGGCTCCGAAAACAGGCACAGCTAAGCAGTCTTGCTGCACCTGTCGTAGAGCTCTCAGAGAGCTTTCCAACGGTATGTTGTGCGCTACGTAACTCCTTACGGATCAAAAGTTATGGGCACCGGAGCCACGTAGACCTGGTCACAAGTCCCACGCCCTCGGTTTGCGGGCCCAGCCTCTACGTGAAGTGAAGTTGACATGCCCAAGGTGCCGTGGGATTCAGTAATAGAAATGTGATGGATTAGGTTGTCGTCCTTTTCGCGGCTGACGATGTACGATCCAGGAAAGAAAAATAACACAAAAGAAGAAAAGTGTCCCGAAACTAATGAAAACATTTGATTTTGGGCTCTGAAAACAGGTGCAGCCAAGCAAGCTTGCAGCACCCGTCGTAGAGCTCTCGGAGAGCTTTCTAACGGTATGCTGTGCACTGCGTAATACCTTACGAATCAAAACTTATGGGCACCGGAGCGACGGAGACCTGGTCCTAAGCCCCACTCCCTATGTTTGCAGGCTCAGCATCTACGTGAAGCGAAGTTGTCTTGCCCAAGGTGTTGTGGGATTCGATAATAGAAATGTGATGGATTAGTTTGTCGCCATTTTCGCTGCTCACGACGTACGATTCGGGACGGAAAAACATCGCAAAAAAGAAAAGTGTCCTGAAACTAATGAAAACGTTCGATTTTGGGCTCCGAAAATAGGCGCAGTCGTGCAGGCTTATAATACCTGTCGTAGAGCTCTTAGAGAGCTTTCCAACAGTATGCTGTGCGCCACGTAACGCCTTACGGATCAAAAGTTATGGGCACAGGAGCGACGTAGACCAGGTCACAAGCTCCACTCCCTTGGTTTGCGGGCCCAGCCTCTACGTGATGTGAAGTTGTCATGCCCAAGGTGTCGTGGGATTCGGTAATAGAAATGTGATGGATTAGGTTGTCGTCCTTTTCGCGGCTGACGACGTACAATTCAGGACGAAAAAATAGCGCAAAAGAAGAAAAGTGTCCCGAAATTGATGAAAATGTTCAATTTTGGGCTCCGACAATAGGCGCAGCTGAACAGGCTTGCAGCACCCATCGTAGAGCTCTCGGAGAGGTTTCCAACGGTATGCTGTGCGCCGCGTAACGCCTTACGGATCAAAAGTTATGGCACCGGAGCGACGGAGACCTGGTCCCAAGCCCCACGCCCTCGGTTTGCGGGCCCAGCCTTTACGTGAAGTGAAGTTGTCTTGCCCAAGGTACCGTGGGATTCGATAATAGAAATGTGATGGATTAGGTTGATGTCCTTTTCACGGCTTACGACGTACAATCCAGGACGGAAAAAGCAGCGCAAAAGAAGAAAAGTATCTCGAAACTGATGAAAACGTTCGATTTTGGGCTCCGAAAATAGGCGCAGCCGAGCAGGCTAGTTGTACCCGTCGTAGAGCTCTAGGAGAGCTTTCCAACAGTGTGTTGTACATCGCGTAACTCCTTACGGATTAAAAGCTATGGGCACCGGAGCGACGTAGACCTGGTCACAAGCCCCCCGCCCTCGGTTTGCGAGCCCAGCCTCTACGTGAAGTAAAGTTGTCATGCCCATGGTGCCATGGGATTTGGTAATAGAAATGTGATGGATTAGGTTGTCGTCCTTTTCGCGGCTGATGAATTACGATCCGGGACGAAAAATTAGCGCAAAAGAATAAAAGTGTCCCAAAACTGATGAAAACGTTCGATTTTGGGCTCTGAAAACAGGCGTAGCCGAGCAAGCTTGCAGTGCTCTTCGTAGAGCTCTGGGAGAGCTTTCCAACTGTATGCTGTGTGTCACTTCCCAGCCCGACCTTTAGAGGCTAGACTAGGGTATGACCTAAATCATTTATGCTATTTCACGTACTTAGCCATTTGTTACGATTTAACGCTTAACATTGGTCTAGAACTCCCAAAGTTTTTCCGAAAAAACCGACAGTATAACGGCTATATTTAAGACCTTTGGTTTGACCTATTTTCTAAAACGACTCAAAACCTTTAATCATTGATTCAATTCCAACTAAAATTTACTATTTTGTTATCAATAGATATGCCTACTAATTTATCTCGATAGTCTCGTTTGATTGACAAGCCTAGCATGATAACTATGTCCCGTTTATTTGTCAATTTACCCCTATCATGCACGTAACTATTATCCTTTAGCTTACGAATGAGTGCCTAAGTGGAATTGGATAGAGTTAACTTAGTTGATTTTTCACCTAGTGGTATAAACACCTATGATAACTACTAATCAAGACAATAAAAACAATAACCAAATAAAGAATTCATCCGGTTATAGATAGTACAATTCAAAATTAAACCCAAATTACAATGGGGGTCATTTACATCAACAAAATAAGTAGTCTTCAAAACAAATACAACGTTCATAGAACAGCCACTAACAAGCAAGGCACATAGAGCACGTAATCACTCCAAGGAATCAACAATAGGTACATTCTCCTCGGGTTACTGTTTCAAATCTTCTTCACCTGTGATGATAAAAGAGGGTGAGTCCTTATGAACTCAGTGAGGGGGAGTAAGAGATAACGTTTTTAAAAACTCTTTTCCAGCAAATCTTATGAAAAAACCCTTTTGAAAATATGTCATATGAAATAAGCAAGTTCATAACATAACATAAATATAAATGAACACATTTACCCGTCTTTCCTCCCCGAGGTCCTCTAGGAACCAAGCGAGAGTACTTAAACACGTAGTAAAAAGGATACGTTTTGATACGTACAGAACTCTAGAGGTGGCTCCTACGGGCTCAAGAGGTAGCTCCCACCACTTTCAGGTGTAGTACTTTGCCCCGTATAGCACTTAATTCCTACCGTTCAAGTTTATTTCCAATAACAATTGTTGCGGCCGGCTTCAATCATCCATTTATCGCTCCCAATTGGGTGTACTTCAGATGTACCCCGAATCCTATGACCCAACTCTCTGAGGGTGGAATGCTTAGCGAGAGAGGGAATTGGACCATGGTAGTCACGGGAGCATCGGCAAGCCCTATGCCGCCCGGCGTTCATGAAACACTAGCATGCCACAATGAAAGGTTGCAACCTTGTATACAATGCACATGTATGCCATTTAACATTTCACATTGGGAGGTCAACAAAGTAGGTTGCCTCCGAGCAAGTATATGATCACATTTTGACATATTGGCATATATGGCATTGTAAGAACATGTAATCATTTCATATATCAATTTGAAAGCAATTAAACTTCCACGGGCAGCCAAGTAATCATGTTCAAATAAGCCATAGAATGTCTTTTAACAATTCACATTAGGAGGACAACAAAGTAGGTTGCCTCCGAGCAATTTAAAAATCACATATTGCCAAGTAAACGAATGAGTCATGCTTAACATGAATTTTTACTTTGTAAAACATGTAGAGTCATATGAACATTAAACGGGCAGCCATGTAACACATGTAAATCAAGTCATATAACTCATTTCGGGGTTCATGTATCAAGTCGTAAGATTATATAAGCATGCAACGACGTTTACATGAGACCGGGTGCAAGAAAAGTCTACTTATCAACATCTAATCACCGGGAATCACATTTAGGGCTATAAGGACAACTACGGGCAGCCCATTAACATTCCTTAACATCAATTTATAATTCACACAAGAGTGGTCTATGACTTGGGAGTGTACGGGGTCATTAGGGTTTACAAGGCCGTGCTCGGGGTTGGTTTTGTTTTCTAAGAACCACAAGTAATACTTAAACCGTTTCAAGCATACCTAACATTTATTAGGCAGCCTACTAACCACACAATTGAATGCATTTAGCCATAGGATCATCACTTAACAATTTTTCATAAGCAATAGTGCCTTAATTCCGTGCTTACACATGCGGTTAACAACCATTCATCAATTAGTGATCCCAAGCCATACATCAATCAAATGAAGCAACCTCAACCAGCTATAACAGTCCATACAACATCTAAGTGCCACAATTCCAGGCATTCAATACCACAAGAGAAGTTACAACATGTTTCAAAGCATATCACTAAACAAAACCTTAGGAGTTATGGCCAAAACCGCGAGACTACTCAAAATTGTCCAGTTTTAGACACATTACGATTTTTGTTATTTTTGAGGGTCTTAGAGTCAGAATTGGCTTTGGTCTATTTCTGACAAAAATATCCAAAACCGCAAAATCTGGCAACTAAACAATTTTCATGCATTTTCGCCAACATTTACTAGGTCAAAAATTCTTCGTTCTATAGAGTCAGAAATCTGCCAGAAACCTATTTCATTTTTTCAATTCTTCCAAATTTAGACACCTCACGATGTTTGACCATTTTCGAGGCCTTAGATTCAGAATTGTCCTTGGCCTATTTCTGTGAAAAATGCTTAGAACTGGCAAAAATAGTGACCTACCAATTTTCACACATTTTTACCAAAGTTTTCTAAGCCAAAAGTGTTTCGTACCACAAGATCAGAAAACTGCCAACAACACGTTTTTACCTATCTTCAAGTTCTAGCCAAAAATCTAGCCATGCATGGTCATATAAGCTCATATACACACATATACAACAACTACAGAGGTAAATATAGTAATATGAAGGCATGCATGTGATTTTTGAAAGCTTTTAAAAGAGTTTAATCCTCACCTTAGCCTATTGATGGTTAAAGATGCACAAATGCTCTTCAAAATGCACAAAGGGAGCTTCTTCCTTGCTTTGGCCGAGAGATGGCTTGTCTTCCCTTAATTTCTAGCTTAGTTAGCATGTGAGGAAGGTGTGCATGTGTGTGAAACCAAAAGAAATCGAAGAAAAGTATCAAGACTTACCTTAGGCCGAAAATGATGAGTTTTGTGAGCTTGTGTGCATTTTTGAGCTAGTTGCCTTGCTTGTGCTTGCTATGGCTGAGCTTTGGAGAGTCTTAGAGAGTTTTTAGGAGTCTTGAATGCTCAAGGGGCTGCCATGGTCGAAAATGAGAGAGAAGGAGAGAGAATGAGAGAGTTTGTGAGGAAAAGTGAAGTTTTAATGTGTGTGTGTGTGTGTGTGCTCGGTTTTAGTGAGTTGAGAGAGCATGTGTGAGATGTTTTTGATGTAAAATCTGAATTTTAATTGTATTTGGGTGCCTTGGTCGAAAATGAGGGCTAGGGTAGTGTGTGGTGTGTATTTTTTATGCATTCTTGTGCTTTGTGAGAAATATTGAGTATTTAAAATATGATTGTTTTTGTTTTGTCTATCCTAGGTAGCATGGTGTCTTGTGTTGTCATAGAAATGTTGGAAAATTAGGGAATCTAGGTAGAATAAAATATGGGAATGTTTGTTGATGAGTTTGAATTATGAATAGAATAATAGATGGTGGGAAATGTAAGAATAGTTTAGTGTTATTTTATTGTTAGTAGAGTTTGTAGAGAATTTGAATTAGGAATATAATATTGGTTAGTGGATTGTGTAGGATTATTTAATAGTCTAGTGCTTTGTGTAGGATTCTTTGTTGATTAGCGTGCAGGCACGCTTTCTTAGGTCTAAGGTACGCACTACGAGGTAGGGCACACACTACGAGACACGCACAGAAATTGATACAGGGCACGAATCACGGGGTAGACATGAACTACGAGGTAAGGCACATACTTCAAGATAAATGCATGGATTCCAATGCAAATGCACGCAACCCTAGGTGAATACACGTAAACCAATGCAAGACACGTAATTCAATACAATGCACATAAATCGAGATACGACTCTTAAACCTAGGTTAAGGCACACAATTCAAGGTCAGTGCACACAAATCGAGGTATCGCACGTAAATCGAAGTCAAGGCACGTAAGTCGAGGATTATGGCACACAATTCTAGGTCAAGGAACATATGACGAGGCATGCACGAAAATCAAGACATGGCACGTAATTAAGGTAATCATATAATTCTAGGTCTAAGGTAAGCAAATCGAGGTAACACACGTTATTCGGGGTCGGGCCTTACATCCTCCCCTCCTTAAAAGAATTTAGTCCTGAAATTCATTCTTACCTATTGAGGTCATTTAGACGGATTCTGACATTTATTATTTTTCCCACTTCGGTTCATCCTGTGTTCTGTGATCTCTCTTACCACAACCAATTCTGTTCCTACGTTTCACCAATCATTTAATTCGGTGTGACTCCTACATTTACAGTTCGTTCCTTCAAACGACTCTATTTTCTCCAATTGATCTTTAAGGTCGTATTCGTTAACTAAGGTTAGAATCTCCAAACATGGTAATCAAAGCTACATCGGCATTCTAACAATATAACTATAACTCCAAAATCATGACTTATGTCGTGTCGATCTTGCATTCATACCTCAAAAGGAATATCACAATAATACCACGATCTTATGGTGACATACACTAATTTCAAGATGATAGGTCTATATCAGATTTACATATCCTATCAACTAGCTTCAATATTGTTAACACGTAGGACATACACATGTTACGGATCATTTTCACAATACAACCCTATTTTCAGGAAGAACTCACCAAACAACTAATCCATCTCAAGTAGTCATCTATTGATAGTATCATAGTCCTTATCTCGTAGGTACATTAGATTAGCAAATCTTCTAATGACTAGTCTCCCGGTTACAGGCTCCTATTCACTAACATCATTTCCCAACTTCGTTAACCTTCACGCTCATAATCAAGGAGAAAGACCGTTGAGATTCGTTAAACTCAAACTCTGAGGTTTACTAAGTACCACCAACAAATTGACATCGAAATTGCATGGGTAAACTAATCGTGTTGCACTAGTTCAACTCTTACAAGTAAATTCATCAACTTATAATCCATAATTTATTTCCTCATTCAAATCTCTATCTTCAAGTCACGAGGCTTCATAATTTCTTTTAATCTTAATCAAGACTCCTAAAGCGAATAGTTTCAATCTCAAATAAATTTCACTCACCTCAATCCAAGGTTACTTCATACTTAAGAAGACAATGGTCCTACTCACTTAGCGACCTAGTCATTCCTTCGAACACTTAATGCCTGCCAATATATCTTCAACATTAATGTTACTAAGATGGGTTCATAGCCATGTAAGTGATATCAATGCTTTACTAGGTTACCGGCCGTACCACAACAATCCTAGGACTATAAATGGGTACCGAAATGATCGAGCTCATAAGATACTTACACGAGATAACTTCAAGGTTGTATCAAAGAATTATGACCATGAGGCATCCTCCAATATAATCTAATAGAACTTCAAAAGTAATCAACCACTTATTTAACTATCATTACAAGATTCACCCCTCTATTCAACGACCACAATTCGAAGTCCACCAACCGCTAGTTTCTAGACGTGAAATGGTGCACATAAACACGGTTGTCTAATAGCAGTCTCTCGGGTCATCATGACTCTGATCCATCTCCATCTTAACTATATGAAGTCTTACTCTCCTCATTTACATATTCAACTAGCTAAGAGCATCAAGACTCATCAACCTTAGGTCCTAGGGTTTACCATGAATCATCACACATACTCACTATTAGCTATTTAGGATTACTAATCATACCCTAACGACTCCACTTGCAGTCGGATGCTTTAATCTCATTTCCACGGTTTATATACTAGATCCATCGATATTACTTAGGGATATATACTTCCTAACATCCTCTAGGGTATCCAAATAACGAGGGTGTAGAATGACTTACTTTGGATAATTACAGATAAATCCGAGGGGCACCAAATTAATACCATGTTTCTTAATATCATCAATATCCAATTTAGGACCTTTAGCAACGTTAGTCATCTAACGCATAATTCAATACCTTACACTTCTATTCGACCTAACATTTTAGGTGTAGTCTTCCGAACACAAGTTTTAGCTACGTGAATTCCTCGATTCCAACATCTCTGTATCTTGCTATACTAAAGAATCATCAACCTTGTTAAACTCAGTCTCCATAGTTGCCTACATGTCTTGAGGTTATCCATTGTTAAGTCACTTAAATATGTTATCCATGACTTAATAATCTAACCCCTAAAAGTAACTATCGTCAACTTCCACGAATTCATCTTTTAATTTCTAGGTCATGACCTCAACATTTAGTGAACTTGAAACTCGCTAGTATAGACCATATCAGATTCATCAATGCTTAATTCCAATCAAGTAAGGATTCAATCGTACGAGTATATTGCTAACTTCTTAGATAGTCTATCAAGCCAATTTTAAGATGTGAGAAATGGATTCAAAGAAACCTCCAAGTCAACTTCTACGATCAGCACATGAGAATATATACTACTCTACATATTTAATAGTATGCTCTTATATCTTAAGCGAAGTTGTATGTCATTAAACTTTATACTTGAACCATAATTAGAAGAATGGTTTAACAGAATCAATAACTTCATAGCTATAAAATTGACAACTTAATCACAGGTATATGTATTCCAAAGATAAGGAGATAACTTTACCTCAACAATTATACCTGTGCTACGCATTTTATATATATGCATATCCAATAATACATACAATCCATCGAGTACCTGTGAAGACGCGAGAAATCTCTAACCAAGCCTTTTCGTTCGTCCTACACAAATTCACTTCCCTGAAAGTCCTAATCCTAACTATCTATGTGTATAAATAGTCATTCACGACTATATAACATGCACATGTATCAAGGAAGGAGTATAAAAGCATGCATGCATTATTGAGGACGTGTCGGTGTGCATGATACAAAATACATATGGTCTACAAAGGCACATAATATTCAATACTTAAAGCAATTAAAGCACATTAGCACATATTAACACATATAAACAAGACATCATAATTACCTTAGGGCTTCTACCTACGGTCAGAGAGTTGAACCCGACTAATGCAAAAACTACGCTCTGATACCATTCTAATATAGGTGTCACGCCCCAACCCGACCTATAGAGGCTAGACTAGGGTATGACCTAAATCATTTATGCTATTTCACGTACTTAGCCATTTGTTATGATTTAACACTTAACGTTGGTCTAGAACTCCCAAAGTTTTTTCGAAAAACCGACAGCATAACGGCAATATTTATGACATTTGGTTTGACCTATTTTCTAAAACGCCTCAAAACCTTTAATCATTGATTCAATTCCAACTAAAATTTCTTATTTTGTTATCAATAGATATGCCTACTAATTTATCTCGATATTCTCATTTGATTGACAAGCCTAGCATGATAACTATATCCCGTTTATTTGTCAACTTACCCCTATCATGCACGTAACTATTATCCTTTAGCTTACGAATGAGTACCTAAGTAGAGTTGGATAGAGTTAACTTAGTTGATTTTTCACCTAGTGGTATAAACACCTATGATAACTACTAATCAAGACAATAAAAACAATAACCAAATAAAGAGTTTGTCCCGTTATAGATAGTACAATCCAAAATTAGACCTAAATTACAATAGGGTCATTTACATCAACAAAATAAGTAGTCTTCAAAACAAATACAACGTTCACAGAACAGCCACTAATAAGCAAGGCACATAGAGCACGTAATCACACCAAGGAATCATCAACAGGCACATTCTCCTCAGGTACCTGTTTCAAATCTTCTTCACCTGTGATGATAAAAGAGGGTGAGTCCTTATGAACTCAGCGAGGGGGAACGAAAAATAAAGTTTTTGAAAACTCTTTTCTGGTTAATCTTATGAAAAACCATTTTGAAAAAATGTCATATGAAATAAGCAAGTTCATAACATAACATAAATATAATTGAACACATTTACCTGTCTTTCATCCCGAGGTCCTCTAGGAACTAAGCGAGAGTACTTAAACACGTAGTAAAAAGGATACGTTTTGATACATACAGGACTCTAGAGGTGGCTCCTACGGGCTCAAGAGGTAGCTCCCACCACTTTCAGGTATAGTACTTTTCCTTGTATAGCACCTAGTTCCTGCCGTTCAAGTTCATTTCTAATAACAATTGTTGCAGCCGGCTTCAATCATCCACTTATCGCTCCCAATTGGGTGTACTCCGGATGTACCCCGAATCCTACGACCCAACTCTCCGAGGGTGGAATGCCAAGCAAGAGAGGGAATTGGACCATGGTAGTCACGGGAACACCGGCAAGCCCTATGCCACCCGACGTTCGTGAAACGCTACCATGCCACAATGAAAGGTTGCAACCTTGTATACAATGCACATGTATGCCATTTAACATTTCACATTGGGAGGTCAACAAAGTAGGTTGCCTCCGAGCAAGTATATGATCACATTTTGACATATTGGCATATAAGGCATTGTAAGAACATGTAATCATTTCATATATTAATTTGAAAGCAATTAAACTTCCACGGGCAGCCAAGTAATCATGTTCAAATAAGCCATAGAATGTCTTTTAACAATTCACATTAGGAGAACAACAAAGTAGGTTACCTCCGAGCAATTTCAAGATCACATACTGCCAAAAAAACCAATGAGTCATGCTTAACATAAATTTTCACTTTGTAAAACATGTAGAGTCATATGAACATTAAATGGGCAGCCATGTAACACATGTAAATCAAGTCATATAACTCATTTCGGGGTTCACGTATCTAGTCATAAGATTATATAAGTATGCAACGACATTTACATGAGACCGGGTGCAAGAAAAGTCTACTTATCAACATCTAATCACCGGGAATCACATTTAGAGCTATAAGGACAACTACGGGCAGCCCATTAACATTCCTCAACATCAATTTATAATTCACACAAGAGTGGTCTATGACTTGGGAGTGTACGGGGCCATTAGGGTTTACAAGGCCGTGCTCGGGGTTGGTTTTGTTTGCTAAGCACCACAAGTAATACTTAAACCGTTTCAATCATACCTAACATTTATTAGGCAGCCTACTAACCACACAATTGAACGCATTTAGCCATAGGATCATCACTTAACGAGTTTTCATAAGCAATAGGGCCTTAATTCCGTGCTTACACATGCAGTTAAGCAACCATTCATCAATTAGTGATCCCAAGCCATACATCAATCAAATGAAGCAACCTCAACCAGCCACAACAGTCCACACAACATCTAAGTGCCACAATTCCAAGCATTCAATACCACAAGAGAAGTTACAACATGTTTCAAAGCATATCACTAAACAAAACCTCACTGCAATGGTCTGTTTTCCCACATTCAATTAGATAATCAAACAATCTCCAATTTTAGTGAACAAAATTTCAAATTAAATCTTAATGAGTGATTTAAATCTAGGAACAAACATCGCATCATTTGGAGTTCGGATTTAGGCGTTATGGCCAAAACCGTGAGACTACTCAAAACTGTCCAGTTTTAGACACATTACGCTTTTTGCTATTTTTGAGGGTCTTAGAGTCAGAATTGACTATGGTCTATTTCCGACAAAAATGTCCATAACTGCCAAATATATCAACCTACCAAGTTTCATGCATTTTAAGTTTCATGCATTTTAACCCACATTTACTAGGTCAAAAAGGCTTCGTTCTACAGAGTCAGAAATCTGGCAGAAACCTATTTCATTTTTCCAATTCTTCCAAATTTAGACACCTCACGATGTTTGACCATTTTCGAGGCCTTAGAGTCCGAATTGGCCTTGGCCTATTTCTGTGAAAAATTCTTCGAACTAGCAAAACTAGTGACCTACTCATTTTCACGCATTTTTACCAAAGTTTACTAAGCCAAAAGTGCTTCGTACCACAAGATCAGAAAACTGCCAGCAACACATTTTTACCTATCTTCAAGTTCTAGCCAAAAATCTAGCCATGCATGGTCATATAAGCCCATATACACACATATACAACAACTACAGAGGTAAATATAGTCATATGAAGGCATGCATGTGATTTTTGAAATCTTTTAAAAGAGTTTAACCCTCACCTTAGCCTATTGATGGTTAAAGATGCACAAATGCTCTTCAAAATGCACAAAGGGAGCTTCTTCCTTGCTTTGGCCGAGAGATGGCTTGTCTTCCCTTAATTTCTAGCTTAGTTAGCATGCGAGGAAGCTGTGCATGTGTGTGAAACCAAAAGAAATGGAAGAAAAGTATCAAGACTTACCTTAGGCTGAAAATGATGAGTTTTGTGAGCTTGTGTGCGTTTTTGAGCTAGTTGCCTTGCTTGTGCTTGCTATGGCCGAGCTTGGGAGAGTCTTAGAGAGTTGTTAGGAGTCTTGAATGCTCAAGGGGCTGCCATGGTCAAAAATGAGAGAGAAGGAGAGAGAATGAGAGAGTTTGTTAGGAAAAGTGAAGTGGTGTGTGTGTGTGTGTGTGTGTGTGTGTGTGCTTAGTTTTAGTGAGTTGAGAGAGCATGTGTGAGATGTTTTTGATGTAAAATCTGAATTTTAATTGTATTTGGGTGCCTTGGTCGAAAATGAGGGCTAGGGTAGTGTGTGGTATATATTTTTTATGCATTCTTGTGCTTTGTGAGGAATATTGAGTGTTTAAAATATGATTATTTTTGTTTTGTTTATCCTATGTAGCATGGTTTCTTGTGTTGTCATAGGAATGTTGGGAAATTAGGAAATCTAGGTAGAATAAAATATAGGAATGTTTGTTGATGAGTTTGAATTATGAATAGATTAATAGATAATAGGAAATGTAGGAAGTTTAGTGTTATTTTATTGTTAGTGGAGTTTGTAGAGAATTTGAATTAGGAATATAATATTGGTTAGTGGATTGTGTAGGATTATTTAATAGTCTAGTGCTTTGTGTAGGATTCTTTGTTGATTAGCGTGCGGGCACGCTTTCTTAGGTCTAGGGTACGCACTACGAGGTAAGTCACGTACTTCAAGATAAATGCACGGATTCCAATACAAATGCATGCAACCCTAGGTGAATGCACATAAACCAATGCAAGACACGTAATTCAATATAATGCACGTAAATTGAGGTACGACTCTTAAAACTAGGTTAGTGTCACGCCCCAACCCGGCCTATAAAGGTTAGACTAGGGTGTGATCTAAACATTCAAGTCATGTCTCGTACTCAATCATTCATGAAAGTTTAACACTTAATGTTTAGCCTAGAATTCACAATTTTTCCAAAGAACCGATAGTATAACGGCTATAATTGGGCTCTTTATTTTGACCTAGTTCTCTAAACGCCTCAAAATTTCCAATCTCAATTTCATTTCCAACAAAGATTACTATTCATCAATTGAAACGCTACTAGTTGTCTCGAAGTCTCGTTTGATTAATAACCTAGCATGATACTATGTCTCGTTTGTTTGTTAATCCTTGTTGCAAACGTACCTGTTGATCTTAGCTTATCAATGAGTACCTGTTTAAGATTGGATAGGTTCATTTTACTTAATCCTTACCTGAGACTTCATAAATCCTATGATAGATACTAGCCAATAACGATAGCAAAAACGACCATAGTAGTGTCTATCTAGTTATTATAAGTACAAGCCAAAATTAGACCCCAAATTACAACGGGGGTCTTTTACATTGCAACAACAAGCATCATAAGAAATGAAATAGTCTTCAAGCAACATATTGTTCACAAAATGGCCATAGTCAAGCAAGGCACGTAGGACAAGCAATCATTCCAAGGAATCATCATTAGGCACGTCGTCCTCGGGTACCTGTTCTTGGTCTTCTTCACCTGAGATGATAAAAGAGGGTGAGTCTTTATGAACTCAGCGAGGGGGAACGAGAAATAAGTTTTGAAACTCATTTTCTGGTTCAACTTATGAAAACCCTTTTTGCAAGCATGAATATATCACAAGTAAGTACATAATATAATATAAAAGTAAAGGAACACAATTACCCGTCTTTCCTCCACGAGGTCCTCTAGGAACCAAGCGAGAGTACTTATACACATAGTGAAAAGGATACGGTGAGCTTTTGCTCTCAGTTCATGTCAGTATCAGTTGTTGCGGCCGACTTCAAATCATCCCCTTATCACACAAAATGGGTGTACTCCGGATGTACCCCGAAATCCTATGAACCAACTCTCCGAGGAAGTCTAGCCCCCAAGCGAGAGAGGGAATTGGACAATGGTAGTCACGGTTGCACCGGCAAGCCCGATGCCGCCCGGTGTGCGTGAACGCTACCTCGCCAGAATGAAAGGTTGCAACCTTGTATGCAATGCACATTTATGACATTTAATATATCACATTTGGAGGTCAACAAAGTAGGTTGCCTCCGAGCAGTCATAAGATTGCACATTGACAAGTAAACAAGTGAGGCATGATATGACAAGTAAATTCACTTGAAAAGCAAATGGAGTTATATGAATATTAAACGGGCAGCCATGTAACGCACGTAAATCAAGTCATATAACTTATTTCAAAGTTCACGTAATCAAATAATAAGATTATTCAACATGCAACGACACCTACGTGGGACCGGGTGCAAGAAATGCCTACTTATCATCATGTAATCATCGAAATCATATTTAGGGCTATAAGGGAAACTACGGGCAGCCTACTAAACACATAATCAAACACAATATCCGTAAGATCAACACTTAGCGAGTTTACCTAGTTACTAGGGTTTCAATTTGTTTTTACCCGTGCGATTAAACCCCAAGTCATCTCGTAATTAAGCTCAAGCCATGCATTGATTAATTCCAACACCCTCAAGAATTCAAAACAGTCCATACAACATCCAAATGCCACAATCCCAAGCATTTAATACAACAAAAGAAGCTACAATAACTTTTCTAAGCATTTCACCAAGTGAAACTCTCACTGCAATGGACTGTTTTCTCACAATCATTAAGACAAGCAAACAATCTCCAATTCCAGTGAACAAGATTTCAAATTAAATCTTAAGGAGTGACATAAATTCAGAAACAAACCTCGCATCATTTGGAGTTCGGGTTCAATAGTTATAGCCAAAACAGTGAGACTACACAAAACTGTCCAGATTTGTACACATTTCAATACTTGTCGTTTTTGAGGGTCTTAGGGTAAGATTTAGCCTTAGTCCATTTCTGAAAAAAATGTCCAGAACTGAATAATCTAGTAGTACCCCAAATTTCATGCATTTTTGATATCATTTACTAAGTCAAAACTGGTTCGTTCTACAAGGTCAGTGAATCTGTCAAAACCTGCTTCATTTTTCCAGACTTTCCAGATTTGGACACATTTTAATAATTAGCCATTTTGAGGACCTTAGAGTCGAAATTAGCTTTGTACTATTTCTGTGAAAAGTATTCATAACTGGCAAAACTAGTTACCTACCAATTTTCACCCATTTTAAACATCATTTACCTAGTCAAAATCACCTCGCACCAACAAGACAGAAAGCTGTCACATACCCGATTTCATCTATCATCATATTCTAGCCAAGAATCTTGCCATGCATGTTTATAAAAGCTCATGAACACACATATATCTCAAGTGCAGAAGTAAAGATAAACATTTAAGGGCATGCATGTGGTTTTTTGAAAGATTTTCAAGAAGTTTTAGCCCTCACCTTAGCAAAACAACAAGAAGATGCACAAGACTCTTGATGGTTGCACAAGATTGACTATTTTCCTTGCTTAGCCGAGACACCACTCGATTTTCTCTATTTTTCCTAGCTTTGTGACCAAGTTCTTAGTAGGTGCATGTGGTTAGAACAAGAAGAAAAGAAATGGAAGCTAGAAAACTCACCTAAGCCGAAATGGAGGTTCAATGAGCTTGCATGTGAGTTTCTTGCAACCTAGCTTGCTTAGTCGAGCTCCCCAGCTTCTTGCATGCCTTGATGAACCATGGAGTGATGAAGATAAGCTATGGAGTGTAGAAACTCAGCCAAAGCCGAGAGAGAGAGAGAGAGAAGAATGAGAGGGAGAGAGAGAGGAATGAGAGGAAATGAGAGAAAGTGAAAGAAAATAAAAGCTTTGTTGCGCAAAGGAGCTTGTGTTGGCCTTGGGCATACAAATTTCAGACTTTTGTGTCTTCAAGAAGCATTTTGAATCATCTAGTATGGGCATGAAGCTTGTGTTGAAATGGTGGAGCTTTGGGGAGGGTTTTGAGCTAATTTTTTTTATGCATTTGTGTCATAGAATTGTCATAGAATGTCTAGGAATTAATTTGAATTAAGCAAGCAAGCACAAATGCTCACAAGGTGGTCGGCCAAGGCATTGCTAGAATCTGAATTTTTTGTCTTGGTTGAGCAATATTTTAATTGTGTTTTTGGGATATGCAAAGAATAAAGAATGTCTAGCATTTTGTGAGATTTTGTCTTCTAGTGGGTTGAATTAGTAATTTAATATTAGTTAGTGGGATTTGTAGGATTAATTAATGACCTAGTGCTTCGTGTAAGATGCTTTCTTGATTAGCATGAGGGCACGCTTTCCTAGGTTTTGGGCACGCACTACGAGACAAATGCGCATTTCCCAAGTAAATGCACGCAACCCTAAATGTATGCACATAATTCAATGCAAGGCATACAAAACGAAACACAATTCTTAAACCTAGGTCAAGGAACGCAAATCTAGGTTAGGGCACACGAAATGAGGTATCGCACGTAAATCGAGGTCGGGCCTCATATCCTCCCCTCCTTAAAAGAATTTCGTCCCGAAATTCAATATTACCTTTGAAATAAAGCTGGATACTGTTGCTCCATCTGGTCTCGCCTTTCCCACGTTGCTTCTTCAACTCCATGATGATCCCACAACACTTTCACCATCGGTATAGTTTTGTTGCGCAACTCTCGATCTTGCTGGTCTAGGATCCGAATGGGCTTCTCCTCATAAGACAAGTTCTCCCGAAGTTGCAATGGTTCTGGCTCCAAGACATGCGATGGATCAGGGTGATACTTCTGCAGCATTGAAACATGAAAGACGTCGTGAATATTGGAGAGGTTTTGGTGTAGTGCCAGGCGATACGCCAACTTGCCCACCTTCTCAATTATCTCAAATGATCCTACAAACCTCGGGCTTAACTTTCCACCCTTGCCGCGTTTAATCAGTCCTATTCGAGGTGATATCTTCAAGAATACCTTGTCGCCGACCTCAAACTCTAGACTCCGTCTCCGTCGGTCTGCATAACTCTTCTGCCTGCTCTGGGCGGTAAGCATCCGTTTTCGGATGAGGTGGATATTATCAATAGTCTTCATAAGTTCAGGTAGAAGGGTCGGGTCAAAAGTCTTCGTCTCACCCACTTCATCCCAGTAAATTGGGGATCGACACTTACGTCCATACAACGCCTCAAATGGGGCCATTCCGATAGTGGCCTGATAACTATTATTATAAGCAAACTCCGCTAGAGACAGGTATTTTTTCCAACCTTTCCCGAAGTCTAAAACACACGCCCTCAGCATATCCTCCAGAATCTGAATAGTTCTCTTCGATTGTCCATCAGTCTGAGGGTGATAAGACGTGCTGAAACTCAACTTCGTTCCCAAAGCTTCTTGCAATCTCTTCCAAAATCGGGAAGTAAAATGAGGATCCCTATCTGATACAATACTCACAGGCATCCCGTGCAATCTTACAATGTCCGCCACATACATATCTCCCAATTTCTCAGGACTATCCTCCTTGTTCATCGGCAAGAAATGCGCTGACTTGGTCAATCTATCCACTATGACCCAAACAGCGTCATGAGCCTTTTGTGACCTGGGCAGGTCCATAACAAAGTCCATAGTTATATGTTCCCATTTCCATTGAGGAATCTCCAATGGCTGAAGTAAACCTGCTGGTCGTTGATGTTCCGCTTTGACTCTCTGGCAAGTCAAACATTGTGCCACAAACTCTGCAATCTCTCTTTTCATGTTATTCCACCAATAGTGTTGCTTCAAATCCCAGTACATCTTTGTTCCGCCGGGGTGAATAGTGTATCTTGAATTATGGGCTTCTTCAAGAATCTTCTTTTTCAGCTCTGGCTCATTAGGATCACAAATCCGATTCCTAAATCTCCAAACACCATCATCATGAAACTTAAAATCTGTGTTGCTTTCCTTAATCTTCTAAAACTGTTGGTCCTTCTGTTGAGCCTCTCGTAATTCAGACAACAAGGTCGATTGAACTTGTGTAGTGGCAAAAAGTAATCCTTTTCGAGTCAATTGTGGTTTCCACAAAAATGCTTCCTCTAACAACTCTTGCACCTTAACTTTCAATTTCGCCATGCTTGCTTTCCTACTTAAGGCATCTGCAACTACATTTGCTTTACCAGACATATAATTGATTGTGCAGTTATAGTCATCCAAAAGCTCCATCCATCGCCTTTGCCTCATATTCAACTCTTTTTGTGAGAACAAGTATTTCAAGCTCTTGTGATCAGTAAACACCTCGAACTTGTTACCCCACAGATAGTGCCTCCATTTCTTGAGTGCAAACACCATAGCCGCTAACTCCAAATCATGCGTCAGGTAGTTCAATTCATACGGCTTTGGTTTCCTAGAGGCGTACGCAATCACTCTATCATTTTGCATCAACACACAACCTAGACCTTCCTTCGAAGCATCGCTATAGATTACAAAACCTTGACTTCCTTCAGGCAATGCAAGAACAGGTGCAGTAGTCAATCTTTTCTTCAATTCTTGGAAGCTGTTCTCACACTTGTCATCCCACACGAACTTTGTTTTCTTTTGAGTGAGCTTTGTAAGCGGTCCTGCGATCTTTGAGAAATCCTTCACGAACCTCCAATAATAGCCGGCTAGACCAAGAAAACTCCGAACCTCCGTAACGTTTTCCGGCTTCTTCCAAGACATCACTACTTCTATCTTTGCTGGATCCACTGCTATTCCCTCTTGGGATATGATATGCCCCAAAAATGCAATCTGCTGCAACCAAAATTCGCACTTACTAAACTTTGCATACAATTGATGCTCTCGAAGTTTCTGCAGTACCAACCGCAGATGTTGTTCATGCTCAGCCTCGGATTTCGAGTATATCAAAATATCATCAATGAAGATCACCACAAATTGGTCCAAGTAGGGTTGAAACACCCTATGCATCAAGTCCATAAAAGCTGCAGGGGCATTAGTTAGTCCAAAAGGCATCACCACATATTCATAATGCCCATATCTCATCCTGAAAGCCGTTTTAGGCACATCCTCCTTTTTGATCCGCAATTGATAGTACCCTTGCCTCAAGTCGAGTTTCGAATACACTTTGGCTCCTTGAAGTTGATCAAACAACTCGTCGATCAGTGGAAGTGGGTATTTATTCTTGACGGTCACTTGGTTCAATCCTCAGTAATCGATGTATAGCCTCAGCGTTCCGTCTTTCTTCTTTACAAATAGGACTGGTGCACCCCACGGTGAAGAACTTGGTTAAACAAACCCCTTCTTCAACAATCCTTGCAATTGGTCCTTCAATTCTTGTAGCTCAGCTGGTGTCATACGATAGGGAGCTTTAGATATCGGCTGGGTACCAGGCAATAATTCTATAATGAACTCGATCTCCCGATTTGGGGGTAAACCAGGCAATTCTTCTGGAAACACATCTACATAGTCTTTGATCACTGGCATCTCCTCCAATTTAGCTTTGTTAGATGGCTTATTGATGAGGTAAGCTAAGTATCCACTACACTTTTTTCTCAAGGACTTCACTGCTTTCATAGATGAAATGATGGAACTCCCGGTGAAATCTCTTCGACCCATTACCTCCAGTATTGGTTGACCAGGTATCTGGAACGTTATAATCTTCGTCCG
The DNA here is from genome assembly GCA_037974665.1 of Ehretia macrophylla. NCBI lineage: Eukaryota > Viridiplantae > Streptophyta > Magnoliopsida > Boraginales > Ehretiaceae > Ehretia > Ehretia macrophylla. Next base: position 28,940,947 of record CM075779.1, on the reverse strand, counting down.
GCAATCTAGTTGGGCATGATGCTTTGCCAACCAGTCCATCCCTAAAATGACCTCATAGTCTCGAAAAGGTAATACAATAAGATTGGCTGAGAATTCCCTATCTTTAATTTGGATTTTACATGCTTTACAAGCTGAGCTAGTAACAATTTTAGAACCCATCGGAGTACCAACTTCTACTTCGTAAGGCAAACATACAACTTGTAGTTTCACACGTTGCACACATAAGGGAGTAATAAATGAATGAGTAGCACCCGGATCAATTAGAACCCTAACAGGTTGATTCAGTATGAAGAATGTACCTTCAACAACAGCGGTCTCCTCCGGAAGCTCCTCGCACTCAATAGCATAAGCTTGAGCCTAAACTCTAGGAACTGGAGTCTTGCCTCTACCAGCTAGTTTAACCTGATTTTGTCCTGCTTGCCATTTAGGGCAATCCTTGATTTGATGCTGATCACTGCCATACCGCACATATCATCCTGACTTCTTCCAGTACTGGGCCTCGGTATGCCCCTTCTTGTCACAGTAAGAACAGTTGACAGACTGAGTAGCAGGTGAACTACCTGTGGATCCACGGGTGGAAGAGGCTGATGGTGCTTTAGTTGGGCCACGGTTGTTAACTGGTCTGTTTTGGCTCTGGCCCTGACTATGACTCTGGCTCTGGAATTTCCTTTGTTGACCTGAAGGCTGGTATGGTTTCTTGTTCGGCTGACTCGAACCGGCTCTATCAAGTTTTCTTTTCTCAACTCGGGAAACAGCAGCAAAGAGAGCAGAATAGGTATCGAAGTCATGCGAAGCCAACTGGTCCTGAATATCTGGCTCAATCCCATAGTAAATTTCCACATCTTCGCCTCCGGAGTACTGACCATGTATTGAGCATAACGGGACAGTCGGTCAAAACGAGCCTCGTACTGGGCCACCGTCATGTTACCCTGGTTCAAGTGCATGAATTCCTCAATCCGCCTCTGCCTAGAAACTGCAGGTACATATTTCTCCTTGAATGCCTTAACGAAATTACCCCACAAGCGAGGTGTCTGATCAGTTTCCCACAGTGCCTCCACAGTGTGCCACCAATGCTCAGCATCATTGTGCAACAAAAACACAGCAAACTCCACCTTCTCTTCATCAGTATAATCAAGTGGCCTGAAAAGCCTCTCGACCTCAGACAACCAAGCCTCTGCTTTCTCATCATCAGATTCCCCGTGGAATTTGGACGGGCGAAAGTCAAGGAACTCCCTCATTCTGCTATGCCTCCCATGGTTACCATCATTCCTGTTGTTGTTGTTGTTTGCTTCTCGTGTATCTTGACGTTCCATCACCCGCGACACACGATCTATGACATTTACCATCATGTTAAACATAGCTATGCCGGGATTAGTTTGATAGGCATCTCCGGTCTCTTGGGGTTCACCGCTCCTATTAGTAGTGCGGGTACTAGGGCCAGCCATCTATAGGCATAGATTACGATGCACAATTTATTGAAATACGACGAACAAGAATTTAATGCATAAGATATGCAACATAATATAGATACATAATTCCAGAAACAATTAAGACAGGTTAATCACTTAAGCACATAGAACATAGAAGGCACATTTAACATTCTCACACAATAACATATAAACAAGTCATCCTAATTACCTTAGGGCTCTACCCATGGTCCGAGAGTTAAACCAGGCTTAAGCAATCTAAGCTCTGATATTAGGGCACGCAATTCAAGGTGAGTGCACACAAATTGAGGTATCGCACATAAATCAAAGTCAGGGCACGTAAGTCGAGGATTAAGGCACACAATTCTAGGTCAAGGCACGTATGATGAGGCATGCACAAAAATCAAGACAGGGCACGTAATTAAGGTCAATCATATAATTTTGGGTCTAAGGCACGCAAATCAAGGTAACACACGTAATTCTGGGTCGGGCCTCACACTGTGCATCACGTAACGCCATACAGATCAAAACTTATGGGCACCGGAGCGACGGAGACCTGGTCCCAATTCCCGCGTTCTCGGTTTGCGGGTCCAGCCTATACGTGAAACGAAGTTGTCTTGCCCAAGGTGCCATGTGATTCAATAATAGAAATATGATGGATTAGATTGTCGTCCTTTTTGCAGATCACAACGTACGATCCGGGACGGAAAAATAACACAAAAGAAGAAAAGTATCCTGAAATAGATGAAAACGTTCGATTTTAGGCTCTGAAAATAAGCGCAGCTGAGCAGGCTTGCTGCTCCCGTCGTAGAGCTCTCGAAGAGCTTTCCAACGGTATGTTGTGCGCCGCATAACTCCTTATGGATCAAAAGTTATGGGCACCGAAGCGACGGATACCTGTTCACAAGTCCCACACCCTCGATTTGCAGGCCCAGCCTCTATGTGAAGCGAAGTTGTCTTGACGAAGGTGCCATGGGATTCGATAATAGAAATGTGATGGATTAGGTTGTCATCCTTTTCGCAGCTGACGACGTACGATCTGAGACAGAAAAATGGCTCAAAAGAAGAAAAGTGTCTCGAAATTGATGAAAATGTTCGATTGTGGGATTCGAAAATAGGCGCAGTCGAGCAGGCTTGTAGCACCCATCGTAGAGCTCTCGAAAATCTTTCCAACGATATGATGTGCGCCGCTAATGCCTTACAAATCAAAAGTTATGGGCACCGAAGCGACGGATACTTGGTCACAAGACCCACGCCCTCAGTTTACAGGCCCAACCTCTACGTGAAGCGAAGTTGTCTTGCCCAAGGTACCGTGGGATTCGATAACAGAAATGTGACGGATTAGGTTGTCATCCTTTTCACGGCTTACGACGTACGATCCAGGATGGAAAAACAGTGCAAAAAAAGAAAAATATCCTCAAACTGATGAAAATGTTCGATTTTGTTCTCCAAAAACAGGTGCAGCCGAGTAGGCTTGCTGCACCTGTCGTAGAGCTCTTGAAGAGCTCTCCAACGGTATGATGTGCGTTACGTAACTTCTTACTGATCAAAAGTTATGGGCACCGGAGCGACGGATACCTGGTCACAAGCCTCACGCCCTCATTTTACGGGCCCAACATTTACGTGATGTGAAGTTGTCTTGCCCAAGGTATCGTGGGATTCGATAATAGCAATGTGATGGATTAGGTAGTCATCCTTTTCGCGGCTCACGACGTACGATCCGGGATTAAAAAATAGCACAAAAGAAGAAAAGTATCCCGAAACTGATGAAAACATTTGATTTTCGGATTCGAAAACAGGCACTGTAGTGCAAGCTTGCCGCCCCCGTCGTAGAGCTCTCGGAGAGCTTTCCAACGGTATGATGTGCACCGTGTAACTCCTTACAGATCAAAAGTTATGGGCACCAGAGTGACGTAGACTTGGTAACAAGCCCCACGCCCTCGGTTTACGGACCCAGCCTCTACATGAAATGAAGTTGTCAAGCCCATGGTGCCATGGGATTCGGTAATAGAAATGAGATGGATTAGGTTGTCATCCTTTTTGCGACTGATGATGTACGATCCAAGACGGAAAAATAGCTCAAAAGAAGAAAAGTGTCTCGAAATTGATAAAAACGTTCGATTGTGGGATCCGAAAACAAGCGCAATCGAGCAGGCTTGCAGCATCCGTGGTAGAGCTCTCGGAAAGCTTTCCAACGATATGATGTGTGCCGCTAATACCTTACAGATCAAAAGTTATGGGCACCGGAGCGAGGGAGACCTGGTCCCAAGCCCCACGCCCTCGGTTTGCGGTCCCAGTCTCTACATGAAGTGAAGTTGTCATGCCCAAGGTATCATGGGATTTGATAATATAAATGTGATATATTAGGTTGTCGTCCTTTTCCCGGCTCACGACGCACGATCCGGGACAGAAAAACTGAGCAAAAGAAGAAAAGTATCTTGAAACTAATGAAAACGTTCGATTTTGGACTCTGAAAACAGGCACAGTCGAGTAAGCTTGCTGCACCCGTCGCAGAGCTCTCGGAGAGCTTTCGAACGGTATGCTGTGCGCCACGTAACTCCTTACGGATCAAAAGTTATGGGCACCGGGTCACAAGCCTTACGCCCTCGATTTACGGGCCCAGCCTCTATGTGAAACAAAGTTGTCTTGACGAAGGTGCCATGAGATTCGATAATATAAATGTGATAGATTAGGTTGTCGTCCTTTTTGCGGCTCACGACGTAAGATCCGGGATGGAAAAAAAGCGAAAAAGAAGAAAAGTGTCTTGAAACTGATGAAAAAGTTCAATTTTTACTCCGAAAATAGGCACAGCCGAACAGTTTTGCTGCACTAGTCGTAGAGCTTTCCAACGGTATGTTGTGCACCGCGTAACTCCTTACAGATCAAAAGTTATAAGCACCGGAGAGACGGATACCCGGTCACAAGACCCACGCCCTCAGTTTATAGGCCCAACCTCTACGTGAAGCGAAGTTGTTTTGCCCAAGGTACCGTAGGATTCGATAATAGAAATGTGAGGGATTAGGTTGTCATCCTTTTCACGGCTCACGACGTACGATCAAGGATGAAAAAATAGCGCAAAAGAAGTAAAGTATCCTGAAACTGATGAAAATGTTCAATTTTGTTCTCCAAAAACAGGCGTAGCCGAGTAGGCTTACTGCACCTGTCGTAGAGCTCTTGAAGAGCTCTCCTACGGTATGCTGTGTGCTGCGTAACTTCTTACGGATCAAAAGTTATGGGCACCGGAGCGACGGATACTAGGTCCCAAGCCTCACGCCCTCAGTTTACGGGCCCAACCTTTACGTGATGCGAAGTTGTCTTGCCCAATGTGCCATGGGATTCGATAATAGAAATGTGATGGATTAGGTAGTCGTCCTTTTCGAGGCTCACGACGTATGATGCGGGATGAAAAAATAGTGCAAAAGAAGAAAAGTGTCCCCAAACTGATAAAAACGTTCGATTTTTGGATCCAAAAATAGGCGCTGCCGCGTAAGCTTGCCGCCCCCGTCGTAGAGCTCTCGGAGAGCTTTTCAACGGTATGATGTGCACCGCATAACTCCTTACGGATCAAAAGTTATGGGCACCAGAGCGACGTAGACTTGGTAACAAGCCTCACGCCCTCGGTTTACGGGCCCAGTCTCTACATGAAATGAAGTTGTCAAGCCCAAGGTGCAATGGGATTCGGTAATAGAAATGTGATGGATTAGGTTGTCATCCTTTTCGCTGCGGACAACGTACGATCCAAGACGGAAAAATAGCGCAAAAGAAGAAAAGTGTCTCGAAATTGGTGAAAACGTTCGATTGTGGGATCCGAAAATAGGCACAGTCGAGCAGGCTTGAAACACCCGTCGTAGAGCTCTCGGAAAGCTTTCCAACGATATGCTGTGCGCCACTAACGCCTTCCGGATCAAAAGTTATGGGCACCGGAGAGACGGAGACTTGGTCCCAAGCCCCACACCCTCGGTTTGCGGTCCCAGTCTCTACGTGAAGCGAAGTTGTCATGCCCAAGGTATCGTGGGATTCGATAATATAAATGTGATGGATTAGGTTGTCGTCCTTTTCCCGGCTCACGACGTACGATCCGTGACGGAAAAATAGCGTAAAAAAAGAAAAGTATCCCGAAACTGATGAAAATATTCAATTTTGGGCTCCGAAAATAGGCGTAGCCGAGTAAACTTGCTGCACCCATCGTAGAGCTCTCGGAGAGCTTTCGAACGGTATGTTGTGCATCACGTAACTCCTTACAGATCAAAAGTTATGGGCACCGGAGCGACGTAGACCTGGTCACAAGCCCCACGCCCTCGGTTTGTAGGCCCAGCCTCTACGTGAAGCGAAGTTGTCTTGCCCAAGATGCCGTAGTATTCGATAATAGAAATGTGATGGATTAGGTTGTCATCCTTTTCGCGACTGACGACGTACGATCCGGGACAAAAAAACAGCGCAATAGAAGAAAAGTGTCCCAAAATTGATGAAAACGTTTGATTTTGGGCTTCGAAAATAGGCGCAGCCGAACAAGTTTGCTACACTTGTCGTAGATCTCTTGGAGAGCTTTCCAACGGTAAGCTGTGCGCCGCATAACCCTTACGGATCAAAAGTTATGGGCACCGGAGCGACGGATACCTGGTTACAAGCCCCACGCCCTCGGTTTGTGGGCCCCGACTCTACGTGAAGTCAAGTTGTCATGCCCAAGGTGCCGTGGGCTTCAAAAATAGAAATGTGATGGATTAGGTTGTCATCCTTTTCGTGGCTCACGACGTACAATCCGGGACGGAAAAAAAGTGCAAAAGAAGAAAAGTGTCCCGAAACTGATGAAAATGTTCAATTTTGAAATCCAAAAATAGACGCAGCCAAGAAAACTTGCAGCAGCCATCGTAGAGCTCTCGGGGAGCTTTCCAACGGTATGCTGTGCGCCGCGTAACGCCTTACGAATCAAAAGCTATGGGCACCAGAGCGACGGAGACCTTGTCCCAAGCCCCACGCCCTTGGTTTGCGGGCCCAACCTCTATGTGAAGCGAAATGGTCTTGCCTAAGGTGTCATGAGATTCGGTAATAAAAATATGATGGATTAGGTTGTCGTCCTTTTCGCAACTCACGACGTACGATCCGGGACAGAAAAATAGCGCAAAAGAAGAAATGTGTCCCAAAACTGATGAAAACGTTCAACTTTGGGCTCCGAAAATAGGTGCAGCAGAGCAAGCTTGCTACACCCGTCGTAGATCTCTCGGAGAGCTTTCCAATGGTATGTTGTACGCTTCGTAACTCCTTTCGGATCAAAAGTTATGGGCACCGGAGCGACGGATACCTGGTCACAAGCCCCATGCCCTCGGTTTACGGGCCCAACCTCTATGTGAAGTGAAGTTGTCTTGCCAAGGTGTCATTGGATTCGATAATAGAAATGTGACGGATTAGATTGTCATAATTTTTGTGGCTCACGACGTACGATCTGGGACGAAAAAATAGCGTAAAAGAAAAAACGTTTCCAGAAACTAATGAAAATGTTCAATTTTGGGCTACGAAAACAGGCAAAGCCAGCTGCCTCTGTCGTAGAGCTCTCAAGGAGCTTTCCAACAGTATGCTGTGCGCTGCGTAACTTTTTACGGATCAAAAGTTATGGGCACCGCAGCGACGGAGACCTGGTCCTAAGCCCCACGCACTAGGTTTGCGGGCCCAACCTCTACATGAAGCAAAGTTGTCTTGACCAAGGTGCCGTCGTGGGATTCGATAGTAGAAATGTGACGAATTAGGTTGTCGTCCTTTTCGCGGCTCACGACGTACGTTCCGGGATGAAAAAATAGCGTAAAAGAGGAAAAGTGTCCCAAAACTAATGAAAACATTCGATTTTGGGCTCCGAAAATAGGCGCAGTTGAGCAGGCTTGCTGCACCCATCGTAGAGCTCTCGGAGAGCTTCCAACGGTATGCTGTGCGCTGCGTAGCTCCTTAGAAATAAAAAGTTGTGGGCACCAGAGCGACGTAGACCAGGTCATAGCCCTACGCCCTCGGTTTGCGGACCCAGCCTCTACGTGAAGTGAAGTTGTCATGCCCAAGGTACCGTGGGATTCGATAATAGAAATGTGATTGATTAGGTTGTCTTCCTTTTCACGGCTCACGACGTACGATCCAGGATGAAAAAATAGCGCAAAAGAATAAAAGTCTCTTGAAACTGATGAAAACGTTCGATTTTGGGCTTCGAAAATTGGTGCAGCCGAGTAGGCTTGTTGCACCCGTCGTAGAGCTCTCGAAGAGCTTTCCAACGGTATGCTGTGCATCGCGTAATGCCTTACGGATCAAAAGTTATGGGCACCGGAGCGACGTAGACCTGGTCACAAGTCCCACACCCTCGGTTTGTGGGCCCAGCCTCTACGTGAAGTGAAGTTGTCATGCCCAAGGTACCGTGGGATTCAGTAATAGAAATGTGACGGATTATGTTGTTGTCCTTTTCGCGGTTGACGATGTACGATCCGGGACGAAAAAATAGCGCAAAAGAAGAAAAGTGTCCTAAAACTTATGAAAACGTTCGATTTTAGGCTCTGAAAACAGGCACTGCCAAGCAGGCTTGGTGCACCATCGTAGAGCTCTCGGAGAGCTTTCCAACGGTATGTTGTGCGCCGCGTAACGCCTTACGGATCAAAATTTATGGGCACCGGAGCGACGGAGACCTGGTTCCATGCCCTACGCCTTCGGTTTGCGGGCCAAGCCTCTACGTGATGCAAAGTTGTCTTGCCCAAGGTACCGTGGGATTCGATAATAGAAATGTGATGGATTAGGTTGTCGTCCTTTTCGCGGATCAGTACGTACGATCCGGCACAAAAAAATATTAGAAAAGAAGAAAAGTGTCCCGAAATGGATGAAAACGTTCGATTTTGGGCTCCGAAAATTGGCACAGCCGAGCAGGCTTGATGCACCTGTCGTATAGCTCTCGGAGAGCTTTCCAAAGGTATGATGTGCGTTGTGTAACGCCTTACGGATCAAAAGTTATGGGCACCAGAGCGACGGAGACCTAGTCCCAAGTCCCACGCCCTCAGTTTGCGGACCCAGCCTCTTTGTGAAGCGAAGTTGTCTTGACCAAGGTGCCTTGGGATTCGATAATAGATATGTGATGGATTAGGTTGACGTCCTTTTTTCGGCTCACGACGTACAATCCAGGACAGAAAAACAGCGCAAAAGAAGAAAAGTGTCCTAAAATTGATGAAAATGTTCGATTTTGTTCTCCAAAAATAGGCACAGCCGAGCAGGCTTGCCACATTAGTAGTATATCTCTCGAAGGGATTTCCAACGGTATGCTATGCGCCACGTAACTCCTTTCAGATCAAAAGTTATGGGCACGGGAGCGACGGATACCTGGTCACAAGCCCCACGCCCTCAGTTTACGGGCCCAGCCTCTACGTGAAGCGAAGTTGTCTTGCCCAAGGTGCCGTGAGATTCGATAATAGAAATGTGATGGATTCGGTTGTCGTACTTTTCGCGGCTCACGACGTACGATTCGGGATGGAAAAATAGAGCAAAAGAAGAAAAGTGTCCCGAAACTGATGAAAATATTCGATTTTGGGCTCCGAAATCATTCGTAGCAGAGCAGGCTTGATGCCCCAGACGTAGAGCTCTCTGAGAGCTTTCTAACAGTATGTTGTGCGACGCGTAACTCCTTACGGATAAAAAGTTATGGGAACCGGAGCGACGTATACCAGGTCATAAGCCCCACGCCCTAGGTTTGCGGGCCCAGCCGCTACGTGAAGTGAAGTTGTCATGCCCAAGGTGACATGGGATTCGGTAATAGAAATGTGATTGATTAGGTTGTAGTCCTTTTCGCGGCTCATGACGTAAGATCCGGGACGGAAAAGCAGCGCAAAAGAAGAAAAGTATCCCAAAACTGATGAAAACGTTCAATTTTGGGATCCGAAAATAGGTGCAGCTGAGTAGGTTTGTTGCACCAGTCGTAGAGCTCTCGGAGAACTTTCCAACGATATGCTGTGTGTTGTGTAACTCTTTACGGATCCAAACTTATGGGCACCGGAGCACCGTAGACCTGGTCACAAGCCCCACGCCCTCGGTTTGTGGGCCCAGTCTCTACGTTAAGTGAAGTTATCATGCCCAAGGTGCCATGGGATTCGGTAATAGAAATGTGATGGATTAGGTTGTCTTCCTTTTTGCGGCTGACAACGTACGATCCGGGACAGAAAAATAGCGCAAAAGAAGAAAAGTGTCTCGATACTGATGAAAACGTTCAATTTTAGGCTGCGAAAACAGGTGCAGCCGAGCATGCTTGTAGCCTTCGTCGTAGAGCTCTTGGAGAAATTTCTAACGGCATGCTGTGCGCCGCGTAACGCCTTACGGATCAAAAGTTATGGGCACCAGAGCGACGGAGACTTGGTCCTAAGCCCCACACCCTTGGTTTGCGGGCCTAGCCTCTACGTGAAAAAAAGTTGGCTTGCCCAAGGTGCCGTGGGATTCGATAATAGAAATGTGATGGATTAGGTTGTCATCCTTTTCGCGTCTCACGACGTACGATCCGAGATGGAAAAACAGCGCAAAAGAAGAAAAGTGTCCCAAAACTGATGAAAACATTCGATTTTGTTCTTCGAAAATAGGCGTCATCTTGTAAGCTTGCTACACTAGTCGTAGAGCTTTGGAAGAGCTTTCCAATGGTATGTTGTGCGCCATGAAACTCCTTACGGACCAAAAGTTATGGGCACCGGAGCGACGTAAACCTGGTCACAAGCCCCACGCCCTCGGTTTGTGGGCCCAGCCTCTACGTGAAGTGAAGTTGTCATACCCAAGGTGCCATGGGATTTGGTAATAGAAATGTGATGGATTAGGTTGTCGTCCTTTTCGCGGATTAGGATGTACGATCCGGGACGAAAAAACAGAGCAAAAGAAGAAAAGTGTCCCAAAACTGATGAAAACGTTTGATTTTGAACTTCGAAAACGGGCACAATCAAGCAGGCTTGTAGCACCCGTCGTAGAGCTCTCGGAGAGCTTTCCAAAGGTATGTTGTGCGCCACGTAACGCCTAACGGATCAAAAATTATGGGGACCAGAGCGACGGAGACCTGGTCCCAAGCCCTACGCCCTGGGTTTGCGGGCCCAACCTCTTTGTGAAGCGAAGTTGTCTTGGCCAAGGTGCCATGGGATTTGATAATATAAATGTGATGGATTAGGTTGTCGTCCTTTTCGCGGCTCACGACGTATGATCCGGGATGGAAAAACAGCGCAAAAGAAGAAAAGTATCCCGAAACTAATGAAAACATTCGATTTTGGTCTCCGAAAATAGGCGCAGCCGACTAGGCTTGCTGCACCAGTCATGGAGCTCTCGAAGTGCTTTCCAACGGTATGCTATGCACCGCGTAACACCTTTTAGATCAAAAGTTATTGGCACCAGAGCGACAGATACCAGGTCACAAGCCCCACGCCCTTGGTTTGCGTGCCCAGCCTCTACGTAAAGCAAAGTTGTCTTGCCCAAGGTGCCGTGGGATTTGATAATAGAAATGTGATGGATTAGGTTATTGTCCTCTTCGCGGCTCACGACATACAATTCGGGATAGAAAAACAGCGCAAAAGAAGAAAAGTGTCCCAAAACTGATGAAAACGTTCGATTTTGTTCTCCGAAAAAAGGCGCACCCAAGTAGGCTTGCTGCACTAGTCGTAGAGCTCTCGAAGAGCTTTCCAACGGTAAGCTGTGCACCGCGTCACTCCTTTCGGATCAAAAGTTATGGGCATCAGAGCGACAGATACCTGGTCACAAGCCCCACGCCCTCGGTTCACGGGCCCAGCCACTATGTGAAGCGAAGTTGTCTTGCCCAAGGTGCCATGGGATTTGATAATGGAAATGTGATGGATTAGGTTGTCGTACTTTTCGCGGCGCACGACGTACAATCCGGGACGAAAAAATAGTGCAAAAGAAGAAAAGTGTCCCAAAACTGATGAAAACGTTCGATTTTGGGCTCCAAAAATAGGCGCAGCAGAGCAGGCTTGCTGCCCTGTTCGTAGAGCTCTTGGAGAGCTTTCCAACGGTTTGCTGTGCGCCGTGTAACTCCTTACAGATAAAAAGTTATGGGCACCGGAGCGACGTAGACCAGGTCACAAGCCCTACGCCCTCGGTTTGCGGGCCCAGCCGCAACGTGAAGTGAAGTTGTCATGCCCAAGGTACCGTGGGATTCGGTAATAGAAATGTGATTGATTAGGTTGTTGTCCTTTTCGTGGCTGACGACGTACGATCCAGGACGAAAAAATAGCGCAAAAGAAGAAAAGTGTCCCGAAACTGATGAAAACGTTTGATTTTGGGCTCCAAAAATAGGCACAGCCGCACAGGTTTGTAGCACCATCGTAGAGCTCTCAGAGAACTTTCCAAAGGTATGTTGTGCGCCGCGTAACGCCTTACGGATCAAAAGTCATGGGAACCGGAGCGACGGAGACCTAGTCCTAAGCCCCACGCCCTCGGTTTGCCGGCCCAGCCTCTACGTGAAGTGAAGTTGTCTTTCCCAAGATGCTATGGGATTCGATAATAGAAATGTGATGGATCAGGTTGTCGTCCTTTTGGCGGCTCACGACGTACGATCCGAGATGAAAAAGCAGCGCAAAAGATGAAAAGTGTCACAAAATTGATGAAAATGTTAGATTTTGGGCTCCGAAAACAAGTGCAACAGAGTAGGCTTGTTGCACCCATCGTAGAGCTCTCGGAGAGCTTTCCAACGATATGCTGTGCGCCGCCTAACGCCTTACGGATCAAAAGTTATGGGCATCGGAGCGATAGAGACCTAGTCCCAAGCCCCATGCCCTCGGTTTGCGGGCCCAGCCTCTGCGTGAAGTAAAGTTGTCTTGCCCAAGGTGCTGTGGGATTCGATAATAGAAATGTGATGGATTAGGTTGTCATCCTTTTCGCGGCTCACAGCATACGATCCAGGACAGAAAAATAGCACAAAAGAAGAAAAGTGTTCTGAAACTGATGAAAATGTTCGATTTTGTTCTCCGAAAATAGGCGCAGCAGAGTAGGCTCGCTGCACCAATCGTAGAGCTCTCGAAGAGCTTTCCAATGGTATGTTGTGCACCGCATAACGCCTTTCGGATCAAAAGTTATGGGCACCGGAGCGACAGATACCTGGTCACAAGCCCCACGCCCTCGGTTTACGGGCCCAGCCTCTACGTGAAACGAATTTGTCTTGCCCAAGGTTCTGTGGGATTCGATAATTGAAATGTGATGGATTAGGTTGTCGTACTTTTCGCGGCTCACGACATACGATCCGTGACGGAAAAATACCGCAAAAGAAGAAAAGTATCCCTAAACTGATGAAAACATTCAATTTTGGACTCCGAAAGAAAGCGCAGCAAAGCAGGCTTGTTGCCCCCGTTGTAGAGCTCTCGGAGAGCTTTCCAACGGTATGCTGTGCGCTGCGTAACTCCTTACAGATAAAAAGTTATGGGCACCGGAGCGACGGATACCTGGTCCTATGCCCCACGCCCTCGGTTTGCGGGCCCAGCCTCTACGTGAAACGAAATTTTCTTGCCTAAGGTGCCGTGGGATTCGATAGTGGAAATGTGATGGATTTGGTTGTCATCCTTTTCGTGACTCACGACGTACGATCCGGGATGAAAAAATAGCGCAAAAGAAGAAAAGTGTCCCAGAACTGATGAAAACGTTCGATTTTGGGCTCCAAAAATAGGCGCAACAGAGCAGGCTTATTGCACTAGTCGTAGAGCTCTTGGAGAGCTTTCCAACGGTATATTGTGCGCCGCGTAACTCCTTATGGATAAAAAGTTATGGGCACCGGAGCGACGTAGACCAGCTCACAATCCCCACGCCCTCGGTTTGCGAGCCCAGCCTCTACGTGAAGTGAAGTTGCCATGGCCAAGGTACTGTGGGATTTGGTAATAGACATGTGATTGGTTAGGTTGTCGCCCTTTTTGCGGCTGGTGACGTACGATCCGAGATGAAAAAATAGCACAAAAGACAAAAAGTGTCCCGAAACTGATGAAAATGTTTGATTTTGGGCTCCGAAAATAGGCGCAACTGAGCAAAATTGCTACACCCGTCGTAGAGCTCTCGGAGAGCTTTCCAAAGGTATGCTGTGTGCCGCATAACGCCTTACGGATCAAAAGTAATGGGCACCGGAGCAACGGAGACCTGGTCCCAAGCCCCACGCCCTCGGTTTGCAGGCCCAGCCTCTACGTGAAGTGAAGTTGTCTTGCCCAAGGTGTCGTGGGATTCGATAATAAAAATGTGACGCATTAGGTTGTCGTCCTTTTCGCAGCTAACAACATACGATCCGAGACGGAAAAGCAGCGCAAAAGAAGAAAAGTATCCCGAAACTGATGAAAGTGTTCTATTTTGGGCTCTGAAAACAGGTGCAGCCGAGCAGGCTTGTTGCACCCGTCGTAGAGCTCTCGATGAGCTTTCAAACGGTATGCTGTGCACCATGTAACTCCTTACAAATCTATAGTTATGGGCACCGGAGCTACGTAGACATGGTCACAAGCCCCACGCCCTCGGTTTGTGGGCCCAACCTCTACGTGAAGTGAAGTTGTCATACCCAAGGTGCCATGGGATTCGGTAATAAAAATGTGATGGATTAGGTTGTCGTCTTTTTCGCGGCTGACGACGTACGATCCGGGGTGAAAAAATAGCGCAAAAGAAGATAAGTGTCCCGAAATTGATGAAAATGTTCAAATTTAGGCTCGAAAAACAGGTGCAGCTGAGCAGGCTTGTAGCACCCGTCGTAGAGCTCTCAGAGAACTTTTCAACGGTATGTTGTGTGCCACGTAACGCCTTACGGATCAAAACTTATGGGCATCGGAGCGACGGAGACTTGGTCCCAAGCCCCACGCCCTCGAGTTGCGAGCCCAGCCTCTACGTGAAGCAAAGTTGTCTTGCCCAAGTTGCCGTGGAATTCGATAATAGAAATGTGATGGATTAGGTTGTCGTCCTTTTCGTGGATCAAGACGTACGATCTGGGACCAAAAAACAGCACAAAAGAAGAAAAGTGTCCCGAAACTAATGAAAATGTTCGATTTTGTTCTCCGAAAATAGGAGCAGCCGAGCAGGCTTGCTGCACCTATCGTAGAGCTCTCGAAGTGCTTTCCAACGGTATACTCTGCACCACGTAACTCTTAACGGATCAAAAGTTATGGGCATCGGAGCGACGGATACCTGGTCATAAGCCCCACGCCCTCGATTTACGGGCCCAGCCTCTACGTGAAGCGAAGTTGTGTTGCCCAAGGTGTCGTGGGATTCGATAATAGAAATGTGATGGATTAGGATGTCATCCTTTTTGCGGTTCACGACATACGATCTGGGATGGAAAAACAGCGCAAAAGAAGAAAAATATCCCGAAACTAATGAAAACGTTCGATTTTGGGCTCCTAAAACAGGCGGAGCAAAGCTGGATTGCTGCCCTTGTCGTAGAGCTCTTGGAGAGCTTTCCAACGGTATGCTGTGTGTAGCGTAACTCTTTACGGATCAAAAGTTATGGACACTTGAGCGACGTAGACCTGGTCACAAGCCCCATGCCCTCTGTTTGCGGGCCCAACCTCTATGTGAAGTGAAGTTGTCATGCCCAAAGTGCCATGGGATTCGGTAATAGAAATGTGATGGATTACGTTGTCGTCCTTTTTGCAGTTCACGACGTACGATTCGGGACGAAAAAACAGCGCAAAAGAAGAAAAGTATCCCGAAACTGATGAAAACGTTCGATTTTGGGCTCCGAAAATAGGCGCAACTGTGAGGCCCGACCACGAATAACGTGTGTTACCTCGATTTGTGTGCCTTAGTCCCATAATTATATGATTGACCTTAATTACGTGCCCTGTCTTGATTTTTGTACATGCCTCGTCATACGTGCCTTGACCTAGAATTGTGTGCCCTAATCCTTGACTTACGTGCCCTGACTTCGATTTACGTACAATACCTTGATTTGTGTACACTGACCCTGAACTGCATGCCCTAACCTAGGTTTAAGAGTCGTACCTCGATTTACGTGCATTGTATTGAATTACATGCCTGCATTCGTTTACATGCATTCACCTAGGGTTACGTACATTTGTATTAGAATCTGTGCATTTATCTTGAAGTACGTGCCTTATCTCGTAGTTCATGTCTACCTTGTGATTCGTGCCCCGTATTGATTTATGTGCTTGTCTCGTAGTGCGTGTCATACCTCGTAGTGCGTATCCTAGACCTAGGAAAGCGTGCCCGCACACTAATCAACAAAGAATCCTACACAAAGCACTAGACTATTAAATAATCCTACACAATTCATTAACCAATATTATATTCTTAATTCAAATTCTCTACAAACTCCACTAACAATAAAATAACACTAAACTATTCCTACATTTTCCATTATCTATTATTCTATTCATAATTCAAACTCATCAACAAACATTCCTGTATTTTATTCTACCTAGATTCCCTAATTTCCCAACATTCCTATGACAACACAAGACACCATGCTACCTAGGATAGACAAAACAAAAACAATCATATTTTAAACACTCAATATTCCTCACAAAGCACAAGAATGCATAAAAAATACACACCACACACTACCCTAGCCCTCATTTTCGACCAAGGCACCCAAATACAATTAAAATTCAAAATTTACATCAAAAACATCTCACACATGCTCTCTCAACTCACTAAAACCGAGCACACACACACACACTAAAACTTCACTTTTCCTCACAAACTCTCTTATTCTCTCTCCTTCTTTCTCATTTTCGACCATGGCAGCCCCTTGAGCATTCAAGGCTCCTAACAACTCTCTAAGACTCTCCCAAGCTCGGCCATAGCAAGCACAAGCAAGGCAACTAGCTCAAAAACACACACAAGCTCACAAAACTCATCATTTTTGGCCTAAGGTAAGTCTTGATAGTTTTCTTCCATTTCTTTTGGTTTCACACACATTCGCACCTTCCTCACATGCTAACTAAGCTAGAAATTAAGGGAAGACAAGCCATCTCTCGGCCAAAGCAAGGAAGAAGTTCCCTTTGTACATTTTGAAGAGCATTTGTGCATCTTTAACCATCAATAGGCTAAGATGAGGGTTAAACTCTTTTAAAAGCTTTCAAAAATCACACGCATGCCTTCATATGACTATATTTACCTCTGTAGTTGTTGTATATGTGTGTATATGAGCTTATATGACCATGCATGGCTAGATTTTTGGCTAGAACTTGAAGATAGGTAAAAACGTGTTGCTGGCAGTTTTCTGATCTTGTGGTACGAAGCACTTTTGGCTTAGTAAACTTTGGTAAACATGTGTGAAAATTGGTAGGTCACTATTTTTGCCAGTTCTAAGCATTTTTCACAGAAATAGGCCAAGGACAATTCTGACTCTAAGCCCTCCAAAATGGTCAAACATCGTGAGGTGTCTAAATCTGGAAGAATTGAAAAAATGAAATAGGTTTCTAGCAGATTTCTGACTCTGTAGAACGAAGAATTTTTGACCTAGTAAATGCTGGTGAAAATGCATGAAAATTGGTCTGTTGCTATATTTTGTGGTTTTGGATATTTTTGTCAGAAATAGACCAAAGCCAATTCTGACTCTAAGATCCTCAAAAATAGCAAAGATCGTAATGTGTCTAAAACTGTACAATTTTGAGTAATCTCACGGTTTTGGCCATAACTCCTAAATCTGAACTCCAAATGATGCGCGGTTTGTTCCTAGATTTAAATCACTTATTAAGCTTTAATTTGAAATTTTTTTTCACTGAAATTAGAGATTGTTTGCTTGTCTAATGGAATGTAGGAAAACTGACCATTGCAGTGGGGTTTTGTTTAGTGATATGCTTAGAAACATGTTGTAACTTCTCTTGTGGTATTGAATGCTTGGAATTGTGGCACTTAGATGTTGTGTGGACTGTTATATCTGGTTGAGGTTGCTTCATTTGATTGATGTATGGCTTGGGATCACTAATTGATGAATGGTTGCTTAACCGCATGTGTAAGCACGGAATTAAGGCCCTATTGCATATGAAAACTTGTTAAGTGATGATCCTATGGCTAAATGCATTCAATTGTGTGGTTAGTAGGCTGCCTAATAAATGTTAGGTATGCTTGAAACGCTTTAAGTGTTACTTGTGGTGCTTAGCAAACAAAACCAACCCCGAGCACGGCCTTGTAAACCCTAATGGCCCCGTAGACTCCCAAGTCATAGACCACTTTTGTGTGAATTATAAATTGATATTGAGGAATGTTAATGGGCTGCCCGTAGTTATCCTTATAGCTCTAAATGTGATTCCCAGTGATTACATGTTGATAAGTAGACTTTTCTTGCACTCGGTCTCATGTAAACGTCATTGCATGCTTATATAATCTTATGACTTGATACGTGAACCCCGAAATGAGTTATATGACTTGATTTACATGTGTTACATGGCTTCCCGTTTACTGTTCATATGACTCTACATGTTTTACAAAGTAAAAATTTATGTTAAGTATGTCTCATTCGTTTACTTGGCAATATGTGATCTTGAAATTGCTCGGAGGCAACCTACTTTGTTGTCGTCCTAATGTGAATTGTTAAAAGACATTCTATGGCTTATTTGAACATGATTACTTGGCTGCCCGTGGAAGTTTAATTGCTTTCAAATTGATATATGAAATGATTACATGTTCTTACAATGCCTTATAGGCCAATATGTCAAAATGTGATCATATACTTACTCGGAGGAAACCTACTTTGTTGACTGTGAGACCCCATATTTTGCTTTATCTCGATTTGCGTGCATTACCTCGTTTTGCGTGAATTGACCAATTTATGTGCTATATAACTTAGAATGTGATAATTATGTGATTAATACTTCTAGTACATGCTAAGTGTGCATTCATAAAATTTTCATAAAAAACGGAATCAGAAATTTTATCGCCGGTTTTGATGAATAGTGTTTTTGAACACCTGTCTGCTAAAATTTTTACAGGGGTGTTTTAAATGTTTTAAAACCTAGGCCTCGGGTATTAATAGACCCGTGTTTGATTAAAATGGATTTGGAATCGGTTTTGAAATTTTAAAGATTTTTACACTTTCTTTTGCAAGAAAACGAGTTTTAAGCCGATTCGGGTGAAACTGTTTTAATGTAAAATTTTTTGTTACCTAAAATATAATGTCTAGAATTAATTTAAGTGTTAATTTTTTAGTTGAGCAAGAAATACTCAAGAAATGAATTAAAAGACTAGAAAAACAATTAAAGGACTAAATAAACTACTTTGACTTTGCATTTTTTTATTTGACCAAGCCTTTATATGCATAATATCATCAACACACACAAAACACAACACAAAACACACTCAAAAAATACACACATAGCCGAGAGCTTCAAGGGAGAAAAGAGAAAGAAATTTCAAAGGTTTTCAAATCAATTTTTCAAAGAAAACCCTAGTTTTTGTCCGTAGAACTTCGTGCCGAGTTGGATTCCGCTTGTTGGGCACGCATTGCATGCATATCTAGGCTTATATCGCATCAAAGGTGAGAGAAAAATTCTAGATCTCAAAAGTCATATTTTATTTTTTTGCTCATAACTGCATTTTGAACCGTTAGAATGTTAATTTGAAGTTATATTATTGCTCATCGCATGCTAGGGATCGTTTATGTGTATTACTACGAGATTTGAACCATTGTAGCGAAATTATTTATTTTCGGGTATTAAAAATTGATTAATTAGCCATTTGATGATTATCTTGTGTTGTTGAGGTTGGAATTGATTGCTGTCAATTTCTAAAAGTTGTTAATTACGTGGTAATGCCGTTATAATGCCGAATTTTCGATTGCGATGTTTGGGTGAAAATCCAAAATTTTCATCCTAGGTGCATTGAGGTTTTAGGGTTGTTGGGCTTGATTTTGATGTGTCTTGGTTGGTTTCCGAGAGGGCTAATGTAGTTGATTGAATGGATGAGTGTTTGAAACTGATTTAGAGTTGTTTGGATTAGTAGAATGTAAGATATGATTATTTGAAGTTTAGGTTGTCTTTCTTTAAATTGTTGAATTGAGCCTTTAGTTGATTGGGTGGTATTTGAGTGATTGAATTGTGAGTTGTTAATGGTTAGACTAGGGTTAGATTACGTGTTTCATGCATGTTAAGTTGGATGGCCTGCTTTGTCATCTAACTTAGTTGTTTGTTGTTTAATTAAATATTGATGTTATATTGATGTTATATTGATGTTATAATGATGTTATATTGATGTTATATTAATGATTATTGATGTTACACTGATGGAAATGGATGATTATTGATGATTATTGATTGATGATTGATGACCTGGGAGATAGGTAATTCTGTTAGATTGTCCTCCTGTGAATGATGTTTATTATTATTCTTGAGTCTTGGTGTATGTGTGCCACCTCTCGGGCAGTATCGGGTTGATAATGGCATGACTACCAGAGACTACCCCCAGCTCGCATGACGGAGGTATCATGGAGGGAGGGGCTAGTGAGGTACCTTGGGTGCATGAGCAATGGGGAGTTACAAGAAGAATGGTTGAGATCGTGATGGCGTTTGGAGCTACACCAAATTGAGTATCCTTTATTGATTGGTCATTATAGTTATGTGTTTATATTGTATTGATGTTTTATTGCATGTTTACTGCTCAAAGGATCATTTTCAAGGAGTATAGTAAATACTGTTAGAGATCTATCGGATCCTCGCTGAGCTTGTTTTATATAAGCTCACTCTCTATTATTGCATGCATACAGGTGTCCTTGAGCAAGATTACGGGTACGTGCCTCCAGAAGGGGAAAATGTGCCTTACGTTGATGAGTCTTATGTGCAGGAGTCTTTGCCATGAGATTGTTTATAGTTATTGTAATATGATGTATTGTAAAACCTACCTTAGTATAAAGACTTATGTATAATGGTTTAGTAGTCTTCTTTTAACCTTGTTTAGATTACTAAATTGGTTTATAGTCTATTTTCATAGGTATGTTAAAGTTAAGGTATTATGTTGGAATGGAGGCGTACAACTATGAATGGATTGTCTAAGAATGATTATTGTATAATATGGTTATGTTGTATGTTGTTAATAGTATTGAGGAATTAATTGTTGTTTGGTTGAGGAGTTTGATTGTATGGTGTTTTTAGAGGTTGGTTTAGAGCCTTAGTGTCTTAATTACTGTCGTTATACTGCCGAAATTCGGTTGCGTCCTGACTGATTATAGGTGGGGTCGAGTTGGGGCATGATATTTAAGTAGTATCAGAGCACTTGTTAGCTGTCAGCCGGGGTATTCTCGGATTGTGGGTAATGGTCTTAGCATGAAAGTATGTATGAAGTGAAAGAAAAGTGAACTATGTGTTAATATGGTTAAGTAATTAAGTGATTATGTGATTTAGTGCTTATGTGATTATGTGACTAATTTGTTTATGTGATTGATACTTAAGTGATTTATGTGCTTTATATGAGTTTGTTGTTTATGTGTTAATAGTTGTTCATAGTTTGTTAATGTGCTATAACCTGTGCTAACTCTTTGATTAGTAGAATGACGGGTAGACCGAGGACCAGAGGTAGGCTTGAGGTGACTGATGAGGTTCCGAGAAATGTGGCACCAGGCCAAGTTAGGGATGATGACCGCTTCGGAGCAGCTTTTGATAGGTTAACCAAGATCATGGCCGGGCAGGCACAGTTACTGGCAGGGCAGGCTGCCCAAACTCAGGCATTGCAGAATCAGTTACTGAACATACAAGGTGGGTACCACGGGCGTGGTACACTGAAAGAGTTTTTAGGGTATTATCCACCGCGGTTTCAGGGGGAGTCGGATGATCGGAAGGTTGAGGCGTGGATTAGTAAGGTGGAGAAGATCTTTGACCCTTTGGATTATACCAACGAGCAGAAGGTCACCTTTGTCGTGTACTTGCTGGATGATGAGGCAGAAGAATGGTGGCGCACGGTGAGAACTAGCTAGGCGACTCAGGGTATTCCATATGTTTGGGGTACCTTTCTATTAGCTTTTCGGGCAAAGTATGTCCCGAGGATTGTGAGGGAGCGGAGAGAGGCAGAGTCTCTAGCCTTAGTGCAGGGAGATGCTTCAGTGGCACAGTATGAGGCCACTTTCACTAGGTTGTCTCGGTATGCACCAGAGTATGTGGCTGACGAGGAACGTAAGACTCGTAGATTCATGTTGGGGTTGAGGCCCGAGATTCAGGATGCGATGACCCTGAATCAGTATGATATACTTACAAAGGCCTTTGATGCAGCTTCTAGACTGGAGAAGAGAAAGGGAGAACAGATTGTATCTAGCCAGCCTAGCAAGAGGCCATTTCAGCCTCAAGGTTAGCAGGGAGTGTATAGGCCTCCCGTACAGCAGGGTGTGTACAGGCCACCAGCTCAGCAGGGTTCTTACAGACCGCAAGGTCAGCAGAGTTATTATCGACCTCAATTTCAGCAAGGGTCCTATCAGGTTCAGTCCCAGTACAGGCCAGCCCAGTCTCAGGGTCAATACAGGCCTAGTTTTGTTAGACCTCAGCAGCAGGCTGGTACAGCTGCTTCTTCAGCTTCTGGTTCTTCCAGGGGCAGTGTCAGTGCTTCTTCACCGCAGTGTACTTACTGCAAGCGCTAGGGCCATGTAGAGGCCGACTGCAGGGTGAAGTCAGGGGCTTGTTTGGGTTGCGGTAGCAATCAGCATAGGGCGAAGGATTGCCCTAGATATCAGAGGACTTAGAGTCAGGCAGCGACTCAGGGTTATCAGGGTCGACCTGCGGGCAATGCACCTCAGCAGCAGCGGGTTCAGGCTCGGGCCTACACAGTTGACTTGGAAGAGATGCCTGAGGAGAGTGCAGTTGTAGAAGGTAACTTCCTTATACTTGATCAACTTGTTAAAGTGTTGATTGATTCTGGTGCTACGCATTCTTTCATTACTCCTGTTTGTGTGCAACGTGTTAATGTGCAACCTGAAAGACTGCCTTATGTAGTTGAGATTAGTACCTCTTTGACTGATAAGTATGTGACTGGCCTAGTTTGTAAGGATTGTATAATACATGTTAAAGGGTATAATTTTCCTTCGAACCTTATCTTATTTCCTATCTGGGGGTATGATGTTATCTTGGGTATGGATTGGCTTTCTAAGTATGATGCCCAGTTGAACTGTAGAACAAAGGTAGTACATTTTTGTTTGCCAGATCAGCCAGTAGTTGAGGTAGTAGGGAATCGGGGTGCTAAGACGAGTTTTGTTATCTCAGCAACTAAAGTCATTAAGTTGGTGAGTAAGGGGTGTTCGGGTTATCTAGCTTATTTGATCAACAAGTCATCTGATAAGCTACAGTTGGAGGAAGTTCCTATTATTCGGGAATATCCTAATGTATTTCCCGAGTAGTTTCCAGGGTTACCGCCAGAGAGAGATGTGGAGTTTGTGATTAATCTTGTTCCCGGTACTCAACCTATTTCTAAATCAGCGTACCAGATGGCACCAACTGAGTTGAAGGAGCTGAAAACTCAGTTGCAGGAGTTAATAGAGAAGGGTTTCATTCAGCAGAGTTCTTCACCTTGGGGAGCCCCTGTTTTATTTGTGAAGAAAAAGGATGGTGCCTTGAGATTGTGTATTGATTATCGTGGTTTGAATCAGGTGACCATCAAGAACAAGTATCATTTGCCACTGATTGACGAGTTGTTTGATCAACTTTAGGGAGCTAAAGTCTACTCTAAGTTTGACTTGAGGCAGGGGTATTATCAGCTTCGGATTCACACGGATGATGTTCCGAAGTCTGCCTTCAGGACTCGGTACGGGGATTATGAGTTTGTAGTTATGCCCTTTGGATTAACTAATGCACCGGCAGCATTTATGGACCTTATGCATTGGGTTTTTCAGCCATACTTGGACCAGTTCGTGGTTATCTTTATTGATGATATCTTGGTTTATTCTAAGTCTGAATTGGAGCATGAACAACATCTACGGCTTGTCTTACAGAAGTTGGAGGAGCATCAGTTGTATGCGAAATTCAGCAAATGTGAATTTTGGTTGCAATGCACATCTTTTCTTGGTCTTGTTATCACACAGAGTGGTATTTCTATAGATCCCACTAAGATTGAGTCGGTGATGTCTTGGAAACGTCCGGAGAATGTTTCTGAGGTTCGTAGCTTTCTTGGCTTGGCAGGTTATTATCGTAGGTTTGTCAAGGACTTTTCGAAGATTACTGGGCCACTTTCTAAGTTAACTCAGAAATAGACTAGCTTTGTTTGGGATGAGAAATGTGAGAGTGGGTTTCAGGAGTTGAAAAAGAGATTGACTACTGCTCCAGTACTTGCTCTACCAGAGGGGACCGATAATATGGTCATTTACAGCGATGCATCCAAGGAGGGCTTAGGATGTGTTCTTATGCAGAATGGTCGGGTTATTGCCTATGCTTCTAGAAAGTTGAAACCTTATGAGGTGAATTATCCGACTCATGATCTTGAGTTGGCAACTGTTGTTTTTGCACTGAAAAAGTGGCGTCATTATCTGTGGGGTAGTAAGTTCGAGATTTTCACTGATCATAAGAGTCTTAAGTATTTATTCTCACAGAATGAGTTGAATATGCGTCAGCGGAGGTGGATGGAACTTCTTGGAGATTATAATTGTTCTATCATCTATCTGCCTAGAAAGGAAAATGTGGTGGCAGACGCTCTTAACCGTAAGGCGAGTATTTCTTGTTTGGCTGTCAAAAAATGGGAGATTCTTGAGGAATTTACTTATTGGAGACCGGAGTTGACTCAGGTTAGGCTGATGTGTTCACATCTCCATATTCAACCTTTATTGCTGTCTCAAATCAGAGAAGCTCAACAACTTGATGTTAAACTTCAGAAGATCAAGGATCAGATCACAGATGATCAGTCTGACTTCAAAGTGCACGAGGATGTTATTCTTCGATTTCGGAACAGGGTTTGTGTTCCCGATGAACCGGGCTTGAGGCGAGGTATTCTGGAGGAGGCTCATAATTCTAAGTATACTATTCATCCTAGTGGAACCAAGATGTATCGGGACTTGAAGCAACATTACTGGTGGAATAATATGAAGAGATAAGTTGCTCAGTTCGTGTCTAGATGTTTGACTTGTCAACGAGTGAAAGCCAAGCATCAACGACCAGCAGGTTTGCTTCAGCCGTTGACTATACCACAGTGGAAATGGGAGCATATTACGATGGACTTCGTCATTGGTTTGCCTAGAACACCGAGAGGCAATGATGCAGTTTGGGTTGTCGTGGATCGTTGACGAAGACAACTCACTTTATTTTGATGCGGATGGGAGATGAAGTTGCAAAGTTGACGGATCTTTATTTGGATCAGATTGTTAGACTTCACGGGATTCCATCTAGTATTGTCTCAAATCGAGATCCTCGATTTACTTCTCGTTTGTGGGAGAAACTTCAGGAGACTTTGGGTACTTAGCTTAACTTCAGTACAGCATATCATCCACAAACCGACGGTCAGTCTGAGAGGACTATTTAGATTCTGGAAGATATGCTCAGGGCATGTGTTCTAGACTTGGGGAAGAATTGGGAGAAACATCTACCACTTGCCAAGTTTTCCTATAACAATAGTTATTAAGCTACCATTAGGATGGCACCTTTTGCAGCTCTTTACGGTCGTAAGTGCCGTTCACCTTTGTATTGGGCCGAGGTAGGGGAGATGAAGACTATTGATCTGACTATTATGCCAGAGCTTCTAGAGAAGATCGATAATGTTCAGTTGATCAGGCAGAGAATGCTTACGGCACAGAGTAGATTCAAGAGTTATGCTGATAAGCGTCGTCGAGACTTGGAGTTTGCAGTCGGAGATCGGATTTTCTTGAGATTGTCTCCTCGTAAGGGGTTTGCTCGTTATGGTAAAGGTGGTAAGCTGAGTCTGAGGTTTGTGGGGCCATTTGAGATTACTCGCAAAGTGGGTAAGTTGGCATATCGGTTGGCTTTACCGGAGAATTTTTCTAATGTCCACGATGTATTTCACATGTCTAATTTGCGGAAATATAATCCGGATCCTTCTCATATTCTTGAGCCAGAGCCGCTACAGCTTCGTGAAAATCTGACTTATGACGAGCGGCCGATTCATATTCTTGATCAGATGGAATGAGAGTTGAGGTCGAAGAAGATTCCGATGGTCAAGGTGTTGTGGAAGCATCACGGTATCGAGGAAGCTACTTGGGAAAGGCGAGATCAGATGCAGCAACAGTACCCAGATCTTTTCCGATCAGCAAGTAAGAATTTCGGGGATGAAATTTCTTTAAAGGGGAGAGAATGTGAGACCCCATATTTTGCTTTATCTCGATTTGTGTGCTTTACCTCGTTTTGCGTGAATTGACCTGTTTATGTGCTATATGACTTACAATGTGATAATTATGTGATTAATACTCCTAGTACATACTAAGCGTGCATTCATGAAATTTTTATCAAAAACGGAATCAGAAATTTTATCGCCGGTTTTGGTGAATAGTATTTTTGAAGACCTGTCCACTAAAATTTTTACAGGGGTGTTTTAAACGTTTTAAAACCTAGTCCTCGGGTATTAATAGACCCGTGTTTGATTAAAATGGATTTGGAATCGGTTTTGGAATTTTAAAGATTTTTACACTTTCTTTTGCAAGAAAACGAGTTTTAAGCCGATTCAGGTGAAACTGTTTTAATGTAAAATTCTTTGTCACCTAAAATATAATGCCTATAATTAATTTAAGTGTTAATTTGTTAGTTGAGCAAGAAATACTCAAGAAATGAATTAAAAGACTAAAAAACAATTAAAGGACTAAATAAACTACTTTGACTTTGCATTTTTTTATTTGACCAAGCCTTTATATGCATAATATCATCAACACACAAAAAACACAACACAAAACACACTCAAAAAACACACACATAGCTGAGAGCTTCAAGGGAGAAAAGAGAAAGAAATTTCAAAGGTTTTCAAAGCAATTTTTCATAGAAAAACCTAGTTTTTGTCCGTAGAACTTCATGCCGAGTTGGATTCCGCTTGTTGGGCACGCATTGCACGCATATCTAGGCTAATATCGCATCAAAGGTGAGAGAAAAATTCTAGATCTCAAAAGTCATATTTTATGTTTTTGCTCATAACTGCATTTTGAACCGTTAGAATGTTAATTTGAAGTTATATTATTGCTCAGCGCATGCTAGGGATCGTTTATGTGTATTACTACAAGATTTGAACCATTGTAGCAAAATTATTTATTTTCGGGTATCAAAAATTGATAAATTAGCCATTTGATGATTATCTTGAGTTGTTGAGGTTGGAATCGATTGCCGTCAATTTCTAAAAGTTTGTTAATTACGTTGTAACGTCGTTATAATGCCGAATTTTTGATTGCGATGTTTGGGTGAAAATCCAGAAATTTCAGCCTAGGTGCATTGAGGTTTTAGGGTTGTTGGGCTTGATTTTGATGTGTCATGGTTGGTTTCTGAGAGGGCTAATGTAGTTGATTGAATGGGTGAGTGTTTGAAACTGATTTGGAGTTGTTTGGATTAGTAGAATATAAGATATGATTATTTGAAGTTTAGGTTGTCTTTCTTTAAATTGTTGAATTGAGCCTTTAGTTGATTGGGTGGTATTTGAGTGATTGAATTGTGAGTTGTTAATGGTTAGACTAGGGTTAGATTACGTGTTTCATGCATGTTAAGTTGGATGGCCTACTTTGTCATCTAACTTAGTTGTTTGTTGTTTAATTAAATATTGATGTTATATTGATGTAATAATGATGTTATATTGATGTTATATTGATGATTATTGATGTTACACTGATGGAAATGGATGATTATTGATGATTATTGATTGATGATTGATGAACCGGGAGATAGGAAATTCTAGTAGATTGTCCTCCTGTGAATGATGTTTATTATTATTGTTGAGTCTTGGTATGTGTGTGCCACCTCTCGGGCAGCATTGGGTTGTCGGGTTGATAACGGCATGACTACTAGAGACTACCCCCAGCTCGCATGACGGAGGTGTCATGGAGGGAGGGGCTAGTGAGGTACCTCGGGTGCGTGAGTAATGGGGAGTTACAAGAAGAATGGTTGAGATCGTGATGGCGTTTGGAGCTATACCAAATTGAGTATCCTTTATTGATTGGTCATTATAGTTATCTGTTTATATTGTATTGATGTTTTATTGCGTGTTTACTGCTCAAAGGATCATTTCCAATGAGTATAGTAAATACTGTTAGAGATCTATCGGATCCTCG
The DNA here is from genome assembly GCA_037974665.1 of Ehretia macrophylla. Taxonomy (NCBI): domain Eukaryota; kingdom Viridiplantae; phylum Streptophyta; class Magnoliopsida; order Boraginales; family Ehretiaceae; genus Ehretia; species Ehretia macrophylla. The sequence goes on along the minus strand of CM075779.1, from coordinate 28,913,398 downwards.
CTGAGCTTGTTTTATATAAGCTCACTCTCTATTATTGCATGCATACAGGTGTCCTTGAGCAAGATTACAGGTACGTGCCTCCAGAAGGGGAAAATGTGCCTTACATGGATGAGTCTTATGTGCACGAGTTTTTGCCATGAGATTGTTTATAGTTATTGTAATATGATGTATTGTAAAACCTACCTTAGTATAAAGACTTATGTATAATGGTTTAGTAGTATTCTTTTGACCTTGTTTAGATTACTAAATTGGTTTATAGACTATTTTGATAGGTATGTTAAAGTTAAGGTATTATGTTGGAACGGAGGCTTATAACTATGAATGGATTGTCTAAGAATGATTATTGTATAATATGGTTATGTTGTATGTTGTTAATGGTATTGAGGAATTGATTGTTGTTTGGTTGAGGAGTTTGATTGTATGGTGTTTTTAGAGGTTGGTTTAAAGCCTCGGTGTCTTAATTACTGTCGTTATGCTGCCAAAATTCCATTACGTCCTGACTGATTATAAGTGGGATCGAGTTGAGGCGTGACATTGACCTCCCAATGTGAAATGTTAAATGGCATACATGTGCATTGTATACAAGGTTGCAACCTTTCATTGTGGCATGGTAGCGTTTCACGAACGCCGGGCGTCATAGGGCTTGCCGGTGATCCCGTGACTACCATGGTGCAATTCCCTCTCTCGCTTGGCATTCCACCCTCGGAGAGTTGGGTCGTAGGATTCGGGGTACATCCGGAGTACACCCAATTGGGAGCGATAAGTGGATGATTAAAGCCGGCCGCAACAATTGTTATTGGAAATGAACTTGAACGGCAGGAACTAAGTGCTATACGGGGCAAAGTACTACACCTGAAAGTGGTGGGAGCTACCTCTTGAGTCCGTAGGAGCCACCTCTAGAGTCCTGTACGTATCAAAACGTATCCTTTTTACTACGTGTTTAAATACTATCGCTTGGTTCCTAGAGGACCTCGGGGAGGAAAGACGGGTAAATGTGTTCATTTATATTTATGTTATGTTATGAACTTGCTTATTTCATATGACATGTTTTCAAAAGGGTTTTTCATAAGATTTACCGAAAAAGAGTTTTTAAAAACGTTATCTCTCGTTCCCCCTCGCTGAGTTCATAAGGACTCACCCTCTTTTATCATCACATGTGAAGAAGATTTGAAACAGGTACCCGAGGAGAATGTGCCTGTTGATGATTCCTTGGAGTGATTAGTGCTCTATGTGCCTTGCTTGTTAGTGGTTGTTCTGTGAACGTTGTATTTAAATGACCCCGTTGTAATTTGGGTCTAATCTTGGATTGTACTATCTATAACTGGACGAACTCTTTATTTGGTTATTGTTTTTATTGTCTTGATTAGTAGTTATCATAGGTGTTTATACCACTAGGTGAAAAATCAACTAAGTTAACTCTATCCAATTCCACTTAGGTACTCATTTGTAAGCTAAAGGATAATAGTTACGTGCATGATAGGGGTAAATTGACAAATAAACGAGACATAGGTATCATGCTAGGCTTGTCAATCAAATGAGACTATCGAGATAAATTTGTAGGCATATCTATTGATAACAAAATAGGAAATTTTAGTTGGAATTGAATCAATGATTAAAGGTTTTGAGGCATTTTAGAAAATAGGTCAAACCAAAGGTCTTAAATATAGCCGTTATGCTGTTGGTTTTTCGGAAAAAATTTGGGAGTTCTAGACCAACGTTAAGTGTTAAATCATAACAAATGGCTAAGTACGTGAAATAGCATAAATAATTTAGGTCATACCCTAGTCTAGCCTCTATAGGTCGGGTTGGGGCGTGACACCTATATTAGAATGGTATCAGAGCGTAGTTTTCGCACTAGTCGGGTTCAACTCTCGGACTGTAGGTAGAAGCCCTAAGGTAATTATGATGTCTTGTTTATATGTGTTAATATGTGCTAATGTGGTTTAATTGCTTTAAGTATTGAATATTATGTGCCTTTGTGGACCATATGTATTCTGTATCATGCACACCGACACGTCCTCAATAATGCATGCATGCTTTTATACTCCTTCCTTGATACATGTGCATGTTATATAACTGTGAATGACTGTTTATGCACATAGATAGTTAGAATTAGGACTTTCAGGGAAGTGAATTTGTGTAGGACGAACGAAAAGGCTCGGTTAGATATTTCTCGCATCTTCACAGGTACTCGATGGATTGTATGTATTATTGGATATGCATATATATAAAATGCGTAGCACATGTATAATTGTTGAGGTAAAGTTATCTCCTTATCTTTGGAATACCTATACCTGTGATTAAGTTGTCAATTTTATAGCTATGAAGTTATTGATTTTGTTAAACTGTTCTTCTAATTACTGTTCAAGTCTAAAGTTTAATGACATACAACTTTGCTTAAGATATAAGAGCATACTATTAAATATGTAGAGTAGTATATATTCTCATGTGCTGATAGTAGAAGTTGACTTGGAGGTTTCTTTGAATCTATTTCTCACATCTTAAAATTGGCTTGATAGACTATCTAAGAAGTTAGCAATATACTCGTACGATTGAATTCTTACTTGATTGGAATTAAGCATTGATGAATCTGATATGGTCTATACTAGCGAGTTTCAAGTTCACTAAATGTTGAGGTCATGACCTAGAAATTAAAAGATGAATTCATGGAAGTTGACGATAGTTACTTTTAGGGGTTAGATTATTAAGTCATGGATAGCATATTTAAGTGACTTAACAATGGATAACCTCAAGACATGTAGGCAACTATGGAGACTGAGTTTAATAAGGTTGATGATTCTTTAGTATAGCAAGACACAGAGATGTTGGAATCGAGGAATTCACGTAGCTAGAACTTGTGTTCGGAAGACTATACCTAAAATGTTAGGTCGAATAGAAGTGTAAGGTATGGAATTATGCGTTAGATGACTAACGTTGCTAAAGGTCCTAAATTGGATATTGATGATATTAAGAAACATGGTATTAATTTGGTGCCCCTCAGATTTAGCTGTAATTATGCAAAGTAAGTCATTATACACCCTCGTTATTTGGATACCCTATAGGATGTTAGGAAGTATATATCCCTAAGTAATACCGATGGATCTAGTATATAAACCATGGAAATGAGATTAAAGCATCCAGCTACAAGTGGAGTCGTTAGGGTATGATTAGTAATTCTAAATAGCTAATAGTGAGTATGTATGATGATTCATGGTAAACCCTAGGACCTAAGGTCGATGAGTCTTGATGCTCTTAGCTAGTTGAACATGTAAATGAGGAAAGTAAGACTTCATATAGTTAAGATGGAGATGGATCAGAGTCATGATGACTCGAGAGACTGCTATTAGACAACCGTGTTTATGTGCACCGTTTCACGTCTAGAAACTAGCGATTGGTAGACTTCGAATTATGGTCGTTGAATAGAGGGGTGAATCTTGTAATGATAGTTAAATGAGTGGTTGATTACTTTTGAAGTTCTATTAGATTATATTGGAGGATGCCTCGTGGTCATAATTCTTTGATACAACCTTGAAGTTATCTCGTGTAAGTATCTTATGAGCTCGATCATTTCGGTACCCATTTATAGTCCTAGGATTGTTGTGGTACGGCCGATAACCTAGTAGAGCATTGATATCACTTACATGGCTATGAACCCAACTTAGTAACATTAATGTTGAAGATATATTGGCGGGCATTAAGTGTTCGAAGGAATGGCTAGGTCGCTAAGTGAGTAGGACCATTGTCTTCTTAAGTATGATGTAACATTGGATTGAGGTGAGTGAAATTTATTTGAGATTGAAACTATTCGCTTTAGGAGTCTTGATTAAGATTAAAAGAAATTCTGAAGCCTCGTGACTTGAAGATAGAGATTTGAATGAGGAAATAAATTGTGGATTACAAGTTGATGAATTTACTTGTAAGAATTGAACTAGTGCAACACGATTAGTTTACCCATGCAATTTCGATGGCAATTTGTTGGTGGTACTTAGTAAACCTTAGAGTTCGAGTTTAACGAATCTCAACTATCTTTCTCCTTGATTATGAGCGTGAAGGTTAACGAGCTGGGAAAGGATGTTAGTGAATAGGAGGCAATGCCTTATATGCCAATATGTCAACGGTCTTTCTCCTTGATTACATGTTCTTACAATGCCTTATATGCCAATATGTCAAAATGTGATCATATACTTGCTCGGAGGCAACCTACTTTGTTGACCTCCCAATGTGAAATGTTAAATGGCATACATGTGCATTGTATACAAGGTTGCAACCTTTCATTGTGGCATGGTAGCGTTTCACGAACGCCAGGCGGCATAAGGCTTGTCGGTGCTCCCGTGACTACCATGATCCAATTCTCTCTCTCGCTTGGTATTCCACCCTCGGAGAGTTGGGTCATAGGATTCGGGGTACATCCGGAGTACACCCAATTGGGAGCGATAGGTGGATGATTGAAGCCGGCCGCAACAATTGTTATTGGAAATGAACTTGAACAGCAGGAACTAAGTGCTATACGGGGCAAAGTACTACACCTGAAAGTGGTAGGAGCTACCTCTTAAGCCCGTAGGAGCCACCTCTAGAGTCCTGTACGTATCAAAACGTATCCTTTTTACTATGTGTTTAAGTACTCTCACTTGGTTCCTAGAGGACCTCGTGGAGGAAAGACGGGTAAATGTGTTCATTTATATTTATGTTATGTTATGAACTTGCTTATTTCAAATAACATGTTTTCAAAAGGGTTTTTCATAAGATTAACCGGAAAAGAGTTTTTAAAAACATTATCTCTCGTTCCCCCTCGCTGAGTTCATAAGGACTTACCCTCTTTTATCTTCACAGGTGAAGAAGATTTGAAATAGGTACCCGAGGAGAAAATGCCTGTTCATGATTCCTTGGAGTAATTAAGTGCTCTATGTGCCTTGCTTGTCAGTGGCTGTTCTATGAACGTTGTATTTGTTTTGAAGACTACTTATTTTGTTGTTGTAAATGACCCCATTATAATTTGGGTCTAATTTTGGATTATACTATCTATAACCGGACGAACTCTTTATTTGGTTATTGTTTTTATTGTCTTGATTAATAGTTATCATAGGTGTTTAAACCACTAGGTGAAAAATCAACTAAGTTAACTCTATCCAATTCCACTTAGGTACTCATTCGTAAGCTAAATGATAATAGTTACGTGCATGATAGGGGTAAATTGACAAATAAACGGGACATAGTTATCATGCTAGGCTTGTCAATCAAACGAGACTATCGAGATAAATTTGTAGGCATATCTATTGATAACAAAATAGGAAATTTTAGTTGGAATTGAATAAATGATTAAAGGTTTTGAAGCGTTTTAGAAAATAGGTCAAACCAAAGGTCTTAAATATAGCCGTTATGCTGTCGATTTTTTGGAAAAAGTTTGGGAGTTCTAGACTAACGTTAAGTGTTAAATCATAACAAATGGCTAAGTACGTGAAATAGCATAAATGATTTAGGTCATACCCTAGTCTAGCCTCTATAGGTCGGGTTGGGGTTTGATAGCAGCCGAGCAGGCTTGTTGCTCCCGTCGTAGAGCTCTCAGAGAGCTTTCTAACGGTATGCTGTGCGCAACGTAACTCCTTACAGATCAAAAGTTATGGACACCTGAGCGACGTAGACCTTGTCACAAGCCCCACGCCCTCGGTTTGCAAGCCCAGCTTCTACGTGAAGTGAAGTTGTCTTGCCCAAGGTGCCATGAGATTCGATAATAGAAATGTGATGGATTAGGTTGTCGTCCTTTTCGCGGCTGATGGCGTACGATCCGGCATGAAAAAATAGCGCAAAAGAAGAAAAATGTCCCGAAATAGATGAAAACGTTCAATTTTGGGCTCCAAAAATAGGCGCAGCCGAGTAGGCTTGCAGCACTTGTCATAGAGCTCTCGAAAAACTTTCCAACGGTTTGATATGCACAGCGTAACACCTTACGGATCAAAAGTTATGGGCACCAGAACGATGGAGACCTGGTCCCAAGCCCCACGCCCTTGGTTTGCGGGCCCAGCCTCTACTTGAAGCGAAGTTTTCTTGCCTAAGGTGCCATGGGATTCGATAATAGAAATATGATGGATTAGCTTGTCGTCCTTTTCGCGGCTCACGACATATGATCTGGGATGCAAAAACAACGCAAAAGAAGAAAAGTGTCCCAAAACTGATGAAAATGTTCGATTTTGGGCACCAAAAATAGTCGTGGCCGAGCAGGCCCCGTCGTAGAGCTCTCGGAGAGCTTTCCAACAGTATGCTGTGCACCGCGTAACTCCTTACGGATCAAAAGTTATGGGCACCAAAGCGACGGAGACCTGGTCACAAGCCCCACGGCCTCAGTTTGCGGGTCTAGCCTCTACGTGAAGTGAAGTTATCATGCCAGAGGTGCCATGGGATTCGGTAATAGAAATGTGATAGATTAGGTTGTTGTCCTTTTCGCGGTTGATGACATACGATCCGGGACGAAAAAATGGCGCAAAAGAAGAAAAGTGTCACAAAACTGATCAAAACGTTAGATTTTGGGCTCCAAAAACTGGCGTAGCTGAGCAGGCTTGCTATACTCGTCGTAGAGCTCTCAGAGAGCTTTCCAACAGTTTGTTGTGCACCGCGTAACTCCTTATGGATCAAAAGTTATGGGCACCGGAGCAACGGAGACCTAGTCCCAAGCCCCACGCCCTCGGTTTGTGGACCCAACCTCTACGTGAAGTGAAGTTGTCTTCCTAAGGTGCCGTGGGATTCGATAATAGAAATGTGATGGATTAGGTTGTCGTCCTTTTCGCGGCTGACGACGTGCGATCCGGGACGAAAAAACAGCGCAAAAGAAGAAAAGTGTTCTGAAATTGACGCAAACATTCCACTTTGGGCGCCGAAAATAGTCCCAGCCAAGCAGGCTTGCTGCCCCCGTCATAGAGCTCTTGGAGAGCTTTCCAACGGTATGTTGTGCGCCGCGTAACTCCTTATGGATCAAAAGTTATGGGCACCGGAGCGACGGAGTCCTAGTCCCAAGCCCCACGCCCTCGGTTTGTGGGCCCAACCTCTACGTGAAGCGAAGTTGTCTTCTTAAGGTGCCATGGGATTCGATAACAGAAATGTGATGGATTAGGTTGTCGTCCTTTTCGCGGCTGACGACGTGCGATCCGGGACGAAAAAATAGCGCAAAAGAAGAAAAGTGTTCCGAAACTGACTCAAACATTCTATTTTGGTTTCCGAAAATAGTCCCAGCCAAGCAGGCTTGCAGCACCCGTCATAGAGCTCTTGGAGAGCTTTCCAACGGTATGCTGTGCACAGCGTAACTCCTTATGGATCAAAAGTTATGGGCACCAGAGCGACGAAGACCTGGTCCCGAGCCCCACGCCCTCGGTTCGCGGGCCCAGCCTCTACGTGAAGCGAAGTTGTCTTGCCCAAGGTACCATGGGATTCGATAATAGAAATGGAATGGATTAGGTTGTCGTCCTTTTCGAGGCCGACGATGTTCTATCCGGGACGAAAAAATACCGCAAAAGAATAAATGTGTCCCAAAACTGATGAAAACGTTCAATTTTGTGCTCCAAAAATAGGCGCAGCCGAGCAGGCTTGCCGCACCCGTCATGGAGCACTCAGAGAGCTTTCCAACGGTATGCTGTGCGTCGCGTAACGCCTAACAGATCAAAAGTTATGGGCACTAGAGCGACGGAGACCTGGTCCCAAGCCCCACACCCTAGGTTTGCGGGCCCAGCCTCTACGTGAAGCGAAGTTGTCTTGCCCAAGGTGCTGTGGTATACGATAATAGAAATGTGATGGATTAGGTTGTTGTCCTTTTCGCGACTTATGACATACGATCCGGGACAAAAAAATAACACAAAAGAATAAAAGTGTCCCGAAACTGATGAAAATGTTCAATTTTTGGATCCAACAATAGACGTAGCAAAGCTGGCTTGCTGGACCCGTTGTAGAGCTCTTGGAGAGCTTTCCAACGTTATGCTGTGCGCCGCATAACTCCTTATGGATAAAAAGTTATGAGCACTAGAGCGACGGAGACCTAGTCCCAAGCCCCACGCCCTCGGTTTGCTGGCCCAGCCTCTAAGTGATGTGAAGTTGTCATGCCCAAGGTACCGTGGGATTCGGTAATAGAAATGTGATGGATTAGGTTGTGGTCCTTTTCGCGGCTGACAACGTATGATCCGGGACGAAAAAATAGCGCAAGAGAAGAAAAATGTCTCAGAATAGATGAAAACGTTCGATTGTAGGCTTCGAAAACAAGTGCAGCCGAGTAAGCTTGCAGCACCTGTTGTTATCTCTCTTGGAGAGCTTTTCAATAGTATGTTGTACGTCGCGTAACTCCTTACGGATCAAAAGTTATGGGCACCGAAGCAACGTAGACCTGGTCACAAGCCCCAAACCCTCGGTTTGCGGGATCAATCTCTACGTGAAGTGAAGTTGTCATGCCCAAGGTGCCGTGGGATTCGATAATAGAAATGTGATGGATTAGGTTGTCGTCCTTTTCACGGCTAACGACGTACGATTCAGGACAAAAAAACAGCGCAAAAAAAGAAAGTGTCTCGAAACTGATTAAAATGTTCGATTTTGGGCTCCAAAATAGGCGTAACTAAGCTGGCTAGCTGCACCGGTCGTAGAGCTCTCGAAGAGCTTTCCAACGGTATGCTGTGCACCACGTAACACCTTACGGATCAAAAGTTATGGGCACCAGAGCGACAGAGACCTGGTCCTAAGCCCCACGCCCTCGGTTTGCGGGCTAGCCTCTACATGAAGTGAAGGTGTCTTGCCCAAGGTGCCGTGGGTTTCGATAATAGAAATGTGATGGATTAGGTTGTCGTCCTTTTCGCGATTCACGACGTACATTCCGGAATGGAAAAACAGCGCAAAAAAAGAAAAGTGTCTCGAAATTGATTAAAATGTTCTATTTTGGACTCCGAAAATTGGCGCAGCTAAGCTGGCTAACTGCACCGGTCGTAGAGCTCTTGGAGTGCTTTCCAACGGTATCCTGTGTACCGCGTAACTCCTTATGGATCAAAAGTTATGTGCACCGGAGCGACGGAGACTTGGTCCCAAGCCCCACGACCTCGGTTTGCGGGCCCAGCCTCTACGTGAAGTGAAGTTGTCTTGTCCAAGGTGCAGTGGGATTCAATAATAAAAATATGATGGATTAGGTTGTCGTCTTTTTCGCGGCTCACGACGTACGATCCGGGATGAAAAAACGGCTCAAAAGAAGAAAAGTGTCTCGAAACTGATGAAAATGCTCGATTTTGGGCTCCAAAAATAGGTGCAGCTTAGCTGGCTTGCTACACCCGTCGTAGAGCTTTCTAACGGTATGTTGTGTACCGCGTAACTCCTTATGGATCAAAAGTTATGTGTACTGGAGCGACGGAGACCTGGTTCCAAGCCCCACAACATCGGTTTGCAGGCCCAGCCTCTAAGTGAGGTGAAGTTGTCTTGCCCAAGGTGCGGTGGGATTCGTTAATAGAAATGTGATGGATTAGGTTGTCGTCCTTTTCCCGGCTGACGACATACGATCCAGCACGGAAACACAGCGCAAAGGTAGAAAATTGTCCCAAAACTTATGAAAATGTTCGATTTTGGGCTCCGAAAACAGGCGCAGCCTAGCAGGCTAGCTGCCCTAGTTGTAGAGCTCTCAATGTACTTTCCAACGGTATGCTATGCGCCACATAACTCCTTACAGATCAAAAGTTATGGGCACCGAAGCAACGGAGACCTGGTCCCAGGCCCCATACCCTCGGTTTACGGGCCCAGCCTCTACATGAAGCGAAGTTGTCTTGCCTAAGGTGTCATGGGTTTCGATAATATAAATGTTATGGATTAGGTTGTCGTCCTTTTCGTGGGTCACGACGTATGATCCGGGAAAGAAAAACAACGCAAAAGAAGAAAAGTGTCCAAAAAATGATGAAAACGTTCGACTTTGGGCTCTGAAAACAGCGCGGCCGAGTAGGCTTGCTACACTCGTCGTAGAGCTCTCGAAGAGCTTTCCAATGGTATGTTGTGCGCCGCGTAACTCCTTACGGATCAAAAATTATGGGCACCGGAGCGACGGAGACCTGGTCTATAGCCCCACACCCTCGGTTTGCGGGCCCAGCCTCTATGTGAAATGAAGTTGTCTTGCCCAAGGTGCCGTGGGATTCTGATGGGTGCTTAGCTTAGGATAAAATTAATGTCAATTCTAAGCCAAGTTTTAACTCGCAAGTGCACGAGTGATTGTAGTGTAGTGTGCTAGTGCGAGGTCGAATCCACAGGGAGACAATTTGAAAATTCGTAGAAAAGTGTAAGTAAAGTGCCTAAGTAATTAAACTAAATTAAATTGTAAATTGAGTGATTTGAACGAAAGTTAACTAAAAATAAAATAAAAATGAAATGAAATGCGAAAACTAAAATTAAATATGAAAGTTGAAATTGAAGTTTGATCACTATTGGGAAAGGTTTAGGGATCGGATTCCTATGCAAAGTTGAATTCTAGGCTCGAACTTAGGATTTCCTATTTTGATGCAAAATTAGACTACAAGCCTAATTAATTAAATAATCACCTAAAGTTAACTAATTAACGAGTTAGACCTAGTTTAGAGGTGCAACGCTATCTCCAAGTCCTTTATCTAGCCAGAGTATAGATTTGTCCTAAAATCCTAGGCTTACGAGTTAATTAATTAAGTGGAGGAAAACTACGGTACAACCTATAGTTTTCGCAATAAAGCTCAATTTATATATTTGATCTATTGTATGAATTCCTATAAAACACTAGCTACACGCGTAATGAATTAATAGGAAATAAATAATAAATCACGTAAATCAAATATATAAAACTCGCATCAAAATATTCAAACCACGTTCAAGACCATAAAATTAAACTATTACATAGTAATCCTACCCTAAACAATGAATTAATTGTTCATGTTCAACAAAACTGAATCAATATTATAAAAAGAAAGTAAATTAAACTTCTCCATAAATTAATTCGAATCTGTTGAAAATAATAATTTTATCTGAATCCCAACTGAAAATTGAAGAAGAATTTACGAAAAGAAATAAACCGAACTTGCTGCTGTTTTTTTCCTCGTCACCAAAGCTTTTTTCCTTCGTTGCTTGCTGTTTCGCTCTCTGTTTTTTCCTTTTTCTTTCTTCTGCGCCGCACTCCTTTTTCGTCCCCTTTTAATTGCTGCTGCTACAATGCTTTTATAGAAAAAATTGCACCGCCCTAATATAATGGGCTTTTGATCTACATGGCCTTCTGTCATTTTGCAGCTTGACCAATGCTTGTTTTTTTCCTCTTTCGTTTTTTTTTTTGTTTGACTTTCGTTGTTCAAAGTCCAATTTGAACTTTAATGCTGACCACATGGCCAAGTTGGCCTTCGCTTAATATTTTCTTTTTAGCCGAAGTTCAAATGGGATTTAATTGACTTACGGCCCAGGCTTTTTAGCATTGATCAATTTCTTCTTCTTTTGTTTTCTTTTCTTTTTTTTCCTTTGCAATTCTTTTCATCATGCTTCATCATTCACGAACAAATCTTTGCTATCTTCTTTTTCATCCAATTTCTTTCAATTCAGCCCCAAATACTTTTTCATCATTCAATTCCTATATGCACAAAAACACAACTAAAGTGATCAAACATTATAATTAATGTGCATAATTAATTCTAAAAATGCAAGGAAATAGGCCTAAAAATATAAATACATCAACACCCCCAAACCTACCTCTTGCTTGTCCCCAAGAAAGACTAGAATCTAAGCATATCTTCAAGTTCTCAAGAGGTTGCGCTAATAAATCAATTAACTCTAACAAAAGGAAAAGGTTCAGGGAACGATTGATCCTATGGTGTAGTAGTTAAGCGAACTCATTCGGATCTCTCTCTTTAAAGGCAAAACATGTTTACTACAAGATTACACTAAACACTATTAAGTCTCCACGTAGCTAAGCAACAAGACAACTCAATATAACTAGATCATAATACTTGCACCCCCATTGCCCTTATAATCCTCCAAATATGCCTTTTACCCTTTTATTCATTCTAAAACATAAAAGTAAACACACTTCATCTCTTTTTATTAGGTGCTTGGTCCTAAACGGTCAACTCAACACCCCATGTAACGAGCTTTCGAGGTCATCAATCCCAACCACTTAAGGCTTAGGTTGATAGGCTTTGAAAGGCCCATGCGTACCCTACTTACTCGAAGTGTTGAACACCGAAACACCGTACACCTTAAGCATATATCCCTAAAGATAGACAATGAATATAAGAATAGTGGTGCTAAGAGATAGAAGTAAAAAAAAAAATTTTTTTTTTTTTTTTGATTATTTTTTCATCATTCATTTTTTATATTTTTTTTTTGTTTTTCTTCTTCTCTTTTTTTCACTATAAAGGCCCAGGCACGCAAACAAGACTACTCAAGAGAGGGTACTCATATCACAACCACATTATATCTCATCATCTTACAACCAAGTCATGGGACCACAATAGTCTAAGCATAATCTCACAGTCCCCACGCCTCGCATTCATCAAAATCAATCCTAAAAATTCAACTCAAAACTACCTCATAAAATCAAGAACCACCTACTCTCCTCAATCACTTCATAAGAGCTAATCAATACATCATCACAATTCCTCAATTACCAGAAAATTCACCACAAATCCACAAAAAATATAAAGATCAAAAACATTTTCAAATTTTTTTTCACATTTTGTTCAAGTTTTCCCCAAAACAACAATAGACATAATTAAACACCCACACCCCCAAACCTAAAGTTTGCTTGCCCTCAAGCAAATAAAATTAAAACATGTTAGGGGTATGGAAAGGGGGAAAAAAACATAAAATGAGAATCCAATAGTGAGAGTGCATGAAAAGAAAGCAATTAATAGGAATAGATGGAGTAGATGGACATACCTGAAGTGATCGATAATGAAAAGAAATGTAACCCTTCACATCTACAACTTGTAATTAAGCTCAAGAGCAAAACAATAGAGGATAAGGCAAGATAAAATGAGAAAATACCATAAAAGAATAAAAATATTTTTTACTTTTTCATTTTTTATATTTTTTTGTTAGCCGGCCCTATTTACATCCCCATACAAAGGCTCCGAACTCTGGGAGGCACTAAAGCCGACTCACTAAAAATAAATAAGCACAATAAAACAATTTAAATAAAGAGAGCTAGAATGCAAACACCTGGATCCATTTAATGTCAGCCAGTAAGACAAATCTTGTGAAACTTCAGAAATGGAGTTAACTAAGTACATTAAAAATGCGGAGGAGAGGCCATTAATTTCAAACCACCAACGTACTCAAACCCCAGACATCTTCCCATACTTAAGAGGGAAGGCCAGGCATTACGCTTTCGGCCAGTGATTTTACTTTCATAGTATCCATCCTAATTAACCCCAAGACTTCCATTACACAAGATAATCCATTTTCGAGAAAATGGTAAAGCCCACTATAACCCAGTGGAGGTCCAACCGAAAAAGTTGAGAAACATAATTAAAGAAAGTAAAATAAAGTAATTATTCCTAGGGTGCCTCCTAGAAGCGCTGCATTTAACGCATACAGCCAGGCGAATGTCATTGTTCATGTAAGGTCAGAAGTGTCCCGTAGCTCTACAGATTCAACTTCGTGAGGGACCGAACTCGGATCAAGGGCATGTTTCAAACGTTGGCCATTAACTGTGAGGACTCGCCCATCTTTGAGGTGTTTAATTTTAATAGCCCCTGAAGGGTATGCCTCGAGCACCTCGTAGGGTCCATCCCATCTAGTCCTCAATTTTCCTGGAAAGAACTTCAATTTAGAGTTAAACAGCCAAACCTTATCTGAAGGGGCGAAGGTTTTGCGCAAAATAGATTTATCGTGAATTCTCTTCGTCCTCTCCTTATAAAGTTTGGCATTCTCATATGCTTCATAACGAAGTTCCTCTAACTCACTCAAGGCCAATTTTCTACTCTCACCTGCCTGCTGCATGTCAAAGTTCAGGGCTTTAATAGCCCAATAAGCTTTATGCTCTAGCTCAACAGGGAGGTGGCAAGCCTTACCGTAAACTAATCTATATGGAGACATGCCTATGGGAGTCTTAAAAGCTGTGCGATAGGCCCATAACGCATCATGTAAACGACATGACCAATCCTTACGATCGGGCCTAACTGTTTTCTGTAAAATGGATTTTATCTCCCTATTTGACACCTCCACTTGCCCACTCGTCTGAGGATGATAAGGTGTTGCAATCTTATGCCGGACTGAATATTTTCTCAATAATGACTCAAGTGTCCTATGGCGAAAATGTTTTCCTCCATCACTCAAAAGCACACGTGGCACCCCAAACCTAGAAAAGATGTGCTCTTTAATGAACTTGACCACAACTTTGTGGTCATTGGTTCGAGTTGCCACCGCCTCCACCCACTTGGACACATAGTCTACAGCCACAAGAATATAAGTGTACCCATACGAAGGAGGAAAAGGACCCATGAAATCAATGCCCCACACATCAAATATCTCACAAACTAAAATGGGTGATAAGGGCATCATGTCTCTCCTAGAGATAGACCCAAATTGTTGACATCGATGACATTTCTTACAGAATTGTTGGGCATCTCTGAACAAAGTAGGCCAAAAGAAACCACACTGGAGGACTTTAGCAGCTGTCCTCTTACCTCCAAAATGACCACCACATGCCTCCCCATGACAAAAGCTAAGGATGCTATCAAACTCTTCTTCCGGCACACATCGTCGGATAACCTGATCAGCACACACCTTAAAGAGATAGGGATCCTCCCAAATAAAATGTTTTACTCGAGCCATGAAACGATCCTTCTCTCCCCGCCCCCAGTGAGCAGGCAACTCTCTCGCTGCCAAATAATTAACAAAATGGGCATACCAGGGGATCCTATGTGAGACAGCAAATAGTTGCTCATCAGGGAAGCTATCATTAAAAGGAAGGGAGTCGGTGGGAGACCCAAGGACTAAACGTGACAAATGGTCAGCAACAGAATTCTCACTCCCCTTTTTATCTCTAATATCCAAATCAAATTCTTGAAGTAATAGTAACCACCGAATCAGACGGGGCTTAGCATCCCGTTTGGCAAGTAGGTAACGCAAGGCCGCATGATCTGTGTAGACTATCACCTTTGACCCTAGGATGTATGATTTAAACTTATCAAGGGAGAAAACTACAGCTAGCAATTCCTTTTCTGTGGTAGTGTAATTCTTTTGAGCATCATCTAAGGTCTTACTGGCGTAGTAAATCACACATGGCAACTTATCCCTACGTTGTCCCAAAACAGCCCCCACTGCGTAGTCGGATGCATCACACATAATCTCAAAAGAGAGGCTATAATCAAGAGGCTGGATAATATGTGCGGAGGACAGTAAAGACTTCAGCTTCTCAAATGACTTGGCACACTCATCATCAAAATGAAATGGAGTATCATGTGCCAAGAGGCTGGAAAGGGGTCGAGCAATGTGGCTAAAGTCCTTGATGAAACGTCGATAGAAACCGGCATGACCAAGGAATGATCTAACGTCACGCACCGTTTTTGGTGCTGGGAGTTTCTCTATCAACTCAACCTTGGCTGGGTCCACATGAATACCATCCTGAGATACAACATGACCAAGTACTATCCCCCGTCTAACCATGAAGTGACTTTTTTCCCAACTAAGCACCAAATTCATCTTAACACAACGCTCTAGCACTAGGGAAAGGTGTGTGAGACACTCATCAAATGTAGCTCCAAAAACTGAAAAATCATCCATAAAGACCTCTAGAAACTTCTCAATCATATCAGAAAAAATAGCCATCATACACCTCTGAAAGGTCGCTGGTGCATTGCATAAACCGAAGGGCATGCGACGATAAGCAAAGGTCCCATATGGACAAGTGAATGTGGTCTTTTCTTGGTCATCGGGGAAGACTGGGATCTGATTATACCCGGAATACCCATCTAGGAAGCAATAGTAGCCCTGTCCAGCTACTCTATCTAATATCTGGTCAAGAAAGGGTAAAGGAAAATGGTCTTTCCGGGTCTTGGCATTAAGCTTTCTATAGTCAATACAAACACGCCAACCAGTAGTGGTGCGTGTAGGAATAAGGTCACCCTTATCATTAGGGACTACTGTGATCCCAGACTTCTTTGGTACCACCTGCACCGGACTAACCCATGAACTATCAGAAATCGGGTAAATGATACCTGCATCAAGAAGTTTAATGACTTCCTTATAAACAACCTCACTCATGTTTGGGTTCAGCCTCCTTTGCATCTCGCGGGAAGGAGTAGCACCATCTTCTAAGTGAATCCGATGCATACACAACGAAGGGTCTATACCTCGTAAGTCAGAAATGGTCCACCCTATAGCCTTTTGATGATCACAAAGGACTCCTAACAATCTCTCCTCATGCTCAGTGGTCAGGTCTGATGCGATAATTACTGGGAGGGTATCATTAGGTCCTAAGTACACATATTTAAGATGCACAGGCAAAGGTTTGAGCTCTAAAGCTGGAAGAGACTCAACCGGAGGGGGATCAGGACAAACTTTGGATGGAAGGGAGCTAAGACTATCATTAGCCTTGTCAAGGCTAGGATTAGACACGACAGAAGTAGAAGCTACTAGCTCTTTCACAAATGAATCAGAGTCAAATTGAGTCAAGATTGCCTCAAGCTCTGCAAGCTCATCATCGGCAGTCAACATCGAATGGGCATGTTCCTCAACACAAGGGTCAATGATATCAACCAGGAAGCACTCATCCTCAGAATGTCTACTTACTCGATTAGCCGCCTCTGCGACCCTCACCTTAACTCTCATATTCCCAAAGGTTAACT
This sequence comes from Ehretia macrophylla, assembly GCA_037974665.1. Taxonomy (NCBI): domain Eukaryota; kingdom Viridiplantae; phylum Streptophyta; class Magnoliopsida; order Boraginales; family Ehretiaceae; genus Ehretia; species Ehretia macrophylla. Next base: position 28,896,602 of record CM075779.1, on the reverse strand, counting down.
CAATCATCCCTGTCCTACAATATATCACCGCATCAGCTGTGGCCAGAAAAGGTCTCCCTAGAAGAACTGGTGTCGCATGCCTAGTGTCTAGTCCTGAGTCCATGTCTAAGACAATGAAGTCAACCGGGAAAAGAAATTCACCAACTCTAACTAAGACATCCTCAATTATCCCTCTAGGTCGTCTCTCAAATCGATCTGCCAACTGAAGTGTAACATTTGTGGGAGTCAACTCCCCCAAACCTAAACGCTCATATACTGCAAATGGAATGAGATTCACACTAGACCCTAAGTCAAGGAGGGCATGATCCACCTGTTGATCTTGAATGATGCAAGGAATGGTGAAGGCTCCGGGGTCATTAAACTTGGGCGGAAGGCCCCTAGTGTATATGCTACTTACTTTCTCTGTGAGCCTCACCTTCTTTGGAATGTGGGTGGATTGCCTCTTCCTAATGCACAAGTCTTTGAGGAATTTGGCATAAGCCGGTATCTGTTGGATAACTTCAATAAGAGGCAGGTTTATCTTAATATCCTTCAAGTGGTCTAATACTCGAGACTGCTTATCATCTTTCCTAGGTCGCTCTAAAGCAGTAGGATAAGGCACCCTAGGAGGACTATCATCACCGTGATCTACAACATGCTTCTCATCTCTCTGTGAAGGAATGGTATTTTCTTTACTATCCTCTATCTCATCTCCCAACTCACTTCCTACTCTCTCAACTTTATCCTCAACCTCTTTTGTATCCCTACTCTTGTCACTCACTCTCTTTGCTCCATTAGACTCATCTACCTGATTATCTAACTGGTAACCACTCCGAAGGGTGATAACAGCTTTGGCTTGCTCATGGGTGGTCTCATTGTGGACATTGCTACACTGGCCACGTGGATTCTCGACAGTCTGAGCAGGGAGCTTACCCTCATCCCTCCTAGTAATTTGTTGGGCCAGTTGCCCAACTTGAGTTTCCAACTTAGCAATAGATTGCTGCTGAGCATGAATTACTTGAAGTAACTTGTCAAACTTATCATCAGGCTTGTTAGGAGGAAGAGGAGGGCTAGGCTGAAATTGATTCCCTGGTTGCGGTTTAAAGTGAGGCCCATTAGACACATGATAGTATCCAGGAGGATTAGATTGAGGCTTTTGCACTTGAGCCTGCGAAAATGAAGGGTCAGGATTCCCTTGACGCCATGAGAAAGCTGGATGATCTCGCCAACCAGGATTATATGTATTCGAATATGGATTGTAATTGCGAGAATAACCCTGGGCAGCACAAACTTGTTCCTGAATAAATTCAGGGAACTGAGAGGCAAGAGGACACCCTAGTATGGGGTGGTCCACTGCAGAACATAAGGTACAACATTGAACATTTGGCAGGGCAGGTGAAGAAGTAGACCCTAAAGATATAAACTGATCAAATTTCTTGGTCAAAGCTGCCACTTGTGAGTTTAAGTCCCCATTTGTGCTCACCTCATATAGTGTCCTCCTAGAAGTGGGCTTACCCATTCTATCCATTGTTGAGTCTTGAAATGAGTCTTTGGCAATACTATCAAGTCGGGCCCATGCCTCATTTGGGGTGAGGTTATAAAACCCTTCATTACTCATTGAATTCACCATCGTTTTCTGTTGTGGTGTCAACCCTCTATAGAAATACTGAAGCAACCTAGGTCTATCGAACCCATGGTGTGGGCAGTGACGAATGAGTCCATTAAACCTATCCCAAGTTTCATGAAATGCCTCTAGATCGGACTGGGAAAAAGTCATGATGTTCTCTTGAAGAGATGAGGTCTGGGCCATTGGAAAAAATCTAAACAGAAATTGTGTCAAGAGTTCTTCCCAAGAAGTAATGGTTCCCTCTTCAAGGGAATGAAGCCATTCTTTAGCTTTGTCCTTAAGAGATAGTGGGAAGAAGCGCAATCGGATATTTTCTTGAGTAACATTTGGAACATGCACAGTGGTACATATCTCAAGAAAATCACGAATATGCGCATGTGGATTTTCATTGCTTTTCCCGTAAAATGATGGAAGTATTGATATCGTACCTAGTTTCATGTCAAAGTCCACATTATGGATGGCAGGTGGTCGGATAGCAATATTCGGCTGATATGTGGTCGGGAGAAAATGCTGCCTAAGAGGTATATCATTAGGATCAGGATTATTAGGGACAATGGGAAGATGGGGAATTTGAGGATTATTAACATTTTGAGGCACATTCAGATTTCCTTCATGTTCTGCCATGATTGTAGTTAAGACCTTCTGATTCCTATGGTGTGGGATTCTTTGTGGCTCGGGGTCAAAGGGTTCTAAAGGCAATCCTAAAGAACGACGTCCAAGCATACACAAAAAGCCAAGCTAATGGGAAATTACTAAATTGAAATAAAAACCTAAAACTAGAAATAAACTATTTAAGAAAAATAATCAACTAGAAAACTAGATAGATAAATAAATAAACGAAAAGTAAAATAAATGAATTACTAAATGAATAAAAAGCAATAAAATCACTAAGATAATAGAGAAAGCAAATAAAATAAAAATGAAAAAATAAAAAATAAAAATAAAAATAAAAATAATAAAGAAAATAAAAAAAAATTCAAGATAACTATTTAAACTAAAACAACTAATAAAGTAATCTAAAAATAATAATCCTAAACAAGAAAAATAGTTTTTTTTTTTGCAAAGATAACTAATTAACTAAAAACTAATACTTAAACAAAATACTATACTAGTCCAAAAATAATACCGCGCCTCCCCGGCAACGGCGCCAAAAACTTGATGGGTGCTTAGCTTAGGATAAAATTAATGTCAATTCTAAGCCAAGTTTTAACTCGCAAGTGCACGAGTGATTGTAGTGTAGTGTGCTAGTGCGAGGTCGAATCCACAGGGAGACAATTTGAAAATTCGTAGAAAAGTGTAAGTAAAGTGCCTAAGTAATTAAACTAAATTAAATTGTAAATTGAGTGATTTGAACGAAAGTTAACTAAAAATAAAATAAAAATGAAATTAAATGCGAAAACTAAAATTAAATATGAAAGTTGAAATTGAAGTTTGATCACTATTGGGAAAGGTTTAGGGATCGGATTCCTATGCAAAGTTGAATTCTAGGCTCGAACTTAGGATTTCCTATTTTGATGCAAAATTAGACTACAAGCCTAATTAATTAAATAATCACCTAAAGTTAACTAATTAACGAGTTAGACCTAGTTTAGAGGTGCAACACTATCTCCAAGTCCTTTATCTAGCCAGAGTATAGATTTGTCCTAAAATCCTAGGCTTACGAGTTAATTAATTAAGTGGAGGAAAACTACGGTACAACCTATAGTTTTCGCAATAAAGCTCAATTTATATATTTGATCTATTGTATGAATTCCTATAAAACACTAGCTACAAGCGTAATGAATTAATAGGAAATAAATAATAAAGCACGTAAATCAAATATATAAAACTCGCATCAAAATATTCAAACCAAGTTCAAGACCATAAAATTAAACTATTACATAGTAATCCTACCCTAAACAATGAATTAATTGTTCATGTTCAACAAAACTGAATCAATATTATAAAAAGAAAGTAAATTAAACTTCTCCATAAATTAATTCGAATCTGTTGAAAATAATAATTTTATCTGAATCCCAACTGAAAATTGAAGAAGAATTTACGAAAAGAAATAAACCGAACTTGCTGCTGTTTTTTTCCTCGTCACCAAAGCTTTTTTCCTTCGTTGCTTGCTGTTTCGCTCTCTGTTTTTTCCTTTTTCTTTCTTCTGCGCCGCACTCCTTTTTCGTCCCCTTTTAATTGCTGCTGCTACAATGCTTTTATAGAAAAAATTGCACCGCCCTAATATAATGGGCTTTTGATCTACATGGCCTTCTGTCATTTTGCAGCTTGACCAATGCTTGTTTTTTTCCTCTTTCGTTTTTTTTTTTGTTTGACTTTCGTTGTTCAAAGTCCAATTTGAACTTTAATGCTGACCACATGGCCAAGTTGGCCTTCGCTTAATATTTTCTTTTTAGCCGAAGTTCAAATGGGATTTAATTGACTTACGGCCCAGGCTTTTTAGCATTGATCAATTTCTTCTTCTTTTGTTTTCTTTTCTTTTTTTTCCTTTGCAATTCTTTTCATCATGCTTCATCATTCACGAACAAATCTTTGCTATCTTCTTTTTCATCCAATTTCTTTCAATTCAGCCCCAAATACTTTTTCATCATTCAATTCCTATATGCACAAAAACACAACTAAAGTGATCAAACATTATAATTAATGTGCATAATTAATTCTAAAAATGCAAGGAAATAGGCCTAAAAATATAAATACATCAGATTCGATAATAGAAATAAGTTTGATTAGGTTGTTGTCCTTTTCGTGACTCACGACGTACGATCCGGGACGGAAAAACGGCGCAAAAGAAGAAAAGTGTCCCTAAACTGATGAAAACATTCGATTTTTGGCGCCAAAAATAGGTGCAGCCAGGCTAGCTCGCTGCACCCGTCGTAGAGCTCTCAAAGAGCTTTCCAACGGTATGCTTTGTACCGCATAACTCCTTATGAATCAAAAGTTATGTGCACTGGAGCGACGGACTCCTGGTTCCAAGCCCCACAACCTCAGTTTGCAGGCCCCGCCTCTACGTGAAGTGAAGTTGTCTTGCCCAAGGTGCTGTGGGATTCGATATTAGAAATGTGATGGATTAGTTTGTCTTCCTTTTCTCAGCTGACGACGTACGATCCAGGACGAAAACACAGCGCAGAAGAAGAAAAGTATCCCAAAACTGATGAAAATGTTTGATTTTGGTCTCCGAAAATAGGTGCAACCGAGCAGGCTTCTTGCACCCGTCGTAGAGCTCTCAGAGAGCTTTCCAATGGTATGTTGTGCACCGCGTAACGCCTAATGGATCAAAATTTATGGGCACCAGAGCGACGGAGACCTGGTCCCAAGCCCCATGCCCTCAGTTTGCAGGCCCAGCCTCTACGTGAAGCGAATTTGTCTTGCCAAAGGTGCCATGGGATTCGATAATAGAAATGTGATGGATTAGGTTGTCATCCTTTTCGCGGCTCATGACGTACGATCCAGGACGGAAAAATAGCGCTAAAGAAGAAAAGTGTCCCGAAACTAATGAAACATTCGATTTGGGGCTCCGAAAATAGGCGCAGCCGAGCAGGCTTGCTGGACACATTGTAGAGCTCTTAGAGAGCTTTCCAATGGTATGCTGTGCGCCGCGTAACTCCTTATGGGTCAAAAGTTATTGGGAACCAAAGCGATGGAGACCTGGTCCTAAGTCCCACGCCCTCGGTTTGCGGGCCCAGCCTCTACGTGATGTGAAGTTGTCATGCCCAAGGTACCATGGGATTCGGTAATAGAAATGTGATGGATTAGGTTGTCGTCCTTTTCGCGGCTGACGACGTACGATCTGGGACAAAAAAATAGCCCAAAAGAAGAAAAATGTCCCAAAATAGATGAAAACATTCAATTTTGGGCTCCGAAAATAGGCACAGTCGAGTAGGCTTACAACATCCGTCGTAGAGCTCTCGGAGAGCTTTCCAACGGTATGCTGTGCGCCGCGTAACACCTTACGGATCAAAAGTTATGGGCACCGGAGCAACAGAGACCTGGTCCCATACACCACGCCCTTGGTTCACGGGCCCAGCCTCTACGTGAAGCGAAGTTGTCTTGCCCAATGTGTCATGGGATTCAATAACACAAATGTTATGGATTAGGTTGTCGTCCTTTTCGCGGCTCACGACCTACGATCCGGGATGAAAAAACAGCGCAAAAGGAGAAAAATGTCCCAAAACTGATGAAAACATTTGATTTTGGGCTCTGAAAAAAGGCGTAGAAAAGCTGGCTTGTTGCATCCGCCGTAGAACTCTCAGAGAGCTTTCCAACGGTATGCTCTGCGCCGCGTAACTCCTTACGGATCAAAAGTTATGGGAACTGGAGCAACGTAGACCTGGTCACTAGCACTACACCCTCGATTTGCGGGACCAGCCTCTACGTGAAGTGAAATTGTCATGTCCAAGGTGTCGTGGGATTCGGTAATAGAAATGTGATGGATTAGGTTGCCGTCCTTTTCGCGGCTTACGACGTACGATCCGGGACGAAAAAATAGCGCAAAATAAGAAAAGTGTCCCGAAACTGAAGAAAACATTCGATTTTGGGCTCCAAAATCAAGCATAGTCGAGCAGGCTTGCTGCACCCGTCGTAGAGCTCTCTAAGAGCTTTCCAACAGTATGCTGTGCGCCGCGTAACTCCTTATGGATCAAAAGTTATGGGCACCGGAGCGACGGAGACCTGGTCCCAAGCCCCACGCCCTTGGTTTGTGGGCCAAACCTCTATGTGAAACTAAGTTGTCTTGCTCGAGGTGCCATGGGATTCGATAATAGAAATATGATGGATTAGGTTGTCGTCCTTTTCGTTGCTGACGACGTACGATCCGGGACGAAAAAGTAGCTCAAAAGAAGAAAAGTGTCCCGAAACTGATTTAAACATTCGAATTTGGGCTCCGAAAATAGTTGCAGCCAAGCAGGCTTGCTGCCCCCGCCGTAGAGCTCTCGAAGAGCTTTCCAACGGTATGCTGTGCATCGCGTAACACCTTACGGATCAAAAGTTATGGGCACCGGAGTGACGGAGACCTGGTCCCAAGCCCCACGCACTCAGTTTGCGGGCCATCCTTTACGTGAAGCGAAGTTGTCTTGTTCAAGGTGCCATGGGATTCGATAATAGAAATGTGATGGATTAGGTTGTCATCCTTTTCGTGGCTTACGACGTACGATCCGGGACGGAAAAATAGCGCAAAAGAAGAAAAGTGTTCCGAAACTGATGAAAACATTCGATTTTGGGCTCCGAAAACAGACGCAGCAAAGCAATCTTGCTACACCCATCGTAGAACTCTCGGAGAACTTTTCAACAGTATGCTGTGCGCAGCGTAACTCCTTACGGATCAAAAGTTATGGGCACCAGAGCGACAAAGACCTGGTCCTAAGCCCCACGCCCTAGGTTTGCGGGCCCAGCCTTTACGTGAAGCGAAGTTGTCTTGCCCAAGGTGCCATGGGATTCAATAATAGAAATGTGATGGATTAGGTTGTCGTCCTTTTCGCGGCCAACGACATTCGATCCGGGTCGAAAAAATACCGCTAAAGAAGAAATGTGTCCCGAAACTAATGAAAACGTTCGATTTTGGGCTCCGAAAATAGGCGCAACTCCGCTGGCTTCCTGCACCGTTCTTGGATCTCTGGGAGAGCTCTCCAATAGTATCCTGTGCGCCGCGTAACACCTAACAGATCAAAAGTTATGGGCACCAAAACGACGGACACCTGGTCCTAAGCCCCACGCCCTCGGTTTGCTGGCCCAGCCTCTACGTGAAGCGAAGTTGTCTTGCCCAAGATGCCATGGGATTCGATCATAGAAATGTGATGGATTAGGTTGTCGTCCTTTTCGCGACTCATGACATATGATCCGGGACGAAAAAACAGCGTAAAAGAAGAAAAGTGTCCCAAAACTGATGAAAACGTTCAGTTTTGGGCTCCAAAAATAGGCGTAGCAAAGCTGGCTTGCTGGACCTATCGTAGAGCTCTCGTAGAGCTTTCCAACGGTATGTTGTGCACCATGTAACTTCTTATTGATCAAAAGTTATGGGCACCAGAGCGACGGAGACCTGGTCCCTAGCCCCATGCCCTTGGTTTGTGGGACCAGCCTCTACGTGATGTGAAGTTGTCATGCTCAAGGTACCGTGGGATTCGGTAATAGAAATGTGGTGGATTAGGTTGTTGTCCTTTTCAAGGCTGATGGCGTACGGTACGGGACAAAAAAATAGCGTAAGAGAAGAAAAGTGTCCCAAAATAGAAGAAAACGTTCAATTGTGGGCTCCGAAAATAGGCGCAGCAGAAAAGGCTTGCAGTACCCGTCGTAGTGCTCTCGGAAAGCTATCCAAATGTATGCCATGCGTCACGTAACTCCTTACGGATAAAAAGTTATAGGCACCGGAGCAACGTAGACCTGGTCACAAGACCCAAACTCTCGGTTTGCGGGACTAGCCTCTACGTGAAGTGAAGTTATCATGCCCAAGGTGCAGTGGGATTCGATAATAAAAATGTGATGGATTAGGTTTTCGTCCTTTTCGCAGTTGACGACGTACGATCCAGTACTGGAAAATAGCGCAAAAGAAGAAAAGTGTCCCGAAACTTATGAAAATGTTCGATTTTGGACTCCGAAAATAGGCACAGCCGAGAAGGCGTGCAACACCCATCGTATAGCTCTCGGAGAGCTTTCCAACGGTATGCTGTGCACCGCGTAACGCCTTACGGATCAAAAGCTATGGGCCCCAGAGCGACGGAGACTTGGTCCCAAGCCCCATGCCCTCAGTTTGCGGGCCTAGCCTCTACGTGAAGTGAAGTTGTCTTGCCCAAGGTGCCATTGGATTCAATAATATAAACATGATGGATTAGGTTGTCGTCCTTTTCGCGGCTCACGACGTACGATCCGAGATGAAAAAACAGCGCAAAAGAAGAAAAGTGTCTCGAAACTGATGAAAATGTTCGATTTTGGGCTTCAAAAATAGGCACAGCTAGGCTGGCTTGCTGCACCCGTCGTAGAGCTCTCGGAGAGCTTTTCAACGGTATGTTGTGTACCGCACAACTCCTTATGGATCAAAAGTTATGTGCACCGAATTGACGGAGACCTGGTCCCAAGCCCCAGGACCTCGGTTTGCGGGCCCAGCCTCTGCGTGAAGTGAAGTTTTTTTGCCCAAGGTACCGTGGGATTCGGTAATAGAAATGTGATGGATTAGGTTGTCGTCCTTTTCTCTGCTGACGACGTATGATCCGGGACGGAAACACAGCGCAAAAGAAGAAAAGTGTCCCAAAACTAATGAAAATGTTCAATTTTGGGCTCTGAAAATAGGCGTGGCCGAGTAGGCTAGCTGCACTTGTCGTAGAGCTCTCGAAGAGCTTTCCAACGGTATGCTGTGCACCGCGTAACTCCTTACGGCTAAAAAGTTATGGGTACCGGAGCGACGGAGACTTGGTCTAAAGCCCCACGCCCTCGGTTTACGGGCCCAGCCTCTACGTGAAGCAAAGTTGTCTTGCCGAAGGTGCCATGGGATTCAATAATAGAAATGTGATGGATTAGGTTATCATCCTTTTCGTGGCTCACGACGTACGATCCAGGACAAAAAAATAGCACAAAAGAAGAAAAGTGTCCCTAAACTGATGAAAACATTCGATTTTGGGCTCCGAAAATAGGCACGGCCGAGCAGACTTATAACACTCGTCGTAGAGCACTTGGAGAGCTTTCCAACGGCATACTGTGTACCGCGTAACTCCTTATGGATCAAAAGTTATGTGCACCGAAGCGACGGAGACTTGGTCCCAAGCCCTACGACCTCGGTTTGCGGGCCCAGCCTCTGCGTGAAGTGAAGTTGACTTGCCCAAGGTGCTGTGGGATTCGGTAATAGAAATGTGATGGATTAGGTTGTCGTCCTTTTCCCGGCTGACGACGTATGATCCGGGACGGAAACACAGCGCAAAAGAAGAAAAGTGTCCCAAAACTTATGAAAATGTTCGATTTTGGGCTCTGAAAACAGGCGTGGCAGAGTAGGTATACTGCACTCGTCGTAGAGCTCTCGGAGAGCTTTCCAACGGTATATTGTACGTCGCGTAACACCGTACGGATCAAAAGTTATGGCCACCAGAGCGACGGAGACTTGGTCCCAAGCCCCACGCCCTTAGTTTGTGGGCCCAGCGACTACTTGAAGTGAAGTTGTCTTGCCCAAGGTGCTGTGGGATTCGATAATAGAAATGTGATGGATTAGGTTGTCGTCCTTTTCGCGGCTCACGACGTACAATTCGGGACGGAAAAACAGTGCAAAAGAAGAAAAGTTTCTCGAAATTGATGAAAATGTTCAATTTTGGACCTCAAAAACAGGCGCAGCTGAGCTGGCTTGCTACACCCGTCATAGAGTTCTCGGAGAGCTTTCCAACTTTGTGTTGTGTACCGCATAACTCCTTATGGATTAAAAGTTATGTGCACCGTAGCGACGGAGAATTGGTCCCAAGCCCCATGACCTCGGCTTGCGGGCCCAGCCTCTATGTGAAGTGAAGTTGTCTTGCCCAAGGTGCCGTGGGATTCGATAACAGAAATGTGATGGATGAGGTTGTCGTCCTTTTCGTGGCTCACAACATACGATCCGGAACAAGAAAACAGAGCAAAAGAAGAAAAGTGTCCCAAAACTTATGAAAACGTTTAATTTTGGGCTCCGAAAACAGGCACAGTCGAGCAAGCTTGTTGCCCTTGTCGTAGAGCTCTCGGAGAGCTTTCCAACGGTATGCTGTGCACCATGAAATGCCTTACGGATGAAAAGTTATGGGCACCGGAGCGACGGAGGCCTAGTCCCAAGCCCCACACCCTCGATTTGCGGGCCCAGCCTCTACGTGAAGCGAAGATGTCTTGCCCAAGGTATTGTGGGATTTGATAATAGAAATATGATGGATTAGGTTGTCGTCCTTTTCACGGCTCACGACGTACGATCCGGGATGGAAAAATAGCGCAAAAGAAGAAAAGTGTCCCGAAACTGATGAGAACGTTCGATTTTGCTCTATAAAAATAGGCACAGCCGAGCAGGTTTGCTGCACCCATTGTAGAGCTCTCGGAGAGTTTTTCAACGGTATGTTGTGCGCCGCATAACTCCTTACGGATCAAAAGCTATGGGCACCAGAGCGACGTAGACCTGGTTAGAAGCCCTACACCCTCGGTTTGCGGGCCTAGCCTCTACGTTAAGTAAATTTGTCATGCCCAAGGTGCTGTGGGATTCGGTAATAAAATTGTAATGGAATAGGTTGTCGTCCTTTTCGCAGCTCACGACGTACGATCCGGGATGAAAAAGCAGCGCAAAAAAAGAAAAGTGTCCCAAAACTGATGAAAACATTCGATTTTGGGCTCAAAAAACAAGCGCAACCGAGCAGGCTTGCTACACCCATCGTAGAGCTCTTAGAGAGCATTCCAACGGTATGCTGTGCACCGCGTAACTCCTTACGGATCAAAAGTTATAGGCACCGGAGTGACGTAGACCTGGTCACAAGCACCACGCCCTTGGTTTGCGGGACCATCCTCTACGTGAAGTGACATTGTCATGCCCAAGGTGTCAAGGGATTCGGTAATAGAAATGTGGTGGATTAGGTTGGCGTTCTTTTAGAGACTGACGACGTACGATCCGGGATAAAAAAATAGCGCAAAAGAAGAAAAGTGTCCCGAAACTGATAAAAAACGTTCGATTTTGGGCTCTGAAAACAGGTATAGCCGAGCAGGCTTGCAGCTCCCGTCGTAGACCTCTCGGAGAGCTTTCCAACGGTATGTTGTGCGTCGCGTAATGCCTTACCGATCAAAACTTATAGGCACCGGAGTGACGGAGACTTGGTCCCAAGCCCCACGCCCTCGGTTTGCGGGCCCAGCCTCTACGTGATGTAAAGTTGTCATTGTCACGCCCCAACCCGGCCTATAAGGTTAGACTAGGGTGTCACCTAAACGTTCAGGACATGACACATGCTTAACCGTTTATGAAGATTTAACACTTATCATTTTGGTCTAAACTCCAAGTTTTTCCGGAAAACCGGCAGTATAACGGCTGTAATTGGGCTCCTTGGTTTGGCCTAATTCTCTAAACGCCTCAAAGTTTACTATCTCAATTTCATTTCTAACTAAGATTGCTATTTATCATCAATTGAAATGCCTATTGGTTATCTTGATGTCTCGTTTGATTTATAACCTAGCATGATACTATGTCTCATTTGTTTGTTTATCCTCATTACAAAAGTTCATGTTGATCTTAGCGTAATAGCGAGTACCTGTTTAAGATTGGATAAGTTCATTTACTTAGTCCTTAGCTAATAGTCATGACCTATGATAGATACTAGCAATGATAAATAGCAATACGATCATAATAGTGTCTAGTATCTATCTAGCAATATTAGTACAAACTAAAATTAGATCCCAAATTACAACGGGAGTCCTTTACATTAGAAATAACAAATAGCATAAAATAAATAGTCTTCAAGTAGCACAAAGTTCACAAGTAACCACATTCAAGCAAAGCAAACAATGATAGGCAATCACTCCAGGGGTTCATCGTTAGGTTCATTGTCCTCGGGTACCTGTATCTGTTCTTCTTCACCTGTGATGAAAAAGAGGGTAAGTCCTTATGAACTCAGCGAGGGGAAAACGAGAAATACGTTTTGAAACTCATTTTCCGGTTCAATTATGAAAACTCTTTTTTTTTTGGAAACATGTCACGTATTACAAATAATAAGGTACGCAAATATATGAAACAAATCGAGTAACAGATACATTTACCAATCATTTCAAGGATACGGTGAGCATTTGCTCTCAATATCAATTTCGATACATTTGGTGCGGCCGACTTCAATAATCCACTTATCGCTCCCAATTGGGTGTACTCCGGATGTAACCCGAAACCTACGACCCAACTCTCCAAGGGTGAAATGCCAAGCGAGAGAGGGAATTGGACCATGGTAGTCACGGTAACAACGGCAAGCCTGATGCCACCCGGCGTGCGTGAAACACTACCATGCCACACTGAAAGGTTGCAACCTCGTATGCAATGCACATTTATAACATTTAACATATCACATTAGGAGGACAACAAAGTAGGTTGCCTCCGGATAGTCATAAGATTGCACATTGACAGGTAAACAGGTAGGGCACGATAAAACAGGTAATTTCACTTGAAAGACATATAGAATTATATGAATATTAAACGGGCAGCCATGTAACACATGTAAATCAAGCCATATAACTCATTACGAAGTCCACGTGATCAAGTGATAAGATTATTCAACATGCAATATCATTTACGTGGGTTCGGGTGCGAGAAAAGCTCATTTGTCAACATGCGATGATCAAATTCACATTTGAGGTTATAAGGCATTTACGGGCAGCCCACTAAGCATATAATTTCCACAAAATATCCAAATGATCAACACTTAACAAGACTACCTAGTCATTAGGGTTTCCATTTCATGCTTAACCGTGTGATTAAACCCTAAGTCAACTCAAAATCATTCTCAAGTCATGCATCATTCAATTCAAACATCTTCAAGTATTCAAAACAGTCCACACAACATCCCAACACCACAATTCCAAGCAATTAGTACCACAAGAGAGGTTACAACAATTTTCCAAGCATATAACTAAGTGAAACCCATACTGCAATAGGCTGCTTTCTCACAATCAATAGGATAAAAAAACAATCTCCAAATCCAGTGAATAAGATGTCAAATTAAAGCTTAAGAAGTTAACTAAAATCAGAAACAAACCTTGCATCAATTGGAGTTCGAGATCATTAGATATAGCGGAAATAGTGAGGTAGCACAAAACTGTCTAGATTTGCACACATTTCGATAATTGACGTTTTTGAGTTCCTTAGGGTCAGATTTAGCCTTAGTCCATTTCTGACAAAAATGTCCAGAACTGAAAAATATAGCAGCACACCAATTTTCATACATTTTTGGAATCATGAGCTAAGTAAAATCTGGTTCGTTCTACAAGATCAGTGCATCTGCCAAAACCTGCTTCATTTTTCCCAGATTTCCAGATTTGGACACATTTTAAAGATTTGCCATTTTGAGGACCTTAGAGTCAAAATTAGCTTCGGCCTATTTTTGCGAAACATGTTCAAAACTGTCCAAACTAGTCACCTACCAATTTTCATTCATTTTAAACATCATTTTCCTAGCTAAACTTACCTTGAAACAAGCTGGTCAGAGAGCTGTCAACAATCCGACTTCACCTAGCATCACTTTCAAGCCAAGATCTTGCCATGCATGGTTGTTTAAGCTTATGAACGACCATATAACTCAAGTACAGAAGCAAAGACATACATTTATGAGCATGCATGTGAATTTTTGAAGGAATTTCAAAAGGTTTTAGCCCTCACCTTAGCAATCACCCAAAAAGATGTACAAAAACTTGTTGAAGCTCAAATCTCTTCTTCTTCTTGCTTAGCCGAGATTCCAACTTGGTTTTCTCTATTTTTCCTAGCCTAGTGATCAATCTCTTAGTACATGCATGAGGTTAGAACAAGAAGGAAAGAAATGGAAGCTTAAAACTCACCTAGGGCCGAAATGAAGGCTTCAAAGGGCATGCATGTGTGATTCTTGCATCCTAGCTTGCTTGGGTGAGTTTCTTTGCTTGTTGTTTGTCTTGATACACCATAGGACGATGAAGATGAGCTAAGGGATGATGAAACTCAGCCCAAAACCAAGATGGAGAGAGAAGGATGAGAGGGAGAGAGATAAAATGTGAGAGGAAAGAAGAAATGACAAAAAAATGAAAGCCTTTGCAATCTTCAAGCATGTGGTCGGCCTTGGGGCACTAAAATCTGATTTTGTATCTTCAATGTGTGATTTTAAAATGTTTAGCATGGACAAAGGTGGTTTGGTTGAGCAAGGTAGAGGATTTAGGTGGTTTTGAGCATTCTTTATGTATTGTGCTAAGTGTTTGTCATAGTTTGTCTAGGACTAATTTTTTATGCATTTGTGTCATTAGAATTGTCATAGGAATGTTGGGAAATTAGGGAATCTAGGTAGAATAAAATATAGGAATGTTTGTTGATGAGTTGAATTATGAATAGAATAATAGTTAGTGGGAAATGTAGGAATAGTTTAGTATTATTTTATTGTTAATGGAGTTTGTAGAGAATTTGAATTAGGAATATATTATTGGTTAGTGGATTGTGTAGGGTTATTTTATTGTCTAATGCTTTGTGTAGGATTCTTTCTTGATTAACGTGGTGCACAGATTCCTAGGTCTAGGGCACGAATTACGAGGTAGACACGAACTTCAAGACTAAGGCACGTACTTCGAGACTAATGCACGTAATCCTAGGTGAATGCACTTAAACCAATACAAGGCATATAATTCGATGCAATGCACGCAAATCAAGGCACGACTCTATATCTAGGTTAAGGTACGCAGTTCAAGGTTAGGGTACACGAAACGAGGTAACACACGTACATCGAGTTCAAGGCACGTATATCTAGGTATCGCACGTCAGTCGGGGATTAGGGTGCCCCATTCTAGGTCAAGGCATGTATGACGAGGTATGTACGAAAATCAAGATAGGACACGCAATCCAAGGTCGGTCATATAATTAGGGGTCTATGACACGCAAATCGAGGTATGACACGTTATTCGGGGTCGGGCCTCACAGTCATGCCCAAGGTACCTTGGGATTCGGTAATAGAAATGTGGTGGATTAGGTTGTGGTCCTTTTCAAGGCTAACGGTGTACGAAACGGGAGGAAAAAATAGCGTAAGAGAAGAAAATTGTCCCAAAATAGAATAAAACGTTCAATTGTGGGCTCCGAAAACAGGCCCAGCAGAGAAGGCTTGCCGCACCCGTCGTAGAGCTCTCGGAAAGCTATCCAAAGGTATGCCATGCGCCGCGTAAATCCTTCCAGATAAAAAGTTATAGGCACCGGAGCAACGTAGACCTGGTCACAAGACCCAAACCCTCGGTTTGCGGGACTAGCCTCTACGTGAAGTGAAGTTGTCATGCCCAAGGTGCCGTGGGATTCGATAATAAAAATGTGATGGATTAGGTTTTCGTCCTTTTCGCGGCTGACGACGTACGATCCGGTACTGGAAAATAGCGCAAAAGAAGAAAAGTGTCCCGAAACTGATGAAAACGTTCGATTCTGGACTCCGAAAATAGGCACAGCCGAGCAGGCGTGCAGTACCCGTCATATAGCTCTCGGAGAGCTTTCCAACGGTATGCTGTGCGCCGCGTAACGCTTTACAGATCAAAAGCTATGGGCCCCAGAGCGACGGAGACTTGGTCCCAAGCCCCATGCCCTCAGTTTGCGGGCCTAGCCTCTACGTGAAGTGAAGTTGTCTTGCCCAAGGTGCCATTGGATTCGATAATAGAAACGTGATGGATTAGGTTGTCGTCCTTTTCATGGCTCATGACGTACGATCCGAGATGAAAAAACAGCGCAAAAGAAGAAAAGTGTCTCGAAACTGATGAAAATATTCGATTTTGGGCTTCAAAAATAGGCGCAGCTATGCTGGCTTGCTGCACCCATCGTAGAGCTCTCGGAGAGCTTTCCAACGGTATGTTACGTACCGCGCAACTCCTTATGGATCAAAAGTTATATGCACCGGATTGACGGAGACCTTGTCCCAAGTCCCACGACCTCGGTTTGCGGGCCCAGCCTCTACGTGAAGTGAAGTTAACTTGCCCAAGGTTCCATGGGATTCGGTAATAGAAATGTGATGGATTAGGTTGTCGTCATTTTCTCAGCTGACGACGTATGATCCGGGACGGAAACACAGCGCAAAAGAAGAAAAATGTCCCAAAATTGATGAAAACGTTCAATTTTGGGCTCTGAAAATAGGCGTGGCCGAGTAAGCTTGCTGCACTCATCGTAAAGCTCTTGGAGAGCTTTCCAACGATATGCTGTGCACCGCGTAACTCCTTGCGGCTAAAAAGTTATGGGTACCGGAGCGACGGAGACCTGGTCTAATGCCCCACGCCCTCGCTTTACAGGCCCAGCCTCTACGTGAAACAAAGTTGTCTTGCCGAAGGTGTCATGGGATTCAATAATAGAAATGTGATGGATTAAGTTGTCTTCCTTTTCGTGGCTCACGACGTACGATCCAGGACGGAAAAATAGAGCAAAAGAAGAAAAATGGCCCTAAATTGATGAAAACATTCGTTTTGGGCTCCGAAAATAGGCGCGGCCAAGCACGCTTACGACACTCGTCGTAGAGCACTCGGAGAGCTTTCCAACGGTATGCTGTGTACCGCGTAACTCCGTATGGATCAAAAGTTATGTCCACCGAAGCGACGAAGACCTGATCCCAAGCCCCACGACCTCGGTTTGCGGGCCCAGCCTCTGCATGAAATAAAGTTGACTTGCCCAAGGTGTTGTGGGATTCGGTAATAGAAATGTGATGGATTAGGTTATCGTCCTTTTCTCGGCTGACGACGTATGATCCGGGACGGAAACACAGCGCAAAAGAAGAAAAGTGTCCCAAAACTGATAAAAATGTTCGATTTTGGGCTCTGAAAATAGGCGTGGCAGAGTAGGCTTGCTGCACTTGTCGTAGAGCTCTCGGAGAGCTTTCCAACGGTATGCTATGTATCGCGTAACACCATACGGATCAAAAGTTATGGCCACCAGAGCGACGGAGACTTGGTCTCAAGCCCCACGCCCACGGTTTTGCGGGCCCAGCGTCTACGTGAAGTGAAGTTGTCTTGCCCAAGGTACCGTGGGATTCGATAATAGAAATGTGATGGATTAGGTTGTCATTCTTTTCGCCGCTCACGACGTCCAATCCGGGACAGAAAAACAGCGCAAAAGAAGAAAAGTTTCTCGAAACTGATGAAAATGTTCAATTTTGGGCCTCAAAAACAGGCGTAGCTGAGATGGCTTGCTACTCCCGTCATAGATCTCTCGGAGAGCTTTCCAACGTTATGCTGTGTACCGCGTAACTCCTTATGGATCAAAAGTTATGTGCACCATAGCGACGGAGACCTGGTCCCAAGCCCCACGACCTCGGTTTGCGAGCCCAGCCTCTACGTGAAGTGAAGTTGTCTTACCCAAGGTGCTGTGGGATTCGATAATAGAAATGTGATGGATTAGGTTGTCGTCCTTTTCGTGGCTCACGACATACGATCCTGGACAAAAAAACAGAGCAAAAGAAGAAAAGTGTCCCAAAACTGATGAAAACATTTGATTTTGGGCTCTGAAAAAAGGCACAGTCGAGCAAGCTTGTTGCCCCTGTCGTAGAGCTCTCGGAGAGCTTTCCAACGGTATGCTGTGCACCATGAAATGCCTTACGGATGAAAAGTTATGGGCACCGGAGCAACAGAGACCTAGTCCCGAGCCCCACGCCCTCGATTTGCGGGCCCAGCCTCTACATGAAGCGAAGTTGTCTTGCCCAAGGTGTCTTGGGATTCGATAATAAAAATATGATGGATTAGGTTGTCGTCCTTTTCGCGGCTCACGACGTACGATCCGGGACGGAAAAATAGCGCAAAAGAAGAAAAGTGTCCTAAAACTGATGACAACATTCGATTTTGCTCTATAAAAACAGGCACAGCCGAGCAGGTTTGCTACACCCATTGTAGAGCTCTCGGAGAGCTTTTCAACGGTATGCTGTGCGCCGCATAACTCCTTACGGATCAAAAGCTATGGGCACCAGAGCGACGTAGACCTGGTTAGAAGCCCCACGCCCTCGGTTTGCGGGACTAGCCTCTACGTTAAGTAAAGTTGTCATGCCCAAGGTGCTGTGGGATTCAGTAATAAAATTGTAATGGAATAGGTTGTCGTCCTTTTCGCAGCTCACGACGTACGATCCGAGATGAAAAAGCAGCGCAAAAAAAGAAAAGTATCCCAAAATTGATGAAAACATTCGATTTTGGGCTCCAAAAACAAGCACAACCGAGCAGGCTTGCTACACCCGTCGTAGAGCTCTTAGAGAGCATTCCAACGGTATGCTGTGCGCCGCGTAACTCCTTACGGATCAAAAGTTATAGGCACCAGAATGACATAAACCTGGTTACAAGCACCACGCCCTTGGTTTGCGGGACTATCCTCTACGTGAAGTGACGTTGTCATGCCCAAGGTGTCAAGGGATTCAGTAATAGAAATATGATGGATTAGGTTGGCATCCTTTTCGCGGCTGACGACGTACGATCCGGGATGAAAAAATAGTGCAAAAGAAGAAAAGTGTCCCGAAACTGATGAAAACGTTCGATTTTTGGCTCTGAAAACAGGTATAGCCGAGCAACCTTGCAGTACCCGTCGTAGACCTCTCGGAGAGCTTTTCAACGGTATGTTATGCGTCGCGTAATGCCTTACCGATCAAAACTTATGGGCACCGGAGCGACGGAGACCTGGTCCCAAGCCCCACGCCCTCGGTTTGCAGGCTCAGCCTCTACGTGAAGCGAAGCTGTCTTGCCCAAGGTGCCATTGGATTCGATAATAGAAATGTGATGGATTAGTTTGTCGCCCTTTTCGCTGCTCATGACATACGATCCGGGAAGAAAAAACAGCGCAAAAGAAGAAAAGTGTCCCGAAACTGATAAAAATGTTTGATTTTGGGCTCCGAAAATAGGCGCAACTGAGTAGGCTTGCAGCACACATTGTAGAGCTCTTGGAGTGTTTTCCAACGGTATGTTGTACGCCGCGTAACTCCTTACGGATCAAAAGTTATGGGCACAAGAGCGACGTAAACCAGGTCACAAGCCCCACGCCCTCGGTTTGCGGGCCCAGCCTCTACGTGAAGTGAGGTTTTCATGCCCAAGGTGCCATGGGATTTGGTAATAGAAATGTAACGGATTGGGTTGTCACCCTTTACGCGGCTGACGACGTACGATCCGAGACAGAAAAACAGCGCAAAAGAATAAAAGTGTCCCAAAACAGATAAAAATGTTCGAGTTTGGGCTCCGAAAATAGGCGCAGTTGAGCAAGCTTGTAGCACCTGTCGTAGAGCTCTCTACGAGCTTTCCAACGGTATGCAGTGCGCCTCGTAACTCCTTGCGGATCAAAAGTTATGGGCACCGGAGCAATATAGACCAGGTCACAAGCCCCACGTCCGCGGTTTACGGGCCCAGCCTCTACGTGAAGTGGAGTTTTCATGCCCAATGTGCCGTGCGATTCAGTAATAGAAATGTGATGGATTAGGTTGTCGACTTTTTCGCGGCTTACGACATACGATCCGGGACAGAAAAATAGCGCAAAAGAAGAAAAGTGTCCCGAAACTGAAGAAAACGTTCGATTTTGGGCTCCAAAAATAGGCGTAGCTGAGCAGGCTTGCTGTACTCGTCGTAGAACTCTCAAAGAGCTTTCCAACGATATGCTGTGCGCTGCGTAACTCCTTATGGATCAAAAGTTATGGGCACCGGAGCGACGGAGACCTGGTCCCAAGCCCTACGCCCTTGGTTTGTGGGCCAAACCTCTACGTGAAACGGAGTTGTCTTGCCCGAGGTGCCATGGGATTCAATTATAGAAATGTGATGGATTAGGTTGTCGTCCTTTTCGCGGCTGACGACATATGATCCGGGACGGAAAAATAGCGCAAAAGAAGAAAAATGTCCCGAAACTGATGCAAACATTCGAATTTGGGCTCCGAAAATAGTCGCAGCCAAACAGGATTGCTGCCCCCATCATAGAGCTCTCGGAGAGCTTTCCAACGGTATGCTGTACGCCGCGTAACGCCTTACGTATCAAACGTTATGGGCACCGGAGCGACGGAGACCTGATCCCAAGCCCCACGCCCTCGGTTTGCGGGCCCAGCCTCTACGTGAAGCGAAGTTGTCTTGCCTAAGGTGCTGTGGGATTTGATAATAGAAATGTGATGGATTAGGTTTACGTCCTTTTCGCGGCTCACGACGTACGATCCAGGACGGAAAAGCAGCGCAAAAGAATATAAGTGTCCCGAAACTGATGAAAACGTTCTATTTTGGGCTCCGAAAATAGGCGCAGCCGAGCAGGCTTGTTGTACCTGTTGTAGAGCTCTCGGAGAGCTTTCCAACAGTATGTTGTGCACTGCATAACTCCTTACGGATCAAAAACTATGGGCACCGGAGCGACGTAAACCTGGTCACAAGCCCCACACCCTCGGTTTGCGGGCCCAGCCTCTACGTGAAGTGAAGTTATCATGCCCATGGTGCTGCGGGATTCGGTAATAGAAATGTGATGGATTAGGTTGTCGTCCTTTTCGCAACTCATGACATACGATCCGGGACGAAAAAACAGTGCAAAAGAAGAAAAGTATCCCAAAACTGATGAAAACGTTCAGTTTTGGGCTCCAAAAATAGGCACAGCAAAGCTGGCTTGCTGGACTCGTCGTAGAGCTCTTGTAGAGCTTTCCAACGGTATGTTGTGCACCATGTAACTCCTTATGGATAAAACGTTATGGGCACCGGAGCGACAGAGACCTGGTCCCAAGCCCCACGCCCTTGGTTTGCGGGCCCAGCCTCTACGTGATGTGAAGTTGTCATTGTCATGCCCCAACCCGGCCTATAAGGTTAGACTAGGGTGTCACCTAAACGTTCAGGACATGACACATGCTTAACCGTTTATGAAGATTTAACACTTATCGTTTTGGTGTAAACTCCAAGTTTTTCCGGAAAACCGGCAGCATAACGGCTGTAATTGGGCTCCTTGGTTTGGCCTAATTCTCTAAACGCCTCAAAGTTTACTATCTCAATTTCATTTCTAACTAAGATTGCTATTTATCATCAATTGAAACGCCTATTGGTTATCTTGATGTCTCGTTTGATTTATAACCTAGCATGATACTATGTCTCGTTTGTTTATTTATCCTTGTTACAAAAGTTCATGTTGATCTTAGCTTAATAGCGAGTACCTGTTTAAGATTGGATAAGTTCATTTACTTAGTCCTTAGCTAATAGTCATGACCTATGATAGATACTAGCAATGATAAATAGCAATACGATCATAATAGTGTCTAGTATCTATCTAGCAATATTAATACAAACCAAAATTAGATCCCAAATTACAACGGGGGTCTTTTACATTAGAAATAACAAGCAGCATAAAATAAATAGTCTTCAAGTAGCACAAAGTTCACAAGTAGCCACATTCAAGCAAAGCAAACAATGACAGGCAATCACTCCAGGGGTTCATCGTTAGGCACATTGTCGTCGGGTATCTGTACCTGTTCTTCTTCACCTGTGAT
The DNA here is from genome assembly GCA_037974665.1 of Ehretia macrophylla. Taxonomy (NCBI): domain Eukaryota; kingdom Viridiplantae; phylum Streptophyta; class Magnoliopsida; order Boraginales; family Ehretiaceae; genus Ehretia; species Ehretia macrophylla. The sequence goes on along the minus strand of CM075779.1, from coordinate 28,874,897 downwards.
GAAAAAGAGGGTGAGTCCTTATGAACTCAGCGAGGGGAAAACGAGAAATACGTTTTAAAACTCATTTTCCGGTTCAATTATGAAAACTCTTTTTTTTTTTTTGGAAACATGTCACATATTACAAACAATAAGGTACGCAAATATATGAAACAAATTGAGTAACAGATACATTTACCAATCATTTCAAAGATACGGTGAGCATTTGTTCTCAATATCAATTTCGATTCATTTGGTGCGGCCGACTTCAATAATCCACTTATCGCTCCCAATTGGGTGTACTCCGGATGTACCCCGAAACCTACGACCCAACTCTCCGAGGGTGAAATGCCAAGCGAGAGAGGGAATTAGACCATGGTAGTCACGATAACACCGGCAAGCCCAATGCCGCCCGGCGTGCGTGAAACACTACCATGCCACACTGAAAGGTTGCAACCTTGTATGCAATACACATTTATAACATTTAACATATCACATTAGGAGGACAACAAAGTAGGTTGCCTCCGAACAGTCATAAGATTGCACATTGACAGGTAAACAGGCAGGGCACGATAAAACAGGTAATTTCACTTGAAAGACATATATAGTTATATGAATATTAAACGGGCAGCCATGTAACAATATAAATCAAGCCATATAACTCATTACGAAGTCCACGTGATCAAGTGATAAGATTATTCAACATGCAATATCATTTACGTGGGTTCGGGTGCGAGAAAAGCTCATTTGTCAACATGCGATGATCAAATTCACATTTGAGGTTATAAGGCATTTACGGGCAGCCCACTAAGCATATAATTTCCAAAAATATCCAAATGATCAACACTTAACAAGACTACCTAGTCATTAGGGTTTCCATTTCATGCTTAACCGTGTGATTAAACCCTAAGTCAACTCAAATCATTCTCAAGTCATGCATCATTCAATTCAAACATCTTCAAGTACTCAAAACAGTCCACACAACATCTCAACAGCACAATTCCAAGCAATTAGTACCACAAGAGAGGTTACAACAATTTTCCAAGCATATAACTAAGTGAAACCCTTACTGCAATAGGCTGTTTTCTCACAATCAATAGGATAATCAAACAATCTCCAAATCCAGTGAATAAGATGTCAAATTAAAGCTTAATAAGTTAACTAAAATCAGAAATAAACCTTCCATCAATTGGAGTTCGGGATCATTAGATATAGCGGAAACAGTGAGGTAGAACAAAACTGTCTAGATTTGCACACATTTCGATAATTGACGTTTTTGAGTTCCTTAGGGTCAGATTTAGCCTTAGTCCATTTCTGACAAAAATGTCCAGAACTGAATAATCTAGTAGCACACCAATTTTAATACATTTTGGGCATCATTAACTAAGTCAAATATGGTTCGTTCTCCAAGGTCAGTTCATCTACCAAAACCTGCTTCATTTTTCCCAGATTTCCAAATTTGGACACATTTTAACGATTTGCCATTTTGAGGACCTTAGAGTCAAAATTAGCTACGTCCTATTTCTGTGAAAAATGTTCAAAACTGTCCAAACTAGTCACCTACCAATTGTCATACATTTGAAACATCATTTTCCTAGCTAAACTTACCTCGAAAGAAGCTGGTCAGAGAGCTGTCAACAATCCGACTTCACCTAGCATCACTTTCAAGCCAAGATCTTGCCATGCATGGTTGTTTAAGCTTATGAACGACCATATAACTCAAGTAAAGAAGCAAAGAAATACATTTATGAGCATGCATGTGAATTTTTGAAGGAATTTCAAAAGGTTTTAGCCCTCACCTTTGCAATCAACCAAAAAGATGCACAAAAACTTGTTGAAGCTCAAATCTCTTCTTCTTCTTGCTTAGCCGAGATTCCAACTTGGTTTTCTTTATTTTTCCTAGCCTAGTGATCAATCTCTTAGTACATGCATGAGGTTAGAACAAGAAGAAAAGAAATGGAAGCTTAAAACTCACCTAGGGCCGAAATGAAGGCTTCAAAGGGCATGCATGTGTGATTCTTGCATCCTAGCTTGCTTGGGTGAGTTTCTTTGCTTGTTGTTTGTCTTGATACACCATAGGATGATGAAGATGAGCTAAGGGATAACAAAACTCAGCCCAAAACCGAGATGGAGAGAGAAGGATGAGAGGGAGAGAGATAAAATGTGAGAGGAAAGAAGAAATGACAAAACAATGAAAGCCTTTGCAATCTTCAAGCATGTGGTCAGCCTTGGGGCATTAAAATCTGATTTTGTGTCTTCAATATGTGATTTTAAAATGTTTAGCATGGGAAAAGGTGGTTTGGTTGAGCAAGGTAGAGGATTTAGGTGGTTTTGAGCATTTTTTTTTATGTATTTTGCTAAGTGTTTGTCATAGTTTGTCTAGGACTAATTTTTTATGCATTTGTGTCATTAGAATTGTCATAGGAATGTTGGGAAATTAGAGAATCTAGGTAGAATAAAATATAGGAATGTTTGTTGATGAGTTGAATTATGAATAGAATAATAGTTAGTGGGAAATGTAGGAATAGTTTAGTATTATTTTATTGTTAGTGGAGTTTGTAGAGAATTTGAATTAGGAATATAATATTGGTTAGTGGATTGTGTAGGGTTATTTTATTGTCTAGTGCTCTATGTAGGATTCTTTCTTGATTAACGTGGTGGCACGGATTCCTAGGTCTAGGGCACGAATTACGAGGTAGACACGAACTTCAAGACTAGGGCACGTACTTTGAGACTAATGCACGCAATCCTAGATGAATGCACTTAAACCAATACAAGGCACGTAATTCAATGCAATGCACGCAAATCAAGGCACGACTCTATATCTAGGTTAAGGTACGCAGTTCAAGGTTAGGGCACACGAAACGAGGTAACGCACGTACATCGAGGTCAAGGCACGTATATCTAGGTATCGCACGTCTGTCGGGGATTAGGGCACCCCATTCTAGGTCAAGGCACGTATGACGAGGTATGCACGAAAACCAAAATATGACACGTAATCCAAGGTCGGTCATATAATTAGGGATCTATGACACACAAATTGAGGTATGACACGTTATTCGGGGTCGGGCCTCACATCTTCCCCTCCTTAAAAGAATTTCGTCCCGAAATTCATTCTTGCCTATTGAGGTCATTTAGACGGATTCTGACCCTTGTTATTCTTCCTACTCCTGTTCGTCCCGTGTTTGGTGATCTCTCACCACAACCAATTCACTTCCTATGTTTCTCCAATTGATCTTAAGGTCGAGTTAATTAACTAAGGTTAGAGTCTTCAAACATAGTTTTCAAAGTTGCATCGGTATTCTAACAGTAGAACTATAACTCCAAAATCATGACTCATGTTGTATCAATCTTGCATTCATATCTCAAAAGAAATATCACAATAATTCTATGATCCTAGGGTGACATACGCTAATTTCAAGATGATAGGTCTATATCCGATTTACATATCCTATCTACTAGCTTCAAAATTGTTAGTACATAGGACATACACATGTTATGGACTATTCCCACGATACGACCCTATTTTCAGGTTGAACTCACCAAACAAACTAATTCATGTCAAGTCGTCATCTATCGATAGTATCATAGTTCTTATCTTGAAGGTACATTGGATTAGCAAATCCTCTAATGACTAGCCTCCCGGTTATAGGCTCCTATTCATTAACATTCTTCCCTAGCTTCGTTAGCCTTCAAGCTCGTAATCAAGAAGAAAAACCGTTGAGATTCGTTAAACTCAAACTCTAAGATTTATTAGGTATCACCAACAACTGCCATCGAAATTGCATGGGTAAACTAATCATGTAGCCCTAGTTCAACTTTTCAAGTAAGCTTCATCAGCTTGTGATCCACAATTTATTTCCTTATTCAAATCTCTATTTTCAAGTCACAAGGCTTCAGAATTTTCTTTTAATCTTATCCAAAACTCCTAAGGCGAATAGTTTCAACCTCAAATAAATTCCACTCACCTCAATCCAAGGTTACGTCATACTTAAAAAGACAATGGTCCTACTCATTTAGTGACTTAGTCATTCCTTCGAACACTTAATGCCCGCCAATATATCTCCAACATTAATGTTACTAAGCTGGGTTCATAGCCTTGTAAGTGATATCAATTCTCTACTAGGTTACCGGTCGTACAACAACAATCCTAGGACTATAAATGGGTACCGAAATGATCTAGCTCATAAGATACTTACCATACTAATCTAAGTAGCTTATTACATGAAATAACTTCAAGGATATGTCATCATAAGAATTATAACTACAAGTCATCCTACAATATAATCTAATAGAATTTCAGAAGTAATCAACCACTCATTTAATTATCACTATAAGATTCACCCTCTATTCAACAACTACGATTCGAAGTCTACCAACCGCTAGTTTCTAGAAGTGAAACGGTGCACATAGATACAGTGGTCTAACAATAGTTTCTTGGGTCATTATGACTCTAATTCATCTCTATCTTACTCCCTTCATTTACATGTTCAACTAGCTAAGAGCATTAAGACTCATCGACCTTAGGTCCTAGGGTTCACCAGAAATCATTGTGCATACTCACTATTAGCTATTTAGGATTACTAATCATACCCTAACGACTCCACTTTGTAACCAGATGCTTAATATCATTTCGATGGTTTATATAATAGGTCCATCGGTATTACTTAGAGATATATGCTTTCTAACATCCTCTAGGGCATCCAAACAATGAGTGCATAGAATGACTTATTTTGCATAATCACAACTAAATCTGAGAGGCACCAAATTAATACCATGATTCTAAATATCACTGATATCCAACTTAGGACCTTTAGCAACGTTAGTCATCTAATGCATAATTCAATACCTTACACTACTATTCGACCTAACATTTAGGTTAGCCTTCCGAACATGAGTTCTGGTTACGTGAATTTCCTCGATTCCAATATCCCCATATCTTGTTATACTAAAGATTCATCAACCTTGTTAAACTCAGTCTCCATAGCTACCTACATGTCTTGAGGTTATCTATTGTTAACTCACTTAAATACGCTATCCATGACTTAATAATCTAACCCCTAAAGGTAAACTATTGTCAACTTCCACGAATTCATCTCTTAATTTCTAGGTCACGATCTTACCATTGAGTGAACTTGAAACTCGCTAGTATACACCTTATTAGGTTCAACGATGCTTAATTCCAATCAAGTAAGGATTCAATCGTACGAGTATATTGCTAACTTCTTAGATAGCCTATCAAGCCAATTTTAAGATGTGAGCAATGGATTCAAAGAAATCTCCAAGTCAACTTCCACTATCAGCACATGAGAATATATACTACTCTACATATTTAATAGTATGTTTTTATATCTTAAGTGAAGTTGTATGTCATTAAACTTTATACTTGAACCATAATTAGAAGAACGGTTTAATGGAATCAATAACTTCATAGCTATAAAATTGACAACTTAATCATAGGTATAGGTATTCCAAAAATAAGGAGATAACTTTACCTCAACAATTATACCTGTGCTACGCATTTTATACATATGCATATCCAATAATACATACGATCTATCGAGTACCTGTAAAGATGCGAGAAATCTCTAACCAAGCCTTTTCGTCCGTCCTGCACAAATTCACTTCCCTGAAAGTCCTAATCCTAACTATCTATGTGTATAAACAGTCATTCACGGTTATATAACATGCACATGTATCAAGGAAGGAGTATAAAAGCATGCATGCATTATTGAGGACGTGTCGGTGTGCATGATACATAATACATATGGTCCACAAAGGCACATAATACTCAATACTTAAAGCAATTAAAGCACGTTAGCATACATTAACACATATAAACAAGACATCATAGTTACCTTAGGACTTCTACCCATGGTTCGAGAGTTGAACCCGATTAACGCCTAGTTAGTAAACTAAGCTCTGATACCATTCTAATATAAAGTGTCACGCCCCAACCCGGCCTATAAGGTTAGACTAGGGTGTGACCTAAACGTTCAGGACATGATACATGCTTAACCGTTTATGAAGATTTAATACTTATCGTTTTGGTTTAAACTCCAAGTTTTTTCGGAAAACCGACAGCATAACGGCTATAATTGGGCTCATTGGTTTGGCCTAATTCTCTAAACGCCTCAAAGTTTACTATCTCAATTTCATTTCTAACTAAGATTGCTATTTATCATCAATTGAAATGCCTATTGGTTATCTTGATGTCTCGTTTGATTTATAACCTAGCATGATACTATGTCTCGTTTGTTTGTTTATCCTCGTTACAAAAGTTCCTATTGATCTTAGCTTAATAGCGAGTACCTGTTTAAGATTGGATAAGTTCATTCACTTAGTCCTTAGCTAATAGTCATGACCTATGATAGATACTAGCAATGATAAATAGCAATACGATCATAGTAGTGTCAAGTATCTATCTAGCAATATTAGTACAAACCAAAATTAGACCCCAAATTACAACGGGGGTCTTTTACATTAGAAATAACAAGCAGCATAAAATAAATAGTCTTCAAGTAGCACAAAGTTAATAAGTAGCCATATTCAAGCAAAGCAAACAATGATAGGCAATCACTCTAGGGGTTCATCGTTCGGTACATTGTCCTCGGGTACCTGTACCTGTTCTTCTTCACCTGTGATGAAAAAGAGGGTGAGTCCTTATGAACTCAGCGAGGGGAAAACGAGAAATACGTTTTGAAACTCATTTTCCGGTTCAATTATGAAAACTCTTTTTTTTTTGGAAACATGTCACGTATTACAAATAATAAGGTACGCAAATATATGAAACAAATCGAGTAACAGATACATTTACCAATCATTTCAAGGATACGATGAGCATTTGCTCTCAATATCAATTTCGATTCATTTGGTGCGGCCGACTTCAATAATCCACTTATCGCTCCCAATTGGGTGTACTCCGGATATACCTCGAAACCTACGACCCAACTCTCCGAGGATGAAATGCCAAGAGAGAGAGGGAATTGGACCATGGTAGTCACGGTAACATCGGCAAGCCCGATGCCGCCCGGCGTGCGTGAAACACTACCATGCCACACTGGAAGGTTGCAACCTCGTATGCAATGCACATTTATAACATTTAACATATCACATTAGGAGGACAACAAAGTAGATTGCCTCCGGACAGTCATAAGATTGCACATTGATAGGTAAACAGGCAGGGCACGATAAAACAGGTAATTTCACTTGAAAGACATATAGAGTTATATGAATATTAAACGGGCAGCCATGTAACACATGTAAATCAAGCCATATAACTCATTACGAAGTCCACGTGATCAAGTGATAAGATTATTCAATATGCAATATCATTTACGTGGGTTCGGGTGCGAGAAAAGCTCATTTGTCAACATGCGATGATTAAATTCACATTTGAGGTTATAAAGCATTTACGGGCAGCCCACTAAGCATATAATTTCCACAAAATATAAATGATCAACACTTTACAAGACTACCTAGTCATTAGGGTTTCCATTTCATGCTTAACCGTGTGATTAAACCCTAAGTCAACTCAAAATCATTCTCAAGTTATGCATCATTCAATTCAAACATCTTCAAGTACTCAAAACAGTCCACACAACATCCCAACACCACAATTCTAAGCAATTAGTACCACAAGAGAGGTTACAACAATTTTTCAAGCATATAACTAAGTGAAACCCTTACTGCAATAGGCTGTTTTCTCACAATAAATAGGATAGTCAAAAAATCTCCAAATCCAGTGAATAAGATTTCAAATTAAAGCTTAAGAAGTTAACTAAAATCAGAAACAAACCTTGCATCAATTGGAGTTCGGGATCATTAGATATAGCGGAAACAGTGAGGTAGCACAAAACTGTCTAGATTTGCACACATTTCGATAATTGACGTTTTTGAGATCCTTAGGGTCAGATTTAGCCTTAGTCCATTTCTGACAAAAATGTCCATAACGGAAAAATCTAGTAGCACACCAATTTTCATACGTTTTGGAAATCATTAACTAAGTCAAATCTGGTTTGTTCTACAAGGTCAGTGCATCTGCCAAAACCTGCTTCATTTTTCCCAGATTTCCAGATTTGGACACATTTTAACGATTTGCCATTTTGAGGACCTTAGAGTCAAAATTAGCTTCGGCCTATTTTCTGCGAAAAATGTTCAAAACTGTCCAAACTAGTCACCTACCAATTTTCATGCATTTTAAACATCATTTTCCTAGCTAAACTTACCTCGAAACAAGCTGGTCAGAGAGCTGTCAACAATCCGACTTCACCTAGCATCACTTTCATGCCAAGATCTTGCCATGCATGGTTGTTTAAGCTTATGAACGACCATATAACTCAAGTACAGAAGCAAAGACATACATTTATGAGCATGCATGTGAATTTTGGAAGGAATTTCAAAAGGTTTTAGCCCTCACCTTAGCAATCAACCAAAAAGATGCACAAAAACTTGTTGAAGCTTAAATATCTTTTTCTTCTTGCTTAGCCGAGATTCCAACTTCGTTTTCTCTATTTTTCCTAGCCTAGTGATCAATCTCTTAGTACATGCATGAGGTTAGAACAAGAAGAAAAGAAATGGAAGCTTAAAACTCACCTAGGGCCGAAATGAAGGCTTCAAAGGGCATGCATGTGTGATTCTTGCATCCTAGCTTGCTTGGGTGAGTTTCTTTGCTTGTTGTTTGTCTTGATACACCATAGGATGATGAAGATGAGCTAAGGGATGACGAAACTCAGCCCAAAACTGAGATGGAGAGAGAAGGATGAGAGGGAGAGAGAAAAAATGTGAGAGGAAAGAAGAAATGACAAAAAAATGAAAGCCTTTGCAATCTTCAAGCATGTGGTCGGCCTTGGGGCATTAAAATCTGATTTTGTGTCTTCAATGTGTGATTTTAAAATGTTTAGCATGGGCAAAGGTGGTTTGGTTGAGCAAGGTAGAGGATTTAGGTGGTTTTGAGCATTTTTTTATGTATTTTGCTAAGTGTTTGTCATAGTTTGTCTAGGACTAATTTTTTTATGCATTTGTGTCATTAGAATTGTCATAGGAATGTTGGGAAATTAGGGAATCTAGGTAGAATAAAATATAGGAATGTTTGTTGATGAGTTGAATTATGAATAGAATAATAGTTAGTGGCAAATGTAGGAATAGTTTAGTATTATTTTATTGTTAGTGGAGTTTGTAGAGAATTTGAATTAGGAGTATAATATTGGTTAGTGGATTGTGTAGGGTTATTTTATTGTCTAGTGCTCTGTGTAGGATTCTTTCTTGATTAACGTGGTGGCACAGATTCCTAGGTCCATGGCACAAATTACGAGGTTTACATGAACTTCAAGACTAAGGCACGTACTTCGAGACTAATGCACGCAATCCTAGGTGAATGCACTTAAACCAATACAAGGCACGTAATTCAATGTAATGCACGCAAATCAAGACACGACTCTATATCTAGGTTAAGGTACGTAGTTCAAGGTTAAGACACATGAAACGAGGTAATGCACATACATCGAGGTCAGGGCACGTATATCTAGGTATCGCACATTAGTCGAGGATTAGGGCACCCCATTCTAGGTCCAGGCACAAATGACGAGGTAAGCACAAAAACCAAGATAGGACACGCAATCCAAGGTCGGTCATATAATTAGTGGTCTATGACACGTAAATCGAGGTATGACACGTTATTCAGGGTCGGGCCTCACAGTCATGCCCAAGGTACCGTGGGATTCGGTAATAGAAATGTGGTAGATTAGGTTGTGGTCCTTTTGAAGGCTGACGGCGTACGATACGGGACTAAAAAATAGCGTAAGAGAAGAAAAGTATCCTGAAATAGAAGAAAACGTTCAATTGTGGGCTCCGAAAACAGGCGCAGCAGAGAAGGTTTGCAGCACCCGTCGTAGAGCTCTCGGAAAGCTATCCAAAGGTATGCCATGCGTAGCGTAACTCCTTACAGATAAAAAGTTATAGGCACCGGAGCAACGTAGACCTGGTCATAAGACCCAAACCCTTGGTTTGCGGGACTAGCCTCTACGTGAAGTGAAGTTGTCATGCCCAAGGTGCCATGGGATTCGATAATAAAAATGTGATGGATTAGGTTTTTTTCCTTTTCGCGGCTGACGACGTACGATCCGGTACTGAAAAATAGTGCAAAAGAAGAAAAGTGTCCTAAAACTGATGAAAACGTTCAATTTTGGACTTCGAAAATAGGCGCAGCCGAGCAGGCGTGTAGCACCCGTCTTATAGCTCTCGTAGAGCTTTCCAACGGTATGCTGTACACCGCGTAACGCCTTACGGATCAAAAGCTATGGGCCCCAGAGCGACGGAGACTTGGTCCTAAGCCCCATGCCCTCAGTTTGCGGGCCTAGCCTCTACGTGAAGTGAAGTTGTCTTGCCCAAGGTACCATTGGATTCGATAATAGAAACGTGATGGATTAGGTTGTCGTCCTTTTCGCAGCTCACGACGTACGATCTGAGATAAAAAAAACTACGCAAAAGAAGAAAAGTGTCTCAAAACTGATGAAAATATTCGATTTTGGGCTTCAAAAATAGGCGCAGCTATGCTGGCTTGCTGCACCCGTCGTAGAGCTCTCGGAGAGCTTTCCAATGGTATGTTGTGTACCGCAAAACTCCTTATGGATCAAAAGTTATGTGCACCGGATTGGCGGAGACCTGGTCCCAAGCCCCACGACCTCGGTTTGCGTGTCCAGCCTCTGCGTGAAGTGAAGTTGACTTGCCCAAGGTGCCGTGGGATTCGGTAATAGAAATGTGATGGATTAGGTTGTCGTCCTTTTCTCGACTGACGACGTATGATCCAGGACGGAAACACAGCGCAAAAGAAGAAAAGTGTCCTAAAACTAATGAAAACATTCGATTTTGGACTCTGAAAATAGGCATGGCCAAGTAGGCTTGCTGCACTCGTCGTAGAGCTCTCGGAGAGCTTTCCAACGGTATGCTGTGCACCGCGTAACTCCTTACGGCTAAATAGTTATGGGTACCGGAGCGACGGAGACCTGGTCTAAAGCCCCACGCCCTCGTTTTACAGGCCCAGCCTCTACGTGAAACAAAGTTGTCTTGCCGAAGGTGTCATGGGATTCAATAATAGAAATGTGATGGATTAGGTTGTTGTCCTTTTTGTGGCTCACGACGTACGATCCAGGACGGAAAAATAGCGCAAAAGAAGAAAAGTGTCCCTAAACTGATGAAAACATTCGATTTTGGGCTCCGAAAATAGGCGCGATTGAGCACGCTTACAATACTCGTCGTAGAGCACTCGGAGAGCTTTCCAATGGTATGTTGTGTACCACGTAGCTCCTTATGGATCAAAAGTTGTGTGCACCGAAGCGACGGAGACCTAGTCCCAAGCCCCACGACCTCGGTTTGCGAGCCCAGCCTCTGCGTGAAATGAAGTTGACTTGCCCAAGGTGCTGTGGGATTCGGTAATAGAAATGTGATGGATTAGGTTGTCGTCCTTTTCTCGGCTGACGACGTATGATCCGGGACGAAAACACAGCGCAAAAGAAGAAAAGTGTCCCAAAACTGATGAAAACGTTCGATTTTGGGCTCTGAAAATAGGCGTGGCAGAATAGGCTTGCTGCACTCGTCGTATAGCTCTCGGAGAGCTTTCCAACAGTATGTTGTGTGCCGCGTAACGCCTTACAGATCAAAAGTTATGGCCACCAGAGCGACGGAGACTTGGTCCCAAGCCCCACGCCCTCGTTTTGCGGGCCCAGCGTCTACATGAAGTGAAGTTGTCTTGCCCAAGGTGCCATGGGATTCGATAATAGAAATGTGATGGATTAGGTTGTCGTCCTTTTCGCGGCTCACGACGTACAATCCGGGACGAAAAAATAGCACAAAAGAAGAAAAGCTTCTCGAAACTGATGAAATGTTCAATTTTGGGCCTAAAAAACAGGCGCAACTGAGCTGGCTTGCTACACCCATTATAGAGCTCTCGGAGAGCTTTCCAACGTTATGTTGTGTACCGCATAACTCCTTATGGATCAAAAGTTATGTGCACCGTAGCGATGGAGACCTGGTCCCAAGCCCCACGACCTCAGTTTGCGGGCCCAGCCTCTATGTGAAGTGAAGTTGTCTTGCCCAAGGTGCCGTGGGATTCGATAATAGAAATGTGATGGATTAGGTTGTCGTCCTATTCGTGGCTCACGACATACGATCCGGGACAAAAAAATAGAGCAAAAGAAGAAAAGTGTCCCAAAATTGATGAAAACGTTTAATTTTGGGCTCCGAAAAAAGGCACAGTCGAGCAAGCTTGCTGCCTTTCTCGTAGAGCTCTCGGAGAACTTTCCAACGGTATGCTGTGCACCGCAAAATGCCTTACGGATGAAAAGTTATGGGACGGAGACCTAGTCCCAAGCCTCACGCCCTCGATTTGCGGGCCCAGCCTCTACATGAAGCGAAGTTGTCTTGCCCAAGGTGTCCTGGGATTCGATAATAGAAATATGATAGATTAAGTTGTCGTCCTTGTCACGGCTCATGACGTACGATCCGGGATGGAAAAATAGCGCAAAAGAAGAAAAGTGTCCCGAAACTGATGAGAACGTTCGATTTTGCTCTATAAAAATAGGCACAGCCAAGCAGGTTTGCTGCACCCATTGTAGAGCTCTCGAAGAGCTTTTCAACGGTATGCTGTGCGCCGCATAACTTCTTACGGATCAAAAGCTATGGACACCAGAGCGACGTAGACCTGGTTAAAAGCCCCACGCCCTCAGTTTGCGGGCTCAGCCTCTACGTTAAGTGAAGTTGTCATGCCCAAGGTGCTATGGGATTCGGTAATAAAAATGTGATGGAATAGGTTGTCGTCCTTTTCGTAGCTCACGACGTACGATCCGGGACGAAAAAGCAGCGCAAAAAAAGAGAAGTGTCCCAAAACTGATGAAAATGTTCGATTTTGGGCTCCAAAAACAAGCGCAACTGAGCAGGCTTGCTGCACCCGTCGTAGAGCTCTCAGAGAGCATTCCAACGGTATGCTGTGCGCCGCGTAACTCCTTACGGATCAAAAGTTATAGGCACCGGAATGACGTAGACCTGGTCACAAGCACCACGGCCTTGGTTTGCGGGACCATCCTCTACGTGAAGTGAAGTTGTCATGCCCAAGCTGTTAAGGGATTCGGTAATAGAAATGTGATGGATTAGGTTGGCGTCCTTTTCGCGGCTGACGACGTACGATCCGGGATGAAAAAATAGCACAAAAGAAGAAAAGTGTCCCGAAACTGATGAAAACATTCGATTTTGGGCTCTAAAAATAGGTACAGCCGAGCAGGCTTGCAGCACTTGTCGTAGACCTCTCGGAGAGCTTTCCAACGGTATGTTGTGCGTCGCGTAATGCCTTACCGATCAAAACTTATGGGCACCGGAGCGACGGAGACCTGGTCCCAAGCCCCACGCCCTCGGTTTGCAGGCTCAGCCTCTACGTGAAGCGAAGTTGTCTTGCCCAATGTGCCATTGGATTCGATAATAGAAATGTGATGGATTAGTTTCTCGCCCTTTTCGCTGCTCACGACAGACGATCCGGGACGAAAAAATAGCGCAAATGAAGAAAAGTGTCCCAAAACTGATAAAAACGTTTGATTTTGGGCTCCAAAAATAGGCGCAACTGAGTAGACTTTCAGCACACGTTGTAGAGCTCTTGGAGTACTTTCCAACGGTATGGTGTACGCCGCCTAACTCCTTACAGATCAAAAGTTATGGGCACAAGAGCAACGTAGACCAGGTCACAAGCCCCACGCCCTCAGTTTGCGGGCCCAGCCTCAACGTGAAGTGAGGTTGTCATGCCCAAGGTGCCATGGGATTCGGTAATAGAAATGTGACGGATTGGGTTGTCTCCCTTTACGCAGCTGACGACGTACGATCCGAGACAGAAAAATAGCGCAAAAGAAGAAAAGTGTCCCGAAACAGATGAAAATGTTCGAGTTTGTGCTTCGAAAATAGGCGCAGTTGAGCAAGCTTGTAGCACCTATCGTAGAGCTCTCTGCGAGCTTTCCAACGGTATGCAGTGCGCCTCGTAACTCCTTGCGGATCAAAAGTTATGGGCATCGGAGCGATATAGACCAGGTTACATGCCCCACGTCCGCGGTTTGCGGGCCCAGCCTCTACGTGAAGTGGAGTTTTCATGCCCAATGTGCCGTGGGATTCGGTAATAGAAATGTGATGGATTAGGTTGTCGTCCTTTTCGTGGCTTACGACGTACGATCCAAGACGGAAAAATAGCGCAAAAGAAGAAATGTGTCCTGAAACTGAAGAAAACATTCGATTTTGGGCTCCAAAAACAGGTGTAGCCGAGCAGGCTTGTTGCACCCGTCGTAGAGCTCTCAAAGAGCTTTCCAACGGTATGCTGTGCGCCACGTAACTTCTTATGGATCAAAAGTTATAGGCACTGGAGCGACGGAGACCTAGTCCCAAGCCCTACGCCCTCGACTTGTGGGCCAAACCTCTACGTGAAACGAAGTTGTCTTGTCCGAGGTGCCATTGGATTCGATAATACAAATGTGATGGATTAAGTTGTCGTCCTTTTTGCGGCTGACGACGTACGATCCGGGACAGAAAAATAGCGCAAAAGAAGAAAAATGTCCCAAAACTGATGTAAACATTCGAATTTGGGCTCTGAAAATAGTCGCAGCCAAACAGGCTTGCTGCCCCCATCGTAGAGCTTTCGGAGAGTTTTCCAACGGTATGTTGTACGCCGCGTAACGCCTTACAAATCAAACGTTATTGGCATCGGAGACCTGATCCCAAGCCCTACGCCCTCGGTTTGCCGGCCCAGCCTCTACGTTAAGCGAAGTTGTCTTGCCCAAGGTGCCGTGGGATTCAATAATAGAAATGTGATGGATTAGGTTGATGTCCTTTTCACGGTTCACGACGTACGATCCGGGACGGAAAAGCAGCGCAAAAGAATATAAGTGTCCCGAAACTGATGAAAACGTTCTATTTTGGGCTCCGAAAATAGGCGCAGCCGAGCAGACTTGTTGTTCCTATTGTAGAGCTCTCAGAGAGCTTCCAACAGTATGCTGTGCGCTGCATAACTCCTTACGGATCAAAAACTATGGGCACTGGAGCGACGTAGACCTGGTCACAAGCCCCACACCCTTGGTTTGCGGGCCCAGCCTCTACGTGAAGTGAAGTTGTCATGCCCATGGTACCGTGGGATTCGGTAATAGAAATTTGATGGATTAGGTTGTCGTCCTTTTCGCGGCTGACAACGTACGATCCGAGACGGAAAAATAGCACAAAAGAAGAAAAGTATCCCGAAACTGATGAAAACGTTCGATTTTGGGCTTTTAAAATAGGTGCAGCCGAGCAGGCTTGTAGCGTCCGTCGTAGAGCTCTCGGAGAGCTTTCCAACGGTATGCTGTGTCACGCCCCAACCCAACCTATAGAGGCTAGACTAAGGTATGACCTAAATCATTTATGCTATTTCACATACATAGCCATTTGTTATGATTTAACACTTAACGTTGGTCTAGAACTCCCAAAGTTTTTCTGAAAAACCGACAGCATAACGGCTATATTTAAGACCTTTGGTTTGACCTATTTTCTAAAACGCCTCAAAACCTTTAATCATTGATTCAATTCCAACTAAAATTTCCTATTTTGTTATCAATAGATATGCCTACTAATTATCTCGATAGTCTCGTTTGATTGACAGGCCTAGCATGATAACTCTATCCCGTTTATTTGTCAATTTACCCTTATCATGCACGTAACTATTATCCTTTAGCTTACGAATGAGTACCTAAGTGGAATTGGATAGAGTTAACTTAGTTGATTTTTCACCTAGTGGTATAAACACCTATGATAACTACTAATCAAGACAATAAAAACAATAACCAAATAAAGAGTTCGTCTGGTTATAAATAGTACAATCCAAAATTAGACCCAAATTAGAATGGGGTCATTTACATCAACGAAATAAGTAGTCTTCAAAACAAATACAACGTTCACAGAACAACCACTAACAAGAAAGGCACATAGAGAACGTAATCACTCTAAGGAATCATCAACAGGCACATTCTTCTCGGGTACCTGTTTCAAATCTTCTTCACCTGTGATGATAAAAGAGGGTGAGTCCTTATGAACTCAGCGAGGGGGAACGAGAGATAACATTTTTAAAATCTCTTTTCCGGTAAATCTTACGAAAAACTTTTTTGAAAACATGTCATATGAAATAAGCAAGTTCATAACATCCGCGAGGTCCTCTAGGAACCAAGCGAGAGTACTTAAACACGTAGTAAAAAGGATAGGTTTTGATACGTACAGGACTCTAGATATGGCTCCTACAGGCTCAAAAGGTAGCTCCCACCACTTTCAGGTGTAGTACTTTACCCCGTATAGCACTTAGTTCCTGCCGTTCAAGTTCATTTTCAATAACAATTGTTGCGGCCGGCTTTAATCATCCACTTATTGTTCCTAATTGGGTGTAGTCCGGATGTACCCCGAATTCTACGACCCAACTCTCCGAGGTGGAATGCCAAGCGAGAGAGGGAATTGGACCATGGTAGTCACGGGAGCACCGGCAAGCCCTATGCCGCCCGACGTTCATGAAAAGCTACCATGCCACAATGAAAGGTTGCAACCTTGTATACAATGCACATGTATGCCATTTAACATTTCACATTGGGAGGTCAACAAAGTAGGTTGCCTCCGAGCAAGTATATGATCACATTTTGACATATTGGCATATAAGGCAATGTAAGAACATGTAATCATTTCAAATATCAATTTGAAAGTAATTAAACTTCCACAGGCAGCCAAGTAATCAGTTCAAATAAGCCATAGAATGTCTTTTAACAATTCACAGTAGGAGGACAACAAAGTAGGTTGCCTCCGAGCAATTTCAAGATCACATATTGCCAAGTAAACGAATGAGGCATGCTTAACATGAATTTTTACTTTGTAAAACATGTAGAGTCATATGAACATTAAACGGGCAGCCATGTAACACATGTAAATCAAGTCATATAACTCATTTCGGGGTTCACGTATCAAGTCATAAGATTATATAAGCATGCAACGACGTTTACATGAGACCGGGTGCAAGAAAAGTCTACTTATCAACATGTAATCACCGGGAATCACATTTAGAGCTATAAGGACAACTACGGGCAGCCCATTAACTTTCCTCAACATCAATTTATAATTCACACAAGAGTGGTCTATGACTTGGGAGTGTACGGGGCCATTAGGGTTTACAAGGCCGTGCTCGGGGTTGGTTTTGTTTGCTAAGCACCACAAGTAGCACTTAAACCATTTCAAGCATACCTAACATTTATTAGGCAGCCTACTAACCACACAATTGAATGCATTTAGCCATAGGATCATCACTTAACAATTTTTCATAAGCAATAGGGCCTTAATTCCGTGCTTACACATGCGGTTAAGCAACCATTCATCAATTAGTGATCCCAAGCCCTACATCAATCAAATGAAGCAACCTCAACCAGCTATAACAGTCCACACAACATCTAAGTGCCACAATTCCAAGCATTCAATACCACAAGAGAAGTTACAACATGTTTCAAAGCATATCACTAAACAAAACCTCACTGCAATTGTCTGTATTAGACAAGCAAATTTCAGTGAAAAAAATTTCAAATTAAAGCTTAATGAGTGATTTAAATCTAGGAACAAACCGCGCATCATTTGGAGTTCGGATTTAGGAGTTATGGCCAAAACCGTGAGACTACTCAAAACTGTCCAGTTTTAGACACATTACGATTTTTGCTATTTTTGAGGGTCTTAGAGTCAGAATTGGCTTTGGTCTATTTCTGACAAAAATATCCAAAACCGCAAAATCTAGGAACTTACCAATTTTCATGCATTTTCACCAACATTTACTGGGTCAAAAATTCTTCGTTCTACAGAGTCAGAAATCTGCCAGAAACCTATTTCATTTTTTCAATTCTTCCAAATTTAGACACCTTATGATGTTTGACCATTTTGGAGGCCTTAGAGTCAGAATTGTCCTTGGCTTATTTCTGTGAAAAATGCTTAGAACTGGCAAACATAGTGACCTACCAATTTTCACACATTTTTACCAAAGTTTACTAAGCCAAAAGTGCTTCGTACCACAAGATCAAAAAACTACCAACAACACGTTTTTACCTATCTTCAAGTTCTAGCCAAAAATCAAGCCATGCATGGTCATATAAGCTCATATACACACATATACAACAACTACAGAGGTAAATATAGTCATATGAAGGCATGCATGTGATTTTTGAAAGCTTTTAAAAGAGTTTAACCCTCACCTTAGCCTATTGATGGTTAAAGATGCACAAATGCTCTTCAAAATGCACAAAGGGAGCTTCTTCCTTTCTTTGGCCGAGAGATGGCTTGTATTCCCTTAATTTCTAGCTTAGTTAGCATGTGAGGAAGGTGCGAATGTGTGTGAAACCAAAAGAAATGGAAGAAAACTATCAAGACTTACCTTAGGCCGAAAATGATGAGTTTTGTGAGCTTGTGTGCATTTTTGAGCTAGTTGCCTTGCTTATGCTTGCTATGGCCGAGCTTGGGAGAGTCTTAGAGAGTTGTTAGGAGTCTTGAATGCTCAAGGGGCTGCCATGGTCGAAAATGAGAGAGAAGGAGAGAGAATGAGAGAGTTTGTGAGGAAAAGAGAAGTTTTAGTGTGTGTGTGTGTGTGTGTGCTCCATTTTAGTGAGTTGAGAGAGCATGTGTGAGATGTGTTTGATGTAAAATCTGAATTTTAATTGTATTTGGGTGCCTTGGGCGAAAATGAGTGTTAGGGTAGTGTGTGCTCTGTATTTTTTTTGCATTCTTGTGCTTTGTGAGGAATATTGAGTGTTTAAAATACGATTGTTTTTGTTTTGTCTATCCTAGGTAGCATGGTGTCTTGTGTTGTCATAGGAATGTTGGGAAATTAGGGAATCTAGGTAGAATAAAATATAGGAATGTTTGTTGATGAGTTTGAATTATGAATAGAATAATAGATAGTGTGAAATGTAGGAATAGTTTAGTGTTATTTTATTGTTAGTGGAGTTTGTAGAGAATTTGAATTAGGAATATAATATTGGTTAGTGGATTGTGTAGGATTATTTAATAGTCTAGTGCTTTGTGTAGGATTCTTTGTTGATTAGCGTGCGGGCACGCTTTCTTAGGTCTAGGGTACGCACTACGAGGTAAGACACGTACTACGAAACACGCACATAAATCAATACAGGGCACATATCACGAGGTAGACATGAACTACGAGGTAAGGCACGTACTTCAAGATAAATGCACGGATTCCAATGCAAATGCACGCAACCCTAGGTGAATGCATGTAAACCAATGCAAGACACGTAATTCAATACAATGGACGTAAATCGAGGTACGACTCTTAAACCTAGGTTAGGGCACACAATTCAAGGTCAGTGAACAGAAATCGAGGTATCGCACGTAAATCGAAGTCAGGGCACGTAAGTCGAGGATTAGGGCACACAATTCTAGGTCAAGGCACGTATGATGAGGCATGCACGAAAATCAAGACTTGGCACGTAATTAAGGTCAATCATATAATACTAGGTCTAAGGCATGCAAATCGAGGTAACACACATTATTCGGGGTCGGGCCTCACATCCTCCCCTCCTTAAAAGAATTTCGTCCTGAAATTCATTCTTACCTATTGAGGTCATTTAGACAGATTCTGGCATTTGTTATTTTTCCCACTTCGGTTCATCCCGTGTTCTGTGATCTCTCTTAGCATAACCAATTCAGTTCGTACATTTCTCCAATCATTTAATTCGGTGTGACTCCTACATTTACAGTTCATTCCTTCAAACGACTTTATTTTCTCCAATTGATCTTTAAGGTTGTGTTCGTTAACTAAGATTAGAATCTCCAAACATGGAAATCAAAGCTGCATCGGCATTCTAACAATATAACTATAACTCCAAAATCATGACTTATGTCGTGTCGATCTTGCATTCATACCTCAAAAGGAATATCACAATAATACCGTGATCTTATGGTGACATACACTAATTTCATGATGATAGGTCTATATCAGTTTTACATATCCTATCAACTAGCTTCAATATTGTTAACACGTAGGACATACACATGTTATAGATCATTTCCACAATACGACCCTATTTTCAGGAAGAACTCACCAAACAACTAATCCATCTCAAGTAGTCATCTATCGATAGTATCATAGTCCTTATCTCGTAGGTACATTAGATTAGCAAATCTTCTAATGACTAGTCACCCGGTTACAGGCTCCTATTCACTAACATCCTTTCCCAGCTTCGTTAACCTTCACGCTCATAATCAAGCAGAAAGACCGTTGAGATTTGTTAAACTCAAACTCTAAGGTTTACTAAGTACCACCAACAAATTGCCATCAAAATTGCATGGGTAAACTAATTGTGTTGCACTAGTTCAACTCTTACAAGTAAATTCATCAACTTGTAATCCACAATTTATTTCCTCATTCAAATCTCTATCTTCAAGTCACGAGGCTTCAGAATTTCTTTTAATCTTAATCAAGACTCCTAAAGCGAATAGTTTCAATCTCAAATAAATTTCACTCACATCAATCCAAGGTTACATCATACTTAAGAAGACAATGGTCGTACTCACTTAGCGACCTAGTCATTCCTTCGAACACTTAATGCCCGCCAATATATCTTCAACATTAATGTTACTAAGTTGGGTTCATAGCCATGTAAGTGATATCAATGCTCTACTAGGTTACCGGCCGTACCACAACAATCCTATGACTATAAATTGGTACTGAAATGATCGAGCTCATAAGATACTTACACGAGATAACTTCAAGGTTGTATCAAAGAATTATGACCACGAGGCATCCTCCAATATAATCTAATAGAACTTCAAAAGTAATCAACCACTCATTTAACTATCATTACAAGATTCACCCCTCTATTCAACGACCACAATTCGAAGTCTACCAACCGCTAGTTTCTAGACGTGAAACGGTGCACATAAACACGGTTGTCTAATAGCAGTCTCTCGGGTCATCATGACTCTGATCCATCTCCATCTTAACTATATGAAGTCTTACTCTCCTCATTTACATGTTCAACTAGCTAAGAGCATCAAGACTTATTGACCTTAGGTCCTAGGGTTTACCATGAATCATCATACTTACTCACTATTAGCTATTTAGGATTACTAATCATACCCTAACGACTCCACTTGCAGCCGGATGCTTTAATCTCATTTCCATGGTTTATATACTAGATCCATCGGTATTACTTAGTGATATATACTTCCTAACATCCTCTAGGGTATCCAAATAACGAGGGTGTAGAATGACTTACTTTGCATAATTATAGCTAAATCCGAGGGGCACCAAATTAATTCCATGTTTCTTAATATCATCAATATCCAATTTAGGACCTTTAGCAACGTTAGTCATCTAATCCATAATTCAATACCTTACACTTCTATTCGACCTAACATTTTAGGTGTAGTCTTCCGAACACAAGTTCTAGCTACGTGAATTCCTCGATTCTAACATCTCTGTATCTTGCTATACTAAAGAATCATCAACCTTGTTAAACTCAGTCTCCATAGTTGCCTACATGTCTTGAGGTTATCCATTGTTAAGTCACTTAAATATGCTATCCATGACTTAATAATCTAACCCCTAAAAGTAACTATCGTCTACTTCCACGAATTCATCTTTTAATTTCTAGGTCATGACCTCAACATTTAGTGAACTTGAAACTCACTAGTATAGACCATATCAGATTCATCAATGCTTAATTCCAATCAAGTAAGGATTCAATCGTACGAGTATATTGCTAACTTCTTAGATAGTCTATCAAGCCAATTTTAAGATGTGAGAAATGGATTCAAAGAAACCTCGAAGTCAACTTCTATGATCAGCACATGAGAATATATACTACTCTACATATTTAATAGTATGCTCTTATATCATAAGCGAAATTGTATGTCATTAAACTTTATACTTGAACTATAATTAGAAGAACAGTTTAACAGAATCAATAACTTCATAGCTATAAAATTGACAACTTAATCATATGTATATGTATTCCAAAGATAAGGAGATAACTTTACCTCAACAATTATACTTGTGCTACGCATTTTATATATATGCATGTCCAATAATACATACGATCCATCGAGTACCTGTGAAGATGCGAGAAATCTCTAACCGAGCCTTTTCGTTCGTCCTACACAAATTCACTACCCTGAAAGTCCTAATCCTAACTATCTATGTGTATAAACAGTCATTCACGGCTATATAACATGCACATGTATCAAGGAAGGAGTATAAAAGCATGCATGCATTATTGAGGACGTGTCGGTGTGCATGACACATAATACATATGGTCCACAAAGGCACATAATATTCAATACTTAAAGCAATTAAAGCACATTAGCACATATTAACACATATAAACAAGACATCACAATTACCTTAGGGCTTCTACCTACGGTTCGAGAGTTGAACCCGACAAATACGAAAACTACGCTCTGATACCATTCTAATATAGGTGTCACGCCCCAACCCGACCTATAGAGGCTAGACTAGGGTATGACCTAAATCATTTATCCTATTTCACGTACTTAGCCATTTGTTATGATTTAACACTTAACGTTGGTCTAGAACTCTCAAAGTTTTTCTGAAAAACTGACTGCATAATGGCTATATTTAAGACCTTTGGTTTGACCTATTTTCTAAAATGCCTCAAAACCTTTAATCATTGATTCAATTCCAACTAAAATTTCCTATTTTGTTATCAATAGATATGCCTACTAATTTATCTCGATAGTCTCGTTTGATTAACAAACCTAGCATGATAACTATGTCCCGTTTATTTGTCAATTTACCCCTATCATGCACGTAACTATTATCCTTTAGCTTACGAATAAGTACCTAAGTGGAATTGGATAGAGTTAACTTAGTTGATTTTTCACCTAGTGGTATAAATACCTATGATAACTACTAATCAAGACAATAAAAACAATAACCAAATAAAGAGTTCGTCCGGTTATAGATAGTACAATCCAAAATTAGACCCAAATTACAACGGGGTCATTTACATCAACAAAATAAGTAGTCTTCAAAACAAATACAACGTTTACAGAACAGCCACTAACAAGCAAGGCACATAGAGCACATAATCACTCCAAGGAATCATCAATAGGCACATTCTCCTCGGGTACCTGTTTTAAATCTTCGTCACCTGTGATGATAAAAGAGGGTGAGTCCTTATGAACCAAGCGAGAGTACTTAAACACGTAGTAAAAAGGATACGTTTTGATACGTACAGAACTCTAGAGGTGGCTCCTACGGGCTTAAGAGGTAGCTCCCACCACTTTCAGGTGTAGTACTTTGCCCCGTATAGCACTTAGTTCCTGCCGTTCAAGTTCATTTCCAATAACAATTGTTGCGGCCGGCTTCAATCATCCACTTGTCGTTCCCAATTGTGTGTACTCCGGATGTACCCCAAATCCTACGACCCAACTCTCCGAGGGTGGAATTCCAAGCGAG
This sequence comes from Ehretia macrophylla, assembly GCA_037974665.1. Classification (NCBI taxonomy): domain Eukaryota; kingdom Viridiplantae; phylum Streptophyta; class Magnoliopsida; order Boraginales; family Ehretiaceae; genus Ehretia; species Ehretia macrophylla. The sequence continues at coordinate 28,851,424 of CM075779.1, read as the reverse complement.
AGAGGGAATGTCCACATGGTAGTCACGGGAGCACCGGCAAGCCCAATGTCGCCTAGAGTTCGTGAAACGCTACCATGCCACAATGAAAGGTTACAACCTTGTATAAAATGCACATGTATGCCATTTAACATTTCAAATTGGTAGGTCAACAAAGTCGGTTGCCTCCGAGCAAGTATATAATCACATTTTGACATATTGGTATATAAGGCATTGTAAGAACATGTAATCATTTCATATATTAATTTGAAAGTAATTAAACTTCCATGGGCAGCCAAGTAATCATGTTCAAATAAGCCATAGAATGTCTTTTAACAATTCACATTAGGAGGACAACAAAGTAGGTTGCCTCCGAGCAATTTCAAGATCACATATTGCCAAGTAAACGAATGAGGCATGCTTAACATGAATTTTTACTTTGTAAAACATGTAGAGTCATATGAACATTAAACGGGCAGCCATGTAACACATGTAAATCAAGTCATATAACTCATTTCGAGGTTCACGTATCAAGTCATAAGATTATATAAGCATGCAACGACATTTACATGAGACCGGGTGCAAGAAAAGTCTACTTATCAACATGTAATCACCGGGAATCACATTTAGAGCTATAAGGACAACTACGGGCAGCCCATTAACATTCCTCAACATCAATTTATAATTCATACAAGAGTGGTCTATGACTTGGGGGTGTACGGGGCCATTAGGGCTTACAAGGCCGTGCTCGGGGTAGGTTTTGTTTGCTAAGCACCACAAGTAACACTTAAACCATTTCAAGCATACCTAACATTTATTAGGCAGCCTACTAACCACACAATTGAACGCATTTAGCCATAGGATCATCACTTAACAAGTTTTCATAAGCAATAAGGCCTTAATTCCGTGCTTACACGTGCAGTTAAGCAACCATTCATCAATTAGTGATCCCAAGCCATACATCAATCAAATGAAGCAACCTCAACCAGCCACAACAGTCCACACAACATCTAAGTGCCACAATTCCAAGCATTCAATACCACAAGAGAAGTTACAACATGTTTCAAAGTATATCACTAAACAAAACCTCACTGCAATGGTCTGTTTTCCCACATTAAATTAGACAAGCAACCAATCTCCAATTTCAGTGAACAAAATTTCAAATTAAATCTTAATGAGTGATTTAATCTAGGAACAAACCTCGCATCATTTGGAGTTTGGATTTAGGAGTTATGGCCAAAACCGTGAGACTACTCAAAACTGTCCAGTTTTAGACACATTACACTTTTTGCTATTTTTGAGGGTCTTAGAGTTAGAATTGGCTTTGGTTTATTTCTGACAACAATGTCCATAACTGCAAAATATAGCAACCTACCAAGTTTCATGCATTTGAACCAACATTTACTAGGTCAAAAAGGCTTCGTTCTACAAAGTCAAAAATCTGCCAGAAACCTATTTCATTTTTCCAATTCTTCCAAATTTAGACACCTCACGATGTTTGACCATTTTGGAGGCCTTAGAGTCCGAATTGGCCTTGGCCTATTTCCCAAAAAATGCTCCGAACTGGAAAAACTAGTTACCTACCCATTTTCATGCATTTTTACCAAAGTTTACTAAGCCAAAAGTGCTTCGTACCACAAGATCAAAAAACTGCTAGCAACACGTTTTTACCTATCTTCAAGTTCTAGCCAAAAATCTAGCCATGCATGGTCATATAAGCTCATATACACACATATACAACAACTACAGAGGTAAATATAGTCATATGAAGTCATGCATGTGATTTTAACCCTCACCTTAGCCTATTGATGGTTAAAGATGCACAAATGCTCTTCAAAATGCACAAAGGGAGCTTCTTCATTGCTTTGGCTAAGAGATGGCTTGTCTTCCCTTAATTTCTAGCTTAGTTAGCATGTGAGGAAGGTGTGCATGTTTGTGAAACCAAAAGAAATGGAAGAAAACTATCAAGACTTACCTTAGGCCGAAAATGATGATTTTTGTGAGCTTGTGTGCATTTTTGAGCTAGTTGCCTTGCTTGTGCTTGCTATGGCCGAGCTTGGAAGAGTCTTAGAGAGTTGTTAGGAGTCTTGAACGCTCAAGGGGCTGCCATGGTCGAAAATGAGAGAGAAGGAGAGAGAATGAGAGAGTTTGTGAGGAAAAGTGAAGTTTTAGTGTGTGTGTGTGTGTGTGCTCGGTTTTAGTGAGTTGAGAGAGCATGTGTGAGATGTTTTTGATGTAAAATCTGAATTTTAATTGTATTTGAGTGCCTTGGTCGAAAATGAGGACTAGGGTAGTGTGTGGTGTGTATTTTTTATGCATTCTTGTGCTTTGTGAGGAATATTGAGTGTTTAAAATACGATTATTTTTGTTTTGTCTATCCTAGGTACCATGGTGTCTTGTGTTGTCATAGGAATGTTGGGAAATTAGGGAATCTAGGTAGAATAAAATATAGGAATGTTTGTTGATGAGTTTGAATTATGAATAGAATAGTAGATAGTGGGAAATGTAGGAATAGTTTAGTGTTATTTTATTGTTAGTGGAGTTTGTAGAGAATTTGAATTAGGAATATAATATTGGTTAGTGGATTGTGTAGGATTATTTAATAGTCTAGTGCTTTGTGTAGGATTCTTTGTTGATTAGCGTGCGGGCACGCTTTCTTAGGTCTAGGGTACGCACTACGAGGTAAGTCACGTATTTCAAGATAAATGCACAGATTCCAATGCAAATGCACGCAATCCTAGGTGAATGCACGTAAACCAATCCAAGACACGTAATTCAATACAATGCACGTAAATTGAGGTATGACTCTTAAACCTAGGTTAGGGCACGTAATTCAAGGTCAGTGCATACAAATTGAAGTATCGCATGTAAATCAAAGTCAGGGCACGTAGGTCGAGGATTAGGGTGCATAATTCTAGGTCAAGGCACGTATGACGAGGCATGCACAAAAATCAAGAAAGGGCACGTAATTAAGGTCAATCATATAATTTTGGGTTTAGGGCATGCAAATTGAGGTAACACACGTTATTCGGGGTCGGGCCTCACTCTGTGCACCGCGTAACGCCATACAAATCAAAACTTATGGGCACCGGAGCGATGGAGACCTGGTCCCAAGCCCCACGCCCTCGGTTTGCGGGTCCAACCTATACGTGAAGCAAAGTTGTCTTGCCCAAGGTGCCATGGGATTCAATAATAGAAATGTGATGGATTAGGTTGTCGTCCTTTTCGTGGATCACGACGTACAATCCGAGATGAAAAAACAGCGCAAAAGAAGAAAAGTATCCTAAAACTGATGAAAATGTTCGATTTTGGGCTCCGAAAATAAGCACAGTCGAGTAGGCTTGCTTCTTCCGTCGTAGAGCTCACGGAGAGCTTTCCAACGGTATGTTGTGCACCGCGTAACTCCTTATAGATCAAAAGTTATGGGCACCGGAACGACGGATACTTGTTCACAAGCCCCACGCCCTCGATTTGCTGGCCCAACCTCTATGTGAAGTGAAGTTGTCTTGACCAAGGTGCCGTGGAATTCGATAATAGAAATGTGATGGATTAGGTTGTCGTCCTATTCATGGGTCACGACGTGCGATCTGGGATGGAAAAAAAGCGCAAAAGAAGAAAAGTGTCCCGAAACTGATGAAAAAGTTCAATTTTGTACTCCGAAAATAGGCGCAGCCAAGCAGGCTTTCTACACTTGCTGTAGAGCTCTCAAAGAGCTTTCCAATGGTATGTTGTGCGCTGCGTCACTCCTTACGGATCAAAAGTTATGGGCACCGGAGCGACGGATACCTGGTCACAAGCCCCATGCCCTAGGTTTACAGGCCTAACCTCTACGTGAAGCGAAGTTATCTTGCCCAAGGTACCGTGTGATTCAATAATAGAAATGTGATGGATTAGGTTGTCGTCCTTTTTGCGGCTCACGACGTACGATCCAGGATAGAAAAACAGCGCAAAGGAAGAAAAGTATCATGAAATTGATAAAAATGTTCGAAAACAGGCGCAGCTGATTAGGCTTGTTGCACCTGTCGTAGAGCTCTCGAAGAGCTTTCCAACGGTATGCTGTGCCCAGCGTAATTTCTTATGGATCAAAAGTTATGGGCACCGGAGCGACAGATACCTGGTCACAAGCTTCACGCCCTCGGTTTACGGGCCCAACCTTTATGTGATGCGAAGTTGTCTTGCCCAAGGTGCCATGGGATTCGATAATAGAAATGTGATGGATTAGGTAGTCGTCCTTTTCAAGGCTCATGACGTACGATCCGGGACCGAAAAATAGTGCAAAAGAAGAAAAGTATCCCCAAACTGATGAAAACGTTCGATTTTGGGATCTGAAAATAGGCGCTGCCGTGCAAGCTTGCCGCCCCTGTCGTAGAGCTTTCAGAGAGCTTTCCAACGGTATGATGTGCGCCGCGTAACTCCTTACGGATCAAAAGTTATGGGCATCAGAGCGACGTAGACTTTGTCACAAGCCCCACGCCCTCGGTTTGCAGGCCCAGCCTCTACATGAAATGAAGTTGTCAAGCCCAAGGTGCCATGGGATTCGGTAATAGAAATGTGATGGATTAGGTTGTCGTCCTTTTCGCGGCTGACGACGTACGATCTGAGACGAAAAATAGCGCAAAAGAAGAAAAGTGTCTCGAAATTGATGAAAATGTTCAATTGTGGGATCCGAAAATAGGCGAAGTCGAGCAGGCTTGCAACACCCATCGTAGAGCTCTCAAAAAGCTTTCCAATGATATGTTGTGCGCCGCGTAACGCCTTACGGATCAAAAGTTATGGGCACCGGAGCGACGGAGACTTCGTCCCAAGCCCCACGCCCTCGGTTTGCAGGCTGACCCTCTACGTGAAGTGAAGTTGTCATGCCCAAGGTGCCGTGGGATTCGATAATAGAAATGTGATGGATTAGGTAGTCGTCCTTTTCCCAGCTCACGATGTACGATCCGGGACGGAAGAACAGCGTAAAAGAAGAAAAGTATCCCGAAACGGATGAAAACATTCAATTTTGGGCTCCGAAAATAGGCGCAGCCGAGTAAGCTTGATGCACCCGTCGTAGAGCTCTCGGAGAGCTTTCGAACGGTATACTGTGCGCCACGTAACTCCTTACGGATCAAAAGTTATGGGCACCGGAGAGACGTAGACCTGGTCCTAAGCCCCACACCCTCAGTTTGTGGGCTCAGCCTCTACGTGAAGCGAAGTTGTCTTGCCCAAGGTGCCGTGGGATTCAGTAATAGAAATGTGATGGATTAGGTTGTCGTCTTTTTCGCGGTTGACGACGTACGATCCGGGATGGAAAAATATTGCAAAAGAAGAAAAGTGTCCCGAAACTGATAAAAATGTTCAATTTTGGGTTTCGAAAATAGACGCAGCCGAGCAGGCTTGCAGCAACTGTCGTAGAGCTCTCGGAGAGCTTTCCAATAGTATGCTGTGCATCGCGTAATGCCTTACGGATCAAAAGCTATGGGCACCGGAGCGACGGAGGCCTGGTCCCAAGCCCCACGCCCTCAATTTGCAGGCCCAGCCTCTATGTGAAGCGAAGTTGTCTTGCCCAAGGTGCCGTGGGATTCGATAATAGAAATGTGATGGATTAGGTTGTCGTCCTTTTTGCGGCTCACGACGTACGATCCGGGACGAAAAAATAGCGCAAAAGAATAAAAGTGTCCCAAAATTGATGAAAACGTTCAATTTTGGGCTTAGAAAACTGGCACAACTTAGCAAACTTGCTGCACCCGTTGTAGATCTCTCGGAGAGCTTTCCAACGGTATATTGTGCGCTGCGTAACTCCTTCCGGATCAAAAGTTATGGGTACCGGAGCGACGGATACCTGGCCACAAGCCCCATGCCGTTGGTTTACGGGCCCAGCCTCTACGTGGAGCGAAGTTGTCTTGCCCAAGGTGCCGTGGGATTCAATAATAGAAATATGATGGATTAGGTTGTCGTCCTTTTCGCGGCGCACGACGTACGATCCGAGACGAAAATACAACGCAAAAGAAGAAAAAGTATCCCGAAACTAATGAAAACGTTCAATTTTGGGCTCCAAAACTAGGCACAGCCGAGCAGGATTGCAGCGCCCGTTGTAGAGCTCTCGTAGAGCTTTTCAACAGTATGTTGTGCGCCGCGTAACTCCTTACGGGTCAAAAGTTATGGGCGTCGGAGCGACGTAGACCTGGTCACAAGCCCCACGCCCTCGGTTTACGAGACCAGCCTTTACGTGAAGTGAAGTTGTCATGCCCAAGGTGCCGTGGGATTCGATAATAGAAATGTGATGGATTAGGTAGTCTTCCTTTTTGCGGCTGACGACGTACGATATGGGACGGAAAAATGGCGTAGAAGAAGAAAAGTGTCCTAAAACTGATGAAAACATTCGATTTTGGGCTCTTAAAAGAGTTGCAGCCAAGCAGGCTTGCAGTACCCGTCGTAGTACTCTCGGAGAGCTTTCCAACGGTATGTTGTGCACCACGTAACGCCTTACGGATCAAAAGTTATGGGCACTAGAGCGACGGAGACCTAGTCCCAAGCCCTACGCCCTCGCTTTGCGGGCCGAGCCTCTACGTGAAGCAAAGTTGTCTTGCCCAAGGTGTCGTGGGATTCGATAATAAAAATGTGATTGATTAGGTTGTCGTCCTTTTCGCGGCTCCCGATGTACGATCTAGGACGGAAAAATAGCGCAAAAGAAGAAAAGTTTCACAAAACTGATGAAAATGTTCCATTTTGTGATCCGAAAATAGGTGCAGTCTAGCAAACTTGCACCACCCGTCGTAGAGCTCTCAGAGAGCTTTCCAATGGTATGCTGTGGGCCGCGTAACGCCTTACGGATCAAAAGTTATGGGCACCGGAGCGACGGAGACCTAGTCTCAAGCCCCACGCCCTTGGTTTGCGGGCCCAGCCTCTACGTGAAGTGAAGTTGTCTTGCCCAAGGTGCCATGGGATTTGATAATAGAAATGCCATGGATTAGGTTGTCATCCTCTTCGCGGCTCACGACGTACGATCCGGGACCAAAAAATAGTGCAAAAAAAGAAAAGTGTCCCGAAACTGATGAAAACGTTCGATTATGGGCTCCAAAAATAGGCGCAGCCAAGCAAGCTTGCTGCACCCGTCGTAGAGCTCTTGGAGAGCTTTATAACGGTATGTTGTGCTCCGCGTAACTCCTTACAAATCAAAAGTTATGGGCACCGGAGCGATGTGGACCTAGTCACAAGCCCCACGCCCTCGATTTACGGGACTAGCCTTTACGTGAAGTGAAGTTATCATGCCCAAGGTGCAATGAGATTCGGTAATAGAAATGTGATGGATTAGGTTGTCTTCCTTTTCGCGGCTGACGACGTACGATCCGGGATGAAAAAATACTTCAAAAGAAGAAACGTGTCCCGAAACTGATGAAAACGTTCGATTTTGTGCTCCGAAAATAGGTGCGGCCGAGCAGGCTTGCAGTACCCATCGTAGAACTCTCATTGAGCTTTCCAACGGTATGCTTTGCGCCGCGTAACTCCTTACGGATCAAAAGTTATGGGCACCAGAGCAATAGAGACCTAGTCCCAACCTCTACATGAAGCAAAGTTGTTTTACCCAAGGTGCCGTGGGATTCGATAATAGAAATGTGATGGATTAGTTTGTCGTCCTTTTCGCGGCTCACAACGTATGATCCGAGATTGAAAAACTTTCCAAAATAGGAAAAATGTCCTGAAACTGATGAAAAGGTTGGATTTTGGGCTCCAAAAAGAGGCGCAACCGAGCAGGCTTTTTAGCACCCGTCATACAGCTCTTGGAGAGCTTTCCAAAAGTATGTTGTGCGCCGCGTAATGCCTTACGGATCAAAAGTTATGGGCACCGGAGCGACGGAGACCTGGTCCCAAGCCCCACGCCCTCGGTTTTTGGGCCAAGCCTCTACGTGATGCAAAGTTGTCTTGCCCAAGGTACCGTGGGATTTGATAATAGAAATGTTATGGATTAGGTTGTCGTCCTTTTTACGGTTGATGACGTACGATCCGGGACAGAAAAATAGTGCAAAAGAATAAAAGTGTCCCGAAACTGATGAAATCATTCGATTTTGGGCTCTGAAAACATCGCTGCTCAACAGACTTTCTGCCCTCGTTGTAGAGCTCTCGGAGAGCTTTCCAACGGTATGCTGTGCGCTGTGTAACTCCTTACGGATAAAAAGTTATGGGCACTAGAGTGACGTAAACCAGGTTACAGCCCCACGCCCTCGGTTTGCGGGCCTAGCCTCTACGTGAAGTGAAGTTGTCATGCCCAAGGTGCCGTGGGATTTGATAATAGAAATGTGATTGATTAGATTTTCGTCTTTTTCACAGCTCACGATGTACAATCCGGGACGAAAAAATAGCCCAAAAGAAGAAAAGTGTCCTGGAACTGATGAAAACGTTCGATTTTGGGCTCAAAAATAGATGCAGCCGAGTAGGCTTGTTGCACCCGTCGTAGAGCTCTCGGAGAGCTTTCCAACGGTATGCTATGCGCCGTGTAACTCCTTACGGATCAAAAGTTATGGGCACCGGAGCGACATAGACCTAGTCACAAGCCCGACGCACTCAGTTTGTGGGCCCGGCCTTTACGTGAAGTGAAGTTGTCATGCCCAAGGTGCCATGAGATTCGGTAATAGAAATGTGATGGATTAGGTTGTTGTCCTTTTCGCGGCTGACGACGTACAATCCGGGACGAAAAAATAGAGCAAAAGAAGAAAAGTGTCCCGAAGCTTATGAAAACATTCTATTTTAGGCTTCGAAAACAGGCGTAGCCGAACAGGCTTGCTACACCCGTCGTAGAAATCTCAGAGAGCTTTCGAACGGTATGTTGTGCGCCGCATAACGCCTTACAAATCAAAAGTTATGGGCACCAGAGCGACGGAGACCTGGTCCCAAGCCCCACACCCTCGGTTTACGGGCCAAGCCTCTACGTGATGCAAAGTTGTCTTGCCCAAGGTACCGTGGGATTCGATAATAGAAATGTGATAGATTAGGTTGTCGTCCTTTTCGCAGATCAGGACGTATGATCCAGGACAAAAAAATATCGCAAAAGAAGAAAAGTGTCCCAAAACAAATGAAAACGTTCGTTTTTGTGCTCTGAAAATAGGCGTAGCCGAGTAGGCTTGCAGCACCCGTCGTACAGCTCTCGGAGAGCTTTCCAAAGGTATGTTGTGCGCCGCGTAACGCCTTACGGATCAAAAGTTATGGGCACCGGAGCGACGGAGACCTGGTCCCAAGCCCTACGCCCTATGTTTGCAGGCCCAGCCTCTTTGTGAAGCGAAGTTGTCTTGACCAAGGTACCGTGCGATTTGATAATAGAAATGTGATGGATTAGGTTGTCGTCCTTTTCGCGGCTCACGACGTTAGATCTAGGACGAAAAAACAGCGCAAAAGAAAAAAAGTATCCCAAAACTGATGAAAACATTCGATTTTGTTCTCCGAAAATAAGCACAGCCGATTAGGCTTGCTGCACTAGTCGTAGAGCTCTCGAGGAGCTTTCCAACAGTATGTTGTGTGCAGCGTAACTCATTTCGGATCAAAAGTTATGGGCACCAGAGCGACGGATAGCTGGTCATAAGCCCCATGCCCTCGGTTTACGGGCCCAGCCTCTACGTGAAGCGAAGTTGTCTTACCTAAGGTGCCATGGGATTCGATAATAGAAACGTGATGGATTAAGTTGTCGTAGTTTTCGCCGCTCACGACGTACGATCCGGGACGAAAACATAGAGCAAAAGAAGAAAAGTGTCCCAAAACTGATGAAATCGTTCAATTTTGGGCTCCGAAAATAGGTGTAGTATAACAGGCTTGCTGCCCCCATCGTAGAGCTCTCGGACAGCTTTCCAACGGTATGCTGTGCGCCGCGCAACTCCTTACAGATAAAAAGTTATGGGCACTGGAGCGAGGTAGACTAGGTCACAAGCCCCACGCCCTAGGTTTGTGGGCCCAGCTGCTACGTGAAGTGAAGTTGTCATGCCCAAGGTGCTGTGGGATTCGGTAATATAAATGTGATTGATTAGGTTGTCATCCTTTTCGCGGCTGAGACGTACGATACGGGACGGAAAAATAGCGCAAAAGAAGAATATTGTCCCAAAAATGATGAAAACGTTTGATTTTGGGCTCCGAAAATAGGCGCAGCCGTGCAGGCTTGTAGCACCCGTCGTAGAGCTCTCAGAGAGCTTTCTAAAGATATGTTGTGCCCCGCGTAACGCCTTACAGATCAAAACTTATGGGCAACGGAGCGACGGAGACCTGGTCCTAAGCCCCACGCCCTCGGTTTGTGGGCCCAGCCTATACGTGAAGTGAAGTTGTCTTGTCCAAGGTACTGTGGGATTCGACAATAGAAATGTTATGGATTAGGTTTTCGTCCTTTTCGCGGCTCATGACGTACGATCCGGGACGGAAAGGCAACGCAAAAGAAGAAAAGTGTTCCAAAACTGATGAAAACATTCGATTTTGGGCTCCGAAAATAGGTGCAGCCAAGCAGGCTTGTTGTACCGGTCGTAGAGCTCTCGGAGAGCTTTCCAAAGGTATGCTGTGCGCCGCGTAACTCTTTATGGATCAAAACTTATGGGTACCGGAGCGACGTAGACCTGGTCACAAGCCCCATACCCTCGGTTTGTGGGCCCAGCCTCTACTCGAAATGAAGTTGTAATGCCCAAGGTGCCGTGGGATTCGGTAATAGAAATGTGATGGATTAGGTTGTCGTCCTTTTCGAGGCTGACAACATACGATCCGAGACAGAAAATTAGCGTAAAAGAAGAAAAGTGTCCCGAAACTGATGAAAATGTTCAATTTTAGGCTGCAAAAACAAGTGCAGCCAAGTAGGCTTGTAGCCCCCATCGTAGAGCTCTCGGAGAGCTTTCCAACGGTATGTTATGTGCCGCGTAATGCCTTACGAATCAAAAGTTATGGGAACCGGAGCGACGGAGACCTTGTCCAAGCCCCATGCCCTCGGTTTGCGGGCCTAGCCTCTACGTGAAGCAAAGTTGTCTTGCCCAAGATGCCATGGGATTCGATAATATAAATGTTATGGATTAGGTTGTCGTCCTTTTCGCGGGTCACGACGTACAATCAGGGATAGAAAAATAGCGCAAAAGAAGAAAAATGTCCCAAAACTGATGAAAACGTTCGATTTTGTTCTCCGAAAATAGGTGCAGCCGAGTAGGCTTGCTGTACCCGTCGTAGAGCTCTCGGAGAGCTTTCTAACGGTATGCTTTGCGCTGCGTAACTCATTACGGATCAAAACTTATGGGCACCGGAGCGACGTAGACTTGGTCACAAGCCCCACGCCCTCGGTTTGTGGGCCCAGCCTCTACGTGAAGTGAAGTTGTCATGCCCAAGATGTCATGGGATTCGGTAATAGAAATGTGGTGGATTAGGTTGTCGTCCTTTTCGCTGCTGACAACGTACTATCTGGGATGGAAAAATAGCGTAAAAGAAGAAAAGTGTTCCGAAACGGATGAAAATGTTCAATTTTAGGCTACGAAAATAGGTGCAGCCGAGCATGTTGTAGCCCCTGTTGTAGAGCTCTCGGAGAGCTTTCCAACGGTATGTTATGCGCCGCGTAACGCCTTATGGATCAAAAGTTATGGGCACCGGAACGACAGAGACTTGGTCCCAAGCCCCACACCCTCGGTTTGCGGGCCTAGCCTCTATGTGAAGCAAAATTGTCTTGCACAAGGTGCCATGGGATTCGATAATAGAAATGTGATGGATTAGGTTATCGTGCGTTTCGCAGCTCACGACGTACGATCCGAGACGAAAAAACAGCGCAAAAGAAGAAAAGTGTCCCGAAACTGATGAAAACGTTTGATTTTGTTCTCCAAAAATAGGCGTAACCGAGTAGGCTTACTGCACCAGTCATAGAGCTCTCGAAGAGCTTTCCAACGGTATACTGTGCGCCACGTAACTCCTTACGAACCAAAAGTTATGGACTCCGGAGCGACTTAGAGCTGGTCAAAAGCCCCACGCCCTCGGTTTGTGGGCCCAGCCGCTACGTGAAGTGAAGTTGTCATACCCAAGGTGCCATGGGATTCGGTAATAGAAATGTAATAGATTAGGTTGTTATCCTTTTTGCGGATCAGGACGTACGATCCGGGACGAAAAAATAGAACAAAAGAAGAAAAGTGTCCAAAAACTGATGAAAACATTCGATTTTGGGCTCCAAAAATAGGCACAGTTGAGCAGGCTTATAGCACCCGCCGTAGAGCTCTCGGAGAGCTTTCCAAAGGTATGCTGTGTGCCACGTAACGCCTTACAAATCAAAAGTTATGAGCACCGGAGCGACAGAGACCTGGTCCCAAGCCCCGCGCCCTGGGTTTGCGGGCCCAGCCTCTTTGTGAAACGAAGTTGTCTTGGCCAAGCTGCCATAGGATTCGATAATAGAAATGTGATGGATTAGGTTGTCGTCCTTTTCGCGGCTGACGACGTACGATCCGGGAAAAAAAAATAGTGTAAAAGAAGAAAAGTGTCCCGAAACTAATGATAACATTCAATTTTGGGCTCTGAAAATAGGCGCAGCCGAGTAGGCTTGCAACACCCGTCGTACAGCTCTCGGAGAGCTTTCCAAAGGTATGTTGTGCGCCGCATAACGCCTTACGGATCAAAAGTTATGGGCACCGGAGCGACGAAGACCTGGTCCCAAGCCCCACGCCCTAGGTTTGCGGGCCCAGCCTCTTTGTGAAGCAAAGTTGTCTTGACCAAGGTACCGTGCGATTTGATAATAGAAATGTGATGGATTAGGTTGTCATCCTTTTCGCGGCTCACAACGAACGATCCAGGACGGAAAAACAGCGCAAAAGAAAAAAAGTATCCGAAAACTGATGAAAACGTTCGATTTTGTTCTCCGAAAATAGGCACAGCCGATTAGGCTTGCTACACTAGTCGTAGAGCTCTCGAGGAGCTTTCCAACAGTATGCTGTGTGCCGCGTAACTCCTTTCGGATCAAAAGTTATGGGCACCAGAGCGACGGATACCTGGTCATAAGCCACACGCCCTCGGTTTACGGGCCCAGCCTCTATGTGAAGCAATGTTGTCTTACCTAAGGTGCCATGGGATTCGATAATAGAAATGTGATGGATTAGGTTGTCGTACTTTTCGCCACTCACGACGTACGATTCGGGACGAAAAAATATAGCAAAAGAAGAAAAGTGTCCCAAAACTGATGAAATCGTTCAATTTTGGGCTCCGAAAATAGGTGCAGTATAACAGGCTTGCTGCCCCCATCGTAGAGCTCTCTGACAGCTTTCCAACGGTATGCTGTGCGCCGCACAACTCCTTACGGATAAAAAGTTATGGGCACCGGAGCGAGGTAGACTAGGTCACAAGCCCCACGCCCTAGGTTTGCGGGCCTAGCTGCTACGTGAAGTGAAGTTGTCATGCCCAAGGTGCTGTGGGATTTGGTAATAGAAATGTGATTGATTAGATGTGATCCTTTTCGCGGCTGAGACGTACGATACGGGACGAAAAAATAGCGCAAAAGAAGAATATTGTCCCAAAAATGATGAAAACGTTTGATTTTGGGCTCTGAAAATAGGCGCAGCCGTGCAGGCTTGCAGCACCCATCGTAGAGCTCTCAGAGAGCTTTCTAAAGATATGTTGTGCCCCGCGTAACGCCTTACAGATCAAAACTTATGGGCAACGGAGCGACGGAGACCTGGTCCTAAGCCCCACGCCCTCGGTTTGCGGGCCCAGCCTATACGTGAAGTGAAGTTGTCTTGTCCAAGGTACTGTGGGATTCGACAATAGAAATGTTATGGATTAGGTTTTCGTCCTTTTCGCGGCTCATGACGTACGATCCGGGACGGAAAGGCAGCGTAAAAGAAGAAAAGTGTTCCAAAACTGATGAAAACATTCGATTTTAGGCTCCGAAAATAGGTGCAGCCAAGCAGGCTTGTTGTACCCGTCGTAGAGCTCTCGGAGAGCTTTCCAAATGTATGATGTGCGCCGCGTAACTCTTTATGGATCAAAACTTATGGGCACCGAAGCGACGTAGACCTGGTCACAAGCCCTACGCCCTCGGTTTGTGGGCCCAGCCTCTACTCGAAATGAAGTTGTAATGCCTAAGGTGTCGTGGGATTCGGTAATAGAAATGTGATGGATTAGGTTGTCGTCCTTTTCGCGGCTGACAACATACGATCCGAGACAGAAAAATAGCGTAAAAGAAGAAAAGTGTCCCGAAACTGATGAAAAATGTTCAATTTTAGGCTGCGAAAACAAGCGCAGCCAAGTAGGCTTGTAGCCCCCATTGTAGAGCTCTCGGAGAGGTTTTCAACGGTATGTTATGTGCCGCGTAATGCCTTACGGATCAAAAGTTATGGGCACTGGAGCGACGGAGACCTTGTCTAAGCCCCACGCCCTTGGTTTGCGGGCCTAGCCTCTACGTGAAGCAAAGTTGTCTTGCCCAAGATGCCATGGGATTCGATAATATAAATGTGATGGATTAGGTTGTCGTCCTTTTCGAGGGTCATGGCGTACGATCAGGGACGGAAAAACAGCGCAAAAGAAGAAAAATATCCCGAAACTGATGAAAACATTCGATTTTATTCTCCGAAAATAGGCGCAGCCGAGTAGGCTTGCTGTACCCGTCGTAGAGCTCTCGGAGAGCTTTCCAACGGTATGCTTTTCGCCGCGTAACTCCTTACGGATCAAAACTTATGGGCACCGGAGTGACGTAGACTTGGTCACAAGCCCCACGCCCTCGGTTTGTGGGCCCAGCCTCTACGTGAAGTGAAGTTGTCATGCCGAAGATGCCATGGGATTCGGTAATAGAAATGTGGTGGATTAGGTTGTCGTCCTTTTCGTGGCTGACAACGTACTATCTAGGATGGAAAAATAGCGTAAAAGAAGAAAAGTGTTCCGAAACGGATGAAAATGTTCAATTTTAGGCTACAAAAATAGGTGCAGCCGAGCATGTTGTAGCCCCTGTCGTAGAGCTCTCGGAGAGCTTTCCAACGGTATGTTATGCACCGCGTAACGCCTTATGGATCAAAAGTTATGGGCACCGGAACGACGGAGACTTGGTCCCAAGCCCCACGCCCTCGGTTTGCGGGCCTAGCCTCTATGTGAAGCAAAATTGTCTTGCCTAAGGTGCCATGGGATTCGATAATAGAAATGTGATGGATTAGGTTATCGTCCTTTTCGGAGCTCACGACGTACGATCCGAGACGAAAAAACAGCGCAAAAGAAGAAAAGTGTCCCGAAACTGATGAAAACGTTTGATTTTGTTCTTCGAAAATAGGCGTAGCCGAGTAGGCTTACTGCACCAGTCATAGAGCTCTCGAAGAGCTTTCCAACGGTATACTGTGCGCCACGTAACTCCTTACGAACCAAAAGTTATGGACTCCGGAGCGACGTAGAGCTGGTCATAAGCCCCACGCCCTCGGTTTGTGGGCCAGCCATTACGTGAAGTGCAGTTTTCATACCCAAGGTGCCATGGGATTCAGTAATAGAAATGTAATGGATTAGGTTGACGTCCTTTTCGCGGATCAAGACGTACGATCCGGGACAAAAAAACAGAGCAAAAGAAGAAAAGTGTCCCAAAACTGATGAAAACATTCGATTTTGGGCTCCAAAAATAGGCGCAGTTGAGACACTTGTAGTACCCGTTGTAGGGCACTTGGAGAGCTTTCCAAAGATATGCTGTGCGCCGCATAATGCCTTACGGATTAAAAGTTATGGGCACCGGAGCGACGGAGACCTGGTCCCAAGCCCCAAGCCCTGGGTTTGCGGGCCCAACCTCTTTGTGAAGCGAAGTTGTCTTGGCCAAGTAGCCATGGGATGCGATAATAGAAATGTGATGGATTAGGTTGTCGACCTTTTAGCGGCTCACGACGTACGATCCGGGACGAAAAAACTGCGCAAAAGAAGAAAAGTGTCCCAAAAATAATGAAAACGTTCGATTTTGGTCTTTGAAAATAGGCGCAGCTGTGTAAGCTTGCTACACCAGTCGTAGAGCTTTCGAAGTTCTTTCCAACGGTATGCTGTGCGCCACGTAACACCTTTTGGATCAAAAGTTATGGGCACTGGAGCGACGGATACCAGGTCACGAGCCATACGCCCTTGGTTTGCGGGCCCAGCCTCTACGTGAAGCAAAGTTGTCTTGCCCAAGGTGCCGTGGGATTCGATAATAGAAATGTGATGGATTAGGTTGTCGTCCTTTTCGCGGCTCACGACGTACAATCCAGGACGAAAAAACAGCGCAAAAAAAGAAAAGTGCCCCGAAACTAATGAAAACGTTCGATTTTGTTCTCCGAAAATAGGCGCAACCGAGCAAGCTTGCTGCACTAGTCGTAGAGCTCTCAAAGATCTTTCTAACGGTATGCTGTGCGCCGCGTCACTTCTTTCGGATCAAAAGTTATGGGCACCAGAGCGACGAATACCTGGTCACAAACCCTACGCTCTCGGTTCACGGGCCGAGGCTCTACGTAAAGCGAAGTCGTCTTGCCCAATATGCCATGGGATTCGATAATAGAAATGTGATGGATTAGGTTGTCGTACTTTTCGCGACTCATGACGTACGATCCGGGACGAAAAAATAGAGCAAAAGAAGAAAAGTGTCCCGAAACTGATGAAAACATTGGATTTTGGGCTCCAAAAACAAGAGCAGCTGAGCAGGCTTGCTGCCCCCATCATAGAGCTCTCGGAGAGCTTTCCAACGGTATACTGTGCACCATGTAACTCCTTACGGATAAAACGTTATGGGCACCGGAGCGACGTAGACCAGGTCATAAGCCCCACGCCCTCGGTTTACGGGCCCAGCCGCTACATGAAGTGAAGTTGTCATGCCCAAGGTGCCGTGGGATTCGGTAATAGAAATGCAATTGATTAGGTTGTCATCGTTTTCGCGGCTGACGACGTACGATCCGGGACGGAGAAATAGCGCAAAAGAAGAAAAGTGTCCCGAAACTAATGAAAACGTTTGATTTTGGGCTCCAAAAACAGGCGCAGCCCGCAAGCTTGCAGCACTCGTCGTAGAGCTCTCAGAGAGCTTTCCAAAGGTATGCTGTGCGCCGCGTAACGCCTTACGGATCAAAAGTTATTGGCACCGGAACAACGAAGACCTGGTCCCAGGCCCTACGCCCTCAGTTTGTGGGCCCAGCCTCTACGTGAAGTAAAGTTGCCATGCCCAAGGTGCCATGGGATTTGGTAATAGAAATGTGATTGATTCGGTTGTCGTCCTTTTCGTGGCTGGTGATGTACGATCCGGGACGAAAAAATAGCGCAAAAGAAGAAAAGTGTCCCGAAACTGATGAAAACGTTTGATTTTGGGCTCTGAAAATAGGCACAACCCGTAGGCTTGCAGCACACATCGTAGAACTCTTAGAGAGCTTTCCAAAGGTATGTTGTGCGCCGCGTAACGCCTTACGAATCAAAAGTTATGGGCACCGGAGCAACGGAGACCTGGTCCCAAGTCCCATGCGCTCGGTTTGCGGGCCCAGCCTCTACGTGAAATGAAGTTGCCATGCCCAAGGTGCCATGGGATTTGGTAATAGAAATGTGATTGAATAGGTTGTCGTCCTTTTAGTGGCTGGTGATGTACCATCCGGGACAAAAAAATAGTGCAAAAGGAGAAAAGTGTCCCGAAACTGATGAAAATGTTTGATTTTGGGCTCCAAAAACAGGAGCAGCTGAGCAAGCTTGCTGGATCCATCATAGAGCTCTCAGAGAGTTTTCTAAAGATATGCTGTGCGCCGCGTAACGCCTTACGGATCAAAAGTAATAGGTGCCGAAGCGATGGAGACCTGGTGCAAGCCCCACGCCCTCGGTTTGTGGGCCCAACCTCGACGTGAAGTGAAGTTGTCTTGCCCAAGGTGCCGTGGGATTCGATAATAAAAATTTGATGCATTAGGTTATCGTCCTTTTCGCGGCCAACGACGTACGATCCGGGATGAAAAAGCAACGCAAAAGAAGAAAAGTTTCCCGAAACTAATGAAAATGTTCGATTTTGTTCTCCGAAAATAGGTGCAACCGAGCAGGTTTGCTGCACTAGTTGTGGAGCTCACGAATTTCTTTCCAACGGTATGTTGTGCGCCGCGTCACACCTTTCGGATAAAAAGTTATGGGTACCAGAGCGACGGATACCTAGTCACAAGCCCCACGCCCTCAGTTCACGGGCCCAGCCTCTACGTGAAGCGAAGTTGTCTTGCCCAAGGTGCCATTGGATTTGATAATAGAAATGTGATGAATTAGGTTGTCATACTTTTCGCGGCTAACGACGTACGATCCGGGACAGAAAAATAGAGCAAAAGAAGAAAAGTATCCCGAAACTGTTGAAAACGTTGGATTTTGGGTTCCTAAAACAAGCACAGCTGAGCAGGCTTGCTACCCCCGTCATAGAGCTCTCGAAGAGCTTTCCAACGGTATTCTGTGCACCGTGTAAGTCCTTACGGATAAAAAGTTATGGCTACCGGAGCAACGTAGACCAGGTCACAAGCCCCACGCCCTCGGTTTGCGGGCCCAGCCGCTACGTTAAGTGAAGTTGTCATGCCTAAGGTTCCGTGGGATTCGGTAATAGAAATATGATTGATTAGGTTGTCATCCTTTTCGCGACTAACGACGTATGATCCAGGATGGAGAAATAGCGGAAAAAAAAGAAAAGTGTCCCGAAACTGATGAAAACGTTTGATTTTGGGCTTCGAAAACAGGCGCAGCCCGCAGGCTTACAACACTCGTTGTAGAACTCCAGAGAGCTTTCCAAATGTATTTTATGCGCCGCGTAATGCCTTACGGATCAAAAGTTATGCGCACCGGAGCAACGGAGACCTGGTCCCAAGCCCCACGCCCTCGGTTTGCGGGCCCAGCCTCTACTTGAAGTGAAGTTGCCTTGCCCAAGGTGCCATGGGATTTGGTAATAGAAATGTGATTGATTAGGTTGTCGTCCTTTTCGTGGCTGGTGATGTACGATCCGGGACGAAAAAATAGCGCAAAAGAATAAAAGTGTCCCGAAACTGATGAAAACGTTTGATTTTGGGCTCAGAAAATAGGCGCAGCTGAGCAAGCTTGCAGCACCCGTCGTAGAGCTCTCGGAGAGCTTTCTAAAAGTATGCTTTGCGCCACGTAATGCCTTACGGATCAAAAGTAATGGGCACCGGAATGACGGAAACCTGGTCCCAAGCCCCACGCCCTCGGTTTGTGGGCCCAGCCTCTACGTGAAGTGAAGTTGTCTTGCCCAAGGTGCCGTGGGATTCGATAATAGAAATGTGATGCATTAGGTTGTCATCCTTTTTGCGGCTAACGACGTACGATCCGGGACGAAAAAGCAACGCAAAAGAAGAAAAGTGTCCCGAGACTGATGAAAATGTTCGATTTTGTTCTCCGAAAATGGGTGCAACTTAGCAGGCTTGCTGTACTAGTCGTAGAGCTCTCGAAGATCTTTCCAACGGTATGCTGTGTACCGCGTCACTCCTTTCGGATCAAAAGTTATGGGCACCAGTGCGACGGATACCTGGTCACAAGCCCCACGCCCTCAGTTCACGGGCCCAGCCACTTTGTGAAGCGACGTTGTCTTTCCCAAAGTGCCATGGGATTCAATAATCGAAATGTGATGGATTAGGTTGTCGTACGTTTCGAGGCTCACGACGTACGATCCGGGATGAAAAAATAGAGCAAAAGAAAAAAAGTGTCCCGAAACTGACGAAAACGTTGGATTTTGGGCTCCAAAAACAAGCGCAGCTGAGCAGGCTTGAAACCCCCGTCATAGAGCTCATGGAGAGCTTTCCAACGGTATACTGTGCACCATGTAACTCCTTACGGATAAAACGTTATGGGCACCAAAGCGACATGAAGTAGGTCATAAGCCCACGCCCTCGGTTTGCAGGCCCATCCGCTACGTGAAGTGAAGTTGTCATGCCCAAGGTGCCGTGGGATTCGATAATAGAAATGTGATTGATTAGGTTGTCGTCCTTTTCGCGGCTGACGACGTACGATTCGGGATGGAAAAATAGCGCAAAAGAAGAAAAGTGTCCCGAAACTGATGAAAACGTTTGATTTTGGGTTCCGAAAACTGGCGCAGCCCGCAGGCTTGCAGCACTCGTCGTAGAGCTCTCAGAGAACTTTCCAAAGGCATGCTGTGCGCCGCGTAACACCTTACGGATCAAAAGTTATGGGCACCGGAGCAACGGAGACTTGGTCCCAAGCCCCACGCCCTCGGTTTGCGGCCCCAGCCTCTGCATGAATTGAAGTTGCCATGCCCAAGGTGCCATGGGATTTGGTAATAGAAATGTGATTGATTAGGTTGTCGTCCTTTTCGTGGCTGGTGATGTACGATCCGAGACGAAAAAATAGCGCAAAAAAAGAAAAGTGTCCCGAAACTGATAAAAATGTTCAATTTTGGGCTCTGAAAATAGACGCAGTTGAGCAAGCTTACTGCACCCGTCGTAGAGCTCTCGGAGAGCTTTCTAAAGGTATGTTGTGCACTGCGTAACGCCTTACGGATGAAGAGTAATGGGCACCGGAGCGACGAAGACCTGGTCGCAAGCCCCACGCCCTCAGTGTGTGGGCCCAACCTCTAGGTGAAGTGAAGTTGTCTTGCCTAAGGTGCCGTGGGATTCGATAATAGAAATGTGATGCATTAGGTTGTCGTCCTTTTCACGGCTAACGACGTACGATCCGGGATGAAAAAGCAACGCAAAAGAAGAAAAGTGTCCTGAAACTGATGAAAACGTTCTAATTTGGGTTATAAAAATAGGTGCAGCCGAGTAGGAATGTTGCACCCGTCGTAGAGCTCTCGGAGAGCTTTCCAACGGTTTGCTGTGCGCCACGTAACTCCTTACAGATCAAAAGTTATAGGCTCCGGAGTGATATAGACCTGGTCACAAGCCCCACGCCCTCGGTTTGTGGGCCCAACCTCTACGTGAAGCAAAGTTGTCTTGCCAAAGGTGCCATGGGATTTGATAATAGAAATGTGATGGATTAGATTTCCGTCATTTTCGAGGATCAGGACATACAATCCGGAATAAAAAAAATAGCACAAAAGAAGAAAAGTGTCCCGAAACTGATAAAAACGTTCGATTTTGGGCTCCGAAAATAGGCCCAGCCAAGCAGGCTTACGGCACTCATCGTAGAGCTCTCGAAGAGCTTTCCAAAGGTATGTTGTACACTGCGTAACGCCTTAGAGATCAAAAGTTATGGGCACCGGGGCGATGGAGACATGGTCCCAAGCCCCACTCCCTCGGTTTGCAGGCCCAGCCACTTTGTGAAGTGAAGTTGTCTTGGCCAAGGTGCCATGGGATTCGATAATAGAAATGTGATGGATTAGGTTGTCGTCCTTTTCGCGGCTCACGATGTACGATCTGGGATGAAAAAACAGCGCAAAAGAAGAAAAATGTCCTAAAACTGATGAAAACGTTCGATTTTGTTCTCCAAAAATAGGCGCAGCCGAGGAGGCTTGCTGCACTTATCGTAGAGCTCTCAAAGTGCTTTCCAACGGTATGCTGTGCGCCACGTAACTCTTAACGGATCAAAAGTTATGGGGAGCGACGGATACCTGGTCACAAGCCCCACGCCCGCGGTTTACGGGCCCAGCCTCTACGTGAAGCGAATTTGTCTTGCCCAAGGTGCCATGGGATTCGATAATAGAAATGTGATGGATTAGGTTGTCATCCTTTTCGCGGCTCACGACGTATGATCAGGGACGGAAAAACAGCGCAAAATAAGAAAAATATCCCGAAACTGATGAAAACGTTCGATTTTGTTCTCCGAAAATAGGCGCAGCCGAGTAGGCTTGCTGTACTCGTCTTAGAGCTCTCAGAGAGCTTTCCAACGGTATGCTGTGCGCCTCGTAACTCCTTACGGATCAAAACTTATAGGCACCGGAGCAACGTAGACCTGGTCACAAGCCCCAC
Organism: Ehretia macrophylla; assembly: GCA_037974665.1. Classification (NCBI taxonomy): domain Eukaryota; kingdom Viridiplantae; phylum Streptophyta; class Magnoliopsida; order Boraginales; family Ehretiaceae; genus Ehretia; species Ehretia macrophylla. The sequence continues at coordinate 28,829,633 of CM075779.1, read as the reverse complement.
GCCCTCGGTTTGTGGGCCAAGCCTCTACGTGAAGTGAAGATGTCATGCCTAAGGTGTTGTGGGATTCGGTAATAGAAATGTGATGGATTAGGTTGTCGTCCCTTTCGCGGCTGACAACGTACTATCCGGGACGAAAAAATAGCGCAAAAGAAGAAAAGTGTCCCAAAACAGATGAAAACATTCGATTTTGGGCTCTGAAAATAGGCCCAGCCAAGCAGGCTTATGGCACCCGTCGTAGAGCTCTCGAAGAGCTTCCAAAGGTATGTTGTGCACAGCGTAACGCCTTACGAATCAAAAGTTATGGGCACCGGAGCGACGGAGACATGGTTCCAAGCCCCACGCCCTCGGTTTGCGGGCCCAGCTACTTTGTGAAGCGAATTTGTCTTAGCCAAGGTGCCGTGGGATTCGATAATAGAAATGTGATGGATTAGGTTGTCGTCCTTTTCGCGGCTCACGTTGTAAGATCCGGGATGAAAAAATAGCGCAAAAGAAGAAAAGTATCTCGAAACTGATGAAAACGTTAGATTTTGGGCTCCAAAAACAAGCGTAGCTGAGCAAGCTTGCTGCCCCCATCATAGAGCTCTCGGAGAGCTTTCCAAAAGTATATTGTGCGCCGTGTAACTCCTTACGGATAAAAAGTTATGGGCACCAGAGCGACGTAGAGCAGGTCACAAGCCCACGCCCTCGGTTTGCGGGCCCAACCGCTACGTGAAGTGAAGTTGTCATGCCCAAGGTGCCGTGGGATTCGGTAATAGAAATGTGATTGATTTGGTTGTCGTCCTTTTCGCAGCTGACGACGTACGATCCGAGACGAAGAAATAGCGCAAAAGAAGAAAAGTGTCCCGAAACTGATGAAAACGTTTGATTTTGGGCTCCAAAAATAGGCGTAGCCCACAGGCTTGCAGAACTCATCATAGAGCTCTCAGAGAACTTTCCAAAGGCATGCTGTGCGTCACGTAACGCCTTACGGATCAAAAGTTATGGGCACCGGAACAACGGAGACCTGGTCACAAGCCACACGCCCTCGGTTTGCGGGCCCAGCCTTTACATGAATTGAAGTTGCCATGCCCAAGGTGCCATGGGATTTGGTAATAGAAATGTGATTGATTAGGTTGTCGTCCTTTTCGGGGCTGGTGATGTACGATCCGGGACGAAAAAATAGCGCAAAAGAAGAAAAGTGTCCCGAAACTGATGAAAATATTTGATTTTGGGCTCCGAAAATAGGCGCAGTTGAGCAAGCTTGCAACACCCTTCGTAGAGCTCTCGAACAGCTTTCTAAAGGTATGATGTGCGCCGCGTAACGCCTTACGGATCAAGAGTAATGGGCACCGGAGCGACGGAGACCTGGTCACAAGCCCCACACCCTCGGTTTGTGGGCCCAGCCTCTACATGAAGTGAAGTTGTCTTGCCCAAGGTGCCGTGGGATTCGGTAATAGAAATGTGATGGATTAGGTTGTCGTCCTTTTCGCGGCTGACAACGTACTATCAGGGACGGAAAAATAGCGCAAAAGATGAAAAGTGTCCCAAAACGAATGAAAACGTTCAATTTTGGGCTCTGAAAATAGGCCCACCCATGCAGGCTTACGGCACCCGTCGTAGAGCTCTCGAAGAGTTTTCCAAAGGTACGTTGCGCGCCGCATAACGCCTTACGGATCAAAAGTTATGGAAACCGGAGCGACGGAGACATGGTCCCAAGCCCCACGCTCTCGATTTGCGGGCCCAGCCACTTTGTGAAGCGAAGTTGTCTTGGCCAAGGTTCCGTGGGATTCGATAATAGAAATGTGATGGATTAGGTTGTCGTCCTTTTCGCGGCTCACGATGTACGATCCGGGATGAAAAAACAGCGCAAAAGAAGAAAAGTGTCCCGAAACTGATGAAAACGTTGGAGTTTGGGCTCCAAAAACAAGCGCAGCTGAGCAGGCTTGCTGCCCCCGTCATAGAGCTCTCGGAGAGCTTTTCAACGGTATACTGTGCGCCGTGTAACTCCTTACGGATAAAAAGTTATGGGCACCAGAGCGACGTAGAGCAGGTCACAGGCCCACACCCTCGGTTTGCGGGCCCAGCCACTACGTGAAGTGAAGTTGTCATGCCCAAGGTGCCGTGGGATTCGGTAATAGAAATGTGATTGATTTGGTAGTCGTCCTTTTCGCGGCTGACGACGTACGATCCGGGACGGATAAATAGCGTAATAGAAGAAAAGTGTCCTGAAACTGATAAAAACGTTTGATTTTGGTCTCCGAAAGCAGGCGCAGCCCACAGGCTTGTAGCACTTGTCGTAGAGCTCTCAGAGAACTTTCAAAGGCATGCTGTGCGCCGTGTAATGCCTTACGGATCAAAAGTTATGGGCACCGGAGCAACGGAGACCTGGTCACAAGCCTTACGCCCTCGGTTTGCGAGCCCAGCCTCTACGTGAATTGAAGTTGCCATGCCCAAGGTGCCATGGGATTTGGTAATAGAAATGTGATTGATTAGGTTGTCGTCCTTTTCGTGGCTGGTGATGTACGATCCGGGACGAAAAAATAGCGCAAAAGAAGAAAAGTGTCCCAAAACTGATGAAAATGTTTGATTTTGGGCTTCGAAAATAGGCGCAGTTGAGCAAGCTTGCAGCACCCGTCGTAGAGCTCTCGGAGAGCTTTCTAAAGGTATGCTGTGCGCCACGTAACGCCTTACGGATCAAGATTAATGGGCACCGGAGCGACGGAGACCTGGTCGCAAGCCCCACACCCTCGGTTTGTGGGCCCAGCCTCTACGTGAAGTGAATTTGTCTTGCCCAAGGTGCCATGGGATTCGATAATAGAAATGTGATGCATTAGGGTGTCGTCCTTTTCGCGGCTAACGACGTACGATCCGGGATGAAAAAGCAACGCAAAAGAAGAAAAGTGTCCCGAAATTGATGAAAGCGTTCTAATTTGGGCTCTAAAAATAGGTACAGCTGAGTAGGATTGTTGCACCCATCGTAGAGCTCTCGGAGAGCTTTCCAACGGTTTGCTGTGCGCCACGTAACTCCTTACGGATCAAAAGTTATAGGCTCCGGAGCGACGTAGACCTGGTCACAAGCCCCACGCCCTCGATTTGTGGGCCCAGCCTTTACGTGAAGCAAAGTTGTCGTGCCCAAGGTGCCATGGGATTTGATAATAGAAATGTGATGGATTAGTGTCGTCCTTTTCGCGGATCAGGACATACAATACAGGATAAAAAAATAGCACAAAAGAAGAAAAGTATCCCAAAACTGATAAAAATGTTCGATTTTGGGCTCTGAAAATAGGCCCAGCCAAGTAGGCATACGGCACCCATCGTAGAGCTCTCGAAAAGCTTTCTAAAGGTATGTTGTGCACCGCGTAACGCCTTACGAATCAAAAATTATGGGCACCGGAGCGACGGAGACATGGTCCCAAGCCCCACGCCCTCGGTTTGCCGGCCCAGCCAATTTGTGAAGCGAAGTAGTCTTGGCTAAGGTGCCATGGGATTCGATAATAAAAATGTGATGGATTAGGATGTCGTCCTTTTCGCGGCTCACGATGTACGATCCGGGATGAAAAACAGCGCAAAAAAAGAAAAGTCTCCTAAAACTAATGAAAACGTTCGATTTTGTTCTCCGAAAACAGGCGCAGCCGAGGAGGCTTACTACACCTATCGTAGAGCTCTCGTAATGCTTTCCAACGGTATGTTGTGCGCCGCGTAACTCTTAACGGATCAAAAGTTATGAGGAGCGACGGATACCTGGTCACAAGCCCCATGCCCTCGGTTTACGGGCCCAGCCTCTACGTGAAGCGAAGTTGTCTTGCCCAAGGTGCCATGGGATTCGATAATAGAAATGTGATGGATTAGGTCGTCATCCTTTTCGCGGCTCCAACGTACGATTAGGGACGGAAAAACAGCGCAAAAGAAGAAAAATGTCTAAAAATTGATGAAAACGTTCGATTTTGTTCTCCGAAAATAGGCGCAGTAGAGTAGGCTTGCTGCACCCATCGTAGAGCTCTCAAAGAGCTTTCCAACGGTATGCTGTGCGCCGCATAACTCCTTACGGATCAAAACTTATGGGCACCGGAGCGACATAGACCTGGTCACAAGCCCCATGCCCTCGGTTTGTGGGCCCAACCTCTTCGTGAAGTGAAGATGTCATGCCCAAGGTGCCGTGGGATTCAGTAATAGAAATGTGATGGATTAGGTTGTCGTCCTTTTCGCGGCTGACAACGTACTATCTGGGACGAAAAAATAGCGCAAAAGAAGAAAAGTGTCCCAAAACGGATGAAAACGTTCGATTTTGGGCTCTGAAAATAGGCCCAGCCAAGCAGGCTTACGGCACCTGTCGTAGAGCTCTCGAAAAGCTTCCTAAAGGTATGTTGTGCGCCGCGTAACGCCTTACAGATCAAAAGTTATGGGCACGGGAGCGACGGAGACATGGTCCCAAGCCTCACGCCCTCGGTTTGCGGGCCCAGCCACTTTGTGAAGCGAAGTTGTCTTGGCCAAGGTTCCGTGGGATTCGATAATAGAAATGTGATGGATTAGGTTGTCGTCCTTTTCGCGGCTCACGATGTACGATCCAGGATGAAAAAACAGCGTAAAAGAAGAAAAGTATCCTAAAACTGATGAAAACGTTCGATTTTGTCCTCTAAAAACAGGCTCAGCCGAGGACACTTGCTGCACCTATCGTAGAGCTCTTAACGGATCAAAAGTTATGGGGAGCGACGGATAGCTGGTCACAAGCCCCACGCCCTCGGTTTACGGGTCCAGCCTCTACGTGAAGCGAAGTTGTCTTGCCCAAGGTACCATGGGATTCGATAATAGAAATGTGATGGATTAGGTTGTCATCCTTTTCGCGGCTCACGACGTACGATTAAGGACGAAAAAATAACGCAAAAGAAGAAAAATATCCCGAAATTCATGAAAACGTTCGATTTTGTTCTTCGAAAATAGGCGTAGCAGAGTAGGCTTGTTGCACCTGTCGTAGAGCTCTCAGAGAGCTTTCCAACGGTATACTGTGCTCCGCGTAACTCTTTACGGATCAAAACTTATGGGCACCGGACCGACGTAGACCTGGTCATAAGCCTCACGCCCTCGGTTTGTGGGCCCAGCCTCTACGTCAAGTGAAGATGTTATGCCCAAGGTACTGTGGGATTCGGTAATAGAAATATGATGGATTAGGTTGTCGTCCTTTTCGCGGCTGACAACGTACTATCCGGGACGAAAAAATAGCGCAAAAGAAGAAAAGTGTCCCAAAATGGATGAAAACGTTCAATTTTAGGCTGCGAAAATAGGTGCAGCCGAGCAAGCTTGTAGCCCCCGTCCTAGAGCTCTTGGAGAGCTTTCCAACGGTATGTTATGTGCCGCATAACGCCTTATGGATCAAAAGTTATGGGCACCGGAGCGATGGAGACTTGGTCCCAAGCCCAACGCCCTCGGTTTGCAGGCCTATCCTCTATGTGAAGCAAAGTTGTCTTGCCCAAGGTGCCATGGGATTCGATAATAAAAATGTGATGGATTAGGTTGTCGTCCTTTTTGCGGCTCACGATGTACTATCCGGGATGAAAAAATAGCGCAAAAGAAGAAAAGTGTCCTAAAATTGAAGAAAACGTTCGATTTTATTTTCTGAAAAAAGGCGCAGCCGAGGAGGCTTGCTGCATCTATCGTAGAGCTCTCGAAGTGCTTTCCAATGGTATGTTGTGCACCGCGTAACTCTTAACGGATCAAAAGTTATGGGAAGCGACGGATACCTGGTCACAAGCCCCAAGGCCTCGGTTTACGGGCCCAGCCTCTACAAGAAGCGAAGTTGTCTTGCCCAAGGTGCCGTGGGATTCGTTAATAGAAATGTGATGGATTAGGTTGTCATCCTTTTTGCGGTTGATGACGTACGATCAGGGACGGAAAAATAGCGCAAAAGAAGAAAAATGTCCCAAAACTGATGAAAACGTTTGATTTTGTTCTCCGAAAATAGGCACAGCCGAGTAGGCTTGCTGCACCTATCGTAGAGCTCTTAAAAAGCTTTTCAACGGTATACTGTGCGCCACGTAACTCCTTACGGATCAAAACTTATGGGCACCGGAGCGACGTAGACCTGGTCACAAGCCCCCACGCCCTCAGTTTGTGGGCCCAGCCTCTACGTGAAGTGAAGATGTCATGCCCAAGGTGTCGTGGGATTCTGTAATAGAAATGTGATGGATTAGATTGTCGTCCTTTTCGTGGCTGACAACGTACTATCAAGGACGAAAAAATAGCGCAAAAGAAGAAAAGTGTCCCAAAACGGATGAAAACATTCAATTTTAGGCTACGAAAATAGGCACAGCCGAGCAAGCTTGTAGCCCCCGTCGTAGAGCTCTCGGAGAGCTTTCCAACGGTATGTTATACGCTGCGTAATGCCTTACGGATCAAAAGTTATGGGCACCGGAGCGATGGAGACTTGGTCCCAAGCCCCACGCCCTCGGTTTGCAGGCCTAGCCTCTATGTGAAGCAAAGTTGTCTTGCCCAAGGTGCTGTGGGATTCGATAATAGAAATGTGATGGATTAGGTTGTCATCTTTTTCGCGGCTCATGACGTAAGATCCGGGACGGAAAAACAACGCAAAAGAAGAAAAGTGTCCCGAAACTGATGAAAATATTAGATTTTGTTCTTCGAAAATAGGCACAACTGAGTAGGCTTGCTACACCAGTCGTAGAGCTCTCGAAGAGCTTTCCAACGGTATGCTGTGCGCCACGTAACTCCTTACGAACCAAAATTTATGGGCTTCGGAGCGACGTAGACCTGGTCATAAGCCCCACGCCCTCGGTTTATGGGCCCAGCCGCTAGGTGAAGTGAAGTTGTCATACCCAAGGTGCCATGGGATTTGGTAATAGAAATGTAATAGATTAGGTTGTTATCCTTTTCGCGGATCAAGACGTACGATCCGGGACGAAAAAACAGAGCAAAAGAAGAAAAGTGTCCAAAAACTGATGAAAACATTCGATTTTGGGCTCCAAAAATAGGCACAGTTGAGCAGGTTTATAGCACCCGTCGTAGAGCTCTCGGAGAGCTTTCCAAAGGTATGCTGTGCGCCCCGTAACGCCTTACAAATCAAAAGTTATAAGCACCGGAGCGACAGAGACCTGGTCCCAAGCCCCACGCCCTGGGTTTGCGGGCCCAGCCTCTTTGTGAAACGAAGTTGTCTTGGCCAAGCTGCCATAGGATTCGATAATAGAAATGTGATATATTAGGTTGTCGTCCTTTTCGCGGCTGACGACGTACGATTCGAGACAAAAAAATAGTGTAAAAGAAGAAAAGTGTCCCGAAACTAATGAAAACGTTCGATTTTGATCTCTGAAAATAGGCGCAGCCATGTAGGCTTGCTATACCAGTTGTAGAGCTCTCGAAGTGCTTTCCAACGGTATGCTGTACGCCGCGTAACTCCTTTTGGATCAAAAGTTATGGGCACCGGAGCGACGGATACCAGGTCACAAGCCCTACGCCCTTGGTTTGCGGGCCCAGCCTCTACGTGAAGCAAAGTTGTCTTGCCCAAGGTGCCATGGGATTCGATAATAGAAATGTGATGGATTCGGTTGTCGTCCTTTTCGCGGCTCACGACGTACAATCCGAGACTGAAAAATAGCACAAAAGAAGAAAAGTGTCACGAAACTGATGAAAACGTTCGATTTTGTTCTCCGAAAATAGGCGCAACCGAGCAGGCTTGCTGCACCAGTCGTAGAGCTCTCGAAGATCTTTCCAATGGTATACTGTGTGCCGCGTCATTCCTTTCGGATCAAAGTTATGGGTACCAGAGCGACGGATACCTGGTTACAAGCCCTACGCCTTCGGTTCACAAGCCCAGCCTCTACGTGAAGCAAAGTTGTCTTGCCCAAGGTGCCATGGGATTTGATAATAGAAATGTGATGGATTAGGTTGTCGTACTTTTCTCGGCTCACGACGTACGATCCGGGACGGAAAAATTGAGCAAAAGAAGAAAAGTGTCCCGAAACTGAGGAAAACGTTGGATTTTGGGCTCCAAAAAGAAGTACAGTTGAGTAGGCTTGCTGCCCCCGTCATAGAGCTCTCGGAGAGCTTTCCAACGGTATACTGTGCACCGTTTAACTCCTTACATAAAAAAAGTTATGGGCACCGGAGCGACGTAGACCAGGTCACAAGCCCCACACCCTCGGTTTGCGGGCCCAGCCGCTACGTGAAGTGAAGTTGTCATGCCCAAGGTGCCATGGGATTCGGTAATAGAAATGTGATTGATTAGGTTGTCAACCTTTTTGCGGCTGACGACGTACGATACGAGATAGAGAAATAGCGCAAAAGAAGAAAAGTGTCCCGAAACTGATGAAAACGTTTGATTTTGGGCTCTGAAAATAGGCGCAGCCTACAGGCTTGCAGCAATTGTCGTAGAGCTCTCAGAGAACTTTCCAAAGGTATGTTGTGCGCCGCATAACGCCTTACGGATCAAAAGTTATAGGCACCGAAGCAACGGAGACTTGGTCCCAAGCCCCACGCCCTCGGTTTGCGGGCCCAGCCTCTACGTGAAGTGAAGTTGCCATGCCTAAGGTGCCATGGGATTTGGTAATAGAAATGTGATTGATTAGGATGTCGTCCTTTTCGTGGCTGGTGATGTACGATGCGAGACAAAAAAAATAGCGCAAAAGTAGAAAAGTATCCCGAAACAAATGAAAATATTTCATTTTGGGCTCCAAAAACAGGTGCATCTAAGAAAGCTTGCAGCACCCGTTGTAGAGCTCTCGGAGAGCTTTCTAAAGGTATGCTGTGCGCCGCGTAACGCCTTACGGATCAAAAGTAATGGGCACCGGAGCGACGGAGACCTGGTCCCAAGCCCCACGCCCTCGATTTATGGGACCAGCCTCTACGTGAAGTGAAGTTGTCTTGCCCAAGGTGCCGTGGGATTCGATAATAGAAATGTGATGCATTAGGTTGTTGTCCTTTTTGCGGCTAACGATGTACGATCCGGGATGAAAAAGCAACGCAAAAGAAGAAAAGTGTCCCGAAACTGATGAAAACGTTCTAATTTGGGCTCTGAAAATAGGTACAACCTAGCAGGCTTGTTGCACCCATCGTCGAGCTCTCGGAGAGGTTTCCAACGGTATGCTGTGCGCCACGTAACTCCTTACGGATCAAAAGTTATAGGCACCGGAGTGACGTAGACCTGGTCACAAGCCCTACGCCCTCGGTTTGTGGGCCCAGCCTCTACGTGAAGTGAAGTTGTCATGCCCAAGGTGCCATGGGATTCGGTAATAGAAATATGATGGATGTGGTTGTCGTCCTTTTTGCGGCTGACGATGTACGATCCAGGACAGAAAAATAGCGCAAAAGAAGATAAGTATCCCGAAACTTATGAAAATGTTCAAATTTAGGCTCCGAAAACAGGCGCAGCCGAGTAGGCTTGTAGCACCCGTCGTACAGCTCTCGGAGAACTTTCCAACGGTTTGCTGTGCGCCGCGTAACGCCTTACGGATCAAAAGTTATGGGCACCGGAGTGATGGAGACCTGGTACCAAGCCCCACGCCCTTGGTTTGCGGACCCAGCCTCTTTGTGAAGCGAAGTTGTCTTGGCCAAAGTGCCGTGCGATTCGATAATAGAAATGTGATGGATTAGGTTATCATCCTTTTCGTGGCTCACGATGTACGATCCGGGACGAAAAAACAGTGCAAAAGAAGAAAAGTGTCCCGAAACTGATGAAAACGTTCGATTTTGTTCTCCGAAAATAGGCGCAGCCGAGGAGGCTTGCTGCACCTATCGTAGAGCTCTCGATGTCTTTCCAACGGTATGCTTTGCGATGCGTAACTCTTAACGGATCAAAAGTTATGGGGAGCGACAGATACCAAGTCACAAGCCCCGCGCCCTCGGTTTACGGGCCCAGCCTCTACGTGAAGTGAAGTTGTCTTGCCCAAGGTGCCGTTGGATTTGATAATAGAAATGTGTTGGATTAGGATGTCGTCCTTTTTGCAGTTCACGACGTATGATTCGAGACGAAAAAACTGCGCAAAAGAAGAAAAGTATCTCGAAACTGATGAAAACGTTTGATTTTGGGCTCTAAAAATAGGCGTAGCCTAGTTGGCTTGCTGCCCTTGTAGTAGAGCTTTCAGAGAGCTTTCCAACGGTATGCTGTGCGCAGCGTAACTCCTTACGGATCAAAAGTTATGGACACCTGAGTGACGTAGACCTGGTCACAAGCCCCAAGCCCTCAGTTTGCGAGCTCAACCTCTATGTGAAGTGAAGTTGCCATGCACAAGGTGCCGTGGGATTCGGTAATGAAAATGTGATGGATTAGGTTGTTATCCTTTTCGCTGTTCACGACGTACGATCCAGGACGAAAAAACAGTACAAAAGAAGAAAAGTATCCTAAAACTGTTGAAAACGTTCGATTTTGGGCTACGAAAATAGGCGCAGATGTGAGGCCCGTCCACGAATAGCGTGTGTTACCTCGATTTGTGTGCCTTAGACCCATAATTATATGATTGACCTTAATTACGTGCCCTGTCTTGATTTTCGTGCATGCCTCGTCTTACGTGCCTTAACCTAGAATTGTTTGTCCTAATCCTTGACTTACGTGCCCTGACTTCGATTTACGTGTGATACCTTGATTTGTGTGCACTGACCTTGAACTGCGTGCCCTAACCTAGGTTTAAGAGTCATACCTCAATTTACGTGCATTGTATTGAATTACGTGCCTTGCGTTGGTTTACGTGCATTCACGTAGGGTTACGTGCATTTGCATTGGAATCCATGCATTTATCTTGAAGTACGTGCATTACCTCGTAGTTCATGTCTACCTCGTGATTCGTGCCCCGTATTAATTTTTGTGCATGTCTCGTAGTACGTGCCTTATCTCGTAGTGCGTATCCTAGACCTAGGAAAGCGTGCCCGCACACTAATCAACAAAGAATCTTACACAAAGCACTAGACTATTAAATAATCCTACGCAATCCACTAACCAATATTATATTCCTAATTCAAATTCTCTACAAACTCCACTAACAATAAAATAACACTAAACTATTCCTACATTTTCCACTATCTATTATTCTATTCATAATTCAAACTCATCAACAAACATTCTTATATTTTATTCTACCTAGATTCCCTAATTTTCCAACATTCCTATGACAACACAAGACACCATGCTACCTAGGATAGACAAAACAAAAACAATCATATTTTAAACACTCAATATTCCTCACAAAGCACAAGAATGCATAAAAAATACACACCACACACTACCCTAGCCCTCATTTTCGACCAAGGCACGCAAATACAATTAAAATTCAGATTTTACATCAAAAATATCTCACACATGCTCTCTCAACTCACTAAAACCGAGCACACACACACACACACACTAAAACTTCACTTTTCCTCACAAACTCTCTCATTCTCTCTCATTCTCTCTCATTTTCGACCATGGCAGCCCCTTGAGCATTCAAGACTCCTAACAACTCTCTAATACTCTCCCAAGCTCGGCCATAGCAAGCACAAGCAAGGCAACTAGCTCAAAAACGCACACAAGCTCACAAAACTCATCATTTTCGGCCTAAGGTAAGTCTTGATAGTTTTCTTCCATTTCTTTTGGTTTCACACACATGCACACCTTCCTCACATGCTAACGAAGCTAGAAATTAATGGAAGACAAGCCATCTCTCGGCCAAAGCAAGGAAGAAGCTCCCTTTGTGCATTTCGAAGAGCATTTGTGTATCTTTAACCATCAATAGGCTAAGGTGAGAGTTAAACTCTTTTAAAAGCTTTCAAAAATCACTCTCATGCCTTCATATGACTATATTTACCTCTGTAGTTGTTGTATATGTGTGTATATGAGCTTATATGACCATGCATGGCTAGATTTTTGGCTAGAACTTGAAGATAGGTAAAAACGTGTTGCTGACAATTTTCTGATCTTGTGGTACGAAGCACTTTTGGCATAGTAAACTTTGGTAAAAATGTGTGAAAATTGGTAGGTCACTATTTTTTCCAGTTCTAAGCATTTTTCACAGAAATAGGCCAGGGACAATTCTGACTTTAAGGCCTCCAAAATGGTCAAACATCGTGAGGTGTCTAAATCTGGAAGAATTGAAAAAATGAAATAGGTTTCTGGCAGATTTTTGACTCTGTAGAACGAAGAATTTTTGACCTAGTAAATGTTGGTGAAAATGTATGAAAATTGGTTTGTTGCTAGATTTTGCGGTTTTAGATATTTTTGTCAGAAATAGACCAAAGCCAATTCTGACTCTAAGACCCTCAAAAATAGCAAAAATCGTAATGTGTCTAAAACTGGACAATTTTGAGTAATCTCACGGTTTTGGCCATAACTCCTAAATCCGAACTCCAAATGATGCGCGGTTTGTTCCTAAATCACTCATTAACCTTTAATTTGACATTTTGTTCACTGAAATTGGAGATTTTTTGCTTGTCTAATTGAATGTGGGAAAACAGACCATTGCAGTGAGGTTTTGTTTAGTGATATGCTTTGAAACATGTTGTAACTTCTCTTGTGGTATTGAATGCTTGGAATTGTGGCACTTAGATGTTGTGTGGACTATTATAGCTGGTTGAGGTTGCTTCATTTGATTGATGTATGGCTTGAGATCACTAATTGATGAATGGTTGCTTAACTGCATGTGTAAGCACGTAATTAAGGCCCTATTGCTTATAAAAACTTGTTAAGTGATGATCCTATGGATAAATGCATTCAATTGTGTGGTTAATAGGCTGCCTAATAAATGTTAGGTATGCTTGAAACGCTTTAAGTGTTACTTGTGGTGCTTAGCAAACAAAAACAACCCCGAGTACGGCCTTGTAAACCCTAATGGCCCCATAGACTCCCATGTCATAGACCACTTTTGTGTGAATTATAAATTGATGTTGAGGAATGTTAATGGGCTGCCCGTAGTTGTCCTTATAGCTCTAAATGTGATTCCCGGTGATTACATGTTGATAAGTGGACTTTTCTTGCACCCGGTCTCATGTAAACGTCGTTGCATGCTTATATAATCTTATGACTTGATATGTGAACCCCGAAATGAGTTATATGACTTGATTTACATGTGTTACATAGCTTCCCGTTTAATGTTCGTATGACTCTACATGTTTTACAAAGTAAAAATTCATGTTAAGCATGCCTCATTCGTTTACTTGGCAATATGTGATCTTGAAATTGCTCGGAGGCAACCTACTTTGTTGTCCTCCTAATGTGAATTGTTAAAAGACATTCTATGGCTTATTTGAACATGATTACTTGGCTGCCCATGGAAGTTTAATTGCTTTCAAATTGATATATGAAATGATTACATGTTCTTACAATGCCTTATATGCCAATATGTCAAAATATGATCATATACTTGCTCGGAGGCAACCTACTTTGTTGACCTCCCAATGTGAAATGTTAAATGGCATACATGTGCATTGTATACAAGGTTACAACCTTTCATTGTGGCATGGTAGCGTTTCACGAACGCCGGGCAGCATAGGGCTTGCCGGTGCTCCCGTGACTACCATGGTCCAATTCTCTCTCTCGCTTGGCATTCCACCCTCGGAAAGTTGGGTCGTAGGATTCGGGGTACATCCGGAGTACACCCAATTGGGAGCGATAAGTGGATGATTGAAGCCGGCCGCAACAATTGTTATTGGAAATAAACTTGAACAACAGGAACTAAGTGTTATACAGGGCAAAGTACTACACCTGAAAGTGGTATGAGCTACCTCTTGAGCCTGTAGGAGCCACCTCTAGAGTCTTGTACGTATCAAAACGTATCATTTTTACTACATGTTTAAGTACTCTCGCTTGGTTCCTAGATGACCTCGGGGAGGAAAGACGAGTAAATGTGTTCATTTATATTTATGTTATGTTATGAACTTGCTTATTTCATATGACATGTTTTCAAAAGGGTTTTCATAAGATTTACCGGAAAAGAGTTTTTAAAAACGTTATCTCTTGTTCCCCCTCGTTGAGTTCATAAGGACTCACCCTCTTTTATCATCACAGGTGAAGAAGATTTGAAACAGGTACCCGAGGAGAATGTGCCTGTTGATGATTCATTGGAGTGATTACGTGCTTTATGTGCCTTGCTTGTTAGTGGTTGTTCTGTGAACGTTGTATTTGTTTTGAAGACTACTTATTTTGTTGATGTAAATGACCCCGTTGTAATTTGGGTCTAATTTTGGATTGTACTATCTATAACCGGACAAACTCTTTATTTGGTTATTGTTTTTATTGTCTTGATTAGTAGTTATCATAGGTGTTTAAACCACTAGGTGAAAAATCAACTAAGTTAACTCTATCCAATTCCACTTAGGTACTCATTCGTAAGCTAAAGGATAATAGTTACGTGCATGATAGGGGTAAATTGACAAATAAACGGGACGTAGTTATCATGCTAGGCTTGTCAATCAAACGAGACTATCGAGATAAATTAGTAGGCATATCTATTGATAACAAAATAGAAAATTTTAGTTGGAATTGAATCAATGATTAAAGGTTTTGAGGCGTTTTAGAAAATAGGTCAAACCAAAGGTCTTAAATATAGCCGTTATGCTGTCGGTTTTTCGAAAAAACTTTGGGAGTTCTATACCAACGTTAAGTGTTAAATCATAACAAATGGCTAAGTACGTGAAATAGCATAAATGATTTAGGTCATACCCTAGTCTAGCCTCTATAGGTCGGGTTGGGGTGCGACACCTATATTAGAATGGTATCAGAGCGTAGTGTTTGCATTAGTCGGGTTCAACTCTCGGACCGTAGGTAGAAGCCCTAAGGTAATTATGATGTCTTGTTTATATGTGTTAATATGTGCTAATGTGCTTTAATTGCTTTAAGTATTGAATATTATGTGCCTTTGTGGACCATATGTATTTTGTATCATGCACACCGACACGTCCTTAATAATGCATGCATGCTTTTATACTCTTTCCTTGATACATGTGCATGTTATATAACCGTGAATGATTGTTTATACACATAGATAGTTAGGATTAAGACTTTCAGGGAAATGAATTTGTGTAGGATGAACGAAAAGGCTCGGTTAGATATTTCTCGCATCTTCACAGGTATTCGATGGATCATATGTATTATTGGATACGCATATATATAAAATGTGTAGCACATGTATAATTGTTGAGGTAAAGTTATCTCCTTATCTTTGGAATACTTATACCTGTGATTAAGTTGTCAATTTTATAGCTATGAAGTTATTGATTCTGTTAAACCGTTCTTCTAATTATGGTTCAAGTATAAAGTTTAATGACATACAACTTCGCTTAAGATATAAGAGCATACTATTAAATATGTAGAGTAGTATATATTCTCATGTGCTGATAGTAGAAGTTGACTTCGAGGTTTGTTTGAATCCATTTCTCACATCTTAAAATTGGCTTGATAGACTATCTAAGAAGTTAGCAATATACTCGTACGATTAAATCCTTACTTGATTGGAATTAAGCATTGATTAATCTGATATGGTCTATACTAGCGAGTTTCAAGTTCACTAAATGTTGAGGTCATGACCTAGAAATTAAAAGATGAATTCGTGGAAGTTGACGATAGTTACTTTTAAGGGTTAGATTATTAAGTCATGGATAACATATTTAAGTGACTTAACAATAGATAACCTCAAGACATGTAGGCAACTATGGAGACTGAGTTTAACAAGGTTGATGATTCTTTAGTATAGCAAGATACAGAGATGTTGGAATCAAGGAATTCACGTAGCTAGAACTTGTGTTCGGAAGACTACACCTAAAATGTTAGGTTGAATAGAAGTGTAAGGTATTGAATTATGCGTTAGATGACTAACGTTGCTAAATGTCCTAAATTGGATATTGATGATATTAAGAAACATGGTATTAATTTGGTGCCCCTCGGATTTAGCTATAATTATGCAAAGTAAGTCATTCTACACCCTCGTTATTTGGATACCCTAGAGGATGTTAGGAAGTATATATATCCCTAAGTAATACCGATGGATCTAGTATATAAACCATGGAAATGAGATTAAAGCATCCAGCTACAAGTGGAGTCGTTAGGGTATGATTAGTAATCCTAAATAGCTAATAGTGAGTATGTATGATGATTCATGGTAAACCCTAGGACCTAAGGTCGATGAGTCTTGATGCTCTTAGCTAGTTGAACATGTAAATGAGGAGAGTAAGACTTCATATAGTTAAGATGGAGATAGATCAGAGTCATGATGACCCGAGAGACTGCTATTAGACAACCGTGTTTATGTGCACCATTTCACGTCTAGAAACTAGCGGTTGGTAGACTTCGAATTGTGGTCGTTGAATAGAGGGGTGAATCTTGTAATGATAGTTAAATGAGTGGTTGATTACTTTTGAAGTTCTATTAGATTATATTGGAGGATGCCTCGTGGTCATAATTCTTTGATACAACCTTGAAGTTATCTCGTGTAAGTATCTTATGAGCTTGATCATTTCGGTACCCATTTATAGTCCTAGGATTGTTGTGGTACGGCCGGTAACCTAGTAGAGCATTGATATCACTTACATGGCTATGAACCCAGCTTAGTAACATTAATGTTGAAGATATATTGGCGGGCATTAAGTGTTCGAAGAAATGACTAGGTCGCTAAGTGAGCAGGACCATTGTCTTCTTAAGTATGATGTAACCTTGGATTGAGGTGAGTGAAATTTGTTTGAGATTGAAACTATTTGCTTTAGGAGTCTTGATTAAGATTAAAAGAAATTCTGAAGCCTCGTGACTTGAATATAGAGATTTGAATGAGGAAATAAATTGTGGATTACAAGTTGATGAATTTATTTGTAAGAGTTGAACTAGTGCAACACGATTAGTTTACCCATGTAATTTCGATGGCAATTTGTTGGTGGTACTTAGTAAACCTTAGAGTTTGAGTTTAACGAATCTCAACGGTCTTTTTCATTGATTATGAGCGTGAAAGTTAACGAAGCTGGGAAAGGAAGTTAGTGAATATGAGGCAATGCCTTATATACCAATATGTCAACGGTCTTTCTCCTTGATTACATGTTCTTACAATGCCTTATATGCCAATATGTCAAAATGTGATCATATACTTGCTCGGAGGCAATCTACTTTGCTGACCTCCCAATGTGAAATGTTAAATGGCATACATGTGCATTGTATACAAGGTTGCAACCTTTCATTGTGGCATGGTAGCGTTTCACGAACGATGGCCGGCATAGGGCTTGCCGGTGCTCTCGTGACTACCATGGTCCAATTCTCTCTCTCGCTTGGCATTCCACCCTCGGAGAGTTGGGTCGTAGGATTCGGGGTACATCCGGAGTACACCCAATTGGGAGCGATAAGTGGATGATTGAAGCCGGCCGCAACAATTGTTATTGGAAATGAACTTGAACGACAGGAACTAAGTGTTATACGGGGCAAAGTACTACACCTGAAAGTGGTAGGAGCTACCTCTTGAGCCCGTAGGAGCCACCTCTAGAGTCCTGTACGTATCAAAACGTATCCTTTTTACTATGTGTTTAAGTACTCTCGCTTGGTTCCTAGAGGACCTCGGGGAGGAAAGACGGGTAAATGTGTTCATTTATATTTATGTTATGTTATGAACTTGCTTATTTCAAATAACATGTTTTCAAAAGGGTTTTTCAAAAGATTAACCGGAAAAGAATTTTTAAAAACGTTATCTCTTGTTCCCCCTCGCTGAGTTCATAAGGGCTCACCCTCTTTTATCATCACAGGTGAAGAAGATTTGAAACAAGTACCCGAGGAGAAAGTGCCTGTTGATGATTCCTTGGAGTGATTAAGTGCTCTATGTGTCTTGCTTGTTAGTGGCTTTTCTGTGAACGTTGTATTTGTTTTGAAGACTACTTATTTTGTTGATATAAATGACCCTATTGTAATTTGGGTCTAATTTTGGATTGTACTATCTATAACTGGACGAACTCTTTATTTGGTTATTGTTTTTATTGTCTTGATTAGTAGTTATCATAGGTGTTTAAACCACTAGGTGAAAAATCAACTAAGTTAACTCTATCCAATTCCACTTAGGTACTCATTCGTAAGTTAAAGGATATTAGTTAAGTGCATGATAGGGGTAAATTGACAAATAAACGGGACGTAGTTATCATGCTAGGCTTGTCAATCAAACGAGACTATCGAGATAAATTAGTAGCATATCTATTGATAACAAAATAGGAAATTTTAGTTGGAATTGAATAAATGATTAAGGGTTTTGAGGCATTTTAGAAAATAGGTCAAACCAAAGGTCTTAAATATAGCCGTTATGCTATCGGTTTTTCAGAAAAATTTTGGGAGTTCTAGACCAACGTTAAGTGTTAAATCATAACAAATGGCTAAGTACGTGAAATAGCATAAATGATTTAGATCATACCCTAGTCTAGCCTCTATAGGTTGGGTTGGGGTCTGACAACAACCGAGCAGGCTTGCTGCCCCCGTCATAGAGCTCTCGGAGAGCTTTTCAATGGTATGCTATGCGCAGCGTAACTCCTTACGGATCAAAAGTTATGGACACCTGAGCGACGTAGACCTGGTCATAAGCCCCACGCCCTCTGTTTGCAGGCCTAGCCTCTACGTTAAGTGAACTTGTCATGCCCAAAGTGCCATGGGATTCGATAATAGAAATGTGATGGATTAAGTTGTCATCCTTTTCGCGGCTGATGACGTACGATCTGGGATGAAAAAATAGAGCAAAAGAAGAAAAGTATCCCGAAATAGATGAAAACGTTCAATTTTGGCCTCTGAAAATAGGCGCAGCAGAGTAGGCTTGTAGCACTCGTCGTAGAGCTCTCGAAAAGCATTCCAATGGTATGCTATGCGCAGCGTAACGCCTTACGGATCAAAAGTTATGGGCACCGGAGCGATGGAGACTTGGTCCCAAGCCCCATGCCCTCGGTTTGCGGGCCCAGACTCTACGTGAAGCAAAGTTGTCTTGCCCAAGGTGCCATGGGATTCGATAATAGAAATGTGATAGATTAGTTTCTCGTCCTTTTTGCGGCTCACAGCATACGATCCGGGACGCAAAAATAGCGCAAAAGAAGAAAAGTGTCCCAAAACTGATGAAAACGTTCGATTTTGGGCTCCAAAAATAGTTACGGCCAAGCAAGCTTGCTGCCCCTATTGTAGAGCTCTCGGAGAGCTTTCCAACGGTATGTTGTGCGCTGTGTAACTCCTTACGGATCAAAAGTTATGGGCACCAGAGCGACGGAGACCTGGTCACAAGCCCCACGACCTCGGTTTGCGGGTCTAGCCTCTACGTGAAGTGAAGTTGTCATGCCCAAGGTGCCATGGAATTCGGTAATAGAAATATGATGGATTAGGTTGTCGTCCGTTTCGCGACTGATGACGTACGATCCAGGACCAAAAAATAGCGCAAAAGAAGAAAAGTGTCCCAAAACTGATGCAAACGTTCGATTTTGGGCTCCAAAAAAGGCATAGCTGAGCAAGCTTGTTGTACTCGTCGTAAAGCTCTCAGAGAGCTTTGCAACGGTATGCTGTGCACCGCGTAACTCATTATGGATCAAAAGTTATGGGCACCGGAGCGACAGAGACCTGGTCCCAAGCCCCACGGCCTCGGTTTACGGGCTCAGCCTTTACGTGAAGTGAAGTTGTCATGCCCAAGGTGCCATGGGATTCGATAATAGAAATGTGATGGATTAGGTTGTCGTCCTTTTCGCGGCTGATGACGCACGATCTGGGATGAAAAAATAGCGTAAAAGAAGAAAAGTATAGCGAAATAGATGAAAACGTTAAATTTTGGGCTCCGAAAATAGGCGCAGCCGAGTAGGCTTGCAGTACTCGTCGTAGAGCTCTCGAAAAGTTTTCCAAAGGAATGCTATGCGCAGCGTAACGCCTTACGGATCAAAAGTTATGGGCACCGGAGCGATGGAGACTTGGTCACAAGCCCCACGTCCTCGATTTGCAGGCCCAGCCTCTACGTGAAGTGAAGTTGTCTTGCGCAAGGTGCCATGGGATTCGATAATATAAATGTGATGGATTAGTTTGTCGTCCTTTTCGCGGCTCACGACATACGATCCGGGACGCAAAAACAGCGCAAAAGTAGAAAAGTGTCCCAAAACTGATGAAAACGTTCGATTTTTGGCTCCAAAAATAGTCGCGGCCGAGCAGGCTTGCTTCCCCCATCGTAGAGCTCTCGGAGGGCTTTCCAACGGTATGTTGTGCGCCGTGTAACTCCTTACGGATCAAAAGTTATGGGCACCGGAGCGACGGAGACCTGGTCACAAACCCCACGGCCTCGGTTTGCGGGTCTAGCCTCTACGTGAAGTGAAGTTGTCATGCCCAAGGTGCCATGGGATTCGGTAATAGAAATGTGATGGATTAGGTAGTCGTCCTTTTCACGGCTGACGACATACGATCCGGGATAAAAAAAAATAGCACAAAAGAAGAAAAGTGTCTCGAAACTGATGAAAACGTCCGATTTTGGGCTCCAAAAAAGGCATAGCTGAGCAGGGATGTTGTACTAGTTGTAAAACTCTCAGAGAGCTTTCCAACGGTATGTTATGCACCGCGTAACTCCTTATGGATCAAAAGTTATGGGCACCAGAGCGACGGAGACCTGGTCCCAAGCCCCACGCCCTCAGTTTATGGGCCCAACCTCTACGTGAAACGAAGTTGTCTTCCCAAGGTGCCGTGGGATTCGATATAGAAATGTGATGGATTAGGTTGTCGTCCTTTTTGCGGCTGACGACGTATGATCCGGGATGGAAAAACAGCGCAAAAGAAGAAAAGTGTCCTAAAACTGATGCAAACATTCGATTTTGGGCTCCAAAAATAATCGCAGACCAGTAGGCTTGTTGCCCCCGTCGTAGAGCTCTAGAAGAGCTTTCCAACGGTATGCTGTGCGCCGCGTAACTCCTTACAGATCAAAAGTTATGGGCACCGGAGCGACGGAGACCTAGTCCCAAGCCCCACACCCTCGGTTTGCAGGCCCAGCCTCTACGTGAAGCAAAGTTGTCTTGCCCAAGGTGCCATGGGATTCGATAATAGAAATGTGATGGATTAGGTTGTCGTCCTTTTCGCGGCCGATGACGTTCGATCCGGGATAAAAAAAAAATCACGAAAGAGGAAATGTGTCCCGAAACTGATGAAAACGTTCGATTTTGGGATCCGAAAACAGGAGCAGCCGAGCAGGATTCCTGCACCCGTCGTGGAGCTCTCGGAGAGCTTTTCAACGGTATGTTGTGTGCCGCGTAACGCCAAACGGATCAAAAGTTATGGGCACCAGAGCGACGAAGACTTGGTCCCAAGCCCCACGACCTCGGTTTGCGGGCCCAGCCTCTACGTGAAGCGAAGTTGTCTTGCCCAAGGTGCTATGGGATTCGATAATAGAAATGTGATGGATTAGGTTGTCGTCCTTTTCGCGACTCATGACGTACGATCCGAGATCGAAAAAAAGCGCAAAAGAAGAAAAGTATCCCGAAACTGATAAAAACATTCAATTTTTGGTTCCAAAAATAGGCGCAGCTAAGCTAGCTTGCTTGACCCGTTGTAGAGCTCTCGGAGAGCTTTCCAACGGTATGCTGTGCGCAGCGTAACTCCCTATGGATCAAAAGTTATGGGCACCGGAGCGACGGAGACCTGGTCCCAAGCCCCACACCCACGGTTTGTGGGCGCAGCCTCTACGTGATGTGAAGTTGTCATACCAAAGGTACCGTGTGATTCTGTAATAGAAATGTGATGGATTAGGTTGTCATCCTTTTTGCGGCTGACAACGTACGATCCGAGACGAAAAAATAGCACAAGAGAAGAAAAGTGTCACGAAACATATGAAAACGTTCAATTGTGGGCTCTGAAAACAAGTGCATCCGAGTAGGCTTGTAGCACCCGTTGTAGAGCTCTCAGAGAGCTTTCCAACGGTGTGCTGTGCGCCGCGTAACTCCTTACGGATCAAAAGTTATGGGCACCCGAGCAACGTAGACCTGGTCACAAGCCCCAAACCCTTGGTTTGCGAGACCAGCCTCTATGTGAAGTGAAGTTGTCATGCCCAAGGTGTCGTGGGATTCGATAATAGAAATGTGATGGATTAGGTTGTCGTCCTATTCACGGCTGACGACGTACGATCCGGGATGAAAAAATAGCGCATAAGAGGAAAAGCGTAGCGAAACTGATGAAAACATTCGATTTTGGTCTCCGAAAATAGGCGCAGCCGAGCAGGCTTGTAGCACCGGTTGTAGAGCTCTCGGAGAGCTTTCCAATAGTATGCTCTACGCCACATAACGCCTTACGGATCAAAAGTTATGGGCACAGAGCGACGAAGACCTGGTCCTAAGTACCACGCCCTCAGTTTGCGGGCCCAGCCTCTACAAGAAGTGAAGTTGTCTTGCCCAAGGTGCCTTGCGATTCGATAATAGAAATGTGATGGATTAGGTTGTCATCCTTTTCGTGGCTCATGACGTACGATCCAAGATGGAAAAACAGCGCAAAAGAATAAAAGTGTCTCGAAACTGATGTAAATGTTCAATTTTGGGCTCGAAAAATAGGCACAGTAGAGCAGGCTTGTTGGACACATCGTAGAGCTCTTATAGAGCTTTCTAACAGCTGTGCGCCATGTAACTCCATACGGATCAAAAGTTATGGGCACCGGAGCGACGGAGACCTGGTCCCAAGCCCCATGCCCTCGGTTTACGGGCCCATCCCCTACATGAAGCGAAGTTGTCTTGCCCAAGGTGCCATGGGATTCGATAATAGAAATGTGATGGATTAGGTTGTCGTCCTTTTCGTGACTCACGACGTACGATCAGGGATGGAAAAACATCGCAAAAGAAGAAAAGTATCCCGAAACTGATGAAAACATTCGATTTTGTGCACCCGTCATAGAGCTCTCGGAGAGCTTTTCAACGGTATGCTGTGCGCAGCGTAACTCCTTACGGATCAAAAGTTATTGGCACCAGAGCGACAGAAACCTGGTCCCGAGCCCCACGCCCTCAGTTTGCGGGCCCAGCCTCTACGTGAAGCGAAGTTGTCTTGCCCAAGGTGTCATGGGATTCGATAATAGAAATGTGATGGATTAGGTTGTCATCCTTTTCGCGGCCAACGACGTTCGATACGGGATGAAAAAATACCGCAAAAGAAGAAATGTGTCCCGAAACTGATGAAAACGTTCGATTTTGGGCTCCAAAAATAAGCTCAGCCGAGCACGCTTCCTGCACCCGTCGTGGAGCTATAAGAGAGCTTTCCAATGGTATACTGTGCACCACGTAACACCTAACGGATTAAAAGTTAAGCGTACTAGCGCGACGGAGACCTGGTCCCAAGCACCATGCCCTCGGTTTGCGGGCCCATCCTCTACGTGAAGCAAAGTTGTCTTGCCCAAGGTGCGGCGGGATTCGATAATAGAAATGTGATTGATTAGGTTGTCGTCCTTTTCGCGACTCATGACGTACGATCCGGGATGGACAAACAGCGCAAAAGAAGAAATGTGTCCCAAAACTGATGAAAACGTTCGATTTTGGACTCCAAAAATAGGTGCAGCCAAGTAGGCTTGTTGCACCTGTCGTAGAGCTCTCCGAGAGCTTACGAACGATATACTGTTCGCCGCGTAAGTCCTTATGGATCAAAAGTTATGGGCACCGGAGCGATAGAGACCTGGTCCCAAGCCCCACGCCCTCAGTTTGTGGGCCCAACCTCTACGTGTAGCGAAGTTGTCTTGCCCAAGGTGCCATGGGATTCGATAATAGAAATGTGATGGATTAGGTTATCATCCTTTTCGCGGCCGACGACGTACGATCCGGGACGGAAAAACCGCGCAAAAGAAGAAAAGTGTCCCGAAACTGATACAAACATTCGATTTTTGGCTCCGAAAATAGTTGCAGCCAAGTAGGCTCACTACCCCTGTCGTAGAGCTCTCGGAGAACTTTTCAACGGTATGCTGTGCGCCACGTAACTCCTTACGGATCAAAAGTTATGGGCACTGGAGTGACGGAAACCTGGTCCTACGCCCCACGCCCTTGGTTTGCGGGCCCATCCTCTACGTGAAGGGAAGTTGTATTGCTCAGGATGCCATGGGATTCGATAATAGAAATGTGATGGATTAGGTTCTCGCCCTTTTCGTGGCTCACGACGTACGATCCGGGACGGAAAAACAGCGCAAAAGAAGATAAGTGTCCCGAAACTAATGAAAACATTCAATTTTCAGCTCCAAAAAAAGGCGCAGCATAGTAGGCTTTCTGCCCCCGTCATAGAGCTCTCGGAGATCTTTCCAACGGTATGCTATGCGCAGCGTAACTCCTTACGAATCAAAACTTATGGGCACCAGAGTGACAAAGACCTGGTCCCAAGCCCCATTCCCTCGGTTTGCGGGCCCAGCCTCTACGTGAAGCGAAGTTGTCTTTCCCAAGGTGCTATAGGATTCTATAATAGAAATGTGATGGATTAGGTTGTCGTCCTTTTCGCGGTCGACGACGTTCGATCCGGGACGGAAAAATGCCGCAAAAGAAGAAATGTGTCCTGAAACTGATGAATACATTCGATTTTGGGCTCAAAAAATAGGTGCAGCCGAGCAGGCTTCCTGCACCCGTCGTGGAGCTCTCGGAGAGCTCTTAAACGGTATGCTGTGCGCCATATAACGCCAAACGGATCAAAAGTTATGGGCACCAGAGAGACGGTGACTTGGTCCCCAGCCCCATGCCCTCGGTTTGCGGGCCCAGCCGCTACATGAAGCGAAGTTGTCTTGCCCAATGTGTCATGGGATTCGATAATAGAAATGTGATGGATTAGGCTGTCGTCCTTTTCGCGACTCACAGCGTACGATCCGGGATGAAAAAACAGCGCAAAAGAAGAAAAGTGTTCCGAAACTGATGAAAATGTCGGGTTTTAGACTCCAAAAATTGGCGCAGCTTTGCAGGCTTGCTAAACCCGTCGTAGAGCTCTCGGAGAGCTTTCCAACGGTATGCTGTGCACCACATAACTCCTTATGGATCAAAAGTTATGGGCAACGGAGCAACGGAGACCTGGTCCCAAGCCCCATACCTTCAGTTTGCGGGCCCAGCCTCTACGTGATGTGAAGTTGTCATGCCCAAGGAACCATGCGATTCGGTAATGGAAATGTGATGGATTAGGTTGTTGTCCTTTTCACAGCTGATGGCGTACGATCCGGGACAGAAAAATAGCGAAAGAGAAGAAAAGTGTCCCGAAATAGATGAAAACGTTCGATCGTGGGCTCCGCAAACAGACGCAGGAGAGTAGGCTTGCAGCACCCGTCGTAGAGCTCTAGGAGAGCTTTCTGATGGTATACCGTGCGCCGCGTAACTCCTTACGGATAAAAAGTTCTGGGCACCGGAGCAACGTAGACCTGGTCACAAGCCCCAAACCCTCGGTTTGCAAGACCAGCCTCTACGTGAAGTGAAGTTGTCATGCCCAAGGTGCCGTGGGATTCGATAATATAAATGTGATGGATTAGGTTGTCGTCCTTTTTTAGGCTAACGACGTACTATCCGGGACAGAAAAATGGCGCAAAAGAAGAAAAGTGTCTCGAAACTGAAGAAAACGTTCGATTTTGCGCTCTGAAAATAGGCGCAGCTGAGCAGGCTTGCAGCACCCATCGTAGAGCTCTTAGAGTGCTTTCCAACGATATGATGTGTGCCAAGTAACGCCTTACGGATCAAAAGCTATGGGCACCAGAGCAACGGAGACCTGGTCCCAAGCCCCACGCCCTCGGTTTGCGGGCCCAGCCTCTACGTGAAGTGAAGTCGTCTTGCCCAAGGTGCCGTTGGATCCGATAATAGAAATGTGATGGATTAGGCTGTTCCTTTTCGCGGCTCACGACGTACGATCCAAAAAGGAAAAACAACGCAAAAGAAGAAAAATTTCTCGGAACTGATGAATATGTTCGATTGTGGGCCTCAAAAATAGGCACAGCCGGGATGGCTTGCTGCACTCGTCGGAGAACTCTCGGAGAGCTTTCCATCGTTATGTTGTGTACCGCATAACTCCTTATGGATCAAAAGTTATGTCCACCGGAGCGACGGAGACCTGGTCCTAAGTCCCACGACCTCAGTTTGCGGGCCCAGCCTCGATGTGAAATGAAGTTGTCTTGCCCAAGGTGCCATGGGATTCGATAATAGAAATGTGATGGATTAGGTTGTCGTCCTTTTCCCGGCTGACAACATACGATCCAGGACGGAAACACAGTGCAAAATTAGAAAAGTGTCCTGAAACTGATGAAAATGTTCAATTTTAGGCCCCGAAATTAGCGCAGCCGAGCAGGATAGCTGCCCCCGTCGTAGAGCTCTCGGAGTGCTTTCCAACAGTATGTTGTGCACCGCATAACTCCTTACGGATCAAAAGTTATGGGCACCGAAGCGACGGAGACCTGGTCCCAAGCCCCACGCCCTCGGTTTACGGGCCCAGCCTCTACGTGAAGCGAAGTTGTCTTGCCCAAGGTGTCGTGGGATTCGATAATAGAAATGTGATGGATTAGGTTGTTGCCCTTTTCGTGGCTCACGATGTACGATACGAGAGGAAGTTTTGTATGGTTGGACATGGTGTTGGTCCATTTATATGCTATTACAGGTTTTACATTTTGCCTAGAAACAGGGGAGACTCTGTCCGTCTTTTCCTAAAATTTTGCCTGGGTTTGGAATTGGGTTGTGATTAGATTGATTGTTAGAACTCTCGGTCTCGGGAGGGATCGGGGTGTTACACCTAGTGACTAGGTAAATTCACTAAGTGTTGATCCTATGAATATAATGCTTAATTATACGTTTAGTAGGCTGCCCGTAGTTGCCATTGTAGCCCTAAATGCGATCTTGATGATTACATGTTGACAAGTAGGTTTTCTTGCACCCGAACCCACGTAGATTGTCGTTGCAGGTTGAATAATCTTATTATTTGATTACGTGAACGTTGAAATGAGTTATATGACTTGATTTACGTGCGTTACATGGCTGCCCATTTAATGTTCATATAACTCCATATGCCTTTCAAGTAAAATTACTTGTCTGATTGTGCCTCGCTTGTTTACTGGTCAATGCGCAATCTTATGACTGTCCGAAGGCAACCTACTTTGTTGTCCTCCTAATGTGATATATTAAATGTCATAAATGTGCATTGCATATAAGGTTGCAACCTTTCATTCTGGCGTGGTAGCGTTCACGCACACCGGGAGGCATCGGGCTTGCCGGTGCAACCGTGACTACCATTGTCCAATTCCCTCTCTCGTTTGGGGGCTAGACTTTCTTGGAGAGTTAGGTCGTAGGATTTCGGGGTACATCCGGAGTACACCCATTTGGCGTGAAAAGTGGATGAATGAAGCCGGCCGCAACAATTGTTACTGAAAATGAACTTGAACGGCAGGAAGTAAGTGCTATGCGGGGAAAAGTGCTACACCTAAATGTGGTGGGAGCTACCTCTTGAGCCCGTATGAGCTACCTCTAGAGTCCTGTACGTATCAAACCGTATCCTTTTTAATATGTGTTTAAGTATTCTGGCTTGGTTCCTAGAGGACCTCGGGGAGGAAAGACGGGTAAATGTGTTCATTTATATATATATATATATATATATATATATATATATATATATATATATATATATATATATATGCTATATTATGAGCTTACTTATTCTGTTTGACATGTTTTCGAAGGAGTTTTCATAAAGTTTAACCGGAAAAGGATTTCAAAACGTTATCTCTCGTTCCCCTTCGCTGAGTTCATAAGAGCTCACCCTCTTTTTTTGTCACAGGTGAAGCAAATTTGGAACAGGTACCCAAAGAAAATGTGCTAGTTGATGAACCATTGGAATGACTATGTGCATTGCGTGCTTTTCGTGAACATGGATGTTTAGGGATGTTGTGTTTGATTGTAGACTGTTTATTTTGTTGATGTAAATGACCCCGTTGTAATTTTGGTCTAATTTTGGCTTGTACTGATTATAACCGGACGAACTCTTTATTGGTTGTTTGCTTTCATTATCTTGATTAGTAGTTATCATAGGTGTTTAAACCACTAGGTGAAGAAGTATTTAATGAAACTCTATCTAATCTCACTTAGGTGTTTATGCGTAAGCTAAGGGATAATAAGTACTTGCAAGATAGGAACTGGCAAATAACGGGACATAGTTATCATGTTAGGCTAGTCAATCAAACGAGACTATTGAGATAAATTAGTAAGTATATCTATTGATAACAAAATAGAAAATTTTAGTTGGAATTGAATCAATGATTAAAGGTTTTGAGGTGTTTTAGAAAAATTAGGTCAAACCAAAGGTCCTAAATATAGCCATCATGATGCCGGTTTTCTGGAAAAACTTTTGGAGTTCTAAGCCAACGTTAAGCATTAAATCATAACAAAAGGCTAAGTATATGAAATAACGATAATGATTTAGGTCACACCCATGTCTAGCCTCCATAGGTCGGGTTGGGGCGTGACACCCTATATTAGAATGGTATCAGAGCTTAGTTATTAACTAGGCATTAGTCGGGTTCAACTTTCGGACCATAGGTAGAAGCCCTAAGATAATTATGATGTCTTGTTTATATGTGTTAATGTGTGCTAATGTGCTTTAATTGCTTTGAGCATTGGATATTATGTGCTTTGTGAACCAATGTGAACAATATGTTTTAGGTGCCCAACATGCCTATGTGATTCAAATGCACCGTATGCTTTAAGTGTTTATTATGTTACAATGGTTTCTTGTATGCTAGGCTGTATACTAGTTGTTAATGTTTTATTATACAATCCTATGCATTAAGATATGGTTGTTCTTATGTGGTATGATTATATAAGTACACATTTGCTTCTCGTGTAACATAACTGTATATATAAATACATATCATATCATGAGGCTACCTCTTTTAGAATGGTTGGAAGAGTTCTTGGAAGTAGAGGGAGACTTCAAAGGAATGAGTTTGTGACCTTCAAACAAGGGGATTTGACGGTTGCACAGTACGAAGCCCGATTGAATCAACTGTCCCAGTATGCTCCTGAAATGGTACAGACTACTGAGAAAAAGATCCAGAGATTTATTTGAGGGCTGAGATCCGAGATTCAAAATAGCTTGGCTCCTTTTCAGTTTCTCACCTATGGTGAAGTTCTTTTCGAGGCCATAAAAGCTAAGAGAGGAAAGAGTCAGGAAGTGGCAAAAGAATCGTGCCCAGATTGCAAGCAGTAACCACGGTTGAAGGTAAACTTACCTATTAAACCTATAGGAAAAATATTACTTGACCTCAGTATCATCCATCTTTTATGTGCATTTCTTTAGAAACAATGTATTGTCATACAAGTAAAGAGGTTGATTTATATAACGGAAGTAAAACACGAGCATGATGATTTATAGTAAACCCTTGGACGTAAGGTCAATGAGTCTTGATGCTCATAGCTAATTGAACATGTAAATAAGGAGAGTAAGATTCCATATAGTTAAGATAGATATGAATTAGAGTCATGATGACCTAAGAGACTGTTGTTAGACAACCGTATTTAAGTGCACCATTTCACGTCTAGAAACTAGCGATTGGTAGAC
This sequence comes from Ehretia macrophylla, assembly GCA_037974665.1. NCBI lineage: Eukaryota > Viridiplantae > Streptophyta > Magnoliopsida > Boraginales > Ehretiaceae > Ehretia > Ehretia macrophylla. The sequence continues at coordinate 28,800,214 of CM075779.1, read as the reverse complement.
TTCGAATCGTGGTCGTTGAATAGAGGGTGGATTTTGTAGTGATAGTTAAATGAGTGGTTGATTACTTTTGAAGTTCTATTAGGTTATGTTGAAGGATGCCTCGTGGTCATAATTCTTATGTTGATACAACCTTGAAGTTATCTCGTGTAAGTATTTTATGAGCTCGATCATTTCGGTACCTATTTATAGTCCTAGGATTGTTGTGGTTTGGTCGATAACCTAGTGGAGCATTGTTATCACTTACATGGCTATGGCCCTAGCTTAGTAACATTAATGTTGAAGATATATTGGCGGGCATTAAGTGTTCGAAGAAATGACTAGGTTGCTAAGTGAGTAGGACCATTATCTTCTTAAGTATGACGAAACCTTGGATTGAGGTGAGTGAAATTTATTTGAGATTGAAACTATTCGCCTTAGGAGTCTTGGTTAAGATTAAAGAAATTCTGAAGCCTCGTGACTTGAAGATAGGGATTTGAATAAGGAAATAAATTGTGGATTACGAGTTGATGAATTTACTTGTAAGAGTTGAACTAGTGCGACATGATCAGTTTACCCATGCAATTTCGATGGCAGTTGTTGGTTGTACCTAATAAATCTTAGAGTTTGAGTTTAACAAATCTCAACGGTCTTTCTTCTTGATTACGAGCTTGAAGGTTAACGAAGCTGGGGAAGAATGTTAATGAATAGGAGCCTGTAACCGGGAGACTAGTCATTAGAAGATTTACTAATCTAATGTACCTAGGAGATAAGGACTATGATACTATCGATAGATGATGACTTGAGATGGATTAGTTTGTTTGGAAGAGTTCTTCCTAAAATAGGGTCGTATTATGGAAATGATCCATACCATGTGTATGACCTACGTGTTAACAATTTTGAAGCTAGTTGATAGGATATATAAATTGGATATAGACCTATCATCTTGAAATTGGTGTATGTCACCATAAGATCGCGATATTACTGTGATATTCCTTTTGAGGTATGAATGCGAGATTGATAAGACATAAGTCATGATTTTGGAGTTATAGTTATATTGTTAGAATAACGATGCAGCTTTGATTATTATGTTTGGAGGTTCTAATCTTAGTTAATGAACTCGACCTTAAGATCAATTGGAGAAAATAGAGCCGTTCAAAAGAACAAACTATGAATGTAGGGGTCACACCGAATTAAATAATAGGAGAAAGCTAGGAAGTGAATTGGTTGTGGTAAGAGAGATCACAGAACACGGGATGAACCGGAGTGGAAAAAAAAAATAACAAGGGTTCAGAATCCATCTAAATGACCTCAACGGGTAAGAATGAATTTCGGGACGAAATTCTTTTAAGGAGGGAAGGATGTGAGGCCCGACCCCGAATAACGTGTGTTACCTTGAATTGCGTGTCCTAACCTAGGTTTAAGAGTCGTACCTTGATTTACGTGCCTTGCATTGAATTACGTGCATTCATTTAGGGTTACGTGCATTTACTTAGAAAACGTGCATTCGTCTCGTAGTTCGTGCCCTACCTTATAGTACGTGTCCTAGACCTAGGAAAGCATGCCCTCACGCTAATCAAGAAAGCATCTTACTCGAAGTACTAGATCAATAATTAATCCTACAAATCCCACTAACTAATATTAAATTACTAATTCAACTCACTAGAAGATAAAATCTCACAAAAAGCTAGACATTCCTTATTCTTTATTCCTTATTCTTTTGCACTTTCAACACACAATTAATTAATGCCCAAAAGATGACAAAAAAATCAGATTTCTACATGCCTTGGCCGACCACTTGTTGGGCTTTGTGATTGCTTTGCTTAATTCAATTTAATTCCTAGACAATCTATGACAATTCTATGACACAAATGCATAAAAAAACTAGCTCAAAACCCTCCCCAAAGCTCCACCAATCTCGACATAAGCTCCTTGCCCATGCTAGGAATTTCAAAATGCTTCTTGAAGACACAAAAATCTGAATTGCAAAGCTCAAGGCCGACATATGCATCAACATTTGCAAAAGCCTTCATTTTTTCTTTCATTTCTCTCATTTCCTCACATTTCTCTCTCTCCCTCTCATTCTTCTCTCTCTCTCTCTCAGCCTTGGCTGAGTTCATACACTCCATAGCTCATCTTCATCATTCCATGGTTCATCAAAGCAAGCTAAGTTGCAAGAAAGCTCACATGCAAGCTTATTGAACTTCCATTTCGGTTTAGGTGAGTTTGTTAGCTTCCATTTCTTTTCTTCTTGTTCTAACCACATGCACCTACTAAGAACTTGGTTACTAAGCTAGGAAACTAGAGAGAAATCGAGTGGTGTCTCGGCTAAGCAAGAAAAAGAGTCAACCTTTTGCTTCATCAAAATCTTGTGCATCTTCTTGTTGTTTTGCTAAGGTGAGGGCTAAAACTTCTTCAAAATCCTTCAAAAAACCACATGCATGCTCTTAAATGTTTGTCTTTGCTTCTGTACTTGAGATATATGTGTGTTTATAAGCTTTTATAACCATGCATGGCAAGATTTTGGGCTAGAAGGTGATGATAGATGAAATTGGGTTTGTGACAGCTTTCTATCTTGTTGGTGAGAGATGATTTGTGCTAGGAAAATAATGTTGAAAATATGTGAAAATTGGTAGGTAACTAGTTTTCTAGTTCTGAACATTTTTTCCAGAAATAGGCCAAAGCTAATTTTGAATCTAAGGTCCTCAAAATGGCAAATCATTAAAATGTATCCAAATCTGGAAAATCTGGAAAAAAGAAGCCCATAATTCAAGATACACTATTCACCCCGGTAGAACAAAGATGTACTGGGATTTGAAGCAACACTATTGGTGGAATAACATGAAGAGAGAGATTGCGGAGTTTGTGGCACGGTGTTTGACTTTCCAAAGAGTCAAAGCGGAACATCAACGACCAGCAGGCTTACTTCAGCCGTTGGAGATTCCTCAATGGAAATGGGAACATATAACTATGGACTTTGTTATAGACCTGCCCAGGTCACAAAAGGGTCATGACGCTGTTTGGGTCATAGTGGATAGATTGACTAAGTCAACTCACTTCTTATTGATGAACAAGGAGGATAGTCCTGAGAAATTGGGAGATATGTATGTGGCGGAGATTGTAAGATTGCACGGAATGCCTGTGAGTATTGTATCGGATAGGGATCCTCGTTTTACTTCACGATTTTGGAAGAGATTGCAAGAAGCTTTGGGAACGAAGTTGAGTTTCAGCATGGCTTATCACCCTCAGACTGATGGACAATCTGAGAGAACTATTCAGATTCTGGAGGATATGCTGAGGGCGAGTGTTTTAGACTTCGGGAAAGGTTGGGAGAAATATCTGTCTCTAGCGGAGTTCGCTTATAATAATAGTTATTAGGCCACTATCGGGATGGCCCCATTTGAGGCGTTGTATGGACATAAGTGTCGATCCCCAATTTACTAGGATGAAGTAGGTGAGACGAAGACTTTTGACCCAACCCTTCTACCTGAACTTATGAAGACTATTGATAATATCCACCTCATCCGGAAATGGATGCTTACCGCCCAGAGCAGGCAGAAGAGTTATGTAGACCAACGGAGACGGAGCCTAGAGTTTGAGGTCGGCGACAAGGTGTTCTTGAAGATATCACCTCGGAGGGGACTGATTAAACACGGCAAGGGTGGAAAGTTGAGCCCGATATTTGTAGGACCATTTGAGATAATTGAGAAGGTTGGCAAACTGGCGTATCGCCTGGCACTACCCCAAAACCTCTCCAATATTCACGACGTCTTTCATGTTTCGATGTTGCGGAAGTATCACCTTGATCCATCGCATATCTTGGAGCCAAAGCCGTTGCAGCTTCGGGAGAACTTGTCTTATGAGGAGAAGCCCATTCGGATCCTAGACCAGCAAGATCGGGAGTTGCGCAACAAAACTATACCGATGGTGAAAGTGATGTGGGATCATCATGGAGTTGAAGAAGCAACGTGGGAAAGGCGAGACCAGATGGAGCAACAATATCCAGCTTTATTTCAAAGGTAATATTGAATTTCGGGACGAAATTCTTTTAAGGAGGGGAAGATGTGATGCCCGACCTCGATTTGCGTACGATACCTCGTTTCGTGTGCCCTGACCTAGATTTGCGTGGCTTGACCTAGGTTTAAGAATTGTGTTTCATTTTGTGTGCCATGCATTGAATTACGTGCATTCATTTAGGGTTACGTGCATTTACTTAGAAAAATGTGCATTCATCTCGTAGTTCGTACCCTATCTCGTAGTGCGTGCCATAGACCTAGGAAAGCGTGCCCTCACGCTAATCAAGAAAGCATCTTACACGAAGCACTAGATCAAAAATTAATCCTACAAATCCCACTAACTAATATTAAATTACTAATTCAACTCACTAGAAGACAAAATCTCACAAAAAGCTAGACATTCCTTATTCTTTTGCACTTTCAACACACAATTAATTAATGCCCAAAAGATGACCAAAAAATCAGATTTCTACATGCCTTGGCCGACCACTTGTTGGGCTTTGGTGCTTGCTTGCTTAATTCAATTATTCTCCAAACATTCTATGACAATTCTATGACACAAATTCATAAAAAACTAGCTCAAAACCTTCCTCAAAGCCACCAATCTCGACATAGGCTCCTTGCCCATGCTAGATAATTCAAAAACCATGCTTCTTGAAGACACAAATCTGATTTTTTGTATGCCCAAGGCCGACACATGCTTCATCTTTTGCAAAGCCTTCATTTTTCTTTCATTTCTCTCATCTCCTCACATTTCTCTCTCTCCCTCTCATTCTTCTCTCTCTCTCTCGGCTTTGGCTGAGTTCATATACTCCATAGCTCATCTTCATCATTCCATGGTTAATCAAGGCAAACAAGAAGGTAGGGAACTCGATCAAGCAAGCTAGGTTGCAAGAATCACGCATGCAAGCTCCTTGAACAACCATTTTGGCATAGGTGAGTTTGCTAGCTTCCATTTCTTTTCTTCTTCTTCTAACCACATGCACCTACTAAGAACTTGATCACTAAGCTAGGAAAAATAGAGAAAATCGAGTTGGTGTCTCGGCTAAGCAAGGAAGAAGATCAACTTTGTGCTTCACCAAGAGTCTTGTGCATCTTCTTGTTGTTTTGCTAAGGTGAGGGCTAAAACTTCTTGAAATCTTTCAAAAAACCACATGCATGCTCTTAAATGTTTAGCTTTTCTTCTGTACTTGAGATATATGTGTGTTTATAAGCTTTTATAGCCATGCATGGCAAGATTTTGGGCTAGAAGGTGATGATAGATGAAGTCGGGTTTGTGACAGCTTTCTGTTTTGTTGGTGCAAGATGATTTTGACTAGTAAAATGATGTTGAAAATGCGTGAAAATTGGTAGGTAACTAGTTTTTCCAGTTATGAACATTTTTATCAGAAATAGGCCAAAGCTAATTTTGACTCTAAGGTCCTCAAAATGGCAAATCATTAAAATGTGTCCAAATCTGGAAAATCTGGAAAAATGAAGCAGGTTTTGGCAGATTCACTGACTTTGTGGAACGAACCAGTTTTGACTTAGTAAATGATATCCAAAATGCATGATATTTGGTGTGATACTATATTTTTCAGTTCTAGACATTTTTGTCAGAAATGGACTAAGGCTAAATCTGACCCTAAGGATCTCAAAAACGACAAGTATTGAAATGTGTGCAAATCTGGACAGTTTTGTGCAATCTCACTGTTTTGGCTATAACTATTGATCCCGAACCCCAAATGATGCAAGGTTTGTTTCTGAATTTATTTCACTTCTTAATCTTTAATTTGAAATCTTATTCACTGGAATTGGAGATTGTTTGTTTGTCTTAATGATTGTGAGAAAACAGCGCATTGCAGTGAGGGTTTCACTTAGTGATGTGCTTAGAAAAATTGTTGTAACTTCTCTTGTTGAATTAAATGCTTGGGATTGTGGCATTGGGGTGTTGTGTGGACTGTTTTGAATACTTGAGGATGTTTGAATTAATCGATGCATGGCTTGAGATTGATTTTGAGTTAACTTGGGGCTTAATCGCACGGATAAGCACGAAATGGAAACCCTAGTGACTAGGTAGATTCACTAAGTGTTGATCCTATGAATATCATGTTTAATTATATGTTTAGTAGGCTTCCCGTAGTTGCCATTGTAGCCCTAAATGCGATCTTGATGATTACATGTTGACAAGTAGGCTTTTCTTGCACCCGTACCCACGTAGATGTTGTTGCGAATAATCTTATTATTTGATTACGTGAACTTTGAAATGAGTTATATGACTTGATTTACGTGCGTTACATGGCTGCCCGTTTAATGTTCATATAACTCCATATGCCTTTCAAGTGAAATTACTTGTATTATCGTGCCTCACTTGTTTACTTGTCAATGTGCAATCTTATGACTATCCGGAGGCAACCTACTTTGTTGTCCTCCTAATGTGATATATTAAATGTCATAAATGTGCATTGCGTATAAAGTTACAACTTTTCATTCTGGCGTGGTAGCGTTCACGCACACCGGGCGGCATCGGGATTGCCGGTGCTACCGTAACTACCATTGTTCAATTCCCTCTCTCGCTTGGGGGACTAGACTTCCTCGGAGAGTTAGGTCGTAGGATTTCGGGGTACATCCGGAGTACACCCATTTGGCGTGATATGGGGATGAATTGAAGTCGGCCGTAACAACTGATACTGGAAATGAACTGAGAGCAAATGCTCATCGTATCCTTTTCACTATGTGTATAAATACTCTCGCTTGGTTCCTAGAGGACCTCGGGGAGGAAAGAAGGGTAATTGTGTTCCTTTACTTTTATATTATTGTTCTGTACTTAATTGTGATGTATTCATGCTTGCAAAAATGGTTTTCATAAGTTGAACCGGAAAATGAGTTTCAAAACCTATTTCTCGTTCCCCCTCGTTGAGTTCATAAGGACTCACCCTCTTTTATCATCTCAGGTGAAGAAGATCAAGAACAGGTACCCGAGGATGATGTGCCTAACGATGATTCCTTGGAATGATTGCCTGTCCTATGTGCTTTGCTTGATTATGGACATTTGTGAACACTATGCTACTTGAAGACTATTTCTTTTCATGTTGCTTAATGTTTGTAATGTAAAAGACCGCCGTTGTAATTTGGGATCTAATTTTGGTTTGTACTGATAATGACTAGATAGACACTACTATGATCGTTTTGCTATTATCATTGGCTAGTATCTATCATAGGATTATGAAGTATCAAGTAAGGACTAAGTAAAATGAACTTATCTAATCTTAAGTAGGCACTCACTATTAAGCTAAGATCAACAGGCACTTTTGTAATGAGGATTAACAAACAGACGAGACATAGTATCATACTAGGTTATAAATCAAACGAGATTTCGAAATAACCAGTAGGCATTTCGATTGATGGTAAATAGTAATCTTAGTTGGAAATGAAATTGAGATTGAAAAATTTGAGGCGTTTAGAGAATTAGGTCATACCAAAGAGTCCAATTACAGCCGTTATGCTGCCGGTTTTCTAGGAAATTTTGGAGTTTAGGCTAAAGCGTTAAATATTAAATTTCCATGAACAGTTAAGTACAAGATAGACTGGAATGTTTAGATCACACCCTAGTCTAACCTTATAGGCCGGGTTGGGGCGTGACACCTTATGGATAGAAATGGTGTCAAAGCTTAGATTGCTTAAGCCGGGTTTAACTCTCGGACCATGGGTAGAGTCCTAAGGTAATTAGGATAACTTGTCTATATGTTATTGTGTGACAACATTAATTGTGCCTTCTATGTTCTATATGCTTAAGTGATTAACATGTCTTAATTGTTTCTAGAATTTTGTACCTATATTATGATGCATATCTTATGCATTAAATTCCTGTTGTCGTATTTCAATAAACTGTGCATCGTAATCTGTGCCTATAGATGGCTGGCCTTAGTACCCGCACTACTAATAGGAGCAGTGAACCCCAAGAGACCGGAGATGCTTATCAAACTAATCCCGGCATAGCTATGTTTAACATGATGGCAAATGCCATGGATCGCGTGTCACGAGTGATGGAACGTCAAGATGCACGTGAAGCAAACAACAACAACAACAGGAATGATGGTAACCATGGGAGACATAACAAAATGAGGGAGTTCCTTGACTTTCGCCCGTCCAAATTCCACGGGAAAGCTGATGATGAGAAAGCAGAGGCTTCGCTGTCCGAGATCGAGAAGATTTTCAGGCCACTTGATTATACTGATGAAGAAAAGGTAGAGTTTGATGTGTTTCTGTTGCACGGGGATGCTGAGCATTGGTGGCACACTGTAGAGGCACTGTGGAAAACTGATCAGACACCTCGCTTGTGGGGTAATTTCGTTAAGGCATGTCACGCCCCAACCCGGCCTATAAAGGTTAGACTAGGGTATGATCTAAACATTCAAGTCACGTCTCATACTTAACCGTTCATGAAGATTTAACACTTAACGTCTTGGCCTAAACTCCAAAATTTTTCGGTAAACCGGCAGCATAACGGCTGTAATTGGGCTCTTTGGTTTGACCTAATTCTCTAAACGCCTCAATTATTCCAATCATTAATCCAATTCCATTAAGGTCTTCTATTTGTCACCAACAGATTGGCCAACTAGTTTATCTTGAAAGTCTCGTTTGGTTAATAAGCCTAACATGATAACTATGTCCCGTTTATTTGTCAATTTCCTATCATGCAAGTACCTATTATCCTTTAGTTTGCAAATGAGCACCTAAGTGAAATTAGATAGAATTAACTTAGTTGATTGTTCATCTAGTGGTTTGAATGCCTACGATAACTACTAATTAAGAAAACGAAAGCAAACAACCAAATAAAAGTTCGTTCAGTTATAGATAGTACAATCCCAGAATTAGACCCAAATTACAACGGGGTCATTTACATCAATAAACAACGAGCAACATAAAAGAAATAGTCTTCAAGTAGCATAGTTCACAAATAGCCAAAATCACGCAAAGCACACAAGACAGGCAATTACTCCAAGGAATCATCGTTAGGCACATCGTCCTCGGGTACTTGTTCTTGATCTTCTTCACCTGAGATGATAAAAGATGGTGAGTCCTTATGAACTAAGCGAGGGGGAACGAGAAATAAGTTTTGAAACTCATTTTCTGGTTCAACATATGAATATAACAATAATACAAGTACAGGAACAGAAATACCAGTCTTTCCTCCCTGAGGTTCTCTAGGAACCAAGCGAGAGTACTTATACAGATAGTAAAAAGGATACAGTGAGCTTTTGCTCTCAGATCAGTTTCAGAATCAGAAGTTGCGGCCGACTTCAAATCATCCCCCAAAACACACCAGGTGGGTGTACTCCGGATGTATCCCAAAAGCCTACGACCCAACTCTCCGAGGAAGTCTAGCCCCCAAGCGAGAGAGGGAATGGGACCATGGTAGTCACGGGTGCACCGACAAGCCCGATGCCACCCGGTGTACGTGATCGCTACCATGCCGACAGGAAAGGTTGCAACCTTGTATGCAATGCACATTCATGACAGGTAATATCTCACAGTAGGAGGACAACAAAGTAGGTTGCCTCCGGACAGCCATAAGATTGCACATTGACAGGTAAACAAGCAGGGCACGATAAGATAGGTAATTTCACTTGAAAGGCATATAGAGTTATATGAAAATTAAACAGGCAGCCATGTAACACATGTAAAACAGGCCATATAACTCATTAAGAAGCCCACGTGATCAAGTGATAAGATTATTCAACATGCAATGACATCAATCATGGGTTCGGGTGCAAGAAAAGCTTATTTGTCAACATGCAATGGTCAAAATCACATTTGAAGTCATAAGACATTTACGGGCAGCCCACTAAGCATATAATTTCCACACAATATCCAAATGATCAACACTTAGCAAGACTACCTAATCATTAGGGTTTCTGTTTCATGCTTAACCGCGTGATTAAACCCTAAGTCAACTCAAAATCATTCTCAAGTCATGCATCATTCAATTCAAACATCCTCAAGTACCCAAAACAGTCCACACAACATTCCAACACCACAATTCCAAGCAATTAGTACCACAAGAGAGGTTACATCAATTTTCCAAGCATATAGCTAAGTGAAACCTTTACTGCAATAGGCTGTTTTCTCACAATCAATAGGATAACCAAACAATCTCCAAATCTAGTGAATAAGATGTCAAATTAAATCTTAAGAAGTTAACTAAAATCAGAAACAAACCTTGCATCAATTGGAGTTCGGGATCATTAGATATAGCCAAAACAGTGGAATAGCACAAAACTGTCCAGATGTGCACACTTTTTAGAATTTGACATTTTTTGAGGTCCTTAGGGTCACTTTTAGCCTTGGTCCATTTCTGAAAAAATTGTCCAGAACTTAGCAGCACACCAATTTTCATACATTTTGGACATCATGAACTAAGTCAAATATGGTTCGTTCTACAAAGTCAGTGCATCTGCCAAAACCTGCTTCATTTTTCCAGATTTCCAGATTTGGTCACATTTTAAGGATTTGACATTTTGAGGACCTTAGAGTCAAAATTAGCTTCGGCCTATTTCTGGGAAAAATGTTCAAAACTGTGCAAACTAGTCACCTACCAATTTTCAAGCATTTTCAACATCATTTGTCTGGCTAAACTTACCTCGAACAGACAGGTCAGAGAGCTGTTAACAATTTCGACTTCACCTAGCATCATTTTCAAGCCAAGATCTTGCCATGCATGGTTGTTTAAGCTTATGAACGACCATATAGCTCAAGTACAGAAGCAAATACACACATTTATGAGCATGCATGTGAATTTTTGAAGAGTTTTCAAAAGGTTTTAACCCTCACCTTAGCAATCAACCACAAAGATGCACAAAAAACTTGTTGAAGCTTCAAATCTCTTCTTTTTCTTGCTTAGCCAAGACTCCACCCGATTTCTCTCTATTTTTCCTAGCTTAGTGGCCAACTTCTTAGTACATGCATGTGGTTAGAACAAGACGAAAAGAAATGGAAGCTAGGAAACTCACCAAGGCCGAAAATTGTGACTCAAAATGCTTGCATGTGTGTTTCTTGCATCCTAGCTTGCTTGGGTGAGTTTCTTTGCTTATGGTTTGTCTTGATGCACCTTAGGATGATGAAGATGAGCTAAGAGGTGGAGAGAACTCAGCCAAAACCGAAATGGAGAGAGAGAATGAGAGGGAGAGAGAGAAAATGTGAGAGGAAAGAAGAAATGACAAAAAAATGAAGGCTTTTGCATTATTCAAGCACTTGGTCAGCCTTGGGCCATTAAATTCTGATTTTTGTGTCTTCAATGTGTGATTTTAAAATGTTTAGCATGGGCAAAGGTGGTTTGGTTGAGCAAGGTAGAGGATTTAGGTGGTTTTGAGCATTTTTTTATGCATTGTGCTAAGTGTTTGTCATAGTTTGTCTAGGAATAATTCTTTATGCATTTGTGTCATTAGAATTGTCATAGGAATGTTGGGAAATTAGGGAATCTAGGTAGAATAAAATATAGGAATGTTTGTTGATGAGTTGAATTATGAATAGAATAATAGTTAGTGGGAAATGTAGGAATAGTTTAGTATTATTTTATTGTTAGTGGAGTTTGTAGAGAACTTGAATTAGGAATATAATATTGGTTAGTGGATTGTGTAGGATTATTTTATTATCTTGTGTTTTGTGTAGGATTCTTTCTTGATTAACGTGGTAGCACGGATTCCTAGGTCTAGGGCACGAATTACGAGGTAGACACAAACTACGAGGCTAATGCACGTACTTCAAGATTAATGCACGCAATCCTAGGTGAATACACGTAAACCAATGCAAGGCACGTAATTCAATGCAATGCACGCAAATCAAGGTATGACTCTATATCTAGGTTAAGGTACACAATTCAAGGTTAGGACACACGAAATGAGGTAACGCACGTACATCGAGGTCAGGGCACGTATATCTAGGTATCGCACGTCAGTCGGGGATTAGGACACACTATTCTAGGTCAAGGCACGTGTGACAAGGTATGCACGAAAACCAAGACAGAACACGTAATCCAAGGTCGGTCATATAATTAGGGGTCTATGGCACGCAAATCGAGGTATGACACGTTATTTGGGGTCGGGCCTCATATCCTCCCCTCCTTAAAAGAATTTCGTCCCGAAATTCATTCTTACTTGTTAAGGTCATTTAGACGGATTCCGACCATTGTTATTTTCCAACTCCGGGTCGTCCTTTGCTCTGTGATCTCTTTTACCACAACGAATTCACTTCCTAGCTTTCTCCAATCATTTAATTCGGTGAGACCCCTACATTTACAGTTCGTTCCTTTGAACAACTCTCTTTTCTCCAATTGATCTTAAGGTCGAGTTCATTAACTAAGGTTAGAATCTCCGAACATAGTCATCAAAGCTACATCGGTATTCTAACAATATAACAATAACTCCAAAATCATGACTCATGTTGTATCAATCTCGCATCTATATCTCAAAAGGAATATCACAATAATACCGCGATCTTATGGTTATATACACTAATTTCAAGACGAGAGGTCTATATCAGATTTACATATCCTATCTACTAGCTTCAAAACTGTTATCACATAGGTCATACACAAGTTACGGATCATTTCCACGATACGACTCTATTTTCAGGATGAACTCACCAAGCAACTAATCCATCTCAAATCGTCATCTATCAGTAGTATCATAGTTCTTATCTTGAAGGTACATTGGATTAGTAAATCTTCTAATGACTAGTCTCCCAATTACAGGCTCTTATTCACTAATCTCATTTCCCGGCTTTGTTAACCTTCACGCTCGTAATCAACGAGAAAGACCGTTGAGATTCATTAAACTTGAATTCTAAGGTTTATTAAGTATCACTAACAAATTGCCATCGAAATTGCATGGGTAAACTAATCATGTTGTACTAGTTCAACTCTTACAAGTAAATTTCATCAGCTTATGATCCACAATCTATCTTCTTATTCAAATCTCTATTTTCACGTCATGAGGCTTCAGAATTTTCTTTTAATCTTATCCAAAACTCCTAAGGTGAATAGTTTCAACCCCAAATAAATTCCACTCACCTCAATCCAAGGTTACGTCATACTTAAGAAGACAATGGTCCTACTCACTTAGCAACCTAGTCATTCCTTCGAACACTTAATGCCTACCAATATATCTTCAACATTAATGTTACTAAGCTGGGTTCATAGCCATGTAAGTGATATCAATTCTCTACTAGGTTACTGGCCGTACAACAATAATCCTAGGACTATTAATGGGTACCGAAATGACCGACTTCATAAAATACTTACACAAGATAACTTCAAGGTTGTATCAATATAAGAATTATGACCACGAGGCATCCTTCAACATAACCTAATAGAGCTTCATAAGTAATCAACCACTTATTTAACTATCACTACAAGATTCACCCCTCTTATTCAACGACCATAATTCGAAGTCTACCGGTCGCTAGTTTCTAGATGTGAAACGGTGCACATAGATACGGTGGTCTAACAATAGTCTCTTGGGTCATTATGACTCTAATTCATCTCTATCTTAACTCTATGAAATCTTACTCTTCTCATTTACATGTTCAACTAGCTAAGAGCGTCAAGACTCATCGACCTTAGGTTCTAGGGTTCACCATGAATCATCATGCATACTTACTATTAGCTATTTAGGATTACTAATCATATCCTAACGACTCTACTTTGTAACCGAATGCTTTAATCTCATTTCCATGGTTTATATAATAGGTCTATCGGTCTTACTTAAGGGTATATGCTTTCCAACATCCTCTAGGGTATCTAAACAACGAGTGTATAGAATGACTTACTTGCATAATCACAACTAAACCCGAGAGGCACCAAATTAATACCATGATTCTAAATATCACCGATATCCAACTTAGGACCTTTAGCAACGTTAGTCATCTAATGCACAATTCAATTCCTTACACTTTTATCCGACCTAACATTTTAGGTGCAGTTTTTCCAAACACGAGTTCTAGCTATGTGAATTCCTTGATTCCAACATTCTTATAGCTTGTTATACTAAAGAATCATCAACCTTGTTAAACTCAGTCTCCAGAGTTACCTACATGTCTTGAGGTTATCCATTGTTAAGTTACTTAAACGCATTATTCACGCCTTAATAATCTAACCCCTATCGTCCATTTTCACGAGTTCATCTCTTAATTTCTAGGTCACAATCTTACCATTGAGTGAACTTGAAACTCGTTAATATACACCGTATTAGGTTCAACGATGCTTAATTCCAATCAAGTAGGGATTCAATCATATAATTAGTCTATTATACCATTTTTAGATATAAGAATTTGATTCAAAAGCAACTCCTAAGTCAAACTTCCATTATAAGCATGTGAACATATATATATACTACTCCACATCTCCAACAGTATTTTCTTATATCTAAGGAAAGTTGTATGTCCTTAACATTTATTCTTGAACCACAATGAGAAGAACAGTTTGACGGAATTAAGAACTTTATAGCTATAAAATTGATAACTTAATCACAGGCATGTGTATTCCAAAGATAAAGAGATAATTTTACCTCAACAATTATACCTGTGCTATGCATTTTATATATATGCATATCCAATAAGATATATGATCCATTGAGCACTTGTGAAGATGCGAGAAATCTCTAACCGAGGCTTTCGTTCGTCCTGCACAAATTCACTTCGCTGGAAGTCCTAATCCTAACTATCTATGTGTATAAACAGTCATTCATGGTTATATAACATGCACATGTATCAAGGAAGGAGTATAAAAGCATGCATGCATTATTGAGGGCACTAACGTGTCGGTGTGCATGACACATAATACATATAGTCCACAAAGGCACATAATATTCAATGCACAAAGCAATTAAAGCACATTAGCACACATTAACACATATAAACAAGACATCATAGTTACCTTAGGGCTTCTACCCACGGTCCGAGAGTTGAACCCAACTAACGCCTAGTTAGTAAACTAAGCTCTGATACCATTCTACTTATAGGGTGTCACGCCCCAACCCGGCCTATAAAGGTTAGACTGGGGTATGATCTAAACATTCAAGTCACGTCTCGTACTTAACCGTTCATGAAGATTTAACACTTAACGTCTTGGCCAAAACTCTAAATTTTTTCGATAAACCGGCAGCATAACGGCTGTAATTGGGCTCTTTGGTTTGACCTAATTCTCTAAACGCCTCAATTATTCCAATGATTAATCCAATTCCATTAAGGACTCTTATTTGTCACCAACCGATTGGTCAACTAGTTTATCTTGAAAGTTTCGTTTGGTTAATAAGCCTAACATGATAACTATGTCCCATTTATTTGTCAATTTCCTATCATGCAAGTACCTATTATCCTTTAGTTTGCAAATGAGCACCTAAGTGAAATTAGATAGAATTAACTTAGTTGATTGTTCATCTAGTGGTTTGAATGCCTACGATAACTACTAATTAAGAAAACAAAAGCAAACAACCAAATAAAAGTTCGTTCGGTTATAGATAGTACAATCCCATAATTAGACCCAAATTACAACGGGGTCATTTACATCAATAAACAACGAGCAACATAAAAGAAATAGTCTTCAAGTAGCATAGTTCACAAATAGCCAAAATCACGCAAAGCACACAAGACAGGCAATCACTCCAAGGAATCATCGTTAGGCACATCGTCCTCGGGTACCTGTTCTTGATCTTCTTCACTTGAGATGATAAAAGAGGGTGAGTCCTTATGAACTCAACGAGGGGGAACGAGAAATAAGTTTTGAAACTCATTTTCCGGTTCAACTTATGAAAATCCTTTTGCAAGCATGAATATAACAATAATACAAGTACAGGAACATAAATACCAGTCTTTCCTCCCCGAGGTTCTCTAGGAACCAAGCGAGAGTATTTATACAGATAGTAAAAAGGATACATTGAGCTTTTGCTCTCAGATCAGTTTCAGAATCAGAAGTTGCGGCCGACTTCAAATCATACCCCAAAACACGCCAGGTGGGTGTACTCCGGATGTACCCCGAAAGCCTACAACCCAACTCTTCGAGGAAGTCTAGCCCCCAAGCGAGAAAGGGAATGGGACCATAGTAGTCACGGGTGCACCGGCAAGCCCGATGCCGCCCGGTGTGCGTGATCGCTACCATGCCGACAGGAAAGGTTGCAACCTTGTATGCAATGCACATTCATGACAGGTAATATCTCACAGTAGGAGGACAACAAAGTAGGTTACCTCCGGACAGTCATAAGATTGCACATTGACAGGTAAACAAGCAGGGCACGATAAGATAGGTAATTTCACTTGAAAGGCATATAGAGTTATATGAAAATTAAACAGGCAGCCATGTAACACATGTAAAACAGGCCATATAACTCATTAAGAAGCCCACGTGATCAAGTGATAAGATTATTCAACATGCAATGACATCAATCATGGGTTCGGGTGCAAGAAAAGCTTATTTGTCAACATGCAATGGTCAAAATCACATTTGAAGTCATAAGACATTTACGGGCAGCCCACTAAGCATATAATTTCCACACAATATCCAAATGATCAACACTTAGCAAGACTACCTAGTCATTAGGATTTCCGTTTCATGCTTAACCGCGTGATTAAACCCTAAGTCAACTCAAAATCATTCTCAAGTCATGCATCATTCAATTCAAACATCCTCAAGTACCCAAAACAGTCCACACAACATTCCAACACCACAATTCCAAGCAATTAGTACCACAAGAGATGTTACATCAATTTTCCAAGCATATAGCTAAGTGAAACCTTTACTGCAATAGGCTGTTTTCTCACAATCAATAGGATAACCAAACAATCTCCAAATCTAGTGAATAATATGTGAAATTAAAGCTTAAGAAGTTAACTAAAATCAGAAACAAACCTTGCATCAATTGGAGTTCGGGATCATTAGATATAACCAAAACAGTGGAATAGCACAAAACTGTCCAGATGTTCACACTTTTCAGAATTTGACGTTTTTGATGTCCTTAGGGTCACTTTTAGCCTTGCTCCATTTCTGACAAAATTGTCCAGAACTGAAAATTTTAACAGCATTTTCATACATTTTGGACATCATTAACTAAGTCAAATATGGTTCGTTCTACAAAGTCAGTGCATCTGCCAAAACCTGCTTCATTTTTCTAGATTTCCAGATTTGGTCACATTTTAAGGATTTGCCATTTTGAGGACCTTAGAATCAAAATTAGCTTTGCCCTATTTCTGGGAAAAATGTTCAAAACTGTGCAAACTAGTCACTTACCAATTTCCAAGCATTTTCAACATCAGTTTCCTAGCTAAACTTACCTCGAATAGACAGGTCAGAGAGCTGTCAACAATTTCGACTTCACCTAGCATCATTTTCAAGCCAAGATCTTGCCATGCATGGTTGTTTAAGCTTATGAACGACCATATAGCTCAAGTAAAGAAGCAAATACACACATTTATGAGCATGCATGTGAATTTTTGAAGAGTTTTCAAAAGGCTTTAACCCTCACCTTAGCAATCAACCACAGAGATGCACAAAAAACTTGTTGAAGCTTCAAATCTCTTCTTCTTCTTTCTTAGCCAAGACTCCACCCGATTTCTCTCTATTTTTCCTAGCTTAGTGGCCAACTTCTTAGTACATGCATGTGGTTAGAACAAGAAGAAAAGAAATGGAAGCTAGGAAACTCACCAAGGCCGAAAATGGTGACTCAAAATGCTTGCATGTGTGTTTCTTGCATCCTAGCTTGCTTGGGTGAGTTTCTTTGCTTATGGTTTGTCTTGATGCACCTTAGGATGATGAAGATGAGCTAAGAGGTGGAAAGAACTCAGCCAAAACCGAAATGGAGAGAGAGAATGAGAGGGAGAGAGAGAAAATGTGAGAGGAAAGAAGAAATGACAAAAAAAATGAAGGCTTTTGCATTATTCAAGCACTTGGTCAGCCTTAGGCCATTAAATTCTGATTTTTGTGTCTTCAATGTGTGATTTTAAAATGTTTAGCATGGGCAAAGGTGGTTTGGTTGAGCAAGGTAGAGGATTTAGGTGGTTTTGAGCATTTTTTTATGCATTGTGCTAAGTGTTTGTCATAGTTTGTCTAGGAATAATTCTTTATGCATTTGTGTCATTAGAATTGTCATAGGAATGTTGGGAAATTAGGGAATCTAGGTAGAATAAAATATAGGAATGTTTGTTGATGAGTTGAATTATGAATAGAATAATAGTTAGTGGGAAATGTAGGAATAGTTTAGTATTATTTTATTGTTAGTGGAATTTGTAGAGAATTTGAATTAGGAATATAATATTGGTTAGTGGATTGTGTAGGATTATTTTATTGTCTTGTGTTTTGTGTAGGATTCTTTCTTGATTAACGTGGTGGCACGGATTCCTAGGTCTAGGGCACGAATTACGAGATAGACATAAATTATGAGGCTAATGCACGTACTTCAAGACTAATGCACGCAATCCTAGGTGAATACACTTAAACCAATGCAAGGCACGTAATTCAATGAAATGCACGCAAATCAAGGCACGACTCTATATCTAGGTTAAGGTACGCAGTTCAAGGTTATGGCACACGAAACAAGGTAACGCACGTACATCGAGGTCAGGGCACGTATATCTAGGTATCGCACGTCAGTCAGGGATTAGGGCACACTATTCTAGGTCAAGGCACGTGTGACAAGGTATGCACGAAAACCAAGACAGAACACGTAATCCAAGGTCAGTCATATAATTAGGGGTCTATGGCACGCAAATCGAGGTATGACACATTATTCGGGGTTGGGCCTCACAAGGCATTCAAGGTTAAATATGTACCTGCAGTTTCCAGGCAGAGGCGGATCGAGGAGTTCATGCACTTGACCCAGGGTAACATGACGGTGGCCTAGTACGAGGTTCGTTTTGACCGACTGTCCCGCTATGCTCAATACATGGTTAGTACTCCGGAGGCGAAGATGTGGAAATTTACGACTGGATTGAGGCCGGAGATTTAGGACCAGTTGGGTTCGCATGATTTCGATACCTATTCTGCTCTCTTTGTTGCTGCTTCCCGAGTTGAGAAGAGGAAACTTGATAGAGCCGGTTCGAGTCAGCCGAACTAGAAACCATACCAACCTTCAAGTCAACAGAGGAAATTCCAAGGCCAGAGTCGTAGTCAGGGCCAGAACCAGAACAGACCAGTGAATAACCGTGGCCCGACGAAAGCGCCATCAGCCTCTTCCACTTGCAGATCCACAGGTAGTTCACCTGCTACTCAGTTTGTCAACTGTTCTTACTGTGACAAGAAGGGGCATACTGAGGCCCAATGTTGGAAGAAGTCAGGACGATGTGTGAGATGTGGCAGTGATCAGTATCAGATCAATGATTGCCCTAAATGGCAAGCAGGACAGAATCAGGGTAAACCAGCTGGTAGAGGCAAGACTCCAATTCCTAGAGTTCAGGCTCGAGCTTATGCTATTGAGTGCGAGGAGCTTCCAGAAGAGACCGCTGTTGTTGAAGGTACATTATTCATACTGAATCAACCTGTTAGGGTGCTAATTGACTCGGGTGCTACTCATTCATTTATTACTCCCTTATGTGTGCAACGTGTGAAACTACAAGTTGTATGTTTGCCTTACGAAGTAGAAGTTGGTACTCCGATGGGTTCTAAACTTGTTACTAGCTCAGCTTGTAAAGCATGTAAAATCCAAATTAAGGATAGGGAATTCTCAGCCAATCTTATTGTATTACCTTTTCGAGACTATGAGGTCATTTTAGGGATAGACTGGTTGGCAAAGCATCATGTCCAACTAGATTGCTGGACGAAGATTGTAACATTCCGGGTACCTGGTCAACCAATACTGGAGGTAATGGGTCGGAGAGACTTCACCGGGAGTTCCATCATTTCATCTACGAAAGCAGTAAAGTCCTTGAGAAAAGGGTGTAGTGGATACTTAGCTTACCTCATCAACAAGCCGTCGGATAAAGCTAAGTTGGAGGAGATGCCTGTGATCAAAGACTATGCGGATGTGTTTCCAGAAGAATTGCCCGGTTTACCCCCAAATCGGGAGATTGAGTTCATTATCGAGTTATTGCCTGGCACCCAACCGATATCTAAAGCCCCCTATCGTATGGCACCAGCCGAGCTACAAGAATTGAAGGACCAATTGCAAGGATTGTTGAAGAAAGGGTTTGTTCAACCAAGTTCTTCTCTGTGGGGTGCACCAGTCCTATTTGTAAAGAAGAAAGACGGAACGTTGAGGCTATGCATCGATTACCGAGGATTGAACCAAGTGACTGTCAAGAATAAATACCCACTTTCACTGATCGACGAGTTGTTTGATCAACTTCAAGGAGCCAAAGTGTATTCAAAACTCGACTTGAGGCAAGGGTACTATCAGTTGTGGATCAAAAAGGAGGATGTGCCTAAAACGGCTTTCAGGACGAGATATGGGCATTATGAATATGTGGTGATGCCATTTGGACTAACTAATGCCCCTGCAGCTTTTATGGACTTGATGCACAGGATGTTTCAACCCTACTTGGACCAATTTGTAGTGATCTTCATTGATGATATTTTGGTATACTCAAAATCCGAGGCGGAGCATGAACAACATCTGCGGTTGGTACTGCAGAAACTTCGAGAGCATCAATTGTATGCAAAGTTTAGCAAGTGCAAATTTTGGTTGCAGCAGATTGCATTTTTGGGGCATATCATATCCCAAGAGGGAATAGCAGTGGATCCATCAAAGATAGAAGCTGTGATGTCTTGGAAGAAGCAGGAAAATGTTACGGAGGTTCGGAGTTTTCTTGGTCTAGCCGGCTATTATTGGAGATTCGTGAAGGATTTCTCTAAGATTGCAGGACCGCTTACAAAGCTCACTCAAAAGAAAACAAAGTTCGTGTGGGATGATAAGTATGAGAACAGCTTCCAAGAGTTGAAGAAAAGATTGACTACCGCACCTGTTCTTGCTTTGCCTGAAGGGAGTCAAGGCTTTGTAATCTATAGCGATGCTTCGAAGGAAGGATTGGGTTGTGTGTTGATGCACAATGGTAGAGTGATTGCGTATGCCTCTAGGAAACCGAAGCCGTATGAATTGAACTACCCGACGCATGATTTGGAATTAGCAGCTATTGTGTTTGCACTCAAGAAATGGAGGCATTATCTGTGGGGTAACAAGTTTGAGGTATTTACTGATCACAAGAGCGTGAAATACTTGTTCTCTCAAAAGGAGTTGAATATGAGGCAAAGGCGATGGATGGAGCTTTTGGACGATTATAACTGCACAATCAATTATGTGCCCGGTAAAGCAAATGTAGTTGCAGACACCTTAAGTAGGAAAGCGAACATGGCAAAACTAGAAGTCAAGGTGCAGGAGTTGTTGGAGGAAGCATTTTTGTGGAAACCACAATTAACTCGGAAAGGGTCACTTTTTGCCACTACACAAGTTCAATCGACCTTGTTGTCTGAATTACGAGAGGCTCAACAGAAGGACCAACAATTTCAGAAGATTAAAGAAGGCAACACAGATTTCAAGTTTCATGATGATGGTGTTTGAAGGTTTAGGAATCGGATTTGTGTTCCTAATGAACCAGAGATGAAAAAGAAGATTCTTGAAGAAGCCCATAATTCAAGATACACTATTCACCACAGTGGAACAAAGATGTACTGGGATTTGAAGCAACACTATTGGTGGAATAACATGAAGATAGAGATTGCGTAGATTGTGGCACGGTGTTTGACTTGCCAGAGAGTCAAAGCGGAACATCAACGACCAGTAGGCTTACTTCAGCCATTGGAGATTCCTCAATGAAATTGGGAACATATAACTATGGACTTTGTTATGGACCTGCCCAGGTCACAAAAGGGTCATGACGCTGTTTAGGTCATAGTGGATAGATTGACTAAGTCAGCGCACTTCTTACTGATGAACAAGGAGGATAGTCCTGAGAAATTGGGAGATATGTATGTGGCGGAGATTGTAAGATTGCACGGGATGCCTATGAGTATTGTATCGGATAAGGATCCTCGTTTTACTTCCCGATTTTGGAAGAGATTGCAAGAAGCTTTGGGAACGAAGTTGAGTTTCAGCACGGCTTATCACCCTCAGACTGATGGACAATCTGAAAGAACTATTCAGATTCTGGAGGATATGCTGAGGGCGTGTGTTTTAGACTTCAGGAAAGGTTGGGAGAAATATCTGTTTCTAGCAGAGTTCGCTTATAATAATAGTTATCAGGCCACTATCGGGATGGCCCCATTTGAGGCGTTGTATGGACGTAAGTGTCGATCCCCAATTTACTGGGATGAAGTAGGTGAGACGAAGACTTTTGACCCGACCCTTCTACCTGAACTTATGAAGACTATTGATAATATCCACCTCATCCGAAAACGGATGCTTACCGCCCAGAGCATGCAAAAGAGTTATGCAGACCGACGGAGACGGAGCCTAGAGTTTGAGGTCGGCGACAGGGTGTTCTTGAAGATATCACCTCGGGGGGGACTGATTAAACACGACGAGGGTAGAAAGTTGAGCCCGAGATTTGTAGGACCATTTGAGATAATTGAGAAGGTTGGCAAACTGGCGTATCGCCTGACACTACCCCAAAACCTCTCCAATATTCACGATGCCTTTCATGTTTCGATGTTGCGGAAGTATCACCCTGATCCATCGCATATCTTGGAGCCAGAGCCATTGCAGCTTCGGGAGAACTTGTCTTATGAGGAGAAGCCCATTCGGATCCTAGACCAGCAAGATCGGGAGTTGCACAGCAAAACTATACCGATGGTGAAAGTGCTGTGGGATCATCATGGAGTTAAAAAAGCAACGTGGGAAAGGCGAGACCAGATGGAGCAACAGTATCCAGCTTTATTTCAAAGGTAATATTGAATTTCGGGATGAAATTCTTTTAAGGAGAGGAGGATGTGAGGCCCGACCTCGATTTGCGTGTGATACCTCGTTTCATGTGCCTTGACCTAGATTTGCGTGGCTTGACCTAGGTTTAAGAATTGTGTTTCGTTTTGTGTGCCATGCATTGAATTACGTGCATTCATTTAGGGTTGCGTGCATTTACTTAGAAAAATGTGCATTCGTCTCGTAGTTTGTGCCCTACCTCGTAGTGCGTGCCCTAGACCTAGGAAACCGTGCCCTCACGCTAATCAAGAAAGCATATTACACGAAGCACTAGATCAATAATTAATCCTACAAAACCCACTAACTAATATTAAATTACTAATTCAACTCACTAGAAGACAAAATCTCACAAAAAGCTAGACATTCCTTATTATTTATTCCTTATTCTTTTGCACTTTCAACACACAATTAATTAATGCCCAAAAGATGACCAAAAAATCAGATTTCTACATGCCTTGGCTGACCACTTATTGGGCTTTGGTGCTTGCTTGCTTAATTCAATTATTCTCCAAACATTCTATGACAATTCTATGACACAAATGCGTAAAAAAACTAGCTCAAAACCTTCCTCAAAGCCACCAATCTCGACATAGGCTCCTTGCCCATGCTAGATAATTCAAAAACCATGCTTCTTGAAGACACAAATCTGATTTTTTGTATGCCCAAGGCCGACACATGCTTCATCTTTTGCAAAGCCTTCATTTTTCTTTCATTTCTCTCATCTCCTCACATTTCTCTCTCTCCCTCTCATTCTTCTCTCTCTCTCTCTCGGCTTTGGCTGAGTTCATACACTCCATAGCTCATGTTCATCATTCCATGGTTAATCAAGGCAAGCAAGAAGGTAGGGAACTCGATCAAGCAAAGTAGGTTGCAAGAATCACACATGCAAGCTCTTTGAACAACCATTTCGACATAGGTGAGTTTGCTAGCTTCCATTTCTTTTCTTCTTCTTCTAACCACATGCACCTACTAAGAACTTGGTCACTAAGCTAGGAAAAATAGAGAAAATCGAGTTGGTGTCTCGGCTAAGCAAGGAAGAAGATCAACTTTGTGCTTCACCAAGAGTCTTGTGCATCTTCTTGTTGTTTTGCTAAGGTGAGGGCTAAAACTTCTTGAAATCTTTCAAAAAATCACATGCATTCTCTTAAATGTTTAGCTTTTCTTCTATACTTGAGATATATATGTGTTTATAAGCTTTTATAGCCATGCATGGCAAGATTTTGGGTTAGAAGGTGATGATAGATGAAATCGGGTTTGTGACAGCTTTCTGTTTTGTTGGTACGAGATGATTTTGGCTAGGCAAATGATGTTGAAAATGCGTGAAAATTGGTAGGTAACTAGTTTTGCCAGTTCTGAACATTTTTCCCAGATATCGGCCAAAGCTAATTTTGACTCTAAGGTCCTCAAAA
The DNA here is from genome assembly GCA_037974665.1 of Ehretia macrophylla. NCBI lineage: Eukaryota > Viridiplantae > Streptophyta > Magnoliopsida > Boraginales > Ehretiaceae > Ehretia > Ehretia macrophylla. The sequence continues at coordinate 28,775,941 of CM075779.1, read as the reverse complement.
TGGCAAATCATTAAAATGTGTCCAAATCTGGAAAATCTGGAAAAATGAAGCAGGTTTTGGCAGATTCACTGACTTTGTGGAACGAACCAGTTTTTACTTAGTAAATGATATCCAAAATGCATGAAATTTGGTGTACTACTATATTTTTCAGTTCTGGACATTTTTTCAGTAATGGACTAAGGCTAAATCGGACCCTAAAGACCTAAAAAACGACAAGTATTGAAATGTGTGCAAATCTGGACAGTTTTGTGCAATCTCACTGTTTTGGCTATAACTATTGATCCCGAACTCCAAATGATGCATGGTTTGTTTCTGAATTTAGTTAACTTATTAAGCTTTAATTTGAAATCTTATTCACTGGAATTGGATATTGTTTGCTTATCTTAATGATTGTGAGAAAACAGCCCATTGCAGTGAGGGTTTCACTTAGTGATGTGCTTAGAAAAATTGTTGTAAGTTCTCTTGTTGAATTAAATGCTTGGGATTTTGGCATTGGGGTGTTGTGTGGACTGTTTTGAATACTTGAGAATGTTTGAATTAATCGATGCATGGCTTGAGATTGATTTTGAGTTAACTTGGGGCTTAATCGCACGGGTAAGCACGAAATGGAAACCCTAGTGACTAGGTAGATTCACTAAGTGTTGATCCTATGAATATCATGTTTAATTATATGTTTAGTAGGCTGCCCGTAGTTGCCATTGTAGCCCTAAATGCGATCTTGATGATTACATGTTGACAAGTAGGACTTTCTTACACCCGTACCCATGTAGATGTTGTTGCATGTTGAATAATCTTATTATTTGATTACGTGAACTTTGAAATGAGTTATATGACTTGATTTACGTGCGTTACATGGCTGCCCGTTTAATGTTCATATAACTCCATATGCCTTTCATGTGAAATTACTTGTATTATCGTTTCTCGCTTGTTTACTTGTCAATGTGCAATCTTATGACTGTCCGGAGGCAACCTACTTTGTTGTCCTCCTAATGTGATATATTAAATGTCATAAATGTGCATTGCATATAAGGTTGCAACCTTTCATTCTGGCGTGGTAGCATTTACATACACCGGGCGGCATCGGAGTTGTCGGTGCAACCGTGACTACCATTGTCCAATTCCCTCTCTCGCTTGAGGGCTAGACTTCCTCGGAGAGTTGGGTCGTAGGATTTCGGGGTACATCCGGAGTACACCCATTTGGCGTGATATGGGGATGAATTGAAGTCGGCTGCAACAACTGATACCGGAAATGAACTGAGAGCAAAAGCTTACCGTATTCTTTTCACTATGTGTATAAGTACTCTCGCTTGGTTCCTAGAGGACTTCGGGGAGGAAAGACGGGTAATTGTGTTCCTTTACTTTATATTATTGTTCTGTACTTAATTGTGATGTATTCATGCTTGCAAAAATGGTTTTCATAAGTTGAACCGGAAAATGAGTTTCAAAACCTATTTCTCGTTCCCCCTCGTTGAGTTCATAAGGACTCACCCTCTTTTATCATCTCAGGTGAAGAAGATCAAGAACAGGTACCAGAGGACGACGTGCCTAACGATGATTCCTTGGAATGATTGCCTGTCCTATGTGCTTTGCTTGTTTATGGACATTTGTGAATACTATGCTACTTGAAGACTATTTCTTTTCATGTTGCTTAATGTTTGTAATGTAAAAGACTCCCGTTGTAATTTGGGGTCTAATTTTAGTTTGTACTGATAATAACTAGACAGACACTACTATGATCGTTTTGCTATTCTCATTGGCTAGTATCTATCATAGGATTATGAAGTATCATGTAAGGACTAAGTAAAATGAACTTATCTAATCTTGAGCAGGCACTCACTATTAAGCTAAGATCAACAGGTAATTTTGTAATGAGGATTAACAAACAGACGAGACATAGTATCATACTAGGTTATAAATCAAACGAGATTTCGAAATAACCAGTAGGCATTTAGATTGATGGTAAATAGTAATCTTAGTTGGAAATGAAATTGAGATTGGAAAATTTGAGGCGTTTAGAGAATTAGGTCAAACCAAAGAGTCCAATTACAGCCGTTATGCTGCCAGTTTTTCGAAAAAATTTGGAGTTTAGGCTAAAGAGTTAAGTATTAAATTTCCATGAACAATTAAGTACAAGATAGATTGGAATGTTTAGATCACACTCTAGTCTAACCTTAAAGGCCGGGTTGGGGCATGCCGGGTTGGGGCGTGACACACAACATACCGTTGGAAAGCTCTCTAAGAGATCTACGACAGGGGTAGCAAGCCTGCTCGGCTGTGCCTATTTTCGGAGCCCAAAATTGAACGTTTTCATCAGTTTTGGGACACTTTTCTTCTTTTGCACTGTTTTTTCGTCCCGGATTGTACATCGTGAGCCCCAAAAAGGACGACAACCTAATCCATCACATTTCTATTACCGGATTCCACTATACCTTGGGCAAAACAAATTCGCTTCATGTAGAGGCTGGGCCCGCAAACCGAGGGCATGGGGTATGGGACCAGGTCTCCGTCACTTCGGTGCCCATAACTTTTGATCCGTAAGGAGTTACGCGGTGCACAGCATACCGTTGGAAAGCTCTCCAAGAGCTCTACGACGGAGACAACATGCCTGCTAGATTGAGCCTATTTTCGGTGCCCAAAAATCGAACATTTTCATCAGTTTCGGGATACTTTTCTTCTTTTGCACTGTTTTTCAGTCCCGGATCGTACGTTGTGAGCTGCGAAAAGGACGACAACCTAATCTATCACATTTCTATTACCGAATCCCACATCACATTGGGCAAGACAACTTCGCTTCACGTAGAGGCTGGGCCCGCAAACCGAGGGTGTGGGGCTTGGGACTAGGTCTCTGTTGCTACGGTGCCCATAACTTTTGATCCGTACGGAGTTACGCGGTGTACACATTCCATTAGAAAGCCCTCTGAGAGCTCTACGATGGGTATAACAAGCCTACTCGGCTGCGCCTATTTCAGAGCCCAAAATTGAACGTTTTTATCAGTTTCGGGACACTTTTCTCCTTTGGCGCTATTTTTTCGTCCGGGTCGTACATCGTGACCCGCTAAAAGGATGACAACTTTGCTTCACGTAGAGGCTGGGCCCGCAAACCGAGGGCATTGGGCTTTGGACCAGGTCTCCGTCGCTCTGGTGCCTATAACTTTTGATCTGTGAGGAGTGACGCGGCGCACATCATATAGTTGGAAAGCTCTCCGAGAGCTCTACAATGGGGGTAGCAAGCCTGCTCGGTTGCGCCTATTTTCTGAAAATTGAACGTTTTCATCAGTTTTGGGACACTTTTCTTCTTTGGCGCTATTTTTCCATCCCGGCTGCTCCTTTTTTCGGAGTCCAAAATCGAACTTTTTTATCTTTTTTGGGACACTTTTCTTCTTTTGCAATGTTTTTCCGTCCCGGATTGTACGTCGTGAGCCGCGAAAAGGATGACAACCTAATCCATCACATTTCTATTACCAAATCCCATGGTACCTTGGGCAAGACAACTTCGCTTAACGTAGAGGCTGGGCCCACAAACCGAGGGCGTGGGGCTTGGAACCAGGTCTCCATCGTTCCAGCGCCCATAACTTTGGATCCGTAAGGAGTTACACGGCGCACAGCATACTGTTGGAAAGCTCTCCGAGAGCTCTACGACGGGGGCAGCAAGCCTACTCTACTGCGCCTATTTTCGGAGACAAAATCGAATGTTTTCATCAGTTTTGGGTCACTTTTTTTCTTTTGCGCTATTTTTCTGTCCCGGATCGTATGTCGTGAGCAGCAAAAAGGAAGACAACCTGATCCATCTCATTTCTATTACCAAATTCCATGGCACCTTGGGCAAGACAACTTCATTTCACGCAGAGGCTGGGCCCGCAAATCGAGGGCGTGGGGCTTAGGACCAGGTCTCAATAGCTCCGGTGCCCATAACTTTTGATCCGTCTGGAGTTACACGGCCACAACATATTGTTGGAAAGCTCTCCGAGAGCTCTACAATGGGGGTAGTAAGTCTGCTCGGCTGCGAGTCTTTTTATAGCCCAAAATTGAACATTTTCATCAGATTCGGGACACTTTTCTTCTTATGCACTGTTTTTCTGTCCCGGATTGTACGTCGTGAGCCGCAAAAAGGATGGCAACCTCATCCATCATATTTCTATTACCGAATCCCACGGTACCTTGGGCAAAACAACTTCGCTTCACGTAGAGGTTGGGCCCGCTAACCGAGGGCGTAGGGCTAGGGACCAGGTCTCCGTCGCTTCGATGCCCAAAACTTTTGATCCGTAAGGAGTTCCGCGGCGCACAGCATACCGTTGGAAAGCTCTCCAAGAGCTCTACGATGGAGATAGCAAGCCTGGTCGATTGAGCCTATTTTCGGAGCCCAAAAATTGAATGTTTTCATTAGTTTTGGGATACTTTTCTTCTTTTGCGCTGTTTTTCTACCCTGGATCGTACGTCGTGAGATGCGAAAAGGATGACAACCTAATCTATCACATTTCTTTTACCGAATCCCACAACACATTGGGCAAGACAACATCACTTCACGTAGAGGCTGGGCCAGCAAACCGAGGGCGTGGGGCTTGGGACCAGGTCTCCGTCGCTCTGGTGCCCATAACGTTTGATCCGTAAGGAGTTACGCGTCGCACAACATACTGTTGGAAAGCTCTCCGAGAGCTCTACGATAGGGGTAGCAAGCCTGCTGGCTGCACCTATTTTTAGAGCCCAAAATCAAACATTTTCATCAGATTCGAAACAATTTTCTTCTTTTGTGCTGTTTTTTCGTCCCGGATTGTACGTCGTAAGCCGCGAAAAGGATGACAACCTAATCCATCACATTTCAATTACCAAATCCCATGGCACCTTGGGCAAGACAACTTCTCTTCACGTAGAGGCTGGGCCCGTAAACCGAGGGCGTATGGCTTGGAACCAGGTCTCCGTCGCTTCGGTGCCCATAACTTTTGATCCGTAAGGAGTTACCTGGTACAAAGCATTCCGTTGGAAAGCCTTCCAAGAGCTCAATGACGGGTGTAACAAGCCTGCTCAGCTGCGCCTATTTTCGGAGCCCAAAATCGAACGTTTTCATCAGTTTTGGGACACTTTTCTTCTTTGGCGCTGTTTTTCTGTCCCGGGTCGTACATCATGACCTGCGAAAAGGATGACAACCTAATCCATCACATTTCTGTTACCGAATCCCACAGTACCTTGGGCAAGACAACTTCGCTTCACGTAAAGGCTAGGCCCACAAACCGAGGGCCTGGGGCTTTGGACCAGGTATCCGTCGCTCCAGTGCGCATAACTTTTGATCCATGAATAGTTACTCAGCGCACACATACAGTTGGAAAGCTCTCCGAGAGCTCTACGATGGGGGTAGCAAGCTTGCTTGGCTGCGTCTATTTTCGGAGCCCAAAATTGAACGTTTTTATCAGTTTTGGGACACATTTCTTCTTTTGCAATGTTTTTCCGTCCTGGATCGTACGTCGTGAGTCGTGAAAAGGACGACAACCTAATCCATCATATTTCTATTACTGAATCCCATGGTACCTTGGACTAGACAATTTCGCTTCACGTAGAGGCTGGGCCTGCAAACCGAGGGCGTGGGGCTTGGGACCAGGTCTCCGTCGCTCCGGCGCCCATAACTTTGGATTCGTAAGGAGTCACGCAGCGCACAGCATTCCGTTGGAAAGCTCTACGAGAGCTCTACGATGGGCGCAGCAGGCCTGCTCGGCTGTGCCTATTTTCGGAGACAAAATCGAACGTTTTCATCAGTTTCGGGACACTTTTATTCTTTTGCGCTATTTTTTCATCCCGGATCGTACGTCGTGAGCAGCAAAAAGGAAGGCAACCTAATCCATCTCATCTCTATTACCAAATCCCATGGCACCTTAGGCAAAACAATTTCGCTTCACGTAGAGGCTGGGCCAGCAAATCGAGGGCATGGGGCTTAGGACCAAGTCTCAGTAGCTCCGGTGCCTATAAGTTTTGATTCGTTTGAAGTTATGCGGCGCACAGCATACTGTTGGAAAGCTCTCTGAGAGCTCTACGATGGGGGTCACAAGTCTGCTTGCTTGCAAGTGTTTTCGGAGCCCAAAATCGAACGGTTTCATCAGTTTTGGGACACTTTTCTTCTTTTGTACTATTTTTCCGTCCCAGATCGTACGTCGTGAGCCGCGAAAAGGACGACAACCTAATCCATCACATTTCTATTACCGAATCCCACGGTACCTTGGGCAAAACAACTTCGCTTCACGTAGAGGCTGGGCTCACAAACCGAGGGCGTGGGGCTTGGGACCAGGTCTCCGTCGCTCCGGCGCCCATAACTTTGGATCTGTAAGGAGTTACGCGGCGCACAGCATACCGTTGGAAAGCTCTCCAAGAGCTCTATGATGGGAGCAGCAAGCCTGCTCAGCTGCGCCTATTTTCGGAGACAAAAGCAAACGTTTTTATCAGTTTCGGGACACTTTTCTTCTTTTGGTCTGTTTTTTCGTCTCGGATCGTACGTCGTGAGCCGCAAAAAGGAAGACAACCTAATCCATCTCATTTCTATTACCAAATCCCACGGCACCTTGGGCAAGACAACTTCGCTTCATGTAGAGGTTGGGCCCGCAAACCGAGGGCGTGGGGCTTGGAACCAGGTCTCAATAGCTCCGGTGCCCATAACTTTTGATATGTATGGAGTTACGCGGCGCACAACATACTGTTGGAAAGCTCTCCGAGAGCTCTACGATAGGAGCAGTAAGCCTGCTCAGCTGTGCATGTTTTTGAAGCCCAAAATCGAAAGTTTTCATCAGTTTCGGGAGACTTTTCTACTTTTGCGCAGTTTTTCTGTCCCGGATCGTACGTTGTCAGCCGCAAAAAGGATGACAACCTAATCCATCACATTTATATTACCCAATCCCACAGTACCTTGGGCAAGACAACTTCGTTTCACGTAGAGGCCGGGCCTGCAAACCGAGGGCGTGGGGCTTGGGACCAAGTCTCCATCGCTTCGGTGCCCATAACTTTTGATTTGTAAGGGGTTACGCGGCGCACAACATACTATTGGAAAGCTCTCAGAAAGCTCTACGACGGGGGCAACAAGCCTGCTAGGCTGTGCCTATTTTGGGAGCCCAAAATCAGACATTTTCATCATTTTAGGGACAGTTTTCTTCTTTGGCGCTATTTTTCGATCCCGGGTCATACGTCGTGAGCCGCGAAAAGGACGACAACCTAATCCCTCACATTTCTATTACAGAATCCCACGATACCTTGGGCAAGAGAACTTCGCTTCACGTAGAGGCCGAGCCCGCAAACTGAGGGAGTGGGGCTTGGAACCAGGTCTCCGTCGCTCCGGTGCCCATAACTTTTGATCCGTAAAGAGTTACGGGGCGCACAACATACCGTTGGAAAGCTCTATGAGAGTTCTACGATGGGGGCAACATGCCTGCTCAGATGCGCCTATTTTCGGAGTCCAAAATTGAACATTTTCATCATATTCGGGATGCTTTTCTACTTTTGCGCTGTTTTTCCGCCCAGATCATACGTCGTGAGCCAAAAAAAGGACGACAACCTAATCCATCACATTTCTATTACCGAATCCCAAATCACCTTGGGCAAGACAACTCCACTTCACGTAGAGGCTGGGCCCGCAAACCGACGGCGTGGGGCTTGGGACCAGGTCTCCGTCACTCTCGTGCCTATAACTTTTGATTCGTATGGAGTTACGCGGCGCACAGCATACCGTTGGAAAGCTCTCCGAGAGCTCTACGATGGGGTCCGCATGCCTACTCAGTTGCACCTATTTTTGGTGCCAAAAATCGAACGTTTTCATCAGTTTCAGAACACTTTTCTTCTTTTGCGCTATTTTTTTGTCCCGAATCGTAAGTCGTGAGCCGCGAAAAGGACTACAACCTAATCCATCACATTTCTATTACCGAATCCCATAACACATTGGGCAAGCCAACTTCGCTTCGCGTAGAGACTGGGCCCGCAAACTGAGGGCGTGGGGCTTGGGACCAGGTCTTCGTCGCTCTGGTGCCCAAAACTTTTGATCCGTAAGGAGTTACATGGTGCACAACATACCATTGGAAAGATCTCCGAGAACTCTACGACAGGGGCAGCAAGCTTGCTCGGCTGTGCATGTTTTCGGAGCCCAAAATTGAAAGTTTTCATCAGTTTCGGGAGACTTTTCTTCTTTTGCGCTATTTTTTTGTCCCGAATCGTACGTTGTGAGCATCGAAAAGGACGACAACCTAATCCATCACATTTATATTACCGAATCCCATCATACCTTGGGCAAGACAACTTCGTTTCACGTAGAGGCGGGCCCACGAACCGAGGGCGTGGGGCTTGGGACCAGGTCTCTGTCGCTTCGGTGCCCATAACTTTTGATCCGTAAGGAGTTACGCAGCGCACAACATACTGTTGGAAAGCTCTCAGAGAGCTCTACGACGGGGGCATCAAGCTTTCTAGGCTGTGCCTATTTTAAGAGCCCAAAATCAAACATTTTCATTAGTTTCGGGACAGTTTTCTTCTTTGGCGCTGTGTTTGGGTCCCGGGTCGTACGTCGTGAGCCGCGAAAAGGACGACAATCTAATCCCTCACATTTCTATTACAGAATCCCACGACACCTTGGGCAAGACAACTTCGATTCACATAGAGGCTGGGCCCGCAAACTGAGAGAGTGGGGCTTGGGACCAAGTCTCTGTCGCTCCGGTGCCCATAACTTTTGATCCGTAAAGAGTTACGCGGCGCACATCATATCGTTGGAATGCTCTATGAGAGTTCTACGACGGGGGCAACAAGCCTGCTCGGATGCGCCTATTTTTAAATCCCAAAATTGAACATTTTCATCATTTTCGGGATATTTTTCTACTTTTGCGTTGTTTATCTTCCCGGATAGTACGTCGTGAGCCGCGAAAAGGACGACAACCTAATCCATCACATTTCTATTACCGAATACCACATCACCTTTTACAAGACAACTCCGCTTCACGTAGAGGCTGGGCCCACAAACCAACAGCGTGGGGCTTGGGACCAGGTCTCCGTCGCTCTAGTGCCCATAACTTTTGATCCGTATAGAGTTACGCGGCTCACAGACAACCATTGGAAAGCCCTATGAGAGCTCTACGATGGAGGCAGCATGCCTTCTCAGCTGCACCTGTTTTTAGAGCCCAAAATAGAACATTTTCATCAATTTCGGAACACTTTTCTTCTTTTGCGCTGTTTTTCCGTCCCGGATCGTACGTCGTGAGCCGCAAAAAGGAAGACAACCTAATCCATCTCATTTCTATTACCAAATCCCATGGCACCTTGGGCAAGTCAACTTTGCTTTACGTATAGGATGGGCCGACAAACCGAGGGTGTGGAGCTTGAGACCAGGTCTCAGTCGCTTCGGTGCCCATAACTTTTGATCCGTATGGAGTTACGCGGCGCACAACATACCGTTGGAAAGCTCTCCGAGAGCTCTACGACAGAGGCAGCAAGCCTGCTCGACTGATCCTATTTTTGGAGCCCAAAATCAAACGGTTTAATCAGTTTTGGGATACTTTTCCGCGAAAAGGACGACAACCTAATCCATCACATTTCTTTTACCGAATCCCACATCACATTGGGCAAGACAACTTCACTTCACGTAGAGGCTGGGCCCGCAAACCGAGGGCGTGGGGCTTGGGACCAGGTCTCCGTCGCTCCGGTGCCCATAACTTTTGATCCGTAAGGAGTTACGCAACGTACAATATACCGTTGGAAAGCTCTCCAAGAGCTCCCGACGGGGGTAGCAAGCTTGCTCGGCTGTGCCTGTTTTCGAAGCCCAAAATCGAACGATTTTATCAGTTTCGGGAGACTTTAGTTATTTGGCGATGTTTTTCCATCCCGTGTTGTATGTCGTTACCCACGAAAAGGATGACAACCTAATCGATCACATTTCTATTACTGAATCCCACCGAACCTTAGGCAAGACAACTTCACTTCACGTAGAGGCTGGGCCTGCAAACCGAGGGCGTGGGGCTTAGGACCAGTTCTCCGTCGCTCCGGTGCCCATAACTTTTGAGTTGCATGGAGTTACGCGTCACACGGCATATCGTTGGAAAGCTCTCCGAGAGCTCTACGACAGGGGTAGCAAGCCTACTCGGTTGCGCCTATTTTTGGAGACCAAAATCAAACATTTTTATCAGTTTTAAGATACTTTTCTTCTTTTGCACTGTTTTTCCATCCCGGATCATACGTCGTGAGCAGCGAAAAGGATAACAACCTAATCCATCAAATTTCTATTACCGAATCCCACGGCACCTTGGGCAAGACAACTTCCCTTCAGGTAGAGGCTGGGCCCGTAAACCGAGGGCATGGGGTTTAGGACCAGGTCTTCGTCGCTTCGGAGCCCATAACTTTTGATCCGTAAGGAGTTACGCGGCGCACAGTATACCGTTGGAAAGCTCTCTCAGAGCTCTACGACGGGGGTAGCAAGCCTGCTCGGTTGCGCCTATTTTCTGAAAATTGAACGTTTTCATCAGTTTTGGGACACTTTTCTTCTTTGGCGCTATTTTTCCATCCCGGGTCGTACGTCGTGACCCACGAAAAGGATGACAACCTAATTCATCACATTTCTATTACCGAATCCCACGGCACCTTGGGCAAGACAACTTCACTTCATGTAGAGACTGGGCCCGCAAACCGAGGGCGTGGGGCTTGGGACCAGGTCTCCGTCTCTCAGGTGCCCATAACTTTAGATCCGTAAGGAGTTAGCGGCGCACAGCATACCGTTGGAAAGCTCTACAAGAGCTCTACTATGGGGGTAGCTAGCCTGCTCGGCTACGCCTATTTTCAGAGCCCAAAATCGAATGTTTTTACCAGTTTTGGGACACTTTGCTTCTTTTGCACTATTTTTCCTTCCCGGATCATACGTCGTGAGCAGCGAAAAGGATGATAACGTAATCCATCAAATTTCTATTATCGAATCCCATGGTACCTTGTTCAAGACAACTTTACTTCACATAGAGGCTGGGCGCGCAAACCGAGGGCGTGGGGCTTGGGACCAGGTCTCTGTCGCTCCGGTGTCCATAACTTTTGATCCGTAAGGAGTTACATGGTGCACAGCAAACCGTTGGAAAGCTCTTTGAGAGCTCTATAATGGGTGCAGCAAGCTTGCTTGGCTGCACCTATTTTCAGAGACAAAATCGAATGTTTTCATCATTTTTGGGACACTTTTTTTCTTTTGCGCTGTTTTTTCATCCCGTATCGTACGTCGTTAGCCGCAAAAAAGAAGACAACCTAATCCATCTCATTTCTATTAGCAAATCCCAAGGCACCTTGGGCAAGACAACTTCGCTTCATGTAGAGGCTAGGCCTGCAAACCGAGGGCGTAGGGCTTGGGACCAGCTCTCAATAGCTCCGGTGGCCATAACTTTTGATCTGTATGGAGTTAAGCGGCGCACAGCATACTGTTGGAAAGCTCTTCGCGAGCTCTACGACAAAGGCAGCATGCCTGCTTGACGGAGCCTATTTTCGGAGCCCAAAATCGAACGTTTTCATCAATTTCGGGACACTTTTCTGCTTTTGCGATGTTTTTTTGTCTCGGATAGTAAGTCACAAGCCGCGAAAAGGACGACAACCTAATCCATCACATTTCTATTACCGAATCCCACATCACATTGGGCAAGACAACTTTGTTTCACGTAGATGCTGGGCCCGCAAACCGAGGGCATGGGGCTTGGGACCAGGTCTCCATCGTTCCCGTGGCCATAACTTTTGATTTGTAAGGAGTTACGCGACGCACAGCATATCGTTAGAAAGTTCTCTGAGAGCTATACGACAAGGGCAGCAAGCCTGCTCAGCTGCGTCTATTTTTGGAGCCCAAAATTGAAAGTTTTTATCAGTTTTGGGAAATTTTTCTTCTTTTGCATTGTTTTTCCGTCCCGGATCGTACGTTGTGAGCCATGAAAAGGACGACAACCTAATCCATCACATTTATATTACCGAATCCCACGGTACCTTGAGCAAGACAACTTCGTTTTACATAGAGGCAGGGCCCGCAAACTGAGGGCGTGGGGCTTGGGACCGGGTCTCCGTCGCACCGGTACCCATAACTTCTGATTTGTATGGAGTTACATGGCTCAAACCATACCGTTGAAAAGCTCTCAAAGAGCTCTACGATGGAGGCAACAAGCCTGCTCGAATGCGCCTATTTTCAGAGCACAAAATTGAACATTTTCATCATTTTTGGTACACTTTTCTTCTTTTGCGCTGCTCGCAAAGCTTTGCAAAGTTTGAAGCATATGTCGGCCTTGAGCTTGTAAATTTCAGATTTGTGTCTTCAAGAAGCACAATTTGAATCATCCTAGCATGGGCATATGCATGTGTCGAGATTTTGGGTGCTTTGAGGAGGGTTTTGCGCTAATTTTTTATTGTTTTGTGTCATAGAATGTCATAGGATGTCTAGATTTAATTTTGAATTATGCAAGCAAGCACAAATGCACACAAGGTGGTCGGCCAAGGCATTGCAAGAATCTGAATTTTTGTCTTGGTTGACCAATATTTTAATTGTGTTTTTGGGATATACAAAGAATAAGGCATAAGGAATAAAGAATGTCTAGCTTTTTGTGAGATTTTGTCTTCTAGTGGGTTGAATTAGCAATTTAATATTAGTTAGTGGGATTTGTAGGATTAACTAATGATCTAGTGCTTCGTGTAAGATGCTTTCTCGATTAGCGTGAGGGCACGCTTTCCTAGGTTTTGGGCACGCACTACGAGACAAGGCACGAACTACTAGACGAATGCATGTTTCCCAAGTAAATGCACGCAACCCTAAATGAATGCACGTAATTCAATGCAAGGCACACAAAATGAAATACAATTCTTAAACCTAGGTCAAAGCACGCAAATCTAGGTTAGGGCACACGAAACGAGGTATCGCACGTAAATCGAGGTCCGGCTTCACACTTTTCGAGAGCTCTACGACGGGGGCAGCAAGCTTGCTCGGCTGCGCTTGTTTTTGAAGCACAAAATTAAACGTTTTCATCAGTTTCGGGACACTTTTCTTCTTTTGCGCTATTTTTCCGTCCCGGATCGTACGTCGTGAGCCACAAAAAGGAAGACAACCTAATCCATCTCATTTCTATTACCAAATCCCATGGCACCTTGGGCAAGACAACTTCGCTTCATGTAGAGGCTGGGCCCGCAAACCGAGGGCGTGGGGCTTGGGACCAAGTCTCAGTAGCTCCGGTGCCCATAACTTTTGATCCGTATGGAGTTACGCGGCGCACATCATACTGTTGGAAAGCTCTCTGAGAGCTCTACAACGTAGGCAGGAAGCTTGCTTGACTGAGCCTATTTTCAGAGCCCAAAATCAAACGTTTCATCAGTTTCGGGACACTTTTCTTCTTTTGCGCTGTTTTTCCGTCCTTGAACGTACGTCGTGAGCAGCGAAAAAGACGACAACCTAATCCATCACATTTCTATTACTGAATCCCACATCACATTAGGCAAGAAAACTCTGCTTCACATAGAGGCTGGGCCCGCAAACCGAGTGCGTGGGGCTTGGGACCAGGTTTTCGTCGCTCCGGTGCCCAAACTTTTGATCCTTAAAGAGTTACGCGGCGTACAACATACCGTTGGAAAGCTCTCCGAGAGCTCTACGAAGGGGGCATCAAATCTGCTCGGCTGCGCCTATTTTCGAAACCTAGAATCGAATGTTTTCAGCAATTTGGGGAGACTTTTCTTCTTTTACGCTGTTTTTTCATTCCGGATCGTACGTCGTGAGCCGCGAAAATGACGATAACCTAATTCACCACATTTCTATAACTGAATCCCATGGTACCTTGGGCAAGACAACTTTGTTTCACGTAGAGGCTGGGCCCACAAACCGAGGGCGTGGGGCTTAGGACCAGGTCTCCATCGCTCCGGTACCCATAACTTTTGATCCGTAATGAGTTACGCGACGCACGACATACCGTTGGAAAGCTCTCCAAGAGCTCTACAACGGGGGTGGCAAGCTTGCTCTGCTGCACCTATTTTCGGAGAAAAAAATAGAATGTTTTCATCAGTTTCGGGGCACTTTTCTTTTTTGGTGCTATTTTTTCATCCCGGATCGTAAGTCGTGAGCCGCGAAAAGGACGATAACCTAATCCATCACATTTCTATTACCGAATCTCACGGCACCTTGGGCAAGACAACTTCGCTTCATGTAGAGGTAGGGCCCGCAAACTGAGGGCTTGGGGCTTGGGGCTTGGGACCAGGTCTCCGTCGCTCCGGTGCCCATAACTTTTGATCCGTAAGTAGTATGCGGCGCACAACATACCGTTGGAAAGCTCTCAGAGAGCTCTACGATGGGGCAGCAAGCCTGCTCAACTGCGCCTATTTTCGGAGCCCAAAATCGAACGTTTTCATCAGTTTCGAGACACTTTTCTTCTTTTGCACTGTTTTTCCATCTCGGATCGTACATCGTGAGCTGCGAAAAGGACGACAAACTAATCCATCACATTTTTATTACTGATACCCATGGCACCTTGGGCAAGACAACTTCGCTTCACGTGGAGGCTGGGCTCGCAGACCGAGGGCGTGGGGCTTAGGACCAGGTCTCCGTCGTTCCGGTGCCCATAACTTTTGATCCGTAAGGAGTTACGCGGCGCCCGGCATACAGTTGGAAAACTCTTCGCGAGCTCTACAATGGGGGGAGCAATCTTACTCGGCTGCACTTGTTTTCAGAGAAAAAAATCGAACGTTTTCATCAGTTTCAGGAGACTTTTCTTCTTTTGCGCTGTTTTTCTGTCCCGGATCGTACGTAGTGAGCCGCGAAAAGGGCGACAACCTAATCCATCACATTTCTATTACCGAATCCTACATCACCTTAGGCAAGACAACTTCGCTTCACGTTGAGGCTGGGCCCGTAAAACGAAGGCGTGGGGCTTGGGACCAGGTCTCCATCGCTCCGGTGCCCATATCTTTTGATCCGTAAGGACTTACGTGGCTCACAACATACCGTTGGAAAGCTCTCAGAGAGCTCTACGATGGGGGCAGCAAGCCTGCTAGGATGCACCTATTTTCAAAGCCCAAAATCCAACGTTTTCATCAGATTTTGGACACTTTTCTTCTTTTGCGCTATTTTTTTATCCCGGATCGTACATCGTGAACCGCAAAAAGGACGAGAACCTAATTCATCACATTTCTATTACCGTATCCCACGGCACCTTTGGCAAGACAACTTTGCTTCACGTAGAGGGTAGGCCCGCAAAATGAGGGCGTGGGGCTTGGGACTAGGTCTCTATCGCTCCGGTACCCATAACTTTTGATCCGTAAGGAGTTACGCGGCGTACAGCATACCGTTGGAAAGCTCTCAGAAAGCTCTACGACTATGCCTATTTTCAAAGACCAAAATTGAACATTTTCATCAGTTTCGGGACATTTTTCTTCTTTTGCATTATTTTTTCGTACCGGATCGTACGTCGTGAGCCGCGAAAAGGACGACAAACTAATCCATCACATTTCTATTACCGAATCCCACGGCACCTTGGGCACGACAACTTCGCTTCACGTAGAGGCTGGGCCCGCAAACCGAGGGCGTGGTACTTGGGACCAGGTCTCCGTCGCTCCGATGCCCATAACTTTTGATCCGTAAGGAGTTACGTAGCGCACAACATATCGTTGGAAAGCTCTCCGAGAGCTCTACGACGGAGGTAGCAAGCTTACTTTGCTGCGCCTATTTTCGGAGCCCAAAATTGAACGTTTTCATTAGTTTCGGTACACTTTTCTTCTTTTGCTCTGTTTTTTCGTCCTGGATCGTACGTCATGAGCCGCGAAAAGGAGGACAACCTAATCTATTACATTTCTATTACCGAATCGTATGGTATCTTGGGCAAGACAACTTTGTTTCACGTAGAGGCTGGGCCCACAAACCGAGGGCGTGGGGCTTGGGACCAGGTTTCCGTCGCTCCAGTGGCCATAACTTTTGATCTGTAAAGAGTTACGCGACGCCCGACATACTGTTGAAAAGCTCTTCGAGAGCTCTACGATAGGGGCAGCAAGCCTGCTCAGCTGTGCCTATTTTTAGATCCCAAAATCAAACATTTTCATCAGACTCGGGATACTTTTTTTCTTTTGTGCTATTTTTTCGACCCGGATCGTACGTCATGAGCCGCAAAAAGGACGATAACCTAATCCATCACATTTCTATTACCGAATCCCACATCACATTGGGCAAGACAACTTCACTTCACGTAGAGGCTGGGCCCGCAAACCGAGGGCGTGGGGCTTGGGACCAGGTCTCCATCGCTCCGGTGCCCATAACTTTTGATTCGTAAGGAGTTACGCGGCGTACAATGTCACGCCCCCAACCCGACCTATGGAGGTTAGACTTGGGTGTGATCTAATCATTCACATTCTTTTACGACTATAACTGATTAACGAAGATTAAGCTTATCTGTTAGACTAGAACTCCAAAAATTCTCCAAAAAAATCGGCAGCATAACGGCTGTAATTGGCTTCTTAGTTTGACCTGATTTTCTAAACGCCTCGAAATATTCAATCTCAAATTCGATTCCAACTAATGTTACTATTTATCACCAATTGATATGTCTACTATTTATCTCAAGTCTCGTTTGATTAACACCTAGCATGGCAACTATGTCTCGTTTATGTGTCAATTCCTGTTACACAAGTACCTGTTGATCTTAGCTTACAAATGAGTACCTACTTAAGATTGGATGGATTCATTTTACTTAGCCCTTTGCCTAACACTTCATAAGCCTGTAGTAGTTACTAATCAAGTAGCAAAACGATCAAATAGGGTGTCTGTCTAGTTATAATCAGTACAAATCAAAATTAGACCCCAAATTACAACGGGGGTCTTTTACAATAACAACGACAAACAACATAAGAGATAATCTTCAAAACAAACATATCGTTCACAAAATGGCCACAATCAAATAAGGCACGTAGGGCAGGAAATCACTCTAAAGAGTCGTCAATAGGCACGTTATCCTTGGGTACCTGTTCCTGATGTTCTTCACCTGTGATGATAAAAGAGGGTGAGTCCTTATGAACTCAGCGAGGGGGAACAAGAAATATGTTTTGAAACTCTTTTTTCGATTGAACTTATGAAAAACCCCTTTTTAGAAACATGTCACGTATCACAAGTAGTAAGGTATGCAAAGTATATGAATCAAATTGAGCAGAAGATACAAATACCAATCATTTCAAGGATACAGTGAGCATTTGCTCTCAATATCATTTTCGATAACGATGGTTGCGGCCGACTTCAATAATCCACTTATCGCTCCCAATTAGGTGTACTCCGGATGTACCCCGAAAACCTACGACCCAACTCTCCGAGGGTGGAATGCCAAGCGAGAGAAGGAATTGGACCATGGTAGTCATGGGAGCACCGGTAAGCCCTATGCCGCCCGGCGTTCATGAAACGCTACCATGCCACAATGAAAGGTTGCAACCTTGTATGCAATGCACATTTATAACATTTAACATATCACATTAGGAGGACAACAAAGTAGGTTGTCTCCGAGCAGTTATAAGATCGCACATTGACAAGTAAACACACGAGGCATGCTTTGATATTTAATTTCACTTATAATACACATGGAGTTATATGAATATTAAACGGGCAGCCATGTAACACATGTAAATCTAGTCAAATAACTCATTTCGGGGTTCACGTAATAAGATAATAAGTTTATACAAGTATGCAACGACGTCTACGTGGGACCGGGTGCAAGAAATGTCTACTTATCAACATGTAATCATCAGGAATCACATTTCAAGCATACTTAACATTTATTAGGCAGCCCACTAACCACACAATTAAACACCATAACCTTAGGATCATCACATAGCGAGTTTCATAGTCAATAGGGTTTCAATTCATGCTTACACATGCGATTAAGCCGCAAGTTGTCACGTAATTAAACCCAAGCCATGCATCGATTAATTAAAACATCCTCAATCATCCAAAACAGTCCACACAACATCCAAGTGCCACAATTCCAAGCTTTCAATACCACAAGAGAAGTTACAATATTTTTCAAAGCATATCACTAAATAAAAACCTCACTGCAATGGTCTGTTTTCCCACAATCATTTAGACAAGCAAACAATCTCCAATTCCAGTGAACAAAATCTCAAATTAAATCTTAATGAGTGATTTAAATCCAGAAACAAACCTCGCATTGTTTGGAGTTCGGATTCAAGAGTTATAGCTAAACCCGTGAGACTACGCAAAACTGTCCAGATTCGTACATATTTCAATACTTTCCATTTTTGAGGGTCTTAGGGTCAGATTTAGCTTTAGTCTATTTCTGACAAACATGTCCAGAACTGAAAAATATAGCAACCTACCAAATTTAATGCATTTTAAATATCATTTACTAGGTAAAATTTGTTTCGTTCTACAAGGACAGTGAACTACCAAAAACCTGCTCCATTTTCCCAGATTTTCCAGATTTAGACACCTTTCGATGTTTTGCTATTTTGGAGACCTTAGAATCAAAATTGGCCTTGGTATATTTCAATGAAAAATTCTTAGAACTGGCAAAACTAGTCACCTACCAATTTTCACGCATTTTAAACATCATTTACTAGGTCAAATGCACCTCGCTCTACCAAGTCATAAATCTGCGAGCTACGCGATTTTACCTATCTTCAGGTTCTTGCCATGCATGGTTACATAAGCTCATGTACACACAGATACAACAAGTACAGAGGTAAATGTAGACATATGAAGGCATGCATATGGTTTTTGAAAGCTTTTAAAAGAGTTTTAGCCCTCACCTTAGCCTATTGATGACAAATGATGCTCAAAATTCTTGAAGATGCACAAAAAGGTCTTCTCTCCTTGCTTGGCCGAGAGAGATTGCTTGATTTCCTTAATTCCTAGCTGAGTTATCATGTTCTTAGTATGTGCATGTGGTTAGAACAAAAGGGAGATGAAAGAAAAGCTATCAAACATACCTAGGGCCGAAATGAAGGGTTTTTGTGTGCTTGCATGCGTTTCTGGCTTCTTGCTTGCTTGGTCGAGCTTCCTAGAGTCCTTGTGTGCCTAGGTGAACCTTAGGAGATGAGCTTAAGCTATGGAGAGTCATGAAGCTACCATGGCCGAGAGGGTGAGAGAAAGAGAGAATGTTTTGAGAAAAATGAAATATTTGTGTCTGTGTGTCGGCTCTATGCTCTCAAAATTCTGATTTTGTGTTGTTACGTTGAGCAATTTGAATTGTGAGGAGACACAATGGTGAGGAGGCCGAGACAAGCATGCATGGTAGGGTATTTTTGGAGCTTTCTATGCATTGTTTGAAGTGATTATGTCATAGTTGTCTATGCTTAGTTTTAATTTATGCAAAGGCTTGTCAACTTGCATCATATGGTCGGCCAAAGAAATGTTCAAATCTGAATTTTGTTATGTTTTGAGCATTATTTTATTGTGTGTGCTTGGGATATGCAAAAGAATAAAGAATAAAGAATAACAATGTTTAGCTTTTGGTGAAATTTTGTCTTCTAGTGAGTTAATTTAGGATTACAATATTAGTTAGTGGAATTTGTAGAATTAATTAATAATCTAGTGCTTCGTGTAAGATACTTTCTTGATTAGCGTGCGGGCACACTTTCCTAGGTTTAGGGCACGCACTACGAGGTAAAGCACGAACTACGAGACGAATGCACGTTTCCCAAGCAAATATACGCAACCCTAAATGAATGCACTTTTCCCAAGCAATTCGATGCAAGGCACATAAAACGAGACACGACTCTTAAACCTAGGTCAAGGCATGCAATTCTAGGTTAAGGCACATGAAACGAGGTATCGCACGCAAATCGAGGTCGGGCCTCACATACAACATACCGTTGGAAAGCTCTTTGAGAACTCTATGATGGGGGCAGCAAGTCTGCTCTGCTGCGCCTGTTTTCGGAGTCCAAAATTGAACGTTTTCATCAGTTTCGGAAAACTTTTCTTCTTTTGCGCTGTTTTTCTATCTCGGATCGGACGTCGTGAGCTGGGAAAAGGAAGACAACCTAATCTATCTCATTTCTATTACCAAATCCCATGGCACCTTGGGCAAGACAACTTCGCTTCACGTAGAGGCTGGGCCCGCAAACCGAGGGCGTGGGGCTTGGGACCAAGTCTCAATCGCTCCGGTGTCCATAACTTTTGATCCGTATGGAGTTACACGACGCACAACATACCGTTGGAAAGCTCTATGAGAGCCCTACGATGAAGGCAACAAGCCTACTTGACTGAGCCTATTTCAGAGCCCAAAATCGAACGTTTTCATTAGTTTCGGGACACCGTTGGAAAGCTCTCCGAGAGCTCTACGACGGGGGCAGCAAGCCTACTCAGTTGCGCCTATTTTCGGAGAAAAAAATTGAACATTTTCATCAGTTTCTGGATATTTTTCTTTTTTTGCGCTGTTTTCCCGTCCCGGATCGTATGTCGTGAGCCACGAAAATGACGACAACCTAATCCATTACATTTTTATTACCGAATCCCACGGCACCTTGGGCAAGACAACTTCGCTTCATGTAGAGGCTGGGCTCGCAAATCGAGGGCGTAGGGCTTGAGACCAGGTCTCTGTCGCTCCGGAGCCCATAACTTTTCATCCGTAATGAGTTACGCGGTGCACAGTAAACCGTTGGAAATTTCTCTGAGAGTTCTACAACGGGGGCAACAAGCCTGCTTGGCTGCGATTGTTTTCGGAGCCCAAAATTGAATGTTTTCATCCGACTCGGGACACTTTTCTTCTTTTGCGCTGTTTTTTCGTCTAGGATAGTACCTCGTGAGCCCGACGAAAAGGACGACAAACTAATCCATCACTTTTCTATTATCGAATCCCACGGCACCTTGGGCAAGACAACTTCGCTTCACGTAGAGGCTGGGCTCCCAAACCGAGGGCGTAGGGCTTTGGACCAGGTCTCCGTCGCTCCGGTGCCCATAACTTTTGATCCATATGAAGTTACACGGCGCCCAGCTTACCATTGGAAAGCTCTCCGAGAGCTCTACAATAGGGGCAGCAAGCCTGCTCGGCTGAGCTTGTTTCAGATAAAAAAATCAAACGTTTTCATCCGTTTCGGGACATTTTTCTTCTTTTGCACTGTATTTCCGTTCCGGATCGTACGTCGTGAGCCGACGAAAAGGATGACAATCTAATCCCATCACATTTCTATTATCGAATCCCACAACACCTTGGGCAAGGTAACTTCGCTTCACGTAGAAGCTGGGCCCGCAAACGGAGGGCGTAGGGCTTAGGACCAGGTCTTTGTCGCTCTGGTGCCCATAACTTTTGATTTGTGAGGAGTTACGTGGCGCACAGCATACCGTTGGGAAGCTCTCCGAGAGCTCTACGATGAGGGCAGCAAGCTTTCTTGGCTGTACCTATTTTTTGAGCCCAAAATTGAACATTTTCATCAGTTTCGGTAGACTTTTCTTCTTTTGCACTGTTTTTCCATCCCATATCATATGTCGTGAGCCCCGAAAAAGATGACAACCTAATCCATCACATTTCTATTATCGAATCCCACGGTACCTTGGGCTAGACAACTTCGTTTCACGTAGAGGCTGGGCCCGCAAACTGAGGGTGTAGGGCTTGGGACCAGGTCTCCGTCGCTCCGGTGTCCATAACTTTTGATCCGTACGGAGTTACACGGCGCCCGACATACTGTTGGAAAGCTCTCCAAGAGCTATACGACAGGGGTAGCAAGCCTGCTTGGCTGCACCTGTTTTTGGAACCCAAAATTGAACGTTTTCATCCGACTCAGGACACTTTTCTTTTTTTGCGCTATTTTTTCATCCCGGATCGTATGTCGTGAGCTGACGAAAAGGACGACAAACTAATCCATCACATTTCTATTACCGAATCCCACGGCACCTTGGGCAAGACAACTTCATTTCACGTAGAGGCTGGGCTTGTAAACCAAGGGCGTAGGGCTTTGGACCAGGTCTTCGTCGCTCCGGTGCCCATAACTTTTGATCTGTATGGACTTACACGGCGCCCAGTATACCGTTGGAAAGCTCTCCGAGAGCTCTACGATGGGGGCAGCAAGCCTGCTCGGCTGAGCTTGTTTTTAGAGAAAAAAATCAAACGTTTTCATCAGTTTCGGGACACTTTTCTTCTTTTGCACTATTTTTCCGTTTCGGATCGTACGTCGTGAGCCGATGAAAAGGACAACAGCCTAATCCATCACATTTCTATTACTGAATCCTATAGCACCTTGGGCAAGACAACTTCGCTTCACGTAGAGGCTGGGCTCGCAAACCTAGGGCGTGGGGCTTAGGACCAGGTCTTCGTCGCTCCGGTACCCATAACTTTTGATCCATAAGGAGTTACGCGGCGTACAGCATACCGTTGGAAAGCTCCCCAAGAGCTCTACGACGGGGGTAGGAAGCCTGCTCGACTGCACCTATTTTTGGAGCCCAAAATCAAACGATTTCATTAGTTTTGGGACATTTTTCTTGTTTGGCGCTGTTTTTCCGTCCCGGGTCGTACGTCGTGAGTCGCGAAATGGACGACAACCTAATCTTTCTAATTTCTATTACCGAATACCATGGCACCTTGGGCAAGACAACTTCGCTTCACGTCGAGGATGGGCTCGCAAACCGAGGGCGTGGGGCTTTGGACCAGGTCTCCGTCGCTCCGGTGCCCATAACTTTTGGTCCGTAATGAGTTATGCGGTGCACAACATACCGTTGGAAAGCTCTCCGAGAGCTCTACGACAGGGTTAGCCAGCCTCCTTAGCTGTGCCTATTTTCGGAGCCCAAAATCAAACATTTTCATCAGTTTCAGTACACTTTTCTTCTTTTGCACTGTTTTTCCGTCCCGAATCGTACGTCACGAGCCGCGAAAAGGACGACAACCTAATCCACCATATTTCTATTACCGAATCCCATGGTACCTTGGGCAAAATAACTTCGCATCACGTAGAGGCTGGGCCCGCAAACCTAGGGCGTGGGGCTTGGGACCAGGTCTCCGTCGCTCCTGTGCCCTTAACTTTAGATTCGAAAGTTGTTAAGTGACGCACAACATACCGTTGGAATGCTCTCCGAGAGCTCTACGATGGGGGTAGCAAGCCTGCTCGGCTGTGCCTATTTTCAGAGCCCAAACTCGAACGTTTTCATCAGTTTTGAAAAAATTTTCTTCTTTTGCACAGTTTTTCCATCCCGGATCGTACGTCGTGAGCCTCGAAAAGGACGACAAACTAGTCCATCACAATTCTATTATCGAATCCCATTGCACCTTGTACAAGACAACTTCGCTTTACTTACAGGCTGGGCCCGCAAACCGAGGGCTTGGGGCTTGGGACCAGGTCTCTGTTGCTCTTGTGCCCATAATTTTTAATCTGTAAGGAGTTACATGGCACACAACATACCGTTGGAAAGCTCTTCGAGAGTTCTACGACGTGGGTAGCAAGCCTGCTCGGCTGTGCCTATTTTTGGAGCCCAAATCAAACATTTTCATCAGTTTCGGGATACTTTTCTTCTTTTGCACTGTTTTTTCATCCCGGATCGTACGTAGTGAGCCGCGAAAAGGACGACAACCTAATCCATCACATTTCTATTACCGAATCCCACAGCACCTTGGGCAAGACAACTTCACTTCACGTAGAGGCTGGGCTCGCAAACCGAGGGCGGGGGGCTTGAGACCAGGTCTCCGTCGCTCCGGTGCCCATAACTTTTGATCCGTAAAGAGTTACATGGCGCACAGCATACCGTTGGAAAGCTCTTCGAGAGCTCTACTACAGGGGCTGCAAGCCTGCTCGACTGCGCCTATTTTTGGTGACCAAAATTGAACGTTTTCATTAGTTTCAGGACACTTTTCTTCTTTTGCGCTATTTTTTCATCCCTGATCGTATGTCGTGAGCCGCGAAAAAGAAGACAACCTAATCCATCTCATTTCTATTACCAAATCCCATGGCACCTTGGGCAAGACAACTTCGCTTCACGTAGAAGCTGGGCCCGCAAACCGAGGGCGTGGGGCTTGGGACCAGGTCTTAGTTGCTCCGGTGCCCATAACTTTTGATCCGTATGGAGTTACGTGGCGCACAGCATACCGTTGGAAAGCTCTTCGAGAGCTCTACGACGAAGGCAGCAAGCCTGCTCGACTGAGCCTATTATCAGAGCCCAAATTCAAAAATTTTCATCAATTTCGGTACACTTTTCTTCTTTTGCGTTATTTTTTCATCCCAGATCGTACGTCGTGAGCTACGAAAAGGACGACAACCTAATCCATCACATTTCTATTACCGAATCCCATATCACATTGGGCAAGAGAACTTCATTTCACGTAGAGGCTGGGCCTGCAAACCGAGTGCGTGGGGCTTAGGACCAGGTCTCCGTCGCTCTGGTGCCTATAACTTTTGATCCATAACAAGTTATGCGGCGCACAACATACCGTTGGAAAGTTGTCTGAGAGATCTACGACAGGGGCAGCAAGCCTGCTCGGCTGCGCCTATTTTTGGAACCCAAAATTGAACGTTTTCATCAGATTCGGGACACTTTTCTTCTTTTACGCTATTTTTTCATTCCGGATTGTACGTTGTGAGCCGCGAAAAGGACAATAACCTAATCCATCTCATTTCTATTACCGAATCCCACAGCACCTTGTGCAAGACAACTTCGCTTCATGTAGAGGCTGAGCCCGCAAACCGAGGGCGTGGAGCTTGGGACCAAGTCTCTGTCGCTCCGGTGCCCATGACTTTTAATTCATAAGGAGTTACGCGGCGCACAACATACCGTTGGAAAGCTCTCCAAAAGCTCTATGACGGGGGTAGCAAGCCTGCTCAGCTGTGCCTATTTTCGGAGTCCAAAATCGAACATTTTCATCTGTTTCGGGATAATTTTCTTCTTTTGCACTATTTTTTCGTCCAGGACCGTACGTTGTAAGCAGGGAAAAGGACGACAAACTAATCAATCACATTTCTATTATCGAATCCCACAGCACCTTGTACAAGACAACTCGCTTCATATAGAGGCTGGGCCAGCAAACCGAGGGCGTGGGGCTTGGGACCAGGTCTCTGTCGCTCCGGTGGCCATAACTTTTGATCCGTAAGGAGTTGCGCGGTGCACAACATACAGTTGGAAAGCTATCCGAGAGATCTACGACGGGTGTTGCAAGCCTGCTTAGCTGTGCCTACTTTCGGAGCCCAAAATCGAACGTTTTCATCAGTTTTGGGACACTTTTCTTCTTTTGCACTGTTTTTCCATCCCGGATCGTACGTCGTGAGCGTCGAAAATGTTGACAACCTAATCCATCACATTTCTATTACCGAATCCCACAACACCTTGGGCAAGACAGCTTCACTTCACGTAGAGGCTGGGCCCGCAAACTGAGAGCGTGGGACTTGGGACTAGGTCTCCGTCGTTCCAGTGCCCATATCTTTTGATCTATAAGGAGTTACGCAGCGCACAACAAACCGTTGGAAAGCTCTCTGAGAGCTCTACGACGGGGGCAGCAAGCCTGCTCGGTTGCACCTATTTTTGGAGTCCAATATCAAATGTTTTCATCTGTTTCGAGATGCTTTTTTTCTTTTGCGCTGTTTTTCTGTCTTGGATCGTACGTCGTGAGCCACAAAAAGGAAGACGACCTAATCCATCTCATTTTTACTACCAAATCCCATGGCACCTTGGGCAAGAAAATTTCGTTTCACGTAGAGGCTGAGCCCGCAAACCGAGGGCGTGGGGCTTGGGACCAGGTCTCAGTCGCTCCGGTGCCCATAACTTTTGATTCGTATGGAGTTACGCGACGCACAGCATACCGTTGGAGTTACGACGAAGGCAGCAAGCCAGCTTGACTGAGCCTATTTTCAGAGCCCAAAATCAATTGTTTTCATCAGTTTTGGGACACTTTTCTTCTTTTGCGCTATTTTTTCATCCTGGATCGTATGTCGTGAGCAGCGAAAAGGACGACACCCTAATCCATCACATTTCTATTACCGAATCCCACATCACATTGGGCAAGACAACTTCGCTTCAGAGCCCAAAATCAATTGTTTTCATCAGTTTTGGGACACATTTCTTCTTTTGTGCTGTTTTCTGTTCCGGATCGTACGTCGTGAGCCGCGAAAAGGACGACAACCTAATATATCATATTTCTATTACCGAATCCCACATCACATTGGGCAAAACAACTTCGCTTCACGTAGAGGCTGGGCCCGCAATCCAAGGGCGTGGGGCTTGAGACCAGGTCTCCGTCGCTTAGGTGACCATAACTTTTGATCCATAAGGAGTTACGCGGTGCACAGCATACCGTTGGAAAGCTCTCCCGGAGCTCTACAATGGGGGCAGCAATCCTGCTCGGCTGTGCCATTTTTTGGAGCCAAAAATGGAACATTTTTTCAGTTTTGGGAGACTTTTCCTCTTTTTCGTTGTTTTTCCGTCACGGATCGTACGTCGTGAGCCGCGAAAATGACAACAACCTAAACTTTCACATTTCTATTACCGAATCCCACGGTACCTTGGGCAAGACAACTTCATTTCAC
Source organism: Ehretia macrophylla (assembly GCA_037974665.1). Lineage (NCBI taxonomy): Eukaryota > Viridiplantae > Streptophyta > Magnoliopsida > Boraginales > Ehretiaceae > Ehretia > Ehretia macrophylla. The sequence goes on along the minus strand of CM075779.1, from coordinate 28,749,526 downwards.
ATAGAGGCAGGGCCTGCAAACTGAGGGCGTGGGGCTTGCGACCAAGTCTCCATCACTCCGGTGCCCATAACTTTTGATCCGTAAGGAGTTATGCGGCGTACGGCCTACCGTTGGAAAGCTCTTCGAGATGTCTACAATAGGGGCAGCAAGCCTGCTTGGTTGCACCTATTTTCAGAGCCCAAAATTGAACATTTTCATTAGATTCGGGACACTTTTCTTCTTTTGTGCTATTTTTTCATCCTAGATTGTACGTCGTGAGCCGTGAAAAGGACGACAACCTCATCCATCACATTTCTATTACCGAATGCCACGACACCTTGGGCAAGACAACTTCACTGCACGTAGAGGCTGGGCCCGCAAATCGAGGGTGTGGGGCTTGGGACCAGGTCTCCGTCACTCTGGTGCCCATATCTTTTGATCCATAAGGAGTTACGCGGCGCACTACAAACGGTTGGAAAGCTCTCTGAGAGCTCTACGATAGGGGCAGCAAGCCTGCTTGAGGGCGCCTATTTTTGGAGCCCAAAATTGAACGTTACCATCAGTTTTGGGACATTTTTCTTCTTTTGCGATATTTTTTCGTCCCGGATCGTACATCGTGAGCCTCGAAAAGGACGACAACCTAATCCATCGCATTTTTATTACTGAATCCCACTGTACCTTGGGCAAGACAACTTTGTTTCACGTAGAGGCTGGGCCCGCAAACTAAGGGCGTGGGGCTAGGGATCGGGTCTTCGTCGCTTCGGTGCCCATAACTTTTGATTTGTAAGGAGTTACGCGGCGTACATCATACCGTTGGAAATCTCTCCGAGAGCTCTACGACGGGGGCAACAAGCCTGCACGGCTGCGCCTGTTTTCGGAGTACAAAATCTGATGTTTTCATCAATTTTGGAAGACTTTTCTTCTTTTGCGTTGTTTTTTCGTCCCGGATCGTACGTTGTGAGCCGCGAAAAGGAAGACAACCTAATCCATCACATTTCTATTATTGAATCCCATGGTACCTTGGGCAAGACAACTTCGTTTCACGTAGAGGTTGGGCCCGCAAACCGAGGGCGTAGGGCATGGGACCAGATCTCTGTCGCTCTGGTGCCCATAACTTTTGATCCGTAAGGAGTTACGCAATGCACAGTAAACCGTTGGAAAGCTGTCTGAGAGCTCTACGTCGGGGGCAACTAGCCTGCTCGGCTGCACATGTTTTTGGAGCCCAAAATAGAACATTTTCAACAGTTTCGGGACACTTTTCTTCTTTTGCTTTGTTTTTCATCCCGGATCGTACGTCATGAGCCTCGAAAAGGACGACAAACTAATCCATCCCATTTCTATTACCGAATACAACGGCACCTTGGGCAAGACAACTTCGCTTCACGTAGAGGCTGGGCCCGCAAACCGAAGGCGTGGGGCTTGGGACCAAGTCTCCGTCGCTCCAGTACCCATAACTTTTGATCCGTAAGAAGTTACGCTGCGTGTAGCATACCGTTGGAAAGCTCTCAGAGAGCTCTACAACGGGGCAGCAAGCCTGCTCGACTGCACTTGTTTTCGGAGCCCAAAATTGAACATTTTCATCAGTTTTGGAACACTTTTCTTCTTTTGCTCTATTTTTCCGTCCCGGATCCTACGTCGTGAGCCACGAAGAGGACGACAAATTAATCCATCACATTTCTATTACCGAATCCCACTATACCTTGGGCACGACAATTTCGCTTCATGTAGAGGCTGGGCCCGCAAATCGAGGGCGTGGTGCTTGGGACCAGGTCTTTGTCACTCCGGTGCCCATAACTTTTTTTTTTTGCCAAAAGCAAGTGGGTGTGTATATCATTCAACTTTTAAAATTTACATCATACAAAAATAAATGTCAATCAGCGTGTGAGATCATCTATATTCCAGGCTCTACAAATGGCCTGGTTAAGAAGAGAATTTTTAACTTTCCTAAACATAAACATTTTAGTTCTAACGTCAAAGGAAATATTGTTGAAAATATCATCTTCACTTCCAAATTCCTTGTTGTAAAGTCGAGAATTCCTCTCTCGCCAAATGTGGAAAACAAAAGCTCCAAGGAAGAGCTTCATTGTGAAGATCTGGAAGGTGGGCATGGAGGCTCTCTGAATAAGCCAAGCTGCAGTATCATTCCATCTCCTCAAATCAGGGGGGCCCTTGCACATCTTCCATCCCCTTTTCCAAATTCGCCGGGTAAATGAGAAATCACCAAATAAGTGGGTTTTGTCTTCCATGTAAAGATGGCAAAGTAAGCATGAAGGATCAATGTTAAACCCCCAGGAAATCAGTCGGCTTCTCGTTGGAAGCCTATCAATCCAAAACAGCCAAGAACAAAAAGAGTGTTTTGGTGTTGCATGCTTAAACCAAATCAAGTGATGCCACTTAACAACAGGGTTATTCGGCTTAAGAAGTTTCCAAGCCCAGGTTGTGTTGAATTTGCCATTGAATGCATTAATCCAATAGAAGCTATCATTGGTACCACAATGAGTGATGTCACCCAGGTTCTCTTTGATGAAGGAGATAATAGGCCTATCACTAGGCCAATGCCAACGACCCTCCAAAATGAAATCTGAAACCATACAGTCAATATTAAACCCAGCCTGAACGATATCCTGAGTATCAAAGATATCAGAGAGACATCCCATTGGATGCCAATAATCATACCAAAATCGAGTATTCCTACCATCACCAATTTTATAGCAAATAAGTTTCCTGGCCGTGTCCCTTAGTTGGAGGATTTTGCGCCATGCCCATGAGGGATTCCTCGGCATAGGCAGTTCCCAAATGTCATAGGCACGAAGGTAAACATCTTGACCCATAACTTTTGATCCATAAGGAGTTACGCGGTGTACAGCATACCGTTGGAAGGCTCTTAGAGAGCTCTACGTCGCAGCAGAAAGCCTGCTCAACGGCGCCTGTTTTCAGATCCCAAAATTGAACGTTTTCATTAGTTTTAGTACACTTTTCTTCTTTTGCGCTATTTTTCCGTCCCGGATCGTATGTCTTGAGCCGCGAAAAGGACGATAACCTAATCCATCACATTTCTATTACTGAATCCCATATTACATTGGGCAAGACAACTTCGCTTCATGTAGAGGCTGGGCCGGCAAACCAAGGGCGTGGGGCTTGGGACCCGGTCTCCGTCGTTCTGGTGCCCATAACTTCTGATCCGTAAGGAGTTACGCAGCGTACAGCATACCGTTGGACATCTCTCCGAGAGATCTATGACGGGGGCAGCAATCCTCCACTGCTGCGCCTGTTTTCAGAGACCAAAATCTAACGTTTTCATCAATTTCGGGAGAGTTTTCTTCTTTTGCGTTGTTTTTTCGTCTCGGATCGTACGTCGTGAGCCGCAAAAATGAAAACAACCTAATCCATCACATTTCTATTACCGAATCCCATGGTACCTTGGGCAAGACAACTTCATTTCACGCAGACGCTGGGCCCAAAAACCGAGGGCGTAGGGCTTAGGACCAGGTCTCCGTCGCTCCGGTGCCCATAACTTTTGATCCATAAGGACTTACGCGGCGTACAGCATACAGTTGGAAAGCTCTCTGAGAGCTCTACGAGGGGGGCCGCAAGCCTACTCGGCTGCACCTATTTTCGCAGCCAAAAATTGAACATTTTCTTATTTTGCGCTGTTTTTCCGTTCCGGATCGTTCGTTGTGAGCCGTGAAAAGGACAACAACCTAATCCATCACATTTCTATTACCAAATCCCACAGTACCTTGGGCAAGACAACTTCGTTTCACGTACAGGCTGGGCCTGCAAACCGAGGGCGTGGGGCTTGGGACCAGGTCTCCATCGCTCCGGTGCCCATAACTTTTGATCCATAAGGAGTTACGCGGTGCACGACATACCGTTCGAAAGCTCTTCGAGAGGTCTACGACGGGGGCAGCAAGCCTGCTCGGCTGCACCTATTTTCGGAGAAACAAATCGACCGTTTTCATCAATTTCAGGACACTTTTCTTCCTTTGCGCTATTTTTTCATCCCGGATCGTACGTCATGAGCTGTGAAAAGGACGACATCTTAATCCATCACATTTCTATTACCGAATCCCACGGTACTTTGGGCAAAACAACTTCACTTCATGTAGAGGCTGGGCCCGCAAACCGAGGGCGTGGGGCTTGAGACCAGGTTTCCATCGCTACGGGCCCATAATTTTTGATCTGTAAGTATTTATACGGCGCACAGTACACCGTTGGAAAGCTCTCCGAGAGCTCTACGACGAAGGCAGCAATTCTGGTCAACTGAGCCTATTTTCTGAGCCCAAAATCGAACATTTTCATCAGTTTTGGGACTCCTTTTTTTTGCGCTGTTTTTTCGTCTCGGATCGTACGTCGTGAGCCACGAAAAGGACGACAACCTAATCCATCACATTTATATTACCGAATCAAACATCACATTGGGCAAGACAACTTCGCTTCACGTAGAGGCTAGGCCCGCAAACCGAGGGATTGGGGCTTGGGACAATGTCTCCGTCACTCCGGTGCCCATAACTTTTGATCCGTAAGGAGTTATGCGGTGCACAGCATACCGTTCAAAATCAAACATTTTCATCAATTTTGGGAGACTTTTCTTCTTTTGCGCTGTTTTTCCATCCCGGATCTTACGTCATGAGCCGCGAAAAGATCGACAACCTAATCCATCACATTTCTATTAACGAATCCCGCAATACCTTGGGAAAGACAACTTCATTTCACGTAGAGGCTGGGCCCGTAAATTGAGGGCGTAGGGCTTGGGACTAGGTCTCCATTGCTCCGGTGCCCATAACTTTTGATTCGTAAGGAGTTACACAACTCACAGCATACCGTTGGAAAGCTCTCCGAGAGCTCTACGACGGTGGCAGCAAGCTTGCCTGGCTGTGCCTATTTTCGGAGTAAAAAATCAAACGTTTTCATCAGATTCGGGACACTTTGCTTCATTTGCGCTACTTTTTCATCCCGGATTGTACGTCGTGAGCCGTAAAAAGGACGACAACCTAATCCATCACATTTCTATTACCGAATCCCACGGCATCTTGGGAGAGACAACTTCGCTTAACGTAGAGGTTGGGCCCGCAAATCGAGGGCGTAGGGCTTAGGACTAGGTCTCCGTCACTCTAGTGCCATAACTTTTGATTCGAAACGAGGTACGCGGTGCACAGCATACAGTTGGAAAGCTCTCTGATAGCTCTACGACGTGGGCAGCAAGCCTTCTTGGCTGCACCTATTTCGGAGTCTAAAATCGAACGTTTTCATCAGATTCGGGACACTTTTCTTCTTTTGCACTGTTTTTCCGTCCCGGATTGTACATCGTGAGCCGCGAAAAGGATGACAAACTAATCCATCACATTTCTATTACCGAATGCCATGGCACCTTGGGCAAGAGAATTTTACTTCACGTAGAGGCTAGGCCCACAAACCGAGGGCGTAGGGCTTGAGACCAAGTCTCCGTTGCTCCGGTGCCTATATCTTTTGATCCGTAACGAGTTACGCGGCGCACAGCAAACTGTTGGAAAGCTCTCCGAGAGTTCTACGATTGGGGTAGCAAGCCTGCTCGGCTGTGCCTATATTTGGGGCCCAAAATAGAACATTTTCATCAGTTTCGGGACATTTTTCTCCTTTTACGCTGTTTTTCCGTCCCGGATCGTACATCGTGAGCCGTAAAAGGACAACAACCAAATCTATCACATTTCTATTACCGAATCCCATGATACCTTGGGCAAGACAACTTCGTTTCACGTAGAGGCTGGGCCCGCAAACTGAGGGCGTGGGGCTTAGGACCAGGTCTCCGTCGCTCCGGTGCCTATAACTTTTGATTCGTACGGAGTTACACGGTGCCCGGCATACAGTTGGAAAGCTCTCCGAGAGCTCTAAGACAGAGGTAACAAGTCTGCTCGGGTGAGTTTGTTTTCCGTGAAAAAAATTGAACGTTTTCATCAGTTTCGGGACACTTTTCTTCTTTTGCACTATTTTTTTGTCCCGGATCGTACGTCTTAAGCCGCGAAAAGGACGACAACCTAATCCATCACATTTCTATTACCGAATCCCACGACACCTTGGGCAAGACAACTTCGCTTCACGTAGAGGCTGGGCCCGCAAACCGAGTGTGTGGGGCTTGGGACCAGGTCTTCGTCGTTCTTGTGCCCATATCTTTTGATCCGTAAGGAGTAACACGGCGCATAGCAAACCGTTGGAAAGATCTCCGAGAGCTTTACGACGGGGGCAGCAAGCTGCTTGGATGCGCCTATTTTCGGAGCCCAAAATTGAACATTTTTTAATCAGTTTTGGGACACTTTTATTCTTTTGCTTTGTTTTTTCATCTTGGATCGTACGTCTTGAGCTGCGAAAAGGACGACAAACTAATCCATCATATTTCTATTATCGAATCCCACGACACCTTAGGCAAGACAACTTCGCTTTACGTAGAGGCTGGACCTGCAAACCGAGGGCGTGGGGCTTGGGACCAGGTCTCCGTCGCTCCAGTGCCCATATCTTTTGATCCGTAAGGAGTTACGCGGCGCACAACAAACGGTTGGAAAGCTCTCCGAGAGCTCTACGACTGGGGCAGCAAGCCTGCTTGGGGGCACCTATTTTTGGAGCCCAAAATTGAACGTTACCATCAGTTTTGGGACACTTTTCTTCTTTTGCAATGTTTTTCCGCCCCGGATCGTACATCGTGGCCTCGAAAAGGACGACAGCCTAATCCATCACATTTTAATTACCTAATCCCACTGTAACTTGGGCAATTCAACTTCGTTTCACGTAGAGGCTGGGCCCGCAAACTGAGGGCGTAGGGCTAGGGATCGGGTCTCCGTCTCTCCGGTGCCCATAACTTTTGATCCGTAAGGAGTTACGCGGCGCACAGCATACCGTTGGAAAGCTCTCTGAGAGCTCTACGAAGAGGGCAGCAAGGCTACTCGGCTATGCCTATTTTCGGAGCCCAAAATTGAACATTTTCATCAATTTCAGGAGACTTTTCTTTTTTTTGCGCTGTTTTTCCGTCCCGGATCGTACGTCGTGAGCTGCGAAAAGGTCGACAACCTAATCCATCACATTTCTATTAACGAATCCCACAGTACCTTGGGCAAGATAACTTCGTTTCACGTAGAGGCTGGGGCCGCAAACCGAGGGCGTGGGGCTTAGGACCAGGTCTCCGTCACTCCGGTGGCCATAACTTTTGATCCGCAAGGAGTTACGCAGCTCACAGCATACTGTTGGAAAGCTCTCCGAGAGCTCTACGACGGTGGTAGCAAGCCTGCTCGACTGCGTCAATTTTTGGAGAAAAAACTCGAACATTTTCATAAGATTCAGGACACTTTTCTTCTTTTGTACTATTTTTCTGTCCCGGATTGTACGTTGTGAGCCGCGAAAAGGACGACAACCTAATCCATCACTTTTCTATTACCGAATCCCATGGCACCTTGGGCAAGACAACTTCGCTTCACATAGAGGCTGGGCCTACAAATCGAGGGCGTGGGGGTTGGGACCAGGTCTCCGTCGCTCAGGTACCTATAACTTTTGATCCGTAACGAGTTACGCAGCGCACAGCATACCGTTGGAAAGTTCTCCGAGAGCTCTACGACGGGGGCAACAATCCTTCTTGGCTGCACCTATTTTCGGAGCCCAAAATTGAACATTTTCATTAGATTCGGGACACTTTTCATCTTTTGCGCTGTTTTTTCGTCCCGAATTATACGTCGTGAGCCGCAAAAAAGACGACAACCTAATCCATCACATTTCTATTACTAAATGCAAGACAACTTCACTTCATGTAGAGGCTGGGCCCGCAAACTGATAGCGTGGGGCTTGGGACCAGGTCTCCGTCGCTCCGGTGCCTATATCTTTTGATCTGTAAGGAGTTCCGTGGTGCACAGCAAACCGTTGGAAAGCTCTTCGAGAGTTCTACGACCAGGGCAGCAAGCCTACTCGACTGCACCTATTTTCGGTGCCCAAAATAGAACGTTTTCATCAGTTTCGAGACACTTTTCTTTTTTTGCGTTGTTTTTCCGTCCTAGATCGTACATCGTGAGCCGCGAAAAGGATGACAACCTAATCTATCACATTTCTATTACCGAATCCCATGGTTCCTTGGGCAAGACAACTTCGTTTCACGTAGAGGCTGGGCATGCAAACTGAGGGCGTGGGGCTTGGGACTAGGTCTCCGTCGCTCCGGTGCCTATAACTTTTGATTCGTATGGAGTTACACGGCTCCCGGCTTACCGTTGGAAAGCTCTCCGAGAGCTCTAAGACAGGGGCAGCAAGTCTGCTCGACTGAGTTTGTTTTCGCAGAAAAAAAAATCAAACGTTTCATCAGTTTCGGGACACTTTTCTTCTTTTACATTGTTTTTCTCTCTCAGATCGTACGTCGTGAGTCGCAAAAAGGACGACAACCTAATCCATCACATTTCTATTAACGAATCCCACAGTACCTTGGGCTACACAACTTCGCTTCACGTAGAGGCTGGGCCCGTAAACCGAGGGCGTGGGGCTTGGGACTAGGTCTCCGTCGCTCCGGTGCCCATATCTTTTGATCCGTAAGGAGTTATGCGGCGCATAGCAAACCGTTGGAAAGCTCTCCGAGAGCTTTATGACGGGGGCAGCAAGCCTGCTTGGCTGCGCCTATTTTCTGAGCCCAAAATTGAACATTTTTTCATCAGTTTTGGGACACTTTTCTTCGTTTGCTTTGTTTTTCCATCCAGGATTGTAAGTCGTGAGCTGCAAAAAGGACTACAAACTAATCCATCACATTTTTATTACCGAATCCCACGACACCTTGGGCAAGACAACTTCGCTTCATGTAGAGGCTGGGCCCTTAAACCGAGGGCGTGGGGCTTAGGACCTAGTCTCCGTCGCTCCGGTGCCCATAACTTTTGATCCGTAAGGAGTTACGTGATGCACAGCATACCGTTGGAAACTCTCAGAGAGCTCTACAACGGGGCCAGCAAGCCTACTAGGCTGTGCGTGTTTTCGGAGCCCAAAATCGAACGTAATCATCATATTTGGGACACTTTTCTTCTTTTGCGCTATTTTTTTCGGTCCCGTATCGTACATCGTGAGTTGTGAAAAAGACGAGAACCTAATCCATCACATTTCTATTACCGAATCCCACAGTACCTTCGGCAATACAACTTCGCTTCACGTAGAGGATGGGCCCGCAAAACGGGGGCGTGGGGCTTGGGACGAGGTCTCCGTCGCTCCGGTGCCCATAACTTTAGATCCGTAAAGAGTTACGCGGTGTGCAGCATACCGTTGGAAAGCTCTCAGGGAGCTCTACGACGGGACAGAAAGCCTGCTCGACTTTGCCTATTTTCGGAGCCCAAAATCGAACGTTTTTATTATTTTTGGGATATTTTTATTCTTTTGCGCTGTTTTTCTGTCCCAGATCATACATCGGGAGCCGCGAAAAAGGACGACAAACTAATCCATCATATTTCTATTACTGAATCCCACGGCTCCTTGGGTACGACAACTTTGCTTCACGTAGAGGCTGGGCCTACAAACTGAGGGCGTGGTGCTTGGGACCAGGTCTTCGTTGCTCCGGTGCCCATAGCTTTTGATCCGTAAGGAGTTACTCGGCGCACAACATACCGTTAGAAAGCTCTCTGAGAGCTCTACGATGGGGGCAACAAGCCTACTAGGCTGTACCTATTTTCGGAGTCCAAAATTGAATATTTTTCATCAGTTTTGGGACACTTTGCTTCTTTTGCTTTGTTTTTCCGTCCTGGATCGTACGTCGTGAGCCGCGAAAAGGACGACAAACTAATCCATCATATTTCTATTACCGAATCCTACGACACCTTGGGCAAGACAACTTCGCTTTAGGTAGAGGCTGGGCCCGCAAACCGAGGGCGTGGGGCTTGGGACCAGGTCTCTGTCGTTCCGGTGCCCATAACTTTTGATTCGTTAGGAGTTACGCGGCATACAACAAACCGTTGAAAAGCTCTTAGAGAGCTCTACGACGGGGGTAGCAAGCCTACTAGGCTGCGCCTATTTTCGGAGCCCAAAATCGAACAAAATCATCAGATTCGGGACACTTTTCTTCTTTTTGGCTATTTTTTTATCCCATATCGTACATCGTGAGCTGCGAAAAGGACAAGAACCTAATCCATCATATTTCTATTACCGAATCCTATAGTACCTTGGGCAAGACAACTTCGCTTCACGTAGAGGCTGGGCCCGTAAACCGAGGGCGTGGGGCTTAGAACCAGGTCTCCGTCGCTCCGGTGCCCATAACTTTTGATTCGTAAGGAGTTACGCGGCGTGCAGCATACCGTTGGAAAGATCTCAGAGAGCTCTACGATAGGGCAGAAAGCCTGCTCAACTGCGCCTATTTTTTGAGACCAAAATCGAACGTTTTCATCATTTTTGGGACACTTTTCTTCTTTTGCGCTGTTTTTCCGTCCCAGATCGTACGTCGTGAGTCGCGGAAAAGGACGACAAACTAATCCATCATATTTTTACTACCGAATCCCACGGTACGTTGGGCACGACAACTTTGCTTCACGTAAAGGCTGGGCCCGCAAACTGAGGGCGTGGTTCTTAGGACCAGGTCTCCGTCGCTCAGGTGCCCATAAATTTTGATCCGTACGAAGTTACGTAGCGCACAGCGTACCGTTGGAAAGCTCTCTGAGAGTTCTACGACGAGGGCTGCAAGGCTGCTCGGCTGCGCTTGTTTTCGAAGCCCAAAATCGAACAGTTTCATCAATTTTGGGAGACTTTTCTTCTTTTGTGCTGTTTTTTCATCCCGGATCGTACGTCGTGAGATGCAAAAAGGTCGACAACCTAATCCGTCACATTTCTATTAACGAATCCCGCAGTACCTTGGGCAAGACAACTTCGTTTCACATAGAGGCTGGGGCTGCAAACCGAGGGCGTGGGGCTTGGGACTAGGCCTCCGTCGCTCCGGTGGCCATAACTTTTGATCCGTAAGGAGTTACGCAACTCACAGCATACCGTTGGAAAGCTCTCCGAGAGCTCTACGATGGTGGCATCAAGCCTGCTCGGCTGCGCTGATTTTCGGAGAAAAAAATTGAACATTTTCATAAGATTCGGGATACTTTTCTTCTTTTGCTCTATGTTTTCGTCCCAGATTGTATGTCGTGAGCCGCGAGAAGGACGACAACCTAATCCATCACATTTCTATTACCGAATCCCACGATACCTTGGGTAAGACAACTTCGCTTCACGTAGAGGCTGGGCCCGCAAATCGATGGCGTGGGGCTTGGGACTAGGTCTCCGTCGCTCCGGTGTCCATAACTTTTGATCCGTAAGGTGTTACGCGGCGCACAACATACCGTTGGAAAGTTCTCCGAGAGCTCTACGACGGAGGCAACAAGCCTTCTTGGCTGCACCTATTTTCGGAGCCCAAAATCGAATGTTTTCATTAGATTCGGGACACTTTTCTTCTTTTGCACTATTTTTTCATCCTGGATTATACGTCGTGAGTCGCGAAAAGGACGACAACCTAATCCATCACATTTCTATTACCGAATACCATGGCACCTTGGGCAAGACAACTTCGCTTCATGTAGAGTCTGGGCCCGCAAACTGAGGGGGTGGGGCTTGGGACTAGGTCTCCGTCGCTCCGGTGCCTATATCTTTGGATTCGTAAGGAGTTACGCGGTGCACAGCAAACCGTTGGAAAGCTCTCCGAGAGTTCTACGATTGGGGCAGCAAGCCTACTCCGCTGCGCCTATTTTTGGGGCCCAAAAAAGAATGTTTTGATCAGTTTCGAGGCACTTTTCTTCTTTTGCACTGTTTTTCCGTCCTGGAGCGTACATCGTCGAAAAGGACGACAACCTAATCTATCACATTTCTATTACCGAATTCCGTGGTTCCTTGGGCAAGACAACTTCATTTCACGTAGAGGCTGGGCCCGTAAACTGAGGGCGTGGGGCTTAGGACCAGGTCTTCGTCGCTCCGGTACCTATAACTTTTGATCCGTACAGAGTTACACGGCGCCCGGCTTACCGTTAGAAAGCTCTCCAAGCGCTCTAAGACGGGGGCAGCAACTATGCTCGGCTGAGTTTGTTTTCAGAGAATAAAATCAAACGTTTTCATTAGTTTTGGGACACTTTTCTTCTTTTGCGTTATTTTTCTGTCCCGGATCGTACGTCGTGAGCCGCGAAAAGGATGACAACCTAATCCATCACATTTTTATTACTGAATCCCACAGCACCTTGGGCAAGACAACTTCGCTTCACGTAGAGGCTAGGCCCGCAAACCGAGGGCGTGGGCTTGGGACCAGGTCTCCGTCGCTCCGGTGCCCATATCTTTTGATCCGTAAGGAGTTGCGCAGTGCATAGCAAACTGTTGGAAAGCTCTCCAAGAGCTTTACGACAGGGGCAGCAAGCCTGCTTGGCTGCGCCTGTTTTTGGTGCCCAAAATTGAACATTTTTTCATCAGTCTTGGGACACTTTTCTTCGTTTGCTTTGTTTTTCCGTCTAGGATCGTAAGTCGTGACCCGCAAAAAGGACTACAAACTAATCCATCACATTTCTATTACCGAATCCCACGGCACCTTGGGCAAGACAACTTCGCTTCACGTAGAGGCTGGGCCCGCAAATCGAGGGCGTAGGGCTTGGGACCAGGTCTCTGTCGCTCCGGTGTGCATAACTTTTGATCCATAAGGAGTTACGCGGTGCACAGCATACCGTTGGAAATCTCTCAGAGAGCTCTACGATGGGGGCAGCAAGCCTTCTAGGCTGCGCCTATTTTCGAAGTCCAAAATCGAACGTAATCATCAGATTCGGGACGCTTTTCTTCTTTTGCACTGTTTTCTCGTCCCGTATCGTACATCGTGAGCTGCGAAAAGGATGAGAACCTAATCCATCACATTTCTATTACCAAATCCCACAGTACCTTGGGCAAGACAACTTCGCTTCACGTAGAGGCTGGGGCCGTAAAACGAGGGCATGGGGCTTGGGACTAGGTCTCCGTCACTCCGGTGCCCATAACTTTTGATCCGTAAGAAGTTACGCGGCGTGCAGCATACCCTTGGAAAGCTCTCAGAGAGCTCTACGATGGGGCAGAAAGCCTGCTCATCTTTGCCTATTTTCGAAGCCCAAAATCGAACGTTTTCATCATTTTTGAGAAACTTTTCTTCTTTTGCACTGTTTTTCCATCCAAGATCGTACGTTGTGAGCCGCGGAAAAGGACGACAAACTAATCCATCACATTGCTATTACCGAATCCCACGGCACCTTGGGCACGACAACTTCACTTCACGTAGAGGTTGGGCCTACAAACCGAGGGCGTGGTGCTTGGGACCAGGTCTCCGTCGCTCCGGTGCCCATAGCTTTTGATCTATAAAGAGTTACTCGGTGCACAACATACCGTTGGAAAGCTCTCCGAGAGCTCTACGATGGTGGCAACAAGCCTGCTTGGCTGCATCTATTTTTGGAGCCCAAAATCAAACATTTTCATCAGACTCAGGGCAGTTTTATTCTTTTGCGCTGTTTTTCTATCCTGGATCGTTCATCGTGAGCCGCAAAAAGGACGATAACCTAATCCATCACATTTCTATTACCGAATCCCACATCACATTGGGCAAGACAACTTCGCTTCACGTAGAGGCTGGGCCTGCAAACTGAGGGCGTAGGTCTTGGGACCAGGTCTCTGTCGCTCCGGTGCCCATAACTTTTGATCCGTAAGGAGTTACATGGCGTAAAGCATATCGTTGGAAAGCTCTCTGAGAGCTCTACGACTAGGGTAGTAATCCTGCTTGGCGGTGGTTGTTTTCGTAGCCCAAAATAGAGCATTTTCATCAGTTTTTGGAGACTTTTATTCTTTTACGGTGTTTTTCCGTCCCAAATCGTACGTCGTGAGCAGCAAAAAGGACGACAACCTAATCCATCACATTTTCATTACCGAATCCTACGGTACCTTGGGCAAGACAACTTCGTTTCACGAAGAGGCTGGGCCCGCAAATCGAGGGCGTGAGGCTTGGGACCAGGACTCCGTCGCTCTGGTGCCCATAACTTTTGATTTGTAAGGAGTTACGCGGCGCACGGCATACCGTTGGAAAGCTCTCCGAGAGGTCTACGATGGGGGCAGCAAGCCTGCTTGACTGCGCCTATTTTCGGAGAAACAATTCTTACATTTTCATCAATTCTGGGACACTTTTCTTCTTTTGCGCTGTTTTTCCGTCTCGGATCGCACGTCGTGAGCCGTGAAAAGGACGACAACCTAATCCATCACATTTCTATTACCGAATCCCATGGTACCTTGAGCCAGACAACTTCGCCTGATGTAGAGGCTGGGCTAGCAAACCGAGGGTGTGGGCTTGGGACCAGGTCTCCATCGCTCCGGTGCCTATAACTTTTGATCTGTAAAGAGTTACGCGGCGCACAGCATACCGTTGTAAAGCTCTCCAAGAGCTCTACGACGGGGGCAGAAATGGCTGCTCGACTACGCTTGTCTTTTGAGCGCAAAATCGCACATCTTCATCAGTTTTGGGATACTTTTCTTCTTTTATGCTATTTTTCTGTCCCGGATCGTACGTCGTGAGCCGTGAAAAGGATGACAACCTAATCCATCAAATTTCTATTACCGAATCCCACAGCACCTTGGTCAAGACAACTTTGCTTCACATAGAGACTGGGCCCACAAACCGAGGGCTTGGTGCTTGGGACTAGGTTTCCGCCGCTCCGGTGCCCATAACTTTTGATCCATAAGGAGTTACCCGGCGCACAGCTTACCGTTGGAAGCTTACCTGCTCAGCTGCGCCTATTTTCAGAGCCCAAAATTGAAAGTTTTCATCAGTTTCGAGACACTTTTTTTTTCGCACTGGTTTTCCGTCCCGAATCGTACGACGTGAGCCGCGAAAAGGACGACAAGCTAATCCATCACATTTATATTACCGAATCCCACGATACTTTGGGCAAAACAACTTCGCTTCACGTAGAGGCTGGGCCCACAAACCGAGGGCGTGGGGCTTGGGACCAGGTCTACGTCGTTCCGGTGCCCATAACTTTTGATTATTAAGGCGTTACGCAGTGCACAACATACTGTTGGAAAGCTCTCAGAGAGCTCTACGACGGGGGCAACAAGCCTACTAGGCTGCGCCAATTTTCGAACCACAAAATTGAACATTTTCATCAGATTCGGGACACTTTTCTTCTTTTGCGCTATTTTTTCATCCCGGATCATACGTCGTTAGTAGCGAAAAGAACGAGAACCTGATCCATCACATTTCTATTACCAAATCCCACAGCACCTTGGGCAAGACAACTTCGCTTCACGTAGAGGCTGGGCCCGCAAACCTAGGGCGTGGGGCTTAGGACCAGGTCTCCGTCGTTCCGGAGCCCATAACTTTTGATCCGTAAGGAGTTATGCGGCGTACAGCATACCGTTGGAAAGTTATCAGAGAGCTCTACGACGGGGCAGAGAGCCTGCTCGACTGCACCTATTTTCGGAGCCCAAAATCGAACGTTTTCACCAATTTTGGTATACTTTTCTTCTTTTGCACTGTTTTTCCGTCCCGGATCGTACGTCGTGAGCCGCGAAAAGTACAACAAACTAATCCATCACATTTCTATTACCGAATCCCACAGCACCTTGGGCATGACAACTTCGCTTAAAGTAGAGGCTCGGCCCACAAACCGAGGGAATGGTGCTTGGGACCAGCTCTTCGTCGTTCTGTTGCCCATAACTTTTGATCCGTAAGGAGTTACGCGGCGCACAGCATACCGTTGGAAAGATCTCTGAGAGCTCTACGATGTGGGCAATATGCATACCCAGTTGCGCCTATTTTCGGAACCCAAAATCGAACGTTTTCATCAATTTTGGGACACTTTTCTTCTTTTGCGCTGATTTTTCATCCCGGATCGTACGTCGTGTGCCGCGAAAAGGACGACAAACTAATCCATCACATTTCTATTACCGAATACCACATCACATTGGGAAGACAACTTCGCTTCACATAGAGGCTGGGCCCGCAAACCGAGGGCATAGGGCTTGGGACCAGGTCTCTGTCGCTCCGGTGCCCATAACTTTTGATCCGTAAGGTGTTACGCGGCGTACAACATACTGTTGGAAATCTCTTTGAGAGATCTACGACGGGGGCAGCAACCCTGCACGGCTGCAACTATTTTCATAGCCCAAAATCTAACGTTTTCATCAGTTTTGGGAGACTTTTCTTCTTTTGCGTTGTTTTTTCGTCCCAGATCGTACGTCGTGAGCCGCGAAAAGGACAACAACCTAATCCATCACATTTCTATTACTGAATCCCACAGTACTTTGGGCAAGACAACTTCGTTTCACACAGAGGCTGGGCACGCAAACCAAGGGTGTGGGGCTTGGGACCAGGTCTCCATGGCTCCGGTGCCCATAACTTTTGACCCGTAAGGAGTTACGCGTCGTACTACATTCCGTTGGAAAGCTCTCTGAAAGCTCTACGACGGGGGGAGCAAGCCTGCCAGGCTGCTCCTGTTTTCGTAGCCCAAAATCGAACGTTTTCATCAGTTGCAGGAGACTTTTCTTCTTTTGCGCTATTTTTTCGTCCCGAATCGTACGTCGTGAGCCGCGAAAAGGACGACAACCTAATCTATCACATTTCTATTAACCAATCCCACTGTACCTTGGGCAAGACAACTTCGTTTCATATAGAGGTTGGGCCTGCAAACCGAGGTCGTTAGGCTTGGGACCAAGTCTCCGTCACTCCGATGCCCATAATTTTTGATCCGTAAGGAGTTACGCGGAGCACGGCATACCGTTGGAAAGTTCTCTGAGAGGACTATGACGGGGGCAGCAAGCCTGCTCGGCTGCACCTATTTTCAGAGAAAAAAATCGAACGTTTTCATCAACTTTGGGACATTTTTCTTCTTTTACGCTATTTTTTCATCCCGAATCGTACGTCGTGAGCCGCGAAAAGGACGACAACCTAATCTATCACATTTCTATTACCGAATCCCACTGCACCTTGGGCCAGACAACTTCACTTCACGTAGAGGTTGGGCCCACAAACCGAGGGCATGGGGCTTGGGACCAGGTCTCCGTCGCTCAGGTGCCCATAACTTTTGATCCGTAAGGAGTTCTGTGGCGCACAACATACCACTGGAGAGCCCTCCGGGAGCTCTACAATAAGGGCAGCAAGTATGCTCGGCTACGCCTAGTTTCGGAGCCCAAAATCGAACGTTTTCATTAGACTCGGGACACTTTTCTTTTTTTGCGCTGTTTTTCCATCCAGGATCGTACGTCGTGAGCCGCGAAAAGGACGATAACCTAATCCATTACATTTCTATTACTGAATCCCACGACACCTTGGGCAAGACAACTTCGCTTCACGTAGAGGCTGGGCCTGGAAACTGAGGGCGTGGGGCTTGGGACCCAGTCTCCGTCGCTCTGGTGCCCATAACTTTTGATCCGTAAGGAGTTTCGCAGCGCACAACATACCGTTGGAAAGCTCTCAGAGAGCTCTACAATGGGGCAGCAAGCGTGCTCGACTGCGCCTACTTTCGGAGCCTAAAATCGAACATTTTCATCAATTTTGGGACACTTTTCTTCTTTTGCACTATTTTTTCTGTCCCTGATCGTAAGTTGTGAGCCGCGAAAAGGACGACAAACTAATCCATCACATTTATATTACCGAATCCTACGGTACCTTTGACAAGGCAACTTCGCTTCACGTGGAGGCTAGGCCCGCAAACCGAGGGCGTGGGGCTTGGGACCCGGTCTCCGTCACTCCGGTGCCCTTAACTTTTGTTCTGCAAGGAGTTACACGGCGCCCAGCATACCGTTGGAAAGCTCTCCGAGAGTTCTACGACGCGGGTAGCAAGCCTGCTCGGCTGTGCTTGTTTTCAGAAAAAAATTGAGCGTTTTCATTAGTTTCAAGACATTTTTCTTCTTTTGCGCTGTTTTTCCGCCCCGGATCGTACCTCATGAGCAACGAAAAGGACGATAACCTAATCCATCACATTTCTATTACCGAATCCCACAACACCTTGGCAAGACAACTTCACTTCACGTAGAAGCTGGGCCTGTAAACCGAGGGCTTGGGGCTTGGGACCAGTTCTCCGTCGCTCCGGTGCCCATATCTTTTGATCTGAAAAGAGTTACGCGGCGCACAGCAAACCATTGGAAATCTCTCCGAGAGCTCTACGACGGAGGCAGCAAGCCTGCTAGGCTGCGCCTGTTTTCGGAGTCCAAAATCGAACATTTTCATCAGTTTAGGGACACTTTTCTTCTTTTGCGATGTTTTTCCATCCCGGATCATACGTCGTGAGCAGCGAAAAGGACGACAAACTAATCCACCATATTTATATTACCGAATCCCACGGTACATTGGGCACGTCAACTCCGCTTCACGTAGAGGCTGGGCAAGCAAACTGAGGGCGTGGGGCTTGGGACCAGGTCTGCGTCGCTTCGGTGCCCTTCACTTTTGATCCGTAAGGAGTTACGCGGCGCACGACATATCGTTGGAAAGCTCTCTGAGAGCTCTACAATAGGGGTAGCAAGCCTGCTCGACTGCGCTTGTTTTCAGAGAAAAAAATTGGACGTTTTCATCAATTTTGGGACAGTTTTCTTCTTTTGCGCTATTTTTTTGTCCCGGATCGTACATCGTGAGCTGCAAAAATGACGACAACCTAATCCATCAGATTTCTATTACTGAATCCCATGTTACCTTAGGCAAGACAACTCCGCTTCACGTAGAGGCTGGGCCAGCAAACCGAGGGCGTGGGGCTTCGGACCAGGTCTCCGTCGCTCCGGTGCCCATAACTTTTGATCCGTAAGGAGTTAGGCAGCGCACAGCAAACCGTTGGAAAGCTATCCGAAATCTCTTTGACGGTGCAGCAGGCCTGCTGCACTGCGCCTATTTTCGGAGCCAAAAATCAAACGTTTTCATCAATTTTGGGACACTTTTATTCTTTTGTACTATTTTTTCGTCCCGGATTGAATGTCGTGAGCCGTGAAAAGGACGACAAACTAATCCATCACATTTCTATTACTGAATCCTATGGCACCTTAGGCAAGACAACTTCGCTTCACATAGAGGCTGGGCCCGCAAACCGAGGGCGTGGGGCTTGGGACCAGCTCTCCGTCGCTCCGATGCCTACAACTTTTGATCCGTAAGGTGTTACGTGTCGCACAGCAAACCGTTGGAAAGCTCTCTAAGTGCTCTACGACGGTGCAGACGCCTGCTCCACTGCATCTATTTTCGGAGCCCAAAATCGAACGTTTTCATCAGTTTTGGGATAGTTTTCTTCTTTTACACTATTTTTTCGTCCCGGATTGTACGTCGTGAGTCGCGGAAAGGACGACAAACTAATCCATCACATTTCTATTACTGAATCCCACGGCACCTTGGGCAAGACAACTTTGCTTCACATAGAGGTTGGGCCCGCAAACCGAGGGCGTGGTGCTTGGCACCAGGTCTCAGTCGTTCCACTGCCCATAACTTTTGATCCGTAAGGAGTTGCGTGGTGCATAGCATACCGTTGGAATGCTGTCCGAGAGCTCTACGATCAGGGCAGCAAACCTGCTCGACTGTGCTGATTTTCGGAGCCCAAAATCTAAATTTTTCATCAGTTTCGGGACACTTTTCATCTTTTGCGCTGTTTTTCCATCTCGATTCGTATGTCGTGAGCCGCGAAAAGGACGAGAACCTAATCCATCACATATCTATTACCGAATCCCAAAGCACCTTGGGCAAGACAACTTCACTTCACGTAGAGGCTGGGCCCAAAAACCAAGGGCGTGGGGCTTCGGACCAGGTCTCCGTCGCTCCGGTGCCCATATCTTTTGATCTATAACGAGTTACGCGGCGCACAGCAAACCGTTGAAAAGCTCTCCGAGAGCTCTATGACGGGGGCAGCAAGCCTAATCAGTTGTGCCTATTTTCAGAGAAAAAAATCAAACGTTTTCATCAATTTCGGGACACTTTTCTTCTTTTGTGCTATTTTTCTGTCCCCGATCGTACGTCGTGAGCCGCGAAAAGGACGACAAACTAATCCATCACATTTCTATTACCGAATCCCACAGCACCTTGGGCAAGACAACTTCGCTTCACGTAGAGGCAAGGCTCACAAACCGAGGGCGTGGGGTTTGGGACCTAGTCTCTGTCGCTCCGGTGCCCATATCTTTTGATCCGTAAGGAGTTACGTGGCGCATAACAAAACGTTAGAAACCTCTCCGAGAGATCTACAACGTGGGCAACAAGCCTGCTTGACTGCGCCTATTTTCGGAACCCAAAATTGAACATTTTCATCAGTTTCGAGACACTTTTCTTCTTTTACGCTATTTTTCCTTCTCGGATCGTATGTCGTGAGCCGCGAAAAGGACGACAAACTAATCCATCAAATAGACACTTTTCTTCTTTTACCGAATCCCACGGGACCTTGGGCACGACAACTTAGCTTCACGTAGAGGCCGGGCCAGCAAACTGAGGGCGTGGTGCTTGGGACCAAGTCTCCGTAGCTCCAGTGCCCATATCTTTTGATCTGTAAGGAGTTATACGGCGCACATCATACCATTGGAAAGCTCTTCGAGAGCTCTACGATGGTGGCAGCAACCCTGCTCTGCTGCACCTATTTTCGGAGCCTAAAATCAAACATTTTCATCAGACTCGGGACACTTTTCTTCTTTTGCACTGTTTTTCTGTGTCGAATTATACGTCGTGTGCCGCGAAAAGGACGATAACCTAATCCATCACATTTCTATTTTCGAATCCCACATCACATTGGGCAAGACAACTTCGCTTCACGTAGAGGCTGGGGCCGCAAACCGAGGGCGTGGGGCTTAGGACCAGGTCTCCGTCGCTCCGGTGCCCATAAGTTTTGATCCGTAAAGAGTTACAAGGTGCACATCATACTTGTAGAAAGCTCTCTGATAACTCTATGACTGAGGCAGCAAGCCTGCTTGGCTGCGCCTATTTTCGGTGCCCAAAATCGAATGTTTTCATCAATTTCGTTACACTTTTCTTCTTTTGCCCTATTTTTTCATCTCGGATCTTACGTCGTGAGCTGCGAAAAGGACAACAACCTAATCCATCACATTTCTATTATTGAATCCAAACGCACCTTGGGGAAGACAACTTCGCTTCACGTAGAGGCTGGGCCTGCAAACTGAGGGCATGGGGCTTGGGACTAGGTCTCCGTCGTTCTGGTGCCCATAAGTTTTGATCCGTAAGGAATTGCGTGAGGCGCAGCATACCGTTGTAAAGCTCTCCGAGAGCTTTACGAAGGGGGCAGCAGGCCTGCTGGGCTGTGCCTATTTTTGGAGCCTATTTTCGGGACACTTTTCTTTTTTTGCGCTGATTTTGGGTCTCGAATCGTACGTCATGAGCCGCGAAAATGACGATAGCCTAATCCATCACATTTCTATTACCGAATCCCATGGCACCTTGGGCAAGACAACTTCACTTCACGTAAAGGCTAGGCTCGTAAACCGAGGGCGTGGGGCTTAAGACCAGGTCTCCGTCGCTCCGGTGCCCATAACTTTTGATCTGTAAGGAGTTACGAGACGCATATCATACCGGTAGAAAGTTCTATGATAACTCTACGACTGGGGCAGCAAGCCTGCTCAGCTGCGCCTATTTTTGGTGCCCAAAATCGAACATTTTCATTACTTTCGGGACACTTTTCTTCTTTTGCCCTATTTTTTCATCCCGGATCTTACGTCGTGAGCTGTGAAAAGGACGACAACCTAATCCATCACATTTCTATTATCGAATCCAAAGGCACCTTGGGGAAGACAACTTCGCTTCACGTAGAGGCTGGGCCAGCAAACTGAGGGCGTGGGGCTTGGGACTAGGTCTCCGTCGCTCCGGTGCCCATAACTTTTGATCTGTAAGGAGTTACGTGGGGCACAGTATACTGTTGTAAAGCTCTCTGAGAGCTTTACGACGGGAGCAACTAGCTTGCTCAGTTGTGCCTATTTTCGGAGCCCAAAATCCAACGTTTTCATCAGTTTCGGGGCACTTTTCATTTTTTGTGCTATTTTTTCATCCCGGATCGTACGTCATGAGCCGCAAAAAGGACGACAACCTAATACATCACATTTCTATTACCGAATCCCACGGCACCTTGTGCAAGACAACTTCGCATCACGTAGAGTATGGGCCCGCAAACCGAGGGCATGGGGTTGGGACTAGGTCTCTATCGCTCTGGTGCCCATAACTTTTGATTCGTAAGGAGTTACGCGGCGTACAGCATACTGTTGGGAAGCTCTCTAAGAGGTCTACGATGGGGGCAGCAAGCCTGCTCTACTGCAATTGTTTTCGGAGCTTAAAATCGAACGTTTTCATCAGTTCGGGACACATTTTTACTTTTGTGCTATTTTTTCATCCCGGATCGTACGTCGTGAGCTGCGAAAAAGACGACAACCTATTCCATCACATTTCTATTACCGAATCCCATGGCACCTTAGACAAGACAACTTCATTTCACGTAGAGACTGTGCCCAGAAACCGAGGGCACCGGGCGTGGGACAAGGTCTCCTTCGCTCCGGTGCCCATAACTTTTGATCCGTAAAGAATTACGTGGCACACAGCATACCAGTTGAAAGCTCTCCGAGAACTCTATGACCGGGGCAGCAATCATACTCGGCTGCGCCTATTTTTGGAGTCCAAAATCGAACATTTTCATCAGTTTCGGGACACTTTTCCTCTTTTGCGCTGTTTTTTCTCTCGGATCGTACGTCGTGAGCCGTGAAAAGGACGACAACCTAATCCATCACATTTATATTATAGAATCCCACGGCAACTTGGGCCAGACAGCTTCGCTTCACATAGAGGTTGGGCTCGTAAATCGAGGGCGTGGGGCTTAGGACCAGGTCACTGTCGCTCCGGTGCCCATAACATTTGATCCGTAAGGAGTTACGCATCGCACAACATACCGTTGGAAAGCTCTCCGAGAGCTCTACGACTGTGGCAGCAAACCTGCTCGTCTGCGCCTATTTTCGGAGCCCAAAATCTAATGTTTTTATCAGTTTCGAGATACTTTTCTTCTTTTGCACTATTTTTCCGTCCCTGATCGTACGTCGTGAGCCACGAATAGGACAACAACCTAATCTATCACATTTATATTAACGAATCCCACGGCACCTTGGGCAAGACAACACTTCATGTAGAGGCTTGGCCCACAAACCGAGGGCGTGGGGCTTGTGACCAGGTATCCGTCGCTTTGGTGCCCATTATTTTTTATCCGTAAGTGTTATGCGGCGCACAGCATATCAATGCAAAGCCCTCCGAGAGCTCTACGACGGGGGCAGTAAAATCGAACATTTTCATCAGTTTCGGTACATTTTTCTTCCTTTGTGCTGTTTTTTCATCCCAGATCGTGCGTCGTTAGCCACGAAAAGGACCACTACTTAATCTATCACCATTCTATTGCCGAATCCCACTGCACCTTGGGCAAGACAACTTCGTATCACGTAGAGGCTGGGCCCGCAAACCGAGGGTGTGGGGCTTGGGACCAGGTCTCCGTCGCTTCGGTGCCCATAACTTTTGATCCGTAAGGAGTTATGTGGCACAAAACAAACCGTTGGAAAGTACTCCAAGAGCTCTACGAAGGAGGCAACAAGCCTGCTCGGCTGCGCCTACTTTCGGAGCCCAAAATCGAACGTTTTCATCAGTTTCAAGACACTTTTCTTCATTTACGCTGTTTTTCGGTCCCGGATCGTTCGTTGTGAGCCACGAAATGGACGACAACCTAATCCATCATATTTCTATTACCGAATCCCATGGTACCTTGGGCAAGACAACTTCACTTCACGTAGAGGCTGGGCCCGCAAACCGAAGGCGTAGGGCTTGTGACCAGGTATCTGTCTCTCCGGTGGCCATAACTTTTGATTCGTAAGGAGTTACGCGGCGCACAGTATACCGTTGGAAAGATCTCTGAGAGTTCTACAACGTGGGTTATATGCCTACTCAGCTGCACCTATTTTTGGAACCCAAAATCGAATGTTTTCATCAGTTTTGGGACACTTTTCTTTCTTTTACGCTATTTTTTCGTCCCGGATTGTACGTCATGAGCCGCGAAAAGGGCGACAACCTAATCCATCACATATTTATTACCAAATCTAATGGCACCTTTGCCAAGACAACTTCAACTCACGTATTGGCTGGGCTCGCAAATCGAGGACATGGAGCTTGGGACCAGGTCTTCGTCGCTTCAGTGACCATAACTTTTGATCCGTAAGGAGTTACGCGGCGCACAACATATCATTGGAAAGCTCCCCGAGAGCTCTATGACGGGGGCAGCAAGACTACTCGGCTGCCCCTATTTTCGGAGCCCCAAATCGAATGTTTTCATCAGTTTCGGGACACTTTTCTTAATTTACGCTATTTTTCCGTCCCGGATCGTACGTTGTGAGCCGCGAAATGGACAACAACCTAATCCACCATATTTCTATTACCGAATCCCACGACACCTTTTCAAGACAACTTCACTTGACGTAGAGGCTAGGCCGGCAAACCGAAGGCGTGAGGCTTGTGACTATGTATCTGTCGCTCCGATGCCCATAATTTTTGATCCGTAAGGAGTTACGCGGTGCATAGCATACCGTTGGAAAGATCTCTGAGAGCTCTACAACAAGAGCAGTTTGCCTGCTTTGCTGCACCGGTTTTGAAAACCCAAAATCAAATATTTTTATCAGTTTTGGGACACTTTTCTTCTTTTAAGTTATTTTTTCATAACGGATCGTACGTCCTGAGCCGCGAAAAGGACGACAACCTAATCCATCACATATTTATTACCGAATCCAATGGTACCATGGCTAACACAACTCGCCTCACGTATTGGCTGGGCTCGCAAACCAAGGACATGGAGCTTGGGACCAGGTCTCAATCGCTCTGGTGACCTTAACTTTTGATCCGTAAAGAATTACGCGGCGCACAGCATATCGTTAGAAAGCTCTCCGAGAGCTCTACGACGGGGGCGGCAAGCTTACTCAGCTGCGCCTATTTTCGGGGCCCAATATCAAACGTTTTCATCAGTTTTGGGACACTTTTCTTCTTTTGCGCTATTTTTTCGTCCTGGATCGTACGTCGTGAGCCGCGAAAAAGATGACAACCTAATCCATCGCATTTCTATTACCGACTCCCTCAGCACCTTGGACAAGGCAACTTTGCTTCACATAGAGGTTGGGCCCGCAAACCGAGGACGTTGGGCTTGGGACAAGGTCTCTGTCGCTTCGGAACACATAACTTTTGATCCGTAAGGAGTTACCAGGCGCACAACATATCGTTGAAAAGCTCTCCGATAGCTCTACGATGGGGGCAGCAAGCTTGCCCGGTTAAGCATATTTTCAGAGCCCAAAATCGAACGTTTTCATCAGTTTCGGGACACTTTTCTTTTTTTGCGCTGGTTTTTCATCCCGGAACGTACGTCGGGAGCCGCGAAAAGGACGACAACCTAATCCATCACATTTCTATTACAGAATCCCATGGCAACTTGGGCAAGACAACTTCGCCTCACGTAGAAGCTGGGCTCGCAAACCGAGGGCGTGGGGCTTGGGACCAGGTCTCCGTCGCTTCGGTGCCCATAACTTTTGATTCGTAAGGAGTTACGCGGCGCACAACATACCGTTGGAAAGCTCTCTGAGAGGTCTACGACGGGGGTAGCAAGCTCGCTTTGCTGCGCCTATTTTCGGACCCCAAAATCGAATGTTTTCATCAATTTCTGAACACTTTTCTTCTTTTACGCTGTTTTTTCATCCCGGATCGTACGTCGTGAGCCGCGAAAAGGACGACAACCTAATCCATCACATTTCTATTACCGAATCCCATGGAACCTTGGCCAAGACAACTTCACTTCACGTAGAAGCTGGGCCTACAAACCGAGGGCGTGTAGCTTGTGACCAGGTCTCCGTCGCTCCGCTGCCCATAACTTTTGATCTGTAAGGAGTTATGCGGCGCACAACATACTGTTGGAAAGCTCTTCGAGAGCTCTATGACGGGGGCAGCAAGCTTGATCCATTGTGCCTATTTTCAGAGTCCAAATACGAACGTTTTCATCAATTTTGGGACACTTTTCTTCTTTTGTGCTGTTTTTTCATCCTGGAACGTACGTCGGGAGCCGCGAAAAGGACGACAACCTAATCCATCACATTTCTATTACAGAATCCCACGGCAACTTGGGCAAGACAACTTCGCCTCACATAGAGGCTGGGCTCACAAACTGAGGGCATGGGGCTTGGGACCAGGTCTCCGTCGCTCCGGGGCCTTAACTTTTTATCCGTAAGGAGTTACAGGTCGCACTGCATACCGTTGGAAAGCTCTCCAAGAGCTCTATGACTGTGGCAGCAAGCCTGCTTAGCTGCGCCAGTTTTCGGTGTCCAAAACTTAACATTTTTGTCAGTTTTGGGACACTTTTCTTCTTTTGCGCTATTTTTCTGTCCCGGATCGTATGTCGTGCACAGCGAAAAGGACGACAACCTAATCTATCACTTTTCTATTACAGAATCCCATGGCATCTTGGGCAAGACAACTTCATCTCACGTAGAGACTGGGCTCGCAAACCGAGGGAGTGGGGCTTGGGACCAAGTCTCCGTCGCTCTGGCGCCCATTACTTTTGACCCGTAAGGAGTTACGTGGCACACAACATACCATTGGAAAGCACTCCAAGAGCTCTACGAAGGGGACAACAAGCCTGCTCGACTGCGCCTATTTTTGGAGCCCAAAATCGAACATTTTTATCAGTTTTGGGATACTTTTCTTCTTTTACTCTATTTTTTTTATCCTGGATCGTACGTCGTGAGCCGTGAAAAGGACAACAACCTAATCCATCACATTTCTATTACCGAGTCCGATAGCACCTTGGGCATGACAACTTCACTTCACGTAGAGGCTGGGCCAGCAAACCGAGGGCGTGGGGCTTGTGACCAGGTATCCGTCGCTTTGGTGCGCATAACTTTTGATCCGTAAGGCATTACGCCGTGCACAACTTACCGTTGGAAAGCTCTCTGAGAGCTCTACAATGGGGGCAGCAAACCTGCTCGATTGTGCCTATTTTCAGAGCCTAAAATCCAACGTTTTCATCAGTTTTGGGACACTTTTCTTCTTTTGCACTATTTTTTCATCCTGATCGTACGTCGTGAGCCGCGAAAAGGACGACAACCTAATCCATCACATTTCTATTAACGATTCCCACGACACCTTGGGCAAGACAACTTCGCTTTACGAAGATGCTGGGCTTGCAAACTGAGGGCGTGGGGCTTGGGACCAGGTCTTCGTTGCTCCGGTACCCATAACATTTTATCCGTGAGGCGTTACGTGGCGCACAACATACCGTTGGAAAGTACTCTAAGAGCTCTACGACAGGGGCAGCAAGCCTGCTCGTCTGCACCTATTTTTGCAGCCCAAAATCAAACGTTTTCATTAGTTTCGGGATACTTTTCTTCTTTTGCGCTGTTTTTCCGTCCCTGATCGTACTTCGTGAGCTGCATAAAGGACGACAACTTAATCTGTAACATTTCTATTACCGAATCGCACGGCACCTTGGGCAGGACAACTTCACTTCACGTAGAGGCTTGGCCGGCGAACAGAGGGCATGGGGCATATGACCAGGTATCCGTCGTTTCGGTGCCCATAACTTTTGATCCTTAAGGAGTTACGAGGCCCAAATAATACCGTTGGAAAGCTCTCCGAGAGCACTACGAAGGGGGCAGCAAGCCTGCTCGGCTGTGCCTGTTTTCGGAGCCTAAAATCGAACATTTTCATTAGTTTCGGTACACTTTTCTTCTTTTGCGCAGTTTTTTCATCTCGGATCGTACGTCCTGAGTTGCGAAAAGGACGACAACTTAATCCATCACATTTCTATTACCGAATCCCACGGTACCTTGGAGAAGACGACTTCGCTTCATGTAGAGGCTGGGCCCGCAAACCGAGGGCGTGGGGCTTGGGACCAGGTCTCCGTCCCTTCGGTGCCCATAACTTTTGATCAGTAAGGAGTTACGAGGCGCACAACATACCGTTGGAAAGCTCTCCGAGAGCTCTACGATGATGGCAGTAAGCTTGTTCGACTACGCCTATTTTCGGCGCCCAAAATCAATCGTTTTCATCAGTTTCAGGACACTTTTCTTCTTTTACACTGTTTTTCATCCCGGAACGTACGTCGGGAGCCGCGAAAAGGACGACAACCTAATCCATCATATTTCTATTACAGAATCCCACGGCAACTTGAGCAAGACAACTTCACTTCACGTAGAGGCTGGGCTCGCAAACCGAGGGCGTGGGGCTTGGGACCAGGTCTCCGTCGCTCCGAGGCCAAAACTTTTGATCCGTAAGGAATTACGCATCACACAGCATACCGCTGGGAAGCTCTCCAAGTGCTCTATAACAGGGGCAGCAAGCCTGCTCGATTGTGCCTGTTTTCAGAGCCCAAAATCCAATGATTTCATCAGTTTCGGGATACTTTTCTTCTTTTGCACTATTTTTTATCCCGGATCGTACGTCGTGAGCCGCGAAAACGACGACAACCTAATCCATCACATTTCTATTAACGATTCCCACGACACCTTGGGCAAGACAACTTCGCTTTACGGAGATGCTAGGCTCGCAAACTAAGGGCGTGGGGCTTGGGACCAGGTCTTTATCGCTCCGGTACCCATAACATTTTATCCGTAAGGCGTTACGTGGCTTACAGTATACCGTTGGAAAGCACTCTAAGAGCTCTACGACAGGGGCAGCAAGCCTGCTCGTTTGCGCCTATTTTTGCAGCCCAAAATTGAACATTTTCATTAGTTTCGGGATACTTTTCTTCTTTTGCGCTGTTTTTCCGTCCCTGATCGTACTTCGTGAGCCGCGAAAAGGACGACAACTTAATCTGTAACATTTCTATTACCGAATCCCACGGCACCTTAACTTCATTTCACTTAGAGGCTTGGCCGGCGAACAGAGGGCATGGGGCATGTGACCAGGTATCCATCGTTTCGGTGCCCATAACTTTTGATCCGTAAGGAGTTACGAGGCGCAAATAATACCGTTGGAAAGTTCTCCGAGAGCTCTACGAAGGGGGCAGCAAGCCTGCTCTGCTGTGCCTGTTTTCGGAGCCTAAAATTGAACATTTTCATCAGTTTCAGTACACTTTTCTTCTTTTGCGCAATTTTTTCATCTCAGATTGTACGTCGTGAGTCACGAAAAGGACGACAACTTAATCCATCACATTTCTATTACCGAATCCCATGGTACCTTGGACAAGACAACTTCGCTTCATGTAGAGGCTGGGCCCGCAAACCGAGGGCGGAGGGCTTGGGACCAGGTCTCCGTCCCTCTGGTACCCATAACTTTTGATCAGTAAGGAGTTACGAGGCGCACAGCATACCGTTGGAAAGTTCTCCGAGAGCTCTACGACGGCGGTAGCAAGCTTGTTCGACTGCGCCTATTTTCGGAGCCCAAAATAAATCATTTTAATCAGCTTCGGGACACTTTTCTTCTTTTATACTATTTTTCAATCCCGTATCGTATGTCGTGAGCTGCAAAATGGATGACAACCTAATCCATCATATTTCTATCATCGAATCCCATGGCACCTTGGGCAAGACAACTTCACTTGACGTAGAGGCTGGGCCCGCAAACCGACGGCGTGGGGCTTGTGTCCAGGTATCTATCGCTCCGGTGCCCATAACTTTTGATCTGTAAGAAGTTACGCGTCGCACAGCATACTATGGGAAAGCTCTTCGAGAGCTCTACGACTATGGCAGTAAGCTTGCTTGGCTGCTTCTGTTTTCGGAGCCCAAAATTGAACGTTTTCATCAGTTTCGGGACACTTTTCTTCATTTACGCTGTTTTTTCGTTCCAGATCGTACGTTGTGAGCCACAAAATGGAAGACAACCTAATCCATCATATTTCTAGTACCGAATCCCATGGCACCTTGGGCAAGACAACTTCATTTCATGTAGAGGCTGGGCCCGCAAACCGAAGGCGTGGGGCTTGTGACTAGGTATCTATCGCTCTGATGCCCGTAACTTTTGATCCTTAACGATTTACGCGGCGCACAGCATACCGTTGGAAAGATCTCTGAGAGCTCTGCGATGGGGGACAATATGCCTGCTCTGTTGCACCTATTTTCGGAATCCAAAATCGAACGTTTTCATCAGTTTCGGGACACTTTTCTTCTTTTAAGCTATTTTTTCGTCCCGGATCGTACATCGTGAGCCGCGAAAAGGACGACTACCTAATCGAACACATATTTATTACCGAATCTAATGGCACCTTGGCCAAGAAAACTTTTCCTCACGTATTGGCTGGGCTCGCAAACCGAGGACGTGGAGCTTGGGACCAGGTTTCCGTCGCTCCGGTGACCATAACTATTGATCCGTAAGGAGTTACGTGGCGCACAACATATCATTGGAAAGCTCTCCAAGAGCTCTACGACGGGAGCAGCAAGCATACTCAGGTGCGCCTATTTTCGGAGCCCAAAATTGAACATTTTGATCAGTTTCGGGACACTTTTCTTCTTTTGCGCAGTTTTTTCGTCCTGGATCGTACGTCGTCAACACCTTGGGCAAGATAACTTTGCCTCACGTAGAGGCTGGGCCCGCAAACCGAGGACATGGGGCTTAGGACAAGGTCTCCGTCACTCCAAAGCCCATAACTTTTGATCTGTAAGGCGTTACGCAGTGCAAAACATATCTTTGGAAAGCTCTATGAGAGCTCTACGACGGGGGTAGCAAGCCTGTTCGGTTACCCATACTTTTGGAGCCCAAAATTGAACATTTTCATTAGTTTCGGGACACTTTTCTTCTTTTGTGCTGTTTTTTCATCCCGAATCGTACGTCGTGAGCCGCGAAAAGGATGACAACCTAATCAATCATATTTCAATTACCGAATCCCACGGCACCTTGGGCAAGAACACTTTGCTTCACGTAGAGGCTGGGCTCGCAAACAGAGGGCGTGTGGCTTGGGACCAGGTCTCCGTCGCTCCGGTGCCCATAACTTTTGATCTGTAAGGAGTTATGCAGCACACAACAAACCGTTGGAAAGCTCTCCGAGAGGTCTACGACGGGGGCAGCAAGCCTGCTCTGCTGCGCCTATTTTCAGGCCCAAAAATTGAATGTTTTCATCACTTTTGGGACACTTTTCTTCTTTTACGCTATTTTTCATCTCGGATTGTACGTCGTGAGCCGTGAAAAGGACGACAACCTAATCCATCACATTTCTATTACCGAATCCCATGGAATCTTAGGCAAGACAACTTCACTTCATGTAGAGGCTAGGCCTCCAACCCGAGGGCGTGGGGCTTGTGACCAGGTCTCCGTCGCTCCGGTGCCCATAACTTTTGATCCGTAAGGAGTTACGTGGTGCACAACATACCGTTGGAAAGCTCTCCAAGAGATCTACGACAGGGGCAACAAGCCTAATCTGTTGTGCCTATTTACGGAGCCCAAAATCGAATGTTTTCATCAGTTTTAGGACAGTTTTCTTCTTTTGCGCTATTTTTTCATCCCGGATCGTACGTCGGGAGCCGCGAAAAGGACGACAACCTAATCCATCACATTTCTATTATAGAATCCCACGGCAACTTAGGCAAGACAGCTTCGCCTCACATAGAGGCTGGGCTCCCAAACTGAGGGCGCGGAGCTGGGGACCAGGTCTCCGTCGCTTCGGTGCCCATAACTTTTGATCCGTAAGGAGTTACGCGTCTCACAGCATAACGTTGGAAAGTACACCAAGAGCTCTACGAAGGGGACAGCAAGCCTGCTCGGCTGCGACTATTTTTGTAGCCCAAAATCAAACATTTTCATCAGTTTCGGGACATTTTTCTCATTTTACGCTGTTTTTTCGTCCAGGATCGTACGTCGTGAGCCGCAAAAAGACGACAACCAAATCCATCACATTTCTATTACAGAATCCTATGGCATCTTGGGAAAGACAACTTCACTTCACGTAGAGGCTGGGCCTGCAAACCGAGGGCGTAGGGCTTGTGACCAGGTATCCTTCGTTACAGTGCCAATACCTTTTGATCCGTAAGGAGTTACGCGTCACACAGCATACCGCTTGAAAGCTCTCCGAGAGCTCTATAACTGTGGTAGCAAGCCTGCTCGGCTGCGCCTACTTTCAGAGCCCAAAACTTAACGTTTTCATCAGTTTTGATACACTTTTCTTCTTTTGCGTTATTTTTCCATCCCGGAACGTACGTCGTGAGTAGCGAAAAGGACGATAACCTAATCGATCACATTTCTATTACAGAATCCCATGGCACCTTGGGCAAGAAAACTTCATCTCAGGTAGAGACTGGGCTCGCAAACCGAGGGCATAGGGCTTGGGACCAGGTATTCGTCGCTCCGGTGCCAATTACTTTTGATCTGTAAGGAATTACGTGGCGCACAACATACATTGGAAAGCACTCCAAGAGCTCTACGAAGGGGGCAGCAAGCTTGCTCGGCTGCTCCTATTTTCGGAGTCCAAAATCGAACATGTTCATCAGTTTCGGGACACTTTTCTTCTTTTGCACTGTTTTTCTGTCCCTGATCGTATTTCGTGAGCCGTGAAAAGGACAACAACCTAATCTATTAGATTTCTATTACCGAATCCCATGGCGCCTTGGGCAAGACAACTTCACCTCACGTAGAGGCTGGGCTAGCAAACCGAGGGCGTGGGGCTTGTGACTAGGTATCTGTCGCTCCGGTGCCCATAACTTTTGATTCGTAAGGAGTTACGTGGCGCACAGAATACCGTTGGAATGCTCTCCAAGAGCTCTACGATGAAGGCAGCAAGCCAGCTTAGGTGTGCCTATTTTCAGAGCCCAAAATCGAACATTTTCATCAGTTTCGGTATACTTTTCTTCTTTTGCGCAGTTTTTTCATCTCGGATCGTACGTCGTGAGCCGCGAAAAGGACGACAACTCAATCCATCACATTTTTATTACTGAATCCCATGGCACCTTGGGCAAGACAACTTCGCTTCACGTAGAGGCTGGGCCCGCAATCCGAGGGTGTGGGGCTTGGGACCAAGTCTCCGTCCCTCCGGTGCCCATAACTTTTGATTAGTAAGGAGTTACGAGGCGCACAACATACCGTTGGAAAGCTCTCCGAGAGCTCTACGATGGCGGCAGCAATCCTGCTCAACTGTGCCTATTTTCGGAGCCCAAAATCAATCGTTTTCATCAGTTTCAGGACACTTTTATTCTTTTACACTGTTTTTCAATCCCGGATCGTACGTCGTGAGCCGCGAAATGGACGACAACCTAATCCATCATATTTCTATTATTGAAACCCACGGCACCTTGGGCAAGACAACTTCCCTTGACGTAGAGGCTGGGCCCGCAAACCGATGGCGTGGGGCTTGTGACGAGGTATCTATCGCTCCGGTGCCCAAAACTTTTGATCCGTAAGGAGTTACGCGTCGCACAGCATACTATGGGAAAGCTCTCCGAGAGCTCTACGATTGTGGCAGTAAGCCTACTCAGCTGCTCCTATTTTTGGAGCCCAAAATCGAACCTTTTCATCAGTTTCGATACACTTTTCTTCATTTATGCTGTTTTTCTATCACGGATCGTACGTTGTGAGCCGCGAAATGGACGACAACCTAATCCATCATATTTTTATTACCAAATCCCACGGTACCTCGGGCAAGACAACTTCACTTCACGTAGTGGCTGGGCCCGCAAACTGAAGGCGTAGGGCTTCTGACCAGGTATCAGTCGCTCTGATGCCCATAACTTTTGATCCGTAATGAGTTACGCAGTGCACAACATACCATTGGAAAGATCTATGATAGCTCTACAACGGGGGCAATATGCCTGCTCAGCTGCGCCTATTTTCAGAATCCAAAATCGAACGTTTTTATCCGTTTCAGGACACTTTTCTTCTTTTACGCTATTTTTTCGTCCCGAATCGTACGTCGTGAGCCGCGAAAAGGACGACTACCTAATCCATCACATATTTATTACCGAATCTAATGGCACCTTGGCCAAGACAACTTCACCACACGTATTGGCTGGGCTCGTAAACTGAGGACGTGGAGCTTGGGACCAAGTCTCCGTCGCTCCGATGACCATAACTTTTGATTCGTAAGGAGTTATGCGATGCACAGCATATCGTTGGAAAGCTCTCCGAGAGCTCTACGACGGGGGCAGCAAGCCTACGACGGGGGCAGCAAGCCTACTCGGCTGCGCCTGTTTTCGGAGCCCAAAATCGAATGATTTCATTAGTTTTGGTACACTTTTCTTCTTTTGCGCTGTTTTTTCATCCCGGATCGTACGTCGTGAGTCACGAAAAGAATGACAACCTAATCAATCATATTTCAATTACCGAATACTACAGCACCTTGGGCAAGAACACTTTGCTTCACGTAGAGACTGGGCTCGCAAACAGAGGGCGTGGGGCTTGGGACCAGGTC
The DNA here is from genome assembly GCA_037974665.1 of Ehretia macrophylla. Classification (NCBI taxonomy): domain Eukaryota; kingdom Viridiplantae; phylum Streptophyta; class Magnoliopsida; order Boraginales; family Ehretiaceae; genus Ehretia; species Ehretia macrophylla. The sequence continues at coordinate 28,715,270 of CM075779.1, read as the reverse complement.
TCCGTCGCTCCGGTGTCCATAACTTTTGATCCTTAAGGAGTTATGCGGTGCACAACATACCGTTGGAAAGCTCTCCGAGAGGTCTACGACGGGGACAACATTCCTGCTCTGCTGCGCCTATTTTCGGATCCAAAAATCAAATGTTTTCATTAGTTTTGGGACACTTTTCTTCTTTTACGCTATTTTTTCGTCCCGGATCGTACGTCGTGAGCCGCGAAAAGGACAACAGCCTAATCCATTACATTTCTATTACCGAATCCCATAGAACCTTAGGCAAGACAACTTCACTTCACGTAGAGGCTGGGCCTCTAAACCGAGGGCGTGGGGCTTGTGACCAGGTCTCCGTCGCTCCGGTAACCATAACTTTTGATCCGTAAGGAATTACGTGGTGCACAACATACCGTTAGAATGCTCTCTGAGAGCTCTACGATGGGGGCAGCAAGCCTAATCTGTTGCGCCTATTTTCGGAGCCCAAAATCGAACATTTTCATCAATTTTTGGACACTTTTCTTCTTTTGTACTATTTTTTCATCCCGGATCGTACGTCGGGAGCCGCGAAAAGGACGACAACCTAAACCATCACATTTCTATTGCAGAATCCCACGACAACTTAGGCAAGACAACTTCACCTCACTTAGAGGCTGGGCTCGCAAACCGAGGGCGTGGGGCTTAGGACCAAGTCTCCATCGCTCCGGTGCCCATAACTTTTTATCCGTAATAAGTTACGCGTCGCACAGCATACCGTTGGAAAGTACACCAAGAGCTCTAAGAAAGGGGCAGCAATCCTGCTCGGCTGCGACTATTTTTGAGCCCAAAATCGAACATTTTCATCAGTTTCAGGACACTTTTCTCATTTTACTTTGTTTTTTCGTCCAGGATCGTATGTCGTGAGCCGCGAAAAGGACGACAACCTAATTCTTCACATTTCTATTACCGAATCCAATGGCACCTTGCGCAAGATAACTTCACTTCACGTAGAGGTTGGGCCAGCAAACCGAGGGCATGGGGTTTGTGACCAGGTATCTGTCGCTCTGGTGCCCATAACTTTTGATCCGTAAGGAGTTACGAGGTGCATAGAATACCGTTGGAAAGCTCTCCGAGAGCTCTATGACGGAAGCAGCAAGCCAGCTAAGCTGTGCCTATTTTCAGAGCCCAAAATCGAATATTTTCATCAGTTTTGGTACACTTTTCTTCTTTTGCGTAGTTTTTTCATCTCGGATCTTACGTCGTGAGCCGCGAAAATGATGACAACTTAATCCATCACATTTCTATTACCGAATCCCATGGCACCTTGGGCAAGACAACTTCACTTCACGTAGAGACTGGGCCCATAAACCGAGGGCGTGGGGCTTGGGACCAAGTTTTCGTCACTCCAGTGCCCATAACTTTTGATCAATAAGGAGTTACGAGGCGCACAGCATACCATTGGAAAGCTCTCTGAGAGCTGTACGTCGGCAGCAGGAAGCCTGCTCAACTACGCCTATTTTCAGAGCCCCAAATCAATCGTTTTCATCAGTTTCGGGATACTTTTCTTCTTTTACACTGTTTTTCAATCCCGGATCGTACGTCGTGAGCCGCGAAAGGGACGACAACCTAATCCATCATATTTCTATTATCGAATCCCATGGTACCTTGGGCAAGACAACTTCACTTGACGTAGACACTGGGCCCGCAAACCGACGGAGAGGGGCTTGTGACTAGGTATCTATCGCTCCGGTGCCCATAACTTTTGATTCGTAAGGAGTTACACGTCCAACAACATACTATGGGAAAGCTCTCCGAGAGCTCTACGACTGTGGCAGTAAGCCTGCTCGGCTGCTCCTATTTTCAGAGCCCAAAATCGAACCTTTCATCAGTTTCGGGACACTTTTCTTCATTTACGCTGTTTTTCCGTCACGGATCGTACGTTGTGAGCCGCGAAATGGATGACAACCTAATCCATCATATTTCTATTACTGAATCCCACGGCACCTCGTGCAAGACAACTTCACTTCAAGTAGAGGCTGGGCCCGCAAACCGAAGGCGTGGGAGTTGTGACCAGGCATCTGTCGCTCCGATAGCCATAACGTTTGATCCTTAACGAGTTACGCGGCGCACAACATACCGTTGGAAAGATCTATGATAGCTCTACGACAGGGCAATATACCTGCTCGGCTACGCCTCTTTTCAAAACCCAAAATCGAACGTTTTCATCAGTTTCGGGACACTTTTCTTCTTTTACGCTATTTATTACCAAATCTAATGGCACCTTGGCCAAGACAGCTTCGCCACACGTATTGGCTGGGCTCGCAAACTGAGGACGTGGAGCTTGGGACCAGGTCTCCGTCGTTCCGATAACCATAACTTTTGATCCGTAAGGAGTTACGCGGCGTACAACATATCGTTGGAAAGCTCTCCGAGAGCTCTATGGCGGGGGCGGCAAGCCTACTCGGTTGCGCCTGTTTTTAGAATCCAAAATTGAACGTTTTCATCAGTTTCAGTACACTTTACTTCTTTTGCACTGTTTTTTCATCCCGGATCGTACGTCGTGAGCCGCGAAAAGGATGACACCCTAATCAATCATATTTCAATTACCCAATCCCACGGCACCTTGGGCAAGAACACTTTGCTTCACGTAGAGGCTGGGCTCGCAAACAGAGAGCGTGGGGCTTGGGACCAGGTCTCCGTCGCTCCGGTGTCCATAACTTTTGATCCTTAAGGAGTTATGCAGCGCACAACATACTGTTGGAATGCTCTCCGGAGGGTCTACGACGGGGACAGCAAGCCTGCTCTGCTGGTCCTATTTTTGGATCCAAAAATCGAATGTTTTCATCAGTTTTGGGACACTTTTCTTCTTTTACGCTATTTTTTCGTCACGAATTGTACATTGTGAGCCGCGAAAAGGACGACAACCTAATCCATCACATTTCTATTACCGAATCCCATGGAACCTTAGGCATGACAGCTTCACTTCACGTAGGGGCTGGGCATCCAAACCGAGGGCGTGGGGCTTGCGACCAGGTCCCCATCGCTCCGATGACCATAACTTTTGATCCGTAAGGAGTTACGCGGTGCACAACATACCGTTGGAAAGCTCTCTGAGAGCTCTACGACGACGGTAGCAAGCCTAATCGGTTGCACCTATTTTCGAAGCCAAAAAGGACGACAACCTAATCCATCACATTTCTATTACAGAATCCCATGAAAACTTAGGCAAGACAACTTCGCCTCACGTAGAGGCAAGGCTCGCAAACCAAGGGCGTGGGGCTTGGGACCAGGTCTCCATCGCTCCGGTGCCCATAACTTTTGATTTGTAAGGAGTTACGTGTCACACAGCATACCGTTGGAAAGCACACCAAGAGCTCTACGAATGGGGCATCAAGCTTGCTCAGTTGTACCTATTTTTAGATCCCAAAATCGAACGTTTTCATCAGTTTTGGGACACTTTTCTTATTTGACGCTATTTTTTTGTCTTGGATCGTACATCGTGAGCCGCGAAAAGGACGACAACCTAATCCATCACATTTCTATTACCAAATCACATGGCACCTTGGGCAAGACAACTTCACTTCACGTAGAAGCTGGGCCTGCAAACCCAGGGCATGGGGCTTGTGACCAAGTATCCGTCGCTCCGGTGCCCATAACTTTTGTTCCGTAAGGAGTTACGCGTCGCACAACATACCGCTGGAAAGCTCTCCGAGATATCTATGACTGTGTTAGCAAGCCTGTTCTGCTGCGCCTGTTTTTGGAGCCAAAAACTTAACGTTTTCATCAGTTTTGACACACTTTTCTTCTTTTACGTTATTTTTTCGTCCCGAATCGTATGTCTTGAGCAGCGAAAAGGACGACAACCTAATCGATCACATTTCTATTACAGAATCCCACGGCACCTTGGGCATGACAACTTCATCTCAGGTAGAGACTGGGCTCGCAAACCGAGGGCGTGGGGCTTGGGACCAGGTCTCCGTCGCTCCGGTACCCATTACTTTTGATTCGTAAGGAGTTATGTGGCGCACAACATACTGTTGGAAAGCACTCCAAGAGCTCTACGAAGGGGGCAGCAAGCTTGCTCGGCTGCCCCTATTTTCAGAGCCCAAAATCGAACATTTTCATTAGTTTCGGGACACTTTTCTTCTTTTATGTTGTTTTTTCATCCTGGATCGTATGTCGTGAGCTGCGAAAAGGGAAACAACCTAATCCATCACATTTCTGTTACCGAATCCCATGGCACCTTAGGCAAGACAACTTCACTTCTCGTAGAGGCTAGGCCAGCAAACTGAGGGCGTAGGGCTTATGACTAGGTATCTGTCGCTCCGGTGCCCATAACTTTTGATCCGTAAGGAGTTACGTGGCGCACAGCATACCGTTGGAAAGCTCTCCTAGAGCTCTACGACTGGGGCAGCAACCCTGCTCGATTGTGCCTGTTTTCAGAGCCCAAAATCCAACGTTTTCATCAATTTCGGGACACTTTTCTTCTTTTGCACAATTTTTCCGTGTCGGATCGTACGTCGTGAGCCGCGAAAAGGACGACAACCTAATCAATCACATTTCTATTAACGATTCCCACGGCACCTTGGGCAAGACAACTTCGCTTTACGGTGAGGCTGGGCCCGCAAACTGAGGGCATGGGGCTTGGGACCAGGTCTTCGTCGCTTTGGTGCCCATAACATTTTATCCGTAAGGCATTATGTGGTGCACAACATACCGTTGGAAAGCACTCTAAGAGCACTACGACAAGGGTAGCAAGCCAGCTCGTCTACACCAATTTTTGGAGCCCAAAATCAAACGTTTTCATTAGTTTTTGGACACATTTCTTCTTTTACGCTATTTTTTCGTCCTTGATCGTACGTCGTGAGACGCGAAAAGGACAACAACCTAATCTATCACATTTCTATTACCGAATCCCACGGCACCTTGGGCAGGACAACTTCACTTCACGTCGAGGCTTGGCCGGCAAACAGAGGGCGTGGGGCATGTGGCCAGGTATCCGTCGCTTCAGTGCCCATAACTTTTGATCCGTAAGGAGTTATGCGGCGCACAGAATACCGTTGGAAAGCTCTCCGAGAGCTCTATGACGGGGGCAGCAAGCCTGCTCAGCTGTGCCTCTTTTCGGAGAACAAATTCTAAAATTTTCATCTGTTTCAATACACTTTTCTTCTTTTGCACAGTTTTTCATCCCGGATCGTACGTCATTAGCCCCAAAAACTGAGGGCGTGAGGCTTGGGACCAATTCTTCGTCCCTCTGGTGCCCATAACTATTGATCAGTAAGGATTTACGCGGCGCACAACATACTGTTGGAAAGTTCTCCGAGAGCTCTATGTCGGCAGCAGCAAGCCTACTCGACTGCGCCTATTTTCGGAGCCCAAAATCGAACATTTTCATCAGTTTCGGGACGCTTTTCTACTTTTACGCTGTTTTTCAATCCCGGATCGTACGTCGTGAGTCGCAAAATGGACGACAACCTAATCCATCATATTTCTATTATTGAATCCCACAGCACCTTGGCAAGACAACTTCACTTGACGTAGAGGCTGGGCCCGCAAACCGACGGCGTAGGGCTTGTGACGAGGTATCTTTCGCTTCGGTGCCCATAACTTTTGATCCGTAAGGAGTTACGTGTCACACAGCATACCGTGGGAAAGCGCTCCAAGAGCTCTACGACTGTGGCAGTATGCCTGCTCAGCTACGCCTATTTTCGAAGCCCAAAATCGAACGTTTTCATTAGTTTTGGGACACTTTTACTCTTTTGCGTTGTTTTTTCGTCCCGGATCGTACGTCATGAGCAGTGAAAAGGACGACAACCTAATCCATCACATTTCTATTACAGAATCCCATGACACCTTGGCAAGACAACTTCACCTCACGTAGAGACTGGGCCCAAAAATCGAGGGCATGGGGCTTGGGACCAGGTCTCCGTCGCTCCGGTGCCCATAACTTTTGATCTGTAAGGAGTTACGTGGGACACAGCATACCGTTGGAAAGCATTCCAGCTCTACGAAGGGGGCAGAAAGCTTGCTCGGATGCGCCTATTTTCGGAGCCCAAAATCGAACGTTTTCATCAGTTTCGGGATACTTTTCTTCTTTTACGCTATTTTTTCGTCCCGAATCGTACGTCGTGAGCCACGAAAAGGACGACAACCTAATCCATCACATTTCTATTACCGAATCCCATGGCACCTTGGGCAAGACAACTTCACTTCACGTAGAGGCTGGGCCTGGAAACCGAGGGCGTGGGGCTTGTGACCAGTTATCCGTCGCTACGGTGCCCATAGCTTTTGATCCGTAAGGAGTTACGCGGCGAACAACATACTGTTGGAAAACTCTCTGAGAGCTCTAAGACGAGGGCAGCAAGCTTGCTCGGTTGTGCCTATTTTTGGAGCTCAAAATCAAACGTTTTCATCAGTTTTGAGACTTTTTTCTTCTTTTGCGCTATTTTTCCTTCCCGGATCGTACGTCGTTAGCCGTGAAAAGGACGACAACCTAATCCATCACATTTCTATTACAGAATCCCATGGCAACTTGGGCAAGAAAACTTTGCCTCACGTAGAGGCTGGGCTAGTAAACCGAGGGCGTGGGGCTTAGGACCAGGTCTCCGTCGCTCCGGTGCCCATAACTTTGGATCCGTAAAGAGTTACGCGTCGCACAGCATACCGTTGGAAAGCTCTCCGAGAGCTCTACGACTGTGGTAGCAAGCCTGCTAGGCTACATTGGTTTTTGGAGCCCAAAATCGAACGTTTTCATCAGTTTCGGGACACTTTTCTTCTTTTGCGTTGTTTTTCTATCCCGGATCGTACGTCGTGAGCACCGAATAGGATGACAACCTAATCTATCACATTTCTATTACAGAATTCAATGGCACCTTGGACAAGATGACTTCTCCCCACGTAGAGACTAGGCTCATAAACCGAGGGCGTGGGGCTTGGGACGAGGTCTCCGTCGCTCTGGTGCCCATAACTTTTGATCCGTAAGGACTTACGCGGCGCACAACATACCGTTGGAAAGCTCTCCGAGAGCTCTATGATGGGGGTAGCAAGTTCGCTCGGCTATGCCTATTTTCGGAGCCCTAAATCCAATGTTTTCATCAATTTTGAGACACTTTTCTTCTTTTATGCTATTTTTTGATCCCGGATCGTACATCGTGAGCCGCGAAAAAGACGACAACCTAATCCATCACATTTCTGTTACCGATTCCCATGGTACCTTGGGCAAGAGAACTTCAGTTTACAGAGAGGCTGGGCCCGCAAACCGAGAGCGTGGGGCTTGGGGCCAAGTCTCTGTCGCTCCGGTGCCCATAACTTTTGATTCGTAAGGAGTTACGCATCGCACAACATACCGTTGGAAAGCTCTCTGAGAGCTCTACGACTTTGGCAGCTAGCCAGCTTGGCTGCGCCTATTATCGAAGTCCAAAATCAAACATTTTCATCAGTTTCGGGACACTTTTCTTCTTTTGCGCTGTTTTTTCGTCCCAGATCGCACGTCGTGAGCAGCGAAAAGGACAACCTAATTCATCACATTTCAATTACAGAATCCCATGGCACCTTGGGCAAGACAACTTCGCCTCACGTAGAGACTGGGCCTACAAATCGAGTGCGTGGGGCTTGAGACCAGGTCTCCTTCACTCTAGTGCCCATAACTTTTGATCCGTAAGGAGTTACGTGGTACACAGCATACCGTTGGAAAGCATTCCAAGAGCTCTACGAAGGGGGCAGCAAGTCTGCTCAGTTGCACTTGTTTTCGGAGCCCAAAATTGAATATTTTAAACAGTTTCGAGACACTTTTCTTCTTTTGAGCCGTTTTTCCGTCCCGGATCGTACGTCGTGAGCCGAGAAAAGGACGAGAACCTAATCCATCACATTTCTATTACAGAATCCCACATCAACTTGGGTAAGACAACTTTGCCTCACGTAGAGGCTGGGCTCGCAAATCGAGGGAGTGGGGCTTGGGACCAGGTCTCCGTCGCTCCGGTGCCCATAACTTTTGATCCGTAAGGAGTTACGCGTCACACAGCATACCGTTGGAAAGCTCTCTGAGATCTCTACGACTGTGGCAGCAAGCCTGCTGGGCTGCACCTATTTTTGGATCCCAAAATCAAACGTTTTCATCAGTTTCGGGACACTTTTCTTCTTTTGCACTATTTTTTCTATCCTGGATCGTACATCATGAGCAGCGAAAAGGACGAAAACCTAATCCATCACATTTCTATTACAGAATCCCACGACACCTTGGGCAAGACAACTTTGCCTCTCGTAGAGACTGGGCCCCCAAACCGAGGGCTTGGGGCTTGGGACCAGGTCTCCATCGCTTCGGTGCCCATAACTTTTGATCCGTAAGGAGTTACGTGACGCACAGCATACCGTTGGAAAGCACTCTAAGAACTCTACAAAGAGGGCTGCAAGCCTGCTCGGCTATGCCTATTTTTGGAGCCCAAAATCAAATGTTTTCATCAGTTTTGGGACACTTTTCTTCTTTGACGCTATTTTTTTGTTCCGGATCGTACGCCGTGAGCCACGAAAAGGACAACAACCTAATCCATTACATTTCTATTACGGAATCCCATGGCACCTTGGGTAAGACAACTTCACTTCACGTAGAGGCTAGGCATGCAAACCAAGGGCGTGGGGCATATGACTAGGTATCCGTCGCTACAGTGCCCATAACTTTTGTACCGTAAGGAGTTACGTGGTGCACAACAAACCGTTGGAAAGCTCTTTGAAAGCTCTACAACGGAGGCAGCAAGCCTTCTCGACTGTGCTTATTTTCAGAGCCCAAAATCCAAGGTTTTCATCAGTTTGGGGACACTTTTCTTCTTTTGCGCTATTTTTTCGTCCCGGATCTACGTCGTGAGCCGCAAAAAAGACGACAACCTAATCCATCACATTTCTATTACTGATTCTCACGGCACCTTGGGCAAGGCAACTTCGCTTCACAGTGAGGCTGGGCCCACAAACTGAGGGCGTGGGCCTTGGGACCAGGTCTTCGTCGCTCCGGTGACCATAACTTTTTATCCGTAAGGAGTTAAGTGGCGCACAACACACTGTTGGAAAGCACTCCAAGAGCTTTACGATAGGGGCAGCAAGCCTGCTTGTTTGCGCCTATTTTCAGAGATCAAAATCGAACGTTTTCATTAGTTTCGAGACACTTTTCTTCTTTCGCGCTGTTTTTCTGTCACTGATCGTACGTCGTGAGCAGCTGGAAGGTCGACAACCTAATCTATCACATTTCTATTACCGAATCCCACGGCACCTTGGGCAAGACAAATTCACTTCACGCAGAGGCTTGGCCCGCAAATCGAGGGCATGGGGCTTATGACTAGGTATCCGTCGCTTCGGTGCCCATAACTTTTGATTCGTAAGGAGTTAAGCAGCGCACAGCATACCGATGGAAAGCTCTCCGAAAGCTGTACGATGTGGGCAGCAAGCTTGCTTGGCTGTGCCTATTTTCAGAGCCCAAAATCAAACATTTTCATTAGTTTCGGGATACTTTTCTTCTTTTGCGCTGTTTTTTTGTCCCGGATTTTACGTCGTGAGCGGCGAAAAGGACGACAACCTAATATATCACATTTCTATTACCGAATCCCATGCCAACTTGGGCAAGACAACTTCGCTTCACGTAGAGGCTGGGCCCACAAACCGAGGGCGTGGGGCTTGGGACCAGGTCTCCGTCGCTCCGGTGCCCATAACTTTTGATCTGTAAGGAGTTACGTGGCGCATAGCAAACCATGGGAAAGCACTCCAAGAGCTCTACAAAGGGGGCAGCAAGCCTGCTCAGCTGTGCCAATTTTCGAAGCCCAAACTCGAACATTTTTATCAGTTTTGGGACACTTTTCTTCTTTTGCGCTATTTTTTCATCCCGGATCGTAGGTTGTGAGCTGCCAAAAGCACGACAACCAAATCCATCACATTTATATTACCGAATCTAAACGGCACCTTGGGCAAGACAACTTCACTTCACGTAGATGCTGGGCCCGCAAACCGAGGGCGTGGGGCTTGGGACTAGGTCTCCGTTGCTCCGGTGCCCATAACTTTTGATCCGTAAGGAGTTATGTGGCGCACAACAAACCGTTGGAAAGCACTCCAAGAGCTCTGCGGAGGGGGCAGCAAGCCTGCTCGACTGCGCCTATTTTGGGTGCCCAAAATTGAACATTTTCATTAGTTTTGGGAAATTTTCTTCTTTTGCACTATTTTTTCGTCCCGGATCGTACGTCGTGAGCCGCCAAAAGGACGACAACCTAATTCATCACATTTCTATTTCTGAATCCCCCAGCACCTTGGGCATGACAACTTCACTTCACTTAGAGGCGAGGCCCGCAAACCGAGGGTGTGGGGCTTGGGACCAGGTCTCCGTCGCTCCGGTGCCCATAACTTTTGATCCGTAAGGAGTTATGTGGCGCATAGCAAACCGTTGGAAAGCACTCCAAGAGCTCTATAAAAGGGGGTAGCAAACCTGCTCAGCTGTGCCTATTTTCGGAGCCCAAAATCCAACATTTTAATCAATTTCGGGACACTTTTCTTCTTTTGCGCTATTTTTTAGTCCCGGATCGTACATCGTGAGCCGCGAAAAGGACGACAACCTAATCTATCACATTATATTGGGCAAGACAACTTCGCTTCATGGAGAGGCTGGGCCCGCAAACCTAGGGCGTAGGGCTTGGGACGAGGTTTCCGTCGCTCCGGTGCCCATAACTTTTGATCCGTAAGGCGTTACGCGGAGTACAACATACCGTTGTAAAGCTCTCCGAGAGCTCTACAGCTATGGCAGCAAGCCTGCTCAGCTGCACCTTTTTTTGGAGCCCAAAATTGAACATTTTCATCAGTTTTGGGACACTTTTATTCTTTTGCGCAGTTTTTTCATCCCGGATCGTACGTCGTGAGCGGCGAAAAGGACGACAACCTAATCTATCACATTTCTATTGCCGAATCCCACGGCACCTTGGGCAGGACAACTTCTCTTCACGTAGAGGCTGGGCCCGCAAACCGAGGGCGTGTGGCTTGTGACCATGTATCCGTCGCTTTGGTACCCATAACTTTTGATCCGTAAGGAGTTACGTGGCGCACAGCATACCATTGGAAAGCTCTCCGAGAGCTCTACATCGGAGGCAGCAAGCCTACTCGGCTGTGCCTATTTTCAGAGCCCAAAATCGAACATTTTTATCAATTTCGGGACACTTTTCTTCTTTTGCGCTGGTTTTCCATCCTGTATCGTACGTCGTGAGTCGCGAAAAGGACGAGAACCTAATCTATCACATTTCTTTTACAGAATCCCACGGCACCTTGGGCAAGACAACTTCGCCTCACGTAGAGACTGGGCCCGCAAACTGAGTGCGTAGGGATTGAGACCAGGTCTCCGTCACTCCGGTGCCTATAACTTTTGATCCGTAAGGAGTTACGTGGCGCACAACATACCGTTGGAAAGCATTCCAAGAGCTCTACGAAGGGGGCAACAAGCCTGCTCAGCTGTGCCTATTTTGGAAGCCCAAAATCCAATGTTTTCATTAGTTTCAGGACACTTTTCTTCTTTTAGTCAATTTTTCCGTCCTGGATCGTACGTCGTGAGCTGTGAAAAGGACGACAACCTAATCCATCACATTTCTATTACCGAATCCCATGGCACCTTAGGCAAGACAACTTTACTTCACGTAGAGGCTGGGACTGCAAACCGTGGGCGTGGGGCATGTGACCAGGTATCCGTTGTCATGCCCCAACCCGACCTGTGAAGGTTAGACTAGGGTATGATCTAAACATTCAATTCATATCACGTACTTAATCATTCAAGAGGGTTTTAACACTTAACATTTTAGCCTAAACTCCACAAATTCTCCGAAAAACCAGTAGCATTACGGCTGTAATTGGGCTTCTTAGTTTGACCAAATTTTCTAAAGACCTCAAAACTTTCAATCTCAAATTCATTTTCAACTAAGATTACTATTTATCATCAATTGGAACGTCTACTAGTTATCTTGAAGTCTCGTTTGATTAATAACCTAGCATGATACTATGTCTCGTTTGTTTGTTGATCCTTATTACAAAAGTACCCGTTGATTTTAGCTTAACGATGAGTACCTGCTTGAAATTGGATAGGTTCATTTTACTTAATCCTTACCTGATACTTCATAACCTTATGATAGATACTAACCAATAACGATAGCAAGACGACCATAGTAGTGTCTATCTAGTTATTATTAGTACAAGCGAAAATTAGACTCCAAATTACAACGGGGGTATTTTACATTACAATAGCAAGCATCATAAGAAATGAAATAGTCTTCAAGCAACATATTGTTCACAAAATGGCCATAGTCACGTAAGGCACGTAGGGCAAGCAATCATTCCAAGGAATCATCATTAGGCACGTCGTCCTCGGGTACATGTTCTTGGTCTTCTTCACCTGAGATGATAAAAGAGGGTGAGTCCTTATGAACTCAGCGAGGGGGAACGAGAAATAAGTTTTGAAACTCATTTTCCGGTTCAACTTATGAAAACCCTTTTTGCAAGAATGACATGTATCACAAGCAAGTCCATAATGTAATGTAAAAGTAAAAGAACACAATTACCCGTCTTTCCTCCCCGAGATCCTCTAGGAACCAAGCGAGAGTGCTTATACACATAGTGAAAAGGATACGGTGAGCTTTTCCTCTCAGTTCAATTCCAGTATCAGTTGTTGCGACCGACTTCAATTTATCCCCTTATCACGCCAAATGGGTGTACTCCGAATGTACCCTGAAATCCTACGACCCAACTCTCCGAGGAAGTCTAGCCCCCAAGCGAGAGAGGGAATTGGACAATGGTAGTCACGGTTACACCGACAAGCCCGATGCCGCCCAGTGTACGTGAACGCTACCACGCCAGAATGAAAGGTTTCAACCTTGTATGCAATGCACATTTATGACATTTAATATATCACATTTGGAGGTCAACAAAGTAGGTTGCCTCCGAGCAGTCATAAGATTGCACATTGACAAGTAAACAAGTGAGGCACGATATGACAAGTAAATTCACTTGAAAAGCACATGGAGTTATATGAATATTAAACGGGCAGCCATGTAATGCATGTAAATTAAGTCATATAACTCATTTTGAAGTTCACGTAATCAAATAATAAGATTATTCAACATGCAACAACATCTTCGTGGGACTGGGTGCAAGCAAAGCCTACTTATCAACATGTAATCATCGAAATCATGTTTAGGGCTATGAGGGAAACTACGGGCAGCCTACTAAACACATAATGAAACACAATATCGAAAGGATCAACACTTAGCGAGTTTACCTAGTTACTAGGGTTTCAATTTGTGTTTACCCGTGCGATTAAACCCCAAGTCATCTCGTAATTAAGCTCAAGCCCTGTATTGATTAAATTAAACACCCTCAAGCATTCAAAACAGTCCACACAACATCCAAATGCCACAATCCCAAGCACTTAATACAACAAGAGAAGCTACAATAATTTTGCTAAGCATATCAATAGGTGAAACCCTCACTGCAATGGACTGTTTTCTCACAATCATTGAGACAATCAAACAAACTCCAATTCCAGTGAACAAGATTTCAAATTAAATTTTAAGGAGTGAACTAAATTCAGAAACAAACCTCGCACCATTTGGAGTTCGGGTTCAAGAGTTATAGCCAAAACAGTGAGACTACACAAAACTGTCCAGATTTGCATACATTTCAATACTTGTCATTTTTTAGGGCCTTAGGGTCAGATTTAGCCTTAGTCCATTTCTGACAAAAATGTCCATAACTGAAAAATATGGATTTAAACCAAATTTCATGCATTTTGGATATCATTTACTAAGTCAAAACTGGTTCGTTCTACAAGGTCAGTGAATGTGCCAAAACTTTCTTCATTTTTCCAGACTTTCCAGATTTGGACACATGTTTATAATTTGCCATTTTGAGGACTTTAGAATCAAAATTAGCTTTGTCCCATTTCTTTGAAAAATGCTCAAAACTGGAAAAACTAGTTAGCTACCAATTTTCACGCATTTTCAACATCATTTACCTGGTCAAAATCACCTCGCACCAACAAGGTAGAAGGCTGTTACATACCCGATTTCATCTATCATCACATTCTAGCCAAAAATCTTGCCATGCATGTTTACAAAAACTCATGAACACACATATATCACAAGTACAGAAGTAAAGATAGACATTTAAGGGCATGCATGTGGTTTTTTGAAAGATTTTCAAGAAGTTTTAGCCCTCACCTTAGCAAGACAACAAAGAAGATGCTCAAACTCTTGGTGAAGCACAAAGTTGATCTTTTTCCTTGCTTAGCCGAGAGACAACTTGGGATTTCTCTAATTTCCTAGCTAAGTTACCATGTTCTTTGTAGGTGCATGTGGTTAGAACAAGAAGAAAAGAAATGGAAGCTAACAAACTCACCTAAACCGAAATAGATGTGCTAAAAGCTTGCATGTGTGCTTCTTTGCTCCTAGTTTTGTTTGGTCGAGCTCCTTAAGCTTCTTGCATGTCTTGATGAACCATGACTGACGAAGATAAGCTATGGAGTGTAGAAACTCAGCCAAGGCCGAGAGAGAGAGAAGAAATGAGAGAGGAATGAGAGGAAAATGAGAGAAAATGAAAGAAAATGAAAAGCTTTGCAAAGTTTAAAGCATATGTCGGCCTTGAGCTTGTAAATTTCAGATTTGTGTCTTCAAGATGCACAATTTGAATCATCCTAGCATGGGCATATGCATGTGTCGAGATTTTGGGTGCTTTGAGGAGGGTTTTGAGCTAATTTTTTATTGCTTTGTGTCATAGAATGTCATAGGATGTCTAGATTTAATTTTGAATTATGCAAGCAAGCACAAATGCACACAAGGTGGTCGGCCAAGGCATTGCAAGAATCTGAATTTTTGTCTTGGTTAAGCAATATTTTAATTGTGTTTTTAGGATATGCAAAGAATAAGGAATAAGGAATAACGAATGTCTAGCTTTTTGTGAGATTTTGTCTTCTAGTATGTTGAATTAGCAATTTAATATTAGTTAGTGGGATTTGTAGGATTAACTAATAATCTAGTGCTTCGTGTAAGATGCTTTCTCGATTAGCGTGAGGGCACGCTTTCCTAGATTTTGGGCACGCACTACGAGGCAAGGCACGAACTACGAGATGAATGCACATTTTTTAAGTAAATGCACACAACCCTAAATGAATGCACGTAATTCAATGCAAGGCACACAAAATGAAATATAATTCTTAAACCTAGGTCAAAGCACGCAAATCCAAGTTAGGACACACGAAATGAGGTATCGCACGTAAATCGAGGTCGGGCCTCACATCCTCCCCTTCTTAAAAGAATTTTATCCCGAAATTCAATATTACCTTTGAAATAAAGTTGGATACTGTTGCTCCATCTGGTCTCGCCTTTCCCACGTTGCTTCTTCAACTCCATGGTGATCCCATAACACTTTCACCATTGGTATAGATTTGTTGCGCAACTCCCGATCTTGTTGGTCTAGGATCCGAATGGGTTTCTCTTCATAAGACAAGTTCTCCCGAAGCTGCAACGGCTTTGGCTCCAAGATATGCGATGGATCAGGATGATACTTCCGTAGCATTGAAACATGAAAGACGTCGTGAATATTGGAGAGGTTTTGGGGTAGTACCAGGCGATACACTAATTTGCCAACCTTCTCAACTATCTCAAAGGGTCCTATAAACCTCAGGCTCAACTTTCCACCCTTGTCGTGTTTAATCAATCCCCTCCGAGGTGATATCTTCAAGAACACCTTATCGCCGACCTCAAACTCTAGGCTCCGTCTCCGTTGGTCTGCATAACTTTTCTGCCTGCTCTGGGTAGTAAGCATCTGTTTCCGGATGAGGTGGATATTATCAACAGTCTTCATAAGTTCAGGTAGAAGGGTCGGGTCAAAAGTCTTCGTTTCACCTACTTTATCCCAGTAAATTGGGGATTGACACTTACGTCCATACAATGCCTCAAATGGGGCCATCCCGATAGTGGCCTGATAACTGTTATTATAAGTGAACTCCGCTAAAGACAGGTATTTCTCCCAACCTTTCCCGAAGTCTAAAACACACACCCTCAACATATCCTCCAGAATCTGAATAGTTCTCTCAGATTGTCCATCAGTCTAAGGTTGATAAGCCGTGCTGAAACTCAACTTCGTTCCCAAAGCTTATTGCAATCTCTTCCAAAATCGGGAAGTAAAACGAGGATCCCTATCCGATACAATACTCACAGGCATCCCGTGTAATCTTACAATCTCTGCCACATACATATCTCCCAACTTCTCAGGACTATCCTCCTTGTTCATCGGTAAGAAGTGCGCTGACTTAGTCAATCTATCCACTATGACCCAAACGACGTCATGACCCTTTTGTGACCTGGGCAGGTCCATAACAAAGTCCATAGTTATATGCTCCCATTTCCATTGAGGAATCTCCAACGGCTGAAGTAAACCTGCTAGTCATTGATGTTCCGCTTTGATTCTCTGGCAAGTCAAACATCGTGCCACAAACTCCACAATCTCTCTCTTCATGTTATTCTACCAAAGGTGTTGCTTCAAATCCCAGTACATCTTTGTTCTGCCGGGGTGAATAGTATATCTTGAATTATGGGCTTCTTCAAGAATCTTCTTTTTCATCTTTGGCTCATTGGGAACACAAATCCGATTCCTAAATCTCCAAACACCATCATTATGAAACTTAAAATCTGTGTTGCTTTCTTTAATCTTCTGAAACTGTTGGTCCTTCTGTTGAGTCTCTCGTAATTCAGACAACAAGGTCGATTGAACTTGTGTAGTGGCAAATAGTAACCATTTTCGAGTCAATTGTGGTTTCCACAAAAATGCTTTCTCCAACAACTCCTGCACCTTAACTTCCAGTTTTGCCATACTCGCTTTCCGAGTTAAGGCATCTGCAACTACATTTGCTTTACCAGGCACATAATTGATTGTGCAGTTATAATCATCCAAAAGCTCTATCCACCGTCTTTGCCTCATGTTCAACTCTTTTTGTGAGAACAAGTATTTCAAGCTCTTGTGATCAGTAAATACCTCGAACTTGTTACCCCAGAGATAGTGCCTTCATTTCTTGAGTGCAAACACAATAGCCGCTAACTCCAGATCATGCGTCGGGTAGTTCAATTCATACGGCTTCGGTTTCCTAGAAGCATACGCAATCACTCTACAATTTTTCATCAACACACAACCTAGTCCTTCCTTCGAAGCATCACTATAGATTATAAAACCTTGACTCCCTTTAGGCAATGCAAGAACATGTGCGGTAGTCAATCTTTTCTTCAATTCTTGGAAGCTGTTCTCACACTTGTCATCCCATACGAACTTTGTTTTCTTCTGAGTGAGCTTTGTAAGCAGTCCTGCGATCTTTGAGAAATCCTTCACGAACCTCCGATAATAGCTGGCTAGACCAAGAAAACTCCAAACCTCCGTAATGTTTTCCGGCTTCTTCCAAGACATCACCGCTTCTATCTTTGCTGGATCCACTGCTATTCCCTCTTAGGATATGATATGCCCCAAAAATGCAATCTGCTGCAACCAAAACCCGCACTTGCTAAACTTTGCATACAATTGATGCTCTCGAAGTTTCTGCAGTACCAACTGCAGATGTTGTTCATGCTCAACCTCGGATTTCGAGTACACCAAAATATCATCAATGAAGATCACTACAAATTGGTCCAAGTAGGGTTGAAACACCCTGTGCATCAAGTCCATAAAAGCTGCAGGGGCATTAGTTAGTCCAAAAGGCATCACCACATATTCATAATGCCCATATCTCGTCCTGAAAGCCGTTTTAGGCATATCCTCCTTTTTGATCCGCAACTGATAGTACCCTTGCCTCAAGTCAAGCTTCGAATACACTTTGGCTCCCTGGAGTTGATCAAACAACTCGTCGATCAGTGGAAGTGGGTATTTATTCTTGACGGTCACTTGGTTCAATCCTCGGTAGTCGATGCATAGCCTCAACGTTCCGTCTTTCTTCTTTACAAATAGGACTGGCATACCCCAAGGAGAAGAACTTGGTTGAACAAACCCCTTCTTCAACAATCTTTGCAATTGGTCCTTCAATTCTTGTAGCTCGGCCGGTGCCATACGATAGGGAGCTTTAGATATCGACTAGGTGCTAGGCAATAATTCTATAATGAACTCGATCTCCTGATTTGGGGGTAAACCCGGCAATTCTTCTGGAAACACATCCGCATAGTTTTTGATCACTGGCATCTCCTCCAACTTAGCTTTGTCCGACGGCTTGTTAATGAGGTAAGCTAAGTATCCACTACACCCTTTTCTCAAGGACTTCACTACTTTCGTAGATGAAATGATGGAACTCCCAGTGAAATCTCTTCGACCCATTACCTCCAGTATTGTTGACCAGGTATCCGGAATGTTACAATCTTTGTCCGGCAATCTAGTTGGGCATGATGCTTTGCCAACCAGTCCATCCCTAAGATGACTTCGTAGTCTCGAAAGGGTAATACAATAAGATTGGCTGAGAATTCCCTATCTTTAATTTGGATTTTACATGCTTTACAAGCTGAGCGAGTAACAAGTTTAGAACCCATCGGAGTTCCAACTTCTACTTCGTAAGGCAAACATACAACTCTCAATTTCACACGTTGCACACACAAGGGAGTAATAAATGAATGAGTAGCACCTGGATCAATTAGCACCCCAACAGGTTAATTCAGTATGAAGAATGTACCTTCAACAACAGCGGTCTCCTCTGGAAGCTCCTCGCACTCAATAGCATAAGCTCGAGCCTGAACTCTAGGAACTAGAGTCTTGCCTCTACCAGCTGGTTTGACCTGATTTTGTCCTGCTTGCCATTTATGGCAATCCTTGATCCGATGCTAATCACTGTCACACCGCACACATCGTCCTGACTTCTTCCAGCACTAGGCCTCGGTATGACCCTTCTTGTCACAGTAAGAATAGTTGATAGACTGAGTAGCAGGTGAACTACCTGTGGATCCACGAGTAGAAGAGGCTGATGGTGCTTTAGTCGGGCCACGATTATTAACTGGTATGTTCTGGCTTTGGCCCCGACTACGACTCTGGCTCTGGAATTTCCTCTGTTGACCTGGAGGCTGGTATGGTTTCTTGTTCGGCTGGCTCGAACCGGCTCTATCAAGTTTCCTCTTCTCAACTCAGGAAGCAACAGCAAAGAGAGCATAATAGGTATCGAAGTCGTACGAAGCTAACTAGTCCTGAATCTCTGGCCTCAATCCAGTCGTAAATTTCCATATCTTTGCCTCAGGAGTACTAACCATGTATTGAGCATAGCGGGACAGTAGGTCAAAACGAGTCTCGTATTAGGCCACCGTCATGTTACCCTAGTTCAAGTGCATGAATTCCTCAATCCGCCTCTACCTGGAAACTGCAGGTACATATTTCTCCTTGAATGCCTTAACGAAATTACCCCACAAGCGAGGTGTATGATTTGTTTCCCAAAGTGCCTCCACAGGGCCAGCCACCGCTCCTATTAGTAGTGCGGGTACTAGGGCCAGCCATCTATAGGCACAAATTACGATGCATAATTCATTGAAATATGACAGGACAATAATTTAATGCATAAGATATGCAACATATAATTTTACATAAACACATAGTTCTAGAAACAGTTAAGACAAGTTAATCACATAAGAACATAGAACATAGAAGGCACAATTAACATTATCACACAATAACATATAAACAAATCATCCTAATAATCTTAGGGCTTCTACCCATGGTCCGAGAGTTAAACCTGGCTTAAGCAATCTAAGCTCTGATACCATTCTTTCTATAAGGTGTCACGCCCCAACCCGACCTGTGAAGGTTAGACTAGGGTGTGATCTAAACATTCAATTCATATCACGTACTTAATCGTTCAAGAGGGTTTTAACACTTAACGTTTTAGCCTAAACTCCACAAATTCTCCGAAAAACTGGCAGCATAACGGTTGTAATTGGGCTTCTTAGTTTGACCTAATTTTCTAAAGACCTCAAAACTTTCAATCTCAAATTCATTTCCAACTAAGATTACTATTTATCATCAATTGGAACGTTTACTAGTTCTCTCGAAGTCTCGTTTGATTAATAACCTAACATGATACTATGTCTCGTTTGTTTGTTGATCCTTATTACAAAAGTACCTGTTGATTTTAGCTTAACGATGAGTACCTGCTTGAAATTGGATAGGTTCATTTTACTTAATCCTTACCTGATACTTCATAACCCTATGATAGATACTAGCCAATAACGATAGCAAGACGACCATAGTAGTGTCTATCTATTTATTATCAGTACAAGTAAAAATTAGACCCCAAATTACAACGGGGGTCTTTTACATTACAATAGCAAGCATCATAAGAAATGAAATAGTCTTCAAGCAACATATTGTTCACAAAATGGCCATAGTCACATAAGGCACGTAGGGCAAGCAATCATTCCAAGGAATCATCATTAGGCACGTCGTCCTCGGGTACCTGTTATTGGTCTTCTTCACCTGAGATGATAAAAGAGGGTGAGTCCTTATGAACTCAGCGAAGGGGAACAAGAAATAAATTTTGAAACTCATTTTCCGGTTCAACTTATGAAAACCCTTTTTGCAAGCATGACATGTATCACAAGCAAGTCCATAATGTAATGTAAAAGTAAAAGAACATAATTACCCGGCTTTCTTCCCCGAGATCCTCTAGGAACCAAGCGAGAATACTTATACACATAGTGAAAAGGATACGATGAGCTTTTGCTCTCAGTTCAATTCCAGTATCAGTTGTTGCGGCCGACTTCAATTTATCCCCTTATCACGCCAAATGGGTGTACTTCGGATGTACCCCGAAATCCTACGACCCAAATCTCCGAGGAAGTCTAGCCCCCAAGCGAGAGAGGGAATTGGACAATGGTAGTCACGGTTGCACCGGTAAGCCCGATGCCTCCCGGTGTGCGTGAACACTACCACGCCAGAATGAAAGGTTGCAACCTTGTATGCAATGCACATTTATGACATTTAATATATCACATTTGGAGGTCAACAAAGTAGGTTGCCTCCGAGCAATCATAAGATTGCACATTGACAAGTAAACAAGCAAGGCACGATATGACAAGTAAATTCACTTGAAAAGCACATGGAGTTATATGAATATTAAACGGGCAGCCATGTAACGCATGTAAATTAAGTCATATAACTCATTTCGAAGTTCACGTAATCAAATAATAAGATTATTCAACATGCAACGACATCTTCGTGGAACCGGGTGAAAGAAAAGCCTACTTATCAACATGTAATCATCGAAATCATGTTTAGGGCTATGAGGGCAACTACGGGCAGCCTACTAAACACATAATCAAACACAATATCCAAAGGATCAACACTTAACGAGTTTACCTAGTTACTAGGGTTTCAATTCATGTTTACCCTTGCGATTAAACCCCAAGTCATCTCGTAATTAAGCTCAAGCCATGTATTGATTAAATTAAACACCCTCAAGCATTCAAAACAGTCCACACAACATCAAAATGCCACAATCCCAAGCACTTAATACAACAAGAGAAGCTACAATAATTTTTCTAAGCATATCAATAGGTGAAACCCTCACTGCAATGGACTGTTTTCTCACAATCATTGAGACAAGCAAACAAACTCCAATTCTAGTTAACAAGATGTCAAATTAAAGCTTAAGGAGTGAACTAAATTCAGAAACAAACCTCGCATCATTTGGAGTTCGGGTTCAAGAGTTATAGCCAAAACTGTGAGACTACACAAAACTGTCAAGATTTGCACACATTTCAATACTTGTCGTTTTTTAGGGCCTTAGGGTCAGATTAGCCTTAGTCCATTTCTGAAAAAAATGTCCAGAACTGAAAAATCTAACTTCACACTAAATTTCATGTATTTTGGATATCATTTACTAAGTCAAAACTAGTTCGTTCTACAAGGTCAGTGAATCTGCCAAAACCTGCTTCATTTTTCCAGACTTTCCAGATTTTGACACATTTTTATAATTTGCCATTTTGAGGACATTTGAATAAAAATTAGCTTTGTCCTATTTCTGTGAAAAATGCTCAAAACTAGAAAAAATAGTTACCTACCAATTTTCACGCATTTTCAACATCATTTACCTGGTCAAAATCACCTTGGACCAACAAGGCAGAAGGCTGTTACATACCCGATTTCATCTTTCATCACATTCTAGCCAAAAATCTTGCCATGCATGTTTACAAAAACTCATGAACACACATATATCACAAGTACAGAAGTAAAGATAGACAGTTAAGGGCATGCATGTGATTTTTTGAAAGATTTTCAAGAAGTTTTAGCCCTCACCTTAGCAAGACAACAAAGAAGATTCTCAAACTCTTGGTGAAGCACAAAGTTGATCTTTTTCCTTACT
The DNA here is from genome assembly GCA_037974665.1 of Ehretia macrophylla. Classification (NCBI taxonomy): domain Eukaryota; kingdom Viridiplantae; phylum Streptophyta; class Magnoliopsida; order Boraginales; family Ehretiaceae; genus Ehretia; species Ehretia macrophylla. The sequence goes on along the minus strand of CM075779.1, from coordinate 28,692,934 downwards.
TAGCCGAGAGACAACTTGGGATTTCTCTAATTTTCTAGCTAAGTTACCATGTTCTTAGTAGGTGCATGTGGTTAGAACAAGAAGAAAAGAAATGGAAGCTAACAAACTCATCTAAACCGAAATGGATGTGCTAAAAGCTTGCATGTGTGCTTCTTTGCTCCTAGTTTTGTTTGGTCGAGCTCCTTAAGCTTCTTGCATGTCTTGATGAACCATGAGTGATGAAGATAAGCTATGGAGTGTAGAAACTCAGCCAAGGCCGAGAAAGAGAGAAGAAATGAGAGAGGAATGAGAGGAAAATGAGAGAAAATGAAAGAAAATGAAAAGCTTTGCAAAGTTTGAAGCATATGTAGGCCTTGAGCTTGTAAATTTCAGATTTGTGTCTTCAAGAAGCACAATTTGAATCATCCTAGCATGGGCATATGCATGTGTCGAGATTTTGGGTGCTTTGAGGAGGGTTTTGAGCTAATTTTTTATTGCTTTGTGTCATAGGATGTCTAGATTTAATTTTGAATTATGCAAGCAAGCACAAATGCACACAAGGTGGTCGGCCAAGGCATTGCAAGAATCTGAATTTTTGTCTTGGTTGAGCAATATTTTAATTGTGTTTTTGGGATATGCAAAGAATAAGGAATAAGGAATAAAGAATGTCTATCTTTTTGTGAGATTTTGTCTTCTAGTGGGTTGAATTAGCAATTTAATATTAGTTAGTGGGATTTGTAGGATTAACTAATGATCTAGTGCTTCGTGTAAGATGCTTTCTCGATTAGCGTGAGGGCACGCTAGACTAGGTTTTGGGCACGCACTACGAGGCAAGGCACGAACTACGAGACGAATGCACGTTTTCCAAGTAAATACACGCAACCCTAAATGAATGCACGTAATTTAATGCAAGGCACACAAAATGAAATACAATTCTTAAACCTAGGTCAAAGCACGCAAATCCAGGTTAAGGCACACGAAACGAGGTACCGCACGCAAATCGAGGTCGAGCCTTACATCCGTCGCTACGGTGCCCATAGCTTTTGATCCGTAAGGAGTTACGCAGCGCACATCATACCATTGGAAAGCTCTCCGAGAGCTCTACGATAGGGGCAGATAGCCTGCTCGTCTGTGCCTATTTTCGAAGCCTAAAATCTAACGTTTTCATCAATTTCAGGACACTTTTCTTCTTTTGTGCTATTTTTCTATCCCGGATCGTACGTCGTGAGCCGCGAAAAGGTCGAAAACCTAATCCATCACATTTCTATTACTGATTCCCACGGTACCTTGGGCAAGAGAACTTTGCTTCACGGGGAGGCTGGGCGTGGGGCTTGGGACTAGGTCTCCGTCGCTCCGGTGCCCATAACTTTTTATCCGTAAGGAGTTACGTGGTGCACATCATACCGTTGGAAAGCACTCCAAGAGCTCTACGACAAGAGCAGCAAGCCTACTCGTCTGCGCCTATTTTCGGTGCCTAAAATCGAACGTTTTCATCAGTTTCGGGACCTTTTTCTTCTTTTACGCTTTTTTTCGGTCCCTGATCGTACGTTGTGAGCTGCGAAAAGGACGACAACTTAATATATCACATTTCTATTACCGAATCCCATGCCAACTTGGGCAAGACAACTTCTCTTCACGTAGAGGATGGGACCACAAACCGAGGGCGTGGGGCTTGGGACCAGGTCTCCGTCGCTCCGGTGCCCATAACTTTTGATCTGTAAGGAGTTACGTGGCGCATAGCAAACCATTGGAAAGCACTCCAAGAGCTCTACAAAGTGGGCAGCAAGCCTGCTCAGCTGCGCCTATTTTCGAAGCCCAAACTCAAACATTTTCATCATTTTTGGGACACTTTTCTTCTTTTGCACTATTTTTTTATCCCGGATCGTAGGTCGTGAGCCGCAAAAGCACGACAACCAAATCTATCACATTTATATTACCGAATCCCATGGCACCTTGGGCAAGACAACTTCGCTTCACGTAGATGCTGGGCCCGCAAACCGAGGGCGTAGGGCTTGGGACCAGGTCTCCGTCGCTCCAGTGCCTATAACTTTTGATCTATAAGGAGTTATGTGGCGCACAGCAAACCATTGGAAAGCACTCCAAGAGCTCTACGAAGGAGGTAGCAAGCCTGCTCGGCTGCGCCTATTTTCGGTGCCCAAAATTGAACATTTTCATCAATTTTGGGATAAATTTCTTCTTTTGCGTTATTTTTTCGTCCCGGATCGTACGTCGTGAGCTGCTAAAAGGACGACAACCTAATTCATCACATTTCTATTTCCGAATCCCCCGGCACCTTGGGCAAGACAACTTCGCTTCACTTAGAGGCAAGGCCCGTAAACCGAGGGCGTGGGGTTTGGGACCAGGTCTCCGTCGCTCCGATGCCCATAACTTTTGATCCGTAAGGAGTTACGTGGCGCACAACACACCATTGGAAAGCACTCCAAGAGCTCTACAAAGGGGGCAGCAAGCCTGCTTGGCTGCGCCTATTTTTGGAGCCCAAAATCTAACATTTTCATCAATTTCGGGACACTTTTCTTCTTTTGCACTATTTTTCCGTCCCAGATCGTACGTCGTGAGCAGCGAAAAGGACGACAACCTAATCCATCACATTACCTTGGGCAAGACAACTTTTCTTCACGGAGAGGCTGGGCTCGCAAACCGAGGGCGTGGGGCTTAGGACGAGGTCCCCCTCGCTCTGGTGCCCATAAGTTTTGATCCGTAAGGCGTTACGCGGTGCACAACATACCGTTGTAAAGCTCTCCGAGAACTCTACGACTATGGTAGCAAGGCTGCTCGGCTGCGTCTTTTTCAGAGCCCAAAATTGAATGTTTTTATTAGTTTCGGGACACTTTTCTTCTTTTGCGCTGTTTTTCCGTCCCGGATCGTACGTCGTGAGCAGCGAAAAGGACGACAACCTAATCTATCACATTTCTATTGCCGAATCCCACGGCACCTTGGGCAGGACAACTTCTCTTCACGTAGAGGTTGGGCCCGCAAACTGAGGGTGTGGGGCTTGTGACCAGGTATCCATCGCTTCGGTGCCCATAACTTTTGATCTATAAGGAGTTATGCGGCGTACAGCATACCGTTGGAAAGCTCTCTGAGAGTTCTACGACTGGGGCAACAAGCCTGCTCGGCTGTGCCTGTTTTTGGAGCCCAAAATCAAATATTTTTATCAATTTTGGGACACTTTTCTTCTTTTGCGCTGGTTTTTCGTCATGGATCGTACGTCATGAGCCGCGAAAAGGACGAGAACCTAATCCATCACATTTTTTTTTTACAGAATCCCATGGCACCTTGGGCAAGACAACTTCGCCTCACACAGAGACTGGACCCGCAAACCAAGTGCGTGGGGATTGAGACTAGGTCTCCGTCGCTCTGGTGCCCATAACTTTTGATCCGTAAGGAATTACGTGGCGCACAGTATACCGTTGGAAAGCATTCCAAGAGCTCTACGATGGAGGAAACAAGCCTGCTCGGCTGTGCCTATTTTGGAAGCCCAAAATCCAAAGTTTTTATCTGTTTTGGGACACTTTTCTTCTTTTAGTCTATTTTTTCGTCCCGGATCCTACGTCGTGAGCCGTGAAAAGGACGACAACCTAATCCATCACATTTCTATTACCGAATCCCATGGCACCTTGGGCAAGACAACTTCACTCCACGTAGAGGCTGGGACTGCAAACCGTGGGCGTTGTCATGCCCCAACCCGGCCTATAAAGGTTAGACTAGGGTGTGATCTAACATTCAAGTCATATTTCGTACTTAATTGTTCGTGAAAGTTTAACACTTACGTTTTAGCCAAAACTCCACAATTTTCCAAAAAATCGGCAGCATAACGGCTGTAATTGGGCTCTTTGGTTTGACCTAATTCTCTAAACGCCCCAAATTTCATTTCCAACTAAGATTACTATTTACCATCAATTGAAACGCCTACTAGTTATCTCGAAGTCTCGTTTGGTTAATAACCTAGCATGATACTATGTCTCGTTTGTTGTTAATCCTCGTTACAAAAGTACTTGTTGATCTTAGCTTAACAATGAGTACCTGTTTAAGATTGGATAGGTTCATTTTACTTAATCCTTACCTGATACTTCATAATCCTATGATAGATACTAGCCAGTAACGACAGCAAAATGACCATAGTAGTGTCTGTCTAGTTATTATCAGTACATGCCAAAATTAGACCCCAAATTACAACGGGGGTCTTTTACATTACAAACAACAAGCAACATAAAATAAATAGTCTTCAAGCTGCATAGTGTTCACAAATGGCCATAATCAAGCAAAGCACATAGGACAGGCAATCATTCCAAGGAATCATCATTAGGCACGTCATCCTCGGGTACCTGTTCTTGGTCTTCTTCACCTGAGATGATAAAAGAGGGTGAGTCCTTATGAACTCAGCGAGGGGGAACGAGAAATAAGTTTTGAAACTCATTTTCCGGTTCAACTTATGAAAAACCTTTTTGCAAGCATGAATATATCACAAGTAAGTACATAACATAATATAAAAGTAAGGAACACAATTACCCGTCTTTCATCCCTGAGGTCCTCTAGGAACCAAGCGAGAGTACTTATACACATAGTGAAAATGATACAGTGAGCTTTTTGCTCTCAGTTCATGTCAGTATCAATTGTTGCGGCCGACTTCAAATCATCCCCTTATCACGCCAAATGGGTGTACTCCGGATGTACTCCGAAATCCTACGACCCAACTCTCCGAGGAAGTCTAGCCCCCAAGCGAGAGAGGGAATTGGACAATGGTAGTCACGGTTGTACCGGCAAGCCCGATGCCACCTGGTGTGCGTGAACGCTACCACGCCAGAGTGAAAGGTTGCAACCTTGTATGCAATGCACATTTATGAAATTTAATATATCACAATTGGAGGTCAACAAAGTAGGTTGCCTTCGATCAGTCATAAGATTGCATATTGACAAGTAAACAAGCGAGGCACGATATGACAGACAATTTCACTTATAAAGCACATGGAGTTATATGAATATTAAACAGGCAGCCATGTAACACATGTAAATCAAGTCATATAACTCACTTCGAAGTTCACGTAATCAAATAACAAGATTATTCAACATGCAACGACATCTACGTGGGTTCGGGTGCAAGAAAGGCCTACTTGTCAACATGTAATCCTCAAAATCACATTTAGGGCTACGAGGGCAACTATGGGCAGCCTACTAAACATATAATTAAACACGATATTCATAAGATCAACACTTAGTGAATTTACCTAGTCATTAGGGTTTCAATTCGTGCTTACCCGTGCGATTAAGCCCCAAGTCATCTCAAAATCAAACTCAAGCCATGCATCGATTAATTCAAACACCATCAAGTATTCAAAACAGTCCACACAACATCCCAATGCCACAATCCCAAACATTTACTACAACAAGAAAAACTACAATAATTTTTTCTAAGCATATCACTAAGTGAAACCCTCACTGCAATGGACTGTTTTCTCACAATCGTTAAGAAAAGCAAACAATCTCCAACTTGAGCGAATAAGATGTCAAATTAAAGCTTAAGAAGTGAACTAAATTCAGAAACAAACCACGCATCATTTGGAGTTCGGGTTCAATAGTTATAGCCAAAAACAGTGAGACTGCACAAAACTGTCCAGATTTGCACACATTTCAATACTTGTCGTTTTTGAGGTCCTTAGGGTCAGATTTAGCCTTAGTCCATATATGATAAAAATGTCCAGAACTGAAAAATATTGTAGTACACCAAATTTCATGCATTTTGGATATAATTTACCAACTCAAAACAGGTTCGTTCTACAAGGTCAGTGAATCTGCCAAAACCTGCTTCATTTTTCCAGACTTTCCAGATTTGGACACATTTTAATTATTTGCCATTTTGAGGACCTTAGACTCAAAATTAGCTTTGGCCTATTTCTGCAAAAAATGTTCAGCACTGGAAAAACTCGTTACCTACCAATTTTCACACATTTTCAACATCATTTACCTAGCCAAAATCACCTCGCACCAACAAGACAGAAGGCTGTCACATACCCTATTTCATCTATCATCACATTCTAGCCAAGAATATTGCCTTGCATGTTTATAAAAGCTCATGAACACACATATATCTTAAATACAGAAGTAAAGATAGACATTTAAGAGTATGCATGTGGTTTTTTGAAAGATTTTCAAGAAGTTTTAGCCCTCACCTTAGCAAAACAACAAGAAGATGCACAAGATTCTTGATGAAGCACAAAGTTGATCTTTTCCTTGCTTAGCCGAGACACCACTCGATTTTTCTCAAATTTCCTAGCTTAGTAACCAAGTTCTTAGTAGGTGCATGTGGTTAGAACAAGAAGAAAGTAAATGGAAGCTAGCAAACTCACCTAAGCCGAAATGGAGGTTCAAAGGGCTTGCATGTGTGTTTCTTGCAACCTAGCTTGCTTAGTCGAGCTCCCTAGCTTCTTGCTTGCCTTGATGAACCATGGAGTGATGAAGATGAGCTATGGAGCCTAGAAACTCAGCTAGGGCCGAGAGAGAGAGAGAAGAATGAGAGGGAGAGAGAAGAATGAGAGGAAAATGAGAGAAATGAAAGAAAAATGAAAGCCTTGCAAATGATGAAGCATGTGTCGGCCTTGGGCATACAAAGTTCAAATTTGTGTCTTCAAGAAGCATGATTTTTGAATCACCTAGCATGGCAAGAGAATGGGTCGAAAATATGGGTGCATTGGGTAGGGTTTTGGGTTATTTTTTTTATGCATTTGTGTCATAAGTTGTCTAAGAATGTTTGAGGAATAAATTGAATTATGCAAGCAAGCACAAATGCCCAACAAGTGGTCGGCCAAGGCATATAAAAATCTGATTTTTTGCCATCTTTTGAGCATTATTTAATTGTGTGTTTGGAAAGTGCAAAAGAATAAGGAATAAAGAATGAGAATGTCTAGCTTTTGGTGCAATTTCGTCTTCTAGTGGGTTGAATTAGTAATTTAATATTAGTTAGTGAAATTTGTAGGATTAATTATTGATCTAGTACTTCGTGTAAGATGCTTTCTTGATTAGCGTGAGGGCACGCTTTCCTAAGTCTAGGGCACGCACTACGAGATAGGGCACGAACTACGAGACGAATGCACATTTTTCAAGTAAATGCATGTAACCCTAAATGAATGCACGTAATTCAATGCATGGAACACAAAACGAAATATGATTCTTAAACATAGGTCAAGGCACGCAAATCTAGGTTAGGATACACGAAACGAGGTATCGTACGCAAATCGAGATCGGGCCTTACATCCTCCCCTCCTTAAAAGAATTTCATCCCGAAATTCAATATTACCTTTGAAATAAAGTTGGATACTGTTGCTTCATCTGGTCTCGCCTTTCCCACGTTGCTTCTTCAACTCCATGATGATCCCACAACACTTTCACCATCGGTATAGTTTTGTTGCGCAACTCCCGATCTTGCTGGTCTAGGATCCGAATGGGTTTCTCTTCATAAGACAAGTTCTCCCGAAGCTACAACGGCTCTGGTTCCAAGATATGCGATGGATCAGGGTGATACTTCCGTAGCATCGAAACATGAAAGACGTCGTGAATATTGGAGAGGTTTTAGGGTAGTGCCAGGCGATACGCTAATTTGCCAACCTTCTCAACTATCTCAAATGGTCCTACAAACCTCGGGCTCAACTTTCCACCCTTGCCATGTTTAATCAGTCCCTTCCGGGGCAATATCTTCAAGAACACCTTGTCGCCGACCTCAAACTCTAGGCTCCATCTCTGTCGGTCTGCATAACTTTTCTGCTTGCTTTGGGTGGTAATCATCCGTTTCCGGATGAGGTGGATATTATCAACAACCTTCATAAGTTCAGGTAGAAGGGTCGGGTCAAAAGTCTTCGTCTCACCTACTTCATCCCAGTAAATTGGGGATCGACACTTACGTCCATACAATGCCTCAAATAGGGCCATCCTGTGCAATCTTACGATCTCCGCCACATACATATCTCCCAATTTCTCAGGACTATCCTCCTTGTTCATCGGTAAGAAGTGCGCTGACTTAGTCAATCTATCCACTATGACCCAAACGGCGTCATGACCCTTTTGTGACCTAGGCAGGTCCATAACAAAGTCCATAGTTATATGTTCCCATTTCCATTGAGGAATTTCCAACGGCTGTAGTAAACCTGCTGGTCGTTGATGTTCTGCTTTGACTCTCTGGCAAGTCAAACACCGTGCCACAAACTCCGCAATCTCTCTCTTCATGTTATTCCACCAATAGTGTTGCTTCAAATCCCTGTACATCTTTGTTCCACCGGGGTGAATAGTGTATCTTGAATTATGGGCTTCTTCAAGAATATTCTTTTTCAACTCTGGCTCATTAGGAACACAAATCCTATTCCTAAACCTCCAAATACCATCATCATGAAACTTGAAATCCATGTTGCTTTCTTTAATCTTCTGAAATTGTTGGTCCTTCTGTTGAGCCTCTCGTAATTCAGACAACAAGGTCGATTGAACCTGTGTTGTGGCAAAAAGTAACCCTTTTTGAGTCAATTGTGGTTTCCACAAAAATGCTTCCTCCAACAACTCCTGCACCTTAACTTCCAATTTCGCCATGCTTGCTTTCCTACTTAAGGCATCTGCAACTACATTTGCTTCACCGGGCACATAATTGATTGTACAGTTATAATCATCAAAAGCTCCATCCACCGCCTTTGCCTCATGTTCAACTCTTTTTGTGAGAACAAGTATTTTAAGCTCTTGTGATCAGTAAACACCTCGAACTTGTTACCCCACAGATAGTGCCTCCATTTCTTGAGTGCAAACACAATAGCCGCTAACTCCAAATCATGCGTCGGGTAGTTCAATTCATACGGCTTCGGTTTCCTAGAAGCATACGCAATCACTCTACCATTTTGCATCAACACACAACTCAATCCTTCCTTCGAAGCATCGCTATAGATTACAAAACCTTGACTCCCTTCAGGCAATGCAAGAATAGGTGCGGTAGTCAATCTTTTCTTCAATTCTTGGAAGCTGTTCTCACACTTATCATCCCACACAAACTTTGTTTTCTTTTGAGTGAGCTTTGTAAGCGGCCCTGCGATCTTTGAGAAATCCTTCATGAACCTCCGATAATAGCTGGCTAGACCCAGAAAACTCCGAACCTCCGTAATGTTTTCCGGCTTCTTCCAAGACATCACCGCTTCTATCTTTGCTGGATCTACTGCTATTCCCTCTTGGGATATGATATGCCCCAAAAATGCAATCTGCCACAACCAAAATTCGCATTTGCTAAACTTTGCATACAATTGATGCTCTCGAAGTTTCTACAATACCAATCGCAGATGTTGTTCATGCTCAACCTAGGATTTCGAGGACACCAAAATATCATCAATGAAGATCACCACAAATTGGTCCAAGTAGGGTTGAAACACCCTGTGCATCAAGTCCATAAAAGCTGCAGGGGCATTGGTTAGTCCAAATGGCATCACCACATATTCATAATGCCCATATCTTGTCCTGAAGGCCGTTTTAGGCACATCCTCCTTTTTGATCCGCAACTGATAGTACCCTTGCCTCAAGTCGAGTTTCGAATACACTTTGGCTCCTTGAAGTTGATCAAATAACTTGTCGATCAGTGGAAGTGGGTATTTATTCTTGACAGTCACTTGGTTCAATCCTCGGTAGTCGATGCATAGCCTCAGCGTTCCGTCTTTCTTCTTTACAAATAGGACTGGTGCACCCCACGATGAAGAACTCAGTTGAACAAACCCCTTCTTCAACAATCCTTGCAATTGGTCCTTCAATTCTTGTAGCTTGGTTGGCGCCATACGATAGGGAGCTTTAGATATCGGCTGGGTGTCAGGCAATAACTCTATAATGAACTCGATCTCCCGATTTGGGGATAAATCGGGCAATTCTTCTGGAAACACATCCACATAGTCTTTGATCACTGGCATCTCCTCCAACTTAGCTTTGTCCGACATCTTGTTGATGAGGTAAGCTAAGTATCCACTATACCCTTTTCTCAAGGACTTCACTGCTTTCGTAGATGAAATGATGGAACTCCCGGTTAAATCTCTTCGACCCATCACCTCCAGTATTAGTTGACCAGGTACCTGGAACGTTATAATCTTCATCCGGCAATCTAGTTGGGCATGATGCTTTGCCAACCAGTCCATCCCTAAAATGACTTCATAGTCTCGAAAGGGTAATCCAATAAGATTGGCTGAGAATTCCCTATCCTTAATTTGGATTTTACATGCTTTACAAGCTGAGCGAGTAACAAGTTTAGAACCCATCGGAGTTCCAACTTCTACTTCGTAAGGCAAACATACAACTCTCAATTTCACACGTTGCACACACAAGGGAGTAATAAATGAATGAGTAGTACTTGGATCAATTAGCACCCTAACTGGTTGATTCAGTATGAAGAATGTACCTTCAACAGCAGCGGTCTCCTCTGGAAGCTTCTCGCACTCAATAGCATAAGCTCGAGCCTGAACTCTAGAAACTAGAGTCTTACCTCTACCAGCTGGTTTAACCTGATTCTGTCCTGCTTGCCATTTGGGGCAATCCTTGATTTGATGCTGATCACTGCCACATCTCACATATCGTCCTGACTTTTTCTAGCACTGGGCCTCGGTATGCCCCTTCTTGTCACAGTAAGAACAGTTGATAGACTAAGTAGCAGGTAAACTACCTGTGGATCTGCGGGTGGAAGAGGCTGATGGCTCTTTAGTCGGGCCACGGTTATTCACTGGTCCGTTCTGGCTCTGGCCCTGACTACGACTCTAGCCTTGGAATTTCCTCTGTTGGCCTGAAGGCTGGTATAGTTTCTTGTTCGGCTGACTCGAACCGGCTCTATCAAGTTTCCTCTTCTCAACTCGGGAAGCAGCAGCAAAGTGAGCAGAATAGGTATCGAAGTCATGCGAAGCCAACTGGTCCTGAATCTCTGGCCTCAATCACGTAGTAAATTTCCACATCTTCGCCTCCGGAGTACTGACCATGTATTGAGCATAGCGGGACAGTCGGTCAAAACGAGCCTCGTACTGGGCCACTGTCATGTTGCCCTGGTTCAAGTGCATGAATTCCTCAATCTGCCTCTGCCTGGAAACTGCAGGTACATATTTCTCCTTGAATTGCTTAACGAAATTACCCCACAAGCGAGGGGTCTGATCAGTTTCCCAAAGTGCCTCCACAGTGTGCCACCAATGCTCGGCATCCCTGTGCAACAGAAACACAACAAACTCCACCTTTTCTTCATCAGTATAATCAAGTGGCCTGAAAATCCTCTCGATCTCAGACAGCCAAGCCTGTGCTTTCTCATCATCAACTTCCCCGTGGAATTTGGACGGGTGAAAGTCAAGTAACTCCCTCATTCTGCTATGTCTCCCATGGTTACCATCATTCCTGTTGTTGTTGTTGTTTGCTTCACGTGCATCTTGACGTTCCATCACTCGTGACATGAGATCCATGGCATTCAGCATCATGTTAAACATAGCTATGCCGGGATTAGTTTGATAAGCATCTCCGGTCTCTTGAGGTTCACCGCTCCTATTAGTGGTGCGGGTACTAGGGCCAGCTATCTATAGGCACAGATTACGATGCACAATTTATTGAAATACGACAGGGCAAGAATCTAGTGCATAAGATATGCAACATAATATAGATACACAATTCTAGAAACAATTAAGACATATTAATCACTTAAGCACATAGAACATAGAAGGCACATTTAACATTATCACACAATAACATATAGACAAGTCATCCTAATTACCATAGGGCTCTACCCATTGTCCGAGAGTTAAACCCGACTTAAGCAATCTAAGCTCTTATACCATTTCTATCTATAAAGTGTCACGCCCCAACCCGGCCTATAAAGGTTAGACTAGGGTGTGATCTAACATTCAAGTCATATCTCGTACTTAATCGTTCGTGAAAGTTTAACACTTACGTTTTAGCCTAAACTCCATAATTTTCCAAAAAATCGGCAGCATAACGGCTGTAATTGGGCTCTTTGGTTTGACCTAATTCTCTAAACGCCCCAAATTTCATTTCCAACTAAGATTACTATTTGCCATCAATTGAAACGCCTACTAGTTATCTCGAAGTCTAGTTTGGTTAATAACCTAGCATGATACTATGTCTCGTTTGTTGTTAATCCTCATTACAAAAGTACTTGTTGATCTTAGCTTAACAATGAGTACCTGCTTAAGATTGGATAGGTTCTTTTTACTTAATCCTTACCTGATATTTCATAATCCTATAATAGATACTAGCTAGTAATGACAGCAAAACGACCATAGTAGTGTCTGTCTAGTTATTATCAGTACAAGCCAAAATTAGACCCCAAATTACAACGAGGGTCTTTTACATTACAAACAACAAGCAACATAAAAGAAATAGTCTTCAAGCAGCATAGTGTTCACAAATGGCCATAATCAAGCAAAGCACATAAGACAGGCAATCATTCCAAGGAATCATCATTAGGCACGTCGTCCTCGGGTACCTGTTCTTGGTCTTCTTCACCTGAGATGATAAAAGAGGATGAGTCCTTATGAACTCAGTGAGAGGGAACGAGAAATAAGTTTTGAAACTCATTTTCCGGTTCAACTTATGAAAACCATTTTTGCAAGCATGAATATTTCACAAGTAAGTACATAACATAATATAAAAGTAAGGAACACAATTACCCGTCTTTCATCCCCGAGGTCCTCTAGGAACCAAGCGAGAGTACTTATACACATAGTGAAAATGATACGGTAAGCTTTTTCTCTCAGTTCATGTCAGTATCAGTTGTTGCGACCGACTTCAAATCATCCCCTTATCACGCCAAATGGGTGTACTCCGGACGTACACCAAAATCCTATGACCCAACTCTCCGAGGAAGTCTATCCCCGAAGCGAGAGAGGGAATTGGACAATGGTAGTAACGGTTGCACCGGCAAGCCCGATGCCGCCTGGTATGCGTGAACGCTACCACACCAGAGTGAAAGGTTGCAACCTTGTATGCAATGCACATTTATGACATTTAATATATCACAATTGGAGGTCAACAAAGTAGGTTGCCTCCGATCAGTCATAAGATTGCACATTGACAAGTACACAAGCGAGGCACGATATGACAGGCAATTTCACTTATAAAGCACATGGAGTTATATGAATATTAAACGGGCAGCCATGTAACACATGTAAATCAAGTCATATAACTCACTTCGAAGTTCACGTAATCAAATAACAAGATTATTCAACATGCAACGACATCTACGTGGGTCCGGGTGTAAGAAAGGCCTACTTGTCAACATGTAATCCTCAAAATCACATTTAGGGCTACGAGGGCAACTACGGGCAGCCTACTAAACATATAATTAAACACGATATTCATAAGATCAACACTTAGTGAATTTACCTAGTCATTAGGGTTTCAATTCGTGCTTACCCGTGCGATTAAGCCCCAAGTCAGCTCAAAATCAAACTCAAGCCATGCATCGATTAATTCAAACACCCTCAAGTATTCAAAACAGTCCACACAACATCCCAATGCCACAATCCCAAGCATTTACTACAACAAGAAAAGCTACAATAATTTTTTCTAAGCATATCACTAAGTGAAACCCTCACTGCAATTGACTGTTTTCTCACAATCGTTAATACAAGAAAACAATCTTCAATTCCAGTGAATAAGATTTCAAATTAAAGCTTAAGAAGTGAACTAAATTCAGAAACAAACCACGCATCATTTGGAGTTCGGGTTCAATAGTTATAGCCAAAACAGTGAGACTACACAAAACTGTCCAGATTTGCACACATTTCAATACTTGTCATTTTTTAGGTCCTTAGGTTCAGATTTAGCCTTAGTCCATTTCTGACAAACATGTCCAGAACTGAAAAATCTTGCAGTACACCAAATTTCATGCATTTTGGATATAATTTACCAACTCAAAATGGGTTCGTTCTATAAGGTCAGTGAATCTGCCAAAACCTGCTTCATTTTTCCAGACTTTCCAGATTTGGACACATTTTAATGGTTTGCCATTTTGAGGACCTTAGAGTCAAAATTAGCTTTGGCCTATTTCTGCAAAAGATGTTCAGCACTGGAAAAACTCATTACCTACAAATTTTCAAACATTTTCAACATCATTTACCTAACCAAAATCACCTCGCACGAACAAGACAGAAGGCTGTCACATACCCGATTTCATCTATCATCACATTCTAGCCAAGAATATTGCCATGCATGTTTATAAAAGCTCATGAACACACATATATCTCAAGAACAGAAGTAAAGATAGACATTTAAGGGTATGCATGTGGTTTTTTGAAAGATTTTCAAGAGGTTTTAGCCCTCACCATAGCAAAACAACAAGAAGATGCACAAGACTCTTGATGAAGCACAAAGTTGATCTTTTCCTTGCTTAGCCGAGACACCACTCGATTTTTCTCAAATTTCCTAGCTTAGTAACCAAGTTCTTAGTAGGTGCATGTGGTTAGAACAAGAAGAAAAGAAATGGAAGCTAGCAAACTCACCTACGCCGAAATGGAGGTTCAAAGAGCTTGCATGTGTGTTTCTTGCAACCTAGCTTGCTTAGTCGAGCTCCCTAGCTTCTTGCTTGCCTTGATGAACCATGGAGTGATGAAGATGAGCTATGGAGTCTAGAAACTCAGCTAGGGCCGAGAGAGAGAGAAGAAGAATGAGATGGAGAGAGAAGAATGAGAGGAAAATGAGAGAAATGAAAGAAAAATGAAAGCCTTGCAAATGATGAAGCATGTGTCGGCCTTGGGCATACAAATTTCAGATTTGTGTCTTCAAGAAGCATGGTTTTTGAATCACCTAGCATGGCAAGAGAATGGGTCAAAAATATGGGTGCATTGGGTAGGGTTTTGGGTTATTTTTTTATGCATTTATGCCATAAGTTGTCTAAGAATGTTTGAGGAATAAATTGAATTATGCAAGCAAGCACAAATGCCCAACAAGTGGTCGGCCAAGGCATGTGAAAATCTGATTTTTTGTCATCTTTTGAGCATTATTTAATTGTGTGTTTGGAAAGTGCAAAAGAATAAGGAATAAAGAATGAGAATGTCTAGCTTTTGGTGCAATTTCGTCTTCTAGTGCGTTGAATTAGTAATTTAATATTAGTTAGTGGAATTTATAGGATTAATTATTAATCTAGTGCTTCGTGTAAGATGCTTTCTTGATTAGCGTGAGGGCACGCTTTCCTAGGTCTAGGGCACGCACTACGAGGTAGTACACGAACTACTAGACGAATGCACGTTTCCCAAGTAAATGCACGTAACCCTAAATGATTGCACGTAATTCAATGCATAGCACACAAAAATAATATGATTTTTAAACCAAGGTCAAGGCACGCAAATCTAGGTTAGGGCACACGAAACGAGGTATCGCACGTAAATCGAGGTCGGGCCTTACAGGCATGGGGCATGTGACCAGGTATCCGTCGCTACGGTGCCCATAGCTTTTGATCCGTAAGGAGTTACGCGGTGCACATCATACAATTGGAAAGCTCTCCGAGAGCTCTACGACGGGGGCAGATAGCCTGCTCGTCTGTGCCTATTTTCGAAGCCCAAAATCCAACGTTTTCATCAGTTTCAAGACACTTTTCTTCTTTTGTACTATTTTTCCGTCCCGGATTGTACGTCGTGAGCAGCAAAAAAGTCAAAAACCAAATCTATCACATTTCTATTACTGATTCCCACGGCACCTTGGGCAAGAAAACTTCACTTCACGGGGAGGTTGGGCCAGCAAAATGAGGGCGTGGGGCTTGGGACCAGGTCTCCGTCGCTCTGGTGCCCATAACTTTTTACCCGTAAGGAGTTACGTGGTGCACAGCTTGCTCGTCTGCGCCTATTTTCGGTGCCTAAAATCGAACGTTTTCATTAGTTTCGGGACACTTTTCTTCTTTTACGCTATTTTTTTGTCCCTGATCGTACGTCGTGAGCCGCGAAAAGGACGACAACCTAATCTATCACATTTCTATTACCGAATCCCACGGTTCCTTTTGCAAGACAAATTCACTTCACGTAGAGGCTTGGCCCGCGAACCGAGGGCGTGGGGCTTGTGACTAGGTATCCGTTGCTTCGATGCCCATAACTATTGATCCGTAAGGAGTTACGCGGCGCACAGAATACCGATGGAAAGCTCTCTGAGAGCTCTACGACGGGGGCAACCAGTCTGCTCGGCTGTGCCTATTTTCAGAGTCTAAAATCGAACATTTACATCAGTTTCGGGACACTTTTCTTCTTATGCACTATTTTTTCATCCTGGATTGTACGTCGTGAGCCACGAAAAGGACGACAACCTAATCCATCACATTTTTTTTACCGAATCCCACGGCACCTTGGGCAAGACAACTTCGCTTCACGTAGAGGCTAGGCCCGCAAACCGAGGGCGTGGGGCTTGGGACCAGGTCTCCGTCACTCCGACGCCCATAACTTTTGATCTGTAAGGAGTTACGCGGCGCACAGCATACCGTTGGAAAGCTCTCCGAGAGCTCTACGATGGGGGCAGCAAGCCTGCTCCGCTGTTCCTATTTTCGGAGCCCAAAATTGAACATTTTTATCAGTTTCGGGACACTTTTCTTCTCTTGCGTTGTTTTTTCATCCCGGATCGTACGTTGTGAGCCGCGAAAAGAACGACAAGCTAATCCATCACATTTCTATTACCGAATCCCACGGCAACTTGGGCAAGACAACTTCGGTTCACGTAGAGGCTGGGCCCGCAAACCGAGGGCGTGGGTCTTGGGACCAGGTCTCCGTCGCTCCAGTGCCCATAACTTTTGATCCGTAAGGAGTTACGTGGCGCACTGCGAACCGTTGGAAAGCACTCCAAGAGCTCTACGAAGGAGGCAGCAAGCATGCTTGGCTACGCCTATTTTCGTAGCCCAAAATTGAACGTTTTCATCAGTTTCGGGACACTTTTCTCCTTTTATGCTATTTTTCCATCCGGGATCGTACGTCGTGAGCCGCGAAATGGACGAGAACCTAATCCATCATATTTCTATTACCGAATCCCACGGCACCTTGGGCCAGACAACTTCACTTCAAGTAGAGGCTGGGCCCCTAAACCGACGGCGTGGGGCTTGTGACCAGGTATTTGTCACTCCGGTGCCCAGAACTTTTGATCCGTAAGGATTTACGCGGCCCACAACTTACCATTTTAAAGCTCTCCAAGAGCTCTACGACTGTGGCATCAAGCCTGCTCGGCTGCGCCTATTTTCGGATCCCAAAATCGAACGTTTTCATTAGTTTCAGGACACTTTTCTTCTTTTGCGCTATTTTTCTATCCCTGATCGTACGTCGTGAGCCGCGAGAAGGACGACAACCTAATCTATCACATTTCTATTACCGAATACCACAGCACCTTGGGCAAGACAAATTCACTTCACATAGAGGCTTGGCCCGCAAACAGAGGGCGTGGGGCTTGTGACCAGGTATCCGTCGCTTCGGTGCCATAACTTTTGATTCGTAAGGAGTTACGCGGCGCACAGCATACCGATGGAAAGCTCTCCGAGAGCTCTACGATGGGGGCAGCAAGCTTGCTCGGCTGTGCCTATTTTCAAAGCCCAAAATCAAATATTTTCATCTGTTTCAGGACAATTTTCTTCTTTTGCGCTATTTTTTCATCTTGGATCGTACGTCGTGAGCCGTGAAAAGGACGACAACCTAGTACATCACATTTCTATTACCGAATCCCATGGCAACTTGGGCAAGTCAACTTTGCTTCACGTAGAGGCTGGGCCCGCAAACCGAGGGCGTAGGGCTTGGGACCAGGTCTCCGTCCTTCCGGTGCCCATAACTTTTGATCCGTAAGGAGTTACGCGGCGCACAGTATACAGTTGGAAAGCTCTCTGAGAGCTCTACGATGGGGGCAGCAAGCTTACTTGGCTGTGCCTATTTTAGGTGCCCAAAATCGAACATTTTCATCAGTTTTGGGACACTTTTCTTTTCTTGCGCTATTTTTTCATCCCTGATCGTACGTCATGAGTAGTGAAAGGACGACAACCTAATCCATCACATTTCTATTACCGAATCCCATGCCAACTTGGGCAAGACTACTTCGCTTCACGTAGAGGTTGGACCCGCAAACCGAGGGCGTAGGGCTTGGGACCAGGTCTCCGTCGCTCTGGTGCCCATAACTTTTGATCTGTAAGGAGTTATGTGGCGCACAGAAAACCGTTGGAAAGCACTCCAAGAGCTCTACAAAGGGGGCAGCAAGCATGCTCAGCTGCGCCTATTTTCGGAGCCCAAAATCGAATATTTTCATCAGATTTGGGACACTTTACTTCTTTTGCGCTATTTTTTTATCCCGGATCGTAGGTCGTGAGCCGCCAAAAGCACGACAACCAAATCCATCACATTTATATTACCAAATCCCATGGCACCTTGGGCAAGACAACTTCGCTTCACGTAGATGCTGGTCCCGCAAACCGAGGGCGTAGGGCTTGGGACCAGGTCTCCATCGCTCCGGTGCCTATAACTTTTGATCCGTAAGGAATTATGTGGCGCACAGCAAACCGTTGAAAAGCACTCCAAGAGCTCTACGAAGGAGGTAGCAAACCTGCTCGGCTGCGCCTATTTTCGGCGCCCAAAATTGAACATTTTCATCAATTTCGGGATAAATTTCTTCTTTTGCGTTATTTTTTCATCCCGGATCGTACGTCGTGAGCCGCCAAAAGGACGACAACCTAATTCATCACATTTCTATTTTTGAATCCCTCGGCACCTTGGGCAAGACAACTTTGCTTCACTTAGAGGCAAGGCCCGCAAACCGAGGGCGTGGGGTTTGGGACCAGGTCTCCGTCGCTCCGGTGCCCATAACTTTTGATCCGTAAGGAGTTACGTGGCGCATAACACACCATTGGAAAGCACTCCAAGAGCTCTACAAAGGGGGTAGCAAGCCTGCTTGGCTGCACCTATTTTCGAAGCCCAAAATCCAACATTTTCATCAATTTCAGGACACTTTTCGTCTTTTGCACTATTTTTCCGTCCCGGATCGTACGTCGTGAGCAGCGAAAAGGACGACAACCTAATCCATCACATTACCTTGGGCAAGAAAACTTTTCTTCACGGAGAGGTTGGGCTCATAAACCGAGGGCATGGGGCTTAGGACGAGGTCTCCGTCGCTCCGGTGCCCATAAGTTTTGATCCGTAAGGCGTTACGCGGTGCACAACATACCGTTGTAAAGCTCTCCGAGAGCTCTACGACTGTGGTAGCAAGCCTACTCGGCTAGGCCTATTTTTGGAGCCCAAAATCGAATGTTTTCATTAGTTTTGGGACACTTTTCTTCTTTTGCGCTGTTTTTCCGTCCTGGATCGTACGTCGTGAGCCGCGAAAAGGACGACAACCTAATCTATCACATTTCTATTGCCGAATCCCATGGCACCTTTTTAAGGTGTCACACCCTAACGCGACCTATAGAGGTTAGACTTTGGTGTGATCTAAACATTCAAATCATTTCTCGTACTTAATCGTTCATTAAGGTTTAACGCTTAATGTTAGCCTAGAACTCCAAAAAAATCTCCGAAAAACCAGCAGCATAACGGCTGTAATTGGCTCTTTAGTTTGACCTAATTTCCTAAACGCCTCAAAACTTTCAATCTCAAATTTGATTCCAACTAAGATTACTATTTATCACCAATTGAAATGTCTACTATTTATCTCAAGTCTCGTTTGATTAACACCTAGCACAGCAACTATGTCTCGTTTATGTGTCAATCCTTGTTGCAAAAGTACCTGTTGATCTTAGCATACCAATGAGTACCCGCTTAAGATTGGATAGATTCATTTTACTTACCCTTTACCTAATACTTCATAGGCCTGTGATAGATATTAAACTAGTAGCGATAGCAAAACGACCAGAAGAGTGTCTATCTAGTTATGATTAGTGCAAACCAAAATTAGACCCCAAATTACAACGGGGGTCATTTACAATAACGACAGCAAGCAACTCAAGAAATAGTCTTTAATACAACATATCATTCACAAAATAGCCACAGTCAAGTAAGACACGTAGGGCAGACAATCACTCTAAGGAGTCATCGATAGGCACGTTATCCTCAGGTACCTGTTCTTGATCTTCTTCACCGGAGATGATGAAATAGGGTAAGTCCTTATGAACTCAGTGAGGGGGAACGAGAAATAAGCTTTGAAACTCTTTTTCCGGTTCAAATTATGAAAAACCCCTTTTGAAAACATGTCACGTATCACAAGTAATAAAGTACGCAAAGTATAAGAATCAAATTGAGCAAAAGATACAATTACCAATCATTTCAAGGATACGGTGAGCATTTGCTCTCAATATCGATTTCGATACGATTGTTGCAGCTGACTTCAATAATCCACTTATCGCTCCCATTTGGGTGTACTCCGGATGTACCCCGAAAACCTACGACCCAACTCTCCAAGGGTGGAATGCTAAGCGAGAGAGGGAATTAGACCATGGTAGTCACGGTAGCACCGGCGAGCTCGATGCTGCTTGGCGAGCCCGATGCTGCTTGGCGTGCGTGAAACGCTACCATGCCATAATGAAAGGTTGCAACCTTGTATGCAATACACATTTATAACATTTAACATATCATATTAGGAAGATAACAAAGTATGTTGCCTCCGAGCAGTTATAAGATTGCACGTTGACAAGTAAACACACAAGGCATGCTTGACATGTAATTTCACTTGTAAAACACATGGAGTTATATGAATATTAAACGGGCAGCCATGTAACACATGTAAATCAAGTCATATAGCTCATTTCAGGGTTCACGAAATCAAGAAATAAGATTATACAGCAAGCAACGACGTTTACTTAAACCGGGTGCAAGCAAAGTCTCCTTATCAACATATAATCATCGCGAATCACATTTAGGGCTATAAGGACATATATGGGCAGCCTGTTAACCTTCCTCAATATCATTCATAATTCACAAAAGGACAGTTTATGACTCGGGAACCTATGGGCCCTTAGGGTTTGCTAGGCCGTGCTCGGGGTTGGTTCGTTTGCTAATCACCATAAGCAATTCTTAAACCATTTCAA
The DNA here is from genome assembly GCA_037974665.1 of Ehretia macrophylla. Classification (NCBI taxonomy): domain Eukaryota; kingdom Viridiplantae; phylum Streptophyta; class Magnoliopsida; order Boraginales; family Ehretiaceae; genus Ehretia; species Ehretia macrophylla. The sequence continues at coordinate 28,671,927 of CM075779.1, read as the reverse complement.
ACATACATAACATTTATTAGGCAGCCCACTAATCACACAATAAAACAAAATAACCATAGGATCATCGCTTAGCGAGTTTTCATAGTCGATAGGGTTTCTTTTCATGCTTACACGTGCGATTAAGCCACAAGTTGACAAGTAATTAAACCCAAGCCATGCATTGATTAATTAAAACATCCTCAAGCATCCAAAACAGTCCACACAACATCTAAGTGCCACAATCCCAATCATTCACTACCACAAGAGAAGTTACAACATTTTTCAAAGCATATCACTAAACAAAATCTCACTGCAATGGTCCATTTTCCCACAATCATTTAGGCGAGAAAACAATCTCCAATTCCAGTTATCAAACTGTAAAATTAAATCTCAAGGAGTTATTTAAATCCAGAAACAAACCTCACCTCATTTGGAGTTCAGACCTAGGAGTTATGGCCAAAACCATGAGACTACGCAAAACTGTCCAGTTTTAGACACATTACGATGTTTTCTATTTTTGAGGGTCTTAGGGTCAGAATTGGCTTTGGTCTATTTCTGGAAAAAAATGTTCAGAACTGGAAAAAAGAGTCACCTACCAGTTTTCATTCATTTTAAACATCATTTACCAGGTTAAATTCACTTTTCTCTAACAAGTCAGAAATCTGCCATTTTCATGATTTCACCTATCTTCAAATTCTAGCTAAATATCTTGCCATGCATGGTTACAAAAGCTCATGTACACACATATACCACAAGTACAGAGGTAAAAATAGACATATGAAGGCATGCATGTGGTTTTTGAAAGCTTTTTTTTAAAAAAGATTAACCCTCACCTTAGCCTATTGACAACAAATGATGCTCAAAACTCTTGAAGATACACAAATGGTCTTCTCTCCTTGTTTGGCCGAGAGATATAGCTTGATTTCCTTAATTCCTAGCTGAGTTACCATGTCCTTAGTGGGTGCATGTGGTTAGAACAAAAGGGAGATGAAAGAAGAGCTATCAACATACCTAGGGCCGAAATGAGTGTGCTATGAGCTTGCATGCAACTTTTCTTGCTTCTACCTTGCTTGGTCGAGCTTCCTAGGGACCTTGAGTGTCTTGGTGAGCTTTAGGAGAGGAGCTTAAGCTATGGAACTTGAGGAATCAGCCTTGGCCGAGAGAGAGAGAGGAATTGAGAGCTTGAGAGAATGTTTGAAAAGAATGAAGTGTTGGTGTAAGCATGTGTCGGCCTTGAGCTTCAAAATTTCTGATTTTGTGTCATCTAAGGCATGTTTTGAATTGTCTTAGCATGGGCATTGAGTGGGTCGAGAATGTGGAGCATGGTGGTGGATAAAATAATGCTTGGTTTTCATTTTTTTTATGCATTGTGTCATAGGCTTGTCTAGGAATGATTTTTGAAATGGCAAAGCATGCACAAGCTCTTCACATGGTCGGCCAAGGCAAGCTCAAATCTGATTTTTTTTTGTCTTGTTTTGAGCTTATTTTATTGTGTGCTTGGGATATGCAAAAGAATAAAGAATAAAGAATAAGAATGTTTAGCTTTTGGTGAAATTTTGTCTTCTAGTGCATTGACTTAGCATTTTAATATTAGTTAGTGGAATTTGTAGGATTAATTAATAATCTAGTGCTTCGTGTAAGATGCTTTCTTTATTAGCATGTGGACACGCTTTCCTAGGTTTAGGGCACGTACTACGAGGTAAGGCACGAACTACGAGACGAATTCACGTTTTCCAAGTAAATGCACGCAACTCTAAATGAACGCACGTAATTCAATGCAAGGCATATAAAACGAGACATGACTCTTAAACCTAGGTCAAGGCACGCAATTCTAGGTTAGGGCACACGAAACGACATATCACACGCAAATCGAGGTCAGGCCTCACAACCTTGGGAAAGATAACTTCACTTCACGTAGAGACTAGGCCCGCAAACCGATGGCGTGGGGCTTGTGACCAGGTATCCGTCGCTCCGGTGCCCATAACTGTTGATCCGTAAGGAGTTAGGCGACGCACAGCATACCGTTGGAAAGCTCTCCGAGAGCTCTACGCCGGGGACAGCTAGCCTGCTCGGTTGTACCTGTTTTTGGATCCCAAAATCAAACATTTTTATCAGTTTCGGGACACTTTTCTTCTTTTGTGTTGTTTTTCCGTCCCGGATCGTACGTCGTGAGCCGCGAAAAGGACGAAAACCTAATCCATCACATTTCTATTACAGAATCCCACGGCAACTTGGGCAAGACAACTTCGCCTCACGTAGAGGCTGGGCTCGCAAACCGAGGGCGTGGGGCTTGGGACCAAGTCTCCGTCCCTCCGGTGCCCATAACTTTTGATCTGTAAGGAATTACGCGTCACACAGCATACCGTTGGAAAGCTCTCCGAGAGCTCTACTACTGTGGCAGCAAGCCTGCTCAGCTGTGCCTATTTTCAGAGCCCAAAATCGAACGTTTCATTAGTTTTGGGACATTTTTTTTCTTTTGCGTTGTTTTTCGATCCCGGATCGTACGTCGTGAGCAGCGAAAGGACAACAACCTAATCCATCACATTTCTATTACAGAATCCCACGGCACCTTGGGCAAGACAACTTTGCTTCACAGAGAAGCTGGGCCTGCAAACCGAGGGAATGGGGCTTGGGACCAGGTCTCCGTCGCTCCTGTACCTATAACTTTTTATCCGTATGGAGTTTCATGGCGCACAGCATACCGTTGGAAAGCACTCCAAGATTTCTACGACAGGGGTAGCAAGCCAGCTCGTCTGCGCCTATTTTCGGAGCCCAAAATCGAACGTTTTCATCAGTTTTGGGATACTTTTCTTCTTTTGTGCTATTTTTCTGTCCCTGATCGTACGTCGTGAGCCGCGAAAAGGATGACAACCTAATCTATCACATTTCTATTATCGAATCCCACGACACCTTGGTCAAGACAACTTTGCTTCACGTAGAGGCTAGGCTCGCAAACTGAGGGCGTGGGACTTGTGACCAGGTATCCGTCGCTCCGGTACCCATAACTTTTGATCCGCAAGGAGTTACGCGTTGTACAGCATACTGTTGGAAAACTCTCCAAGAGCTCTACAACTGTGGCAGCAAGCCTGCTAGGATGCGCCTATTTTCGGAGCCCAAAATCGAACGTTTTCATCAGTTTTGGGACATTTTTCTTCTTTTGCGCTGTTTTTTCGTTTCGGATTGTACGTCGTGAGTAGCGAAAAGGATGACAAGCTAATCCATCACATTTCTATTACAGAATCCCATGGCACCTTGGGCAAGACAACTTTGTCTCACGTAGAGATTGGGCTCGCAAACCGAAGGCGTGGGGCTTGGGACCTGGTCTCCGTCGCTCCGGTGCCCATAACTTTTGATTCGTAAGGAGTTACGTGGCACACAGCATACCGTTGGAAAGCACTCCAAGAGCTTTACGAAGGGGGCCACAAGCCTGCTCGGCTGTGCCTATTTTCGAAGTTCAAAAGCGAACGTTTTTATCAGTTTCGGGATACTTTTCTTCTTTTACGATATTTTTTCGTCCCGAATCGTACATCGTGAGCCGCGAAAAGGACGACTACCTAATCCATCACATTTCTAATACCGAATCGTATGGCACCTAGGGCAAGACAACTTCACTTCACCTAGAGGATGGGCCTGCAAACCGAGGGCGTGGGGCTTCTGACCAGGTATCCGTTGCTACGGTGCCCATAACTTTTGATCTGTAAGGAGTTACGCAGCGCACAGCATACCGTTGGAAAGCTCTCCGAGAGCTCTACGACGGGGGTAGCAAGCCTGCTCGATTGTGCCTATTTTTGAAGCCCAAAATCCAATGTTTTCATCAGTTTCGGGACACTGTTCTTCTTTTGCGCTATTTTTTCATCCCGGATCGTACGTCATGAGCCTCGAAAAGGACGATAACTTAATCCATCACATTTCTATTACCGAATCCCACGGCTCCTTGGGCAAGACAACTTCGCTTCACGGAGAGGTTGGGCCCGTAAACCGAGGGCGTGCGGCTTGGGATGAGGTCTCCGTCGCTCCATTGCCCATAACTTTTTATCTGTAAGGAGTTACGTGGCGCACAGCATATCGTTAGAAAGCAATCCCAGAGTTCTACGACCGGGGCAGCAAGCCTGCTCATCTGCACCTATTTTCAGAGTCCAAAATTGAACGTTTTCATCAGTTTCGGGACACTTTTCTTCTTTTGTGCTATTTTTTCGTCCCTGATCGTACGTCGTGAGCCGTACGACAGGGGCAGCATGCCCGCTTGTCTACGCCTATTTTCGGAGCCCAAAATTGAACATTTTTATCAGTTTTGGGACACTTTTCTTTTTTTGACTTGTTTTTCAAACCCTGATCGTACGTCGTGAGCCGCGAAAAAGACGACAACCTAATCCATCACATTTCTATTACCGAATCCCATGACACCTTAGGCAAGACAACTTCACTTCACGTAGAGGCTGAGCACGCAAACCGAGGGCGTGGGGCTTGTGACTAGGTATCCGTCGCTTCGGTGTCCATAACTTCTGATCCGTAAGGAGTTACGCGGCACACAGAATACCGTTGGAAAGCTCTACGAGAGCTCTATGACGGGGATAGCAAGCTTGCTCTGCTGTGCCTATTTTCGGAGCCCAAAATTGAACATTTTCATCAGTTTTGGGACGCTTTTCTTCTTTTGCGCTATTTTTTAGTCCCGGATCGTACGTCGTGAGTAACGAAAAGGACGATAACCTAATCCATCACATTTCTATTATCGAATCCCATGGCACCTTGGGCAAGACGACTTCGCTTCACGGAGACGCTAGGCTCGCAAACCGAGGGCGTGGGGCTTGGGACCAGGTCTCCGTCACTCCGGTGCCCATAACTTTTTATCAGTAAGAAGTTATGTGGCACACAGCATACCGTTAGAAAGAACTCCAAGAGCTCTACGATAAGGGCAGCAAGCCTGCTCGTCTGTGCCTATTTTTGGAGCCCAAAATCGAACATTTTCATCCATTTTAGGACACTTTTCTTCTTTTGAGCTGTTTTTCCGTCCCTAATCGTACGTCGTGTGCCGCGAAAAAGACGACAACCTAATCCATCACATTTCTATTACCGAGTCCCAAGCACCTTGGGCAAGACAACTTCACTTCACATAGAGGCTGGGCCTGCAAACCGAGTGCGTGGGGCTTGTGACCAGGTATCCGTCGCTTCGGTGTCTATAACTTTTGATCCGTATGGAGTTATGCGGCGAACAGCATACCATTGGAAAAATTTCAGAGAGCTCTACGACGGGGTAGCAAGACTGCTCGGCTGTGCCTATTTTCGGAGCCCAAACTAGAACATTTTCATCAGTTTCAGGACACTTTTCTTCTTTTGCGCTGTTTTTTCGTCCCGAATCGTACGTCGTGAGCCACGAAAAGGACGACAACCTAATTCATCACATTTCTATTACCGAATCCCACGGTACCTTGGGCAAGACAACTTTGCTTCACGTAGAGGCTGGGCCCATAAACCGAGGGCGTGGGGCTTGTGACTAGGTATCCGTCGCTTTGGTGTCCATAACTTTTGATCCGTAAAGAGTTACGCGACGTACAGAATACCGTTGGAAAGCTCTACAAGAGCTCTACGATGGTGACAACAAGCTTGCTCGGCTGTGCCTATTTTCAGAGCCCAAAATTGAACATTTTCATCAGTTTCGGGACACTTTTCTTCTTTTGCGCTATTTTTTGGTCCCCGATCGTACGTCGTGAGTCACGAAAAGGACGACAACCTAATCCATCACATTTCTATTATAGAATTCCATAGAAACTTAGGCAACACAACTTCGCCTCGTGTAGAGGCTGGTCTCGCAAACCGAAGGCGTGGGGCTTGGGACCAGGTCTCGTCGCTCCGGTACCCATAACTTTTGATCCGTATAGAGTTTCGTGTCGCACAGTATACCATTGGAAAGCTCTCCGAGAGCTCTACGACTGTGGTAGCAAGCCTGCTCGGCTACAACTATTTTCGAATCCCAAAATTGAACGTTTTCATCAGTTTCTGGACACTTTTCTTCTTTTGCGCTGTTTTTCCATCCCGGATCGTACGTCGTGAGCCACGAAAAGGACGACAACCTATTCCATCACATTTCTATTACTGAATCCCACAGCACCTTGGGCAAGACAACTTCGCCTCACGAAGAGACTGGGCTCGGAAACCGATGGCGTGGGGCTTGGGACTAAGTCTCCGTCGCTCCGGTGCCCATAACTTTTGATCTGTAAGGAGTTACGTGGCGCACAGCATACCGTTGGAAAGCACTCCAAGAGCTCTACGAAGGGGGCAGTAGGCCTTCTTGGCTACACCTATTTTTGAATCCCAAAATTGAATATTTTCATCAGTTTCGGGACACTTTTCTCCTTTTACGCTGTTTTTCCATCTCGGATCGTACGTCGTGAGCCACGAAAAGGACGACAACCTAATCCATCACATTCTATTACCGATTCCCATGGCACCTTGGGCAAGACAACTTCACTTCACGTAGAGGCTGGGCATGCAAACCGAGGGCGTGGTGCTTGTGACCAGGTATCCGTCGCTCTGGTGCCCAAACTTTTGATCCATAAGGAGTTACCCAGCGCACGGCATATCGTTGGAAAGCTCTCCGAGAGCTCTACGACGGGGGCAGCAAGCCTACTCGGCTGCACCTATTTTCGGAGCCCAAAATCGAACGTGTTCATCAATTTCGGTACGCATTTCGTCTTTTGCGATGTTTTTCTGTCCCGGATCGTACGTCGGGAGCCGCGAAACAGACGACAACCTAATCCATCACATTTATATTACCGAATTCCATGGCACCTTGAGCAAGACAACTTCACTTCACGTAGAGACTAGGCCCGCAAATCGAGGGCGTGGGGCTCGGGACTAGGTCTGTGTCGCTCCGGTGCCCATACCTTTTGATATGTAAGGAGTTACGTGGCGCACAGCATACTGTTGGAAAGAACTCCAAGAGCTCTACGAAGTGGAAGCAAGCCTGCTTGGCTACACCTATTTTTGGAGCCCAAAATCGAACGTTTTCATCAGTTTTAGTACACTTTTCTTCTTTTACGCTATTTTTCTGTCCCAGATAGTATGTCGTGAGCCGTGAAAAGGACGACAACCTAATCCATCACATTTCTATTACTGAATCCCATGGGACCTTGGGCAAGACAACTTCACTTCACGTAGAGGCTGGGCCAGCAAACCGAGGGTGTGGGGCTTGGGACCAGGTCTCCGGTGCCCATAACTTTTGATCCATAAAGAGTTACACGACGCACAGTATACTGTTGAAAAGCTCTCCGAGAGCTCTACGGTGGGGGCAGCAAGCCTGCGCATCTAGGCCAGTTTTTGGGGCCCAAATTCAAAAATTTTCATCAATTTCGGGACAATTTTCTTCTTTTGAGTTGTTTTTCCGTCCCAGATCGTACGTCGTGGGCCGCGAAAAGGACGACAGCCTAATCAATCACATTTCTATTACTGAATCCCACAGCACCTTGGGCAAGACAACTTCGCTTCACGTAGAGGTTGGGCCAGCAAACCGAGGGCATGGGGCTTGGGACCAGGCCTCCGTCGCTCTGGTGCCTATAACTTTTGATTCGTAAGGAGTTACGTGGCGCACAACAAACCATTGGAAAGCATTCCAAAAGCTCTACGAAGGAGGCAGCAAGCCTGCTTGGCTGCGCCTATTTTTGGAGCCCAAAATTGAACATTTTCATCAGTTTCAGGATACTTTTCTTCTTTTATGTTGGTTTTTCGTCCCGGATCGTGCGTCGTGAGCCGCGAAATGGACGACAACCTAATCCATCATATTTCTATTACCATGGGCAAGACAACTTCACTTCACGTAGAGGTTGGGCCCACAAACCGAGGGCGTGGGGCTTGTGACCAGGTATCCGTCGCTTCAGTGTCCACAAATTTCAATCCTTAAGGAGTTATGCGGCGCACAACATACCGTTGCAAAGCTCTCCGAGTGCTCTACAACGGGGGCAGCAAGCTTGCTCGGCTGTGCCTATTTTTGGAGCCCAAAATTGAACATTTTAATCAGTTTGGGGACACTTTTCTTCTTTTGCGCTGTTTTTTCATCCCGGATCGTACGTCGTGAGCCACGAAAAGGACGACAACCTAATCCATCACATTTCTATTACCAAATCCCACGGCACCTTGGGTAAGACAACTACGCTTCACGTAGAGGCTGGGCTCGCAAACAGAGGGCGTGGGGCTTGGGACCGGGTCTCCGTCGATCTGGTGCCCATAACTTTTGATCCGTAAGGAGTTACGCGGCGTACCGCATACCGTTGGAAAGCTCTCCGAGAGCTCTACGACGGGGGTAGCAAGCCTGCTCGGCTGGGCCTATTTTTGGAGCCCAAATTCGAAAACTTTCATCAATTTTTGGACACTTTTCTTCTTTTGCGTTGTTTTTTCGTCCCGGATCGTACGTCGTGGGCCGCGAAAAGGATGACAACCTAATCCATCGCATTTCTATTATCGAATGCCATGGCACCTTGGGCAAGACAACTTCAATTCACATAGAGGTTGGGCCAGCAAATCGAGGGCGTGGGGCTTGTGACCAGGTCTCCGTCGCTCCGGTGCCCATAACTTTTGATTCGTAAGGAGTTACGTGGCACACAACAAACTGTTGGAAAGCACTCCAAGAGCTCTACGAAGGGGGCAGCAAGCCTGCTTGGCTATGCCTATTTTTGGCGCACAAAATTGAACATTTTCATCAGTTTTAGGACATTTTTCTTCTTTTATGCTATTTTTCCGTCCCAGATCGTATGTCGTGAACCGCGAAATGGACGACAACCTAATCCATCATATTTCTATTACCAAATCCCACGATACGTTGGACAAGACAACTTCACTTCACGTAGAGGCTGGGCCCGCAAACCGAGGGCGTGGGGCTTGTGACCAGGTATCCGTCGCTTCGGTGTCCATAAATTTTGATCCGTATGGAGATAGGTGGCACACAAAATACCGTTGCAAAGCTCTCCTAGAGCTCTACGAAGGGGGCAGCAATCTTGCTCGGCTGTGCCTATTTTCGGAGAACAAAATTGAACATTTGATATGTTTTGGGACACTTTTCTTCTTTTGCGCTGTTTTTTCATCCCGGATCGTACGTCGTGAGCCACGAAAAGGACGACAACCTAATCCATCACATTTCTATTATCGAATCCCATGGCACCTTGGGCAAGACAACTTTGCCTCACGTAGAGGCTGGGCCCGCAAACCGAGGGCGTAGGGCTTGGGACCAGGTCTCCGTCGCATCGGTGTCCATAACTTTTGATCAGTAAAGAGTTACGCGAGGCACAGCATACCGTTGGAAAACTATCCGAGAGCTCTACGACGGGGGCAGAAGCCTGCTCGGCTACGCCTATTTTCGGAGCCCAAAATCGAATATTTTCATCAGTTTTAGGACACTTTTCTTATTTTGCGCTATTTTTTTATCCTGGATTGTACGTCGTGAGCCGCGAATAGGACGACAACCTAATCCATTACATTTCTATTATCGAATCCCACGGCACCTTGGAGAAGCCAACTTTGCCTCACGTAGAAGCTGGGCCCGCAAACCGAGGGCGTGGGACTTGGGACCAAGTCTCTGTCGCTCTGGTGCCATAACTTTTGATCCGTAAGGAGTTACGTGGCGCACAGCATATCGTTGAAAAGCTCTCCGAGAGCTCTACGACGGGGGCAGCAAGCTTGCTTGGCTGTGCCTGTTTTCGGAGCCCAAAATCGAACATTTTCATCAGTTTCATGACACTTTTCTTCTTTTGAACTGTTTTTTTATCCCGGATCGTACGTCGTGAGCCGCAAAAAGGACGACAACCTAATCTATCACATTTCTATTATAGAATTCCACGGCAAGTTGGGCAAGACAACTTCGCCTCACGTAGAGGCTAGGCTCGCAAATCGAGGGCGTGGGGCTTGGGACCAGGTCTCCGTCCCTCCGGTGCCCATAACTTTTGATCCGTAAAGAGTTATGCGTCGCACAACATGCCGTTGGAAAGCTCTCCGAGAGCTCTACGACTGTGGGAGTAAGCCTGCTCGGCTGCACCTATTTTCGGAGCCCAAAATTGAATGTTTTCATCAGTTTCTGGACACTTTTCTTCTTTTGCGCTGTTTTTCTGTCCCGGATCGTGCGTCGTGAGCCGCGAAAAGGACGACAACCTAATCCATCACATTTCTATTACAGAATCCCGCGGAACCTTGGGCAAGACAACTTCGCCTCATGAAGAGACAGGGCTCTCAAACCGATGGCGTGGGGCTTGGGACTAGGTCTCCGTCGCTCCGGTGCCCATAACTTTTGATTTGTAAGGAGTTATGTGGCACACAGCATACCGTTGGAAAGTACTCCAAGAGCTCTACGAAGGGGTCAGCAGGCCTGCTCGACTACGCCTATTTTCGAATCCCAAAATCAAACGTTTTCATTAGTTTCGGGACACTTTTCTCCTTTTACGCTATTTTTTCGTCCCGGATCATATGTCGTGAGCCGCGAAAAGGACGACAACCTAATCCATCACATTTCTATTACCAAATCCCATGGCACCTTGGACAAGACAACTTCACTTCACGTAGAGGCTGGGCCTACAAACCGAGGGCGTGGGGCTTGTAACCAGGTATCCATCACTCTGGTGCCCAAACTTTTGATCCATAAGGAGTTACCTGGTGCACAGCATACCGTTGGAAAGCTTTCTGAGAGCTCTACGACAGGGGTAGCAAGCCTACTCAGCTGCACCTATTTTCGGAGCCCAAAATTGAACGTGTTCAACAATTTCGGGACACATTTCCTCTTTTGCGCTATTTTTCTGTCCCGAATCGTACGTCAGGAGCCGCGAAACGGACGACAACCTAATCCATCACATTTATATTACCGAATCCTATGGCACATTGAGCAAGACAACTTCACTTCACGTAGAGGCTGGGCCCGCAAATCGAGGGCGTGGGGCTAAAGACTAGGTCTCCGTCGCTCCGGTGCCCATAACTTTTGATCTGTAAGGAGTTACGTGGCGCATAGCATACCGTTGGAAAGCACTCCAAGAGCTCTACGAAGAGGCTGCAAGCCTGCTTGGCTACACCTATTTTTGGAGCCCAAAATCGAACGTTTTCATTAGTTTTGGGATACTTTTATTCTTTTACGATGTTTTTCCGTCCCGGATAGTATGTCGTGAGCCTCGAAAAGGATGACAACCTAATCCATCACATTTCTATTACCGAATCCCATGGCACCTTGGGCAAGACAACTTCACTTCACGTAGAGGCTAGGCCTGCAAATTGACAGCGTGAGGCTTGTGACCAGGTATCTATCGCTTCAGTGTCCATAACTTTTGATCTGTACGGAGTTACGCGGCGTACAGTATACCGTTGGAAAGCTCTCTAAGAGCTGTACGACGGGGGTAGCCAGCCTTCTTGGCTGTACCTATTTTTGGAGCCCAAAATCGAACATTTTCATCAGTTTCAAGACACTTGTCTTCTTTTACGCTATTTTTTCGTCCCGGATCGAACGTCGTGAGCCACGAAAAGGACGACAACCTAATCCATCACATTTCTATTACCGAATTCTATGGCACCTTGGGCAAGACAACTTCACTTCAAGTAGAGGCTGGGCCTGCAAACCGAGGGCGTGGGGCTTGTGACCAGGTATCCGTCGCTCCGGTGCCAATAACTTTTGATTCATAAGGAGTCACGCGGCGCACAACATACCGTTGGAAAGCTCTCCGAGAGCTCTACGATGAGGGCAGCAATCTTGCTCATCTGCACCAATTTTTGGAGCCCATAATTGAACATTTTCATCAGTTTCGGGACATTTTTGTTCTTTTGAGCTGTTTTTCCGTCCCTGATCGTACGTCGTGTGCCGCGAAAAGGACGACAACCTAATCCATCACATTTCTGTTGTCGAATCCCACGGAACCTTGGGCAAGACAACTTCACTTCACGTAGAGGCTGGGCCCGCAAACCGAGGGCGTGGGGCTTGGGACCAGGTCTCCGTCGCTCCGGTGCCCATAACTTTTGATCCGTAAGGAGTTACGCGGTGCACAGCATACCGTTGAAAAGCTCTCCGAGAGCTCTACGGCAGGGGAAGTAAGCTTAATCGGCTAGGCCTATTTTTGGGGCCCAAATTTGAAAATTTTCATCAGTTTTGGGATAATTTTCTTCTTTTGCGTTCTTTTTTCGTCTCATATCGTACGTCGTGGGCTGCGTAAAGGACGACAACCTAATCCATCACATTTCTATTACTGAATCCCATGGCATCTTGGGCAAGACAACTTCGCTTCACGTAGAGGTTGGGCCAGCAAACCGAGGGCATGGGGCTTGGGACCAGGTCTCCGTCGCTCCCGTGCCCATAACCTTTGATCCGTAAGGAGTTACATGGCGCACAACAAACTGTTGGAAAGCATTCCAAGAGCTCTACAAAGGGGGCAGCAAGCTTGCTTGGCTGCGGATATTTTTGGAGCCCAAAATTAAACGTTTTCATCAGTTTCAGGATACTTTTCTTCTTTTATGTTATTTTTTCGTCCCGGATCGTACGTCGTGAGCCGCAAAATGGACGACAACTTAATCCATCATATTTCTATTACCGAATCCCACGACACCATGGGCAAGACAACTTCACTTCATGTAGAGGCTAGGCCCGCAAACCGAGGACGTGGGGCTTGTGACCAGGCATCCGTCGCTTCGGTGTCCACAAATTTCGATCCGTAAGAAGTTACATGACGTACAACATACCGTTGCAAAGCTCTTCGAGAGCTCTACAACGGGGGCAACAAGCTTGCTCGGCTGTGCCTATTTTTGGAGCCCAAAATTGAACATTTTCATCAGTTTGGGGACACTTTTCTTCTTTCGCGCTATTTTTTCGTCCCGGATCGTACGTCGTGAGCCACGAAAAGGACGATAACCTAATCCATCACATTTCTATTACCGAATCCCACGACACCTTGGGTAAGACATGTCACGCCCCAACCCGGCCTATAAATGTTAGACTAGGGTGTGATCTAAACATTCAAGTCATGTCTCGTACTCAATCGTTCATGAAAGTTTAACACTTAACGTTTAGCCTAGACTCCACAATTTTTCCAGAAAACCGGCAGCATAACGGCTGTAATTGAGCTCTTTAGTTTGAACTAGTTCTCTAAATGCCTCGAATTTCATTTCAAACTAAGATTACTATTTACCATCAATCGAAATGCCTATTAGTTATCTCGAAGTCTCGTTTGATTAATAACCTAGCATGATACTATGTCTTGTTTGTTTGTTAATCCTCGTTACAAAAGTACTTGTTGATCTTAGCTTAACAATGAGTACCTGCTTAAGATTGGATGGGTTCATTTTACTTAATCCTGACCTGATACTTCATAATCCTATGATAGATACTAGCCAATAACGATAGCAAAACGACCACAGTAGTGTCTATCTAGTTATTATCAGTACAAACCAAAATTAGACACCAAATTACAACGGGGGTCTTTTACATTACAATAGCAAGCATCATAAGAAATGAAATAGTCTTCAAGCAACATATTGTTCACAAAATGGCCATAGTCACGCAAGGCACGTAGGGCAAGCAATCATTCCAAGGAATCATCGTTAGACACATCATCCTCAGGTACCTGTTCTTGGTCTTCTTCACCTGAGATGATAAAAGAGGGTGAGTCCTTATGAACTCAGCGAGGGGGAACGAGAAATAAGTTTTAAAACTCATTTTCCGGTTCAACTTATGAAAAACCCTTTTGAAAGCATGACATATAACACAAGTAAGTTTATAATGTAATATAAAAGTAAAAGAACACAATTACCCGTCTTTCCTCCCCGAGGTCCTCTAGGAACCAAGCGAGAGTACTTATACACATAGTGAAAAGGATACGGTGAGCTTTTGCTCTTGGTTCGTTTCCAGTATCAGTTGTTGCAGCCGACTTCAATTCATCCCCTTATCACTCCAAATGGGTGTACTAGGAATGTACCCCGAAATTCTACGACCCAACTCTCCGAGGAAGTCTAGCCCCCAAGCGAGAGAGGGAATTGGACAATGGTAGTCACGGTTGTACCGGGAAGCCCGATGCCGCCTGATGTGCGTGAACGCTACTACGCCAGAATGAAAGAGTGCAACCTTGTATGCAATGCACATTTATGATATTTAATATATCACATTTGGAGGATAACAAAGTAGGTTGCCTCCGAGCAGTCATAAAATTGCACATTGACAGTTAAACACGCGAGGCACGATAAGACAAGTAATTTCACTTGAAAAGCACATGGAGTTATATGAACATTAAACGGGCAGCCTTGTAACGCACGTAAATCAAGTCATATAACTCATTTCAAAGTTCATGTAATCAAATAATAAGATTATTCATCATGCAACGACATCTACGTGGGATCGGGTGCAAGAAAAGCCTACTTATCAACATGTAATCATAGAAATCATATTTAGGGCTATGAGGGCAACTACGGGCAGCCTACTAATTTCATAATCAAACACAATATCCATAAGATCAACAACTTAGCGAATTTACCTAGTCACTAGGGTTTCCATTCGTGCTTACCCGTGCAATTAAGCCCCAAGTCATCTCGTAATTAAGCTCAAGCCATGCATTGATTAATTCCAACACCCTCAAGCATTCAAAACAGTCCACACAACATCCAAATGCCACAATCCCAAGCATTTAATACAACAAGGGAAGCTACATTAATTTTTCTAAGCATATCAATAGGTGAAACCCTCACTGCAATGGACTGTTTTCTCACAATCATTAAGACAATAAAACAATCTTCAATTCCAGTTAACAAGATGTCAAATTAAAGCTTAAGAAATGAACTAAATTCAGAAACAAACCTCGTATCATTTGGAGTTCGGGTTCAAGAGTTATAGCCAAAACAGTGAGACTACACAAAACTGTCCAGATTTGCACACATTTCAATACTTGTCGTTTTTTAGGGCCTTAGTGTCAGATTTAGCCTTAGTCTATTTCTGACAAAAATGTCCATAACTGAAAAATCTAGCTGCATACCAAATTTAATTTATTTTAAATATAATTTACTAAGTCAAAAATGGTTCGTTCTACAAGATTAGTGAATCTGTCAAAACCTGCTTTATTTTTCCAGACTTTCTAGATTTGGACACATTTTGATAATTAGGCATGTTGAGGACCTTAGAGTCAAAATTAGCTTTGGTCTATGTCTGTGAAAAGTGTTCAGAACTGGCAAAACTAGTTACTTACCAATTTTCACGCATTTTCAACATCATTTACCTAGTCAAAATCACCTCGCACCAACAAGATAGAAAGCTGTCACATACCCGATTTCATCTATCATCACATTCTAGCCGAGAATCTTGCCATGCATGTTTATAAAAGCTCATGAACACACATATATCTCAAGTACAGAAGTAAAGATAGACATTTAAGGGCATGCATGTGGTTTTTTTAAAAGATTTTCAAGAAGTTTTAGCCCTCACCTTAGCAAAACAACAAGAAGATGCACAAGACTCTTGATGGTTGCACAAGGGCAAGGAGCTTGTGTCGAGAATAGTGGAGCTTGGTAGAGTTTTTGAGCTATTTTTTTTTTTTGCTTTGTGTCATTAGTTGTCATAGAATTGTCTAGGTTCAATTTTGAATTATGCAAGCAAGCACAAATGCTCACAAGGTGGTCGGCCAAGGCATTGCAAGAATCTGAATTTTTTGTCTTGTTGAGCATTATTTAATTGAGTGTTTGGGATATGCAAAGAATAAAAAATAAAGAATAAAGAATAAAAAATGTCTAGCTTTTTGTGAGATTTTGTCTTCTAGTGGGTAGAATTAGCAATTTAATATTAGTTAGTGGAATTTGTAGGATTAATTAATGGTTTAGTGCTTCGTGTAAGATGCTTTATTGATTAGTGTGAGGGCACGCTTTCCTAGGTTTAGGGAACGCACTACGAGGTAAGGCACGAACTACGAGATGAATGCACATTTCCTAAGTAAATGCACGCAACTCTAAACAAATGCACGTAATTCAATGCATGGCACACAAAATGAAATACGATTCTTAAACCTAGGTCAAGGCACGCAAATCTAGGTTAGGCACACGAAATCAAGGTCGGGCCTCACAGACAACTTCGCTTCACGTAGAGGCTGGGCCTGCAAACAGAGGGCGTGGGGCTTGGGACCAGGTCTCCGTCACTCCGGTGCCCATAACTTTTGATCCGTAAGGAGTTACGCGGCGCACAGCATACCATTGGAAAGCTCTCCGAGAGCTCTACAACAGGGGTAGCAAGCCTGCTCGGCTAGGCCTGTTTTCGGAGCCCAAATTCGAACACTTTCATCAGTTTTGGGACACTTTTCTTCTTTTGCGTTGTTTTTTCGTCCCGGATCGTACGTCGTGGGCCGCGAAAAGGACGACAACTTAATCCATCACATTTCTATTACCGAATCCCATGGCACCTTGGGCAAGGCAACTTCGCTTCACGTAGAGGTTAGGCCAACAAATTGAGGGCGTGGGGCTTGGGACCAGGTCTCCGTCACTCCGGTGCCCATAACTTTTGATCCGTAAGGAGTTACGTGGTGCACAACAAACCGTTGGAAAGCACTCCAAGATCTCTACGAAGGGGGCAGCAAACCTGCTTGGCTACGCCTATTTTTGGAGCCCAAAATTGAACATTCTCATCAGTTTCAAGACACTTTTATTCTTTTATGATATTTTTCTGTCCTGGATCGTATGCCTTGAGCCGCAAAATGGACGACAACCTAATCCATCATATTTCTATTACCGAATCTCACGACACCTTGGACAAGACAACTTCACTTCACGTAGAGGCTGGGCCCGCAAACAGAGGGCGTGGGGCTTGTGACCAGGTATCCGTCGCTTCGGTGTCCATAAAATTTGATGCGTACGGAGTTACGCGGCACACAAAATATCGTTGCAAAGCTTTCCTAGAGCTCTACGAAGGGGGCAGCAATCTTGCTCGGCTGTGCCTATTTTTAGAGACCAAAATTGAACATTTTCATCAGTTTTGGGACACTTTTCTTCTTTTGCGTTGTTTTTTCATCCCGGATCGTATGTCGTGAGCCACGAAAAGGACGACAACCTAATTCATCACATTTCTATTATCGAATCCCATGGCACCTTGGGCAAGATAACTTTGCCTCACGTAGAGGCTGGGCCAGCAAACCGAGGGCGTAGGGCTTGGGACCAGGTCTCTGTCGCTCCAGTGCCCATAACTTTTGATCCGTAAGAAGTTACGTGGGGCACAGCATACCATTGGAAAGCTCTCCGAGAGCTCTACGACAGGGGTAGAAGCCTGCTTGGCTGTGCCTATTTTCAGAGCCCAAAATTGAACATTTTCATCAGTTTCAGGGGACTTTTCTTCTTTTGCGCTATTTTTTCATCCCGGATCGTACGTCGTGAGCCACGAATAGGACGACAACCTAATCCATCACATTTCTATTATCGAATCCCGCGGCACCTTCGGAAAGACAACTTTGCCTCACGTAGAGGCTGGGCCCGCAAACCGAGGGCGTGGGGCTTGGGACCAAGTCTCCGTCGCTCCGGTGCCCATAACTTTTGATCTGTAAGGAGTTACGCGGCGCACAACATACCGTTGGAATGCTCTCGGAAAGCTCTACGACGTGGGCACCAAGCTTGCTTTGCTGTGCCTATTTTCAGAGCCCAAAATCGAACGTTTTCATCTATTTCGGGACACTTTTCTTCTTTTATGCTGTTTTTCCGTCCCAAATCGTACGTCGTGAACCGCAAGAAGAACTACAACCTAATCCATCACATTTTTATTATAGAATGCCACGGCAACTTGGGCAAGACAACTTAGCCTCACATAGAGGCTGGGTGCGCAAACCGAGGGCGTGGGGCTTGGGACCAGGTCTCGTCGCTCCGGTGCCCATAACTTTTGATCCGTAAGGAGTTATGCGTTGCACAGCATACCGTTGGAAAGCTCTCCGAGAGCTCTACGACTGTTGCAGCAAGCGTGCTCAGCTACGCCTATTTTCAGAGCCCAAAATAGAACATTTTCATCAGTTTCTGAACACTTTTCTTCTTTTGTATTGTTTTTCCATCTCAGATCGTACGTCGTGAGCCGCGAAAAGGACGACAACCTAATCCATCAAATTTCTATTACGGAATCCCACGGCACCTTGGGCAAGAAAACTTCGCATCACGTAGAGACTGGGCTCGCAAACCGAGGGCGTTGGACTTGGGACTAGGTCTCCGTCGCTCCGATGCCCATAACTTTTGATCTGTAAGGAGTTACGTGGCGCACAGTATACCGTTGGAAAGCACTCCAAGAGCTCTACGAAGGGGGCAGCAAGCCTGCTCTGCTAAGTCTATTTTTGGAGCCCAAAATTGAACGTTTTCATCAATTTTGGGACACTTATCTGCTTTTACGCTTTTTTCCATCCCGAATCGTACGTCATGAGCCGCGAAAATGATGACAACCTAATCAATCACATTTCTATTACCGAATCCCATGGCACCTTGGGCAAGACAACTTCACTTCACGTAGAGGTCGGGCCTGCAAACTGAGGCGTGGGGCTTGTGACCAGGTATCCGTCGCTCCGTTGCCCATAACTTTTGATCCGTAAGGAGTTACCCGGCGCATTGGATACCGTTGGAAAGCTTTCCGAGAGCTCCACGACGGGGGCAGCAAGCCTACTCGGCTACACCTTTTTTCGGAGCCCAAAATTAAATGTTTTCATCAGTTTCGGGACACTTACCTTCTTTTACGCTATTTTTCCGTCCTGAATCGTACGTTGTGAGCCGCGAAAAGGACGACAACCTAATCCATCACATTTTTATTACCGAATTCCATGATACCTTGGGCAAGACAACTTCACTTCAAGTAAAGGATGGGCCTCCAAACCGAGGGCGTGGGCTTGTGACCAGGTATCCGTCGCTCCGGTGCCCATAACTTTTGATCCATAAGGAGTTACGCGGCACACAGCATACCGTTGGAAAGCTCTCCGAGAGCTCTACGACGAGGGCAGCAATCCTGCTCATCTGTGCCTATTTTTCGTGCCCAAAATTGAACATTTTCATCAATTTCGGGACACTTTTGTTCTTTTCAGCTATTTTTCCATCCCTGATTGTACGTCGTGTGCCGCGAAAAGGACGACAACCTAATCCATCACATTTCTATTATCGAATCCCACTACACCTTGGGCAAGACAACTTCACTTCACGTAGAGGTTGGGCCCGCAAACCAAGGGCGTGGGGCTTGTGGCCAGGTATCAATCGATTCGGTGTTTATAACTTTTCATCCGTAAGGAGTTACGCAGCGCACAGTATACCGTTGGAAAGCTCTCCGAGAGCTCTACAACAGTGGCAGCAAGCCTACTCTGCTGTGCCTATTTTCGGAGCCCAAAATTGAACATTTTCATCAGTTTCGGGATACTTTTCTTCTTTTGCGTTGTTTTTCTGTCCAGATCGTACATCATGGGCCACGAAAAGGACGACAACCTAATCCATCACATTTCTATTACCGAATCACACAACACCTTGGGCAAGACACCGTTGTTTCACGTAGAGGTTGGGCCCGTAAACCGAGAGCGTGGGGCTTGGGACCTGGTCTCCGTCGCTTCGGTGTTCATAAATTTCGATCTGTAAGGCATTACGCTGCGCACAACATACCGTTTCAAAACTCTCCAAGAGCTCTACGATGGGGGCAGCAATCTTGCTCGGCTGTGCCAGTTTTTGGAGCCCAAATTGAACATTTTCATTAGTTTCAGGATACTTTTCTTCTTTTGCGCTGTTTTTTCGTCCCGGATCGTATGTCGTGAGCCACGAAAAGGATGACAACCTTATCCATCACATTTCTATTACCGAATCCTATGGTACCTTGGGCAAGACAACTTCACTTCACGTAGAGGCTGGGCTTGCAAACCGAGGGCGTGGGGGCTTATGACTAGGTATCCGTCGCTCTAGTGCCCATAACTTTTGATCCGTAACGAGTTACGCAGCGCACAACATACCGTTGGAAAGCCCTCCGACAGCTCTACGACGGACGCACCAAGCCTGCTCTGCTGTGCCAATCTTTGGAGCCCAAAATCCAAAGTTTTCATCAGTTTCGGGATGCTTTTCTTCTTTTTCGCTATTTTTTCGTCCTGGATCGTAAGTCGTGAGCCGTGAAAAGAACGATAACCTAATCCATCACATTTCTATTACCGAATCCCACGGCACCTTGGGCAAGACAACTTCGCTACACGGAGAGGCTGGGCCCGCAAACCGAGGGCGTGGGGCTTGGGACCAGGTCTCCGTCGTTCCGGTGCCCATAACCTTTTATCTGTAAGGAGTTACGTGGTGCACAGTATACCGTTGGAAAGAACTCCAAGAGCTCTAGGACATAGGCAGCAAGCCTGCTTGTCAGCACCTATTTTCGAAGCCCAAAATTGAACATTTTCATCAATTTCGGGACACTTTTATTCTTTTGAGCTGTTTTTTCGTCCCTAATCGTACGTCGTGTGCCGTTAAAAGGACGACAACCTAATCCATCACATTTCTATTACCGAATCCCATGGCACCTTGGGCAAGACAACTTCACTTCACGTAGAGGTTGGGCCCGCAAACCGAGGGCGTGGTGCTTGTGACCAGGTATCCGTCACTTCGGTGTCCATAACTTTTGAACCGTAAGGAGTTACGCGGCGCACAGCATACCGTTGGAAAGCTCTCCGAGAGCTCTACGATGGGGGCAGCAAGCCTACTTGGTTGTGCCTATTTTTGGAGCCCAAAATCGAATATTTTCATCTGTTTTGGGACACTTTTCTTCTTTTGCGCTATTTTTTCGTCCCGGATCGTACGTCGTGAGCCACGAAAAGGACGACAACCTAATCCATCACATTTCTATTACCAAATCCCATGGTACCTTGGGCAAGACAACTTTGCTTCACGTAGAGGCTGGGCCCGCAAACCTAGGGCGTAGGGCTTAGGACCAGGTCTCTGTCGCTCCGGTGCCTATAACTTTTGATCTGTAAGAAGTTACGCGGCGCACACCATACCGTTGAAAAGCTCTCCAGGAGCTCTACAACGGGTGCAGCAAGCCTTCTAGGCTTGGCCTATTTTCGAAGCCCAAAATCAAACATTTTCATTAGTTTCGGTACACTTTTCTTCTTTTGCGTTGTTTTTCGGTCCCGGATCGTACGTCGTGGGCCGCGAAAAGGATGACAACCTTATCCATCACATTTCTATTACCGAATCCCATGGCACCTTGGGAAAGACAACTACGCTTCATGGAGAGGTTGGGTCTGCAAACCTAAGGCATGGGGCTTGGGACCAGGTCTGTCGCTCCGGCGCCCATAACTTTTTATCCGTTTGGAGTTACGTGGCGCACAGCATACCGTTGAAAAGAACTTCAAGAGCTCTACGACAGAGGCAGCAAGCCTGCTCATCTGCGCCTATTTTTGGATCCCAAAATCGAACATTTTAATCAATTTCGGGACACTTTTCTTCTTTTGAGCTGTTTTTCCGTCCCTGATCGTACGTCGTGTGCCGTGAAAAGGACAAGAACCTAATCTATCACATTTCTATTACCGAATCCTTTGGCACCTTGGACAGGACAACTTCACTTAACGTAGAGGCTAGGCCTGCAAGCCGAGGGTGTGGGGCTTGTTACCAGGTATCTGTCACTCCGGTGCCCATAACTTTTGATCCGTAAGGAGTTACGCGGCAAACAACATACCGTTGGAAAGCTCTATGAGAGCTCTACGACTGGGGCAGCAAGCCTGCTTGGCTGTGCTTGTTTTTAGAGCCCAAAATCCAATGTTTTCATCAGTTTTGGGTCACTTTTCTTCTTTTGAGCTATTTTTCCGTCCCGAATCGTACGTCGTGAGCCGCGAAAAGGACGACAACCTAATCCATCACATTTCTATTACCGAATCCCATGGTTCCTTGGGCAAGACAAATTCGCTTCACAGAGAGGCTGGGCTCGCAAACCAAGGGCGTGGGGCTTGGGACCAGGTCTCCGTCGCTCCGGTGCCCATAACTTTTTTTTGTAAAGAGTTATGTGGCGCACAGCATACCGTTGGAAAGCACTCCAAGAGCTCTACGATAGGGATTGCAAGCCTTCTCGTCTGCGCCTATTTTCAGTGCCCAAAATCGAAGTTTTCATTAATTTTGAGACAATTTTCTTATTTTGCCCTATTTTTCCGTCCCTGATCGTACGTCGTGAGCCGCGAAAAAGACAACAACCTAATCTATCATATTTCTATTAACGAATCCCATGGCACCTTGGGAAAGACAACTTCACTTCATGTAGAGGCTCCGCTTGCAAACCGAAGGCGTAGGGCTTGTGACCAGGTATCCGTCGCTCTGGTGCCCATAACTTTTGATCCTTAAAGAGTAACGCGGCGCACAACATACCATTTGAAAGCTCTCTGAGAGCTCTACAATGAGGGTAGCAAGCCTGCTATGCTGTGCCTATTTTCAAAGCCCAAAATCAATTGTTTTCATCAGTTTCAAGACACTTTTCTTCTTTTGCGCTATTTTTCGGTCCTGGATCGTACATCGTGAGCCGCTAAAAGGACGACAACTTAATTCATCACATTTCTATTACCGAATCCCACGGCACCTTGGGTAAGACAACTTCACTTCACAAAGAGGCTGGGCCTACAAACCTAGGGCGTGGGGCTTGGGACAAGGTCTCCGTCGCTCCAGTGCCCATAACTTTTTATCTGTAAGGCGTTACGTGGCGCACAACATACCGTTGGAAAGCACTCCAAGAGCTCTACGATAGGGGAAGCAAGCCTACTCCTCTGTGCCTACTTTCGGTGTCCAAAATCGAACGTTTTCATCAGTTTCAGGATATTTTTCTTCTTTTGCGCTATTTTTTCGTCCCTGATTGTACGTCGTGAGCCGCGAAAAGGATGACAAACTAATCTATCACATTTCTATTACTGAATCCCATGGCACCTTGGGCAAGACAACTACACTTCACTTTGAGGCTGGGCCTGCAATCCGAGGGCGTGGGGCTTATGACCAGGTATCCGTCTCTCCGGTGCCCATAACTTTTGATCCGTAAGGAGTTACGCGGCGCACAACATACTGTTGGAAAGCTCTTTGAGAGCTATACGAGGGTGGCAACAAGCCTGCTCGGCTGTACCTATTTTCGGAGCCCAAAATCTAACGTTTTCACCAGTTTCGGGACAATTTTCTTCTTTTGCACTATATTTCCGTCCTGGATCGAACGTCGTGAGCCGCGAAAAGGACGACAGCCTAATCCATCACATTTATATTACCGAATCCCATGGTACCTTAGGCAAGACAACTTCGCTTCACAGAGAGGCTGGGCCAGCAAACCGAGGGTGTGGGGCTTAGGACCAGGTATCCGTTGTTCCGGTGCCCATAACTTTTTATCCGTAAGGTGTTACGTGGCACCCAGTATACCGTTGGAAAGCACTCCAAGAGCTCTATGACAGGGGCAGCAAGCCTGCTCATATGTGCCTATTTTCAGAGCCCAAAATTGAACATTTTCATCAGTTTCGAGACACTTTTCTTCTTTTTCGCTATTTTTCCGTCACTGATCGTACGTCGTGAGCCGCGAAAAGGACGACAACCTAATCTATCACATTTCTATTACCGAATCCCACGACACCTTGGGCAAGACAACTTCACTTCACGTAGAGGCTGGGTCCGCAAACCGAGGGCGTGGGGCTTGTGACCAAGTATCTGTCGCTTCGGTGCCCATAACTTTTTATCCGTAAGGAGTTATGCAGCGCAAAACATACCGTTGGAAAGCTCTCCGGGAGCACTACGATGGGGGTTAAAAGCTTGCTCGGCTGTGCCTATTTTTGGAGCCCAAAATTGAACACTTTCATAGGTTTTGGGACACTTTTCTTCGTTTGCGCTATTTTTTCATCCCGGATCGTACGTCGTGAGCCGTGAAAAGTACGATAACCTAATCCATCACATTTCTATTACCGAATGTCATGGCACCTTGGGCAAGACAACTTCACATCACGTAGAGGCTGGGCCCGTAAACCGAGGGCGTGGGGCTTGGTACCAATTCTCCGTCCCTCCAGTGCCCATAACTTTTGATCTGTAAGGAGTTACGCGGCACATAGCATACCGTTGGATAGATCCTCGAGAGCTCTAAGATGGGGGCAGCAAGTCTGCTTGACTGTGCTTGTTTTCGGAGCCCAAAATCAAACATTTTCATTAGTTTCGGGACACTTTTCTTCTTTTGGGCTATTTTCTCATCCCGGATCGTACGTCGTGAGCCTCGAAAAGGACGACAAGTTAATCCTTCACATTTCTATTACGGAATCCCACGGCACCTTGGGCAAGACAACTTCGCTTCACATAGAGGCTGGGCTCGGAAACCGAGGGCGTGGGTCATGGGACCAAGTCTCCGTCGCTCTGGTGCCCATAGCTTTTGATCCGTAAGGAGTTTTGTGGTGCACAACAAACTGTTGGAAAGCACTCCAAGAGCTCTACGAAGGGGGTAGAAAGCCTGCTGGGCTGCGCCTATTTTTGGTGCCCAATATAGAATGTTTTCATCAATTTCGGGACACTTTCCTTCTTTTAAGCTATTTTTTCGTCCCGGATCGTACGTCGTGAGTCGCGAAATGGACGACAACCTAATCCATCATATTTCTATTACCGAATCCCACGGCACCTTGGTCAAGAAAACTTTAATTCACGTAGTGGCTGGGCCCGCAAACCGACGGCGTGGGGCGTGTGACCAGGTATCTGTCGCTCTGGTGCCCAAAACTTTCGATCAGTAAGGAGTTACGCGGCACACAACATACCGTTGGAAAGAACTCCGAGAGCTCTACGATGTGGGCAGCATTCCTGCTCTTCTGTGCCTATTTCAGTGCCCAAAATCAAACATTTTCATCTGTTTTGGGACACTTTTCTTCTTTTACGATGTTTTTTCATCCCGGATCCTACGTCGTGAGCCGCGAAAAGGACGACAACCTAATCCATCACATTTCTATTACCGAATCCCACGGTACCTTAGGCAAAACAACTTCACTTCACGTAGAGGCTGGGCCTGCAAACCGAGGACGTGGGGCTTGGGACCAGGTCTTTGTCCCTCCGGTGCCCATATCTTTTGATCTGTAAGAAGTTACGCGGTGCACAGTATACCGTTGGAAAGCGCTCCGAGAGCTCTACGACGTGGGCAGCAAGCATGCTCAGTTGTGCCTATTTTCGGAGCCCAAAATCAAAGATTTTCAACAGTTTCGGGACACTTTTCTTCTTTTGCGCTGCTTTTTCATCTCGGATCGTACGTCTTGAGCCGCGAAAAGGACGACAACCTAATTCATCACATTTCTATTACCGAATCCCACGGTACCTTGGGCAAGACAACTTTGCTTCACGTAGAGGCTGGGCCGGCAAAACCAAGGGCGTGGGCATTGGGATGAGGTCTCCGTCGCTCCGGTGCCCATAACTTTTGATCCGTAAGGAGTTACGTGGCTCATAGCAAACCGTTGGATAGCACTCCAAGAGCTCTACGAATGGGGTAGCATGCCTACTCGGCTGCGCCTATTTTTGGAGCCCAAAATTGAACGTTTTCATCAGTTTCGGGACACTTTTCTTCTTTTACACTATTTTTTCATCCCGGATCGTTCGTCATGAGCCGCGAAATAGACGACAACCTAATCCATTGTATTTCTATTACCGAATCCCATGGCACCTTGGGCAAGACAACTTCACTTCACGTAGAGGCTGGGCCCGTAAACTGACGGCATGGGCTTGTGACCAGGTATCTGTCGCTCCGGTGCCCATAACTTTTGATTCGCAAGGAGTTACGCGGCATACAGCATACTGTTGGAAAGTGCTCCGAGAGCTCTACGACGGATGCAGCAATCCTGCTCGGCTGCACCTATTTTTGGAGCCCAAAATTGAATGTTATCATTAGTTTCGGGACACTTATCTTCTTTTACGCTATTTTTCCGTCTCGGATCGTACGTCGTGAGCCACAAAAAGGACGACAACCTAATCCATCACATTTCTATTACCGAATCCCATGTCACCTTAGGCAAGGCAACTTCACTTCACGTAAAGGCTGGGCGTGCAAACCGAGGGCGTGGGGCTTGTGACCAGGTGTCCGTCGCTCTAGTGCCCATAACTTTTGATCCGTAAGGAGTTATGCGGCGCACAGCATACCATTGGAAAGCTCTCTGAGAGCTCTACAACAAGGGTAGCAGGCCTGCTTCATTATGCCTATTTTTGGAGCCCAAAATCCAACATTTTCATTAGTTTCGGGACACTTTTCCTCTTTTGCCCTATTTTTTTCGTCCCGGATTGTACGTCAAGAGCCGGGAAAAGGACGACAACGTAATCCATCACATTTCTATTACCAAATCCCACAGCACCTTGGGCAAGACAACTTCGCTTCACGGAGAGGCTGGGCCTGCAAACCGAGGGCGTGGGGCTTGGAAGTAGGTCTCCGTCGCTCCGGTGCCAATAACTTTTTATCCGTAAGGAGTTACGTGGCGCATAGCATACCGTTCGAAAGCACTCATAGAGCTCTACGACAGGGGCAACAAGCCTGCTCATCTGCGCCTATTTTCGAAGCCCAAAATCAATAGTTTACATCAGTTTCGGGACACTTTTCTTCTTTTGTGCTATTTTTTAATCCCTGATCATACGTCATCAGCCGCGAAATGGACGACAACCTAATCTATCACATTTTTGTTACCGAATCCCGTGGAACCTTGGGAAAGACAATTTCACTTCATGTAGAGGCTGGGCCCGCAAACCGAGGGCGTGGGGTTTATGACCAAGTGTCCGTCGCTTCGGTGCCCATAACTTTTGATCCATAAGGAGTTACGCGGCGCAAAGTATACCGTTGGAAAGATCTCCGAGAGCTCTACAACGGGGGAAAAAGCCTGCTCTACGACACCCATTTTCGGATCCCAAAATTGAACATTTTCATAAGTTTCGGGACACTTTTATTCTTTTGCGCTATTTTTTCGTCCTGGATCGTACATCGTGAGCCGCGAAAGGGACGATAACCTAATCCATCACATTTCTATTACCGAATCCCACGGAACCTTTTGTAGGATAACTTCAATTCACGTACAGGCTGGGCCCACAAACCGAGGACGTGGGGCTTGGGACCAGTTCTCCGTCCCTCTGGTGCCCATAACTTTTGATCCGTAAAGAGTTACGCAGTGCACAGTATACCATTGGAAAGCTCTCCGAGAGCTCTACGACAGGGGCAGCAAGCCTGCTCGACTGTGCCTATTTTTGGAGCCCAAAATCGAACATTTTCATCAGTTTCGGGATACTTTTCTTCTTTTGCGTTGTTTTCTCGTCTCGGATCGTACGTCATGAGCCGCGACAAGGACGACAACTTAATCCATCACATTTCTATTACCGAATCCCACGGCACATTGGGCAAGACAACTTCACTTCACGTAGAGGCTGGGCCCACAAACCGAGGGCATGGGGCTTGGGACCAGGTCTCCGTCACTCCGGTGCCCATAACTTTTGATCCGAAAGAGTTACGTGGTGCACAGCAAACTGTTGAAAAGCAATCCAAGTGCTCTACGAAGGGGGCAGAAAGCCTGCTTGGCTGCGCCTATTTTTAGAGCCCAAAATCGAACGTTTTCATTAGTTTCGGGACACTTTTCGTCTTTTACTCTGTTTTTCTGTCCCGGATCGTACGTCGTGAGCCACAAAAAGGACGACAACCTAATCCATCACATATCTATTACCGAATCCCACGGCACCTTGGGCAAGACAACTTTGCTTCACGAAGAGGCTGGGCCCGTAAACCGAGGGCGTGGGGCTTTGGACCAAGTCTCCGTCGCTCCGGTGCCCATAACTTTTTATCCGTAAGGAGTTACGTGGCGCACAGCTTACCGTTGGAAAGCACTCCCAGAGCTCTACGAAAGGGTCAGCAAGCCTGCTCGTCTGCGCTTATTTTCGGAGCCCAAAATCGAAAGTTTTCAACACTTTCGGGATACTTTTGTTTGTTTGCGCTGTTTTTTTGTCCCTGATTGTACGTCGTTAGCCGCAAAATGGACGACAACCTAATCTATCACATTTCTATTACTGAATCCCATGGCACCTTGGGCAAGACAACTTCACTTCACGTAGAGGCTGGGCCCACAAACCGAGGGTGTGGGGCTTGTGACCAGGTATCCGTCGCTTCGGTAATCATAACTTTTGATCCGTAAGGAGTTACGCGGCGCACAGTGTCACGCCCCAACCCGACCTATAGAGCTTAGACTAGGGTGTGATATAAACGTTCATATCATTTCACGTACTTAATCGTTCATTAAGGTTTAACGCTTAATGTTAGCCTAGAACTCCAAATTTTTTTGAAAAACCGGCAGCATAACGGCTGTAATTGGCTCCTTAGTTTGACCTAATTTCTAAACCCCTCAATTATTCCAATCATTAATCCAATTCCATTAAGGACTCCTATTTTGTCACCAAGTGATTTTCCTATTAGTTTATCTTCAAAGTCTCGTTTGGTTAATAAGCCCAAAATGATAACTATGTCCTGTTTATTTGTCAATTTCCTATCATGCAAGTACCTATTATCCTTTAGCTTGTGCATGATCACTAGGTGAGATTAAGTAGAGTTACATTATTTACTTCTTCACCTAGCGGTTCAAACGCCTACGATAACTACTAATTAAATGACGAAAGTAAACAACCAAATAAAGAGTTCGTCCGGCTACAATCAGTACAAGCCAAAATTAGACCCAAATTACAACGGGGTCATTTACAACAATAAAATGAACAGTTTGCAATCAAACACAATATCCATATAGCAACCACTTTCAGGCAAAGCACAAAAGCACGTAGTCACTCCAAGGAATCATCAACAAGCACATTTACTTTGGGTACTTGTTCCAAATCTGCTGCACCTGTGACAAAAAAAGAGGGTGAGTCCTTATGAACTCAGCAAGGAGGAACGAGAAATAAGTTTTGAAACTCATTTTTTCGGTTCAACTTATGAAAAATCTTTTTTGCCAGCATGAATATGTCACAAGTAAGTACATAACGTAATGTAAAAGTAAAGGAACACAATTACCCGTCTTTCCTCCCCGAGGTCCTTTAGGAACCAAGCGAGAGTACTTATACACATAGTAAAAATGATACGGTGAGCTTTTGCTCTCAATTGTTACGGCCGATTTCAAATCATCCCCTTAACACGCCAAATGGGTGTACTCCGGATGTACCCCGAAATCCTACGACCCAACTCTTCGAGGAAGTCTAGCCCCCAAGCGAGATAGGGAATTGGACCATGGTAGTCACGGTTGCACCAGCAAGCCCCGATACCACCCGGTGTGCGTGAACGCTACCATGCCAGAATGAAAGGTTGCAACCTTGTATGCAATGCACATTTATGACATTTAATATATCACATTTGGAGGACAACAAAGTAGGTTGCCTCCGGACAGTCATCAGATTGCATATTGACAAGTAAATAAGCGAGGCACGATAAGACAAGTAATTTCACTTGAAAAGCATATAGAGTTATATGAACATTAAACGGGCAGCCATGTAACACATGTAAATCAAGTCATATAACTCATTTCAAAGTCCACGTAATCAAATAATAAGATTATTTAACATGCAACAATATATACGTGGGCTCAGATGCAAGAAAGGCCTATTTGTCAACATGCAACGATCAAAATCACATTTAGGGCTATAAAGGCAACTACGGGAAGCCTACTAAACATATAATTACACACAATATCCAAAGGATCAACACTTAGCAAGTTTACCTAGCCAATAGGGTTTCCATTCCGTGCTTACCTGTGCGATTAAGCCCCAAGTCATCTCGCAATCAAACTCAAGCCATGTATCAATTAATTCAAACATCCCCAAGTATTCAAAACAGTCCAAACAACATCCCAAAGTCACAATCCCAAGCATTTAATACCACAAGAAAAGTTACAACAAATTTTCTAAGCATATAACTAAGTGAAACCCTCACGGAAATAGGCTGTTTTCTCACAATCATTAAGACAAGCAAACAATATCCAATTCCAGTTAATAAGATGTCAAATTAAAGCTTAAGAAATGAACTAAAATCAGAAACAAACCTAGCATCATTTGGAGTTCGGGTTCAATAGTTATAGCCAAAATAGTGGGATTGCAAAACTGTCCAGATTTGCACACATTTCAATACTTGTCTTTTTGAGGTCCTTAGGGTCATATTTAGCCTTAGTCCATTTCTGACAAAAATGTCCAGAACTGAAAAACCTATCAGCGCACAAAATTGAATGGATTTTGGACATAATTTACTAAGTCAAAACTGGTTCGTTCTACAAGGTCAGTGCATCTGCCAAAACCTGCTTCATTTTTCCAGATTTCCAGATTTGGACACATTTTAATGATTTTCCATTTTGAGGACCGTAGAGTAAAAATTAGCTTTGGCCTATTTCTGCGAAAAATGTTCAAAACTGGAAAAACTAGTTACTTACCAATTTTCATGCATTTTTAACATCATTTGTTTATCCAAACTCACCTCGCAACAACAAGACAGAGAGCTGTCACCAAACCCGATTTCATCTATCATCATCTTCAAGCCAAAATCTTGCCATGCATGGTTGTAAAAACTTGCGAACACACATATAACTCAAGTACAGAAGCGAAGACATACATTTAAGAGCATGCATGTGGATTTTTGAAGGATTTTCAAAAGGTTTTAGCCCTCACCTTAGCAAAACAACAAGAAGATGCACAAGACTTTGATGAAGCACAAGATTTGTTCTTTTCCTTGCCTAGCCAAGACTCCACCCGTTTTTTTCTCAATTTTCCTAGCTTAGTGACAAAGTTCTTAGTAGATGCATGAGGTTAGAACAAGAAGAAAAGAAATGGAAGCTAGGAAACTCACCTAAACCGAAATGGAAGTTCAAAAGAGCTTGCATGTGTGTTTCTTGCATCCTAGCTTGTTTAATCGAGTTTCTTAGCTTCTACCTTGCCTTGATGAACCATGGAATGATGGAGATGAGCTATGGAGTGTATGAACTCAGCCAAAACCGAGATTGAGAGAGAAGAATGAGAGGGAGAGAGAGAAATGTGAGGAGAATGAGAGAAATGAAAAAAAAAATGATAGCTTTTGCAAATGTTGATGCATATGTTGGCCTTGGGCATGCAAAAATCAGATTTGTGTCTCCAAGAAGCATGGTTTTTTAATTACCTAGTATGGGCAAGGAGCCTTTGTCGAGTTTGGTGGCTTTGGGGAGGTATTTGATCTAATTTTTTTTTTTTTTTATGCATTTGTGTCATAGAATTGTCATAGGAATGTTGGAAAATTAGGGAATCTAGATAGAATAAAATATAGGAATGTTTGTTGATGAGTTGAATTATGAATAGAATAATAGATAGTGGGAAATGTAGGAATAGTTTAGTATTATTTTATTGTTAGTGGAGTTTGTAGAGAATTTGAATTAGGAAGATAATATTGGTTAGTGGATTGTGTAAGATAATTTTAATGTCTAGTGCTTTGTGTAGGATTCTTTATTGGTTAGCGTGTAGGCACACAGTTCGAGGTTTAGGATATGCACTATGAGGCACGCACCGAAATCAATACGGGGCACGAATCACGAGGTAGACACGAACTACGAGACGAATGCACGTTTTTCAAGTAAATGCACGCAACCCTAAATGAATGCACGTAATTCAATGCAAGGTACACAAAACGAATACAATTCTTAAACCTAGGTCAAGCCACGCAAATCTAGGTCAAGCCACGCAAATCTAGGTTAGGGCACACGAAATGAGGTATCGCACGCAAATCGAGGTCTCACTCGTAATTCAAGGTCAGGACACGTATATCTAGGTATGTTGTACATCGAGGATTAGGGCACACAATTCTAAGTCAAGGCACGTATGATGAAGCATGCACGAAAACCAAGACAGGGCACGCAATCCAAGATCAGCCATATAATTCTAGGTCTAAGGCACGTAAATCGAGGGAACACACGTTATTCGGGGTCGGGCCTCACATCCTCCCCTCCTTAAAAGAATTTCGTCCTGAAATTCATTCTTGCCTATTGAGGTCATTTAGACAGATTATGACCCTTGTTATTCTTCCTACTCCGGTTCGTCCCGTGTTTGGTGATCTCTTACCACAACCAATTCACTTCCTATGTTTCTCCAATCATTTAGTTCGGTGTGACCTCTACATTTACAGTTCTTTCCTTTGAACGACTCTATTCTCCATTTGATCTTAAGGTCAAGTTCATTAACTAAGGTTAGAGTCTTCAAACATAGTCATCAAAGTTGCATCGGTATTCTAACAATAGAACTACAACTCCAAAATCATGAATCATGTTGTATCAATCTCGCATTCATACCTCAAAAGGAATATCACAATAATTCCATGATCCTAGGGTGACATACGCTAATTTCAAGATGATAGGTCTATATCTGATTTACATATCCTATCTATTAGCTTCAAAATTGTTAGCACGTAAGACATACTCATGTAATGGATTATTTCCACGATACGACCCTATTTTAAGGTTGAACTCACCAAACAAACTAATCCATCTCAAATCGTCATCTATCGGTAGTATCATAATTCTTATCTTGAAAGTACATTGGATTAATAAATCTTCTAATGACTAGTCTTTCAGTTATAAGCTCCTATTCACTAACATCCTTTCCCAGCTTCGTTAACCTTCACGCTCGTAATTAAGGAGAAAGACCGTTGAGATTCATTAAACTCGAATTATAAGGTTTATTAAGTATCACCAAAAAATTGCCATCGAAATTGCATGGGTAAACTAATCATGTAGCACTAGTTCAACTTTTCAAGTAAGCTTCATCAGCTTGTGATCCACTATTTATTTCCTTATTCAAATCTCTATTTTCAAGTCACAAGGCTTCAGAATTTTCTTTTAATCTTATCCAAAACTCCTAAGGCGAATAGTTTCAACCTCAAATAAATTCCACTCACCTCAATCCAAGGTTACGTCATACTTGAGAAGACAATGGTCCTACTCACTTAGCGACCTAGTCATTCCTTCGAACACTTAATGCCCACCAATATATCTTCGACATTAATGTTACTAAGTTGGGTTCATCGCCATGTAAGTGATATCAATGTTCTACTAGGTTACCGGTCGTACAACAACAATCCTAGGACTATAAATGAGTACCGAAATGATCTAGCTCATAAGATACTTACCATACTAATCCAAGTAACTTGTTACACAAAATAACTTCAAGACTGTGTCAACATAAGAATTATAACCACAATATAATCTAATAGAACTTCAAAAGTAGTCAACGACTCATTTAACTATCACTACAAGATCCGCCCTCCATTTAACGACCACGATTCGAAGTCTACCAACGGCTAGTTTCTAGACGTGAAACGGAACACATAATACGGTTGTCTAACAGCAGTTTATTGGGTCATCATGACTCTAATTCATCTCTATCTTAACTATATGGAATCTTACTCTCTTCATTTACATGTTCAACTAGCTAAGAGCATCAAATCTCATTGACCTTAGGTCCTAGAGTTCACCATAAATCATCATGCATACTCACTATTAGCTATTTAGGATTACTGATCATACCCTAACGACTCCACTTTGCAACCAGATGCTTAATATCATTTACATGGTTTATATACTGGGCCCATCGGTATTACTTAGTGATATATGCTTCCTAACATCCTCTAGGGTATCCAAACAACGAGTGCACAGATTGACTTACTTGCATAATTACAACTAAATCCGAGAGGCACCAAATTAATACCATGATTCCAAATATCACCCATATCCAACTTAGGACCTTTAGCAACGTTAGTCATCTAATGCATAATTCAATACCTTACACTTCTATTCGACCTAACATTTAGGTGTAGTCTTTCGAACACGAGTTCTAGCTACGTGAATTCCTCGATTCCAGCATCTTTATATCTTGTTATATTAAAGAATCATCAACCTTGTTAAATTCGGTCTCGAGAGTTGCCTACATGGATAAAGTTGCCTACATGTCTTGAGGTTATCCATTGTTAAGTCACTCAAATACACTATCCATGTCTCAATAATATAACCCCTAAAAGTAACTATCGTCAACTTCCACGAATTCATCTTTTAATTTCTAGGTCATGATCTCAACATTTAGTGAACTTGAAACTCGCTAGTGTACACCATATCAGATTCATCAATGCTTAATTCCAATCAAGTAAGGATTCAATCATACGAGTATATTGCTAACTTCTTAGATAGTCTATCAAGCCAATTTTAAGATGTGAGAAATGGATTCAAAGAAACCTCCAAGTCAACTTCCACTATCAGCACATGAGAATATATACTATTCTACATATTTAATAGTATACCCTTATATCTAAGGAAGTAAGGAAGTAGCATGTCTTTAACCTTTATACTTGAACCACAATGAGAAGAACGGTTTAACAGAATCAAAACTTCATAGCCATAAAATTGATAACTTAATCATAGGTATGGGTATTCCAAAGATAAGGAGATAATTTTACCTCAACAATTATACATGTGCTACGCATTTTATATACATGCATATCCAATAATACATACGATCCATCCAGTACCTGTGAAGATGCGAGAAATCTCTAACCGAGCCTTTCGTTCGTCCTGCACAAATTCACTTCCCTGAAAGTCCTAATCCTAACTATCTATGTGTATAAACAGTCATTCATGGGTATATAACATGAACATGTATCAAGGAAGGAGTATAAAAGCATGCATGCATTATCGAGGTCACTAACGTGTCAGTGTGCATGACACATAATACATATGGTCCTCAAAAGCACATAATATTCAATGCTCAAAGTAATTAAAGCACATTAGCATACATTAACACATATAAACAAGATATCATAATTACCTTAGGGCTTCTACCCATGGTTCGAGAGTTGAACCCGACTAATGCCTAGTTACTAAACTAAGCTCTGATACCATTCTAATGTAAGGTGTCACGCCCCAACCCGACCTATGGAGGCTAGACTAGGGTGTGATCTAAACGTTCATATCATTTCACGTACTTAATCGTTCATTAAGGTTTAACGCTTAACGTTAGCCTAGAACTCCAAAATATTTTGGAAAACCGGCAGCATAACGGCTGTAATTAGCTCCTTAGTTTGACCTAATTTCTAAACGCCTCAATTATTCCAATCATTAATCCAATTCCATTAAGGACTCCTATTTTGTCACCAAGCGATTTGCTTACTAGTTTATCTTGAAAGTCTCGTTTGGTTAATAAGCCTAACATGATAACTATGTCCTGTTTATTTGTCAATTTCCTATCATGCAAGTACCTATTATCCTTTAGCTTGTGCATGATCACTAGGTGAGATTAAGTAGAGTTACATTATTTACTTCTTCACCTAGCGGTTCAAACGCCTACGATAACTACTAATTAAATGACGAAAGTAAACAACCAAATAAAGAGTTCGTCCGACTACAATCAGTACAAGCCAAAATTAGACCCAAATTACAACGGGGTCATTTACATCAATAAAATGAACAGTTTGCAATCAAACACAATATCCATATAGCAACCACTTTCAGGAAAAGCACAAAAGCATGTAGTCACTCCAAGGAATCATCAACAAGCACATTTACTTTAGGTACTTGTTCCAAATCTGCTGCACCTGTGACAAAAAAAAGGGTGAGTCCTTATGAACTCAGCGAGGGGGAATGAGAAATAAGTTTTGAAGCTCATTTTTCCGGTTCAACTTATGAAAAATCCTTTTTGCAAGCATGAATATGTCACAAGTAAGTACATAACGTAATGTAAAAGTAAAGGAACACAATTACCCGTCTTTCCTCCCCAAAGTCCTCTAGGAACCAAGTGAGAGTATTTATACACATAGTAAAAAGTATACGGTGAGCTTTTGCTCTCAATTGTTGCGGCCGACTTCAAATCATCCCCTTAACACGCCAAGTGGGTGTACTCCGGATGTACCCCGAAATCCTACGACCCAACTCTTCGAGGAAGTCTAGCCCCCAAGCGAGAGAGGGAATTGGACCATGGTAGTCACGGTTGCACCGGCAAGCCTGATGCCGCCCGGTGTGCGTAAACGCTACCACGCCAGAATGAAAGGTTGCAACCTTGTATGCAATGCACATTTATGACATTTAATATATCACATTTGGAGGACAACAAAGTAGGTTGCCTCCGGACAGTCATAAGAGTGCACATTGACAAGTAAACAAGCGAGGCACGATAAGACAAGTAATTTCACTTGAAAAGCATATGGAGTTATATGAACATTAAACGGGCAGCCAAGTAACACATGTAAATCAAGTCATATAACTCATTTCAAAGTCCACATAATCAAATAATAAGATTATTCAACATGTAACAATATATACGTGGGCTCAGATGCAAGAAAGGCCTATTTGTCAACATGCAACGATCAAAATCACATTTAGGGCTATAAAGGTAACTACGGGTAGCCTACTAAACATATAATTACACACAATATCCAAAGGATCAACACTTAGCAAGTTTACCTAGTCACTAGGGTTTCCATTCCGTGCTTACCCGTGCGATTAAGCCCCAAGTCATCTCGCAATCAAACTCAAGCCATGTATCAATTAATTCAAACATCCCCAAGTATTCAAAACAGTCCAAACAACATCCCAAAGCCACAATCCCAAGCATTTAATACCACAAGAGAAGTTACAACAAATTTTCTGAGCATATAACTAAGTGAAACCCTCACTGCAATAGGCTGTTTTCTCACAATCATTAAGACAAGCAAACTATCTCTAATTCCGGTGAATAAGATTTCAAATAAATATTAAGAAGTGAACTAAAATCAGAAACAAACCTAGCATCATTTGGAGTTTGGGTTCAATAGTTATAGCCAAAACAGTGGGATTGCACAAAACTGTCCAGATTTGCACACATTTCAATACTTGTCGTTTTTGAGGTCCTTAGGGTCATATTTAGCCTTAGTCCATTTCTGACAAAAATGTCTAGAACTGAAAAACCTATCAGCACACAAAATTGAATGGATTTTGGACATAAGTTACTAAGTCAAAACTGGTTCGTTCTACAAGGTCAGTGCATCTGCCAAAACCTGCTTCATTTTTCCAGATTTCCAGATTTGGACACATTTTAATGATTTGTCATTTTGAGAACCTTAGAGTCAAAATTAGCTTTGGCCTATTTCTGAGAAAAATGTTCAAAACTGGCAAAAATAGTTACTTACCAATTTTCATGCATTTTTAACATCATTTGCCTAGCCAAACTCACCTTGAAACAACAAGACATTGAGCCGTCACCAAACCCGATTTCATCTATCATCATCTTCAAGCCAAAATCTTGCCATGCATGGTTGTAAAAACTTGTGAGCACACATATAACTCAAGTACAGAAGCAAAGACATATATTTAAGAGCATGCATGTGGATTTTTGAAGGATTTTCAAAAGGTTTTAGCCCTCACCTTAGCAAAACAACAAGAAGATGCACAAGACTTTGATGAAGCACAAGATTTGTTCTTTTCCTTGCTTAGCCAAGACTCCACCCGTTTTTTCTCAATTTTCCTAGCTTAGTGACAAAGTTCTTAGTAGGTGCATGAGATTAGAACAAGAAGAAAAGAAATGGAAGCTAGGAAACTCACCTAAACCGAAATGGAAGTTCAAAAGAGCTTGCATGTGTGTTTCTTGCATCCTAGCTTGTTTAATCGAGTTTCTTAGCTTCTAGCTTGCCTTGATGAACCATGGAGTGGTGGAGATGAGCTATGGAGTGTATGAACTCAGCCAAAACCGAGATTGAGAGAGAAGAATGAGAGGGAGAGAGAGAAATGTGAGGAGAATGAGAGAAATGAAAAAAAAATGATAGCTTTTGCAAATGTTGATGCATATGTTGGCCTTGGGTATGCAAAAATCAGATTTGTGTCTCCAGGAAGCATGGTTTTTGAATTACCTAGTATGGGCAAGGAGCCTTTGTCGAGTTTGGTGGCTATGGGGAGGTATTTGAGCTTTTTTTTTTTTTTATGCATTTGTGTCATAGAATTGTCATAGGAATATTGGGAAATTAGGGAATCTAAGTAGAATAAAATATAGGAATGTTTGTTGATGAGTTGAATTATGAATAGAATAATAGATATTGGGAAATGTAGGAATAGTTTAATATTATTTTATTGTTAGTGGAGTTTGTAGGGAATTTGAATTAGGAATATAATATTGGTTAGTGGATTGTGTAGGATAATTTTAATGTCTAGTGCTTTGTGTAGGATTCTTTATTGGTTAGCGTGTAGGCACACAGTTCGAGGTTTAGGATACGCACTATGAGGCACGCACCGAAATCAATACGGGGCACGAATCACGAGGTAGACACAAACTACGAGACGAATGCACGCTTTCCAAGTAAATGCATGCAACCCTAAATGAATGCACGTAATTCAATGCAAGGTACACAAAATGAATACAATTCTTAAACCTAGGTCAAGCCACGTAAATCTAGGTCTAGCCACGCAAATCTAGGTCAGGGTACACGAAACGAGGTATCGCACGCAAATTGAGGTCTCGCACGTAATTCAAGGTCAAGACACGTATATCTAGGTATGCAGTACATCGAGGATTAGGGCACACAATTCTAAATCAACGCACATATGACGAAGCAAGCACGAAAACCAAGACAGGGTACGCAATACAAGATCAGTCGTATAATTCTAGGTCTAAGGCACGTAAATCGAGGTAACACACGTTATTCGGGGTCGGGCCTCACACACAGTATACCGTTGGAAAGCTCTCCAAGAGCTATACGATGGGGGCAGCAAGCCTGCTCAGCTGTGCCTATTTTCGTAGCCCAAAATCGAACATTTTCATCAGTTTCGGGATACTTTTCTTCTTTTGCGCTATTTTTTCGTCTCGGATCATACCTCGTGAGCCGCGAAAAGGACAACCTAATCCCTCACATTTCTATTACCGAATCCCATGGCACCTTGGGCAAGATAACTTTGCTTCACGTAGAGGCTGGGCCCGCAAACCGAGGGCGTGGGGCTTGGGACCAGGTCTCTGTCCCGCCGGTGCCCATAACTTTTGATATGTAAGGAGTTACGCGGTGCACAGCATACTGTTGAAAAGCTCTCTAAGAGCTCTACAAGGTGGCAGAAAGCCTGCTCAGCTG
Organism: Ehretia macrophylla; assembly: GCA_037974665.1. Classification (NCBI taxonomy): domain Eukaryota; kingdom Viridiplantae; phylum Streptophyta; class Magnoliopsida; order Boraginales; family Ehretiaceae; genus Ehretia; species Ehretia macrophylla. The sequence goes on along the minus strand of CM075779.1, from coordinate 28,632,953 downwards.
CGCCTATTTTCAGAGCCCAAAATCGAACGTTTTTATCAGTTTCATGATACTTTTCTTCTTTTACTCTGTTTTTCTGTCCCGGATCGTACGTCGTGAGCTGCGAAATGGACGACAACCTAAACCATCATATTTCTATTACCGAATCCCATGGCAACTTGGGCAAGACAAATTCGCTTAACCTAGAGATTGGGCCCGCAAACCGACGACGTGGGGATTGTGACCAGGTATCTGTCGCTTCGGTGCCCATAACTTTTGATCCGTAAGGAGTTACGCAGCGCACAACATACCGTTGGAAAGCTCTCCGAGATATCTACAATGGGGGCAGCAAGCCTGCTCAGCTACACATGTTTTCGAAGCACAAAATCGAAGGTTTTCATCAGTTTTGGGTCACTTTTCTTCTTTTACGTTATTTTTTCATCCCGGATCGTACGTCATGAACCGCGAAAAGGACGACAACCTAATCCATCAAATTTCTATTACCGAATCTCATGGCACCTTGGGCAAGACAACTTCACTTCACGTAGAGGCTTGGCCTGCAAACCGAAGGCGTGGGGCTTGTGACCAGGTATCCGTCGCTCCGGTGCCCATAACTTTTGATCCTTAATGAGTAACGCGGCGCACAGCATACCGTTTTAAAACTCTCTGAGAGCTCTACGATGAGGGTAGCAAGCCTGCTTTGCTGTGCCTATTTTCAGAGCCCAAAATCAAATGTTTTCATCAGTTTCAGGACACTTTTCTTCTTTTACGCTATTTTTCCGTCCTGGATCGTACGTCGTGAGTCACGAAAAGGACGACAACCTAATCCATCACATTTCTATTACCGAATCCCACGGAACCACGGGCAAGACAACTTCGCTACACGAAGAGGCTGGGCCTGTAAACCGAGGGTGTGGGGCTTGGGACCAGGTCTCCGTCGCTCCAGTACCCATAACTTTTTATCCGTAAAGAGTTACGTGGCGCACAGCATACCGTTGGAAAGCACTCCCAGAGCTCTACGAATGGGGGAGCAAGCCTGCTCATCTGTGCCTATTTTCGGAGCCCAAAGCCGCGAAATAGACGACAACCTAATCTATCACATTTCTATTACCGAATCCCATGGCACCTTGGGCAAGACAACTTCACTTCAAGTAGAGGCTCGGCCTGCAAACCGAAGGCGTGGGGCTTGTGACCAGGTATCCGTCGCTCTAGTGCCCATAACTTTTGATCCTTAAAGAGTAACGCAGCGCACAGCATACTGTTTGAAAGCTCTCTGAGACCTCTACGATGAGGGTAGCAAGCCTGCTAAGCTGTGCCTATTTTCGGAGCCAAAATCAAATGTTTTCATCAGTTTCGGGACACTTTTCTTCTTTTGCGCTATTTTTCTATCCTGGATCGTACGTCGTGAGCCGCGAAAAGGACGACTACCTAATCCATCACATTTTTATTACCGAATCCCACTGCACCTTGGGCAAGACAACTTCGCTTCACGAAGAGGCTGGGCCTGCAAACCGAGGGCGTGGGGCTTGGGACCAGGTTTCCGTTGCTCCGGTGCCCATAACTTTTTATCCGTAAGGAGTTACGTGGCACACAACATACCGTTGGAAAGCACTCCCAGAGCTCTACGAATGGGGGAGCAAGCCTGCTCATCTGTGCCTATTTTCGGAGCCCAAAGCCGCGAAATAGACGACAACCTAATCTATCACATTTCTATTACCGAATCCCATGGCACCTTAGGCAAGACAACTTCACTTCACGTAGAGGCTGGGCCCGCAAACCGAGGGCGTGGGGCTTGTGACCAGGTATCCGTCGCTTCGGTAATCATAACTTTTGATCCGTAAGGAGTTACGCGGTGCACAACATACTGTTGGAAAGCTCTCCTAGAGCTATACGACGGGGGCAGCAAGCCTGCTCAACTGTGCTATTTTTGGAGCCCAAAATCGAACATTTTCATCAGTTTCGAGATACTTTTCTTCTTTTACGCTGTTTTTTCGTCCCGGATTGTACCTCGTGAGCTGCGAAAAGTACGACAACCTAATCCATCACATTTTTATTACCGAATCCCATGGCACCTTGGGCAAGACAACTTTGCTTCATGTAGAGGCTGGGCCTGCAAACCGAGGGCGTGGGGCTTGGGACCAAGTCTCCGTCCCACTGGTGCCCATAACTTTTGATTTATAAGGAGTTACGCAGTGCACAGCATACCGTTGGAAAGCTCTCCAAGAGCTCTACGACGTGGGCAGAAAGCCTGCTCGGCTGCGCCTATTTTCAGAGCCAAAATCGAACGTTTTCATCAGTTTTGTGACACTTTTCTACTTTTACTCTGTTTTTCTATCCCGGATCGTACGTCGTGAGCCGCGAAATGGACGACAACCTAATCTATCATATTTCTATTACCGAATCTCACGACATCTTAGGCAAGACAACTTCACTTCATGTAGAGGCTGGGCCCATAAACTGACGACGTGGGGCTTGTGACCAGGTATCTGTCGCTTCGGTGCCCATAACTTTTGATCCGTAAGGAGTTACGCGGTGCACAGCATACCGTTGGAAAGCTCTCCAAGAGCTCTACAATGGGGGCAGCAAGCCTGCTTAGCTGCACATGTTTTCGGAGCCCAAAATTGAAGGTTTTCATCAGTATCGGGACACTTTTCTTCTTTTACGTTGTTTTTTCATCCCGGATCGTACGTCGTGAACTGCGAAAAGGACGACAACCTAATCTATCAAATTTCTATTACCGAATCCCATGGCACCTTGGGCAAGACAACTTCACTTCAAGTAGAGGCTCGGCCTGCAAACCGAAGGCGTGAGGCTTGTGACCAGGTATCCGTCGCTCTAGTGCCCATAACTTTTGATCCTTAAAGAGTAACGCAGCGCACAGCATACTGTTTGAAAGCTCTCTGAGACCTCTACGATGAGGGTAGCAAGCCTGCTAAGCTGTGCCTATTTTCGGAGCCAAAATCAAATGTTTTCATCAGTTTCGGGACACTTTTCTTCTTTTGCGCTATGTTTCTGTCCTGGATCGTACATCGTGAGCCTCGAAAAGGACGACTACCTAATCCATAACATTTCTATTACCGAATCCCACGGCACCTTGGGCAAGACAACTTCGCTTCACGAAGAGGCTGGGCCTGCAAACCGAGGGCGTGGGGCTTGGGACCAGGTTTCCGTCGCTCCGGTGCCCATAACTTTTTATCCGTAAGGAGTTACGTGGCGCACAGTATACTGTTGGAAAGCACTCCCAGAGCTCTACAAAAAGGGGAGCAAGCCTGCTAGTCTGCGCCTATTTTCGGTGCCCAAAATTGAACGTTTTCACCACTTTTGGGACACTTTTCTTCTTTTGCGCTGTTATTTCGTCCCTGATCGTAAGTCATGAGCCGCGAAATGGACGACAACCTAATCTATCACATTTTTATTACCAAATCCCACGGCACCTTGGGCAAGACAACTTCACCTCATGTAGAGGCTGGGCCCACAAACCGAGGGCGTGGGGCTTGTGACCAAGTATCCGTCGCTTCGGTAATCATAACTTTTGATCCGTAAGGAGTCACGCGGTGCACAACATACCGTTGGAAAGCTCTCTGAGAGTTCTACGACGTGGGCAGCAAGCCTGCTCGGCTGTGCCTATTTTTGAAGCCCAAAATCAAACATTTTCATCAGTTTCGGGACACTTTTCTTCTTTTTTCGCTATTTTTTCGTCTCGGATCGTACGTCGTGAGTCGCAAAAAGGAGGACAACCTAATACATCACATTTATATTACCGAATCCCACGGCACCTTGGGCAAGACAACTTCGCTTCACGCATAGGCTGGGCCCGCAAAACCGTGGGCGTGGGGCTTGGGACCAGGTCTCCTTCGCTCCAGTGCCCATAACTTTTGATCCGTAAGAAGTTACGTGGCACACAGCAAACCGTTGGAAAGCACTCCAAGAGCTCTACGAAGGGGGCAGCAAGCCTGCTTGGCTGCGCCTATTTTCGGAGATCAAAATCAAAAAATTTCATCAGTTTTGGGATACTATTCTTCTTTTACGCTGTTTTTTCATCCCGGATCATACATCGTGAGACGCAAAATGGACGACAACCTAATCCATTATATTTCTATTACCGAATCCCACGACACCTTGGGCAAGACAACTTTACTTCACGTAGAGGCTGGGCTCGTAAACCTACGGCGTGAGGATTGTGACCAGGTATCTGTCATTCCAGTGCCCCTAACTTTTGATTCGTAAGGAGTTAAGCGGCACACAGCATACCGTGGGAAAGCGCTCCGAGAGCTCTACAACGGGGGTAGCAAGCATGCTCTGCTGCACCTATTTTTGAAGACCAAAATCGAACGTTTTCATCAATTTTGTTGTATTTTTCTTCTTTTACGCTGTTTTTCTGTCTCAGATTGTTCGTCGTGAGCTGCGAAAAGGACGACAACCTAATCTATCATATTCTATTACCGAATCCTATGGCACCTTGGGCAAGACAACTTCACTTCACGTAGAGGCTGGGCCTGCAAACCGAGGGCGTGGGGCTTGGGACCAGGTATCCGTCGCTCTGGTGCCCATAACTTTTGATCCGTAAGGAGTTACGCGGTGCACAGCATACCGTTGGAAAGCTCTTCGAGAGATCTACAACAAGTGCAGCAAGCCTACTTGGCTGCACATGTTTTCGGAGCCCAAAATCGAAGGTTTTCATCAGTTTCGGGACACTTTTCTTTTTTTACGTTATTTTTTCGTCCCGGATCGTACGTCGTGAACTGCGAAAAGGACGACAACCTAATCCATCAAATTTCTATTACAGAATCCCATGGCACCTTGGGCAAGACAACTTCACTTTACGTAGAGGCTCGGCCTGTAAACCGAAGGCGTGGGGCTTGTGACCAAGTATCCGTCGCTCCAGTGCCCATAACTTTTGATCCTTAAAGATTAACGCGATGCACAACATACCGTTTGAAAGCTCTCTGAGAGCTCTACGATGAGGGTAGCAAGCCTGCTAAGCTGTGCCAATTTTCGGAGCCCAAAATCAAATGTTTTCATTAGTTTCGGGACACTTTTCTTCTTTTGCACAATTTTTTCGTCCTGGATCGTACGTCGTGAGCCTCGAAAAGGACGACAACCTAATCCATCACATTTCTATTACCGAATCCCACAGCACCTTGGGCAAGACAACTTCGCTTCACGAAGAGGCTGGGCCTGCAAACTGAGGGCGTGGGGTTTGGGACCAGGTCTCCGTCGCTCCGGTGCCCATAACTTTTTATCCGTAAGGAGTTACGAGGCGCACAGCATACCGTTGGAAAGCACTCCCAGAACTCCACGGAAAGGGGACCAAGCCTGCTAGTCTGCGCCTATTTTCGGAGCCCAAAATTGAACATTTTCAACACTTTTGGGACACTTTTCTTCTTTTACGTTATTTTTTCGTCCCTGATCGTACGTCGTGAGCCGCGAAATGGACGACAACCTAATCTATCACATTTCTATTACTGAATCGCATGACACCTTAGGCAAGACAACTTCACCTCACGTAGAGGCTGGGCCCGTAAACCGAGGGCGTGGGGTTTGTGACCAAGTATCCGTCGCTTCGGTAATCATAACTTTTGATCCATAAGGAGTCACGCGGCGCACAACATACTGTTGGAAAGCTCTCCGAGAGCTCTACGACGTGGGCAGCAAGCTTGCTAGGCTGTGCCTATTTTTGAAGCCAAAAATTGAACATTTTCATCAGTTTCGGGACACTTTTCTTCTTTTTTCGCTATTTTTTCGTCCTGGATCGTACGTCGTGAGCCACGAAAAGGACGACAACCTAATCCATCACATTTCTATTAACGAATCCCATGGCACCTTGGGCAAGAAAACTTTGCTTCACGTAGAAGCTGGGCCTGCAAACCAAGGGCGTGGGGCTTGGGACCAGGTCTCCGTCCCTCCGGTGCCCATAACTTTTGATCCGTAAGGAGTTACGCGGCACACAGCATACCGTTGGAAAGCTCTCCGAGAGCTCTACAACGGGGGCAGCAAGAATGCTCAACTGTGCTTGTTTTCGAATCCCAAAATCGAAGATGTTCATTAGTTTTGGGACACTTTTCTTCTTTTGTGCTATTTTTTCGTCCCAGATCGTACGTCGTGAGCCGCAAAAAGGATGACAACCTAATCCATCACATTTATATTACCAAATCCCACGGCACCTTGGGCAAGACAACTTCGCTTCACCTATAGGTTGGGCCCGCAAAACCTTGGGCGTGGGGCTTGGGACCAGGTCTCCGTCGCTCCGGTGCCCATAACTTTTGATCCATAAGGAGTTACGTGACACACAACAAACCGTTGGAAAGCACTCCAAGAGCTCTACGAAGGGGGCAGCAAGCTTGCTCGGCTGTGCCTATTTTCGGAGATCAAAATCAAAACTTTTCATCAGTTTCGGGACACTATTCTTCTTTTACGCTGTTTTTTTATCTTGGATCGTACATCGTGAGCCATAAAATGGACGACAACCTAATCCATTATATTTCTATTACCGAATCTCACGGCACCTTGGGCAAGACAACTTCACTTCACGTAGAGGCTGGGCTCGTAAACCTACGGTGTAGGGCTTGTGACCAGGTATCTGTCGCTCCAGTGCCCATAACTTTTGATCCGTAAGGAGTTAAGCGGCACACAGCATACTGTGGGAAAGCGCTCCGAGAGCTCTACTACGGGGGCAGCAAGCTTGCTTGGCTGCACCTATTTTCGAAGACCAAAATCGAACGTTTTCATCAGTTTTGTTATATTTTTCTTCTTTTATGCTGTTTTTCCATCTCGGATTGTTCGTCGTGAGCCGCGAAAAGGACGACAACCTAATCCATCACATTTTATTATCGAATCCCATGGCACCTTGGGCAAGACAACTTCACTTCACGTAGAGGCTGGGCCCGCAAACCGAGGGCGTGGGGCTTGGGACCAGGTATCCGTCGCTCCGGTACCCATAACTTTTGATCCGTAAGAAGTTACTTGGTGTACAGCATACCGTTGAAAAAGGCTTATGAGAGATCTACGACGGGGGTAGCAAGCCTGTGAAGCCCAACCCCGAATAACGTGTCCTACCTCGATTTGTGTGCCTTAGACCTAAAATTATATGATCGACCTTGGATTACGTGCCCTGTCTTGGTTTTTGTGCATGCCTCGTTATACGTGCCTTAACCTAGAATTATGTGCCCTAATCTTCGACTTAGGTGCCCCGACTTCGAATTGCGTGCATTATCTCATTTTGTGTGTTTGGACCTTGAATTGCGTGTCCTAACCTAGGTTTAAGAGTCGTACCTTAATTTACATGCATTGCATTGAATTACGTGCCTTGTATTGGTTTACGTACATTTATCTAGGGTTGCGTGCATTTGTATTGGAATCTGTGCATTAGTCTTGAAGTTCGTGTCTTACCTCGTAGTTCGTTTCTACCTCGTAATTCGTGCCCTAGACCTACGAATCTGTGCTACCACGTTGATCAAGAAAGAATCCTACACAAAGCACTAGACACTAAAATAATCCTACACAATCCACTAACCAATATTATATTCCTAATTCAAATTCTCTACAAACTCCACTAACAATAAAATAATACTAAATTATTCCTACATTTCCCACTAACTATTTTTCTATTCATAATTCAACTCATCAACAAACATTCCTATATTTTATTCTACCTAGTTTCCCTAATTCCCCAACATTCCTATGACAATTCTAATGACACAAATGCATAAAGAATTATTCCTAGACAAACTATGACAAACACTTAGCACAATGCATAAAAAAATGCTCAAAACCACCTAAATCCTCTACCTTGCTCAACCAAACCACCTTTGCCCATGCTAAACATTTTAAAATCACACATTGAAGACACAAAAATCAGAATTTAATGGCCCAAGGCCGACCACATGCTTGAAGGATGCAAAGGCTTTCATTTTTTTGTCATATTCTTTCATTTTTCTTTCATTTCTCCTTCTTTTCTCTCACTTCCCTCTCATTTTCTGTCTCCATTTCGGTTTTGGATGAGTTCTCTCCACCTCCTAGCTCATCTTCTTCATCATATGGTGCAACAAGACAAGCAACCATCAAAGAAACTCAAGCAAACAAGCTAAGATGCGAAAACTACACTTGCATGTCCTTTGAAGCCTTCATTTCGGCCCTAGGTGAGTTTTAAGCTTCCATTTCTTTTCTTCTTGTTCTAACCTCATGAATGTACTAAGAGATTGATCACTAGGATAGGAAAAATAGAGAAAACCAAGTTGGAATCTCGGCTAAGCAAGAAGAAGAAGAGATTTGAGCTTCAACAAGTTTTTGTGCATCTTCTTGGTTGTTTGCTAAGGTGAGGGCTAAAACCTTTTGAAAACTCTTCAAAAATCCACATGCATGCTCATAAATGTATGTATTTGCTTCTGTACTTGAGTTATATGGTCGTTCATAAGCTTAAACAACCATGCATGGCAAGATCTTGGCTTGAAAGTGATGATAGGTGAAGTCGGATTGTTGATAGCTCTCTGACCAGCTTGTTTAGAGGTAAGTTTAGCTAGGCAAATGATGTTGAAAATGCATGAAAATTGGTAGGTGACTATTTTGGACAGTTTTGAACATTTTTCCAAGAAATAGGCCGAATCTAATATTTATTCTAAGGTCCTCAAAATGGCAAATCTTTAAAATGTGACCAAATCTGGAAATCTGGAAAAATGAAGCAGGTTTTGGCAGATGCACTGACCTTGTGGAACGAACCATATTTGACTTAGTAAATGATGTCCAAAATGCATGAAATTTGGTATGCTTCTATATTTTTCAGTTCTGGACAATTTTGTCAGAAATGGACCAAGGCTAAAACTGACCCTAAGGACCTCAAAAAGTCAATTTCTGAAAAGTGTGCAAATCTGGACAGTTTTGTGCTACTTCACTGTTTCGGCTATAACTAATGATTCCGAACTCCAATTGATGCAAGGTTTGTTTCCGATTTTAGTTAACTTCTTAAGATTTAATTTGAAATCTTATTCACTGGATTTGGAGATTTTTTGATTATCCTATTGATTGTGAGAAAACAGCCTATTGCAGTAAGGGTTTCACTTAACGTTGTACTTAGAAAAATTGTTGTGACTCCTCTTGTTGAATTAAACACTTGGAATTGTAGCTTCGGGATGTTGTGTGGACTGTTTTGAATGTTTGAGGATGTTGAATTAAATCATGCATGGTTTGAGATTGACTTTGAGTTGGGTTGAGGCTCAAATTGCACGAATATACACGAAATGGAAACCCTAATGACTAGGTAGTTTTGCTAAGTATTGATCATTTGGATATTGTGTGAGAATTTTATGCTTAGTGGGCTGCCCGTAAATGTCTTATAACTTCAAATGTGATTTTGACCATTGCATGTTGTCAAATAAGCTTTTCTTGCAACCGAACCCACGTAAATGTTGTTACATGTTGAATATTCGTATCACTTGATTACGTGAACTTCGAAATGAGTTATATGGCTTGACTTGCATGTGTTACATGGCTGCTCGTTTAATGTTCATATGACTCCATATGCTTTTCAAGTGAAATTATTTGTCTTATCATGCCTTGTTTGATTACTTGACAACATGCGATCTTATAACTGCTCGGAGGCGACCTACTTTGTTGTCCTCCTAACGTGATATGATAAATGTTATAAATGTGCATTGCATACGAGGTTGCAACCTTTCATTGTGGCATGGTAGAGTTTCACGAACGCCGGGAGGCATAGGGCTTGCCGGTGCTCCCGTGACTACCATGGTCCAATTCCCTCTCTCACTTGGCATTCCACCCTTGGAGAGTTGGGTCGTAGGATTTCGGGGTACATCCGGAGAACACCCACCTGGCGTGTTTTGGGGTTATTTGAAGTCGGCCAGAACTTTTGATTCTGAAACTGTTCTGAGAGCAAAAGCTCACTGTATCCTTTTTACTATGTGTATAAGTACTCTCGCTTGGTTCCTAGAGAACCTCGGGGAGGAAAGACTGGTATTCATGTTCCTGTACTTATATTTAAGTACTCTCGCTTGGTTTCTAGAGAACCTCAGGGAGGAAAGACTGGTGTTTTTGTTCCCTTACTTTATATTATTGTTATATTCATGCTTGTAAAAGGATTTTCATAAGTTGAACCGGAAAATGAGTTTTAAAACCTATTTATCGTTCCCCCTCGCTGAGTTCATAAGGACTCACCCTCTTTTTATCACAGGTGTAGCAGATTTGGAACAAGTACCCGAAGTAAATGTACTTGTTGATGATTCTTGAGAGTGACTACGTGCTTTTGTGCTTTGCCTGAAAGGGACTGCTATATCGATACTGTGTTTGATTGCAAAATGTTCATTTTATTTATGTAAAAGACCCCCATTGTAATTTGGGGTCTAATTTTGGTTTGTACTGATATTGCTAGATAGATACTAGACACTATTATGAACGTTTTGCTATTATTACTGCTAGTATCTATCATAGGTTATGACGTATTAGGTAAGGACTAAGTAAATGAACCTATCAAATCTTAAACAGGTACACGCTTTTGAGCTAAGATCAACAGGTACTTTCGTAACGAGGATAAATAACAAACGAGACATAGTATCATGCTAGGTTATAAATCAAACGGGACATTGAGATAACCAATAGGCAATTCAATTGATGGTAAAATAGTAATCTTAGTTGGAAATGAACTTGAATTGAAAATTTTGAGGCGTTTAGAGAATTAGGTCAAACCAAAGAGTCCAATTACAACCGTTATGCTGCCGGTTTTCTGAAAAAACTTTGGAGTTTAGACTAAATCATTAGGTGTTAAATCTTCATAAACAGTTAAGTATGTGATATTACCTAAATGTTTAGTTCACACCCTAGTCTAACCTTATAGGTCGGGTTGGGGCGTGACAAAGCCTGCTATGCTGTGCAATTTTCAGAGTCCAAAATCAGACATTTTCATCAGTTTCGGGACAGTTTTCTTCTTTTGCGCTGTTTTTTGGTCCTGGATCGTAGGTCGTGAGCCGCGAAAATGACGACAACCTAATCTATCACATTTTTATTACCGAATTCCACGGCACCTTGGGCAAGACAACTTCGCTTCACGAAGAGGCTGGGCCTGCAAACCGAGGGCGTGGGGCTTGGGACCAGGTCTCCGTCGCTCCTGTGCCCATAACTTTTTATCCGTAAGGAGTTACATGGCGCACAACATAACATTGGAAACCACTCCTAGAGCTCTACGAAAGGTGGAGCAAGCCTACTCATCCGCGCCTATTTTCGAAGCCCAAAATCGAACGTTTTCAACACTTTCGGGACACTTTTCTTCTTTTGCGCTATTTTTTCATCCCTGATCGTACGTCGTGAGCAGCGAAATGGACGACAACCTAATCTATCACATTTCTATTACCGAATCCCACGGTACCTTGGGCAAGACAACTTCACTTCACGTAGAGGCTGGGCCCGCAAACCGAAGGCGTGGGGCTTGTGACCAGGTATCCGTCGCTTCGGTAATCATAACTTTTGATCCATAAGGAGTTACGCGGTGCACAACATACCGTTGGAAAGAACTCCGAGAGCTCTACGATGTGGGCAGCAAGCCTGCTCGGCTGTGCCTATTTTTGAAGCCCAAAATCCAAACTTTTCATCAGTTTTGGGACACTTTTCTTCTTTTACACTGTTTTTTCATCCCGGATCGTACATCGTGAGCCGCGAAATGGATGACAACCTAATCCATTAAATTTCTATTACCGAATCCCACGGCACCTTGGGCAAGACAACTTCACATCACGTAGAGGCTAGGCCCGTAAACCTATGGCGTGGGGCTTGTGACCAGGTATCTGTCGCTTCAGTGCCCATAACTTTTGATCTGTAAAGAGTTACGCGGCGCACAGCATACCGTTGGAAAGCTCTCCGAGAGATCTATAACAAGGGTAGCAAGCCTGCTCGGCTGCTGTCACGCCCCTACCCAGCCTATAAAGGTTAGACTAGGGTGTGATCTAAACATTCAAGTCCTTTCACGTACTCAATCGTTCAAGAAGGTTTAGCACTTAACGTTTTATCCTAGACTCCAAATTTTTTCGAAAAACCGGCAGCATAACAACTGTAATTGGGCTCTTTGGTTTGACCTAGTTCTCTAAACGCCTCAAATTTTACCATCTCAATTTCATTTCCAACTAAGATTACTATTTTACCATCAATTGAATTGCCTATTGGTTAATTCGACATCCCGTTTGATTTATAACCTAGCACCATACTATGTCTCGTTGGTTTATTTATCATCGTTATAAAAGTACCTGTTGATCTTAGCTTAATAGCGAGTACCTGTTAAGATTGGATAAGTTCATTTACTTAGTCCTTAACTAGAGCATCATAACCTATGATAGATACTAGAGGATAATAAAAGCAAAACGATCATAGTAGTGTCATGTCTAGCATCAGTCTACTTAATATAAGTACAAACCAAAATTAGACCCCAAATTAAAACGGGGGTCTTTTACATTAGCAACAACAAGCAACATAAAATAAATAGTCTTCAAGTAGCACAAAGTTCACAAGTAGCCACATTCAAGCAAAGCAAACAATGACAGGCAATCACTCCAGGGGTTCATCGTTAGGCACATTGTCCTCGGGTACCTGTACCTGTTCTTCTTCACCTGTGATGAAAAAGAGGGTGAGTCCTTATGAACTCAGCGAGGGGGAAAACGAGAAATACATTTTGAAACTCATTTTCTGGTTCAATTATTGAAACTCTTTTTGAAAACATGTCATGTATTACAAATAATAAGGTATGCAAATATATGAAACAAATCGAGTAACATATACATTTACCAATCATTTCAAGGATACGGTGAGTATTTGCTCTCAATTTCAATTTCGATACAATTGTTGCGGCCGACTTCAATAATCCGCTTATCGCTCCCAATTGGGTGTACTCCGGATGTACCCCGAAACCTATGACCCAACTCTCTGAGGGTGGAATGCCAAGCGAGAGAGGGAATTGGACCATGGTAGTCACGATAGCACCGGCAAGCCCTATGCCGCCCGCCGTGCGTGAAACACTACCATGCCACACTGAAAGGTTGCAACCTTGTATGCAATGCACATTTATAACATTTGACATATCACATTAGGAGGACAACAAAGTAGGTCACCTCCGAGTAGTTATAAGATCGCACGTTGTCAAGTAGTCAAACAAAGCACGATAAGACAAGTAATTTCACTTGAAAGGCATATAGAGCCATATGAACATTAAACGGGCAGCCATGTAACACATGCAAGTCAAGTCATATAACTCATTTCGAAGTCCACGTAATCAAGTGATACGATTATTCAACATGTAACAACATCTACGTGGGTCTGGTTGCAAGAAAAGCTTATTTGACAACATGCAATGGTCAAAATCACATTTGAAGTTATAAGACATTTACGGGCAGCCCATTGAGCATATAATTTCCACACAATATCCAAATGATCAATACTTAGCAAAAATACCTAGTCATTAGGGTTTCCATTTCGTGTATATTCGTGCAATTTGAGCCTCAACCCAACTCAAAGTCAATCTCAAACCATGCATCATTTAATTCAACATCCTCAAACATTCAAAACAGTCCAAACAACATCCCGAAGCTACAATTCCAAGTGTTTAATTCAACAAGAGGAGTCACAACAATTTTTCTAAGTACAACGTTAAGTAAAACCCTTACTGCAATAGGCTGTTTTCTCACAATCAATAGGATAATCAAAAAATCTCCAAATCCAGTGAATAAGATGTCAAATTAAAGCTTAAGAAGTTAACTAAAATCAGAAACAAACCTTGCATCAATTGGAGTTCGGAATCATTAGTTATAGACAAAACAGTGAAGTAGCACAAAACTGTCCAGATTTGCACACGTTTCAGACATTGACCTTTTTGAGGTCCTTAGGGTCAGTTTTAGCCTTGGTCCATTTCTGAAAAAATTGTCCAGAACTGAAAAATCTAGCAGAAATCCAAATTTCATGCATTTTGGACATCATTTACTAAGTCAAATATGGTTCATTCTACAAGGTCAGTGCATCTGCCAAAACCTGCTTCATTTTTCCAGATTTCCAAATTTGGTCACATTTTAAAGATTTTCCATTTTGAGGACCCTAGAATCAAAATTAGCTCCAGCCTATTTCTGGGAACAATGTTCAAAACTGTCCAAAATAGTCTCCTACCAATTTTTATGCATTTTAAAAATCATTTGCCTAGCTAAACTTACCTCAAAACAGACTAGTCGGAGAGTTGTCAACAATTCGACTTCATCTAGCATCATTTTCAAGCCAAGATCTTGCCATGCATGGTTGTTTAAGCTCATGAACGACCATATAACTCAAGTACAGAAGCAAATACATACATTTATGAGCATGCATGTGAATTTTTGAAGAGTTTTCAAAAGGTTTTAGCCCTCACCTTAGCAATCAACCAAAAGATGCTCAAAAACCTTGTTGAAGCTCAAATCTTCTCTTTTCCTTTGCCTAGCCGAAATCCGAACTAGCTTTTCTCTATTTTTCCTAGATTAGTGATCAATCTCTTAGCACATGCATGAGGTTAGAACATGAAGAAAAGAAATGGATGCCAAGAAGCTTACCTAGGCCGAATAGAGTCTTCAATGCACATGCATGTGTGATTTTCACTTCCTAGCTAGCTCGGTTGAGGTTCTTTGCTTGTGGCTTGCTTGGTTTAGCTATGGTGTGAAGAAGAGAAGCTATGGAGGTAGAGAACTCAGCCAAAACTGAAATGGAGAGAGAAAATGAGAGGGAAGTGAGAGAAAAGAAAGAGAAATGAAAGAATATGACAAAGATTGATGTTTTGCATTGATTCAAGCATATGGTTGGCCTTGGGCAGCCCATTTTTAGCCTTTTTGTGTCTTCAAGGAGTATTTTGAAATGGCTAGCATGGGCATGAAGTGTTTGGTCGAAAATGGTGTGCGTTGGGTAGGATTTTGGGGCTATTTTATGCCTAGTGTCTTGTGTGTGTGTCATAGTTTGTCTAGGACTAATTTTTTATGCATTTGTGTCATTAGAATTGTCATAGGAATGTTGGGAAATTAGGGAATCTAGGTAGAATAAAATATAGGAATGTTTGTTGATGAGTTGAATTATGAATAAAATAATAGATAGTGGGAAATGTAGGAATAGTTTAGTATTATTTTATTGTTAGTGGAGTTTGTAGAGAATTTGAATTAGGAATATAATATTGGTTAGTGGATTGTGTAGGATTATTTTAGTGTCTAGTGCTTTGTATAGGATTCTTTCTTGATTAACGTGGTGGCACGGATTCCTAGGTCTAGGGCATGAATTACGAGGTAGACACGAACTACGAGGTGAGACACGAACTTCAAGACTAATGCACGCAATTCTAGGTGAATACACGTAACCCAATGCGAGGCACGTAATTTAATGCAATGCACGCAAATCAAGGCACGACTCCATATCTAGGTTAAGGTACGCAGTTCAAGGTTAGGGCACACGAAATGAGATAACGCACGTACATCGAGGTCAAGGCACGTATGACGAGGTATGCACGAAAACCAAGACAGGACACGTAATCCAAGGTCGGTCATACAGTTCTGGGTCTAAGGCACGCAAATCAAGGTAAAGCACGTTATTCGGGGTCGGGCCTCACATCCTCCCCTCTTTAAAAGAATTTCGTCCCGAAATTCATTCTTGCCTATTGAGGTCATTTAGATGGATTTTGACCCTGTTATTCTTCCTACTCCTGTTCGTCCCGTGTTTGGTGATCTCTCACAACAACTAATTCACTTCCTATATTTCTCCAATTGATCTTAAGGTCGAGTTCATTAACTAAGGTTAGAGTCTTCAAACATAGTTATCAAAGTTGCATCAGTATTCTAACAATAGAACTATAACTCCAAAATCATGATTCATGTTGTGTCAATCTCGCATTCATACCTCAAAAGGAATATCACAATAATTCCATGATCCTAGGGCAACATACGCTAATTTCAAGATGATGGATCTATATCCGATTTACATATCCTATCTACTAGCTTCAAAACTATTATCACATAGGTCATACACAAGTTACGGATCATTTCCACGATACGACCCTATTTTCAGGTTGAACTCACCAAACAAACTAATCCACCTCAAGTCGTCATCTATCGGTAGTATCATAGTTCTTATCTTGAAGGTACATTGGATTAGTAAATCTTCTAATGACTAGTCTTCCGGTTATAAGCTCCTATTCACTAACATCCTTTTACAGCTTCGTTAACCTTCAAGCTCGTAATCAAGAAGAAAGACCGTTGAGATTCATTAAACTCGAATTCTAAGGTTTATTAAGTACCACCAACAAATTGCCATCGAAATTGCATAGGTAAACTAATCATGGTACAGTAGCTCAACTCTTACAAGTAAATTTCATCAGCTTGTGATCCACAATTTGTTTCCTTATTCAAATCTCTATTTTCAAGTCACAAGGCTTCAAAATTTTCTTTTAATCTTATCCAAAACTCCTAAGACGAATAGTTTCAACCTCAAATAAATTTCACTAATCTCAATCCAAGGTTACGTCATACTTAAAAAGACAATGGTCCTACTCACTTAGCGACCTAGTCATTCCTTCGAACACTTAGTGCCCGCCAATATATCTTCGACATTAACATTACTAAGCTGGGTTCATCGCCAAGTAAGTGATATCAATGCTCTACTAGGTTACCGGCCATACAACAACAATCCTAGGACTATAAATGGGTACCGAAATGACCGAGCTCATAAAATACTTACATGGGATAACTTCAAGGTTGTATCAATATAAGAATTATGACCACGAGGCATCCTTCAACATAACCTAATAGAACTTCAAAAGTAATCAACCACTTATTTAACTATCACTACAAGATTCACCCTCTATTCAACAACCACGATTTGAAGTCTACCGATCGCTAGTCTCTAGATGTGAAACGGTGCACATAGATACGGTGGTCTAACAATAGTCTCTTGGGTCATTATGACTCTAATTCATCCCTATCTTAACTCTATGAAATCTTACTCTTCTCATTTACATGTTCAACTAGCTAAGAGCGTCAAGACTCATCGACCTTAGGTCCTAGGGTTCACCATGAATCATCATGCATACTCACTATTAGCTATTTAGGATTTCAAATCATACCCTAACAACTCCACTTTGCAACCAGATGCTTAATATCATTTCCATGGTTTATATACCGGGCCCATCGGTCTTACTTAGGGATATATGCTATCTAACATCCTCTAGGGTATCCAAACAACGAGTGTATAGATTGACTTACTTGCATATTTACAGCTAAGTTCGAGGGACAACAAACTAATACCGTGTTTCTTAATATCACAAATATCCAACTTAGGACCTTAGTAACGTTAGTCATCTAATGCATAATTCAATACCTTAAACTTCTATTCGACCTAACATTTAGGTGTAGTCTTCCGAACACAAGTTCTAACTACGTGAGTTCCTCGATTCCAACATCTCTGTATCTTGTTATACCAAAGATTCATCAACCTTGTTAAACTTAGTTTCTAGAGTTGCCTACATGTCTTGAGGTTATCCATTGTTAAGTTACTCAAACATACTATTCATGCCTTAATAATCTGACCCCTATCGTCAATTTCCACGAGTTCATCTCTTAATTTCTAGGTCACAATCTTACCATTGAGTGAACTTGAAACTCGTTAATATACACCTTATTAGGTTCAACGATGCTTAATTCCAATCAAGTAAGGATTCGATCATATAAATAGTCTATTATACCATTTCAAGATATAAGAATTTGATTCAAAAGCAACTCCTAAGTCAAACTTCCATTATAAGCATATGAACATATATATACTACTCCACATGTCCAATAGTATATTCTTATATCTAAGGAAAGTTGTATGTCCTTAACATTTATTCTTGAACTACAATTAGGAGAACGGTTTAACAGAATCAAGAACTTTATAGCTATAAAATTGATAACTTAATCACAGGCATAAGTATTCCAAAGATAAGGAGATAATTTTACCTCAACAATTATACTTGTGCTACGCATTTTACATATGTGCATATCCAATAATACATACGATCCATCGAGTACCTGTGAAGATGCGAGAAATCTCCAACCGAGACTTTCTGTTCTTTCTGCATAAATTCACTTCCCTGAAAGTTCTAGTCCTAACTATCTATGTGTATAAACAGTCATTAATGGTTATGTAACATGCACATGTATTAAGGAAGGAGTATAAAAGCATGCATGCATCATTGAGGACGTGTCAGTGTGCATGATACAGAGTACATATGGTCCACAAAAGCACATAATATTCGATACTTAAAGCAATTAAAGCACATTAGCACACATTAACACATATAAACAAGACATCATAGTTACCTTGGGGCTTCTACCCATGGTCCGAGAGTTGAACCCGACTAATGCTTAGTTAGTAAACTAAGCTCTAATACCATTCTAATATAAGGTGTCACACCCCAACCCAGCCTATAAAGGTTAGACTAGGGTGTAATTTAAACATTCAAGTCATTTCACGTACTCAATCGTTCAAGGAGGTTTAGCACTTAACATTTTATCCTAGACTCCAAAATTTTTCGAAAAACCGGCAGCATAACGGCTGTAATTGGGCTCTTTGGTTTGACCTAGTTCTCTAAACGCCTCAAAATTTACCATCTCAATTTCATTTCCAACTAAGATTACTATTTTACCATCAATTGAATTGCCTATTGGTTAATTCGACATCCCGTTTGATTTATAACCTAGCACGATACTATGTCTCGTTGGTTAATTTATCCTCGTTACGAAAGTACCTGTTGATCTTAGCTTAATAGCGAGTACCTGTTAAGATTGGATAAGTTCATTTACTTAGTTCTTAACTAGAGCATCATAACCTATGATAGATACTAGCGGATAATAAAAGCAAAACAATCATAGTAGTGTCATGTCTAGCATCAGTCTACTTAATATAAGTACAAACCAAAATTAGACCCCAATTACAACGGGGGTCTTTTACATTAGCAACAACAAGCAACATAAAATAAATAGTCTTCAAGTAGCACAAAGTTCACAAGTAGCCACATTCAAGCAAAGCAAACAATGACAGGCAATCACTCCAGGGGTTCATCGTTAGGCACATTGTCCTCGGGTACCTGTACCTGTTCTTCTTCACCTGTGATGAAAAAGAGGGTGAGTCCTTATGAACTCAGCGAGGGGGAAAACGAGAAATACGTTTTGAAACTCATTTTCTGGTTCAATTATTGAAACTCTTTTTGAAAACATGTCATGTATTACAAATAATAAGGTATGCAAATATATGAAACAAATCAAGTAACAGATACATTTACCAATCATTTCAAGGATACGGTGAGCAGTTGCTCTCAATTTCAATTTCGATACAATTGTTGCGGCCGACTTCAATAATCCACTTATCGCTCCCAATTGGGTGTACTCCGGATGTACCCCGAAACCTATGACCCAACTCTCCGAGGGTGGAATGCCAAGCGAGAGAGGGAATTGGACCATGGTAGTCACGGTAGCACCGGCAAGCCCTATGCCGCCCGCCGTGCGTGAAACACTACCATGCCACACTGAAAGGTTGCAACCTCGTATGCAATGCACATTTATAACATTTGACATATCACATTAGGAGGACAACAAAGTAGGTCACCTCCGAGTAGTTATAAGATCGCACGTTGTCAAGTAGTCAAACAAGGCACGATAAGACAAGTAATTTCACTTGAAAGGCATATAGAGCCATATGAACATTAAACGGGCAGCCATGTAACACATGCAAGTCAAGTCATATAACTCATTTTGAAGTCCACGTAATCAAGTGATACGATTATTCAACATGTAACAACATCTACGTGGGTCTGGTTGCAAGAAAAGCTTATTTGACAACATGCAATGGTCAAAATCACATTTGAAGTTATAAGACATTTACGGGCAGCCCACTAAGCATATAATTTCCACACAATATCCAAATGATCAATACTTAGCAAAACTACCTAGTCATTAGGGTTTCCATTTCGTATATATTCGTGCAATTTGAGCCTCAACCCAACTCAAAGTCAATCTCAAACCATGCATCATTTAATTCAACATCCTCAAACATTCAAAACAGTCCACACAACATCCCGAAGCTACAATTCCAAGTGTTTAATTCAACAAGAGGAGTCACAACAATTTTTCTAAGTACAACGTTAAATGAAACCCTTACTGCAATAGGCTGTTTTCTCACAATCAATAGGATAATCAAACAATCTCCAAATCCAGTGAATAAGATGTCAAATTAAAGCTTAAGAAGTTAACTAAAATTAGAAACAAACCTTGCATCAATTGGAGTTTGGAATCATTAGTTATAGCCGAAACAGTGAAGTAGCACAAAACTGTCCAGATTTGCACACTTTTCAGAAATTGACGTTTTTGAGGTCCTTAGGGTCAGTTTTAGCCTTGGTCCATTTCGGAAACAATTGTCCAGAACTGAAAAATCTATCAGAACACCAAATTTGATGCATTTTGGACATCATTTACTAAGTCAAATATTGTTCGTTCCACAAGGTCAGTGCATCTGCCAAAACCTGCTTCATTTTTCCAGATTTCCAGATTTGGTCACATTTTAAAGATTTGCCATTTGGAGGACCTTAGAATTAAAATTCGCTTCGGCCTATTTCTGGGACAAATGTTCAAAACTTTCCAAACTAGTCACCTACCAATTTTCATGCATTTTAAACATCATTTTCCTAGCTAAACTTACCTCGAAACAAGCTGGTCAGAGAGCTATCAACAATCCGACTTCACCTATCATCACTTTCAAGCCAAGATCTTGCCATGCATGGTTGTTTAAGCTTATGAACGACCATATAACTCAATTACAGAAGCAAATACATACATTTATGAGTATGCATGTGGATTTTTGAAGAGTTTTCAAAAGGTTTTAGCCCTCACCTTAGCAAACAACCAAGAAGATGCACAAAAACTTGTTGAAGCTCAAATCTCTTCTTCTTCTTGCTTAGCCGAGATTCCAACTTGGTTTTCTCTATTTTTCCTAGCCTAGTGATCAATCTCTTAGTACATTCATGAGGTTAGAACAAGAAGAAAAGAAATGGAAGCTTAAAACTCACCTAGGGCCGAAATGAAGGCTTCAAAGGACATGCAAGTGTAGTTTTCGCATCTTAGCTTGTTTGCTTGAGTTTCTTTGATGGTTGCTTGTCTTGTTGCACCATATGATGAAGAAGATGAGCTAGGAGGTGGATAGAACTCAGCCAAAACCGCAATGGAGACAGAAAATGAGAGGGAAGTGAGAGAAAAGAAGGAGAAATGAAAGAGAAATGAAAGAATATGACAAAAAAATGAAAGCCTTTGCATCCTTCAAGCATGTGGTCGGCCTTGGGCCATTAAATTCTGATTTTTGTGTCTTCAATGTGTGATTTTAAAATGTTTAGCATGGGCAAAGGTGGTTTGGTTGAGCAAGGTAGAGGATTTAGGTGGTTTTGAGCATTTTTTTATGCATTGTGCTAAGTGTTTGTCACAGTTTGTCTAGGAATAATTCTTTATGCATTTGTGTCATGAGAATTGTCATAGGAATGTTGGGGAATTAGGGAATCTAGGTAGAATAAAATATAGGAATGTTTGTTAATGAGTTGAATTATGAATAGAATAATAGATAGTGGGAAATGTAGGAATAGTTTAGTATTATTTTATTGTTAGTGGAGTTTGTAGAGAATTTGAATTAGGAATATAATATTGGTTAGTGGATTGTGTAGGATTATTTTAGTGTCTAGTGCTTTGTGTAGGATTCTTTCTTGATTAACGTGGTGGCACGGATTCCTAGGTCTAGGGCACGAATTACGAGGTAGACACGAACTACGAGGTGAGACACGAACTTCAAGACTAATGCACGTAACCCAATGCGAGGCACGTAATTTAATGCAATGCATGCAAATCAAGGCACGACTCCATATCTAGGTTAAGGTACGCAGTTCAAGGTTAGGGCACACGAAATGAGGTAACGCACATACATTGAGGTCAAGGCACGTATGACGAGTTATGCACGAAAACCAAGATAGGACACGTAATCCAAGGTCGGTCATACAGTTCTGGGTCTAAGGCACGCAAATCAAGGTAAAGCACGTTATTCGGGGTCGGGCCTCACAGTTGAACCTATTTTCGGAGCCCAAAATTAAAGGTTTTCATCAATTTCGGGACACTTTTCTTCTTTTACATTGTTTTTTCATCCCGGATCGTACGTCGTGAACCGCGAAAAGGACGACAACCTAATCCATCACATTTCTATTACCGAATCCCACAGCACCTTGGGCAAGACAACTTCACTTCACGAAGAGGTTGGGCCCGCAAACCGAGGGCGTGGGGCTTGGGACCAGGTCTCCGTCGCTCCTGTGCCCAGAACTTTTTATCCGTAAGGAGTTACATGGCGCACAGCATACCGTTGGAAAGCACTCCCAGAGCTCTACGAAAAGGGGAGCGAGCCTGCTCGTCTGCTCCTATTTTCGAAGCCCAAAATTGAACGTTTTCAACACTTTCGGGATACTTTTCTTCTTTTGCGTTATTTTTTCATCCATGATCGTACGTCGTGAGCCGCGAAATGGACGACAACCTAATCTATTACATTTCTATTACCGAATACCACAGCACCTTGGGCAAGACAACTTCACTTCATGTAGAGGTTGGGCCCGCAAACCGAGGGCGTGGGGCTTGTGACCATGTATCCGTTGCTTCGGTAATCATAACTTTTGATTCGTAGGGAGTTACGTGACGCACAGCATACCGTTGGAAATCTCTCCGAGAGCTCTACGACTAGGACAGCAAGCCTGCTCAGCTGTGCCTATTTTCAGAGCCCAAAATCTAACATTTTCATCAGTTTTGGAATACTTTTCTTCTTTTGCGTTATTTTTTCGTCCCGGATCGTACCTCGTGAGCTGCGAAAAGGACGACAACCAAATCCATCACATTTCTATTACCGAATCCCATGGCACCTTGGGCAAGACAACTTTGCTTCACGTAAAGACTAGGCCCGCAAACCGAGGGCGTGGGGCTTGGGACCAGGTCTCCGTCCCTCCGGTGCCCATAACTTTTGATCTGTAAGGAGTTACGCGGTGCACAGCATACTGTTGGAAAGCTCTCCGAGAGCTCTACGAGGTAGGAAGAAAGCCTGCCCGGCTGCGCCTATTTTCAGAGCTCAAAATTGAACGTTTTCATCAGTTTCGGGACACTTTTCTTCTTTTACTTTGTTTTTCTGTCCCGGATCGTACGTCGTGAGCCGCGAAAAGGACAACAACCTAATCCATCAAATTTCTATTACCAAATCCCATTGCACCTTGGGCAAGACAACTTCACTTCACGTAGAGGCTCGGCCTGCAAACAGAAGGTGTGGGGCATGTGACCAGGTATCCGTCGCTCCGGTGCCCATAACTTTTGATCCTTAAAGAGTAACGCTGCTCACAACATACCGTTTGAAAGCTCTCTGAGAGCTCTACGATGAGGTTCGCAAGCCTGCTTTGCTATGCCTATTTTTGGAGCCCAAAATCAAATGTTTTCATCAGTTTTGGGACACTTTTCTTCTTTTGTGCTATTTTTCTGTCCTAGATCGTACGTCGTGAGCTGCGAAAAGGACGACAACTTAATCCATCACATTTCTATTACCGAATCCCACGGCACCTTGGGCAAGACAACTTCGCTTCACGAAGAGGCTGGGCCTGCAAACCGAGGGCGTGGGGCTTGGGACCAAGTCTCCGTCGCTCCGGTGCCCATAACTTTTTATCTGTAAGGAGTTACGTGGCGCACAGCATACCGTTGGAAAGCACTCCCAGTGCTCTACAAAAGGGGGAGCAAGCCTGCTCGTCTGCGCCTATTTTTGGAGCCTAAAATCGAACGTTTTTAACTCTTTAGGGACACTTTTCTTCTTTTGCGCTGTTTTTTCATCCTTGATCGTACGTCGTGAGCAGCGAAATGGACGACAACCTAATCTGTCACATTTCCATTACCGAATCCCACAGCACATTGGGCAAGACAACTTCACTTCACGGAGAGGCTGGGCCCACAAACCGAGGGCAAGGAGCTTGGGAGTAGGTCTCCGTCTCTCAGGTGCCAATAACTTTTTATTCGTAAGGAGTTATGTGGCGCATAGCGTACCGTTCGAAAGCACTCACAGAGCTCTACGACAGGGGCAGCAAGCCTGCTCGTCTGCGCCTATTTTCGAAGCCCAAAATCGATCGTTTACATCAGTTTCAGGACACTTTTATTCTTTTGTGCTATTTTTCCGTCCCTGATCGTACGTCATGAGCCGCAAAATGGACGACAACCTAATCTATCACATTTCTATTGCCAAATCTTGTGGCACCTTAGGAAAGACAATTTCACTTCATGTAGAGGCTAGGCCCGCAAACCGAGGGTGTTGGGTTTGTGACCAAGTATCCGTCGCTTCGGTGCCCATAACTTTTGATCCGTAAGAAGTTACGCGGCGCAAAGCATACCGTTGGAAAGCTCTCCGAGAATTCTACAACAGGGGCAAAAGCCTGCTCTGCTACACCTATTTTCGGAGCCCAAAATTGAACATTTTCATAAGTTTCGGGACACTTTTCTTCTTTTGCGCTGTTTTTTCATCCTGGATCGTACGTCGTGAGCCGCGAAAGGGGCGACAACCTAATCCATCACATTTCTATTACCGAATCCCACAGAACCTTGGGAAGGACAACTTCAATTCACGTACAGGCTGGGCCCACAAACCGAGGGTGTGGGGCTTGGGACCAGTTCTCCGTCCCTCCGGTGCCCATAACTTTTGATCCGTAAGGAGTTATGCAGTGCACAGCATACCGTTGGAAAGCTCTCCAATAGCTCTACGACGGGGGTAGCATGCCTGCTCGGCTGTGCCTATTTATGGAGCCCAAAATTGAACATTTTCATCAGTTTCGGGATACTTTTCTTCTTTTGTGTTGTTTTCTCGTCTCGGATCGTACATCGTGAGCCACGACAAGGACGACAACCTAATCCATCACATTTCTATTACCAAATCCCACGGCACATTGGGCAAGACAACTTCACTTCACGTAGAGGCTGGGCCTACAAACCAAGGGTGTGGGGCGTGGGGCTTGGGACCAGGTCTCCGTCGCTCCGGTGCCCATAACTTTTGACCTGAAAGAGTTACGTGGCGCACAACAAACCGTTGGAAAGCACTCCAAGTGCTCTACGAAGGGGGCAGAAAGCCTGCTCAGCTGCGCCTATTTTCAGAGCCCAAAATCGAACGTTTTCATCAGTTTTGGGATACTTTTCGTCTTTAAATCTATTTTTCTGTCCCTGATCGTACGTCGTGAACCGCAAAAAGGACGACAACCTAATCCATCACATATTTATTACCGAATCCCACGGCACCTTGGGCAAGACAACTTTACTTCACGAAAAGGCTGGGCCTGCAAACCGAGGGCGTGGGGTTTCAGACCAAGTCTCCGTCGCTCTAGTGCCCATAACTTTTTATCCGTAAGGAGTTACGTGGCGCACAACTTACCATTGGAAAGCCCTGCCAGAGCTCTACGAAAGGATCAGCAAGCCTGCTCGTCTGTTCTGACCCTTTTCGGAGCCCAAAATCGAACGTTTTCAACACTTTCGGGACACTTTTCTTTGTTTTCGCTGTTTTTTCGTCTGTGATCGTACGTCGTTAGCCGCGAAATGGACGACAACCTAATCTATCACATTTCTATTACCGAATCCCATGGCACCTTGGGCAAGACAACTTCACTTCACGTAGAGGCTGGGCCCGCAAACCGAGGGCGTGGTGCTTGTGACCAGGTATTCGTCGCTTCGGTAATCATAATTTTTGATCTGCAAGGAGTTACGCGGCGCACAGCATACCGTTGGAAAGCTCTCCGAGAGCTATATGACGGGGGTAGCAAGCCTGCTCAGCTGTGCCTATTTCTGGAGCTCAAAATCGAACATTTTCATCAATTTCGGGATACTTTTCTTCTTTTGCGCTATTTTTTCAGCTCGGATCGTACCTCGTGAGCCGCGAAAAGGACGACAACCTAATCCATCACATTTCTATTACCGAATCCCATGGCACCTTGGACAAGACAACTTTGCTGCACGTAGAGGCTGGGCCCGCAAACCGAGGGCGTAGGGCTTGGGACCAGGTCTCCGTCCCGCCAGTGCCCATAACTTTTGATCTGTAAGGAGTTACGCGGTGCACAGCATACCGTTGAAAAGCTCTCCGAGAGCTCTACGAGGTGGGCAGAAATCCTGAAGGCTATGCCTATTTTCAGAGCCCAAAATCGAACGTCTTCATCAATTTCGGGACACTTTTCTTCTTTTACTTTGTTTTTCTGTCCCGGATCATACGTCGTGAGCCGCGAAATGGACGACAACCTAATCCATCATATTTCTATTACCGAATCCCACGGCACCTTAGGCAACACAAATTTACTTCACGCAGAGGCTGGGCCCGTAAACCGACGACGTAGGGCTTGTGACCAGGTATCCGTCGTTTCAGTGCCCATAACTTTTGATCCGCAAGGAGTTACGCGGCGCACAGCATACCGTTGGAAAGCTCTCCGAGAGCTCTACAACGGGGGCAGCAAGCTTGCTCGGCTGCACACGATTTCAGAGCCCAAAATCGAAGGTTTTCATCAATTTCGGGACACTTTTCTTCTTTTACATTTTTTTTTCATCCTGGATCGTACGTCGTGAACCGCGAAAAGGACGAAAACCTAATCCATCAAATTTCTATTACAGAATCCAATGGCACCTTGGGCATGACAACTTCGATACACGAAGAGGCTGGGCCTGCAAACCGAGGGCGTAGGACTTGGGACCAGGTCTCTATCGCTCCGATGCCCATAACTTTTTATACGTAAGGAGTTACGTGGCGCACAGCATACCGTTTGAAAGCACTCCCAGAGCTCTACGAAAAGGGAGCAAGCCTGCTCGTCTGCGCCTATTTTCAGAGCCCAAAATTGAACGTTTTCAACACTTTCGGGACACTTTTCTTCTTTTGCGCTGTTTTTTGGTCCCTGATCGTACGTCGCGAGCCGCGAAATGGACGACAACCTAATCTATCACATTTCTATTACTGAATCCCATGGCACTTTGGGCAAGACAACTTTACTTCACGTAGAGGCTGGGCTCGCAAACCGAGGGCGTGGGACTTGTGACCAGGTATTTGTCGCTTCGGTAATCATAACTTTTGATCTATAAGGAGTTACGCGGCGCACAGCATATCGTTGGAAAGCTCTGCTAGAGCAATACGATGGGGGCAGCAAGCCTGCTCAGCTATGCCTATTTTCAGAGCCCAAAATCGAACATTTTCATCAGCTTCGAGATACTTTTCTTCTTTTACGCTGTTTTTTCGTCTTGGATCATACCTCGTGAGCCGCAAAAAGGACGACAACCTAATCCATCACATTTCTATTACTGAATCCCATGGCACCTTGGGCAAGACAGCTTTGCTTCACGTAGAGGCTGGGCCCGTAAACCGAGGGCGTGGGGCTTGAGACCAGGTCTCCGTCCCTCCGGTGCCCATAACTTTTGATCTGTAAGGAGTTACACGGTGTATGGCATACCGTTGGAAAGCTCTCCGAGAGCTCTACGAGGTGTGCAGAAAGCCTGCTCGGCTGCTGTGAGGCCTGACCCCGAATAACGTGCCTTACCTCGATTTGCGTGCCTTAGACCTAGAATGGTATGACCAACCTTGGATTACGTGCCCTGTCTTGGTTTTAGTGTATGCCTCGTTATATGTGCCTTAACCTAGAATTGTGTACCCTAATTCTCGATATACGTGCGATACCTAGATAAACGTGCCATGACCTTAATTTACGTGTGAGACCTCGATTTGCGTGTGTCTCTTCGTTTCGTGTGCATTAACCTTGAATTGCGTGTTTTAACCTAGGTTTAAGAGTCGTGTTTTGAATTACGTACATTGCATTGAATTACGTGCCTTATTTTGGTCTATGTTCATTCACCTAGGGTTGCGTGTGTTAGCATTAGAATCCGTGCACTTATCTTGAAGTATGTGCCTTAATCTTGAAATACGTGTTATATCTCGTAGTTCGTGTCTACCTCGTAATTCGTGCCCTAGACCTAGGAATCCGTGCCACCACGTTAATCAAGAAAGAATCCTACACAAAGCACTAGACACTAAAATAATCCTACACAATCTACTAACCAATATTATATTCCTAATTCAAATTCTCTACAAACTCCACTAACAATAAAATAATACTAAACTATTCCTACATTTTTCACTATCTATTATTCTATTCATAATTCAACTCATCAACAAACATTCCTATATTTTATTCTACCTAGATTCCCTCATTCCCCAACATTTCTATGACAATTCTAATGACACAAATGCATAAAAAAATTAGTCCTAGACAAACTATGACAAAACACTTAACACAATGTATAAAAAATTGCTCAAATTCTCCTCAAATCTCCACCATTTTCGACCAAGTGCTCCATGCCCATGCTAGCAATTTCAAAATACTCCTTGAAGACACAAAAAGTCTGAATTTGTATGCCCAAGGCTGACCATATGCTCAAAAAAATTGAAAAGCCATCACTTTTGTCATATTCTCTCATTTTCTCTCAATTTCTCTCACTTCCCTCTCATTTTCTCTCTCCATTTCGGTTTTGGCTGAGTTCTCTCCACCTCTTTGCTCATCTTCATCATCCTAAGGTGCATCAAGACAATCCACAAGCAAAGAAACTCACCCAAGCAAGCTAGGATAAAAGAAACACACATGCAAGCATTTTGAGTCACTATTTTCGGCCTAGGTAAGTTTTCTTGGCTTCCATTTATTTTCTTCTTGAACCTCATGCATGTGCTAAGAGATTGATCACTAGGCTAGGAAAAATAGAGAAACCAAGTTGGAATCTCGGCTAAGCAAGAAGAAGAAGAGATTTGAAGCTTCAACAAGTTTTTGTGCATCTTTGTGGTTGATTGCTAAGGTAAGGGCTAAAACCTTTTGAAAACTCTTAAAAAATCCACATGCATGCTATAAATGTGTGTTTTTGCTTCTGTATTTGAGTTATATGGTCGTTCATAAGCTTAAACAACCATGCATGGCAAGATCTTGGCTTGAAAATGATGCTAGGTGAAGTCGAAATTGTTGACAGCTCTCTGACCAGTCTGTTCGAGGTAAGTTTAGCTAGGAAAATGATGTTGAAAATGCATGAAAATTGGTAGGTGACTAGTTTGGACAGTTTTGAACATTTTTCCCAGAAATATGACGAAGCTAGTTTTGACTCTCAGGTCCTCAAAATGGCAAATCTCTAAAATGTGACCAAATCTGGAAATCTGGAAAAATGAAGCAGGTTTTGGCAGATGCACTGACCTTGTAGAACGAACCAGATTTGAATTAGTTAATGATACCCAAAATGTATGAAACTTGGTGTGATGCTATATTTTTCAGTTCTAGACATTTTTGTCAGAAATGGACTAAGGCTAAATCTGACCCTAAGGACCTTAAAAACGTCAATTTCGAAATGTGTGTAAATCTAGACAATTTTGTGCTACCTCACTATTTCCGCTATATCCAATGATCCCGAACTCCAATTGATGCAAGGTTTGTTTCTGATTTTAGTTAACTTCTTAAGCTTTAATTTGAAATCTTATTCACTATATTTGGAGATTTTTTGATTATCCTATTGATTGTGAGAAAACAGCCTATTGCCGTAAGGGTTTCACTTAGTTATATGTTTGGAAAATTGTTGTAACCTCTCTTGTGGTACTAATTGCTAGGAATTGTGGTGTTGGGATGTTGTGTGGACTGTTTTGAGTACTTGAAGATGTTTGAATTGAATGATGCATGACTTGAGAATTATTTTGAGTTGACTTAGGGTTTAATCACACGGTTAAGCATGAAATGGAAACCCTAATGACTAGATAGTCTTGTTAAGTGTTGATCATTTGGATATTTTGTGGAAATTATATGCTTAGTGGGCTGCCCGTAAATGCCTTATAACCTCAAATGTGAATTTGATCATCGCATGTTGACAAATGAACTTTTCTCGCACCTGAACCCATGTAAATGATATTGCATATTGAATAATCTTATCACTTGATCACGTGGACTTCGTAATGAGTTATATGGCTTGATTTACATGTGTTACATGGCTGCCCGTTTAATATTCATATAATTCTATATGTCTTTCAAGTGAAATTACCTGTTTTATCGTGCCCTGCCTGTTTACCTGTCAATGTGCAATCTTATGACTGTCCGGAGGCTACCTACTTTGTTGACCTCCTAATGTGATATGTTAAATGTTATTTGACTTAGTTAATGATGTCCAAAATGTATGAAAATTGGTGTGCTGCTAGATTTTTCAGTTCTGGACATTTTTGTCAGAAATGGACTAAGGCTGAATCTGACCCTAAGGACCTCAAAAATGTCAATTATCGAAATGTGTGCAAATCTGGACAGTTTTGTGCTATTCAACTGTTTCGGCTATATCTAATGATCCCGAACTCCAATTGATGCAAGGTTTGTTTCTGATTTTAGTTAACTTCTTAAGATTTAATTTGACATCTTATTCACTAGATTTGGAGATTTTTTGTTTATCCTATTGATTGTGAGAAAACAGCCTATTGTAGTAAGGGTTTCACTTAACATTGTACTTAGAAAAATTGTTGTGACTCCTCTTGTTGAATTAAACACTTGGAATTGTTGTGACTCCTCTTGTTGAATTAAACACTTGGAATTGTAGCTTTGGGATGTTGTGTGGACTGTTTTGAATGTTTGAGGATGTTGGATTAAATGATGCATGGTTTGAGATTGACTTTGAGTTGGGTTGAGGCTCAAATTGCATGAATATACACGAAATGGAAACCCTAATGACTAGGTAGTTTTGCTAAGTATTGATCATTTGGATATTGTGTGGAAATTATATGCTTAGTGGGCTGCCCGTAAATGTCTTATAACTTCAAATGTGATTTTGACCATTGCATGTTGTTAAATAAGTTTTTCTTGCAACCGAACCCACGTAGATGTTGTTGCATGTTAAATAATCGTATCACTTGATTACGTGGACTTCGAAATGAGTTATATGGCTTGACTTGCATGTGTTACATGGCTGCCCGTTTAATGTTCATATGACTCTATGTGTTCTACAAAGTGAAATTTCATGTCAAGCATGCCTCGTTCGTTTACTCAGCAATATGTGATCTTGAAATTGCTCGGAGGCAACCTACTTTGTTGTCCTCCTAATGTGAATTATTAAAAGATATTCAATGGTTTATTTGAACATGATTACTTGGCTGCCCGTTAAAGTTTAATTGCTTTCAAATGAATATATGAAATGATTATATGTTCTTACAATGCCTTATATGCCAATATGTCAAAATGTGATCATATACTTGCTCGGAAGCAACCTACTTTGTTGACCTCCTAATGTGAAATGTTAAATGACATAAATGGGCATTGTATACAAGGTTGCAACCTTTCATTGTGGCATGGTAGCATTTCACGAACGCCGGGCGGCATAGGGCTTGCCGGTGCTCCCGTGACTACCATGGTCCAATTCCCTCTCTCACTTGGCATTCCACCCTCGGAGAGTTGGGTCGTAGGTTTCGGGGTACATCCGGAGTACACCCAATTGGGAGCGATAAGTGGATTCTTGAAGTCGGCCGTACCAAATGAATCGAAATTGATATTGAGAGCAAATGCTCACCGTATCATTTTTATTATGTGTATAAGTACTCTTGCTTGGTTCCTAGAGAACCTCGGGGAGGAAAGACTAGTATTCATGTTCATGTACTTATATATAAGTACTCTTGCTTGGTTCCTAGAGAACCTCGGGGAGGAAAGACTGGTATTTCTGTTCTTTTACTTTGTATTCATTACTCGATTTGTTTCATATATTTGCGTACCTTATTATTTGTAATACGTGACATGTTTCAAAAAAATGAGTTTTCATAAGTTGAATTGGAAAATGAGTTTCAAAACCTATTTCTCGTTCCCCCTCGCTGAGTTCATAAGGACTCACCCTTTTTTATCATCTCAGGTGAAGAAGATCAAGAACAGGTACTCGAGGACGATGTGCCTAACGATGATTCCTTGGAGTGATTGCTTGTCCCTACGTGCTTTTGTGCCTTGCCTGAAAGTAGTTGCTATATGGATGTTGTGTTTGATTGCAAACTATTCATTTTATTGATGTAAATGACCCCATTGTAATTTGGGTCTAATTCTGGGATTGTACTATCTATAACTGGATGAACTTTTATTTGGTTGTTTGCTTTCGTTTTCTTAATTAGTAGTTATCGTAGGCATTCAATCCACTAGATGAACAATCAACTAAGTTAATTCTATCTAATTTCACTTAGGTGCTCATTTGCAAACTAAAGGATAATAGGTACTTGCATGATAGGAAATTGACAAATAAACGGGACATATCATGTTAGGCTTATTAACCAAACGAGACTTTCAAGATAAACTAGTAGGCAAATCTGTTGGTGACAAATAGGAGTCCTTAATGGAATTGGATTAATAATTGGAATAATTGAGGCGTTTAGAGAATTAGGTCAAACCAAAGAGCCCAATTACAGCCGTTATGCTGCCGGTTTTCCGGAAAAACTTTGGAGTTTAGACTAAATCATTAGGTGTTAAATCTTCATAAACAGCTAAGCACGTGATATTACTTGAATGTTTAGTTCACACCCTAATCTAACCTTATAGGCCGGGTTGGGGCGTGACACCTGCGCCTATTTTCAGAGCCCAAAATTGAACATTTTCATCAGTTTCGGCACACTTTTCTTCTTTTACTCTGTTTTTTGTCCCGGATCGTACGTCGTGAGCCGCGAAATGGATGACAACCTAATCCATCATATTTCTATTAACGAATCCCCCGGCACCTTAGGCAAGACAACTTCACTTCACGTAGAGGCTGGGCCCGTAAACCGACGATGTGGGGCTTGTGACCAGGTATCGGTTGCTTCGGTGCCCATAACTTTTGATCTGTAAGGAGTTACGTGGCGCACAGCATACCGTTGGAAAGCTCTCCTAGAGCTCTACAACGGGGGTAGCAAGCCTGCTCGGCTACACATGTTTTCGGAGCAAAAAATCGAAGGTTTTCATCAGTTTCGGGACACTTTTCTTCTTTTACATTATTTTTTCATCTCGGATCGTACGTCGTGAACCGCGAAAATGACGACAACCTAATCCATCAAATTTCTATAACCGAATCCCATGGCACCTTGGGCAAGACAATTTCACTTCACATAGAGGCTCGGCCTACAAACCGAAGGCGTGGGGCTTGTGACCAGGTATCCGTCGCTCCGGTGCCCATAACTTTTGATCCTTAAAGAGTAACGCGGCGCACAACATACCGTTTGAAAGCTCTCTGAGAGCTCTACGATGAGGGTAGCAAGCCTGCTATGCTGTGCCTATTGTCAGAGCCCAAAATCAAATGTTTTCATCAGTTTCGGGAGACTTTTCTTCTTTGCGCTATTTTTTTATCCTGGATCGTACATCGTGAGCTGCAAAAAGGAAGACAACCTAATCCATCACATTTCTATTACCGAATTCCACGGCACCTTGGGCAAGACAACTTCGCTTCACGAAGAGGCTGGGCTTGCAGACCGAGGGCATGGGGCTTGAGACCAGGTCTCCGTCGCTCTGGTGCCCATAACTTTTTATCCGTAAGGAGTTACGTGGCGCACAGCATACCGTTAGAAAGCACTCCCAGAGCTCTACGGAAGGGGGAGCAACCCTGCTAGTCTGCGCCTATTTTCGGAGCCCAAAATTGAACATTTTTAACACTTTCGGGACACTTTTCTTCTTTTGTGCAATTTTTTCGTCCTTGATCGTACGTCGTGAGCCTCGAAATGGACGACAACCTAATCTATCACATTTCTATTACCGAATCCCACAGCACCTTGGGCAAGACAACTTCACCTCATGTAGAGGCTGGGCCCGCAAATCGAGGGCGTGGAGATTGTGACCAAGTATCCGTCGCTTCGGTAATCATAACTTTTGATCCGTAAGGAGTCACCCGGCGCACAACATACATTTAGAAAGCTCTCCGAGAGCTCTACGATGTGGGTAGCAAGCTTGCTCAGCTGTACCTATTTTTGAAGCCCAAAATTGAACATTTTCATCAGTTTCAGGACACTTTTCTTCTTTTTCACTATTTTTTCATCCCGGATCGTACGTCATGAGTCGCGAAAAGGACGACAACCTAATCCATCACATTTCTATTACCGAATCCCACGACACCTTGGGCAAGACAACTTTGCCTCACGTAGAGGCTGGGCCCGCAAGCCGAGGGCGTGGGGCTTGGGACCAGGTCTCCGTCTGTCCGGTGCCCATAACTTTTGATCCGTAAGGAATTACGCGACACACAGCATACCGTTGGAAAGCTCTCCGTGAGCTCTACAACGGGGGCAGCAAGAATGCTTGGCTGTGCCTATTTTCGGAGCACAAAATCTAAGATGTTCATCAGTTTCGGGATACTTTTCTTCTTTTGCGCTATTTTTTCGTCCTGGATCGTACGTCGTGAGCCGCAAAAAGGACTACAACCTAATCCATCACATTTATATTACCGAATCCCACGGCACCTTGGGCAAGACAACTTCTCTTCACGTAGAAGCTGGGCCCGCAAAACCGTGGGTGTGGGGCTTGGGACCAGGTCTCGTCGCTCCAATGCCCATAACTTTTGATTTGTAAGGAGTCACGTGACACACAGCAAACCGTTGGAAAGCACTCCAAGAGGTCTACGAAGGGGGCAGCAAGCCTGCTCGGCTGCGCCTATTTTCGGAGATCAAAATCAAAACTTTTCATCAGTTTCAGGACACTATTCTTCTTTTACGTTGTTTTTTCATCCCGGATCATACATCGTGAGCCGCGAAATGGATGACAACCTAATCCATTGTATTTCTATTACCGAATCCCATGGCACCTTGGGCAAGACAACTTCACTTCACGTAGAGGCTGGGCTTGTAAACCTACGGCTTGGGGCTTGTGACCAGGTATCTGTCGCTTCAATGCCCATAAATTTTGATCCGTAAGGAGTTAAGCGGCACACAGCATACTATGGGAAAGCGCTCCGAGAGCTCTACGACTGGGGCAGCAAGCCTGCTCGGCTGCACCTGTTTTTGAAGACCAACATCGAACGTTTTCATCAGTTTTGTGATATTTTTCTTCTTTTACGCTATTTTTCCGTCTCGGATTGTTCGTCGTGAGCCGCAAAAAGGACAAAAACCTAATCCATCACATTTCTATTACCGAATCACATGGCACCTTGGGCAAGACAACTTCACTTCACTTAGAGGCTGGGCCTGCAAACCGAGGGCGTGGGGCTTGGGACTAGGTATCCGTCGCTCTGGTGCCCATAACTTTTGATCCGTAAGGAGTTACAAGGCATACAGCATACCGTTGGAAAGCTCTCTGAGAGATCTACGACGGGGTTTAGCAAGCCTGCTATGCTGTGCAATTTTTAGAGTCCAAAATCGTATATTTTCATCAGTTTTGGGACTATTTTCTTCTTTTGCGCTGTTTTTTGGTCCTGGATCGTACATCGTGAGCCCCGAAAAGGACGACAACCTAATCTATCACATTTCTATTACCGAATCCCATGGCTTGGGCAAGACAATTTCGCTTCACGAAGAGGCTGGGCTCGCAAATCGAGGGCGTGGGGCTTAGGACCAGGTCTCCGTCGCTCCTGTGCCCATAACTTTTTATTTGTAAGGAGTTACGTGGCGCACAACATAACGTTGGAAACCACTCCTAGAACTCTACAAAAAGGGGAGCAAGCCTACTCATCAACACCTAATTTCGAAGCCTAAAATCGAACGTTTTCAACACTTTCGGGACACTTTTCTTCTTTTGCGCTATTTTTTCATCCTTG
Source organism: Ehretia macrophylla (assembly GCA_037974665.1). Classification (NCBI taxonomy): domain Eukaryota; kingdom Viridiplantae; phylum Streptophyta; class Magnoliopsida; order Boraginales; family Ehretiaceae; genus Ehretia; species Ehretia macrophylla. The sequence continues at coordinate 28,597,170 of CM075779.1, read as the reverse complement.
ATCGCACGTCGTGAGCCGCAAAATGGATGACAACCTAATCTATCACATTTATATTACCGAATCCCACGGCACCTTGGGCAAGATAACTTCACTTCACGTAGAGGCTGGGCCCGTAAACCTACGGCGTGGGGCTTGTGACCAGGTATCTGTCGCTCCAGTGCCCATAACTTTTGATCCGTAAGGAGTTACGCGGCGCACAGCATACCGTTGGAAAGCTCTCCGAGAGATCTACAACGAGCACATCAAGCCTGCTCAGATGCACCTGTTTTCGGAGCCCAAAATTGAAGGTTTTCATCAGTTTTGAGACACTTTTCTTCTTTTACGTTATTTTTTCGTCCCGGATCGTACGTCGTGAACCGCGAAAAGGACGACAACCTAATCTATCACATTTCTATTACCGAATCCCACCGCACCTTGGGCAAGACAACTTCGCTTCACGAAGAGGCTGGGCCCGCAAACCGAGGGCGTGGGGCTTGGGACCAGGTCTCCGTCGCTCCTGTCCCCATAACTTTTTATCCATAAGGAGTTACGTAGCGCACAACATACCATTAGAAAGCACTCCCAGAGCTCTACGAAAGGGGGAGCAATCCTGCTCGTCTGCGCCTATTTTCAATGCCCAAAATCGAACATTTTTAACACTTTGGGGACACTTTTCTTATTTTTGCGCTATTTTTTCGTCCCTAATCGTACGTCGTGAGCCGCGAATTGGACGGCAACCTAATCTATCACATTTCTATTACTGAATTCCACGGCACCTTGGGCAAGACAACTTCGATTCATGAAGAGGCTGGGCCAGCAAACCGAGGGCGTGGGGCTTAGGACCAAGTCTTCGTCGCCCTTTTGCCCATAACTTTTTATCCGTAAGGAGTTACGTGGCGCACAGCATACCGTTGGAAAGCACTCCAGAGCTCTACGAAAGGGGAAACAATCCTGCTCGTCTGCGCCTATTTTCGATGCCCAAAATTGAACGTTTTCAACACTTTCGGGAAACTTTTTTTCTTTTGCGCTATTTTTTCATCCTTGATCGTACGTCGTGAGCCGCGAAATGGATGACAACCTAATCTATCACATTTCTATTAGCGAATCCTACAACACCTTGGGCAAGACAACTTCACTTCACGTAGAGGCTGAGCCCGCAAACCGAGGGCGTGGGGCTTGTGACCAGGTATCCGTCTCTTCGGTAATCATAACTTTTGATCCGTAAGGAGTTACGTGGCGCACAACATACCGTTGGAAAGCTCTCCGAGAGCTCTACGATGGGGACTGCAAGCCTGCTGGGTCGTGCCTATTTTTGGAGCCAAAAATCGAACATTTTCATCAGTTTTGGGATACTTTTATTCTTTTGTGCTGTTTTTTCGTCCCGGATGGTACCTCGTGAGCCGCGAAAAGGACGACAACCTAATCCATCACATTTCTATTACCGAATCCCATGGCACCTCGGGTAAGACAACTTTGCTTCACGTAGAGGCTGGGCCCGCAAACCGAGGGCGTGGGGCTTGGGACCAAGTCTCCGTTCCTCCGGTGCCCATAACTTTTGATCTGTAAGGAGTTTCGCGGTGTACAGCATACCGTTGGAAAGCTCTCCGAGAGCTCTACGAGGTGGGCAAAAAGCCTGCCTGGCTGCGCCTATTTTCAGAGCCCAAAATCGAACATTTTCATCAGTTTCAGAACACTTTTCTTCTTTTACTCTGTTTTTCTGTCCCGGATAATACGTCGTGAGCCACGAAATGGACAACAACCTAATCCATCATATTTCTATTACCGAATCCCAAGGCACCTTAGGCAAGACAACTTCACTTCACGTAGAGGCTGGGCCTGCAAACCGACGATGTAGGGCTTGTGACCAGGTATTTGTCGCTTCAGTGCCTATAACTTTTGATCCGTAAGGAGTTACGCGGCGCATAGCAAACCGTTGGAAAGCTCTCCGAGAGCTCTACAACGGGGGCAGCAAGCCTACTCGGCTGCACCTGTCTTCGGAGCCCAAAATCGAAGGTTTTGATAAGTTTTGGAACACTTTTATTCTTTTACGTTGTTTTTTTGTCTCGGATCGTATGTCGTGAACTGCGAAAAGGACGACAACCTAATCAATCAAATTTCTATTACCAAATCCCATGGCACCTTGGGCAAGACAACTTCACTTCATGTAGAAGCTCGGTCTGCAAACCAAGGGCGTGGGGCTTGGGACCAAGTCTTCGTCGCTCTTGTGCCCATAACTTTTTATCCGTAAGGAGTTACGTGGCGCACAACATACCGTTGGAAAGCACTCCCAGAGCTCTACGAAAGGGGGAGCAACCCTACTCGTTTGTACCTATTTTCGAAGCAAAAAATCGAACGTTTTCAACCCTTTCGGGACACTTTTCTTCTTTTGCGCTGTTTTTTCGTCTCTGATCGTACGTCGTGAGCCGCGAAATGGACGACAACCTAATCTATCACATTTCTATTACCGAATCCCACAACACCTTAGTCAAGACAACTTCACTTCACGTCGAGGCTGGGCCTGCAAACCGAGGGCGTGGGGCTTGTGACCAAGTATCCGTCGCTTCAGTAATCATAACTTTTGATCCGTGACGAGTTACATGGCGCACATCATACCGTTGGAAAGCTCTCCGAGAGCTCTACAACGGGGGACTACAAGCCTTCTCGGTTGTGCCTATTTTCAGAGCCCAAAATCAAACATTTTCATCAGTTTTAGGATACTTTCCTTCTTTTGCGCTGTTTTTTTATCCCGGATCGTACCTCGTGAGCCATGAAAATGACGACAACCTAATTCATCACATTTCTATTACCGAATCCCATGGCACCTCGGGCAAGACAACTTTGCTTCACGTAGAGGCTGGGCCCGCAAACCGAGGGTGTGGGGCTTGGGACCAGGTCTCCGTCTCTCCGGTGCCCATAACTTTTGATCTGTAAGGAGTTTCGCGGTGCACAACATACCGTTAGAAAGCTCTCTGAGAGCTCTACGAGGTGGGCAGAAAGTCTGCCCTGCTGCGCCTATTTTCAGAGCCCAAAATCAAACTTTTTCATCAGTTTCGGGTCATTTTTCTTCTTTTACTCTGTTTTTCTGTCCCGGATCACACGTCGTGAGCTGCGAAATGGACGACAACCTAATCCATCATATTTCTATTACTGAATCCCACGGCACCTTAGGCAAGACAACTTCACTTCACGTAGAGGCTGGGCCGACAAACCGACGACGTAGGGCTTGTGACCAGGTATCTGTCGCTTCAGTGCCTATAACTTTTGATCCGTAAGGAGTTACGCGGTGCACAGCAAGCCGTTGGAAAGCTCTCTGAGGGCTCTACAACAGGGGCAGCAAGACTACTCGGCTGCACCTGTCTTCGGAGCCCAAAATCGAAGGTTTTCATCAGTTTTGGGACACTTTTCTTCTTTTATGTTATTTTTTCGTCCCGGATCGTACGTCGTCAACCTCGAATAGGACAACAACCTAATCCATCAAATTTCTATTACCGAATCCCATGGCACCTTGGGCAAGACAACTTCACTTCACATAGAGGCTCGGCCTTCAAACCAAAGGCGTGGGGCTTGTGACCAGGTATCCGTCGCTCTGGTGCCCATAACTTTTGATCCTTAAAGAGTAACGCGGCGCACAACATACCGTTTGAAAGCTCTCTGAGAGCTCTACGATGAGGGTCGTAAGCCTGCTATGATGTGACTATTTTCGGAGCCCAAAATCAAATGTTTTCATCAGTTTTGGGACATTTTTCTTCTTTTGCGCTATTTTTCCGTCCTGGATCGTACGTCGTGAGCCGTGAAAAGGACAACAACCTAATCCATCACATTTCTATTACCGAATCGCACGGCACCTTGGGTAAGACAACTTCGCTTCACGTAGAGGCTGGGCCTGCAAACCGAGGGCGTGGGGCTTGGGACCAGGTCTCCACCGCTCCGGTGCCTATAACTTTTGATCCGTAAGGAGTTACGTGGCGCACAGCATACTGTTGGAAAACACTCCCAGAGCTCTACGAAAGGGGAGCAAGCCTGCTCGTCTGCACCTACTTTCGAAGCCCAAAATCGAACGTTTTCAACACTTTCTGGACACTTTTGTTTTTTTGCTCTATTTTTTATTCCCTGATCGTACGCCGTGAGCCGCGAAATGGACGGCAACCTAATCCATCACATTTTTATTACCGAATCCCATGGCACCTTAGGAAGACACTTCACTTCACGTAGAGGCTGGGCCCGCAAACCGAGGGCATGGGGCTTGTGACCAGGCATTTGTCGCTTCTGTAATCAAAACTTTTGATCCGTAAGGAGTTACGCGGCGCACAACATACCGTTGGAAAGCTCTCCGAGAGCTCTAGGACGTGGGCAGCAAGCCTGCTCGGCTGTGCCAATTTTCGAAGCCCAAAATTGAACATTTTCATCAGTTTCGGGACACTTTTCTTCTTTTTCGCTATTTTTTCTTCTCGGATCGTACGTCGTGAGCCGCGAAAAGGACGACATCCTAATCCATCACATTTTTATTACCGAATCCCACGGCACCTTGGGCAAGACAACTTCGCTTCACGAAGAGGCTGGGCCCGCAAACCGAAGGTGTGGGGCTTGTGACCAGGTATCCGTCGCTTCGGTATTCATAACTTTTGATCCGTAAGGAGTTACGCAGCGTACAACATACCGTTGGAAAGCTCTCCGAGAGCTCTATGACGTGGGCAGCAAGGCTGCTCGGCTGTGCCTATTTTTGAAGCCCAAAATTGAACATTTTCATCAGTTTTGGGATACTTTTCTTCTTTTTCGCTATTTTTTCGTCCCAGATCGTACGTCGTGAGCCACGAAAAGGACGACAACCTAATCCATCACATTTCTATTATCGAATCCCATGGCACCTTGGCCAAGACAACTTCGCTTCACATAGAGGCTGGGCCCGCAAACCGAGGGCGTGGGGCTTGGGACCAGGTCTCCGTCCCTCCGGTGCCCATAACTTTTGATCCGTAAGGAATTACGCGGCGCACAACATATCGTTGGAAAGCTCTCCGAGAGCTCTACAATGGGGCAGCTAGAGTTCTCGGCAGTGCCTATTTTCGGAGCCCCAAATCGAATATGTTCATCAGTTTCGGGACACTTTTCTTCTTTTGCGTTGTTTTTTCGTTCCGGATCATACGTCGTGAGCCGCGAAAAAGACGACAACATAATCCATCACATTTCTATTACTGAATCCCATGGCACCTTGGGCAAGACAACTTCGCTTCACGTAGAGGATGGGCCCGCAAAACCGAGGGCGTAGGGCTTGGGACCAATTCTCCGTCGGTCCAGTGCCCATAACTTTTGATCCGTAAGGAGTTACATGGCACACAGCAAATCGTTGGAAAGAACTCCAAGAGCTCTACGAAGGGAGCAGCAAGCCTGCTCGGTTGCGCCTATTTTCGGAGCCCATAATCGAAAGTTTTCTACAATTTTGGGACACTTTTCTTCTTTTACGCTGTTTTTTCATCCTGGATCGTACATCGTGAGCCGCGAAATAGACGACAACCTAATCCATTATATTTCTATTATCGAATCTCACGGCACCTTGGGCAAGACAACTTCACTTCACGTAGAGGCTGGGCCCGTTAACCTACGGCGTGGGGCTTGTGACTAGGTATCTGTCGCTTCGGTGCCCATAACTTTTGATCTGTAATGAGTTAAGTGGCACACAGCATGCCGTGGGAAAGCGCTCTGAGAGCTCTACGACGGGGGCAGTAAACCTGCTTGGCTGCATCTTTTTTCGGAGGCAAAAATCGAACGTTTTCATCAGCTTCGGGATATTTTTCTTCTTTTACGTTGTTTTTCCTTCTCGGATCGTTCTTCGTGAGCCGCGTAAAAGACGACAACCTAATCCATCACATTTCTATTACCAAATCACATGACACCTTGGGCAAGACAACTTCACTTTAAATAAAGGCTGGGCCTGCAAACCAAGGGCGTGGGACTTGTGACCAGGTATCCGTTGCTCCGGTGCCCATAACTTTTGATCCGTAAGGAGTTATGCGGCGCACAGCATACCGTTGAAAAAGCTCTCTGAGAGATCTACGACGGGAGTAGCAAGCCTCCTATGCTGTGCCTATTTTCATAGTCCAAAATCGGACATTTTCATCAGTTTCGAGACACTTTTCTTCTTTTACGCAGTTTTTTCGTCCTGGATCGTACGTCGTGAGCTGCGAAAAGGACGAAAACCTAATCCATCACATTTCTATTAGTGAATCCCACGGCACATTGGGCAAGACAACTTCAATTCACGTAAAGGCTGGGCCCACAAACCAAGGGCGTGGGGCTTGGGACCAGTTCTACGTCCCTCCGGTGCCCATAACTTTTGATCTGTAAGGAGTTACGCGGTGCACAGCATACCGTTGGAAAGCTCTTCAAGAGCTCTACGACGGGGCCAGCAATCCTGCTCAACTATGCCTCTTTTTGGAGCCCAAAATCGAACATCTTCATCAGTTCCGGGACACTTTTCTTCTTTTGCTCTATTTTTTCGTCCCGGATCGTACGTCGTGAGCCGCGAAATAGACGACAACCTAATCCATCATATTTCTACTACCGAATCCCATGACACCTTGGGCAAGACAACTTCACTTCAAGTAGAGGCTGGTCATGCAAACTGAGGGCGCGGGGCTTGTGATCAGGTATCCGTCGCTCCAGTGCCCATAACTTTTGATCCTTAAGGAGTAACGCGGTGCACAACATACCATTGGAAAGCTCTTTGAGAGCTCTACGATGAGAACAGCAAGCCCGCTAGGCTGTGCCTATTTTCAGAGCCCAAAATCCAACGTTTTCATCGATTTTGGGACACTTTTCTTCTTTTGCACTATTTTTCCTTCCTGGATCGTACGTCTTGAGCCGCTAAAAGAACGATAACCTAATCCATCACATTTCTATTACCGAATCCCACGGCACCTTGGGCAAGACAACTTCACTTCATAGAGAGGCTGGGCCCGTAAACCGAGGGCGTGGGGCTTGGGACCAAGTCTCCATCGCTACGGTGCCCATAATTTTTTATGCGTAAGGAGTTACGTGGCGCACAGCATACCGTTGGCAAGTACTCCTAGAGCTCTACGAAAGGGGCAGCAAGCCTACCCGTCTGCGCCTATCTTCGGAGCCCAAAATTGAACATTTTAATCAATTTCGGGACACTTTTCTTCTTCTACATTGTATTTCCGTCCCAGATCGTACGTCGTGAGTCGCGAAATGGACAACAACCTACTCTATCACATTTCTATTACCCAATCCCACGGCACCTTGGGCAAGACAACATCACTTCACGTAGAGGCTGGGCCCGCAAACCGAGGGCGTGGGGCTTGTGACCAGGTATCCGTCGCTTCGGTAATCATAACTTTTGATCCGTAAGGAATTACACGGCGTACAACATATCGTTGGAAAGCTCTCCGAGAGCTATACGACGGGGGCAGCAAGCCTGCTAGGCTGTGCCTATTTTCAGAGCCCAAAATCGAACATTTTCATCAGTTTCGGGATACTTTTCTTCTTTTGCGCTATTTTTTCATCCCAGATCGTATGTCGTGAGCCACAAAAAGGAAGACAACCTAATCCATCACATTTATATTACCGAATCCCACGGCACCTTGGGCAAGACAACTTCGCTTCACGTAGAGGCTGGGCCAGCAAACCGAGGGAGTGAGGCTTGAGACCAGGTCTCCGTCCTTCCGGTGCCCATAACATTTGATCCGTACGGAGTTACGCGGCGCAGAGTATATCGTTGGAAAGCTCTTCGAGAGCTCTACGGCGGGAGTAGCAAGCTTGCTTTGCTGTGCCTATTTTTGGAGCCCAAAATTGAAGATTTTCATCAGTTTCAGGACACTTTTCTTCTTTTGCTCTATTTTTTTATCCCGGATCATACGTCGTGAGCCGCGAAAAGGATGATAACCTAATCCACCACATTTCTATTATCGAATCCCACAGCAAATTGGGCAAGACAACTTCGCTTCACGTAGAGGTTGGGCCCGTAAACCGAGGTCGTGGGGCTTGGGACCAGGTCTCTGTCGCTCCGGTGCCCATAACTTTTTATCCGTAAAGAGTTACGTGGCGCACAACATACCGTTGGAAAACTCTCTGAGAGCTCTACGATAGGGGCAGCAAGCCTGCTCATCTGCGCCTATTTTCGAAGTCCAAAATATAATGTTTTCATCAGTTTCGGGACACTTTTCTTCTTTTGCGCTGTTTTTCTGTCCCTGATCGTACGTCGTGAGCCGCGAAATGGACGACAACCTAATCTATCACATTTCTATTATCGAATCCCACTATACCTTGGGTAAGATAACTCCACTTCACGTTAAGGCTGGGCCCGCAAACCGAGGATGTGGGGCTAGTGACCAGGTATCCGTCGCTTCGGTGCCCATAACTTTTGATCCGTAAGGAGTTACGCGGCACACAGCATACCGTTGGAAAGCTCTCCGAGAGCTCCACGACTGGGGCAGTAAGTCTGCTCGGTGGTGTCAGTTTTCTGAGCCCAAAATTGAACATTTTCATTAGTTTCTGTACAATTTTCTTCTTTTGCGCAATTTTTTTGTCCTGGATTGTACATCGTGAGCCACGAAAAGGACGACATCCTAATCCATCACATTTCTATTACTGAATCTCACGGCACCTTGGGCAAGACAACTTTGTTTCATAGAGAGGCTAGGCTCGCAAACCGAGAGACCAGGTCTCCGTCGTTGCGGTGCCCATAACTTTTTATCTGTAAGGCGTTACGTGGCACACAACATACTGTTGGAAAGCACTCCTAGAGCTCTACGATAGGGGCAGCAAGCCTGCTCGTCTGCGCCTATTTTTGGAGTCCAAAATCTAACGTTTTCATCAGTTTTGGGATATTTTTCTTCTTTTGCGCTGTTTTTCCGTCCCTGATCGTACGTCGTGAGCCGCAAAATGGATGACAACCTAATCTATCACATTTCTATTACCGAATCCCACGGCACCTTAGGCAAGACAACTTCACTTCAAGTAGGGGCTGGGCTAGAAAACCGAGGACGTGGGGCTTGTGACCAGGTATCCGTCGCTTCGGTGCCTATAACTTTTGATCCGTAAGGAGTTACGCGGCGCACAGCATACCGTTAGAAAGCTCTCCGAGAGCTCTACGCCGAGGGTAGCAACGTGCATTCATCTCATAGTTCGTGTCTTACTTCGTAGTGCATGTCCTAAACCTAAAAAAGCGTGCCCGCACGCTAATCAAGAAAGCATCTTACACGAAGCACCAGATTATTAATTAATCCTACAAATTCCATTTACTAATATTAAAATGCTAAGTCAATGCACTAGAAGACAAAATTTTACCAAAAGCTAAACATTCTTATTCTTTATTCTTTTGCATATCCCAAGCACACAATAAAATAAGCTCAAAACAAGACAAAAAAATTCAGATTTGAGCTTGCCTTGGCCGACCATGTGAAGAGCTTGTGCATGCTTTGCCATTTCAAAAATCATTCCTAGACAAGCCTATGACACAATGCATAAAAAAGATGAAAACCAAGCATTATTTTATCCACCACCATGCTCCACATTCTCAACCCACTCAATGCCCATGCTAAGACAATTCAAAACATGCCTTAGATGACACAAAATCAGAAATTTTGAAGCTCAAGGCCGACACATGCTTACACCAACACTTCATTCTTTTCAAACATTCTCTCAAGCTTTCAATTCCTCTTTCTCTCTCGGCCAAGGCTGCTCCCTCAAGTTCCATAGCTTAAGATCCTCTCCTAAAGCTCACCAAGATACTCAAGGCCCCTAAGAAGCTCGACCAAGCAAGCTAGAAGCAAGAAAAGTTGCATCCAAGCTCATAGCACACTCATTTCGGCCCTAGGTATGTTGATAGCTCTTCTTTCATCTCCCTTTTGTTCTAACCACATGCACCTACTAAGGACATGGTAACTCAGCTAGGAATTAAGAAAATTAAGCAATATCTGTGAGGCTCGACCCCGAATAACATGTCCTACCTCGATTTGCGTGCCTTAGACCTAAAATTATATGACTGACCTTGGATTACGTGCCCTGTCTTGATTTTCGTGCACACCTCGTTATACATGCCTTAACCTAGAATTGTGTGCCCTAATTCTCGATATACGTGCGATACCTAGATAAATGTGCCATGACCTTAATTTACGTGCGAGACCTCGATTTGCGTGTGTCTCTTCGTTTCATGTGCATTAACTTTGAACTGCGTGCTTTAACCTAGGTTTAAGAGTCGTGTCTTGAATTACGTGCATTGCATTAAATTACGTGCCTTATTTTGGTCTACGTTCATTCACCTAGGGTTGCGTGTGTTAACATTAGAATCCGTGCACTTAGCTTGAAGTATGTGCCTTAGTCTTGAAATACGTGATGTACCTCGTAGTTCGTGTCTATCTCGTAGTGCGTGCCATAAACATAGGAAAGCGTGCCCGCACGCTAATCGATAAAGAATCCTACACAAAGCACTCAACTATAAAATAATCCTAATTCAAATCTCTACAAAATCCACTAACACCTAAATATTATATTTAAACTCACTACAAGACAAAACACTAAACACTAAACATTCTTTATTCCTTATTCTTTTTGCACTTCCAACACACAATTGAATAATGCTCAAAGATGACAAAAAAATCAGATTTCTACATGCCTTGGCTGACCACTTTGTGAGCTTTGTGATTGCTTTGCTTAATTCAATATAATTCCTAGACAATCTATGACATATTATGACACAAATGCATAAAAAATAGCCCCAAAACCCTACCCAATGCACACCATTTTTGACCAAGTGCTCCTTGCCCATGATAGGAATTTCAAAATTCCTCTTGAAGACATAAAAATCAGAATTGCTAAGCTCAAGGCCGAACCCATGCATCAACTTTTGCAAAAAGCCTAATTTTTCTTTCATTTCTCTCATTCTCCTCACATTTCTCTCTCTCCCTCTCATTCTTCTCTCTCCATCTCGGTTTTGGGCTGAGTTTCTTCATCCCTTAGCTCATCTTCATCATCCTATGGTGTATCAAGACAAACAACAAGCAAAGAAACTCACCCAAGCAAGCTAGGATGCAAGAATCACACATGCAAGCTTTTTGAGTCACCATTTTCGGCCTTGGTGAGTTTACTAGGTTCCATTTCTTTTCTTCTTGTTCTAACCACATGCATGTACTAAGAACTTGGCCACTAAGCTAGGAAAAATAGAGAGAAATCTGGTGGGGTCTTGGCTAAGCAAGGAAGAAGAAGAAAATTGTGCTTCATCAAGTTTTGTGCATCTTCTTGTTGATTTGCTAAGGTGAGGGCTAAAACCTTTTGAAATTCCTTCAAAAATTCACATGCATGCTCATAAATGTATGTCTTTGCTTCTGTACTTGAGTTATATGTTCGTTCATGAGCTTAAACAACCATGCATGGCAAGATCTTGGCTTGAAAGTGGTGATAGGTGAAGTCGGATGGTTGACAGCTCTCTGACCAGTTTGTTTCGAGGTAAGTTTAGCTAGACAAATGATGTTGAAAATGCATGAAAATTGGTAGGTGACTAGTTTTGCCAGTGTTGAACACTTTTCGCAGAAATAGGCCAAAACTAATTTCGAATCTAAGGTCCTCAAAATGGCAAATCTTTAAAATGTGACCAAATCTGGAAATCTGGAAAAATGAAGCAGGTTTTGGCAGATGCACTGACCTTGTAGAACGAACCCGATTTGACTTAGTATATGATGTCCACAATGCATGAAATTTTGTTTACTGCTAGATTTTTCAGTTCTTGACATTTTTGTCAGAAATGGACTAAGGCTGAATCTGACTCTAAGGACCTCAAAAACGTCGATTATCGAAATGTGTGCAAATCTGGACTTTGTGCTATCCCACTGTTTCGGCTATATCTAATGATCCCGAACTCCAATTGATGCAAGGTTTGTTTCTGATTTTAGTTAGCTTCTTAAGATTTAATTTGACATCTTATTCACTGGATTTGGAGATTTTTTGGTTATCCTATTGATTGTGAGAAAACAGCCTATTGCAGTAAGGGTTTCACTTAATGTTGTGCTTAGAAAAATTGTTGTGACTCCTCTTGTTGAATTAAATGCTTGGGATTGTAGCTTCGGGATATTGTGTGGACTGTTTTGAATGTTTGAGGATGTTGAATTAAATGATGCATGGCTTGAGATTGACTTTGAGTTGGTTTGAGGCTCAAATTGCACGAATATGCACGAAATGGAAACCCTAATGACTAGGTAGTTTTGCTAAGTGTTGATCATTTGGACATTGTGTGGAATTATATGTTTAGTAGGCTGCCCGTAAATGCCTTTATAGTCCTAAATGTGATTTTGATCATTGCATGTTGACAAATAGGCTTTTCTTGCACCCGACCACGTAGATGTTATTGCATGTTGAATAATCCTATTACTTAATCACGTTGGCTTCGTAATGAGTTATATGGCTTGATTTACATGTGTTACATGGCTGCCCGTTTAATGTTCATATAACTCTATATGCCTTTCAAGTGAAATTACCTGTTTTATCGTGCCCTGCTTGTTTACTTGTCAATGTGCAATCTTATGACTGTCCAGAGGCAACCTACTTTGTTGTCCTTCTAACGTGATATGTTAATGTCATAAATGTGCACTGCATACAAGGTTGCAACTTTTCCTGTCGGCGTGGTAGCGATCACGCACATCGGGCAGCATTGGGCTTGCCGGTGCACCCGTGACTACCACTGTCCCATTCCCTCTCTCGCTTGGGGGCTAGACTTCCTCGAAGAGTTGGGTCGTAGGATTTCGGGGTACATCCGGAGTACACCCACCTGGCGTGTTAAGGGGATGATTTAAAGTCGGCCGCAACAACTGATTCTGAAACTGATCTGAGAGCAAAAGCTCACTGTATCCTTTTTACTATGTGTATAAGTACTCTCACTTGGTTCCTAGAGAACCTCGGGGAGGAAAGACCGGTATTCATGTTCCTGTACTTATATTATGTTATATTCATGCTTGCAAAAGGATTTTCATAAGTTGAACCAGAAAATGAGTTTCAAAACCTATTTCTCGTTCCCCCTTGCTGAGTTCATAAGGACTCACCCTTTTTTATCATCTCAGGTGAAGAAGATCAAGAATAGGTACCCGAGGACGGTGTGCCTAGCGATGAATCTTTGGAGTGATTGCCTGTCTAGTTTGCTTTGCGTGATTGTGGCTACTTGTGAACTCTGTGCTACTTGAAGACTATTTCCTTTTATGTTGCTCGATGTTGTGATGTAAAAGACCCCTGTTGTAATTTGGAGTCTAATTTTTGTTTGTACTGGTATTAAGTAGATTGATGCTAGACACTACTATGATTATTTTTGGCTATTATTACCGCTAGTATCTATCATAGGTTATGACGTACTAGTTAGGGACTAAGTAAATGAACTTATCCAATCTTAAACAGGTACTCGCTATTAAGCTAAGATCAACAGGTACTCTTGTAACGGGGATAAACAAACCAACGAGACATAGTATCATGTTAGGTTATAAATCAAACGAGACATCGAGATAACCAATAGGCATTTCAATTGATGTTAAATAGTAATCTTAGTTGGAAATGAAATTGAGATAGTAAACTTTGAGGCGTTTAGAGAATTAGGCCAAACCAAATAGCCCAATTACAGCCGTTATGCTGCCGGTTTTCCGGAAAAACTTGGAGTTTAGACTAAAACGATAAGTGTTAAATCTTCATAAACGGTTAAGTATGTGACATGTCCTGAACGTTTAGATCACACCCTAGTCCAACCTTATAGGCCGGGTTGGGGCGTGACAATATCTCTTGGTCAAACAAGGAGAGAAGACCATTTGTGCATCTTCAAGAGTTTTGAGCATATTTGTTGTCAATAGGCTAAGGTGAGGGTTAATATTTTTTTAAAAAAGCTTTCAAAAACCACATGCATTCATTCATATGTCTATGTTTACCTCTGTACTTGTGGAATATGTGTGTACATGAGCTTTTGTAACCATGCATGGCAAGATATTTAGCTAGAATTTGAAGATAGGTGAAATCGCGAAAATGGCAGATTTCTGACTTGTTAGAGCAAAGTGAATTTAACCTGGTAAATGATGTTGAAAATGCATGAAAATTGGTAGGTGACTCTTTTTGCCAGTTCGAAACATTTTTTCCAGAAATAGACCAAAGCCAATTCTGACCCTAAGACCCTCAAAAATAGAAAACATCGTAATGTGTCTAAAACTGGACAGTTTTGCGTAGTCTCACGGTTTTGGCCATAACTCCTAGGTATGAACTCCAAATGAGGTGAGGTTTGTTTCTGGATTTAAATAACTCCTTAAGCTTTAATTTGAAATTTTTTTCACTGTAATTGGAGATTTTTTTCTTGTCTAAATGATTGTGGGAAAACGGACCATTGCAGTGAGATTTTATTTAGTGATATGCTTTGAAAAATGTTGTAACTTCTCTTGTGGTAGTGAATGGTTACGATTGTGGCACTTAGATGTTGTGTGGAATGTTTTGGATACTTGAGGATGTTTTAATTAATCAATGCATGGCTTGGGTTTAATTACTTGGCAACTTGTGGCTTAATCGCACGTGTAAGCATAAAAAGAAACCCTATCGACTATGAAAACTCGCTAAGCGATGATCCTATGGTTATTGTGTTTTATTGTGTGATTAGTGGGCTTCCTAATAAATGTTATGTATGTTTGAAATGGTTTAAGAATTGCTTATGGTGATTAGCAAACGAACCAACTCCGAGCACGGCCTAGCAAACCCTAAGGGCCCCATAGGTTCCCAAGTCATAAACCGTCCTTTTGTGAATTATGAATGATATTGAGGAAGGTTAATAGGCTGCCCGTATATGTCCTTATAGCCCTAAATGTGATTCCCGATGATTATATGTTGATAAGGAGACTTTGCTTGCACCCGGTCTAAGTAAACATCATTGCATGCTGTATAATCTTATTTCTTGATTTCGTGAACCCCGAAATGAGCTATATGACTTGATTTACATGTGTTACATGGATGCCCGCTTAATATTCATATAACTCCATGTGTTTTACAAGTGAAATTACATGTCAAGCATGCCTTGTGTGTTTACTTGTCAACGTGCGATCTTATAACTGCTCGGAGGCAACCCACTTTGTTGTCCTCCTAATGTGATATGTTAAATGTTATAAATGTGCATTGCATACAAGGTTGCAACCTTTCATTGTGGCATGGTAGCGTTTCACACACGCCTGGCGGCATCGGGCTCGTCGGCGCTACCGTGACTACTATGGTCTAATTCCCTCTCTCTCTTGGCATTCCACCCTCAGAGAGTTGGGTCGTAGGTTTTCGGGGTACATCCGGAGTACACCCAAATCGGAGTGATAAGTGGATTATTGAAGTCGGCTGCAACAATCGTATCGAAATCGATATAGAGAGCAAATGCTCACCGTATCCTTGAAATGATTGGTAATTGTATCTGTTGCTCAATTTGATTCTTATACTTTGCGTACCTTGTTACTTGTGATACGTGACATGTTTTCAAAAGGGGTTTTTTCATAAGTTAAACCGGAAAAAGAGTTTCAAAGCTTATTTCTCGTTCCCCCTTGCTGAGTTCATAAGGACTCACCCTCTTTTATCATCTCAGGTGAAGAAGATTAGGAATAGGTACCTGAGGATAACGTGCCTATTGATAACTCCTTGGAGTGATTGTCTGCCCTACGTGTCTTACTTGACTGTGGCTATTTTGTGAACGATATGTTGTATTGAAGACTATTTCTTAAGTTGCTTGCTGTCGTTATTGTAAATGACCCCCGTTGTAATTTTGGGTCTAATTTTGGTTTGTACTAATCATAACTAGATAGACACTCTTCTGGTCCTTTTGCTATCGCTACTGGTTTAGTATCTATCACAGGCCTATGAAGTATTAGGTAAAGGGTAAGTAAAATGAATCTATCCAATCTTAAGCGGGTACTCATTGGTATGCTAAGATCAACAGGTACTTTTGCAACAAGGATTGACACATAAACGAGACATAGTTGCTATGCTAGGTGTTAATCAAACGAGACTTGAGATAAATAGTAGACATTTCAATTGGTGATAAATAGTAATCTTAGTTGGAATCAAATTTGAGATTGAAAGTTTTGAGGTCTTTAGGAAATTAGGTCAAACTAAAGAGGCAATTACAGCCGTTATGCTGCCGGTTTTCTGGAGATTTTTTCGGAGTTCCAGGCTAACATTAAGCGTTAAACCTTAATGAGCGATTAAGTACGTGAAATGATTTGAATGTTTAGATCACACCCTAGTCTAAACTCTATAGGTCGGGTTGGGGCGTGACAAGTTACACGACGCACAGCATACCGTTGGAAAGCTCTCTGAGAGCTCTACAACGTGGGTAGCAAGCCTGCTTGGCTGTGCCTATTTTCGGAGCCCAAAATTGAACATTTTCATCAGTTTCAGGACACTTTTATACTTTTGCATTGTTTTTTCGTCCCGGATCGTACGTCGTGGACCGCGAAAAGGACGACAACCTAATCCATCACATTTCTATTACCGAATCCCACGGCACCTTGGGCAAGACAACTTCGCTTCACGCAGAGGCTGGGCCTGCAAACCAAGGGCGTGGGGCTTGGGACCAGGTCTCCGTCGCTCGAGTGCCTATAACTTTTGATCCGTAAGGAGTTACGTGGCACACAGCAAACCGTTGGAAAGCACTCCAAGTGCTCTACGAAGGGGGCAGCAAGCCTGCTCAGCTGTGCGTATTTTTGGAGCCTAAAATCGAATGTTTTCAGCAGTTTCGGGATACTTTTCTTCTTTTACGCTGTTTTTCCGTCCCGGATAGTACATCATGAGCTGCGAAATGGAAGACAACCTAATCCATTATATTTCTATTATAGAATCCGACGGCACCTTGGGCAAGACAACTTCGCTTCACGTAGAGGCTGGGCCCGCAAACCGAGAGCGTGGGCCTTGGGACCAGGTCTCCTTCGCTCCGATGCCCATAACTTTTGATCCTAAGGAGCTACGTGGCGCACAGCAAACCGTTGAAAAGCACTCCAAGAGCTCTACGAAGGGGGCAGCAATCCTGCTTGTCTGCGCCTATTTTCGGAGCCCAAAATCAAACGTTTTCATCAGTTATGGGACACTTTTCTTCTTTTGCACAGTTTTTCCATCCCAGAACGTACGTCGTGAGTCGCGAAAAGGATGAAAACCTAATCCATCACATTTCGATTATCGAATCCCATGGTATCTTGGGCAAGACAACTTCACTTCACGTAGAGGCTGGGCCTGAAAATTGAGGGCATGGGGCTTGGGACCAGGTCTCCGTTGCTCCGTTGTCCATAACTTTTGATCCGTAAGGAGTTACGTGGCGCACAGTATGCCATTGGAAAGTACTCGAAGAGCTATACGAAGGGGGCCGTAAGCCTGCTCAGCTGCGCCTATTTTCGGAGCCCAAAATTGAACATTTTCATTAGTTTCGGGATACTTTTCCTCTTTTACACTGTTTTTTCGTCCCGGATCGTACGCCGTGAGCCGCGAAAAGGACGACAACCTAATCCATCACATTTCTATTACCAAATCCTATGGCACCTTGGGAAAGACAACTTCATTTCACGTAGAGGATGGGCCTGCAAACCGAGGGCGTGCGGTTTGGGACCAGGTATCCGTCGCTCCGGTGCCCATAACTTTTGATCCGTAAGGAGTTATGCGGCGCACAACATACTATTGGAAAGCTCTCTGAGAGTTCCACGACGAGAGCAGCAAGCCTGCTAGGCTGTGCCTATTTTCGGAGCCCAAAATCCAACGTTTTCAACAGTTTTGGGATACTTTTCTTCTTTTGTGCTATTTTTTCGTCTCAGATCGTACGTCGTGAGCCGCGAAAAGGACAACAACCTAATCCATCACATTTCTATTACCGAATCCCACGGCACCTTGTGCAAGACAACTTCGCTTCACAGAGAGCCTGGGCCCGCAAACCGAGGGCGTGGGGCTTGGGACCAAGTCTTTGTCGCTCCGGTGCCCATAACTTTTTATCCGTAAGAAGTTACGTGGCACAGAGCATACCTTTGGAAAGCACTCCAAGAGCTCTACGATAGGGGCAACAAGCTTGCTCGTCTGCGCCTATTTTTGGAGCCCAAAATTGAACGTTTTCATCAGTTTCGGGATACTTTTTTTCTTTTGTGCTGCTTTTCTGTCCCTTATCGTACGTCGTGAGCCGCGAAAAGGACGAGAACCTAATCCATCACATTTCTATTACCGAATCCCATGGCACCTTGGGCAAGACCGCTTCACTTCACGTAGAGGCTGGGCCCACAAACCGAGGGCGTGGGGCTTGTGACCAGGTATCCGTCGCTCCGATGCCCATAACTTTTGATCCGTAAAGATTTACGCGGAGCACAGCATACCGTTGGAAAGCTCTCCGAGAGCTTTACGACAGGGGCAGCAAGCCTGCTCGGTTGTGCCTATTTTCGGAGCCCAAAATCCAACGTTTTCATCAGTTTTCGGACACTTTTCATCTTTTGCGCTATTTTTTCGTCCCAGATCGTACGTCGTGAGCCGCGAAAAGAACGACATCCTAATCCATCACATTTCTATTACCGAATTCCATAGCACCTTGGGCAAGACAACTTCGCTCCACGGAGAGGCTAGGCCCGCAAACCTAGGGTTTGGGGCTTGGGACCAGGTCTCCGTTGTCACGCCCCAACCCAACCTATAGAGGTTAGATTAGGGTGTGATCTAAACATTCATATCATTTCACGTACTTAATAGTTCACTAAGGTTTAACGCTTAACCTTTTAGCCTAAACTCCACAAATTCTCCGAAAAACCGACAACATAACAGCTGTAATTGGACTCTTTAGTTTGACCTAATTTTTTAAAGGCCTCAAAACTTTCAATCTCAAATTCGATTTCAATTAGGATTACTATTTATCATCAATTGAATGCCTACTAGCTATTTTGAGGTCTCGTTTGATTAACAACCTAGCACGATAACTATGCCTCGTTTGTTTGTCAATCTATGTTACAAAAGTACTTGTTGATCTTAGCTTACCATTGAGCACTTGCTTAAGATTAGATAGATTTATTTTACTTAACTCTTATCTAGTACTTCATAAGCCTGCAGTAGTTACCAATCAAAGTAGCAAAATGAGCAAATAAGGCATCTATGTAGTTAATATCGGTACAAGTTAGAATTAGACCACAAATTACAACGGGAGTCATTTACAATAACGACAACAAGTAACATAAGAAATAGTCTTTAAAGCAACACATCGTTCACAAATAGCCACAGTCAAGTAAGGCACGTAGGACAAGCAATCATTCCAAGGAATCATCGTTAGGCACGTAGTCCTCGGGTACTTGTTTCTGGTCTTCTTCACCTGAGATGATAAAAGAGGGTGAGTCCTTATGAACTCAGCGAGGGGGAACGAGAAATAAGTTTTGAAACTCATTTTCCGGTTCAACTTATGAAAACTCTTTACAAGCATGACAAATATCACAAGTAAGAACATAATGTAATATAACAGTAAAAGAACACAATTACCTGTCTTTCCTCCCCGAGGTCCTCCAGGAACCAAGCGAGAGTACTTATACACATAGTGAAAAGGATACGGTGAGCTTTTGCTCTCAGTTTATTTTCAATATCAGTTGTTGCGGCCGACTTCAAATCATCCCCTTATCATGCCAAATGGGTGTACAATGGATGTACCCCGAAATTCTACGACCCAACTCTCCGAGGAAGTCTAGCCCCCAGGCGAGAGAGGGAATTGGACAATGGTAGTCACGGTTGCACCAGCAAGCCCGATGTCGCCCGGTGTGCGTGAACGCTACCACGCCAGAATGAAAGGTTGCAACCTTGAATGCAATGCACATTTAAGACATTTAATATATCATATTAGGAGGACAACAAAGTAGGTTGCCTCCAAGCAGTCATAAGATTGCACATTGACAAGTAAACACGCGAGGCACGATATGACAAGTAATTTCACTTGAAAAGCACATGGAGTTATATGAATATTAAACGGGCAGCCATGTAACTCATGTAAATCAAGTCATATAACTCATTTCGAAGTTCACGTAATCAAATAATAAGATTATTCAACATGCAACGACATCTACGTGGAACCGGGTGCAAGAAAGGCCTACTTGTCAACATGTAATCATCAGAATCATGTTTAGGGCTACAAGGGAAACTACGGGCAACCTACTAATCACATAACTAAACACGATATTCATAGGATCAATACTTAGCGAGTTTTTCCTAGTCATTAGGGTTTCATTTCATGTTTACCCGTGCGATTAAGCCCTAAGTTATCACGTAATTAAACTCAAGCCATGCATTGATTAATTAAAATGCCCTCAAGCATTCAAAACAGTCCACAAAACATCCGAGTGTCACAACCCCAAGCATTTAATACGACAAAATAAGTTACAAGAATTTTCAAAGCAAATCCCTAATTGAAAACCTCATTGCAATGGTCTGTTTTCTCACAATCATTGAGACAAGCAAACAAACTCCAATTCCAGTGAAAAATTTTCAAATTAAAGCTTAATGAGTGAACTAAATCCAGAAACAAACCTTGCATCATTTGGAGTTCAGGTTCAAGAGTTATAGCCAAAACCGTGAGACTACGCAAAACTGTCCAAATTTGCACACATTTCAATACTTGTCATTTTTGAGGGCCTTAGGGTCAGATTTAGCCTTAGTCCATTTCTGATAAAAATGTCCCTAACTGAAAAATATAGCAGCACACCAAATTTCATGCATTTTGGATATCATTTACTAAGTCAAAACTGGTTCGTTCTACAAAAATAGTGAATCTGCCAAAACCTGTTTCATTTTCCCAGATTTTCCAGATTTGGACACATTTTGATATTTTACCATTTTGAGGATCTTAGAGTCAAAATTAGCTTTGATCTATTTCTGTGAAAAATGCTCAGAACCGGAAAAAATAGTTACCTACCAATTTTCATGAATTTCCAACCTCATTTACCTGGTGAAAATCACCCTGCACCAACAAGACAGAAGACTGTCCCATACGCGATTTCATCTATCATCACATTCTAGCCAAATATCTTGCCATGCATGTTTACAAAAGCTCATGAACACACATATATCACAAGTACAGAGGTAGAAATAGACATTCAAAGGCATGCATGTGGTTTTTAAAAGCTTTTCAAGAAGTTTTAGCCCTCACCTTAGCAAGACAACAAAGAAGATGCACAAACTCTTGAGGATGCACAAGATTGACTCTTTTCCTTGCTTAGCCGAGGGACCACTTGATTTTATCTAATTTCCTAGCTTAGTAACCAAGTTCTTCGTAGGTGCATGTGGTTAGAACAAGAAGAAAACGAAATGGAAGCTAACAAACTCACCTAAGCCGAAATGAAAGTGCTATGAACTTGCATGTGAGTTTCTTTGCTCCTAGCTTTGCTTGGTTGAGCTCCTAAGGGTCTTGCATGTCTTGATGAACTTAAGCAATGGAGAGAAGAATTTCGGCCAAGGCCGAGAGAGAGAGAGAAGAATGAGAGAAAGAAAAAAATTGAAAGAAAAATGAAAAGCTTTGATGGGTATTGATGCTTGTCGGCCTAGGGCCTTGTAAAATCAGAATTTTGTGTCTTCAAGAAGCATTTTTGAATTGTCTAGTATGGGCATGGAGTTTGTGTCGAGAATATGGAGCATTGGGTAGAGTTTTGAGCCAATTTTTTTATGCTTTGTGTCATAATATGTCATAGAATGTTTGGGAATAAATTTTGAAATTGAAAGGCTTGTTTAATATGCAATAGTGGTCGGCCAAGCTTGTGCATAAATCTGAATTTTTTGTCTTGGTTGAGCAATATTTAATTGAGTGCTTGGAATATGCAAAAAGATAAAGAATAAGAATAAGAATGCTTAGCTTTTGGTGCAATTTCGTCTTCTAGTGAGTTGACTTAGCAATTTAATATTAGTTAGTAGAGTTTATAGGATTAATTAATGATCTAGTGCTTCATGTAAGATGCTCTCTTGATTAGCGTACGAGCACGCTTTCCTAGGTTTAGGGCACACACTACGAGGTAAGGCACGAATTACGAGATAAATACACGTTTCCCAAGTAAATACACGCAACCCTAAATGAATGCATATAATTCAATGCAAGGCACACAAAATGAAACATGACTCTTAAACCTAGGTCAAGATACGCAAATCTAGGTTAGGGCACACGAAACGAGGTAACGCACATCAGTCGGGGATGAGGGCATACCATTCTAGGTCAAGGCACGAATGACGAAGCATGCACGAAAACCAAGACAGGACACGTAATCCAAGGTCAGTCATATAATTCTTGGTCTATGGCACGCAAATTGAGGTAATACACGTTATTCGGGGTTGGGGCCTCACATCCGTCGCTTCGGTGCCCATAACTTTTTATCCATAAGGAGTTACGTGGCGTAAACCTCTCTGAGAGCTCTACGACAGGGGCAATAAGCCTGCTCGGATGGGCCTATTTTTGGAGCCCAAAATCCAACATTTTCATCAGTTTCAGGACACTTTCCATCTTTTGCGCTATTTTTTCGTCCCGGATCGTACGTCGTGAGCCGCAAAAAGGGCGACAACCTAATCTATCACATTTCTATTATCGAATCCCACGACACCTTGGGCAAGACAACTTTGCTTCACGGAGAGGCTGGGCCTGCAAACCGAGGGCGTGGGGCTTGGGACCAGGTCTCCATCGCTCCGGTGCCCATAACTTTTTATCCGTAAGGAGTTATGTGGTGCACAACATACCGTTGGAAAGCACTCCAAGAGCTCTACTAGAAGGGCTGCAAGCCTGCTCGTCTGCGCCTATTTTTGGTGCCCAAAATTGAACATTTTCATCAGTTTCAGAACACTTTTCTTCTTTTGTGCTATTTTTTCGTCTTTGATCGTAAGTCGTGAGCTACAAAAAGGACGACAACCTAATCCATCACATTTCTATTACCGAATCCCACAGCACCTTGGGCAAGACAACTTTACTTCACGTAGAGGCTAGGCCCGCAAACCGAGGGTGTGGTGTTTGTGACCAGGTATCCGTCGCTCCGGTGCCCATAACTTTTGATCCGTAAGGAGTTACGTGGCGCACGACATACCGTTGGAAAGCTCTCCGATAGCTCTACGACGGTGACATTAAGCATGGTCGGCTGTGCCTATTTTTGGAGCCCAAAATCGAACATCTTCATCAAATTCGGGACACTTTTCTTCTTTTGCGCTGTTTTTCCATCCCGAATCGTACGTCTTGGGCCGTGAAAAGAACATCAACCTAATCCATCACATTTCTATTACCGAATCCCATGGCACCTTGGGCAAGATAACTTCACTTCACGTAAAGGCTGGGCTCGCAAACCGGCGGCGTAGGGCTTGTGACCAGGTATCTGTCTTTCCGGTGCCCATAACTTTTGGTCCGCAAGGAGTTACGCGGTGCACAACATACCGTTGGAAAGCTCTACGAGAGCTCTACGACGGGGGCAGCATGCCTGCTCGGCTGCACCTATTTTTGGAGCCCAAAATCGAACATTTTCATCAGTTTCGGGACACTTTTCTTCTTTGGCATTGTTTTTTCATCCCGGATCGTACGTCGTGAGCCGTGAAATGGACGACAACCTAATCCATCACATGTCTATTTACCGAATCCCATGGCACCTTGGGCAAGACAGCTTCACTTCACGTAGAGGCTGGGCTCGCAAATCAAGGGCGTGGGGCTTGGGACTAGGACTCCGTCGCTCCGGTGCCCATAACTTTTGATCCGTAAGGAGTTACGTAGCTCATACCTGACCGTTGGAAAGCACTCCAAGAGCTCTACGACAGGGGCAGCAAGCCTGCTCGACTGCACCTATTTTTGAAGCCCAAAATCGAACTTTTTTATTAGTTTCGGGATACTTTTCTTCTTCTGCGCTGTTTTTCCATCCTGGATCGTACGTTGTGAGCCGCGAAATGGACGACAACCTAATCCATCAGATTTCTATTACCGAATCCCACGGCACCTTGGGCAAGACAACTTCACTTCACGTAGAGGCTGGGCCCGCAAACCGAGGGTGTGGGGCTTGTGACCAGGTATCCGTCACTCTGGTGCCCATAACTTTTTATCCGTAAAGAGTTACGTGGCGTACAACATACTGTTGGAAAGCACTCCAAGAGCTCTACTACAAAGGCAGCAAGCCTGCTCGTCTGCGCCTATTTTTGGAGCCCGAAATTGAACATTTTCATCTGTTTCAGGATACTTTTCTTCTTTTATGCTATTTTTTCATCCCGGATCGTACGTCGTGAGGCGCTAAATGGACGACAACCTAATCCATCATATTTCTATTATCGAATCCCACGACACCAAGGGCCAGACTACTTCACATCAAGTAGAGGCTTGGCCCGCAAACAGAGGGCGTGTGGCTTGTGACTAGGTATCCGTCGCTTCGGTGTCCATAACTTTTGATCCGTAAGGAGTTACGCGGCGCACAACATACCGTTGCAAAGCTCTCCGAGAGCTCTACTATGGGGGCAGCAATCCTGCTTGGCTGTGCCTATTTTCAGAGCCCAAAATGGAACATTTTTATCAGTTTTGGATACTTTTCTTCTTTTGCGTTATTTTTTCATCCCGGATTGTATATCGGGTGCCACGAATACGACAACAACCTAATCCATCACATTTATATTACCGAATCCCACGGAACATTGGGCAAAACAACTTTGCCTCTCGTAAAGGCTGGGCCCGCAAACCGGTGGCGTGGGGCTTGGGACTAGGTCTCCGTCGCTCCGGTGCCCATAACTTTTGATCCGTAAGGAGTTACATGGCGTACAGTATACCGTTGGAAAGCACTCCAAGAGCTCTACGACAGGGGCAACAAGCCTGCTCGGCTGCGCCTATTTTTGGAGCCCAAAATCGAACGTTTTCATTAGTTTCGGGACACTTTTCTTCTTTTGAGTTATTTTTCCGTCCTGAATCATACATCCTGAGTTGCGAAAAGGACGACAACCTAATCCATCATATTTCTATTACAGAATTCCACGACAACTTGGGCAAGACAAGTTTGCCTCACGTAGAGGCTAGGCTCGCAAATCGAGGGTGTGGGGCTTGGGACCAGGTCTCCATCACTCCGGTGCCCATAACTTTTGATTCGCAAGGAGTTACGCGTCGCACAGCATACCGTTGGAAAGCTCTCCGAGAGCTCTACGAGTGTGGCAGCAAGCCTGCTTGGCTGCCTCTTTTTTTGGAGCCCAAAATCGAACGTTTTCATCAGTTTCTGGACACTTTTCTTCTTTTGCGCTGTTTTTTCGTCCTGGATTGTTCGTCGTGAGCCGCGGAAAGGATGACAACCTAATCCATCACATTTCTATTACAGAATCCCACAGCACCTTGGGCAAGACAACTTTGCCTCAAGTAGAGACTGGGCTCAAAAACCGTAGGCGTAGGGCTTGGGACCAAGTCTACGTCGCTCCGGTGCCCATAACTTTTGATCCGTAAGGAGTTACGTGGCGCACAACATACCGTTGGAAAGTACTCCAAGAGCTCTACGAAGGGGGCAAGAAGTGTGCTTGGCTGCAACTATTTTTCGAGCCAAAAATCGAACGTTTTCATCAGTTTTGGTACACTTTTCCTCTTTTACGTTATTTTTTAGTCCCGGATCGTACGTCGTGAGCCGCGAAAAGGACGACAACCTAATCCATCACATTTCTATTACTGAATCCCATGGCATCTTGGGCAAGACAACTTCACTTCACATAGAGGCTGGGCCTGTAAACTGAAGGCGTGGGGCTCGTGACCAGGTATTCGTCACTCTGGTGCCCATAACTTTTGATCCGTAAGGAGTTACGAGGCGCACAACATACCATTGGAAAGCTCTCCCAGAGCTCTACGACGGGGGCAGTATGCCTGCTCGAGTACACCTATATTCGGAGCCCAAAATTGAACATTTTCATTAGTTTTGGGATACTTTTCTTCTTTTGCGTTGTTTTTCCATCCCGGATCGTAAGTCGTGAGCCGCGAAACGGACGACAACCTAATCTATCACATTTCTATTACCGAATCCCATGGCACCTTGAGCAAGACAACTTCACTTCACATAGAGGCTGAGCACACAAACCGAGGGCGTGGGGCTTGGGACTAGGTCTCTGTCGATCCAGTGCCCATAACTTTTAATTTGTAAGGAGTTACGTGGCACACAGCATGCCGTTGGAAAGCATTCCAAGAGCTCTACAAAGGGGGCAGCAAGCCTGCTCGGCTGCGCCTATTTTTAGAGTCCAAAATCGAATGTTTTCATCAATTTCGGGATACTTTTCCTTTTTTACGCTGTTTTTCCATCCCGGATCGTAGTCGTGAGTTGCGAAAACGATGACAACCTAATCCATCACATTTCTATTACCAAATCCCATGGCACCTTGGGCAAGACAACTTCACTTCACGTACAGGCTGGGCCTGCAAACCGAGGGTGTGGGAATTGTGACCAGGCATCCGTCGCTCCGGTGCCCATAACTTTGGATCCGTAAAGAGTTAAGCGGCGCACAACATACCATTGGAAAGCTATACGAGAGCTCTACGACGGGGGCAGCAATCCTGCTCAACTGTGCCTATTTTTTGAACCCAAAATCCAAAGTTTTAATTAGTTTCGGGACACTTTTCTTCTTTTGCGCAATTTTTTCATCCCGAATCGTACGTCGTGAGACGCGAAAAGGACGGCAACCTAATCCATCACATTTCTATTACCGAATCCTACTGCACCTTGGGCAAGACAACTGTGCTTCACGGAGAGGCTGGGCCCACAAATCGAGGGCATGGGGCTTGAGACCAGGTCTTCGTCGCTCCGGTGCCCATAACTTTTTATCCGTAGGGAGTTACGTGGCGCACAACATACTGTTGGAAAGCACTCCAAGAGCTCTACGACTGGGCAATAAGCCTACTCGTCTGCGCCTATTTTTGGAGCCCAAAATCGAACGTTTTCATCAATTTCGGGACACTTTTCTTCTTTTGAGCTATTTTTATGTCCCTCATCGCATGTCGTGAGACGCGAAATGGATGACAACCTAATCCATCACATTTCTATTACTGAATCCCATGGTACCTTGGCCAAGACAACTTCACTTCAGGCAGAGTCTAGGCCCGCAAGCCGATGGGCGTAGGGCTTGTGACCAGGTATCTGTCGCTTCGGTGTCCCTAACTTTTTTTCTGTCAGGAGTTACGCGGCGCTCAGCCTACAGTTGGAAAGCTCTCTAAGAGCTCTACGACGGGGGCAGCAAGCCTACTCGGCTGTGCCTATTTTCGGAGCCCAAAATCGAACATTTTCATCAGTCTCTGGACAATTTTCTTCTTTTGCGCGGTTTTTTCGTCCCGTATCGTACGTCGTGAGCCACGAAAAGGACGACAACCTAATCCATCACATTTCTATTACCGAATCCCACGGCACCTTCAGCAAGACAACTTTGCCACATGTAGAGGCTGGGCCTGCAAACCGAGGGCGTGGGGCTTGGGACCAGGTCTCTGTCGATCCAGTGCCCATAACTTTTCATTTGTAAGGAGTTACGTGGCGCACAGCATGCCGTTGGAAAGCATTCCAAGAGCTCTACGAAGGAGGTAACAAGCCTGCTCAGCTGTGCCTATTTTCGGAGCCCAAAATCGAATGTTTTCATTAGTTTCGGGATACTTTTTTTCTTTTACGTTGTTTTTCCGTCCTGGATCGTACATCGTGAGCTGCAAAAATAATGACAACCTAATCCATCACATTTCTATTACCAAATCCCATGGCACCTTGGGCAAGACAACTTCACTTCACGTACAGGCTGGGCCTGCAAACCGAGGGTGTGGGAATTGTGACTAGGCATCCGTCGCTCTGGTGCCCATAACTTTTGATCCGCAAAGAGTTACGCGGCGCATGACATACCGTTGGAAAGCTCTCCGAGAGCTCTACGATGGGGGCAGCAAGCCTGCTCAGCTGTGCCTGTTTTTTAAACCCAAAATCCAAAGTTTTAATCAGTTTCGGGACACTTTTTTTCTTTTGCGCAATTTTTTCATCCCGAATCGTAGGTCGTGAGACGCGAAAAGGACGACAACCTAATCCATCACATTTCTATTACCGAATCCCACTGCACCTTGGGCAAGACAATTGCGCTTCACGGAGAGGCTGGGCCCGCAAACCGAGGGTGTGGGGCTTGAGACTAGGTCTCCGTCGCTCCGGTGCCCATAACTTTTTATCCGTAAGGAGTTACGTGGCGCACAGCATACCATTGGAAAGCACTCCAAGAACTCTACGACTGGGCAGCAAGCCTGCTCATCTGCGCCTATTTTTGGAGCCCAAAATCAAACATTTTCATCAATTTTAGGACACTTTTCTTCTTTTGAGCTGTTTTTCCGTCCCTGATCATACGTCGTGAGACGCAAAATGGACGACAACCTAATCCATCCCATTTCTATTACCAAATCCCACGATACCTTGGGCAAGACAACTTTACTTCAGCTAGAGTCTGGGCCCGCAAACCTAGGGCGTGGGGCTTGTAACTAGGTATCGGTCGCTTCGGTGTCTATAACTTTTTATCTGTCAGGAGTTACATGGCGCTCAACCTACTGTTGGAAAGCTCTCTAAGAGCTCTACAACGGGGGCAGTAAGCTTGCTCAGCTATGCCTATTTTCGGAGCCCAAAATTGAACATTTTCATCAGTCTTGGAACACTTTTCTTCTTTTGCGCTATTTTTTCGTCCCGGATCGTACGTCATGAGCCACGAAAAGGGCGACAACCTAATCCATCACATTTCTATTACCGAATCCCATGGCACCTTCAGCAAGACAACTTTGCCACATGTAGAGGCTAGGCCTGGAAACCGAGGGCGTGGGGCTTGGGACCAGGTATCCGTTGCTCCAGTGCCCATAACTTTTGATCCATAAGGAGCTACGCGGCACACAGCATACCGTTGCAAAGCTCTCCGAGAGCTCTATGACGGGGGCTGCAAGCTCGCTCGGCTGTGCCTACTTTCGATTCCCAAAATTGAACATTTTCATCCGTTTCGGGACACTTTTCTTCTTTTGCGCTGTTGTTTCGTCCCGGATCGTACGTCGTGAGCCACGAAAAGGACGACAACCTAATCCATCCCATTTCTATTAACGAATCCAATGGCACCTTGGGCAAGACAACTTCACTTCGCGTAGAGGCTGGGCCCACAAACTGAGGGCGTGGGGCATATAACCAGGTATCCGTCGCTTCGGTGTCCATAACTTTTGATCCGTAAGGAGTTACGCGGCGCACAGCATACCGTTGGAAAGCTCTCCGAGAGCTCTACGATGGGGGAAGCAAGCCTGCTCAGCTGTGCCTATTTTCAGAGCCCAAAATCGAACATTTTCATCAGTTTCGGCACACTTTTCTTCTATAGCTCTGTTTTCTCGTCCCGGATCGTACGTCGTAAGCCACGAAAAGGATGACAACCTAATCTACCACATTTCTATTACCGAATCCCATGGCACCTTGGGCAAGACAACTTTACCTCGCGTAGAGATTGGGCTCGCAAACCGAGGGCATGGGGCTTAGGACTAGGTCTCCGTCATTCCGGTGCCCATAACTTTTGATCCGTAAGGAGTTACGCGGCACACAGCATACCGTTGGAAAGCTCTCCGAGAGCTCTACGATGGGGGCAGTAGGCCTACTCCACTGTGCCTATTTTCAGAGCCCAAAATTGTATATTTTTATCACTTTCGGGACACTTTTATTCTTTTGCGCTATTTTTTCATCCCGGATTGTACGTCGTGAGCCGCGAATAGGATGACAACCTAATCCATCAAAATTTCTATTACCGAATCCCACGGTACCATGGGAAGACAACTTTGCCTGATGTAGAGGCTAGGCCCGCAAACCGAGGGCGTGGGGCTTGGGACAAGGTCTCCGTCGCTCTGGTGCCCATAACTTTTGATCCACGAGGAGTTACGCGGTGCACAACATACCGTTGGAATGCTCTCCGAGAGCTCTACGATGGGGGCAGCAAGCTTGCTCGGCTGCGCCTAATTTTGGAGCCGAAAATCGAACGTTTTCCTCAGTTTTGGGACACTTTTCTTCTTTTGCGCTGTTTTTCCGTCCCGGATCGTACGTCATGAGCCGCGAAAAGGATTACAAGCTAATCCCTCACATTTCTATTACAGAATGCCATGGCAACTTGGGCAAGACAACTTTGCCTCACGTAGAGGCTGGGCTTGCAAATCGAGGGTATGGGGCTTGGGACTAGGTCTCCGTCGCTCCGGTGCCCATAACTTTTGATCCGTAAGGAGTTACGCGGCGCACAGCATACCGTTGGAAAGCTCTCCGAGAGATCTACGATGGGGGCAGCAAGCTTGCTAGGCTGCTCTGATTTTTGGAGACCAAAATCGAATGTTTTCATCAGTTTGGGGATAATTTTATTCCTTTACGCTGTTTTTCCATCTCGGATCGTACGTCGTGAGTCGCGAAACGGATGACAACCTAATTC
Organism: Ehretia macrophylla; assembly: GCA_037974665.1. NCBI lineage: Eukaryota > Viridiplantae > Streptophyta > Magnoliopsida > Boraginales > Ehretiaceae > Ehretia > Ehretia macrophylla. The sequence goes on along the minus strand of CM075779.1, from coordinate 28,566,819 downwards.
ATCACATTTCTATTACCGAATCCCTCGGCACCTTGGGCAAGACAACTTCACTTCACGTAGAGGCTGGGCCCGCAAACCGAGGGCGTGGGGCTTGTGACCAAGTATCCGTCGCTTCGGTGTCTATAACTTTTGATCCGTAAGGAGTTACGCGGTGCACAGCATACCGTTGGAAAGCTATCCGAGAGTTCTACGACGGGGGTAGCAATCCTGCTCGTCTGTGCCTATTTTTGGAGCCCAAAATTGAACATTTTCATCAGTTTCGAGACACTTTTCTTCTTTTACACTATTTTTCCGTCTCGTATCGTACGTCGTGAGCCACTAAAAGGACGAAAACCTAATCTATCACATTTCTATTAAAGAATGCCACGACAACTAGGGCAAGACAACTTCGCCTCAAGTAGAGGTTGGGCTCACAAACCGAGGGCATGGGGCTTGAGACCAGGTCTCAGTCGCTCCGGTGCCCATAACTTTTGATCCGTAAAGAGTTACGCGTCGCACAACATGTCGTTGGAAAGCTCTCTGAGAGCTCTACGACGAGAGCAGCAAGCCTGCTCAGCTGCGCCAATTTTTAGAGCCCAAAATTGAACATTTTTATCAGTTTCGTGACACTTTTCTTCTTTTGTGCTATTTTTTTATCCCGGATCGTACGTCGTGAGCTGCGAAAAGGACGACAACCTAATCCATCAAAATTTCTATTACCGAATCCCATGGTACCTTGGGCAAGACAACTTTGCCTCACGTATAGGCTGGGCTCGCAAACCGAGGGCGTGGGGCTTGAGACCAGGTCTCCGTCGCTCCGGTGCCCAAAACTTTTGATCCGTAAGGAGTTATGCGGTGCACAACATACCGTTGGAAAGCTCTCCGAGAGCTCTACGACGGGGGTAGCAAGCCTCCTCGGCTGCGCCTATTTTTGGAGCCCAAAATCAAACATATTCATCAGTTTCGTCCCGGATCGTACGTCGTGTGCCGCGAAAAGGATGACAGCCTAATCCATCATATTTCTATTACAGAATGCCACGGCAACTTGGGTAAGACAATTTCGCCTCACGTAGAGGATGGGCTCGCAAACCGAGGGCGTGGGGATTGGGACCAAGTCTCTATCGCTCTAGTACCCATAACTTTTGATCCGTAAGGAGTTACGCGTCGTACAACATACCGTTGGAAAGCTCTCCTAGAGCTCTATGACTATGGCAGCAAGCCTGCTCGGCTGCACCAATTTTCGGATAAGAGAATCGAACATTTTAATCAGTTTTGAGACACTTTTCTTCTTTTACGCTATTTTTCCGTCCCGGATCGTATATCGTGAGCCGCGAAAAGGTCAACAACCTAATCCATCACATTTCTATGACTGAATCCCATGGCACCTTGGGCAAGACTACTTCACTTCATGTAGAGGCTGGGCCTGCAAACCGAGGGTACGGGGCTTGTGACCAGGTATCCGTCGCTCCGGTGCCCATAACGTTTGATCAGTAAGGAGTTACGCGGCGCACAGCATACCGTTGGTAAGCTCTCCGAGAGCTCTACGATAGGGGCAACAAGCTTGCTCAGCTGCACCAATTTTCGGCACCCAAAATAAAATGTTTTCATCATTTTTAGGACACTTTTATTCTTTTACGTTGTTTTTTCATCCCAGATCGTACGTCGTGTGCCGCGATACGGACGACAACCTAATCCATCACATTTCTATTATCGAATCCCATGACACCTTGGGAAAGACAACTTTACTTCACGTAGAGGATGGGCCCGCAAACCGAGGGTGTGGGGCTTGTGACTAGGTATCTGTCGCTTCGGTGTCCATAACTTTTGATCCGTAAGGGGTTACGCGGCGCACAGCAAAATGTTGGAAAGCTATTTGAGAGCTCTACGACGGGGGTAGCAAGCCTGCTCGGCTGTGCCTATTTTTAGAGCCCAAAATTGAACAATTACATCAGTTTCGGGACACTTTTCTTCTTTTGCGGTGTTTTTTCAACCCGGATCGTACGTCGTGAGCCGCGAATAGGACGACGATCTAATCCATCATATTTCTGTTACCGAATCCCCCGGCACCTTAGGAAAGACAACTTTGTCTCACATAGAGGCTGGACCTGTAAACCGAGGGCGTGGGGCTTGGGACCAGGTATCTGTCGCTCCGGTGCCCATAACTTTTGATCCGTAAGGAGTTACGTAGCGCAAACATATCGTTGCAAAGCTCTCCGAGAGCTCTACAATAGGGGCAGCAAGCTCGCTCGGCTGTGCCTGTTTTCAGAGCCCAAAATTGAACATTTTCATCAATTTTCGGACACTTTTCTTCTTTTACGCTGTTTTTTCATCCCGTATCGTACGTCGTGAGCCGCGAATTGGACGATAACCTAATCCATCAAAATTTCTATTACCGAATCCCACAGTACCTTGGGCAAGACTACTTTGCCTCACGTAGAGGCTGGGCTCGCAAACCGAGGGCGTGGGGCTTTGGACCAAGTCTCCGTCGCTCCAGTGCCCATAACTTTTGATCCGCAAGGAGTTACGCAGCGCATAGCATACCGTTGGAAAGCTATCCGAGAGCTCTACGACAGGGGCAGCAGGCCTACTCGATTGCGCCTATTTTCGGAGATAAAAATAGAATGTTTTCATTAGTTTCGGGACACTTTTCTTCTTTTGCGCTGTTTTTCCATCCCGGATCGTACGTCGTGAGCAGCGAAAATGATGACAACCTAATCCCTCACATTTCTATTACAGAATGACACGGAAACTTGGGCAAGACAACTTCGCCTCACGTAGAGGCTGGGCTTGCAAACTGTGGGCGTGGGGCTTGGGACCAGGTCTTCGTCGCTCCGGTGCCTATAACTTTTGATCCGTAAGGAGTTATGCGTCGTACAGCAGACCATTGGAAAGCTCTCCGAGACCTCTACGACTGTGGCAGCAAGCTTGCTTAGCTGTGCCTATTTTCGGAGCCCAAAATTGAATGTTTTCATCAGTTTCGGGACACTTTTCTTCTTTTACGGTATTTTTTGTCCCGGATCGTACGTCGTGAGCCGCGAAAAGGACGACAACCTAATCCATCACATTTCTATTGCCGAATCCCACGGTACCTTGGGAAAGAAAAGTTCACTTCACGTAGAGGCTAGTCCTGCAAACCGAGAGCGTGGGGCTTGTGACCAGGTATCCGTCGCTCCGATGTCCATAACTTTTGATCCGCAAGGAGTTATGTGGCGCACAGCATACCGTTGGAAAGCTCTCCGAGAGCTCTACGAAAGGGCAGTAAGCCTGCTTGGCTGCACCCATTTTCAGAGCCTAAAATCGAAAGTTTTCATTAGTTTCGGGACACTTTTCTTCTTTTACGCTACTTTTCCGTCTGGGATCATACGTCGTGCGCCGTGAAATGGACGACAACCTAATCCATCATATTTTTATTACTGAATCCCACGACATCTTGGGCAAGACAACTTCACTTGACGTAGAGGCTGGGCCCGTAAACCGAGGGCATTGGGCTTGTGACCAGGTATCCGTTGTCACGCCCCAACCCGACCTATAAAGGTTAAACTAGGGTGTGATCTAATCATTCAAGTCATATCACGTACTTAATCGTTCAAGAGGATTTAACCCTTAACGTTTTAGCCTAAACTCCACAATTTTCTGGAAAACCGGCAGTATAACGGCTGTAATTGGGCTCTTTAGTTTGACCTAATTCTCAAAATCCCTCAAAATTTCCAATCTCAATTTCATTTCAAACTAAGATTACCATTTACCATCAATTGAAACGCCTACCAGTCATCTCGAAGTCTCGTTTGATTAATAACTTAGCATGATACTATGTCTCATTTGTTTGTTAATCCCCATTACAAAAGTACCTGTTGATCTTAGCTTAACAATGAGTACCTGCTTAAGATTGGATAGGTTCGTTTTACTTAATCCTTATCCGATGCTTCATAATCCTATGATAGATACTAGCCAATAACGATAGCAAAACGACCATAGTAGTGTCTATCTAGTTATTATCAGTACAAGCGAAAATTAGACCCCAAATTACAATGGGGGTCTTTTACATTACAACAACAAGCAAAATAAGAAACGAAATAGTCTTCAAGCAACATTGTTCACAAGATGGCCATAGTCAAGCAAGGCACATAGGGCAAGCAATCATTCTAAGGAATCATCATTAGGCACGTCATCATCGGGTATCTGTTCTTGGTCTTCTTCACCTGAGATGATAAAAGAGGGTGAGTCCTTATGAACTCAGCGAGGGGGAACGAGAAATAGGTTTTGAAACTCATTTTTCGGTTCAACTTATGAAAACCCTTTTTGCATGCATGAATATATCACAAGTACATAACATAATATAAAAGTAAAGGAACACAATTACCGTCTTTCCTCCCCGAGGTCTTCTAGGAACCAAGCGAGAGTACTTATACACATAGTGAAAAGGATACAGTGAGCTTTTGCTCTCAGTTCATTTCCAGTATCAGATGTTGTGGCCGACTTTAAATTATCCCCTTATCACGCCAAATGGGTATACTCTGGATGTACCCCAAAATCTTACGACCCAACTCTCCGAGGAAGTCTAGCCCCCAAGCGAGAGAGGGAATTGGACAATGGTAGTCACGGTTGCACCGGCAAGCCTGATGCCGCTCGGTGTGCGTGAACGCTACCACGCCAGAATGAAAGGTTGCAACCTTTTATGCAATGCACATTTATGACATGTAATATATCACATTAGGAGGACAACAAAGTAGGTTGCCTCCAAACAGTCATAAGATTGCACATTGACAAGTAAACAAGCAAGGCATTATATGACAGGCAATTTCACTTATAAAGCACATGGAGTTATATGAATATTAAACGGGCAGCCATGTAACGCATGTAAATCAAGTCGTATAACTCACTTCAAAGTTCACGTAATCAAATAATAAGATTATTCATCATGCAACGACATCTACGTGGGATTGGGTGCAAGAAAGGCCTACTTATCAACATGAAATCATCGAAATCATATTTAGGGCTACAAGGGCAACTACGGGAAGCCTACTAAACACATAATCAAACACAATATCCATAAGATCAACACTTAGTGAGTTTACCTAGTCATTAGGGTTTCATTTCGCGCTCACCCGTGCGATTAAGCCCTAAGTTGTCACGTGATTAAATTCAAGCCATGCATCGATTAATTCAAACACCCTCAAGTATTCAAAACAGTCCAGACAACATCCCAATGCCACAATCCCAAGCATTTAATGCAACAAGAGAAGCTACAATAATTTTTCTAAGCATATCACTAGATGAAAACCTTACTGCAATGAACTGTTTTCTCACAATAATTGAGTCAAGCAATAAAAATCCAATTCCAGTAAACAAGATTTCAAATTAAATCTTAAGTAGTGAACTAAATTCAGAAACAAACCTCGCATCATTTGGAGTTCGGGTTCAAGAGTTATAGCCAAAACAATGAGACTACACAAAACTGTCTAGATTTGCACACATTTCAATGCTTGTCGTTTTTTAGGGCATTAGGGTCAGATTTAGTCTTGGTCCATTTCTGACAAAAATGTCCAGAACTGAAAAATATAGTAGTACACAAAATTTCATGTATTTTGGAACTTATTTACTAAGTTAAAACTGGTTCGTTCTACAAGGTCAGTGAATCTGCCAAAACCTGCTTCATTTTTCCAGACTTTCCAGATTTAGACACATTTTGATAATTAGTCATTTTGAGGACCTTAGAGTCAAAATTAGCTTTGGCCTATTTCTGTGAAAAGCGTTCAGAACTGGAAAAAATAGTTACGTACCAATTTTTGCGCATTTACAACATCTTTTACCTAGCCAAAATCACCTCGCACCAACAAAATAGAAGGCTGTCACATACACGATTTCATCTATCATCACATTCTAGCCAAGAATCTTGCCATGCATGTTTGTAAAAGCTCATGAACACACATATATCTCAAGTACAGAAGTAAAGATATACATTTAAGGGCATGCATGTGGTTTTTTGAAAGATTTTCAAGAATTTTTAGCCCTCACCTTAGCAAAACAACAAGAAGATGCACAAGACTCTTGATGGTTGGACAAGGTTGACTCTTTTCCTTGCTTAGCCAAGACACCACTCGATTTTCTCTAATTTCCTAGCTTAGTAACCAAGTTCTTAGTAGGTGCATGTGGTTAGAACAAGAAGAAAAGAAATGGAAGCTAGCAAACTCACCTAAGCCGAAATGGAGGTTCAAAGAGCTTGCATGTGCGTTTCTTGCAACCTAGCTTGCTTAGTCGAGCTCCCTAGCTTCTTGCATGCCTTGATGAACCATGAAGTGATGAAGATAAGCTATGGAGTGTAGAAACTCAGCCAAGGCCGAGAGAGAGAGAGAAGAATGAGAAGGAGAGAGAAGAATGAGAGGAAATGAGAGAAAATGAAGAAAAAATAAAAGTTTTGTAAAGTTTGAAGCATATGTCGGCCTTGAGCCTTGCAATTTCAGATTTTTGTGTCTTCAATGAGCATTTTTTTGAATCCTTAGCATGGGCAATTGAGAATGGGTCGAGAATGGTACCTTCGGGAGAGTTTTTTTTTAGCCATTTTTTTATGCATTGTGTCATTAAATTGTCATAGAATGTTTGAGGAATAAATTTTGAAATTGGATTGCATGCTCAAAGCTCCTAGTGGTCGGCCAAAGATGTGTCCAAATCTGAATTTTTTTGTCTTGTTGAGCATTATTTAATTGAGTGTTTGGGATATGCAAAGAATAAAGAATAAAGAATAAAGAATGTCTAGCTTTTTGTGAGATTTTGTCTTCTAGTGAGTTGAATTAGCAATTTAATATTAGTTAGTGGGATTTGTAGGATTAACTAATGATCTAGTGCTTCATGTAAGATGCCTTCTCGATTAGCGTGAGGGCACGCTTTCCTATGTTTTGGGCACGCACTACGAGGCAGGGCACGAACTATGAGACGAATGCACGTTTCCTAAGTAAATGCACACAACCCTAAATGTATGCACGTAATTCAATATAAGGCACACAAAATGAAACACAATTCTTAAACCTAGGTCAAGGCACGCAAATCTAGGTTAGGGCACACGAAATGAGGTATCGCACGCAAATCGAGGTCGGGCCTCACATCCGTCGCTTCGGTGTCCATAACTTTTGATACGTAAGGAGTTACGCGGCGCACAACAAACAGTTGGAAAGCTATCCGAGAGCTCTACGACGGGGGCAGCAAGCCTGCTCGGCTGTGCCTGTTTTTGGTGCCCAAAATCGAACGTTTTCATCAGTTTCGAGACACTTTTCTTCTTTTACACTGTTTTTCCGTCCTGGATCGTACGTCGTGAGCCGCGAAAAGGACGACAACCTAATCCATCACATTTCTATTACAGAATGCCACGACAACTAGGGCAAGATAATTTCACCTCACTTAGAGGCTGGGCTCGCAATCCGAGGGCATGGGGCTTGGGACCAGGTCTCCGTCGCTCCGGTGCCCATAACTTTTGATCCGTAAGGAGTTACGCATTGCACAGCATACCGTTGGAAAGTTCTCCGAGAGCTCTACGACGAGGGCAGCAAGCCTGCTCTGCTGCACCTATTTTCGGAGCCCAAAATTGAAAATTTTTATCAGTTTCGAGACACTTTTATTCTTTTGCGCTGTTTTTTCATCCCGGATCGTACGTCGTGAGCCGCGAATAGGACGACAACCTAATCCATCAAAATTTCTATTACCGAATCTCATGGCACCATGGACAAGACTACTTTGCCTCACGTAGAGGCTGAGCCGGCAAAACAAGCGCGTGGGGCTTGGGACCAGGTCTCCGTTGCTCCGGTGCCCATAACTTTTGATCCATTAGGAGTTAATCGGTGCACATCATACCATTGGAAAGCTCTCCGAGAGCTCTACGACGGGGGTAGCAAGCCTGCTTAGCTGCGCCTATTTTTAGAGCCCAAAATCAAACGTTTTCAACAATTTCGGGACACTTTTCTTCTTTTGCGCTGTTTTTCCGTCCCGGATCGTACGTCATGAGCTGCGAAAAGGACGACAACCTAATCCATCACATTTCTATTACAGAATGCCACGGCAACTTGGGCAAGACAACTTCGCCTCACGTAGAGGCTGGGCTTGCAAACCGCGGGCGTAGGGCTTGGGACCAAGTCTCCGTCGCTCCGGTGCCTATAACTTTTGATCCATAAGGAGTTTCGCGTCGCACAGCATACCGTTGGATAGCTTTCTGAGAGCTCTACGACTATGGCAGCAAGCCTGCTCGGCTGCGCCTATTTTCAGACCCCAAAATCGAACATTTTCATCAGTTTCGGTACACTTTTCTTCTTTTATGCTACTTTTCCGTCCCGGATCGTACATCGTGAGCCGCGAAAATGACGACAACCTAATCTATCACATTTCTATTACCGAATCCCATGGCACCTTGGGCATGACAACTTCACTTCACGTAGAGGCTGGGCCTGCAAACTGAGGGCGTGGGGCTTGTAACCAGGTATCCGTCGCTCCGTTGCCCATAACTTTTGATCCGTAAAGAGTTACGAGGTGCACAGCATACCGTTGGAAAGTTCTCCGAGAGCTCTACACGGGGGCAGCAAGGTTGCTCGGTTGCACTCATTTTTGGTACCCAAAATCAAACGTTTTCATCATTTTCGGGATACTTTTCTTCTTTTACGTTATTTTTCCGTCCCGTATCGTACGTCGTGAGCAGCGATACAGACGACAACCTAATCAGTCACATTTCTATTACTGAATCCCACGACACCGTGGGCAAGACAACTTCACTTCACGTAGAGGATGGGCCCGCAAATCGAGGGCGTGGGTCTTGTGACCAGGTATCCGTCGCTCCGGTGCCCATAACTTTTGATCCGTAAGGAGTTACGCGGCACACAACAAACCGTTGGAAAGCACTCCGAGAGCTCTACGACGAGGGTAGCAAGCCTGCTCGTCTGTGCCTATTTTCGGAGCCCAAAATCAAACATTTTCATCAGTTTCGGGACACTTTTCTTCTTTTGCGTTGTTTTTTTATCTCGGATCGTAAGTCGTGAGCCGCGAATAGGACGACAACCTAATCCATCAAAATTTCTATTGCCGAATCTCATGGCGCCTTGGGCAAGACAACTTTGCCTCACATAGAGGCTGGGCTAGCAAACCAAGGGCGTGAGGCTTGGGACCAGGTCTCCGTCGCTCCGGTGACCATAACTTTTGATTCGTAAGGAGTTACGCAGCGCACAGTATACCATTGGAAAGCTCTCTGAGAGCTCTACGACAGGGGTAGCAAGCTTGCTTGGCTGCGCCTATTTTCGGAGCCCAAAATCGAACATTTTCATTAATTTCGGGACACTATTCTTATTTTGTGCTGTTTTTCCATCCCGGATCGTACGTCGTGAGCCGCGAAAAGGAAGACAACCTAATCCATCACATTTCTATTACAAAATGCCACGGTAACTTGGGCAAGACAACTTCGCCTTATGTAGAGGCTGGGCTTGCAAGCCGAGGGTGTGGGGCTTGGGACCAAGTCTCCGTCGCTCCGGTGCCCATAACTTTTGATCCATAAGGAGTTATGCGTCGCACAGTATACCGTTGGAAAGCACTCCGAGAGCTCTACGACTATGGGAGCAAGCCTGCTTTGTTGCGCCTATATTTGTATCCCAAAATCAAACGTTTTCATTAGTTTCGGTACACTTTTCTTCTTTTACGCTATTTTTCCGTCCTGGATCGTACATCGTGAGGCGCGAAAAGGACGACAACCTAATCCATCACATTTTTATTACCGAATCACATGGCACCTTGGGCAAGACAACTTCACTTCACTTAGAGGCTGGGCCTGCAAACCGAGGGCGTGGGTCTTGTGACAAGGTATCCGTCATTCTGGTGCCTATAACTTTTAATCCGTAAGGAGTTACGCGACGCACAGCATACCGATGGAAAGCTTTCCGAGAACTCTACGACAGGGGCAGCAAGCCTGCTATGCAGCATCGATTTTCGGTGCCTAAAATCAAACGTTTTCATCATTTTTGGGACACTTTTCTGCTTTTACGTTGTTTTTCCGCCTCGTATCGTACATCGTGAACCGCGATACGGACGAAAACCTAATCCATCACATTTCTATTACCGAATCCCATGACACCTTGGACAAGACAACTTCACTTCATGTAGAGGATGGGCCCCTAAACCGAGGGCGTGGGGCTTGTGACCAGGTATCCGTCGCTTCGGTGTCCATAACTTTTGATTTGTAAGGAGTTACGCTGTGCACAGCAAACCGTTGGAAAGCTCTCCGAGAGCTCTACGATGGGGGCAGCAAGCTTGCTCGGCTGTGCCTGATTTTGGAGCACAAAATTGAACATTTTCATCAGTTTCGGGACACTTTTATTCTTTTGCGCTGTTTTTTCATCCCGGATCGTACGTACTGAGCCGTGAAAAGGATGACAACCTAATCCATCACATTTCTATTACCGAATCCCATGGCACCTTGGGCAAGACAACTTCACTTCACGTAGAGGCTGGGCCTGCAAACCGAGGGCGTGGGGCTTATGACCAGGTATCCGTCGCTCCGGTACCCATAACTTTTGATCTGTAACGAGTTACGCGGTGCACAGCATACCGTTGGAAAGCTCTCCAAGAGCTCTACGACTGGGGTAGGAAGCCCTGCTCAGCTGCACCCATTTTTGGTGCCCAAAATCAAATGTTTTCATCATTTTTGGGATACTTTTCTTCTTTTATGTTGTTTTTTCACCGCGTATCATACGTCGTGAGCCGCGATACGGATGACAACCTAATCCATCACATTTCTATTACCGAATCCCACAACACCTTGGGCAAGAAAACTTCACTTCACGTAGATGATGGGTCCGCAAACCGAGGGCGTGGGGCTTGTGACCAAGTATCCGCCGCTTCGGTGTCCATAACTTTTGATCCGTAAGGAGTTACGCGGTGCACAACAAACCATTGGAAAGTTCTCCGAGAGCTCTACGACGGAGGCAACAAGCTCGCTCGGTTGTGCCTGTTTTCGGAGCCCAAAATTGAACATTTTCATCAGTTTCGGTACACTTTTCTTCTTTTGTGCTATTTTTTCATCCCGAATCGTACGTCATGCGCCGTGAATAGGACGACAACCTAATCCTTCAAAATTTCTATTACCGAATCCCACGGCACTTTGGGCAAGATAACTTTGCCTCACGTAGAGGCTCGGCCGGCAAACCGAGGGCGTGGGGCTTGGGACCAGGTCTCCGTCGCTCCGGTGCCCATAACTTTTGATCCGTAAGGAATTACGTGGTGCACAACATACCGTTGGAAAGCTCTCCGATAGCTCTACGATGGGGGCAGCAAGCTTGCTTGGCTGTGCCTATTTTTGGAGCCCAAAATCTAACATTTTCATCAGTTTCGGGACACTTTTCTTCTTTTACCCTATTTTTCCGTCCCGGATCACACGTTGTGAGCCGCGAAAAGGACGACAACCTAATCCATCACATTTCTATTATAGAATGCCACGACAACTTGGGCAAGACAACTTCGCCTCACGTAGAGGCTAGGCTTGCAAACCGAGGGCGTGGTGCTTGGGACCAAGTCTCCGTCGCTCCGGTACCCATAACTTTTGATCCATAAGGAGTTATGCGTCGCACAACATACTGTTGGAAAGCTCTCTGAGAGCTCTACGACTATGGCAACAAGCCTGCTCAGCTGCGCCTTTTTTCGGATCCCAAAATCCAACATTTTTATCAGTTTTAGTACACTTTTCTTCTTTTACGCTGTATTTCGGTCCCGGATCGTACATCGTGAGCCGCGAAAAGGACAACAACCTAATCCATCACATTTCTATTATCGAATCCCATGGCACCTTGCGCAAGACAACTTCACTTCACGTAGAGGTTGGGCCTGCAAACTGAGGGCGTGGGGGTTGTGACCAGGTATCCGTCGCTCCGGTGCCCATAACTTTTGATCCGTAAGAAGTTACGCTGCGCACAGCATACTGTTAGAAAGCTCTCCGAGAGTTCTACAATGGGAGCAGCAAGCCTGCTCGGTTGCACCCACTTTCGGCGTCCAAAATCAAACGTTTTCATCATTTTTGGGACACTTGTCTTCTTTTATGTTGTTTTTTCGTCCCGTATCGTACGTCGTGAGCAGCGATACAGACGACACCCTAATCCATCACATTTCTATTAACGAATCCCACGACACTTTGGGAAAGACAACTTCACTTCACGTAGAGAATGGGCCCGCAAACCGAGGGCGTGGGTCTTGTGACTAGGAATCCATTGCTTCGGTGTCCATAACTTTTGATTCGTAAGGAGTTACGCGGCGCACAGCATACCGTTGGAAAGATCTTCGAGAGCTCTACAATGGGGTCAGCAATCCTGCTCGGCTGCACCCATTTTCAGAGCCCAAAATCGAACGTTTTCATTAGTTTCGGGACACGTTTCTTCTTTTACGTTATTTTTTCATCCCTGATCGTACGTCGTGAGCCGCGAAACGGACGACAACCTAATCCATCACATTTCTATTACCGAATCCCATGACACCTTGGGAAAGACAACTTCGCCTCACGTAGAGGCTGGGCCCGAAAACCGAGGGCGTGGGGCTGTGACCAGGTATCCGTTGCTTCGGTGTCCATAACTTTAGATTTGTAAGGAGTTACGCGGTGCACAGCATACCGTTGGAAAGCTATCCGAGAGCTCTACGACGGGGGCAGCAAGCCCGCTTGGCTGTGCCTTTTTTGGAGCCCAAAATCGAACGATATCTTCAGTTTCGAGACACTTTTCTTCTTTTACACTATTTTTTCGTCCTGGAGCGTACGTCGTGAGCCGTAAAAAGGACGACTACCTAATCCATCACATTTCTATTATAGAGTGCCACGACAACTAGGGCAAGACAACTTCGCCTCACATAGTGGCTGGGCTCTAAAACCGAGGGCGTGGGGCTTAGGACCAGGTCTCCGTCGCTTCGGTGTCCATAACTTTTGATTCATAAGGAGTTACGCGGCGCACAACACACCGTTGAAAAGCTATCCGAAAGCTCTACGACGGGGGTAGCAAGCCTGCTAGGCTATGCCTATTTTCGGAGCCCAAAATTGAACATTTACATCAGTTTCGGGACACTTTACTTTTTTTTTTGTTGTTTTTTCATCCCGGATCGTACGTCGTGAGCCGCGAATAGGATGACAACCTAATCCCTCACATTTCTATTACAGAATGCCATGGCAACTTAGGCAAGACAACTTCGCCTCACGTAGAGGCTAGGATCGCAAACCGAGGGCGTAGGGCTTGGGACAAGGTCTCCGTCGTTGCGGTGCCCATAACTTTTGATCCGTAAGGAGTTACGCGTCGCACAACATACCGTTGGAAAGCTATCCGAGTGCTCTACGAAGAGGGTAGCAAGCTTGCTTGACTGGGCCTATTTTCGGAGCCCAAAATTGAACATTTTCATCAGTTTCAGGACACTTTTCTTCTTTTGCACTGTTTTTTCATCCTGAATCGTACGTCGTGAGCTGCGAATAGGACGACAACTTAATCCTTCAAAATTTCAATTATCGAATCGAATGGCACCTTGGGCAAGACAACTTTGCCTCACGTAGAGGTTGGCCCCCAAACCGAGGGCGTGGGGCTTACGACCAAGTCTCCGTTGCTTCGGTGCCCATAACTTTTGATCCGTAAGGAGTTACGCGTCGCACAACATACAATTGGAAAGCTCTCCGAGAGCTCTATGACTGTGGCTGCACCTTTTTTTGGCGCCGAAAATCAAACGATTTAATCAGTTTTGGGACACTTTTTTTCTTTTACGCTGTTTTTCGTCCATGATCGTACGTCGTGAGCTGCGAAAAGGACGATAACCTAATCCATCACATTTCTATTACCGAATCCCACGACACCTTGGGCAAGACAACTTCGCTTCAGGTAGAGGCTGGGTCCGCAAATAGAGGCCATGGTGCTTGGGACCAGGTCTCCGTTACTCCGGTGCCCATAACTTTTGATCCGTAAGGAGTTACGCGGTGCACAACATACCATTGGAAAGCTCTCTGAGAGCTCTACGACGAAGACAAGAAGCCTGCTTGGCTGCGCCTATTTTCAAAGCCCAAAATCGAACGTTTTCATCAGTTTTGGGATACTTTTCTTCTTTTGCGCTGTTTTTCCGTCCCGGATCGTACGTCGTGAGCCGCGAAAAGGACGACAACCTAATCCATCACATTTCTATTACAGAATGCCATGACAAGTTAGGCAAGAAAACTTCACCTCACATAGATGCTGGGCTCAAAAACCGAGGGCATGGGGCTTGGGACCAAGTCTCCGTCACTCCGGTGCCCATAACTTTTGGTCTGTAAGGAGTTACGCGTCGCGCAGCATATCATTGGAAAGCTCTCCGAGAGCTCTATGACTATGGAAGAAAGCCTGCTCGGCTGCACCTATTTTTGGATCCCAAAATCGAACATTTTCATCAGTTTCAGGATACTTTTATTCTTTTACGCTATTTTTCCGTCCCGGATCGTACATCGTGAACTGTGAAATGGACAACAACCTAATCCATCACATTTCTATTACCGAATCCCATGGCACCTTAGGCAAGGCAACTTCACTTCATGGAGAAGCTGGGCCTGCAAACCGAGGGCGTAGGGCATGTGACCAGGTATCTGTCGCTCCGGTGCCCATAACTTTTGATCCGTAAGGAGTTACGCGGTGCACAAAATACCGTTGGAAAACTCTCCGTGAGCTCTACGACGTGGGTAGCGAGCCTGCTCGGCTGCACTCACAAACGTTTTCATCATTTTCGGGACATTTTTCTTTTTTTACGTTGTTTTTCTGTCCCGGATCGTACGTCGTGAGCCGCGATACGGACGACAACCTAATCTATCACATTTCTATTACTGAATCCCACGACACCTTGGGCAAGACAACTTCACTTCACGTAGAGGATGGGCACGCAAACCGGGGGCGTGGGGATTGTAACCAGGTATTCGTCGCTTCGGTGTCCATAACTTTTGATCCGTAAGGAGTTACGCGGTGCACAGCATACTGTTGGAAATCTATCTGAGAGCTCTACTACTAGAGTAGCAAGCCTGCTCGGCTGTGCCTATTTTCGGAGCCCAAAATTGAACATTTACATCAGTTTTGGGATACTTTTCTTCTTTTGCGCTATTTTTTCATCCCGAATCGTACGTCGTGAGCCGCGAATTGGACGACAACCTAATCTATCACATTTTTATTACCGAATCCCACGGCACCTTGGGTAAGACAACTTTGCCTCACGTAGAGGCTGGTCCCGCAAACCGAGGGCCTTGGGCTTGGAACCAGGTATCCGTCGCTCCGATGCCCATAACTTTTGATCCGTAAGGAGTTACGCGGTGCAAAGCATACCGTTGCAAAGCTCTTTGAGAGCTCTACGACGGGGGCAGCAAGCTTGCTTTGCTGTGCCTGTTTCGGAGCCCAAAATTGAACATTTTCATCAGTTTCGGGACACTTTTCTTCTTTTGTGTTGTTTTTTCGTCCCGGATCGTACATTATGAGCGATGAAAAGTACGACAACCTAATCCATCACATATCTATTACCGAATCCCACTGCACTTTTGGCAAGACAACTTCGCTTCATGTAGAGGTTGGGCCCGCAAACAGAGGGCATGGGGCTTGGGACCAGGTCTCTGTCGCTCCGGTGCCCATAACTTTGGATTCGTAAGGAGTTACGCGGTGGACAGCATACCGTTGGAAAGCTATCCGAGAGCTCTACAACGGAGGCAGCAAGCTTGCTCAGTTGTGCCTGTTTTCGGAGCCCAAAATCGAACATTTTCATCAGTTTCAGGACACTTTTCTTCTTTTGCGCTGTTTTTTCACCCCGGATCGTACGTCATGAGCCGCGAATAGGATGACAACCTAATCCATCAAAATTTCTATTACCGAATCCCACTGCACCTTGGGCAAGACTGTCACACCCCAACCCGGCCTATAAAGGTTAGACTAGGGTGTGATCTAACGTTCAAGTCATATCACATACTTAACCATTTATGAAGATTTAACACTTAACGTTTTGGCCTAAACTTCAAAATTTTTCAGAAAACCGGTAGCATAACGGCTATAATTGGGCTCTTTGGTTTGACCTAATTCTTTAAACGCCTCAAATTTATTATCTCAATTTCATTTCCAACTAGGATTACTATTTACTATCAATTGAAATGCCTACTGGTTATCTTGATGTCTCGTTTGATTAGTAACCTAGCATGATGCTATGTCTCGTTCGTTTGTTTATCCTCGTTACAAAAGTACCTGTTGATCCTAGCTTAATAACGTGTACCTGCTTAAGATTTGGTTGGTTCATTTTACTTGGCCCTTACCTAATACTTCATAATCCTATTATAGATACTAGAAGTAATAATAGCAAAACAATCATAGTAGTGTCTAGTGACTGTCTAGTTAATCTCAGTACAAACCAAAATTAGACCCTAAATTACAATGGGGGTCTTTTACATTACGAACAACAAGCAACATAAAAGAAATAGTCTTCAAGTAGCATGGAGTTCACAAGTAGCCATAATCATGTAAAGCGCATAAGACAGGCAATCACTCCAAGGAATCATCGTTAGGCATGTCGTCCTCAGGTACCGGTTCTTGATCCTCTTCACTTGAGATGATAAAAGAGGGTGAGTCCTTATGAACTCAGCGAGGGGGAACGAGAAATAGGTTTTGAAACTCATTTTCCGGTTCAACTTATGAAAATCCTTTTTGCAAGAATGAATATAACACAATTAAGTACAAAATAATAATACAAAAGTAAAGGAACACAATTACCCATCTTTCCTCCCCGAGGTCCTCTAGGAACCAAACGAGAGTACTTATACACATAGTAAAATGAAACGGTGAGCTTTTGCTCTCAGTTGTTGCGGCCGACTTCAAATCATCCCCTTAACACGCCAAGTGGGTGTACTCCGGATGCACCCCGAAACCTACGACCCAACTCTCCGAGGAAGTCTAGCCCCCAAGCGAGAGAGGGAATTGGTACCATGGTAGTCACGGTTGCACCGGCAAGCCCGATGTCGCCCGGTGTACGTGAACGCTACCATGCTAGAATGAAAGGTTGCAACCTTGTATACAATGCACATTTATGACATTTAATATATCACATTAGGAGGACAACAAAGTAGGTTACCTCCGGACAGTCATAAGATTGCACATTGATAAGTAAACAAGCGAGGCACGAATAGACAAGTAATTTCACTTGAAAAGCATATGGAGCTATATGAACATTAAACGGGCAGCCATGTAACACATGTAAATCAAGTCATAGAACTCATTTCAAAGTCCACGTAATCAAATATTAAGATTATTCAACATGCAACAACATTTACGTGGGCTCGGTTGCAAGAAAGGCCTATTTGTCAACATGCAATGATCAAAATCACATTTAGGGCTATAAGGGCATCCACGAGCAGCCTACTAAGCATATAATTCCACACAATATCCGAATGATCAACACGTAGCAAGCTTACCTAGTCATTGGGGTTTCCATTTCGTGCTTACCCGTGTGATTAAACCCTAAGTCAACTCAAAATTAATCTCAAGTCATGCATCATTTAATTCAAACATCCTCAAGTACTCAAAACAGTCCACACAACATCCCAACGCCACAAATCCAAGCATTTAATATCACAAGAGAAGTTACAACAAATTTTCTAAGCATATAACCAAGTGAAACCCTCACTGCAATAGGCTGTTTTCCCACAATCATTAAGACAATAAAACAATCTCCAATTACAGTGAATAAGATGTCAAATTAAAGCTTAATAAGTGAACTAAAATCAGAAACAAACCTTGCATCATTTGGAGTTCGGGATCAATAGTTATAGCCGAAACAGTGGGATAGCACAAAACTGTCCAGGTTTGAACACATTTCAATAATTGACGTTTTTGAGGTCCTTAGGGTCAGATTTAGCCTTAGTCCATTTCTGACAAAAATGTCCAGAACTGAAAAATTTAGCATCACACCAAATTTCATGAATTTTGGACATTATTTACTAAGTCAAATATGGTTCGTTCTACAAGTTGAGTGCATCTGCCAAAACCTGCTTCATTTTTCCAGATTTCCAGATTTGGAC
The DNA here is from genome assembly GCA_037974665.1 of Ehretia macrophylla. Taxonomy (NCBI): domain Eukaryota; kingdom Viridiplantae; phylum Streptophyta; class Magnoliopsida; order Boraginales; family Ehretiaceae; genus Ehretia; species Ehretia macrophylla. Next base: position 28,548,803 of record CM075779.1, on the reverse strand, counting down.
ACATTTTAATGATTTTCCATTTTGAGGACCTTAGCTTGGAAATTAGCTTTGGCCTATTTCTGCGAAAAATGTTTAAAAATGGCAAAACTAGTCACCTACCAATACTCATGAATTTTCAACATCATGTGCCTAGCCAAACGCACCTCGAAACAACAAGTCAGAGAGCTGTCACACAATCCGATTTCACCTATCATCATTTTCAAGCCAAAACCTTGCCATGCATGGTTGAAGAAGCTTAGGAACACACATATATCTCAAATGCAGAAGCAAAGACATACATGTAAGAGCATGCATGTGGATTTTTGAAGGATTTTCAAAAGGTTTTAGCCCTCACCTTAGCAAATCAACAAGAAGATGCACAAAACTTTGATGAAGCTCAAATTCTTCTTCTTCCTTGCTTAGCCGAGATTCCAACTCAATTTTCTCTATTTTTCCTAGATTAGTGGCCAAGCTCTTAGTACATGCATGTGGTTAGAACAAGAAGAAAATAAATGGAAGCTAGGAAACTTACCTAGGCCGAAAATGGTGAGTCAAAAGCTTGCATGTGAGTTTTCTTGCAACCTAGCTAGCTTGGTTGAGTTCCTTTGCTTGTGGCTTGCCTTGATGAACTATGGTATGATGAAGATGAGCTATGAAGGTAAGAAACTCAGCCAAGGCCGAGAGAGAGAGAGAAGAATGAGAGGGAGAGAGAGAAGATTGAGAGGAAAAATGAGAGAAATGACAAAGAATGAAGACTTTTGCAATTCTTGATGCAAGTGGTCGGCCTAGGGCTTAGTAATTCAGCTTTTTTTGTCTTCAAGATGCAATTTGAAATTCCTAGTATGGGCAATGAGGAGTTGGTCGAGTATGGGAAGCTTTTGCAAAGGTTTTTGAGCTAATTTTTATGCATTTGTGTCATAGAGTTGTCATAAGTTGTCTAGAGTTAATTTGAATTGAGCAAGCATGCACAAATACCACCTAGTGGTCGGCCAAGGCTATAACAAATCTGATTTTTTTTGTCATCTATTGGAGTATTATTTAACTGGGTGTTGGAAGTGCAAAAAGAATAAGGAATAAAGAATGAAGAATGCTTAGTGTTTAGTGAAATTTTGTTTCTAGTGAGTTGAATTAGTAATTTAATAATAGTTAGTGGATTTTGTAGGATTAATTAATGACCTAGTGCTTCTTGCAAGATGATTTCTTGATTAGCGTGAGGGCACGCTTTCCTAGGTCTAGGGCACGTACTACGAGGTAGGACACGAATTACGAGATGAATGCACATTTTTCTAGTAAATGCACGTAACCCTAAATGAATGCACGTAATTCAATGCATGGCACACAAAAATGAACACAATTCTTAAACCTAGGTCAAGGCACGCAAATCTAGATTAGGACACACGAAACGAGGTATCGCATGCAAATCGAGGTCGGGCCTCACATCCTCCCTTCCTTGAAAGAATTTCGTCCCGAAATTCAATATTACTATTGAAATAAAGCTGGATATTGCTGCTCCATCTGGTCTCGCCTTTCCCATGTTGCTTCTTTAACTCCATGATGATCCCATAGCAGTTTCACCATTGGTATAGTTTTGTTGCGCAACTCCTGATCTTGCTGGTCTAGGATCCGAATGGGCTTCTCCTCATAAGACAAGTTTTCCCGAAGCTGCAACGGCTCTGGCTCCAAGATATATGACGGATTAGGACGATACTTCCATAGCATTGAAACATGAAAGACGTCGTGAATATTGGAGAGCTTCTGGGGTAGTACCAAGCGATACGCCAATTTGCCAACCTTCTCAATTATCTCAAATGGTCCTACAAACCTCGGGCTCAACTTTCCACCCTTGCCATGTTTAATCAGTCCCCTCCGGGGTGATATCTTCAAGAACACCTTGTCGCCGACCTCAAACTCTAGGCTCCGTCTCCGTCGGTCTGCATAACTCTTCTGCCTGTTTTGGGCGGTAAGCATTCGTTTCCGGATGAGGTGGATATTATCAACAGTCTTCATAAGTTCAGGTAAAAGGGTCGGGTCAAAAGTCTTCGTCTCACCTACTTCATCCCAGTAAATTGGGGATCGACACTTACGTCCATACAACGCCTCAAACGGGGCCATCCCGATAGTGGCCTGATAACTATTAGTATAGGCGAACTCCGCTAGAGATAGATATTTCTCCCAACCTTTCCCGAAGTTTAAAACACATGCCCTCAGCATATCCTCCAGAATCTGAATAGTCCTCTTCGATTGTCCGTCAGTCTAAGGGTGATAAGCCGTGCCGAAACTCAGCTTCATTCCTAAAGCTTCTTGCAATCTCTTCCAAAATCGGGAAGTTAAACGAGGATCCCTATCCGATACAATACTCAGAGGCATCCCGTGCAATCTTACAATCTCCGCCACATACATATCTCCTAATTTCTCAGGACTATCCTCCTTGTTCATCGGTAAGAAGTGCGCCGACTTAGTCAATCTATCCACTATGACCTAAACGGCGTCATGACCCTTTTGTGATCTGGGCAGGTCCATAACAAAGTCCATAGTTATATGTTCCCATTTCCATTGAGGAATCTCCAACGGCTGAAGTAAACCTGCAGGTCGTTGATGTTCCGCTTTGACTCTCTGGCAAGTCAAACACCGTGCCACAAACTCCGCAATTTCTCTTTTCATGTTATTCCACCAATAGTGTTGCTTCAAATCCTGGTACATCTTTGTTCTGCCGGGGTGAATAGTATATCTTGAATTATGGGCTTCTTCAAGAATTTTCTTTTTCAGCTCTGGCTCATAGGGAACACAAATTCGATTCCTAAACCTCCAAACACCATCATCATGAAACTTGAAATATGCGTTGTTTTCTTTAATCTTCTGAAATTGTTGGTCCTTCTGTTGAGCCTCTCGTAACTCAGACAACAAGGTCGATTGAACTTGCGTAGTGGCAAAAAGTAACCCTTTCCGAGTCAATTGTGGTTTCCACAAAAATGCTTCCTCCAACAACTCCTGCACCTTGACTTCCAGTTTTGCCATGCTCGCTTTCCTACATAAGGCATCTGCAACTACATTTGTTTTACCAGGCACATAATTGATTGTCCAGTTATAATCATCCAAAAGCTCCATCCACCGCCTTTGCCTCATATTCAACTCTTTTTGAGAGAACAAGTATTTCAAGCTCTTATGGTCAGTAAACACCTCAAACTTGTTACCCCACAGATAATGCCTCCATTTCTTGAGTGCAAACACAATAGCCGCTAACTCCAAATCATGCGTCGGGTAATTCAATTCATACGGCTTTGGTTTCCTAGAAGCATATGCAATCACCCTTCCATTTTGCATCAATAGACAACCCAATCCTTCTTTTGAAGCATCGCTATAGATTACAAAACCTTGACTTCCTTCAGGCAATGCAAGAACAGGTTCGGTAGTCAATCTTTTCTTCAATTCTTGGAAGCTATTCTCACACTTATCATCCCACACGAACTTTGTTTTCTTTTGAGTGAGCTTTGTAAGCGGTCCTGCAATCTTAGAGAAATCTTTCACAAATCTCCGATAATAGCCGGCTAGACCAAGAAAACGCCAAATCTCCGTAACATTCTCCGGCTTCTTCCAAGACATCACTGCTTCTATCTTTGCTGGATCCACTGCTATTCCCTCTTGGGATATAATATGCCCCAAAAATGCAATCTGCTGCAACCAAAATTCGCGCTTGCTAAACTTTGCATACAATTGATGCTCTTGAAGTTTCTGCAGTACCAACCGCAGATGTTGCTCATGCTCTGCCTCAGATTTCGAGTATACCAAAATGTCATTAATGAAGATCACCACAATTGGTCCAAGTAGGGTTGAAACACCCTGTGCATCAAATCCATAAAAGCTGTAGGGGCATTAGTTAGTCTAAAAGGCATAACTACATATTCATAATGCCCATATCTCGTCCTGAAAGCCGTTTTAGGCACATCTTCCTTTTTGATCCGCAACCGATAATACCCTTGCCTCAAGTCGAGTTTCGAATACACTTTGGCTCCTTGCAGTTGATCAAATAACTCGTCGATCAGGGGAAGTGGGTATTTATTCTCGACAGTCACTTGGTTTAGTCCTCGGTAATCGATGCATAGCCTCAACGTTCCATCTTTCTTCTTTACAAATAGAACTGGCGTACCCCACGGAGAAGAACTTGGTTGAACAAACCCCTTCTTCAACAATCCTTGCAATTGGTCCTTCAATTCTTGTAGTTCGGCTGGTGCCATATGATAGGGAGCTTTAGATATTGGCTGGGCGCCAGGCAGTAACTCTATAACAAACTCAATTTCCCGATTTGGGGGTAAACCGGGTAATTTTTCTGGAAACACATCCGCATAGTCTTTGATCACAGGCATCTCCTCCAACTTAGCTTTGTCCGATGGCCTATTGATGAGGTAAGCTAAGTATCCGCTACACCCTTTTCTCAAGGACTTCACTGCTTTCGTAGATGAAATGATAGAACTCCCGGTGAAATCTCTTTGACCCATTACCTCCAGTATTGGTTGACCAGGTACCCGAAACGTTATAATCTTCGCCCGGCAATCTAGTTGGACATGATGTTTTGCCAACCAATCCATCCCTAAAATGACCTCATAGTCTCGAAAAGGTAATACAATAAGATTGGTTGAGAATTCTCTATCTTTAATTTGGATTTTACATGCTTTACAAGCTGAGCTAGTAACAAGTTTAGAACCCATCGGAGTACCAACTTCTACTTCGTATGGCAAACATACAACTTTCAGTTTCACACGTTCCACACATAAGGGAGTAATAAATGAATGAGTAGCACCTGGATCAATTAGCACCCTAACAAGTTGATTCAGTATGAAGAATGTACCTTCAACAACAGCGGTCTCATCTGGAAGCTCCTCGCACTCAATAGCATAAGCTTGAGCCTGGACTATGGGAACTGGAGTCTTGTATCTACCAGCTGGTTTAACCTAATTCTGTCCTGCCTGCCAGTTAGGGCAATCCTTGATCTGATGCTGATCACTACCATATCTCATACATCGTCCTGACTTCTTCCAGCACTGGGCCTCGGAATGGCCCTTCTTGTCACAATAAGAACAGTTGACAGACTAAGTAGTAGGTGAACTACCTGTGGATCCGCGGGTGGAAGAGGCTGATGGCGCTTTCGTCGGGCCACAGTTATTCACTGGTTTGTTTTGGCTCTGGCCCTGATTGCGACTCTGACTCTGGAATTTCCTCTGCTGACCTGGAGGCTGGTATGGTTTCTTGTTCGGCTGACTCGAACCGGCTCTATCAAGTTTCCTCTTCTCAACTCGGGAAGCAGCAGCAAAGAAAGTAGAATAGGTATCGAAGTCATGAGAAGCCAACTGGTCCTGAATCTCTGGCCTCAATCCAGTAGTAAATTTCCACATCTTCACTTCCGGAGTACTGACCATATATTGAGCATAACGGGATAGTCGGTCAAAACGAGCCTCGTACTGGGCCACCGTCATGTTACCCTGGGTCAAGTGCATGAACTCCTCGATCCGGCTCTGCTTGGAAACTGCAGGTACATATTTCTCCTTAAATGCCTTAACGAAATTACCCCACAAGCGAGGTGTCTGATCAGTTTCCCACAATGCCTCTACAGTGTGCCACCAATGTTCAGCATCCCCGTAAAACAGAAACACAGCAAACTCCACCTTTTCTTCATCTGTATAATCAAGTGGCCTGAAAATCCTCTCGATCTCGGACAACCAAGCCTCAACTTTCTCATCATCAGCTTCCCCGTGGAATTTGGACGGGCGAAAGTCAAGGAACTCCCTCATTTTGCTATGTCTCCCAAGGTTGCTATTATTCATGTTGTTGTTGTTGTTGTTGGCCTCACGTGCATCTTGGCGCTCTATCACTCGTGATACGCGATCCATGGCATTTGCCATCATGTTAAACATAGCTATATCGGGATTAGTTTGATAGGCATCTCCGGTCTCTTGGGGTTCACCGCTCCTATTAGTAGTGCGGGTACTAGGGCCAGCCATCTATAGGCACATATTACGATGCACAATTTATTGAAATACGACAAATAAGAATTTAATGCATAAGGTATGCAACATAACATAGGTACATAAATCTAGAAATAATTAAGACATGTTAAACACTTAAGCACGTAGAATATAGAAGACACATTTAACATTATCACACAATAACATACAAACAAGTCATCCTAATTATCTTAGGGCTCTACCCATGGTCCGAGAGTTAAACCCAGCTTAAGCAATCTAAGCTCTGATACCATTCTTATATAAGGTGTCAAGCCCCAACCCGGCCTATAAAGGTTAGACTAGGGTGTGATCTAACATTCAAGTCATATCACATACTTAACCATTTATGAAGATTTAACACTTAATGTTTTGGCCTAAACTCCAAAATTTTCCAGAAAATCGGTCGCATAACGAATGTAATTGGGCTCTTTGGTTTGACCTAATTCTCTAAACACCTCAAATTTACTATCTCAATTTCATTTCCAACTAGGATTATTATTTACCATCAATTGAAATGCCTACTGGTTATCTCGATGTCTCGTTTGATTAGTAACCTAGCATGATACTATGTCTCGTTCGTTTGTTTATCCTTGTTACAAAAGTACTTGTTGATCCTAGCTTAATAACGTGTACCTGCTTAAGATTTGGTTGGTTCATTTTATTTGGCCCTTACCTAATACTTCATAATCTTATTATAGATACTAGCAGTAATAATAGCAAAACGATCATAGTAGTATCTAGTGTTTGTCTAGTTAATCTCAGTACAAACCAAAATTAGACCCCAAATTACAGCGGGGGTCTTTTACATTACAAACAACAAGCAACATAAAAGAAATAGTCTTCAAGTAGCATGGAGTTCACAAGTAACCATAATCACGTAAAGCACATAAGACAGGCAATCACTCCTAGGAATCATCGTTAGGCACGTCGTCCTCGGGTACATGTTCTTGATCCTCTTCACCTGAGATGATAAAAGAGGGTGAGTCCTTATGAACTCAGCGAGGGGGAACGAGAAATAGGTTTTGAAACTCATTTTCCGGTTCAACTTATGAAAATCCTTTTTGCAAGCATGAATATAACACAATTAAATACAAAATAATAATACAAAAGTAAAAGAACAAAATTACCCGTCTTTTCTCCCCGAGGTCCTCTAGAAACCAAGCGAGAGTACTTATACACATAGTAAAATGATACGGTGAGCTTTTGCTCTCAGTTGTTACGGCCGACTTCAAATCATCCCCTTAACACGCCAAGTGGGTGTACTCCGGATGTACCCTAAAACCTACGACCCAACACTCCGAGGAAGTCTAGCCCCCAAGTGAGAGAGGGAATTGGTACCATAGTAGTCACGGTTGCACCAGCAAGCCCGATGCCGCCCGGTGTGCGTGAACGCTACCATGCCAGAATGAAAGGTTGCAACCTTGTATACAATGCACATTTATGACATTTAATATATCACATTAGGAGGACAACAAAGTAGGTTGCCTCCAGACAGTCATAAGATTGCACATTGACAAGTAAACAAGCGAGACACGAATAGACAAGTAATTTCACTTGAAAAGCATATGAAGTTATATGAACATTAAATGGGCAGCCATGTAACACATGTAAATCAAGTCATATAACTCATTTCAAAGTCCACGTAATCAAATATTAAGATTATTCAACATGCAACAACATCTACGTGGGCTCGGATGCAAGAAAGGCCTATTTGTCAACATGCAATGATCAAAATCACATTTAGGGCTATAAGGGCATCTACGAGCAGCCTACTAAGCATATAATTCCACACAATATACGAATGATCAACACTTAGCAAGCCTACCTAGTCATTGGGGTTTCCATTTCGTGCTTACCCGTGTGATTAAACCCTAAGTCAACTCAAAATCAATCTCAAGTCATGCATCATTTAATTCAAACATCCTCAAGTACTCAAAACAGTCCACACAACATCCCAACGCCACAAATCCAAGCATTTAATATCACAAGAGAAGTTACAACAAATTTTCTAAGCATATAACCAAGTGAAACCCTCACTGCAATAGGCTGTTTTCCCACAATCATTAAGACAAGCAAAAAATCTCCAATTCCAGTGAATAAGATGTAAAATTAAAGCTTAAGAAGTGAACTAAAATCAGAAACAAACCTTGCATCATTTGGAGTTCGGGATCAATAGTTATAGCCGAAACAGTGGGATAGCACAAAACTGTCTAGATTTGCACACATTTCAATAATTGACGTTTTTGAGGTCCTTAGGGTCAGCTTTAGCCTTAGTCCATTTCGGATAAAAATGTCTAGAACCGAAAAATATAGCATCACACCAAATTTCATATATTTTGGACATCATTTACTAAGTCAAATCTGGTTCGTTCTACAAGGTTAGTGCATCTGCCAAAACCTGCTTCATTTTTCCAGATTTCCAGATTTGGACACATTTTAATAATTTGCCATTTTGAGGACCTCAGAGTCGAAATTAGCTTTGGCCTATTTCTTTGAAAAATGTTCAAAACTGGCAAAAATAGTCACCTACCAATTTTCATTCATTTTTAACATCATATTCCTAGCCAAACTCAGCTCGAAACAACAAGTCAGAGAGCTGTCACACAATCCGATTTCACCTATCATCATTTTCAAGCCAAAACCTTGCCATGCATGGTTGAAGAAGCTTAGGAACACACATATATCTCAAATGCAGAAGCAAAGACATACATGTAAGGGCATGCATGTGGATTTTTGAAGGATTTTCAAAGGTTTTAGCCCTCACCTTAGCAAATCAACAAGAAGATGCACAAAACTTTGATGAAGCTCAAATTCTTCTTCTTCCTTGCTTAGCTGAGATTCGAACTCAATTTTCTCTATTTTTCCTAGCTTAGTGGCCAAGCTCTTAGTACATGCATGTGGTTAGAACAAGAAGAAAAGAAATGGAAGCTAGGAAACTTACCAAGGCCAAAAATGGTGAGTCAAAAGCTTGCATGTGAGTTTTCTTGCAACCTAGCTAGCTTGGTTGAGTTCCTTTGCTTATGGCTTGCCTTGATTAACTATGGTATGATGAAGATGAGCTATGAAGGTAAGAAACTCAGCCAAGGCCGAGAGAGAAAGAGAAGAATGAGAGGGAGAGAGAGAAGATTGAGAGGAAAAATGAGAGAAATGACAAAGAATGAAGGCTTTTGCAATTCTTGATGCAAGTGGTCGGCCTAGGGCCTAGTAATTCAGCTTTTTTTTGTCTTCAAGATGCAATTTGAAATTCCTAGTATGGGCAAAGAGGAGTTGGTCGAGTATGGGAAGCTTTTGCAAAGGTTTTTGAGCTAATTTTTATGCATTTGTGTCATAGAGTTGTCATAAGTTGTCTAGAGTTAATTTGAATTGAGCAAGCATGCAAAAATACCACCTAGTGGTCGGCCAAGGCTATAGAAAATCTGATTTTTTTGTCATCTATTGGAGTATTATTTAATTGGGTGTTGGAAGTGCAAAAAGAATAAGGAATAAAGAATGAAGAATGCTTAGTGTTTAGTGAAATTTTGTTTTCTAGTGAGTTGAATTAGTAATTTAATAATAGTTAGTGGATTTTGTAAGATTAATTAATGACCTAGTGCTTCGTGCAAGATGCTTTCTTGATTAGCGTGAAGGCACGCTTTCCTTGGTCTAGGGCACGCAATACGAGGTAGGACACGAACTACGAGCCGAATGCACGTTTTTGTAGTAAATGCACGCAACCCTAAATGAATGCACGTAATTCAATGCATGGCACACAAAAACGAACACAATTCTTAAACCTAGGTCAAGGCACGCAAATCTAGGTTAGGGCACACGAAACGAGGTATCACACGCAAATCGAGGTCGGGCCTTACAAAGACAACTTTGCCTCACGTAGAGGCTGGGCCCATAAACCGAGGGCGTGGGGCTTGGGACCAGGTCTCCGTTGCTCTGGTGACCATAACTTTTGATCCGCAAGGAGTTACGTGGCGCACAGCATACCGTTGGAAAGCTCTCCGAGAACTCTACGACGAGGGCAGCAAGCCTTCTCAGCTGCACCTATTTTTGGAGCCCAAATTCTAATGTTTTCATCAGTTTCGGGACACTTTTCTTCTTTTGCGCTGTTTTTTCGTCCCAGATCGTACGTCGTGAGCCGCGAAAAGGATGACAACCTAATCCCTCACATTTCTATTACAGAATGCCACGACAACTTGGGCAAGACAATTTCGCCACACGTAGAGGCTGGGCTCGCAAACCGAGGGTGTGGGGCTTAGGACCAGGTCTCCGTCGCTCCGGTGCCCATAACTTTTGATCCGTAAGGAGTTACGGGTCACACAACATACCGTTGGAAAGCTCTCCGAGAGCTCTACTACTGAGGCATCAAACCTGCTGGGATGCGCCTATTTTCGGAGCCCAAAATCGAACGTTTTCATTAGTTTTGGGAAACTTTTCTTCTTTTACGCTATGTTTCCATCTTGGATTGTACGTCATGAGCCGCAAAACGGACGACAAACCAAGGGCGTGGGGCTTCAGACCAGGTATCCGTCACTTCGGTGTCCATAAATTTTGATCCGTAAGGAGTTACGCGACGCATAGCATACTGTTGAAAAGCTATCCGAGAGCTCTACGATAGGGGCAGCAAGCCTGCTCGGTTGTACCTATTTTTGGAGCCCAAAATTGAACTTTAACATTAGTTTCGGGACATTTTTCTTCTTTTACACTGTTTTCCATCCAAGATCGTACGTCGTGAGCCGCGAAAAGGACGACAGCCTATTCCATCACATTTCTATTACCGAATCCCACGACACCTTTGGCAAGACAACTTCGCTTCACGTTGAGGCTGGGCCCGCAAACAGAGGGCGTGGGGCTTGGGACCAGGTCTCCGTCGCTCCGGTGCCTATAACTTTTGATCCGCAAGGAGTTACGCGGCGTACAACAAACCGTTGGAAAGCTCTTTGAGAGCTCTACGATAGGGGCAGCAAGCCTGCTCGGCTGCGCCTGTTTTCGAAGCCCAAAATTGAACATTTTCATCAATTTTGGGACACTTTTCTTCTTTTGCGCTGTTTTTTCATCCCGGATCATACGTCGTGAGCTGCAAATAGGACGACAACCTAATCCATCAAAATTTCTATTACCGAATCCCATGGAACCTTGAGCATGACAACTTTGCCTCACGTAGAGGCTGGGCCTACAAACCGAGGGTGTGGGGCTTGGGACCAGGTCTTCGTCGCTCCGGTACCCATAACTTTTGATCTGTAAGGAGTTACGCGGCGCACAGCATACCGTTGGAAAGCTCTCTGAGAGCTCTACGACGGGGGCAGCAAGCCTTCTCGGCTACGCGTGTTTTTGGAGCACAAAATTGAACGTTTTCATCAGTTTCGGGACAGTTGTATTCTTTTACGCTATTTTTCTATCCCGAATCGTACGTCGTGAGCCGCGAAATGGACGACAACCTAATTCTTCACATTTCTATTACCGAATCCCACGGCATCTAGGGCAAGACAACTTCACTTAACGTAGAGGCTGGGCCCGCAAATTGAGGGCGTGGGGCTTGTGACCAGGTATCCGTCACTCCGGTGCCCATAACTTTTGATCCGTAATGCGATACGCGGCGCATAGCATAACGTTGAAAAGCTCTCTGAGAGCTCTACGACTGGGACAACAAGTCTACTGGGCTGCACCCATTTTCGAAGCCCAAAATGGGACGTTTTCATCAGTTTCGGGACATTTTTCTTCTTTTACGCTGTTTTTCCGTCCCGGATCGTACATCGTGAGCCGCAAAACGGACGACAGCCTAATCCATCACATTTCTATTACCGAATCCCATGCCACCTTGGGCAAGACAATTTCACTTCACGTAGAGGCTGGGCCCGTAAACCGAGGGCGTAGGGCTTGTGACCAGGTATCCGTCACTCCGGTGCCCATAACCTTTGATCCGTAAGGAGTTACGCGGCGCACAACATACTGTTGAAAAGCTCTCCGTGAGCTCTACGAGGGGGCAGCAAACCTGCTCAGTTGCTGTCACGCCTCAACTCGACCTATAGAGGTTAGACTAGGGAGTGATCTAACATTCAAGTCATTTCACGTACTTAATTGTTCATGAAGATTTAACACATAACGTTTAGCCTAAACTCCACAAATTCTCCAGAAAACCGGTGGCATAAAGGCTGTAATTGGGCTCTTTAGTTTGACCTAATTCTCTAAACGCCTCAAAACTTTCAATCTCAAGTTCATTTCCAACTAAGGTTACTATTTATCACCAATTGGGGTGCCTACTAGTTATCTCGAAGCCTCGTTTGACTAATAACCTAGCATGATACTATGTCTCATTTATTTGTCAATCTAGTTACACCGGTACCTGTTGATCTTAGCTTAACAATGAGTTCCTGCTTAAGATTGGATAAATTCATTTTATTTAACTCTTATCTAGTACTTCATAAGTCTGTGATAGATACTAAACCAAAGTAGCGATAGCAGAATGACCAGAAGAGTGTGTACCTAGTTATGATCAGTACAAGCCAAAATTAGACCCCAAATTACAACGGGGGTCATTTACAATACAACAACAAGCAACATATGAAATAGTCTTCAAGCAACATATCGTTCACAAAATGGCCATAGTCAAGTAAGGCACGTAGGGTAAGCAATCATTCCAAGGAGTCATCAATAGACACGTTATCCTCGGGTACCTGTTCCTGGTCTTCTTCACCTGAGATGATAAAAGAGGGTGAGTCCTTATGAACTCAGCGAGGGGGAACGAGAAATACGTTTTGAAACTCTTTTTCCGGTTAACTTATGAAAAACCCTTTTTTGAAAACATGTCACGTATTACAAGTAAGAAGGTATGCAAGTATAAGAATCAAATTGAGCAACAGATACAATTACCAATCATTTCAAGGATACGGTGAGCATTTGCTCTCAATATCAATTTCGATACAATTGTTGCGACCGACTTCAATAATCCACTTATCGCTCCCATTTGGGTGTACTCCGGATGTACCCCTAAAATCTACGACCCAACTCTCCGAGGGTGGAATACCAAGTGGGAGAGGGAATTGGACCATGGTAGTCACGGTAGCACCGGCAAGCCCGATGCCTCCTGACGTGCGTGAAACGCTACCATGCCACAATAAAAGGTTGCAACCTTGTATGCAATGCACATTTATAACATTTAACATATCACATTAGGAGGACAACAAAGTAGGTTGCCTCCGAGCAGTTATAAGATCACACGTTGACAAGTAAACACACAAGGCATGCTATGACAAGTAATTTCACTTGTAACGCACATGGAGTTACATGAATATTAAACGGACAGCCATGTAACACATGTGAATCAAGTCATATAACTCATTTCGGGGTTCACGCAATCAAATAATAAGGTCATACAACATGCAATGACATCTACGTGGGACCGGCTGCAAGAAAGGTCTACCTGTCAACATGTAATAATCGAAATCACATTTAGGGCTATAAGGGCAACTACGGGCAGCCCCCTAATTACATAATTAGACATGATAACCATAGGATCAACACTTAGCGCGTTTTCATAGTCACTAGGGTTTCAATTCATGCTTACCCGTGCGATTAAGTCACAAGTTGTAACGTAATTAAACTCAAGCCATGCATCAATTAATTAAAACACCCTCAATCATCCAAAACAGTCCACACAACATCCAAGTGCCACAATCCCAAGCATTTAATACAACGAGAGAAGTTACAATAATTTTCAAAGCATATCACTAAACAAAAATCTCACTACAATGGTCTGTTTTCCCACAATCATTTAGACAAGCAAACAATCTCCAACTCCAGTGAGCAATATGTCAAATTAAATCTTAAGGAGTGAACTAAATCCAAAAACAAACCTCGCATCATTTGGAGTTCGGGTTCAAGAGTTATAGCCAAAACCATGAGACTACGCAAAACTGTCCAGATTTGTGCACATTTCAATACTTGTCGTTTTTTAGGATCTTAGGGTCAGATTTAGCCTTAGTCTATTTTTGAAAAAAAATGTCCAGAACTGAAAATTCTAGCAATCTACCAAATTTCATGCATTTTAGATATCAATTTCTAAGTCAAAACTGGTTCGTTCTACAAGGACAGTGAACTGCCAAAAACCTGCTTCATTTTCCAGACTTTCCAGATTTTCCAGATTTAGACACCTTTCGATGTTTTGCCATTTTGGAGACTTTAGAGTCAAAATTGGCATTGGCCTATTTCTATGAAAAATTCTCATAACTGACAAAACTAGGCACCTACCAATTTTCACGCATTTTCAACATCATTTACCATGTCGAATTCACTTCGCTCCAACAAGTCAGAAAACTGCCATTGACGCGATTTCACCTATCTTCAAATTCTAGCCAAATATTTTGCCATGCATGGTTACAAAAGCTCATGTGCACACACATACCACAAGTACAGAGGCAAAAATAGACATATGAAGGCATGCATGTGGATTTCGAAAGCTTTTAAAAAGGATTAACCCTCACCTTAGCAACTTTATCAACAAAGGATGCTCAAAACTATTGGAGATGCACAAATGGTGTTCTCTCCTTGTTTGGCCGAGGGATATTGCTTGATTTCCTTAATTCCTAGCTAAGTTACCATGTCCTTAGTATGTGCATGTGGTTAGAACAAAATGAAATGAAATAGAAGCTATCAACATACCTAAGGGTTGAATGAGTGTTCTATGAGCTTGCATGCATGTTTCTTTGCTTCTAGCTTGCTTGGTCGAGTTCCTTAGTGGCTTGAACGTCTTGATGAACCTTAGGATGATGAGCTTAGGCTATGGAGACTAAAATTGCAGCCAAGGCCGAGAGAGAGAGAGAGGAAATGAGAGAGTGAGAGAATGAGAGAAAGAAATGAAAAGCTTTGAAGAGTTTTGATGCTTTGAATGCATGTGTCGGCTATGGGCTTGTAAAATTCTGATTTTTGTGTCTTCAAGAGCATGTTTTGAATCACCTTAGCATGGGCAATTGAGTGTGTCGAGAATGTGGAGCTTTGGTTTCATTTTTTATGCATTTTTTTGAAGTGATTTGTCATAGTTTGTCTTGGAATGATTTTTGAAATTGCAAAGCATGCCAATCTCTTCACATGGTTGGCCAAAGCATTGCTCAATTCTGAATTTTTGTCATGTTTTGAGCATTATTTAATTGAGTGTGCTTGGAACATGTAAAAAGAATGAAGAATAAAGAATAGGAATGTTTAGCTTTTTGTGAGATTTTGTCTTCTAGTGCATTGACTTAGCATTTTAATATTAGTTAGTGGAATTTGTGGGATTAATTAATGATCTAGTGCTTCGTGTAAGATGTTTTCAAGATTAGCGTGTGGGCACACTTTTCGAGGTTTAGGGCACGCACTACAAGATAAGGCACGAACTACAAGACGAATGCACACAACCCTAAATGAATGCACGTAATTCGATGCAAGGCACATAAAACAAAACACGACTCTTAAACCTAGGTCAAGGCACGCAAATCTAGGTTAGGGTACACGAAATGAGGTATTGCAAGCAAATCGAGGTGGGGCCTCATAGCTGCACCCATTTTCGGTGCCTAAAATTGAACGTTTTCATCAGTTTCAGGACACTTTTCTTCTTTTATGCTGTTTTTTCGTCGCAAATCGTACGTCGTGAGCAGCGAAACGGATGACAATCTAATCCATCACATTTCTATTACTGAATCCCAAGGCACCTTGGGCAAGACAACTTCACTTCACGTAGAGGCTGGACCCGCAAACCGAGGGCGTGGGGCTTGTGACCAGGTATCCGTCGCTTCGGTGTCCATAACTTTTGACCCGTAAGAAGTTACGTGGCGCAAAGCATACCGTTGGAAAGCAATCCGAGAGCTCTACGACGAGGGCAGCAAGCCTGCTCGACTGTGCCTATTTTTGGAGCCCAAAATCGAACGTTTTCATCAGTTTCGAGACACTTTTCTTCTTTTACACTGTTTTTCCATCCCGGATCGTACGTCGTGAATAGAGAAAAGGATGACAACCTAATCCATCACATTTCTATTACCGAATCCCACAGCACCTTGGGCAAGACAACTTCACTTCACGTAGAGGTTGGGCCCGCAAACAGAGGGCGTGGGGCTTGGGACCAGGTCTCCGTCGCTCCGGTGCCCATAACTTTTGATCCGTAAGGAGTTACGCAGCGCACAACATACCATTGGAAAGCTATCTGAGAACTTTACGACGGGGCAGCAACCCTGCTCGGTTGTACCTATTTTTGGAGCCCAAAATTGAACATTTACATCAGTTTTAGGACACTTTTCTTCTTTTGCGTTGTTTTTTCATCCCAGATCGTACGTCGTGAGCTGCGAATAGGATGATAACCTAATCCATCACATTTCTATTACCAAATCCCACGACACCTTGGGCAAGACAACTTCGCTTCACGTAGAGGCTGGGCCCGCAAACAGAGGGCGTGGGGCTTGGGACCAGGTCTCCGTCGCTCCGGTGCCCATAACTTTTGATCCGTAAGGAGTTACGCGGCGTACAACATACCGTTGGAAATCTCTCCGAGAGCTCTACGAAGGGTGCAGCAATCTTGCTCGGCTGTGCTTGTTTTCGGAGCCCAAAATTGAACATTTGCATCAGTTCGGGGACACTTTTCTTCTTTTGCACTATTTTTTCATCCCGGATTGTACGTCGTGAGCCGCGAATAGGACCAAAACCTAATCTATCGAAATTTCTATTACCAAATCCCAAGGCACCTTGGGCAAGACAACTTTGCCTCACGTAGAGGCTGGGCCCCCAAACTGAGGGCGTAGGGCTTGGGACTAGGCCTTCGTCGCTTCAGTGCCCATAACTTTTGATCCGCAAAGTGTTACGCGGTGCATAGCATACCGTTGGAAAGCTCTCCGAGAGCTCTAGGACTGTGACTGCAAGCCTACTCGGCTGCGCCTATTTTTGGAGCCCAAAATTGAACGTTTTCGCCAGTTTCGGGACACTTTTCTTCTTTTACGCTATTTTTTCGTCCCGAATCGTACGTCGTGAGCCGTGAACAAGACGACAACTTAATCCATCACATTTTTATTACCGAATCCCATGGCATATTGGGCAAGACAACTTAACTTCACATAGAGGCTGGGCCCGCAAACCGAGGGCGTGGGGCTTGTGACCAGGTATCCGTCGCATCGGTATCCATAACTTTTGATCCGGAAGGAGTTACGCGGCGCACAGCATACCGTTAGAAAGCTATTCGAGAGCTCTACGATGCGGGCAGTAAGCCTACTCGGCTGTGCCTATTTTTGGAGCCCAAAATCGAACATTTACATCAGTTTTGGGACGCTTTTCTTCTTTTGCACTGTTTTTTCGTCCCGGATCGTACGTCGTGAGTGGCGAAAAGGACGACAACCAAGTCCCTCACCTTTCTATTACAGAATACCACAGCCACTTGGGCAAGACAACTTCGCCTCACGTAGAGGCTGGGCTCGCAAACCGAGGGCGTGGGGCTTGGGACCAGGTCTTCATCGCTCCGGTGCCCATAACTTTTGATTCGTAAGGAGTTACGCGTCGTACAGCATACCATTGGAAAGCTCTCTGAGATCTCTACGACTATAGCAGCAAGCCTGCTCAGCTGCCCCTATTTTTGGTGCCCAAAATTGGACGTTTTCAACAGTTTCGGGATACTTCTATTGTTTTACGCTGTTTTTTCATCCCGAATCGTACGTCGTGAGCCGCATAAAGAATGACAACCTAATCCATCACATTTCTATTACCGAATCCCATGGCACATTGGGCAAGACAACTTCACTTCACGTAGAGGCTGGGCCTGCAAACCGAGGGTGTGGGGCTTGTGACCAAGTATCCGTCGCATCGGTATCCATAACTGTTGATCCGGAAGTAGTTATGAGGCGCACATCATACTGTTAAAAATTTATTCGAGAGCTCTACGACGCGGGCAGCAAGCCTGCTCGGCTGTGCCTGTTTTGGAGCCCAAAATCGAACGTTTTCATTAGTTTCAGGACACTTTTTTTCTTTTACACTATTTTTTCGTCCCGGATCGTACGTCGTGAGCCGCGAAAAGGACGACTGCCTATTCCATCACATTTCTATGACCGAATCCCATGGTACCTTTGTGAGGCTTGACCTTGATTTGCGTGCGATACCTCATTTCGTGCGCCCTCACCTAGATTTGTGTGCCTTGACCTAGATTTAAGAATCGTGTTTCGTTTTGTGTGTGTTGCATTGAATTATGTGCATTTATTTAGGGTTGCGTGCATTTACTTAGAAAACATGCATTCGTCTCGTAGTTCGTGCCTTGTCTCATGGTACGTGCCCTAAACCTAGGAAAGCGTGCCTATGCCCTCACGCTAATCAAGAAAGCATCTTACACGAAGCACTAGGTCATTAATTAATCCTACAAATCCCACTAACTAATATTAAATTACTAATTCAACCCACTAGAAGACAATATCTCACAAAAAGCTAGACATTCTTATTCTTTATTCCTTATTCTTTTGCACTTTCCAAACACACAATTAAATAATGCTCAAAAGATGACAAAGATTCAGCATTTTTCAAGCCTTGGCCGACCATGTAGGAGCATGTGATCAAGCTTTGCAATTTCAAAGTTCATGCTTAGACAAGTTATGACACAAATGCATAAAAATAACCAAAAACCCTACCCAATGCACCCATATTCTTGACCCATTCTCTTGCCATGCTAGAGGATTCAAAAATCATGCTTCTTGAAGAAACAAATCTGAAAATTACAAGGCCCTAGGCCGACACAACATCATATTCCTCAAAGCCTTTCGTTTTTCCTTCATTCTTTCTTTCTCACATTTCCCTCTCTCTCTCTCTCTCATTTCTTCTCTCTCTCTCTCGGCCTTGGCTAAGTTTCTACTCTCCATAGCTAATTTCTTCACCCTAAGGCTCTTCAAGACTTCCAAGCAACCAAGGAACTCGACCAAGCAAAGCTAGGAGCAAAGAAATGCACATGCAAGCCTTTAGCACTTCCATTTCGGTTTAGGTGAGTTTGCTAGCTTCCATTTCTTTTCTTCTTGTTCTAACCACATGCACCTACTAAGAACTTGGTTACTAAGCTAGGAAATTTGAGAAAAATCAAGTGGTGTCTCGGCTAAGCAAGGAAAAGAATCAATCTTGTGCAACCATCAAGAGTCTTGTGCATCTTCTTGTTGTTTTGCTAAGGTGAGGGCTAAAACTTCTTGAAAATCTTTCAAAAGACCACATGCATGCCTTAAATGTATATCTTTACTTCTGTACTTGAGATATATGTGTGTTCATGAGCTTTTATAAACATGCATGGCAAGATATTTGACTAAAATGTGATGTTGGATGAAATCGCGTATGGGACAGTTTTCTGCCTTGTTGGTGCGATGTGATTTGGGCTAGGTAAATGATGTTGAAAATGTGTGAAAATTGGTAGTTAACTAGGTTTGCCAGTTCTGAACAGTTTTCATAGAAATAGGCCAAAGCTAATTTTGACTCTAAGGTCCTAAAAATGGCAAATTATTAAACTGTGTCCAAATCTGGAAAGTCTGGAAAAATGAAGCAGGTTTTGGCAAATTCACTGACCTTGTAGAACGAACAAGTTTTGACTTAGTAAATGATATCCAAAATGCATGAAATTTGGTGTTCTGATATATTTGTCAGTTCTGGACATTTTTGTCAGAAATGGACTAAGTCTAAATCTGACTCTAAGGCCCTAAAAAATGACAAGTATTGAAATGTGTGCAAATCTGGACAGTTTTGTGTAGTCTCACTGTTTTGGCTATAACTATTGAACCCGAACTCCAAATGATGCGATGTTTATTTCTGAATTTAGTTCACTCCTTAAGATTTAATTTGACATATTGTTCACTCAAATTGGAGATTGTTGGCTTGTCTTAATGATTGTGAGAAAACAGTCCATTGCAGTGAGAGTTTCACTTGGTGAAATGCTTAGAAAAATTATTGTAACTTCTTTTGTTGTATTAAATGCTTGGGATTGTGGCATTTGGATGTTGTGTGGACTGTTTTGAATGCTTGAGGGTGTTGGAATTAATCAATGCATGGCTTGATCTTAATTACGAGATGACTTGGGGTTTAATCACACGGGTAAGCACGAATTGAAACCCTAGTAACTAGGTAAACTCGCTAAGTGTTGATCTTATGGATATTTTTTTTGATTATGTGTTTAGTAGTCTGCCCGTAGTTGCCCTTATAGCCCTAAATATGATTTCGATGATTACATGTTGATAAGTAGGCTTTTCTTGCACCCGATCCCACATAGATGTCGTTGCATGATGAATAATCTTATTATTTGATTACGTGAACTTTGAAATGAGTTATATGACTTGATTTACGTGCATTACATGGCTTCCCGTTTAATGTTCATATAACTTCATGTGCTTTTCAAGTGAAATTACTTGTCTTATCGTGCCTCGCGTGTTTAACTGTCAATGTGCAATTTTATGACTGCTCGGAGGCAACCTACTTTGTTGTCCTCCATATGTGATATATTAAATGTCATAAATGTGCATTGCATACAAGGTTGCAACCTTTCATTCTGGCGTGGTAGCGTTGACGCACACTGGGCGGCATCGGGCTTGCCGGTGCAACCGTGACTACCATTGTCCAATTTCCTCTCTCGCTTGGGGGCTAGACTTCCTCGGAGAGTGGGGTCGTAGGATTTCGGGGTACATCCGAAGTACACCCATTTGGCATGATAAGGGGATGATTTGAAGTCGGCTGCAACAACTGATACTGACATGAACTGAGAGCAAAAGCTCACCGTATCCTTTTCACTATGTGTATAAGTACTCTCGCTTGGTTCCTAGAGGACCTCGGGGAGGAAAGACGGGTAATTGTGTTCCTTTACTTTTATATTATGTTATGTACTTACTTGTGATATATTCATGCTTGCAAAAGGGCTTTCATAAGTTGAACCAGAAAATAAGTTTCAAAACTTATTTCTCGTTCCCCCTCACTGAGTTCATAAGGACTCACCCTCTTTTATCATCTCAGGTGAAGAAAACCAAGAACAGGTACCCGAGGACGACGTGCCTAATTATGATCCCTTGGAATGATTGCTTGTCCTACGTACCTTGCTTGATTATGGCCATTTGTGAAAACTATGTTGCTTGAAGACTATTTCATTTCTTAAGATGTTTGTCGTTGTATTGTAAAAGACCCCCGTTGTAATTTGGGGTCTAATTTTGGTTTGTATTGATAATAACTAGATAGACACTACTGTGGTCGTTTTGCTATCGTTATTGGTTAGTATCTATCATAGGATTATGAAGTATCAGGTAGGGATTAAGTAAAATGAACCCATCTAATCTTAAGCAGGTACTCATTGATAAGCTAAGATCAACAGGTACGTTTGTAACGAGGATTAACAAATAAACGAGGCATAGTATCATACTAGGTTATTAATCAAATGAGACTTCGAGACAACTAGTAGTGTTTCAATTGATGAATAGTAATCTTTGTTGGAAATGAAATTGAGATTGGAAATTTTGAGGCGTTTAGAGAACTAGGTCAAACTAAAGAGCCCAATTACAGCCGTTATGCTGCCGGTTTTCTGGAAAAATTGTGGAGTCTAGGCTAAACGTTAAGTGTTAAACTTTCATTAACAGTTAAGTACGAGATATGACTTGAATGTTTAGATCACACCCTAGTCTAACCTTATAGGCCGGGTTGGGGCGTGACAACCTTGGGCAAGACAACTTCACTTCACGTAGAGGCTAGACCCGCAAACAGTGGGCGTGGGGCTTGGGACCAAGTCTCCGTCGCTCCGGTACCCATAACTTTTGATCCGTAAGGAGTTATGCGGCACACAGCAAACTGTTGGAAAGCTCTCCGAGAGCTCTACTACGGGGGCAGCAAGCCTGCTTGGCTGCGCCTATTTTTAGAGCCCAAAATCGAACATTTTCATCAATTTCGGAACACTTTTCTTCTTTTGCACTATTTTTTAATCTCGGATCGTACGTCGTGAGCCGCGAATAGGACGACAACCTAATCCATCAAAATTTCTATTACCGAATCCCATGGCACCTTGGGCAAGACAACTTTGCCTCACGTAGAGGCTGGGCCCGCAAACTGAGGGCGTGGGGCTTGGGACCAGGTCTCCGTCGCTCCGGTGCCCATAACTTTTGATTCGTAAGGAGTTATGCGGCGCACAGCATACCGTTGGAAAGTTCTTCGAGAGCTCTACGACGGGGGCAGCAAGCCTGCTCGGATGCGCCTATTTTCGGAGCACAAAATCAAACGTTTTCATCAGTTTCGGGACATTTTAATTCTTTTACGCTGTTTTTCCATCCCGAATCATACGTCGTGAGCCACAAAACGGGCGACAACCTAATCCATCACATTTCAATTACTGAATCCCACGACACCTAGGGCAAGACAACTTCACTTCACGCAGAGGCTGGGCCAACAAACCGAGGGCGTGGGGCTAGTGACCAGGTGTCCGTTGCTCCGGTGCCCATAACTTTTGATCCGTAAGGAGTTACGCGGCGCACAGTATACCGTTGGAAAGCTCTTCGAGAGCTCTACGACTGGGGTAGCAAGCCAGCTTAGCTGCACCCATTTTCTGAGCCCAGAATTGAACGTTTTCATCTATTTCGGGACACTTTTCTTCTTTTGCGCTGTTTTTCCGTCCCGGATCGTAAATCGTGAGCCGCGAAAAGGACGACAACCTAATCCCTTACATTTCTATTACAGAATGCCACGACTACTTGGGCAAGACAACTTCGCCTTACATAGAGGCTGGGCTCACAAACCGAGGGTATAGGACTTGGGACCAGGTCTCCGTCGCTCTGGTGCCCATAAATTTTGATCCGTAAGGCGTTACGCAGCGCACAGCATACTGTTGAAAATCTATCCAAGAGCTCTACGACGGGGGCAGCAAGCCTTCTCGGCTGTGCCTGTTTTTGGAGCCCAAAATCAAACATTTTCATCAGTTTCGAGACACTTTTCTTCTTTTACATTTTTTTTTCGTCCTGGATCGTACGTCGTGAGCAGCGAAAAGGACGACAACCTAATCCATCACATTTCTATTACCGAATCCCACGACACCTTGGGCAAGACAACTTCGCTTCATGTAGAGGCTAGACCCGCAAACAGAGGGCGTGGGGCTTGGGACCAGGTCTCCGTCGCTTCGGTGCCCATAACTTTTGATCCATAAGGAGTTACGAGGCACACAGTATACTGTTAGAAAGCTATCCGAGAGCTCTACGATGGGGGCAGCAAGCCTTCTTGGCTGTGCCTATTTTCGGAGCCCAAAATTGAACATTTACATCAGTTTCAGGACACTTTTCTTCTTTTGTGCTGTTTTTTCATCCCGGATCGTACGTCATGAGCCGCGAATAGGACGACAACCTAATCCATCACATTTCTATTACCGAATCCCACTGCACATTGGGCAAGACAACTTTACCTCACGCAGAGGCTGGGCCCGCAAACCCAGGGCGTGGGGCTTGGGACTAGGTATTCGTCGCTCAGGTGCCCATAACTTTTGATCCGTAAGGAGTTACGCGGCGCACAGCATACCGTTGGAAAGCTCTCCGAGAGCTCTACGATGTGGGCAGCAAGCTCGCTTTGCTGTGCCTATTTTCAGAGCCCAAAATTGAATATTTTCATCAGTTTCGGGACACTTTTCTTCTTTTGCGCTATTTTTTCGTCCCATATCGTACGTCTTGAGCCACGAAAAGGACAACAACCTAATCCATCACATTTTTATTACTGAATCCCATGGCACCTTGGGCAAGATAATTTCGCTTCATGTAGAGGCTAGTCCCGTAAACAGAGGGCGTGGGGCTTGGGACCAAGTCTCAGTCGCTCCGGTCCCCAAAACTTTTGATCCGTAAGGAGTTACGCGGCGCACAGTATACCGCTGGAAAGCTCTCCGAGAGCTCTACGACGGGTGCAACAAGCTTGCTCGGCTGCGCCTGTTTTCGGAGCCCAAAATTGAACATTTTCATCAGTTTCGGGACACATTTCTTCTTTTGCACTATTTTTTCATCCCAGATTGTACGCCGTGAGCCGCGAATAGGACGACAACCTAATCCATAGAAATTTCTATTACTGAATCCCACGGCACCTTGGGCAAGACAACTTTGCCTCACGTAGAGGCTGGGCCCGCAAACCGAGGGCGTGGGGCTTGGGACTAGGTCTCCATCGCTCCGGTGTCCATAACTTTTGATCCGCAAGGAGTTACGCTGCGCACAGCATACCGTTGGTAAGCTCTTCGAGAGCTCTACGATGGGGTAGAAAGCCTGCTCAGCTGTGAATATTTTCGGAGACCAAAATCAAACGTTTTCATCAGTTTCGGGACACATTTCTTCTTTTATGCTGTTTTTCAATCTCGGATTGTACGTCGTGAACGGGGAAAAGGACTACAACCTAATCCCTCACATTTCTATTATAGAATGCCACGGCCACTTGGGCAAGACAACTTCGCCTCACGTAGAGGCTGGGCTCGCAAACCAAGGGTATGAGGCTTGGGACCAGGTCTCCGTCGCTCCCGTGCCCATAACTTTTGATCCGTAAGGAGTTACGCGTCGCACAGCATACCGTTGGAAAGCTCTCCGAGAGCTCTACAACTGTGGCAGCGACCCTGCTCGGCTGCGCCTGTTTTCAGAGCCCAAAATTGAACGTTTTCACCAGTTTTGGGACACTTTTCTTCTCGCTATTTTTCGGCCCCGGATCGTGCGTCGTGAGCCGCAAAAAGGATGACAACCTAATCCATCACATTTCTATTACCGAATCCCATGACACATTGGGCAAGACAACTTCACTTCACGTAGAGGTTGGGCCTGGAAACCAAGGGCGTAGGGCTTCTGACCAGGTATCCGTCGCTCCGGTGCTCATAACTTTTGATCCGTAAGGAGTTACGCGGTGCACAACATACCGTTGGAAAGCACTCCGAGAGCTCTACGACGGGGTCAGCAAGCCTGCTCGGCTACACCCATTTTTGGAGCCCAAAATCGAATGTTTTTAGCAATTTTTCCGTCCCAGATCGTATGTCGTGAGCCGCGAAATGGATGACAACTTAATCCATCACATTTCTATTACCAAATCCCACGACACCTTGGGCAAGACAACTTCACTTCACGTAGAGGCTGGGCCTGCAAACCGAGGGCGTGGGGCTTGTGGCCAAGTATCCGTCGCATCGGTGTCCACAACTTTTGATCCATAAGGTGTTACGCACCGCACAACATACCGTTAGAAAGCTATACGAGAGCTCTACGACACGGACAGCAAGCCTGCTTGGCTGTTCCTATTTTTGGAGCCCAAAATTGAATATTTTCATCAGTTTCGAGACATTTTTCTTCTTTTTCGTTGTTTTTCCGTCCCGGATCGTACCTCGTGAGCCGCGAAAAGGACGACAACCTAATCCATCACATTTCTATTACCGAATCCCATGGCACCTTAGGCAAGACAACTTCGCTTCACATAGAGGCTGGGCCCGCAAACAGAGGGCGTGGGGCTTCGGACCAGGTCTCCGTCGCTCCGGTGCCCATAACTTTTGATCTGTAAGGAGTTACGAGGCGCATAACATACCGTTGGAAAGTTCTCCGAGAGCTCTACAACAGGGGCAGAAAGTCTACTCGGATGCGCCTATTTTCGGAGCCCAAAATTGAACATTTTCATCAGTTTTGGGACACTTTTCTTCTTTTGCGATATTTTTTCAGCCCGGATCGTACGTCGTGAGCCGCGAATAGGACCACAACCTAATCCATCAAAATTTTTATTATCGAATCCTACGGTACCTTGGGCAAGACAACTTTGCCTCACGTAGAGACTAGGCCTGCAAACCAAGGACGTGGGGCTTTGGACCAGGTTTCCGTCACTCTGGTGCCCATAACTTTTGATCTGTAAGGAGTTACGTGGCGCAGAGCATATCGTTAGAAAGCTCTCCGAGAGCTCTACGACGGGCGCAATAAGCCTGCTCAGCTGCGCCTATTTTCAGCATACCGTTAGAAAGCTCTCATCAGTTTCAGGACACTTTTCTTTTTTTGCGCTGTTTTTCCGTCCCGGACCGTACATCGTGAGCCGTGAAAACGACGACAACCTAATCCATCACATTTCTATTATAGAATACCACGACAACTTGCGCAAGACAACTTCGCCTCACGTAGAGGATGGGCTCGCAAACCGAGTGCGTGGGGCTTGAGACTAGGTCTCCGTCACTCTGGTGCACATAACTTTTGATTTGGAATGAGTTACGTGTTGTACAACATACTGTTGGAAAGCTTTCCGAGAGCTCTACGACTATGGCAGCAAGCCTACTCGGTTGCTCCTGTTTTTGGATGCCAAAATCAAACGCTTTTATCAGTTTTGGGACACTTTTCTCTTTTTACGCTTTTTTTTCGTCCCGGATCGTACGTCGTGAGCCGCAAAAAGGATGACAACCTAATCCATTACATTTCTATTATCGAATCCTATGGCACCTTGGGCAAGACAACTTCACTTCACGTAGAGGCTGTGCCTGCAAACTGAGGGCGTGGGGCTTATGACTAGGTATCCGTCGCTCCGGTGCCCTTAACTTTTGATCCGTAAGGAGTTACACGGCGCACACCATACTGTTGGAAAGATCTCCGAGAGCTTTACGACGGGGGTAGCAAGCCTGCTCAGCTGCACCCATTTTTGGGCCCAAAATCGAACGTTTTCATCAGTTTCAGGACACTTTTCTTCATTTACTCTATTTTTCTGTCCCAGATTGTACGTCGTGAGGCGTGAAACGGACGACAACCTAATCCATCACATTTCTATTACCGAATCCCACGGCACCTTGGGCTAGACAACTTCACTTAACGTAGAGGCTGGGCTCGCAAACTGAGGGCGTGGGGCTTGTGACCAGGTATCCGTCGCATCGGTGTCCATAACTTTTGATCCGTAAGGCATTACATGGTGCATAGCATACCGTTAGAAAGCTATCCAAGAGCTCTACGACACGTGCAACAAGCCTGCTCGACTTTGCCTATTTTTGGAGTCCAAAATTGAATGTTTTCATCAGTTTTGAGATACTTTTCTTCTTTTACGTTATTTTTTGGTCCCGGATCGTACGTCGTAAGCAGGGAAAAGGACGACAACCTAATCCATAACATTTCTATTACCGAATCCCATGGCACCTTGGGCAAGACAACTTCGCTTCGAGTAGAGGCTGGGCCCACAAACAGAGGGCGTGGTGCTTGGGACCAGGTCTCCGTCGCTTCGGTACCCATAACTTTTGATCCATAAGGAGTTATGCGGCACACAGCATACCGTTGGAAAGCTCTCCGAGAGCTCTACGACAGTGGCATCAAGTCTGCTCGGATGTGCCAATTTTTGGAGCCCAAAATCAAACATTTTCATCAGTTTTGGGGCAATTTTCTTCTTTTACTCTATTTTTTTAGCCCGGATCATACGTCATGAGCCGCGAATAGGATGACAACTAATCCATCAAATTTTCTATCGTCGAATCCCACGGCACCTTGGGCAAGACAACTTTGCCTCATGTAGAGGCTGGGCCCGCAAACCGAGGGCATGGGGCTTGGGACCAGGTCTCTGTTGCTCCAGTGCCCATAACTTTTGATCCGTAAGGAGTTACGTGGCGCACAGCATACTGTTGGAAAGCTCTCCGAGAGCTCTACGACTATGGCAGCAAGCCTACTCAGCTGCGCCTATTTTTAGATCCCAAAATTGAACATTTTAATCAGTTTTGGGACACTTTTCTTCTTTTACGCTGTTTTTTCGTCCCAGATCGTACGTCGTGAGCCGCGAAAAGGACGACCACCTAATCCATCACATTTCTATTACCGAATCCTTTGGCACCTTGGGCAAGACAACTTCACTTCACGTAGAGGCTGGGCCTGCAAAACGTGGGCGTGGGGCTTCGGACCAGGTCTCCGTCGCTCCGGTACCCATAACTTTTGATCCGTAAGGAGTTATGCGGCGCACAGTATACCGTTGAAAAGCTCTCCGAGAGCTCTACGACAAGGGCAGCAAGTCTGCTCGGATGCGCCTATTTTCAGAGACCAAAATTGAACATTTTCATCAGTTTCGGGACACTTTTTTTCTTTTGCGCTATTTTTTCAGCCCGGATCGTACGTCGTGAGCCGCGAATAGGAAAACAACCTAATCCATCAAAATTTTTATTGTCGAATCCCACGGCACCTTGGGAAAGACAACTTTGGCTCACATAGAGGATGGGCCCGCAAACCGAGGGTGTGGGGCTTGGGACCAGGTCTCCGTTGCTCTGGTGCCCATAACTTTTGATCCGTAAGGAGTTACGCGGCGCACAACATACCATTGGAAAGCTCTCCTTGAGCTCTACGACAAGGGAAGCAAGCCTCCTTGGCTGTGCCTTCTTTTACGTTGAGCTCTCCTTGAGCTCAGAGCCCAAAATCGAACATTTTCATAAGTTTCGAGATACTTTCCTTCTTTTACGTTGTTTTTCCGTCCTAGATCGTACGTCGTGAGCCACGAAAAAGACGACAACCTAATCCATCACATTTCTATTACTGAATCCCATGGTACCTTGGGCAAGACAACTTCACTTCACGTAGAGGCTGGGCTTGCAAACCGAGGGTGTGGGGCTTGTGACCAGGTATCTGTTTCTCCGGAGCCCATAACTTTTGATTCGTAAGGAGTTACGCGGCGCACAGCATACCGTTGGAAACCTCTCTGAGAGCTCTACGATGGGGGCAGCAAGCTTGCTGGGCTGAGCCTATTTTCGGAGCCCAAAATCCAACGTTTTCATCAATTTCAGGTCACTTTTCTTTTTTTGCGCTACTTTTCCATCCCGGATCGTACGTCGTCAGCCTAAAAAAGGACGACAACCTAATCCATCACATTTCTATTACCGAATCCCACGGCACCTTGGGCAAGACAACTTCACTTCACGGAGAGGCTGGGCCCGCAAGCCAACGGCTTGGGACTTGGGACATGGTCTCCGTCCCTCCGGTGCCCATAACTTTTTATCCGTAAGGAGTTACATAGCGTACAGTATGTCTTTGGAAAGCACTCCATGAGCTCTACGATAGGGGTAGCAAGCCTGTTCATCTGCACCTATTTTCAAGGCCGAAAATTGAATATTTTCATCAGTTTTAGGATACTTTTCTTCTTTTGCGCTGTTTTTCTGTCCCTGATCGTACGTCATGAGTCGCGAAAAGGATGACAATATAATCCATCACATTTCTATTACCGAATCCCATGGCACCTTGGGCAAGAAAATTTCGCTTCACGGAGAGGTTGGGCGCGCAAACCAACGGCGTGGGGCTTGGGACCAAGTCTCCGTCGCTCCGGTGCCCATAACTTTTTGTCCGTAAGGAGTTACGTGCTGTACAGCATACTGTTGGAAAGCACTCCAAGAGCTCTACGACCGGGGTACCAAGCCTGCTCGTCTGCGCCTATTTTCTAAGCCCAAAATCGAACATTTTCATCAGTTTCTAGACACTTTTCTTCTTTTGCGTTATTTTTCCGTCCCTGAACGTAAGTCGTGAGCCGCGAAAAGGACGACAACTTAATCTATCACATTTCTATTACTGAATCTCACGGCACCTTGGGCAAGACAACTTCACTTCATGTAGAGGCTGGGCCCGCAAATCGAGGGCGTGGATCTTGTGACCAAGTATCCGTCGCTTCGGTGCCCATAACTTTTGATCCGTAAGAAGTTACGCGGCGCACAGCATACCGTTGGAAAGCTCTCCGAGAGCTCTACGACGGGGGCAGCAAGCCTGCTCGGTTGTGCCTGTTTTCAGAGCACAAATTTGAACACTTTCATTAGTTTCGGGATACTTTTCTTCTTTTGCACTATTTTTTCATCCCGGTTCGTACGTCGTGAGCCGCGAAAAGGACGACAACCTAATCCATCACATTTCTATTACCGAATCCCATGGCACCTTAGGCAAGACAACTTCGCTTCACGTAGAGGCTGGGCCCCGCAAATCGAGGGCGTGGGGCTTGAGACTAGTTTTACGTCCCTCCGGTGCATATGACTTTTGATCCGTAAGGAGTTACATAGTGTACAGCATACCGTTGGAAAGCTCTCCAAGAGCTCTACGACAGGGGCAATAAGCCTGCTCGGCTCTACCTTTTTTCGAAGCCCAAAATTGAACATTTTCATTAGTTTCGGGACCCTTTTCTTCTTTTGCTCAATTTTTTCATTCCAGATCGTACGTTTTGAGTCGCGGAAAGGACGACAACCTAATCCATCACATTTTTATTACCGAATCCAATGACACCTTAGGCAAGACAACTTCGGTTCACGTAGAGGCTGGTCCCGCAAACCAAGGGCGTGGGGCTTGGGACCAGGTCTCCGTCACTCCGGTGCCTATAACTTTTGATCCGTAAGGAGGTACGTGGCGCACAGCAAACCGTTGGAAAGCACTCCAAGAGCTCGACGAAGGGGGCATAAAGCCTGCTCGGCTGCACCTATTTGCTAAGCTCAAAATCGAACGTTTTCATCAGTTTTGGGACACTTTTATTCTTTTACGCTATTTTTCAGTCTCGGATCGTACGTCATGAGCCGCGAAATGGAAGACAACCTAATCCATCATATTTCTATTACTGAATCCCATGGCACCTTGGGCAAGACAACCTCACTTCACGTAGAGGCTGGGCTAGCAAACTGACGGCGTGGGGCTTGTGACCAGGTATCTGTCGCTCCAGTGCCCGTAACTTTTGATCCGTAAGGAGTTACGCGGTGCACAGCATACCGTTGGAAAGTTCTCTGAGGGCTCTACGATGAGGGGAACAAGCCTGCTCAACTGGACCAGTTTGTAGAGCCCAAAATTGAAGGTTTTCATCAGTTTCGGTGCACTTTTCTTCTTTTACGCTTTTTTTTCGCCCCGAATCGTATGTCGTGAGCCGCGAAAAGGACGACAACCTAATCCATGACATTTTTATTACCGAATCCCAAGGCACCTTGGGCAAGACAACTTCCCTTCATGTAGAGGCTGGGCCTGCAAACTGAGGGTGTGGGGCTTGTGACTAGGTATCTGTCGCTCCGGTGCCCATAACTTTTGATCCGTAAGGCGTTGCGCGGTGCACAACATACCATTGGAAAGCTCTCCGAGAGCTCTACGACGAGGGCAGCAAGCCTACTTTGCTGTGCCATTTTTCGGAGCCCAAAATCCAAGTTTTCATTAGTTTCGGGATATTTTTCATCTTTTGGGCTATTTTTTCGTCCCGGATCGTACGTTGTGAGTCCCAAAAAGGACAACAACCTAATCCATGACATTTCTTTTACCGAATCTCACGGTACCTTGGGCTAGACAACTTCACTTCACGGAGAGGCTGGGCCCGCAAACCGACGGCGTGAGGCTTAGGACCAGGTCTCCGTCTCCAGTGCCCATAACTTTTTATCCGTAAGGAGTTACGTGGCGCACAGTATACTGTTGGAAAGCACTCCCAGAGCTCTATGATAGGGACAACAAGCCTGCTCGTCTGTGCCTATTTTCGGAGTCCAAAATCAAACGTTTTCATCAATTTCAGGACATTTTTCTTCTTTTACACTGTTTTTCCGTCCCTGATCGCACGTCGTGAGCCTCGAAATGGACGATAACCTAATCTATCATATTTCTATTATCGAATCCCACGGCACCTTGGGCAAGACAACTTCACTTCACGTAGATGCTGGGCCCACAAACCGACAGCGTGGGGCTTGTGACCAGGTATCTACCGCTCCGTTGCCCATAACTTTTGATTCATAAGAAGTTACGCAGCGCACAACATACCGTTGGAAAGCTCTGCGAGAGCTCTACGTCAGGGGCAGCAAGCCTGCTCGTCTGCACCCATTTTCGGAGGACAAAATTGAATGTTTTCATCATTTTTGGGTCACTTTTCTTCTTTTACGCTATTTTTTCGTCCCGGATCGTACGTCGTGAGCCGCGAAAAGAACGACAACCTAATCCATCACATTTCTATTACCGAATTCCATGGCACCTTGGGCAAGGCAACTTCACTTCACGTAGAGGCTGGGCCTGCAAACCGAGGGCGTGGGGCTTGTGATCAGGTATCCGTCACTCCGGTGCCCATAACTTTTGATCCGTAAGGAGTTACGCGATGCACAATATACCGTTGGAAAGCTCTCCGAGAGCTCTACGACGTGGGCAGCGAGCTTGCTTAGCTGTACCAATTTTTTGCACTCAAAACCAAACGTTTTCATCATTTTCGGGACATATTTCTTCTTTTACGCCGTTTTTCCGTCCCGAATCGTACTTCGTGAGCCGCCATACAGACGACAACCTAATCCATCACATTTTTATTACCAAATCCAACGGCACCTTGGGCAAGACAACTTCACTTCACTTAGAGGATGGGCCCGCAAACCGAGGGCATGGTGCTTGTGACTAGGTATCCGTCCTTCGGTGTCTATAACTTTTGATCCATAAGGAGTTACGCAGCGCACAACATATTGTTGGAAAGCTATCCGAGAGCTCTACGACGAGGGTGGAAAACCTGCTCGGTTGTGCCTATTTTCAGAGCCCAAAATTGAACATTTACATCAGTTTCGGGATATTTTTCTTCATTTGCGCTATTTTTTCGTCCCGGATTGTACATCGTGAGCCAAAAAAAGAACGAAAACCTAATCCATCACATTTCTATTACCGAATCCCACGGCACCTATGTGAGGCCTGACCTCGATTTGCGTGTGATACCTCATTTCGTGTGCCCTAACCTAGATTTGTGTGCCTTGACCTAGGTTTAAGAGTCGTGTTTCGTTCGGTGTGCCTTGCATTGAATTACATGCATTCGTTTAGGGTTGCTTGCATTTACTTAGAAAACGTGCATTCGTCTCGTTGTTCGAGCCTTATCTCATAGTACGTGCCCTAAACCTAGGAAAGCGTGCCCGCACGCTAATCAAGAAAGCATCTTACACAAAGCACTAGATCATTAATTAATCCTACAAACTCCACTAACTAATATTAAAATGCTAATTTAACTCACTAGAAGACGAAATCTCACAAAAAGCTAGACATTCTTATTCTTTATTCTTTATTCTTTTGCATATTCCAAGCATACAATTAAATAATGCTCAAACAAGACAAAAAAATTCAGAATTTTGCAAGCCTTGGCCAACCACTTGCATTTGACAATGCTTTGCAATTTTAAAATTTATACCTAGACATTCTATGACAAGCTCATGACACAAAGCATAAAAAAATTGACTCAAAAACCCTACCCAATGCACCAAAATCTCAACACACTCAATTGCCCATGCTAGGGTGATTCAAATTATGCTCTTGAAGACACAAATTCTGAAATTTGCAAGCCCATAGCCGACACGTGCATCAAACTCTTCAAGCTTTTCATTTTCTTTCATTCTTTCTCTCTTTCTCTCATTCACTCTCTCATTTCTTCTCTCTCTCTCGGCCTTGGCTGCAATTATGCTCTCCATAGCTTAAGTTCATCATCCTAAGGTTCATCAAGACACTCAAGCTACTAAGGAACTCGACCAAGCAAGCTAAAAGCAAAGAAACATGCATGCAAGCTCATTCGGCCCTTAGGTATGTTTGATAGCTCCTATTTCATTTTCTTTTTGTTCTAGCTACTTGCACATACTAAGAATGTAAGGCCCGACCCCGAATAATGTGTGTTACCTTGATTTGCGTGTCATAGACCAAGAATGATATGACTAACCTTGGATTACGTGCCCTGTCTTGGCTTTCGTGCATGCCTCGTCATTGTGCCTTGACCTAGAATTATGTGCCCTAATCTTCGACTTATGTGCCCTGACTTTGAATTACGTGCATTATCTCATTTTGTGTGCCCTGACCTTGAATTACGTGTCCTAACCTAGGTTTAAGAGTCATACCTCGATTTACATGCATTGCATTGAATTACGTGCCTTGTATTGGTTTACGTACATTTATCTAGGGTTGCGTGCATTTGCATTAGAATCTGTGCATTAGTCTTGAAGTACGTGCATTACTCTTGAAGTTCGTTTCTTACCTCGTAGTTCATGTCTACCTGTAATTTGTGCCCTAGACCTAGGAATCCGTGCCACCACGTTGATCAAGAAAGAATCCTACACAAAGCACTAGACACTAAAATAATCCTACACAATCAACTAACCAATATTATATTCCTAATTCAAATTCTCCACAAACTCCACTAACAATAAAATAATACTAAACTATTCCTACATTTCCCACTAACTATTATTCTATTCATAATTCAACTCATCAACAAAACATTCCTATATTTTATTCTACCTAGATTCCCTAATTTCCCAACATTCCTATGACAATTCTAATGACACAAATGCATAAAAAATTAATCCTAGACAAACTATGACAAACACTTAGCACAATGCATAAAAAATGCTCAAAACCACCTAAATCCTCTACCTTGCTCAACCAAATCACCTATGCCCATGCTAACATTTCAAAATGCCATCTTGAAGACACAAAAATTCTGAATTTGTATGCCCAAGGCCGACCATATGCTCAAAAAAATTGCAAAGCCATCACTTTTGTCATATTCTCTCATTTCCTTTCAATTTCTCTCACTTCCCTCTCATTTTTTCTCTCCATTTCGGTTTTGGCTGAGTTCCCTACCTCCATAGCTTATCTTCTTCACACCATAGCTAAACAAAGCAAGCCACAAGCAAAGGACCTCAACCGAGCTAGCTAGGAAGTGAAAATCACACATGCATGTACATTGAAGACTTCTATTCGGCCTAGGTAAGCTTCTTGGCATCCATTTCTTTTCTTCATGTTCTAACCTCATGCATGTGCTAAGAGATTGATCACTAAGCTAGGAAAAATAGAGAAAAGCTAGTTGGGATTTCGGCTAAGCAAGGAGAGGAAGAAAGCTGAACTTCAACAAGGTTTTTGAGCATCTTTATGGTTGATTGCTAAGGTGAGGGTTAAAATCTTTTGAAAACTCTTCAAAAATTCACATGCATGCTCATAAATGTGTGTATTTGCTTCTGTACTTGAGCTTTATGGTTGTTCATAAGCTTAAACAACCATGCATGGCAAGATCTTGGCTTGAAAATGATGCTAGGTGAAGTCGAAATTGTTGACAGCTCTCTGACCAGTCTGTTCGAGGTAAGTTTAGCTAGGCAAATGATTTTGAAAATGCATGAAAATTGGTAGGTGACTAGTTTGGACAGTTTTGAACATTTTTTCCCAGAAATAGGATGAAGCTAATTTTGACTCTAAGGTCCTCAAAATGGCAAATCTCTAAAATGTGACCAAATCTGTAAATCTGGAAAAATGAAGCAGGTTTTGGCAGATGCACTGACCTTGTGGAACGAACTATATTTTACTTAGTAAATGATGTCCAAAATACATGAAATTTGGTATGCTGCTATATTTTTCAGTTCTGGACAATTTTGTCAGAAATGGACCAAGGCTAAAACTGACCCTAAGGACCTCAAAAACGTCAATTTCTGAAAAGTGTACAAATCTAGACAGTTTTGTGCTACCTCACTGTTTCGGCTATAACTAATGATTCCGAACTCCAATTGATGCAAGGTTTGTTTCTGATTTTAGTTAAATTCTTAAGCTTTAATTTGACATCTTATTCCCTGAATTTTGAGATTGTTTGCTTATCCTATTTATTGTGAGAAGACAGCCTATTGCAGTAAGGGTTTCACTTAATGTTGTGCTTAGACAAATGGTTGTGACTCTTCTTGTTGAATTAAATGCTTGGGATTGTAGCTACAGGATGTTGTGTGGACTGTTTTGAATGTTTGAGGATGTTGAATTAAATGATGCATGGTTTGAGATTGACTTTGAGTTGGGTTGAGGCTCAAATTGCATGAATATACATGAAATGGAAACCCTAATGACTAGGTAGTTTTGCTAAGTATTGATCATTTGGATATTGTGTGAGAATTTTATGCTTAGTGGGCTGCCCGTAAATGTCTTATAACTTCAAATGTGATTTTGACCATTGTCAAATAAGCTTTTCTTGCAACCGAACCCACGTAAATGTTGTTGCATGTTGAATATTCGTATCACTTGATTACGTGAACTTCAAAATGAGTTATATGGCTTGACTTGCATGTGTTACATGGCTGCCCGTTCAATGTTCATATGACACCATATGCTTTTCAAGTGAAGTTATTTGTCTTATTGTGCCTTGTTTGATTACTTGACAACGTGCGATCTTATAACTGCTCGGAGGCGACCTACTTTGTTGTCCTCCTAATGTGATATGTTAAATGTTATAAATGTGCATTGCATACGAGGTTGCAACCTTTTATTGTGGCATGGTAGCGTTTCACGAATGCCGGGCGGCATAGGGCTTGCCGGTGCTCCCGTGACTACCATGGTCCAATTCTCTCTCTCGCTTGGCATTCCACCCTCGGAGAGCAGGGTCGTAGGTTTCGGGGTACATCCGGAGTACACTCAATTGGGAGCGATAAGTGGATTATTGAAGTCGGCCGCACCAAATGAATCGAAATTGATATTGAGAGCAAATGCTCACCGTATCCTTGAAATGATTGGTAAATGTATCTGTTACTCGATTTGTTTCATATATTTGCGTACCTTATCATTTGTAATTACGTGACATGTTTTCAAAAGGAGTTTTCATAATTGAACCGAAAAATGAGTTTCAAAACGTATTTCTCGTTCCCCCTCGCTGAGTTCATAAGGACTCACCCTCTTTTTCATCACAGGTGAAGAAGAACAGGTATAGGTACCCGAGGACAATGTGCCTAATGATGAACCCCTGGAGTGATTGCCTGTCATTGTTGTTTTGCTTGAACGTGACTACTTGTGAACTTTATGTTACTTGAAGACTATTCCCTTTTAGGTTGCTCGATGTCATGATGTAAAAGACCCCCGTTGTAATTTGGGGTCTAATTTTGGTTTGTACTTATATTAAGTAGACTGATGCTAGACATTACTATGATCGTTTTGCTTTTATTACCGCTAGTATTATCATAAGTTATGACGCATTAGTAAGGACTAAGTAAATGAACTTATCCAATCTTAAACAGGTACATTTTGAAATGAGGACAAATAAACAAACGAGACATAGTATCGTGCTAGGTTATAAATCAAACGGGATGTCGAAATAACCAATAGGCAATTCAATTGACGGTAAAATAGTAATCTTAGCTGAAAATGAAATTGAGATGGTAAATTTTGAGGCGTTTAGAGAACTAGGTCAAACCAAAGAGCCCAATTACAGCCGTTATGCTGCCAGTTTTCCGGAAAATTTTGGAATCTAGGATAAAACGTTAAGTGCTAAACCCCCTTGAATGATTAAGTACGAGAAAGGACTTGAACGTTTAGATCACACCCTAGTCTAACCTTTATAGGTCAGGTTAGGGCGTGACAAAGAACATGGTTACTAAGCTAGGAATTAGAGAATCTCAAGTTGTCTCTCGGCTAAGCAAGGAAAAAGGACGACCTTGTGCATCATCAAGAGTTTTGTGCATCTTCATTGTTGTCTTGCTAAGGTGAGGGCTAAAACTCTCTTGAAAAGCTTTCAAAAACCACATGCATGCCTTTAAATGTCCATTTTTACCTCTGTACTTGTGATCATGTGTGTACATGAGCTTTTGTAAACATGCATGGCAAGATATTTGGCTAGAATGTGAAGATAGCTGAAATCGCGTAAATGGACAGTCTTCTGACTTGTTGGAGCGAAGTGATTTTGACCAGGTAAATGAAGTTGAAAATGTGTGAAAATTGGTAGGTGACTATTTTTTCCAGTTCTAAGCATTTTTCATAGAAATAGGCCAAAGCCGATTTTGATTCTAAGGTCTCCAAAATGGCAAAACATCGAAAGGTGTCCAAATCTGGAAAATCTGGGAAAGTGAAGCAGGTTTTGGCAGATTCACTATCCTTGTAGAACGAACCAATTTTGACTTAGTAAATGATGTCCAAAATTCATGAAATTTGGTATGCTACTACATTTTTCAGTTCTGGACATTTTTATCAGAAATAGACTAAGGCTAAATCTGACCCTATTATCCTCAAAAATGACAAGTATTGAAATGTGTACAAATCTGGACAGCTTTGCAAAGTCTCACGGTTTTGGCTATAACTCTTGAATCAGAACTCCAAATGATGCGAGGTTTGTTTCTGGATTTAGTTCACTCCTTAAGATTTAATTTGACATTTTGTTTACTGGAATTGGAGATTTTTTGCTTGTCTCAATGATTGTGAGAAAACAGACCATTGCAGTGACCTTTTCATCTAGTGATATGCTTTGAAAATTATTGTAACTTCTCTTGTTGTATTAAATGCTTGGGATTGTGGCACTTGGATGTTGTGTGGACTGTTTGAAAGCTTGAGGGTGTTTTAATTAATCGATGTGTGGCTTGAGTTTAATTATATGACAACTTGGGGCTTAATCGCACGGGTGAGCATGAATTGAATCCCTAATGACTAGGAAAACTCGCTAAGTGTTGATCCTATGGATATTGTATTTAATTATGTGATTAGTAGGCTGCCCGTAGTTGCCTTATAGCCCTAAATGTGATTCCGATGATTATATATTGACAAGTAGACCTTTCTTGCACCCGGTCCCACGTAAACGTCGTTGCATGTTGTATGACCTTACTATTTGATTTCGTGAACTTCGAAATGAGTTATATGACTTGATTTACATGTGTTACATGGCTGCCCGTTTAATATTCACATAACTCCATGTGCTTTACAAGTGAAATTACCTGTCATATCATACCTCGCGTGTTTACTTGTCAATGTGCAATCCTATGACTGCACGGAGGCAACCTAATTTGTTGTCCTCCTAATGTGAAATATTAAATGTCATAAATGTGCATTGCATACAAGGTTGCAACCTTTCATTCTGGCGTGGTAGCGTTTCACGCACACCGGGCGGCATCGGGCTTGCCGGTGCAACCGTGACTACCATTATCCAATTCCCTCTCTCGCTTGGGGGCTAGACTTCCTCGGAGAGTTGGGTCATAGGATTTCGGGGTACATCCGGAGTACACCCATTTTTTGTGATAAGTGGATGATTTGAAGTTGGCCGCAACAACTGATACTGGAAGTAAACTGAGAGCAAAAGCTCACCGTATCATTTTCAGTATGTGTATAAGTACTCTCGCTTGGTTTCTAGAGGACCTCGGGGAGGAAAGTGGGTAATTGTGTTCTTTTATTTTTACATTACATTATGTACTTACTTG
This sequence comes from Ehretia macrophylla, assembly GCA_037974665.1. Taxonomy (NCBI): domain Eukaryota; kingdom Viridiplantae; phylum Streptophyta; class Magnoliopsida; order Boraginales; family Ehretiaceae; genus Ehretia; species Ehretia macrophylla. Next base: position 28,509,785 of record CM075779.1, on the reverse strand, counting down.
TGATATATGTTATTCTTGCAAAAAGAGTTTTCATAAGTTGAACTGGAAAAAGAGTTTCAAAACTTATTTCTCGTTCCCCCTTGCTGAGTTCATAAGGACTCATCCTCTTTTATCATCTCAGGTGAAGAAGACCAGGAACAGGTACCCGAGGACAACGTGCCTAATTATGACTCCTTGGAATGATTGCTTGCCCTACATGCCTTACTTGACTATGGCCATTTTGTGAACGATATGTTGCTTGAAGACTATTTCTTATGTTGCTTGTTGTTGTATTGTAAATGACCCCCGTTGTAATTTGGGGTCAAATTTTGGGTTGTACTGATCATAACTAGATAGACACTCTTATGGTCATTTTTGCTATCCCTACTGGCTAGTATCTATCACAGGCTTATGAAGTATCAGGTGAAGGATTAAGTAAATGAATCTATCCAATCTTGAACATGTACTCATTGGTAGGTTAAGATCAACAGGTACTTTTGTAACAAGAATTAACAAACAAACAAGACAGAGTTATCATACTAGGTTGTTAATCAAACGAGACTTCAAGATAACTAGTAGGCGTTTCAATTAGTGATAGATAGTGATAGATAGTAATCTTAGTTGGAAATGAATTTGAGATTGAAAGTTTTGAGGCCTTTAAAAAATTAGGTCAAACTAAAGAGCCCAGTTACAACCGTTATGCTGCCAGTTTTCCGGAGAATCTGTGGAGTTTAGGCTAAACGTTAAGTGTTAAACCTTCTTGAACGATTAAGTACGTGAAAGGACTTGAATGTTTAGATCACTCCCTAGTCTAACCTCTATAGGTAGGGTTAGGGCGTGACAACTTAGGGCAAGACAACTTCGCTTCACGTAGAGGCTGGGCACGCAAATCGAGGGCGTGGGGCATGGGACCAGGTCTCCGTCGCTTCGGTGCCCATAACTTTTGATCCGTAAGGAGTTACGCGACGCACAGCATACCGTTGGAAAGCTCTCCAAGAGCTCTACGACGGGGACAGCAAGCCTGCTTGGTTGTGCCTATTTTTGGAGCCCAAAATATAACATTTTCATCAATTTCGGGACACTTTTCTTCATTTGCGTTGTTTTTTCGTCCCGTATCATACGTCGTGGGCTGCGAAAAGGATGACAACCTAATCCATCACATTTCTATTATCGAATCCCACGGCACATTGGGCAAGACAACTTCGCTTCACGTAGAGGCTAGGCCCGCAAACCGAGGGCGTGGGGCTTGTGACCAGGTATCTGTCGCTTCAGTGTCTATAACTTTTGATCCGTAAGGAGTTACGCGGCGCACAGCATACCGTTGGAAAGCTCTCCGAGAGCTCTACGATGGGAACAGCAAGCCTGCTCGATTGTGCCTATTTTTGGAGCCCAAAATTGAATATTTTCATCAGTTTCGGGACACTTTTCTTCTTTTGCGCTATTTTTTCATCCCGGATCGTACATCGTGAGCTACGAAAACGGCGAAAACCTAATCCATCACATTTCTATTACCGAATCCCACGTAAAGGCTGGGCCCGCAAACCAAGGGCGTGGGGCTTTGGGCCAAGTCTCTGTCGCTACAATGCCTATAACTTTTGATCCGTAGGGAGTTACGTGGCGCACATCATACTGTTGGAAAGCTCTTCAAGAGCTCTACGACGGGGGCAGCAAGCCTGCTCAGTTGTGCCTATTTTCAAAGCCCAAAATATAACAGTTTCATCAGTTTCGATACACTTTTCTTCATTTGCGTTGTTTTTCCGTCCCGGATCGTACGTCGTGCGTCACGAAAAGGACGACAATCTAATCCATCACATTTCTATTACCGAATTCCATGGTATCTTGGGCAAGACAACTTCGCTTCACATAGAGGCTGGGCCCGCAAACAGAGGCCGGGGGGCTTGGGACCCAGTCTCTGTCTCTCCGGTGCCCAAAACTTTTGATCCGTAAGGAGTTACGCGGCGCACAGCATACCGTTGGGAAGCTCTTCGAGAGCTCTACGACGGGGGAAGCAAGCCTGCTAGGATGTGCCTATTTTCGGAGCCCAAATTTGAACACTTTCACCAGTTTCGGGATACTTTTTTTCTATTGCGCTATTTTTTCGTCCCGGATCGAACGTCGTGAGCCGCAAAAAGGACGACAACCTAGTCCATCACAATTCTATTATCGAATCCCACAGCACCTTGGGCAAGACAACTTTGCTTCACGGAGAGGCTAGGCCCGCAAACCGACGGCGTGGGGCTTAGGACCAGGTCTCTGTCGCTCCGGTGCCGATAACTTTTTATCCGTAAGGAGTTACGTGGCGCACAGCATACCGCTGGAAAGCACTTCAAGAGCTCTACGACAAGGGTAGCAAGCCTGCTCATCTGTGCTTATTTTCGGAGCCCAAAATCGAACGTTTTCATCAGTTTCGGGACACTTTTCTTCTTTTGCGCTGTTTTTCCGTCCCTGATCGTACGTCGTGAGCCGCTAAAAGGACGACTACCTAATCCATCACATTTCTATTACCAAATCCCATGGCACCTTGGGCAAGACAACTTCGCTTCACGGAGAGGCTGGGCCCACAAACCGACGGCGTGGGGCTTGGGACCAGGTCTCCGTCGCTCCAATACCCATAACTCTTTATCCGTATGGAGTTACGTGGCGCACAGCATACCGTTGGAAAGCACTCCAAGAGCCCTATGACAGGAGTAACAAGCCTACTTTTCTGCGCCTATTTTCACAGCACAAAATCGAATGTTTTCATCAGTTTCGGGACACTTTTCTTCTTTTGTGCTATTTTTCCATCCTTGATCGTACGTCGAGAGCCGCGAAAAGGATGACAACCTAATCTATCACATTTCTATTATGGAATCCCATGGTGCCTTGGGCAAGAGAACTTCACTTCACGTAGAGGCTGGGCCCGCAAATTGAGGGTGTGGGTCTTGTAACCAAGTATCCGTCGCTTCGGTGCCCATAACTTTTGATCCGTAAGGAGTTACACGACGCACAACATACCGTTGGGAAGCTCTCCAAGAGCTCTACGATGGAGGCAGCAAGCCTGCTCGGCTGTACCAATTTTCAGAGCCCAAATTCGAACACTTTCATCAGTTTCGAGACACTTTTCTTCTTTTGCGCTATTTTTTCATCCCGGATCGTACGTCGTGAGCCCCGAAAAGGACGACAACCTAATCCATCACATTTCTATTACTGAATCCCACGGCACCTTGAGCAAGACAACTTCGCTTCACGTAGAGGCTGGGCCCGAAAACCGAGTGCGTGGGGCTTGGGACCAATTCTCCGTCCCTCCGATGCCCATAACTTTTGATCCGTAAGGAGTTAAGTGGCGCACAGCAAACCGTTGGAAACACTCCAAGAGCTCTACGAAGGGGCATAAAGCCTGCTCGGCTGCGCCTATTTTCGGAGCCCAAAATCGAACGTTTTCATCAGTTTCGGGACACTTTTATTCTTTTACGCTATTTTTTCGTCCCGGATCGTACGTCGTGAGCCGCGATATGGATGACAACTTAATCCATCATATTTCTATTACCGAATCCCACGGCACCTTGGGCAAGACAACTTCACTTCACGTAGAGGCTGGGAGCGCAAACCGACGGCGTGGGGCTTGTGACCAGGTACCTGTCGCTCCGGTGCCCATAACTTTTGATCCGTAATGAGTTACGCGGTGCACATCATACCGTTGGAAAGCTCTCCGAGAGCTCTACGACAGGGAAAAAAAGCTTGCTCGACTGCACCTATTTTCGGAGCCCAAAATCGAAGGTTTTCATCAGTTTCGGGACACTTTTCTTCTTTTATGCTATTTTTCTGCCTCGGATCGTACGTCGTGAGCCGCGAAAAGGACGACAACCTAATCCATCACATTTCAATTACTGAATCCCATAGCACCTTGGGTAGGACAACTTCACTTCGCATAGAGGCTGGGCCAGAAAATCGAGGGCGTGGGGCTTGTGACCAGGTATCCATTGCTCCGGTACCCATAACTTTTGATCCGTGAGGAGTTACGCGGCACACAACATGCTGTTGGAAAGCTCTCCAAGAGCTCTACGAAGAGCGCAGTAAGGCTACTCTGTTGTGCCTATTTTCGGAGCCCAAAATCCATGTTTTCATCAGTTTCGGGGCACTTTTCTTCTTTTGCGCTATTTTCCCATCCTGGATCATATGTCGTGAGCCGCGGAAAGGACAACAACCTAATCCATCACATTTCTATTAGCGAATCCCATGGCACCTTGGGCAAGACAACTTCGCTTCACAGAAAGGCTGGGCCCGCAAACCGACGGCATGGGGCTTGGTACCAGTTATCCGTTGCCCCGGTAATCATAACTTTTGATCTGTAAGGAATTACGAGGCGCACAGCATACCGTTGGGAAGCTCTCTAAGAGCTCTACGACAGGGGCATCAAGCCTACTTGGCTGCACACATTTTCGGAGCCCAAAATTGAACGTTTTCATCATTTTTGGGACACTTTTCTTCTTTTACGCTATTTTTCCATCTCAGATCGTATGTCGTGAGCCACGAAACGGATGACAACCTAATCCATCACATTTCTATTACCGAATCCCATGGCACCTTGGGCAAGACAACTTCACTTCACGTAGAGGCTGGGCCCGCAAACTGAGGGCGTGGGGCTTGTAACCAGGTATCCGTCACTTCGGTGCCCATAACTTTTGATCCGTAAGGAGTTATGTGGTGCATAGCATACCGTTGGAAAGCTCTCCGAGAGCTCTACGATGGGGGTAGCAGGCCTGCTTGGCTATCCCAGGTTTTGGTGCCCAAAATAGAACATTTTTATCAGTTTTGGGACACTTTTCTTCATTTGAGTTGTTTTTCCTTCTCCGATCGTACGTCGTGGGCCGCGAAAAGGAAGACAACCTAATCCATCACATTTCTATTACTTAATCCCACGGCACCTTGGGCAAGACAACTTCGCTTCACGTAGAGGCTAGGCCCACAAACTGAGGGCATGGGGCTTTGGACCAGGTCTCCGTCGCTCCGGTGCCCATAACTTTTGATTCGTAAGGAGTTGCGCGGCGCACAACATACCGTTGGAAAGCTCTCCGAGAGCTCTACGACGGGGGCAGCAAGCCTACTCGGTTGTGCATATTTTCGGAGCCCAAAATATAATATTTTCATAAGTTTCGGGACACTTTTCTTTATTTGCGTTGTTTTTTCGTTCCGGATCGTACGTAGTGGGCCTCAAAAAGGATGACAACCTATTCCATCAAATTTCTTTTACCAAATCCAACAGTACCTTGGGCAAGACAACTTCGCTTAACGTAGAGGCTGGGCCCAAAAAAGAGGCCGTGGGGCTTGGGACGAGGTCTCCGTCGCTCCGGTGCCCATAACTTTTGATCTGTAAGGAGTTATGCGGTGTACAGCATACCGTTGGAATGCTCTTCGAGAGCTGTACGATGAGGGAAGCAAGCTTGCCCGGCTGTGCTAGTTTTCGGAGTCCAAAATTGAACGTTTTCATTAGTTTCAAGACACTTTTCTTCTTTTATGCTGTTTTTCTGTCCCGGATCGTACGTCGTGAGCCACGAAAATGACAACAACCTAATCCATCACATTTCTATTACCGAATCCCATGGTACCTTAGGCAAGACAACTTCACTTCACGTAGAGGCTAGGCCTGCAAACCGAGGGCATGGGGCTTGTGACTAGGTATCCGTCGCTCCGTAGCCTATAACTTTTGATCCGTAAGGAGTTACGCGGCGCACAGCATACTGTTGGAAAGCTCTCTGAGAGCTTTATGACGGGGGCAACAAGCTTGCATGGCTGGGCCTATTTTCGGAGCCCAAAATCCAACGTTTTCATCAGTTTTGGGACACTTTTTTTCTTTTCAGCTATTTTTTCGTCCCGGATCGTACGTCGTGTGCTGCGAAAAGGATGACAACCTAATTCATCACATTGCTATTACCGAATCCCACGACACCTTGGGCAAGACAACTTCACTTCACGAAGAGGTTGGGCCCGTAAACCGACGGCGTAGGGCTTGGGACCAGGTCTCCGTCGCTCCGGTGCCCATAACTTTTTATCCGTAAGGAGTTACGTGGCGCACAGTATACCGTTGGAAAGCACTCAAAGAGCTCTACGACAGAGGTAGCAAGCATGCTCGTCTGTGGCTATTTTCGGAGCCCAAAATTGAATGTTTTCATCAATTTTGGGAGACTTTTCTTCTTTTGCGCGGTTTTTCCATCCCTGATCGTACGTCGTGAGCCGCGAAACAGACGACAACCTAATCCATCACATTTCTATTACCGAATCCCATGGCACCTTGGGCAAGACAGCTTCACTTCACGTAGAGGCTAGTCCCGCAAACCGAGGGCGTGGGGCTTGTGACCAGGTATCCGTCACTCTGATGCCCATAACTTTTGATCCGTAAGGAGTTATGCGGTGCACAACATACCGTTAGAAAGTTCTCCTAGAGCTCTACGACGGGGGCAACAAGCCTGCTCGGCTGTGCCTGCTTTTGGAGCACAAAGTTGAACATTTACATTATTTTCAGGACACTTTTCTTCTTTTGTGCTGTTTTTTCGTCCCGGATCGTACATCGTGAGCCACGAAAAGGACGAAAACCTAATCCATCACATTTCTATTACCGAATCCCAGGGCACATTGGGCAAGACAACTTCGCTTCACGTAGAGGCTGGGCCCGTAAACCAAGGGCGTGAGGCTTGGGACAAGGTCTCCGTCATTCCGGTGGCCATAACTTTTGATCCGTAAGGAGTTATGCGGTGCACAGCATACCGTTGGAAAGCTCTCCGAGAGCTCTAAGATAGGGGTAGCAAGCTTGCTTGGCTGTGCCTATTTTCAGAGCCAAAAATAGAATATTTTCATCAGTTTTGGGACACTTTTCTTCATTTGCGTTGTTTTTCCGTCCCGGATCGTACGTTGTGGGCCGCGAAAAGGACGACAACCTAATCCATCACATTTCTATTACTGAATCCCACGGCACCTTGGGCAAGACAACTTCACTTCACGTCGAGGCTGGGTCCGCAAACCGAGGGCGTGGGGCTTGTGACCAGGTATCCATCGCTTCGGTGTCCATAACTTTTGATCCGTAAAGAGTTACGCAGCGCACAACATACCATTGGAAAGCTCTCCGAGAGCTCTACGACGGGGGCAGCAAGCCTTCTCGGCTGTGCCTATTTTCAGAGCTCAAAATTGAACAGTTTCATCAGTTTCGGGACACTTTTTTTCTTTTGTGCAGTTTTTCATCCCGGATCGTACATCGTGAGCTGCAAAAAGGACCAAAACCTAATCCATCACATTTCTATTACCGAATCCCACGGCATCTTGGGCATACAACTTCGCTTCACGTAGAGGCTGGGCCTGTAAACAGAGGCCGAGGGGCTTGGCACCAGGTCTCCGTCGCTCCGGTGCCCATAACTTTTGATCTGCAAGGAGTTATAAGGTGCACAGCTTACCGTTGGAAAGCTCTCCGAAAGCTCTACGATGGAGGTAGCAAGCCTGATCGGCTGTGCCTATTTTTGGAGCCCAAAATCGAACGCTGTCTTCAGTTTCGAGATACTTTTCTTCTTTTATGCTATTTTTTCGTACGAGATCATACATCGTAAGCCGCAAAAAGGACGACAACCGAATCCATCACATTTCTATTACCGAATCCCATGGTACCTTGGGCAAGACAACATCACTTCACGTAGAGGCTGGGCCTACAAATCGAGGGCGTGGGGCTTGTGACCAGGTATCCGTCGCTCCAAAGCCTATAACTTTTGATTCGTAAGGAGTTACGTGGTGCACAGCATACCGTTGGAAAGCTCTCCATGAGCTCTACGACGAGGTCAGCAAGCTTGCTCAGATGAACCAATTTTCGGAGCCCAAAATCCAACGTTTTCATTAGTTTTGGGATATTTTTCTTATTTTTCGCTATTTTTCTGTCCCAGATCGTACGTCGTGAGCCTCGAAAAGGACGACAATCTAATCCATCAGATTTCTATTACCGAATCCCACGGCACCTTGGGCAAGACAACCTCGCTTCACGGAGAGGCTGGGCCCGCAAACCGACGGCATGGGGCTTGGGACCAGGTCTCCGTAGCTCCGGTGCTCATAACTTTTTATCCGTAAGGAGTTATGTGGCGCACAACATACCGTTGGAAAGCACTCCAAGAGCTCTACGACATGGGTAGCAATCCTGTATGTCTGCCCCTATTTTCGGGGCTCAAAATCGAACGTTTTCATCAATTTTGGGACACTTTTATGTTTTTGCGCTGTTTTTCTGTCCCTGATCGTACGTCGTGAGCCGCGAAAAGGACGACAACCTAATCTATCACATTTCTATTACCGAATCCCATGGCACCTTGGGCAAGACAATTTCACTTCACGTAGAGGCTGGGCCCGCAAATCGAGGGCGGGGGGCTTGTGACCAAGTATTCGTCGCTTCGGTGCCCATAACTTTTGATCCGTAAGGAGTTACGTGGCGCACAGCATACCGTTGGAAAGCTCTTTGAGAGCTCTATGACGGGGCAGCAAGCCTGCTTGGCTGTGCCTATTTTCGGAGCCCAAATTCAAACACTTTCATCAGTTGCGAGATACTTTTCTTCTTTTGCGCTATTTTTTCGTTCCAGATCGTACGTCGTGATCCGCGAAAAGGACGACAACCTATTCCATCACATTTCTATTACCGAATCCCACGGCACCTTGGACAAGACAACTTCGCTTCATGTAGAGGCTGAGCCCGCAAACCGAGGGCGTAGGGCTTGGGACCAGTTCTCCGCCCTCTAGTGCCCATAACTTTTGATCCGTAAGGAGTTACATAGTGCACAACATACTGTTGGAAAGCTCTCTGATAGCTCTACAACTAGGGCAGCAAGCCTGCTCGGCTGTGCCTGTTTTCGGAGCCCAAAATCGAACACTTTCATCATTTTCGTGACACTTTTTTTCTTTTGCGCTATTTTTTCATCCCGGATCGTACGTCGTGAGCCGCGAAAAGGACGACAACCTAATCCATCACATTTATATTACCAAATCCCATGGCACCTTGGGCAAGACAACTTCGCTTCACGTAGAGCCTGGGCCTGCAAACCGAGGGCGTCGGGCTTGGGACCAAGTCACCGTTGCTCCGGTGCCCATAACTTTTGATCCGTAAGGAGTTATGTCGCGCACAGGAAACTGTTGGAAAGCACTCCAAGAGCTCTACGAAGGGCGCATAAAGCCTGCTTGGCTGCGCTTATTTTCGGAGCCCAAAATCGAACGTTTCATCAGTTTGAGGATACTTTTACTTTTTTACGCAATTTTTACGTCCCGGATCGTATGTCGTGAGCCGCAAAATGGACGACAACCTAATCCATCATATTTCTATTATCAAATCCCACAGCACCTTAGGCAAGACAACTTCACTTCACGTAGAGGCTGGGCTCGTAAACCGACGGCGTGGGGCTTGTGACCAGGTATCTGTCGCTCCGGTGCCCATAACTTTTGATCCGTAAGGAGTTACGCGGCGCACAACATACCGTTGGAAAGCTCTTTGAGAGCTCAACGACGAAGGTAGTAAGCCTGCTTTGTTGTTCCTGTTTATGGAGCCCAAAATCCAAGTTTTCATCAGTTTCGGGACACTTTTCTTATTTTGCGCTATTTTTTCATCCCGGATCGTACGTCGTGAGCCGCGAAAAGGACGACAACATAATCCATCACATTTCAATTACCGAATCCTACGGTACCCTTGGCAAGACAACTTCGCTTCACAGAGAGGCTGGGCCCGCAAACCAAGGGCGTGGGGCTTGGGACTAGGTCTCCGTCGCTCCGCTGCCTATAACTTTTTATCCGTAAAAAGTTACGTGGTGGACAACATACTGTTGGAAAGCACTCCAAGAGCTCTACGACATGGGTAGCAAGCCTGTTCGTCTGCGCCTATCTTTTTGGCCCAAAATCGAACATTTTCATCAGTTTTAGGACACTTTTCTTCTTTTGTGCTGTTTTGCCGTCCCTGATCGTACGTCGTGAGCCGCGAAAGGGACGACAACCTAATCCATCACATTTCTATTACCAAATCCCATGGCACCTTGGGCAAGACAACTTCGCTTCATGTAGAGCCTGGGCCCGCAAACCGAGGGCGTGGGGGCTTAGGACCAGGTCGCCGTTGCTCCGGTGCCCATAACTTTTGATCCGTAAGGAGTTATGTGGCGCACAACAAACTATTGGAAAGCACTCCAAGAGCTCTACAAAGGGCGCATAAAGCCTACTCGGCTGCGCCTATTTTCGGAGCCCAAAATCGAACGTTTTTACAGTTTCGGGACACTTTTATTCTTTTACACTATTTTTCCGTCCCGGATCGTACGTCGTGAGGCGCAAAATGGATGACAACCTAATCCATCATATTTTTATTACCGAATCCCACGACACCTTGGGCAAGACAACTTCACTTCACGTAGAGGCTGGGCTCTCAAACCGACGACGTGGGGCTTGTGACCAGGTATATGTCGCTCCGGTGCCTATAACTTTTGATCCGTAAGGAGTTACGCGGCACACAACATACCGTTGGTAAGCTCTCCGAGAGCTCTACGATAAGGGCAGTAAGCATGCTTTGCTGTGCCTATTTTTGGAGCCCAAAATCCAAGTTTTTTTCAATTTTGGGACACTTTTCTTATTTTGCGCTATTTTTCCGTCCCGGATCGTACGTCGTGAGCCACGAAAAGGACGAAAACCTAATCCATCACATTTCTATTATCAAATCCCATGACACCTTGGGCAAGACAACTTCGCTTCACGGAGAGGCTGGGCCCGCAAACCGAGGGCGTGGGTCTTGGGACCAGGTCTCCGTCGCTCCGATGCCCATAACTTTTTATCCGTAAGGAGTTACGTGGTGCACAGTATACCTTTGGAAAGTACTCCCAGAGCTGTACGACAGGGGTAGCAAGCCTGCTCGTCTACGCCTATTTTCAGAGCCAAAAATCAAATATTTTCATCAGTTTCGGGACACTTTTCTTCTTTTGCGCAATTTTTTGGTCCCTGATCGTACGTCGTGAGTCGTGAAATGGACGACAACATAATCCATCACATTTCTATTACCGAATCCCACGACACCTTGGGCAAGACAACATCACTTCAAGTAGAGGCTGGGCCCGTAAACCGAGGGCGTGGGGGTTGTGACCAGGTATCTGTCGCTTCGGTAATCATAACTTTTGATTCGTAAGGAGTTACGCGGCGCACAGCATGCTGTTGGAAAGCTCTCCGAGAGCTCTACGACGATGGCAACAAGCCTGCTCGGCTGTGCCTATTTTCAGAGCCTAAAATCAAACATTTTCATTAGTTTCGAGACACTTTTCTTCTTTTACGCTATTTTTTTGTCACGGATCGTACGCCTTGAGCTGCGAAAAGGACGACAACCTAATCCATCACATTTCTATTACCGAATCCCACGACACCTTGGGCAAGATAACTTCACTTCACGTAGAGGCTGGGCCCGCAAACCGAGGGCGTGGGGCTTGAGACCAGGTCTCCGTCGCTCCGGTGCCTATAACTTTTGATCCATAAGGAGTTACGTGGCGCACAGCAAACCGTTGGAAAGCACTCCAAGAGCTCTACGAAGGGGGTAGCAAGCCTGCTCAGTTGGGCCTATTTTCGGAGCCCACAACTTTTGATCCGTAAGGAGTTACGCGGCGCACAGCATATCGTTGGAAAGCTCTCCGAGAGCTTTACGACGGAGGCAATAAGCCTGCTCGCCTGTGCTTATTTTCGGAGCCCCAAAATTGAAGATTTTTATTAGTTTCGGGACTCTTTTGTTCTTTTGTGTTGTTTTTTCATCCCGGATCGTACGTCGTGAGCCGCGAAAAGGACGACAACTTAATCCATCACATTTCTATTACCGAATCGCACGATACCTTGGGCAAGACTATGAGGCCCGATCTCGATTTATGTGCGATACCTTATTTCGCGTGTCCTAATCTAGAATTTCGTGCCTTGACTTAGGTTCAAGAGTCTTGTGTCTTGTTATGTGCCTTGCATCGAATTACGTGCATTCATTTAGGGTTGCGTGCATTTGCTTGAGAAATGTGCATTCATTTCGTAGTGTGTGCTTTACCTCATAGTGCGTGCCCTAAACCTAGGAAAACGTGCCCGCACGCTAATCAAGAAAGCATCTTGCACGAAGCACTAGATTATTAATTAATCCTACAAATTTCACTAACTAATATTATAATCCTAATTCAACTCACTAGATGACTAAATTTCACCAAAAGCTAAACATTCTTATTCTTTATTCTTTATTCTTTTGCATATCCTAAGCACACACAATAAAATAAAGCTCAAAACAAGACAAAAATTTAGAATTTCCACTTGCCTTGGCCGACCATACCTTGCTTTTGAACAACATTTGCATAAATTAAACTAAGACTAGACAAACTATGACAATTACTTCAAACAATACATTAAAAATGACCTAAAACCCTACCCAATGCTCCACATTCTTGGCCCACTCAAATTCCCATGCTAAGACAATTCAAAACATGCTTTAGATGACACAAAATCAGAAATTTTAGAAGCTCAAGGCCGACACATGCTCACACAAACATTTCATTCTTTTCAAACTTCTCATTCTCTCATTTACACTCTCTTTCTCTCGGCCTTGGCTGCAACCTTAGGCTCCATAGCTTAAGCTCTCATTCTAAGGCTCTCCTAGACATTCAAGACTCTAAGGAACTCGACCAAGCAAGCAAGAAGCAAGGAGATTTGCATGCAAGCTCATAGAACACTCATTTCGGCCCTAGGTATGTTTGATAGCTTTTCTTTCATCTCCCTTTTGTTCTAACCACATGCACATACTAAGGACATGGTAACTCAGCTAAGAATTAAAGAAATCAAGCAATATCTCTCGGCCAAACAAGGAGAGAAGACCATTTGTGCATCTTCAAGAGTTTTGAGCATCATTTGTTGTCAATAGGCTAAGGTGAGGGTTAATCTTTTTCAAAAGCTTTCAAAAACCACATACATGCCTTCATATGTCTATTTTTACCTCTGTATTTGTGGTATATGTGTGTACATGAGCTTTTGTAACCATGCATGGCAAGATATTTAGCTAGAACTTGGAGATAGGTAAAATCGTGAAAATGGCAGATTTCAGACTTGTTAGAGAAAAGTGAATTTGGCCTGGTAGATGATGTTGAAAATTCCTGAAAAATGGTAAGTGACTAGTTTTGCCAGTTCTGAGCATTTTGCATAGAAATAGGACAAGGCCAATTTTGACTCTAAGGTCTCCAAAATGGTAAAACATCGAAGGGTGTCTAAATCTGGAAAATCTGGGAAAATGGAGCAGGTTTTTGGCAGTTCACTGTCCTTGTAGAACAAAATAGTTTTGACTTAGTAAATGATATCTAAAATGCATGAAATTTCGTACATTGCTAGATTTTTCAGTTCTGGACATTTTTTTCAGAAATAGACTAAAGCTAAATCTAACCCTAAGACCCTAAAAAATGGCAAGTATTGAAATATGTACGAATCCGGACAGTTTTGCGTAGTCTCACGGTTTTAGCTATAACTCTTGAATCCGAACTCCAAATGATGCGAGGTTTGTTTCTGGATTTAGTTCACTCAATAAGATTTAATTTGAAATTTTATTCACTGGAATTGGAGATTGTTTGCTTGTCTAAATAATTGTGGGAAAACAGACCAATGCAGTGAGGTTTTTGTCTAGTGATATGCTTTGAAAAATGTTGTAACTTCTCTTGTGGTATCGAATGCTTGGGATTGTGGCACTTGGCGCCACTTGGATGTTGTATGGACTGTTTTGGATGATTGAGGATGTTTTAATTAATCGATGCATGGCTTGGGTTTAATTACGTGACAACTTGCGGCTTAATAGCACGTGTAAGCATGAATTGAAACCCTATTGACTATGAAAACTCGCTAAGTGTTGATCCTATGGTTATTATGTCTAATTGTGTGATTAGTGGGCTGCCTAGTAAATGTTAAGTATGTTTGAAATGTGATTCCCAATTATTACATGTTGATAAGAAGACTTTTCTTGCACCCGGTCCTATGTAGATGTCGTTGCATGCTTGCATAAACTTATTACTCGATTACGTGAACCCCGAAATGAGTTATATGACTTGATTTACATGTGTTACATGGCTGCCCGTTTAATATTCGTATAACTCCATGTGTATTGCAAGTGAAATTAAATATCAAAGCATGCCTCGTGTGTTTACTTGCCAACGTGCGATCTTATAACTGCTCGGAGGTAACTTACTTTGTTGTCCTCCTAATGTGATATGTTAAATATTATAAATGTGCATTGCATACAAGGTTGCAACCTTTCATTCTGGCATGGTAGCTATGAGGACCGACCTCGATTTGCATGCGATACCTCGTTTCGTGTGCCCTGACCAAGATTTGCGTGGCTTAACCTAGGTTTAAGAATTGTGTTTCGTTTTGTGTGCCATGCATTGAATTACGTGCATTCATTTAGGGTTGCATGCATTTACTTAGAAAAGCGTGCATTCGTCTCGTAGTTCGTGCCCTATCTCGTAGTGCGTGCCCTATACCTAGGAAAGCGTGCCCTCACGCTAATCAAGAAAGCATCTTACACGAAGCACTAGATCAATAATTAATCCTATAAATCCCACTAACTAATATTAAATTACTAATTCAACTCACTAGAAGACAAAATCTCACAAAAAGCTAGGCATTCCTTATTCTTTTGCACTTTCAACACACAATTAATTAATGCCCAAAAGATGACAAAAAAATCAGATTTCTACATGCCTTGGCCGACCACTTGTTGGGCTTTGGTGCTTGTTTGCTTAATTCAATTATTCTCCAAACATTCTATGACAATTCTATGACACAAATGCATAAAAAACTAGCTCAAAACCTTCCTCAAAGCCACCACTCTCGACATAGGCTCCTTGCCCATGCTAGATAATTCAAAAACCATGCTTCTTGAAGACACAAATCTGATTTTTTGTATGCCCAAGGCCGACACATGCTTCATCTTTTGCAAAGCCTTCATTTTTCTTTCATTTCTCTCATCTCCTCACATTTCTCTCTCTCCCTCTCATTCTTCTCTCTCTCTCTCGGCTTTGGCTGAGTTCATACACTCCATAGCTCATCTTCATCATTCCATGGTTAATCAAGGCAAGCAAGAAGGTAGGGAACTCGACCAAGCAAGCTAGGTTGCAAGAATCACACATGCAAGCTCTTTGAACAACCATTTTGGCATAGGTGAGTTTGCTAGCTTCCATTTCTTTTCTTCTTCTTCTAACCACATGCACCTACTAAGAACTTGGTCACTAAGCTAGGAAAAATAGAGAAAATCGAGTTGGTGTCTCGGCTAAGCAAAGAAGAAGATCAACTTTGTGCTTCACCAAGAGTCTTGTGCATCTTCTTGTTGTTTTGCTAAGGTGAGGGCTAAAACTTCTTGAAATCTTTCAAAAAACCACATGCATGCTCTTAAATGTTTAGCTTTGCTTCTGTACTTGAGATATATGTGTGTTTATAAGCTTTTATAGCCATGCATGGCAAGATTTTGGGCTAGAAGGTGATGATAGATGAAATCGGGTTTGTGACAGCTTTCTGTTTTGTTGATGCGAGATGATTTTGGCTAGGAAAATGATGTTAAAAATGTGTGAAACTTGGTAGGTAACTAGTTTTGCCAGTTTTGAACATTTTTCCCAGAAATAGGCCAAAGCTAATTTTGATGCTAAGGTCCTCAAAATGGCAAATCATTAAAATGTGTCCAAATCTAGAAAAATGAAGCAGGTTTTGGCAGATTCACTGACTTTGTGGAATGAACCAGTTTTGACTTAGTAAATGTTATCCAAAATGCATGAAATTTGGTTTGATGCTAGATTTTTAAGTTCTGGACAGTTTTGTCAGAAATGGACTAAGGCTAAATCTGACCCTAAGGACCTAAAAAACGACAAGTATTGAAATGTGTACAAATCTGAACAGTTTTGTGCAATCTCACTGTTTTGGCTATAACTATTGATCCCGAACTCCAAATGATGCAAGGTTTGTTTCTGAATTTAGTTCACTTCTTAAGCTTTAATTTGAAATCTTATTCACTAGAATTGGAGATTGTTTTATTTTCTTAATGATTGTGAGAATACAGCCCATTGCAGTGAGGGTTTCACTTAGTGATGTGCTTAGAAAAATTGTTGTAACTTCTCTTGTTGAATTAAATGCTTGGGATTGTGGCATTGGGGTGTTGTGTGGACTATTTTGAATACTTGAGGATGTTTGAATTAATCGATGCATGGCTTGAGATTGATTTTGAGTTAACTTGGGGCTTAATCGCACGGGTAAGCACGAAATGGAAACCCTAGTGACTAGGTAGATTCACTAAGTATTGATCCTATGAATATCATGTTTAATTATATTTTTAGTAGGCTGCCCGTAGTTTCCATTGTAGCCCTAAATGCGATCTTGATGATTACATATTGACAAGTAGGCCTTTCTTGCACCCGTACCCACATAGATGTTGTTGCATGTTGAATAATCTTATTATTTGATTACGTGAACTTTGAAATGAGTTATACGACTTGATTTATGTGCGTTACATGGCTGCCTGTTTAATGTTCATATAACTCCATATGCCTTTCAAGTGAAATTACTTGTATTATCGTGCCTCGCTTGTTTACTTGTCAATGTGCAATCTTATGACTGTCCGGAGGCAACCTACTTTGTTGTCCTCCTAATGTGATATATTAAATTTCATAAATGTGCATTGCATATAAGGTTGCAACCTTTCATTCTGGCATGGTAGCGTTCACGCACACCAGACAGCATCAGGCTTGCCGGTGCAACCGTGACTACCAGTGACCAATTCCCTCTCTCGCTTGGGGGCTAGACTTCCTCGGAGAGTTGGGTCGTAGGATTTCGGGGTACATCCGGAGTACACCCATTTGGCGTGATATGGGGATGAATTAAAGGCAGTCTCAACAACTGATACCGAAAATGAACTAAGAGCAAAAGTTCACCGTATCCTTTTCACTATGTGTATAAGTACTCTCGCTTGGTTCCTAGAGGACCTCGGGGAGAAAAGATGGGTAATTGTATTCCTTTACTTTTATATTATTGTTCTTTACTTAATTGTGATGTATTCATGCTTGTAAAAATGGTTTTCATAAGTTGAACCGGAAAATGAGTTTCAAAACCTATTTTTCGTTCCCCCTCGTTGAGTTCATAAGGACTCACCCTCTTTTATCATCTCAGGTGAAGAAGATCAAGAACAGGTACCCGAGGACGACGTGCCTAACGATGATTCCTTGGAATGATTGCCTGTCCTATGTGCTTTGCTTGATTATGGACATTTGTGAACACTATGCTACTTGAAGACTATTTCTTTTCATGTTGCTTAATGTTTGTAATGTAAAAGACTCCCGTTGTAATTTGGGGTCTAATTTTGGTTTGTACTGATAATAACTAGACAGACACTACTATGATCGTTTTGCTATTATCATTGGCTAGTATCTATCATAGGATTATGAAGTATCAGGTAAGGACTAAGTAAAATGAACTTATCTAATCTTGAGCAGGTACTCACTATTAAGCTAAGATCAACAGGTACTTTCGTAACGAGGATTAACAAACAGACGAGATATAGTATCATACTAGGTTATAAATCAAATGAGATTTCGAAATAACCAGTAGGCATTTCGATTGATGGTAAATAGTAATCTTAGTTGGAAATGAAATTGAGATTGGAAAATTTAAGGCGTTTAGAGAATTAGGTCAAACCAAAGAGTCCAATTACAGCCGTTATGCTGCCGGTTTTTCAAAAATTTTTGGAGTTTAGGCTAAAGCGTTAAGTATTAAATTTCCATGAACAGTTAATTACAAGATAGACTGGAATGTTTAGATCACACCCTAGTCTAACCTTATAGGTCGGGTTGGGGCGTGACACCTTATGGATAGAAATGGTGTTAGAGCTTAGATTGCTTAAGCCGAGTTTAACTTTCAGACCATGGGTAGAGCCCTAAGGTAATTAGGATGACTTATCTATATGTTATTGTGTGATAACGTTAATTGTGCCTTCTATGTTCTATGTGCTTAAGTGATTAACATGTCTTAATTGTTTCTAGAATTGTGTACCTATATTATGCTGCATATCTTATGCATTAAATTCCTGTTGTCGTATTTTAATAAATTTTGCATCGTAATCTGTGCCTATAGATGGCTAGCCCTAGTACCCGCACTACTAATAGGAGCGGTGAACCCCAAGAGACCGGAGATTCTTATCAAACTAATCCTGGCATAGCTATGTTTAACATGATGGCAAATGCCATGGATCGCGTGTCACGAGTGATGGAATGTCAAGATGCACGTGAAGCAAACAACAACAACAATAGGAATGACGGTAACCATGGGAGACATAGTAGAATGAGAGAGTTCCTTGACTTTCGCCCGTCCAAATTCCACGGGGAAGCTGATGATGAGAAAGCAGAGGCTTGGCTGTCCGATATCGAGAATATTTTCAGGCCACTTGATTATACTGATGAAGAAAAGGTGGAGTTTGCTGTGTTTCTGTTGCACGGGGATGCTGAGCATTGGTGGCACACTGTGGATGCACTGTGGGAAACTGATCATACACCTCGCTTGTGGGGTAATTTCGTTAAGGCATTCAAGGAGAAATATGTACCTGCAGTTTTCAGGCAGAGGCGGATTGAGGAGTTCATGCACTTGACCCAGGGTAACATGACGGTGGCCCAATACGAGGCTCGTTTTGGCCGACTGTCCAGCTATGCTCAATACATGGTTAGTACTCTGGAGGCGAAGATGTGGAAATTTATGACTGGATTGAGGCCGGAGATTCAGGACCAGTTGGCTTCGCATGACTTCGATACCTATTCTGCTCTCTTTGCTGCTGCTTCCCGAGTTGAGAAGAGGAAACTTGATAGAGCCGGTTCGAGTCAGCCGAACAAGAAACCATACCAGTCTTCAAGTCAACAGAGAAAATTACAGGGCCAGAGTCGTAGTCAGGGCCAGAACCAGAACAGACCAGTGAATAAGCGTGGCCCGACGAAAGCGCCATCAGCCTCTTCCACCCGCGGATCCACAAGTAGTTCACTTGCTACTCAGTCTGTCAACTGTTCTTACTGTGACAAGAAGGGGCATACCGAGGCCCAGTGTTGGAAGAAGTCAGGACGATGTGTGAGATGTGGCAGGGATCAGCATTAGATCAAGGATTGCCCTAAATGGCAAGAAGGACAGAATCAGGGTAAACCAGCTGGTAGAGGCAAGACTCCAGTTCTTAGAGTTCAGGCTCGAGCTTATGCTATTGAGTGCGAGGAGCTTCCAGAAGAGACCGCTGTTGTTGAAGGTACATTCTTCATACTGAATCAACCTGTTAAGGTGTTAATTGACCCGAGTACTATTCATTCATTTATTACTCCCTTATGTGTGCAACGTGTGAAACTACAAGTTGTATGTTTGCCTTACGAAGTAGAAGTTGGTACTCCGATGGGTTCTAAACTTGTTACTAGCTCAGCTTGTAAAGCATGTAAAATCCAAACTAAGGATAGGGAATTCTCAGCCAATCTTATTATATTACCTTTTCGAGACTATGAGGTCATTTTAGGGATGGACTGGTTGGCAAAGCATCATGTCCAACTAGATTGCCGGACAAAGATTGTAACATTCCGGGTACCTGGTCAACCAATACTGGAGGTAATGTGTCGAAGAGACTTCACCGGGAGTTCCATCATTTCATCTACGAAAGCAATGAAGTCCTTGAGAAAAGGGTGTAGTGGATACTTAGTTTACCTCATCAACAAGCTGTCGGATAAAGCTAAGTCGGAGGAGATGCCTGTGATCAAAGACTATGCGGATGTGTTTCCAGAAGAATTGCCCGGTTTACCCCCAAATCGGGAGATCGAGTTCATTATCGAGTTACTGCCTGGCACCCAGCCGATATCTAAAGTCCCCTATCATATGGCACCAACTGAGCTACAAGAATTGAAGGACCAATTGCAAGGATTGTTGAAGAAAGGGTTTGTTCAACCAAGTTCTTCTCCGTGGGGTGTACCAGTCCTATTTGTAAAGAAGAAAGACGGAACGTTGAGGCTATGCATCGATTACTGAGGATTGAACCAAGTGACTGTCAAGAATAAATACCCACTTCCACTGATCGACGAGTTGTTTGATCAACTTCAAGGAGCCAAAGTGTATTCAAAACTCGACTTGAGGCAAAGGCACTATCAATTGCGGATCAAAAAGGAGGATGTGCCTAAAACGGCTTTGAGGACGAGATATGGGCATTATGAATATGTGGTGATGCCATTTGGACTAACTAATGCCCCTGCAGCTTTTATGGACTTGATGCACAGGGTGTTTCAACCCTACTTGGACCAATTTGTAGTGATATTCATTGATGATATTTTGGTATACTCAAAATTCGAGGCGGAGCATGAACAACATCTGCGGTTGGTACTGCAGAAACTTCGAGAGCATCAATTGTATGCAAAGTTTAGCAAGTGTGAAGTTTGGTTGCAGCATATTGCATTTTTGGGGCATATCATATCCCAAGAGGGAATAGCAGTGGATCCAGCAAAGATAGAAGCAGTGATGTCTTGGAAGAAGCCGGAAAATGTTACGAAGGTTCGGAGTTTTCTTGGTCTAGCCGGCTATTATTGGGGATTCGTGAAGGATTTCTCTAAGATTGTAGGACCGCTTACAAAGCTCACTCAAAAGAAAAAAAAGTTCGTGTGGGATGATAAGTGTGAGAACAGCTTCTAAGAGTTGAAGAAAAGATTGACTACCGCACCTGTTCTTGCTTTGCCTGAAGGGAGTCAAGGTTTTGTAATCTATAGCGATGCTTCGAAGGAAGGATTGAGTTATATGCTGATGCAAAATAGTAGAGTGATTGCGTATGCCTCTAGGAAACTGAAGCCGTATGAATTCAACTACTCGACGCATGATTTGAAATTAGCGGCTATTGTGTTTGCACTCAAGAAATGGAGGCATTATCTGTGGGGTAACAAGTTTGAGGTATTTACTGATCACAAGAGCTTGAAATACTTGTTCTCTCAAAAGTAGTTGAATATGAGGCAAAGGCGATGGATGGAGCTTTTGGACGATTATAACTGCAAAATCAATTATGTGCCCGGTAAAACAAATGTAGTTGCAGACGCCTTAAGTAGGAAAGCGAGCATGGCAAAACTGGAAGTCAAGGTGCAGGAGTTGTTGGATGAAGCATTTTTGTGGAAACCACAATTAACTCGGAAAGGGTTACTTTTTGCCATTACACAAGTTCAATCGACCTTGTTGTCTGAATTACGAGAGGCTCAACAGAAGGACCAACAATTTTAGAAGATTAAAGAAGGCAACACAGATTTCAAGTTTCATGATGATGGTGTTTGGAGGTTTAGGAATCGGATTTGTGTTCCTAATGAACCAGAGTTGAAAAAGAAGATTCTTGAAGAAGCCCATAATTCAAGATATACTATTTACCCTGGTGGAACAAAGATGTACCGGGATTTGAAGCAACACTATTGGTGGAATAACATGAAGAAAGAGATTGCGGAGTTTGTGGCACGGTGTTTGACTTGCCAGAGAGTCAAAGCGGAACATCAACGACCAGCAGGCTTACTTCAGTCATTGGAGATTCCTCAATGGAAATGGGAACATATAACTATGGACTTTGTTATGGACCTGCCCAGGTCACAAAAGGGTCATGACGCCGTTTGGGTCATAGTGGATAGATTGACTAAGTCAGCGCACTTCTTACCGATGAACAAGGAGGTTAGTCCTGAGAAATTGGGAGATATGTATGTGGCACAGATTGTAAGATTGCACGGGATGCCTGTGAGTATTGTATCGGATAGGGATCCTAGTTTTACTTCCCGATTTTGGAAGAGATTACAAGAAGCTTTGGGAACGAAGTTGAGTTTTAGCACGGCTTATCACCCTCAGACTGATGGACAATGTGAGAGAACTATTTAGATTCTGGAGGATATGTTGAGGGCGTATGTTTTAGACTTCGGGAAAGGTTGGGAGAAATATTTGTCTCTAGCGGAGTTCGCTTATAATAATAGTTATCAGGCCACTATCGGGATGGCCCCATTTGAGGCGTTGTATGGACGTAAGTGTCAATCCCAATTTACTGGGATGAAGTAGGTGAGATGAAGACTTTTGACCCGACCCTTCTACCTGAACTTATGAAGACTATTGATAATATCCACCTCATCCGGAAACAGATGCTTACCGCCCAGAGTAGGCAGAAGAGTTATGCAGACCGACGGAGACGGAGCGTAGAGTTTGAGGTCGGCGACAAGGTGTTCTTGAAGATATCACCTCGGAGGGGACTGATTAAACATGGCAAGGGTGGAAAGTTGAGCCCGAGATTTGTAGGACCATTTGAGATAATTGAAAAGGTTGGCAAACTAGTGTATCGCCTGGCACTACCCTAAAACCTCTCCAATATTCACGACGTCTTTCATGTTTCGATGTTGCAGAAGTATCACCCTGATCCATCGCATATCTTGGAGCCAGAGCCGTTGCAGCTTCGGGAGAACTTGTCTTATGAGGAGAAGCCCATTCGGATCCTAGACCAGCAAGATCGGGAGTTGCGCAGCAAAACTATACTGATGGTGAAAGTGTTGTGGGATCATCATGGAGTTGAAGAAGCAATGTGGGAAAGGCGAGACCAGATGGAGCAACAGTATCTTGCTTTATTTCAAAGGTAATATTGAATTTCGGGACGAAATTCTGTTAAGGAGGGGAGGATATGAGGCCTGACTTCGATTTGCATGCGATACCTCGTTTCGTATGCCCTGACCTAGATTTGCGTGGCTTGACCTAGGTTTAAGAATTGTGTTTCATTTTGTGTGCCATGCATTGAATTACGTGTATTCATTTAGGGTTGCGTGCATTTACTTAAAAAAATGTGCATTCGTCTCGTAGTTGGTGCCCTACCTTGTAGTGCGTGCCATAGACCTAGGAAAGCGTGCCCTCACGCTAATCAAGAAAGCATTTTACACGAAGCACTAGATCAATAATTAATCCTACAAATCCCACTAACTAATATTAAATTACTAATTCAACTCACTAAAAGACAAAATCTCACAAAAAGCTAGACATTCCTTATTCTTTATTCCTTATTATTTTGCACTTTCAACACACAATTAATTAATGCCCAAAAGATGACAAAAAAATCAGATTTCTACATGCCTTGGCCGACCACTTGTTGGGCTTTGGTGCTTGCTTGCTTAATTCAATTATTCTCCAAACATTCTATGACAATTTTATGACACAAATGCATAAAAAACTAGCTCAAAACCTTCCTCAAAGCCACCAATCTCAACATAGGCTCCTTGCCCATGCTAGATAATTCAAAAACCATGCTTCTTGAAGAAAAAAATCTGATTTTTTGTATGCCCAAGGCCGACACATGCTTCATCTTTTGCAAAGCCTTCATTTTTCTTTCATTGCTCTCATCTCCTCACATTTCACTCTCTCCCTCTCATTCTTCTCTCTCTCTCTCGGCTTTGGCTGAGTTCATACACTCCATAGCTCATCTTCATCATTCCATGGTTAATCAAGGAAAGCAAGAAGGTAGGGAACTCGACCAAGCAAGCTAGGCTGCAAGAATCACACATGCAAGCTCTTTGAACGGCATAGGTGAGTTTGCTAGCTTCCATTTCTTTTCTTCTTCTTCTAACCACATGCACCTACTAAGAACTTGGTCACTAAGCTAGGAAAAATAGAGAAAATCGAGTTGGTATCTCGGCTAAGCAAGGAAGAAGATCAACTTTGTGCTTCACCAAGAGTCTTGTGCATCTTCTTGTTGTTTTGCTAAGGTGAGGGCTAAAACTTCTTGAAATCTTCCAAAAAACCACATGGATGCTCTTAAATGTTTAGCTTTGCTTCTGTACTTGAGATATATGCGTGTTTATAAGCTTTTATAGCCATGCATGGCAAGATTTTGGGCTAGAAGGTGATGATAGATGAAATCGGGTTTGTGATAGCTTTCGGTTTTGTTGGTGCGAGATGATTTTGGCTAGGAAAATGATGTTGAAAATGCGTGAAAATTGGTAGGTAACTTGAGGGTTTTCATCTAGTGATATGCTTAGAAAAATTATTGTAGCTTCTCTTGTTGCATTAAATGTTTGGGATTGTGGCATTGGGATGTTGTGTGGACTGTTTTGAATACTTGAGGGTGTTTGAATTAATCGATGCATGGCTTGAGTTTAATCACATGACAACTTAGGGCTTAATCGCATAGGTGAGCACGAAATGAAACCCTAATGACTAGGTAAACTCACTAAGTATTGATATTATGGATATTATGTTTGATTATGTGTTTAGTAGGCTGCCCGTAGTTGCCCTTGTAGCCCTAAATATGATTTCGATGATTTCATGTTGATAAGTAGGCATTTCTTGCACCTGGTCCCATGTAGATGTCGTTGCATGATGAATAATCTTATTATTTGATTACGTGAACTTTGAAGTGAGTTATACGACTTGATTTACATGTATTACATGGCTGCCCGTTTAATATTCATATAACTCCATGTGCTTTATAAGTGAAATTGTCTGTCATATCGTGCCTTGCTTGTTTACTTGTCAATGTGCAATCTTATGACTGTTCGGAGGCAACCTACTTTGTTGTCCTCCTAATGTGATATATTACATGTCATAAATGTGCATTGCATACAAGGTTGCAACCTTTCATTCTGGCGTGGTAGCGTTCACGCACACCGGGCGGCATCAGGCTTGCCGGTGCAACCATGACTACCATTGTCTAATTCCCTCTCTCGCTTGGGGGCTAGACTTCCTCAGAGAATTGGGTCGTAGGATTTCGAGGTACATCCGGAGTACACCCATTTGGCGTGATAAGGGGATGATTTGAAGTCGGCCGCAACATCTGATACTGGAAATGAACTGAGGCAAAAGCTCACTGTATCCTTTTCACTATGTGTATAAGTACTCTCGCTTGGTTCCTAGAGGACATCGGGGAGGAAAGACGGGTAATTTTGTTCCTTTACTTTTATATTATGTTATGTACTTACTTGTGATATATTCATGCCTGCAAAAAGGGTTTTCATAAGTTGAACCGGAAAATGAGTTTCAAAACCAATTTTTCGTTCCCCCTCGCTGAGTTCATAAGGACTCACCCTCTTTTATCATCTCAGGTGAAGAAGACCAAGAACAGGTACCCGATGACTACGTGCCTAATGATGATTTCTTGGAATGATTGCTTGCCCTATGTGCCTTGCTTGACTATGGCCATCTTGTGAACAATATGTTGTTTGAAGACTATTTCGTTTCTTACTTTGCTTGTTGTTGTTATGTAAAAGACTCCCGTTGTAATTTGGGGTCTAATTTTGGCTTGTACTGATAATAACTAGATAGACACAACTATGGTCGTTTTGCTATCGTTATTGGCTAGTATCTATCATAGGATTATGAAGCATCGGGTAAGGATTAAGTAAAACGAACCTATCTAATCTTAAGCAGGTACTCATTGTTAAGCTAAAATGAAGAGGTACGTTTGTAACAAGGATTAACAAACAAACGAGACATAGTATCATGCTAGGTTATTAATCAAACGAGACTTCGAGATGACTGGTAGGCGTTTCAATTGATAGTAAACGGTAATCTTAGTTGGAAATGAAATTGAGATTGGAAATTTTGAGGCGTTTTGAGAATTAGGTCAAACTAAAGAGCCTAATTACAGCCATTATGCTGTCGGTTTTCTAGAAAATTGTGGAGTTTAGGCTAAAACATTAAGTGTTAAACCCTCTTGAACGATTAAGTACATGATATGACTTGAATGATTAGATCACACCCTAGTATAACATTTATAGGTCGGGTTGGGTGTGACACCTTATATAGAAGAGAATGGTATCAGAGCTTCGATTGCTTAAGCCGGGTTTAACTCTCGAACCATGGGCAGAAGCCCTATGGTACTTAGGATGACTTGTTTATATGTTATTGTGTGATAATGTTAATTGTGCCTTCTATGTTCTATGTGCTTATGTGAATAACTTGTCTTAACTGTTTCTAGAACTATGTGTTTATGTAAAATTGTATGTTGCATACCTCATACATTAAATTCTTGTTCGTCGTATTTCAATAAATTATATATCGTAATATGTGCCTATAGATGGCTGGCCCTAGTACCCGCACTACTAATAGAAGCGGTGAGCACCAAGAGACCGAAGATGCCTATCAAACTAATCCCGGTATGGCTATGTTTAATATGATGGCGAATGCCATGGATCGCGTGTCGCGAGTGATGGAATGCCAAGATGCACGTGAAACAAGCAACAACAACAACAGGAATGATGGTAACCAGGGGAGACATAGCAGAATGAGGGAGTTCCTTGACTTTCGCCAGTCCAAATTCCACGGGGAAGCCGATGATGAAAAAGCAGAGGCTTGGCTATCAGAGATCGAGAGGATTTTCAGGCCACTTGACTATACTGATGAAGAAAATATGGAATTTGTTGTGTTTCTGTTGCACGGGGATGCTGAGCATTGGTGTCACACTGTGGAGGCACTTTGGGAAACAGATCATACACCTCGCTTGTAGAGTAATTTTGTTAAGGCATTCAAGGAGAAATATGTACCTACAGTTTTCAGGCAGAGGCAGATTGAGGAATTCATGCACTTGAACCAGGGTAACATGACGGTGGCCTAGTACGAGGCTCGTTTTGACCGACTGTCCCGCTTTGCTCAATACATGGTCAGTACTCCTGAGACGAAGATGTAGAAATTTAGGACTGGATTGAGGCCAGAGATTTAGGACCAGTTGGCTTCACATGACTTCGATACCTATTATGCTCTCTTTGCTGCTGCTTCCCGAGTTGAGAAGAGAAAACTTGATAGAGCCGGTTCGAGTCAGCCGAACAAGAAACCGTACCAGCCTCCAGGTCAAAAGGGAAATTCCAGAGCCAAAGTCGTAGTCAGGGCCAGAGCTAGAACAGACCAGTTAATAACCGTGGCCCGACTAAAGCACCATCAGCCTCTTCCACCGGCGGATCCACAGGTAGTTCACTTGCTACTCAGTCTATCAACTGTTCTTACTGTGACAAGAAGGGGCATACCGAGGCCTAGTGCTGGAAGAAGTCAGGACGATGTGTGAGATGTGGCAGTGATCAGCATCAGATCAAGGATTGCCCTAAATGGCAAGCAGGACAAAATTAGGTTAAACCAGCTGGTAGAGGCAAGACTCCAGTTCCTAGAGTTCAGGCTTGAGCTTATGCTATTGAGTGCAAGGAGCTTCCAGAGGAGACCGCTGTTGTTGAAGGTACATTTTTCATACTGAATCAACCTGTTAGGGTGCTAATTGATCCGAGTGCTACTCATTCATTTATTACACCCTTATGTGTGCAACGTGTAAAACTACGAGTAGTATGTTTGCCTTACGAAGTAGAAGTTGGTACTCCGATGGGTTTTAAACTTGTTACTAGTTCAGCTTGTAAAGCATATAAAATCCAAATTAAGGATTGGGAATTCTCAGCCAATCTTATTGTATTACCTTTTTTAGACTATGAGGTCATCTTAAGGACGGACTGGTTGGCAAAGCATCATGCCTAACTAGATTTTCGGACGAAGATTGTAACATTCCAGGTACCTAGTCAACCAATTCTGGAGATAATGGGTTGAAGAGATTTCACCGGGAGTTCCATGATTTCATCTATGAAAGCAGTGAAGTCCTTGAGAAAATGGTATAGTGGATACTTAGCTTACCTCATCAACAAGCCGTCGGACAAAGCTAAGTTGAAGGAAATGCCAGTGATCAAAGACTATGCAGATGTGTTTCCAGAAGAATTGCCCAGTTTACCCCCAAATCGGGAGATCGAGTTCATTATAGAGTTACTGCCTGGTACCCAGCCGATATCTAAAGCTCCCTATCATATGGCACCAGCAGAGCTACAAGAGTTGAAGGACCAATTGCAAGGATTGTTAAAGAAGGGGTTTGTTCAACCAAGTTCTTCACCGTAGGGTACGCCAGTCCTATTTGTAAAGAAGGAAGACGGAACGTTGAGGCTATGCATCGATTACCAAGGATTGAACCAAGTGACCGTCAAGAATAAATACCCACTTCCACTGATCGACGAGTTATTTGATCAACTTCTAGGAGCCAAAGTGTATTTGAAACTCGACTTGAGGCAAGGGTACTATCAGTTGCGGATCAAAAAAGAGGATGTGCCTAAAACGGCTTTCAGGACAAGATTTGGGCATTATTAATATGTGGTAATGCCATTTGGACTAACCAATGCCCCTGCAGCTTTTATGGATTTGATGCACAGGGTATTTCAACCCTACTTGGACCAATTTGTAGTGATCATCATTGATGATATTTTGGTGTACTCGAAATTCGAGGCTGAGCATGAACAACATCTGTGGTTGGTACTGCAGAAACTTCGAGAGCATCAATTGTATGCAAAGTTTAACAAGTGCGAATTTTGGTTGCAGCAGATTGCATTTTTGGGGCATATCATATCCCAAGAGATAATAGTAGTGGATCCAGCAAAGATAGAAGCGGTGATGTCTTGGAAGAAGCCGGAAAATGTTACAGAGGTTCAGAGTTTTCTTGGTCTAGCCGGCTATTATCGGAGGTTCGTGAAGGATTTCTCTAAGATTGCAGGACCGCTTACAAAGCTCACTCAAAAGAAAACAAAGTTCGTGTGGGATGACAAGTGTGAGAACAGCTTCCAAGAATTGAAAAAAAGATTGACTACCGCACCTGTTCTTGCATTGCCTGAAGGGAGTCAAGGTTTTGTAATCTATAGCGATGGTTCGAAGGAAGGACTGGGTTGTGTGTTGATGCAAAATGGTAGAGTGATTGCGTATGCTTCTAGGAAACTGAAGCCGTATGAATTGAACTACCTGACGCATGATTTGGAGTTAGCGGCTATTGTGTTTGCACTCAAGAAGTGGAGGCAGTATCTGTGGGGTAAAAAGTTCGAGGTGTTTACTGATCACAAGAGCTTGAAATACTTGTTCTCACAAAAAGAGTTGAACATGAGGCAAAGACGGTGGATGGAGTTTTTGGATGATTATAACTGCACAATCAATTATGTGCCCGGTAAAGTGAATGTAGTTACAGATGCCTTAAGTAGGAAAGCGAGCATGGAAAAACTGGAAGTCAAGGTGCAGGAATTGTTGGAGGAAGCATTTTTATGGAAACCACAATTGACTTGAAAAGGGTTACTATTTGCCACTACACAGGTTCAATCTACCTTGTTTTCTGAATTACGAGAGGCTCAACAGAAGGACCAACAATTTCAGAAGATTAAAGAAAGCAACACAGATTTCAAGTTTCATGATGATGGTGTTTGGAGGTTTAGGAATCGGATTTGTGTTCCTAATGAGCCAGAGCTGAAAAAGAAGATTCTTGAAGAAGCCCATAATTCAAGATACATTATTCACCTCGGCGGAACAAAGATGTACCGGGATTTGAAGCAACACTATTGGTGGAATAACATGAAGAGAGAGATTGTGGAGTTTGTGGCACGATGTTTGACTTGCCAGAGAGTCAAAGCGAAACATCAACGACCAGCAGGTTTACTTCAGCCGTTGGAGATTCCTCAATGGAAATGGGAACATATAACTATGGACTTTGTCATTGACCTGCCCAGGTCACAAAAGGCTCATGACGCCGTTTGGGTCATAGTGGATAGATTGACTAAGTTAGCGCACTTCTTACCAATGAACAAGGAGGATATTCCTGAGAAATTGGGAGATATGTATGTGGCGGAGATTGTAAGATTGCACGGGATGCCTGTGAGTATTGTATCGGACAGGGATCCTCGTTTTACCTCCCGATTTTGGAAGAGATTGCAAGAAGCTTTGGGAACGAAGTTGAGTTTCAGCACGGCTTATCACCCTCAGACTGATGGACAATCAGAGAGAATTATTCAGATTCTGGAGGATATGCTGAGGGCGTGTGTTTTAGACTTCGGGAAAGGTTTGGAGAAATACCTGTCTCTAGCGGAGTTTGCTTATAATAATAGTTATCAGGCCACTATCGGGATGGCCCCATTTGAGGCATTGTATGGACGTAAGTGTCGATCCCCAATTTACTGGGATGAAGTAGGTGAGACGAAGACTTTTGACCCGACCCTTCTACCTGAACTTATGAAGACTGTTGATAATATCTACCTCATCTGGAAACGGATGCTTACCGCCTAGAGCAGGCAGAAAAGTTATGCAGACCGACAGAGGCGGAGCCTAGAGTTTAAGGTCGGCGACAAGGTGTTCTTGAAGATATCACCTCGGAGGGGACTGATTAAACACGGCAAGGGTGGAAAGTTGAGCCCGAGGTTTGTAGGACCATTTGAGATAATTGAGAAGGTTGGCAAGTTGGCGTATCACCTAGAGCTACCCCAAAACCTCTTCAATATTCACGACGTCTTTCATGTTTCAATGCTACGGAAGTATCACCCTGATCCATCGCATATATTGGAGCCAGAGTCGTTGCAGCTTAGGGAGAACTTGTCTTATGAAGAGAAGCCCATTGGGATCCTAGACCAGCAAAATCAGGAATTGCGCAACAAATCTATACCAATGGTAAAAGTATTGTGGGATCATCATGGAGTTGAAGAAGCAACGTGGGAAAGGCGAGACAAGATGGAGCAACAGTATCCAGCTTTATTTCAAAGGTAATATTGAATTTCGGGACGAAATTCTTTTAAGGAGGGGTGGATGTGAGGCCCGACCTCGATTTACGAGAGATACCTCGTTTCGTGTACCCTAACCTAGATTTGCATGCCTTGACCTAGGTTTAAGAATTGTGTTTCGTTTTGTGTGCCTTGTATTGAATTATGTGCATACATTTAGGGTTGCGTGCATTTACTTGGGAAACATTCATTCGTCTCGTAGTTCGTGCCCTGCCTCGTAGTACGTGCTCAAAACCTAGGAAAGTGTGCCCTCACGCTAATCAAGAAGGCATCTTACACGAAGCACTAGATTATTAGTTAATCCTACAAATCCCACTAACTAATATTAAATTGCTAATTCAACCCACTAGAAGACAAAATATCACAAAAAGTTAGACATTCTTTATTCTTTATTCTTTGCATATCCCAAACACTCAATTAAATAATGCTCAACAAGACCAAAAAATTCAGATTTGGACACATCTTTGGCCGACCACTAGGAGCTTTGAGCATGCAATCCAATTTCAAAATTTATTCCTCAAACATTCTATGACAATTTAATGACACAATGCATAAAAAAATGGCTCAAAAAAAACTCTCCCCAATGCACCATTCTCGACCCATTCTTAATATCCCATGCTAAGGATTCAAAAGATGCTCCTTGAAGACACAAAAATTTGAAATTGCAAGGCTCAAGGCCGACATATGCTTCAAACTTTGCAAAACCTTTATTTTTTCTTCATTTTCTCTCATTTCCTCTCATTCTTCTCTCTCTCTCTCTCGGCCTTGGCTGAGTTTCTAAACTCCATAGCTTATCTTCATCACTCCATGGTTCATCAAGGCATGCAAGAAGCTAGGGAGCTCGACTAAGCAAGCTAGGTTGCAAGAAACACACATGCAAGCTCTTTGAACCTCCATTTCGGCTTAGGTGAGTTTGCTAGCTTCCATTTCTTTTCTTCTTGTTCTAACCACATGCACCTACTAAGAACTTGGTTACTAAGCTAGGAAATTAGAGAAAATCGAGTGGTGTCTCGGCTAAGCAAGGAAAAGAGTCAACCTTGTGCAACCATCAAGAGTCTTGTGCATCTTCTTGTTGTTTTGCTAAGGTGAGGGCTAAAACTTCTTGAAAATCTTTAAAAAAACCACATGCATGCCCTTAAATGTCTATCTTTACTTCTGTACTTGAGATATATGTGTGTTCATGAGCTTTTATAAACATGCATGGCAAGATTCTTGGCTAAAATGTGATGATAGATGAAATCGTGTATGTGATAGCCTTCTGTTTTGTTGGTGCGAGGTAATTTTGGCTAGGTAAAAGATGTTGTAAATGCGTGAAAATTGGTAGGTAACTATTTTTGCCAATTCTGAACACTTTTCCCAGAAATAGGCCAAAGCTAATTTTGACACTAATGTCCTCAAAATGACTAATTATCAAAATGTGTCCAAATCTGGAAAGTCTGGAAAAATGAAGCAGGTTTTGGCAGATTCACTGACATTGTATAATGAACCAGTTGTAACTTAGTAAATGACATCCAAAATGCATGAAATTTGGTGTACTGCTAGATTTTTCAGTTCTGGACATTTTTATCAGAAATGGACCAAGGCTAAATCTGAACCTAAGTCCCTCAGAAACGACAAGCATTGAAATGTGTGTAAATCTGGACAGTTTTGTGTAGTCTCACTGTTTTGGCTATAACTCTTGAACCCGAACTCCAAATAATGCGAGGTTTGTTTCTGAATTTATTTCACTCCTTAAGCTTTAATTTGACATCTTGTTTACTGGAATTGGAGTTTTATTGCTTGTCTCAATGATTGTGAGAATACAGTTTATTGCAGTAAGGTTTTCATCTAGTGATATGCTTAGAAAAATTATTGTAGCTTCTCTTGTTGCATTAAATGCTTGGGATTGTGGCATTAGGATGTTGTGTGGACTGTTTTGAATACTTGAGGTGTTTGAATTAATCGATGGATGGCTTGAGTTTAATCACGTGACCACTTAGGGCCTAATCGCACATGTGAGCGCGAAATGAAACCCTAATGACTAGGTAAACTCACTAAGTGTTGATATTATGGATATTGTGTTTGATTATGTGTTTAGTAGGCTGCCCGTAGTTGCCGTTGTAGCCCTAAATATGATTTCGATAATTTCATGTTGATAAGTAGGCCTTTCTTGCACCCGGTCCCATGTAGATGTCGTTGCATGATGAATAATCTTATTATTTGATTACGTGAAATTTGAAGTGAGTTATACGACTTGATTTACATGCATTACATTGCTGCCCGTTTAATATTCATATAACTTCATGTGCTTTATAAGTGAAATTGCCTGTCATATCGTGTCTCACTTGTTTACTTGTCAATGTGCAATCTTATGACTGTTCGGAGGCAACCTACTTTGTTGTCCTCCTAATGTGATATATTACATGTCATAAATGTGCATTGCATACAAGGTTGCAACCTTTTATT
Source organism: Ehretia macrophylla (assembly GCA_037974665.1). Taxonomy (NCBI): domain Eukaryota; kingdom Viridiplantae; phylum Streptophyta; class Magnoliopsida; order Boraginales; family Ehretiaceae; genus Ehretia; species Ehretia macrophylla. Next base: position 28,476,783 of record CM075779.1, on the reverse strand, counting down.
CTGGCGTGGTAGCGTTCACGCACACCGGGCGGCATCGGGCTTGCCGGTACAACCATGACTACCATTGTCCAATTCTCTCTCGCTTGGGGGCTAGACTTCCTCGGAGAGTTGGGTCGTAGGATTTCGGGGTACATCCGGAGTACACCCATTTGGCATGATAAGGGGATGATTTGAAGTCGGCCGCAACATCTGATACTGGAAAGGAATTGAGGCAAAAGCTCACTGTATCCTTTTCACTATGTGTATAAGTATTCTCGCTTGGTTCCTAGAGGACCTCGGGGAGGAAAGACGGGTAATTTTGTTCCTTTACTTTTATATTATGTTATGTACTTACTTGTGATATATTCATGCCTGCAAAAAGGGTTTTCATAAGTTGAACCGGAAAATGAGTTTCAAAACCTATTTTTCGTTACCTCTCGCTGAGTTCATAAGGACTCACCTTCTTTTATCATCTCAGGTGACGAAGACCAAGAACAGGTACCCGATGACGACGTGCCTAATAATGATTCCTTGGAATGATTGCTTGCCCTATGTGCCTTGCTTGACTATGGCCATCTTGTGAACAATATGTTGTTTGAAGACTATTTCGTTTCTTATTTTACTTGTTGTTGTAATGTAAAAGACCCCCGTTATAATTTGGGGTCTAATTTTGGCTTGTACTGATAATAACTAGATAGACACAACTATGGTCGTTTCGCTATCGTTATTAGCTAGTATCTATCATAGAATTATGAAGCATCAGGTAAGGATTAAGTAAAACGAACCTATCCAATCTTAAGCAGGTATTTATTGTTAAGCTAAAATGAACAAGTACGTTTGTAACAAGGATTAACAAACAAACGAGACATAGTATCATGCTAGGTTATTAATCAAACGAGACTTCGAGATGACTGGTAGGCGTTTCAATTGATAGTAAACGGTAATCTTAGTTGGAAATGAAATTGAGATTGGAAATTTTGATGCGTTTTGAGAATTAGGTCAAACTAAAAAGCCCAATTACAACCGTTATGCTGCTGGTTTTCTAGAAAATTGTGGAGTTTAGGCTAAAACGTTAAGTGTTAAACCCTCTAGGGCGATTAAGTACGTGATATGACTTGAATGATTAGATCACACCCTAGTCTAACATTTATAGGTCGGGTTGGGGCGTGACACCTTATATAGAAGAGAATAACATCAGAGCTTAGATTGCTTAAGCCAGGTTTAACTCTCGAACCATTGGTAGAAGCCCTAAGGTAATTAGGATGACTTGTTTATATGTTATTGTGTGATAATGTTAATTGTGCCTTCTATGTTCTATGTGCTTATGTGAATAACTTGTCTTAACTGTTTTCTAGAACTATGTGTTTATATAAAATTGTATGTTGCATACCTCATACATTAAATTCTTGTTCGTCGTATTTCAATAAATTATGTATCGTAATCTGTGCCTATAGATGGCTGGCTCTAGTACCCGCACTACTAATAGGAGCGGTGAGCCCTAAGAGACCGGAGATGCCTATCAAACTAATCCCGGCATGGCTATGTTTAATATGATGTCGAATGCCATGGATCTCGTGTCGCGAGTGATGGAATGCCAAGATGCACGTGAAGCAAACAACAACAACAACAGGAATGATGGTAACCAGGGGAGACATAGCAGAATGAGGGAGTTCCTTGACTTTTGCCCGTCCAAATTCCACGGGGAAGTTGATGATGAAAAAGCAGAGGCTTGGCTGTCTGAGATCGAGAGGATTTTCAGGCCACTTGACTATACTGATGAAGAAAATATGGAGTTTGTTGTGTTTCTGTTGCACGGGGATGTTGAGCATTGGTGGCACACTGTGGAGGCACTTTGGGAAACAAATCATACACCTCGCTTGTGGGGTAATTTTGTTAAGGCATTCAAGGAGAAATATGTGCCTACAGTTTTCAGGCAGAGGCGGATTGAGGAATTCATGCACTTGAACCAGGGTAACATGACGGTGGCCCAGTACGAGGCTTGTTTTGACCGACTGTCCCGCTATGCTCAATACATGGTCAGTACTTCTGAGGCGAAGATGTGGAAATTTACGACGGGATTGAGGCTAGAGATTCAGGACTAGTTGGCTTCGCATGACTTCGATACCTATTATGCTCTATTTGCTGCTACTTCCCGAGTTGAGAAGAGGAAACTTGATAGAGCCGGTTCCAGTCAGCCGAACAAGAAACCGTACCAGCCTCCAGGTCAACAGAGGAAATTCCAGAGCCAAAGTCGTAGTCAGGGCCAGAGCCAGAACAGACCAGTTAATAATCGTGGCCCGACTAAAGCACCATCAGCTTCTTCCACCCGTGGATCCACAGGTAGTTCACTTGCTACTTAGTCTATCAACTGTTCTTACTGTGACAAGAAGGGGCATACCGAGGCCCAGTGCTGGAAGAAGTCAGGACGATGTGTGCGGTATGGCAGTGATCAGCATCAGATCAAGGATTGCCCTAAATGGCAAGCAGGACAAAATTAGGTTAAACCAGCTGGTAGAGGCAAGACTCCAGTTCCTAGAGTTCAGGCTCGAGCTTATGCCATTGAGTGCGAGGAACTTCCAGAGAAGACCGCTGTTGTTGAAGGTACATTTTTCATATTTAATCAACCTGTTAGGGTGCTAATTGATCCGGGTGCTACTCATTCATTTATTACTCCCTTATGTGTGCAATGTGTGAAACTACGAGTTGTATGTTTGCCTTACGAAGTAGAAGTTGGTACTCCGATGGGTTCTAAACTTGTTACTAGCTCAGCTTGTAAAGCATGTAAAATCCAAAATAAGGATAGAGAATTGTCAGCCAATCTTATTGTATTACCTTTTCGAGACTATGAGGTCATCTTAGGGATGGACTGGTTGGCAAAGCATCATGCCCAACTAGATTTCCAAACGAAGATTGTAACATTCCAGGTACCTAGTCAACCAATACTGGAGGTAATGGGTCGAAGAGATTTCACCGGGAGTTCCATCATTTCATCTTTGAAAGCAGTGAAGTCCTTGAGAAAAGGGTGTAGTGGATACTTAGCTTACCTCATCAACAAGCCGTCGGACAAAGCTAAGTTGGAGGAAATGCCAGTGATCAAAGACTATGCGGATGTGTTTCCAGAAGAATTGCCCGGTTTACCCCCAAATCGGGAGATCGCGTTCATTATAGAGTTACTGCCTAGCACCCAGCCGATATCTAAAGCTCCCTATCGTATGGCACCAGCTGAGCTACAAGAGTTGAAGGGCCAATTGCAAGGATTGTTGAAGAAGGGGTTTGTTCAACCAAGTTCTTCACCGTAAGGTACGCCAGTCCTATTTGTAAAGAAGAAAGATGAAACGTTGAGGCTATGCATCGATTACCGAGGATTGAACCAAGTGACCGTCAAGAATAAATACCCACTTCCACTGATCAACGAGTTATTTGATCAACTTCAAGGAGCCAAAGTGTATTCGAAACTCGACTTGAGGCAAGGGTACTATCAGTTGCGGATCAAAAAGGAGGATGTGCCTAAAACGGCTTTCAGGACAAGATATGGGCATTATGAATATGTGGTAATGCCATTTGGACTAACCAATGCCCCTGCAGCTTTTATGGATTTGATGCACAGAGTGTTTCAACCCTACTTGGACCAATTTGTAGTGATATTCATTGATGATATTTTGGTGTACTCGAAATTCGAGGCTGAGCATGAACAACATCTGTGGTTGGTACTGCAGAAACTTCGAGAGCATCAATTGTATGCAAAGTTTAACAAGTGCGAATTTTGGTTGCAGCAGATTGCATTTTTGGGGCATATCATATCCCAAGAGAGAATAGTAGTGGATCCAGCAAAGATAGAAGCGGTGATGTCTTGGAAGAAGCCAGAAAATGTTACAGAGGTTCGGAGTTTTCTTGGTCTAGCCGGCTATTATCGGAGGTTCGTGAAGGATTTCTCTAAGATTGCAGGACCGCTTACAAAGCTCACTCAAAAGAAAACAAAGTTCGTGTGGGATGACAAGTGTGAGAACAGCTTCCAAGAATTGAAAAAAAGATTGACTACCGCACCTGTTCTTGCATTGCCTGAAGGGAATCAAGGTTTTGTAATCTATAGCGATGGTTCGAAGGAAGGACTGGGTTGTGTGTTGATGCAAAATGGTAGAGTGATTGCGTATGCTTCTAGGAAACCGAAGCCGTATGAATTGAACTACTCGATGCATGATTTGGAGTTAGCGGCTATTGTGTTTGCACTCAAGAATTGGAGGCACTATCTGTGGGGTAACAAGTTCGAGGTGTTTACTGATCACAAGAGCTTGAAATACTTGTTCTCACAAAAAGAGTTGAACATAAGGCAAAGACGGTGGATGGAGCTTTTGGATAATTATAACTGCACAATCAATTATGTGCCCGGTAAAGCGAATGTAGTTGCAGATGCCTTAAGTAGGAAAGCGAGCATGGAAAAACTAGAAGTCAAGGTGCAGGAATTGTTGGAGGAAGCATTTTTGTGGAAACCACAATTGACTCGAAAAGGGTTACTATTTGCCACTACACAGGTTCAATCGACCTTGTTGTCTGAATTACGAGAGGCTCAACAGAAGGACCAACAATTTCAGAAGATTAAAGAAAGCAACACAGATTTCAAGTTTCATGATGATGGTGTTTGGAGGTTTAGGAATCGGATTTGTGTTCCTAATGAGCCAGAGCTCAAAAAGAAGATTCTTGAAGAAGCCCATAATTCAAGATACACTATTCACCCCGGCGGAACAAAGATGTACCGGGATTTGAAGCAACACTATTGGTGGAATAACATGAAGAGAGAGATTGTGGAGTTTGTGGCACGATGTTTGACTTGCCAGAGAGTCAAAGCGAAACATCAACGACCAGCAGGTTTACTTCAGCCGTTGGAAATTCCTCAATGGAAATGGGAACATATAACTATGGACTTTGTCATGGACCTGCCCAGGTCACAAAAGGCTCATGACGCCGTTTGGGTCATAGTGGATAGATTGACTAAGTCAGTGCACTTCTTACCAATGAACAAGGAGGATATTCCTGAGAAATTGGGAGATATGTATGTGGCGAAGATTGTAAGATTGCACGGGATGCCTGTGAGTATTATATCGGACAGGGATCCTCATTTTACCTCGCGATTTTGGAAGAGATTACAAGAATCATTGGGAACGAAGTTGAGTTTCAACACGGCTTATCACCCTTAGACTGATGGACAATCAGAGAGAACTATTCAGATTCTGGAGGATATGCTGGGGGCGTGTGTTTTAGACTTCGGAAAAGGTTTGGAGAAATACCTGTCTCTAGCGGAGTTCTCTTATAATAATAGTTATCAGGCCACTATCGGGATGGCCCCATTTGAGGCATTGTATGGACGTAAGTGTCGATCCCCAATTTACTGGGATGAAGTAGGTGAGACGAAGACTTTTGACCCGACCCTTCGACCTGAACTTATGAAGACTGTTGATAATATCCACCTCATCTGGAAACGGATGCTTACTGCCCAGAGCAGGTAGAAAAGTTATGCAGACCAACGGAGGCGGAGCCTAGAGTTTAAGGTTGGCGACAAGGTGTTCTTGAAGATATCACCTCGGAGGGGACTGATTAAACACGGCAAGAGTGGAAAGTTGAGCCCGAGGTTTGTAGGACCATTTGAGATAATTGAGAAGGTTGGCAAGTTGGCGTATCACCTAGAGCTACCCCAAAACCTCTTCAATATTCACGACGTCTTTCATGTTTCAATGCTACGGAAGTATCACCCTGATCCATCGCATATCTTGGAGCCAGAGTCGTTGCAGCTTCGGGAGAACTTGTCTTATGAAGAGAAGCCCATTGGGATCCTAGACCAGCAAAATCGAGAATTGCGCAACAAATCTATACCAATGGTAAAAGTGTTGTGGGATCATCATGGAGTTGAAGAAGCAACGTGGGAAAGGCGAGACAAGATGGAGCAACAGTATCCAGCTTTATTTCAAAGGTAATATTGAATTTCGGGACGAAATTCTTTTAAGGAGGGGTAGATGTGAGGCCCGACCTCGATTTGCGAGAGATACCTCGTTTCGTGTACCCTAACCTAGATTTGCATGCCTTGACCTAGGTTTAAGAATTGTGTTTCGTTTTGTGTGCCTTGTATTGAATTATGTGCATACATTTAGGGTTGCGTGCATTTACTTGGGAAACATCCATTCGTCTCATAGTTCGTGCCCTGCCTCGTAGTACGTGCTCAAAACCTAGGAAAGCGTGCCCTCACGCTAATCGAGAAGGCATCTTACACGAAGCACTAGATTATTAGTTAATCCTACAAATCCCACTAACTAATATTAAATTGCTAATTCAACCCACTAGAAGACAAAATCTCACAAAAAGCTAGACATTCTTTATTCTTTATTCTTTGCATATCCCAAACACTCAATTAAATAATGCTCAATAAGACCAAAAAATTCAGATTTGGACACATCTTTGGCCGACCACTAGGAGCTTTGAGCATGCAATCCAATTTCAAAATTTATTCCTCAAACATTCTATGACAATTTAATGACACAATGCATAAAAAAATGGCTCAAAAAAAACTCTCCCCAATGCACCATTCTCGACCCATTCTCAATTGGCCATGCTAAGGATTCAAAAAATGCTCCTTGAAGACACAAAAATTTGAAATTGCAAGGCTCAAGGCCGACATATGCTTCAAACTTTGCAAAACCTTTATTTTTTCTTCATTTTCTCTCATTTCCTCTCATTCTTCTCTCTCTCTCTCTCGGCCTTGGCTGAGTTTCTAAACTCCATAGCTTATCTTCATCACTCCATGGTTCATCAAGGCATGCAAGAAGCTAGGGAGCTCGACTAAGCAAGCTAGGTTGCAAGAAACACACATGCAAGCTCTTTGAACCTCCATTTCAGCTTAGGTGAGTTTGCTAGCTTCCATTTCTTTTCTTCTTGTTCTAACCACATGCACCTACTAAGAACGTGGTTACTAAGCTAGGAAATTAGAGAAAATCGAGTGGTGTCTCAGCTAAGCAAGGAAAAGAGTCAACCTTGTGCAACCATCAAGAGTCTTGTGCATCTTCTTGTTGTTTTGCTAAGGTGAGGGCTAAAACTTCTTGAAAATCTTTCAAAAAACCACATGCATGCCCTTAAATGTCTATCTTTACTTCTGTACTTGAGATATATGTGTGTTCATGAGCTTTTATAAACATGCATGGCAAGATTCTTGGCTAGAATGTGATGATAGATGAAATCTAGTATGTGACAGCCTTCTGTTTCGTTGGTGCGAGGTGATTTTGGCTAGGTAAAAGATGTTGTAAATGCGTGAAAATTGGTAGGTAACTATTTTTGCCAATTCTGAACACTTTTTCCCATAAATAGGCCAAAGCTAATTTTGACACTAAGGTCCTCAAAATGACTAATTATCAAAATGTGTCCAAATCTGGAAAGTCTGGAAAAATGAAGCAGGTTTTGGCAGATTCACTGACATTGTATAATGAACCAGTTGTAACTTAGTAATGACATCCAAAATACATGAAATTTGGTGTGCTGCTAGATTTTTCAGTTCTGGACATTTTTATCAGAAATGGACCAAGGCTAAATCTGAACCTATGGCCCTCAGAAACGACAAGCATTGAAATGTGTGTAAATCTGGACAGTTTTGTGTAGTCTCACTGTTTTGGCTATAACTCTTGAACCCGAACTCCAAATGATGCGAGATTTGTTTCTGAATTTATTTCACTCCTTAAGCTTTAATTTGACATCTTGTTTACTGGAATTGGAGTTTGATTGCTTGTCTCAATGATTGTGAGAATACAGTTCATTGCAGTAAGGTTTTCATCTAGTGATATGCTTAGAAAAATTATTGTAGCTTCTCTTGTTGCATTAAATGCTTGGGATTGTGGCATTGGGATGTTGTGTGGACTGTTTTGAATACTTGAGGTGTTTGAATTAATCGATGGATGGCTTGAGTTTAATCACGTGACCACTTAGGGCCTAATCGCACATGTGAGCGCGAAATGAAACCCTAATGACTAGGTAAACTCACTAAGTGTTGATCTTATGGATATTGTGTTTGATTATGTGTTTAGTAGGCTGCCCGTAGTTGCCCTTGTAGCCCTAAATATGATTTCGAGGATTTCATGTTGATAAGTAGGCCTTTCTTGCACCCGGTCTCACGTAGATGTCGTTGCATGATGAAGAATCTTATTATTTGATTACGTGAACTTTGAAGTGAGTTATACGACTTGATTTACATGCGTTACATGGCTACCCGTTTAATATTCATATAACTCCATCTGCTTTATAAGTGAAATTGCCTGTCATATCGTGCCTCGCTTGTTTACTTGTCAATGTGCAATCTTATGACTGTTCGGAGGCAACCTACTTTGTTGTCCTCCTAATGTGATATATTACATGTCATAAATGTGCATTGCATACAAGGTTGCAACCTTTCATTCTGGCGTGGTAGCGTTCACGCACACCGGGCGGCATCGGGCTTGCCGGTGCAACCGTGACTACCATTGTCCAATTCCCTCTCTCGCTTGGGGGCTAGACTTCCTCGAAGAGTTGGGTCGTAGGATTTCGGGGTACATCCGGAGTACACCCATTTGGCATGATAAGGGGATGATTTGAAGTCGGCCGCAACATCTGATACTGGAAATGAACTGAGAGCAAAAGCTCACTGTATCCTTTTCACTATGTGTATAAGTACTCTTACTTTGTTCCTAGAGGACCTCGGGGAGGAAAGACGGGTAATTGTGTTCCTTTACTTTTATATTATGTTATGTACTTACTTGTGATATATTCATGCCTGCAAAAAAGGTTTTCATAAGTTGAACCGGAAAATGAGTTTCAAAACCTATTTCTCATTTCCCCTCGCTGAGTTCATAAGGACTCACCCTCTTTTATCATCTCAGGTGAAGAAGACCAAGAACAGGTACCCGATGACGACGTGCCTAATGATGATTCCTTGGAATGATTGCTTGCCCTATGTGCCTTGCTTGACTATGGCCATCTTGTGAACAATATGTTGCTTGAAGACTGTTTTGTTTCTTATTTTGCTTGTTGTTGTAATGTAAAAGACCCCCGTTATAATTTGGGGTCTAATTTTGGCTTGTACTGATAATAACTAAATAGACACTACTATGGTCGTTTTGCTATCGTTATTGGCTAGTATCTATCATAGGATTATGAAAAATCGGGTAAGGATTAAGTAAAACGAACCTATCCAATCTTAAGCATGTACTCATTATTAAGCTAAGATCAACAGGTACTTTTGTAACAAGGATTAACAAACAAACGAGACATAGTATCATGCTAGGTTATTAATCAAACGAGACTTCGAGATGACTGGTAGGCGTTTCAATTGATGGTAAATGGTAATCTTAGTTGGAAATGAAATTGAGATTGGAAATTTTGAGGTGTTTTGAGAATTAGGTCAAACTAAAGAGCCCACTTACAGCCGTTATGCTGCCGGTTTTCCAAAAAATTGTGGAGTTTAGGCTAAAACGTGAAGTGTTAAACCCTCTTGAACGATTAAGTACGTGATATGACTTGAATGATTAGATCACACCCTAGTCTAACCTTTATAGGTCGGGTTGGGGCGTGACATATTCCATCACAATTCTATTACCGAATCCCATGGCACCTTGGGCAAGACAACTTCACTTCACGTAGAGGCTGGGCCTGCAAACCGATGGCGTGGGGCTTGTGACAAGGTATCCGTGGCTTCGGTGCCCATAACTTTTGATCCGTAAGGAGTTACGCGTTGTACAACATACCGTTGGAAAGCTCTCCGAGAGCTCTACGACGGGGCCAACAAGCCTGCTCGGCTGTGCCTATTTTCGGAGCCCAAAATCCAAGCTTTTCATCAGTTTCAGGACACTTTTCTTCTTTTGAATTGTTTTTTCGTCCCGGATCGTACGTCGTGAGCCGCGAAAAGGATGACGACCTAATCCATCACATTTCTATTACCGAATCCCATGTCACCTTAGGCAAGACAACTTCAATTCACGTAGAGGCTGGGCCTGCAAACCGAGGGCGTGGGGCTTATGACCAGGTATCCGTCGCTCCGGTGCCCATAACTTTTGATCCGTAAGGAGTTACGCGGCGCACAGCATACCGTTGGAAAGCTCTCCGGAAGCTCTACGATGGGGGCAGCAAACTTGCTCAGCTGTACCTGTTTTTGGAGCCCAAAATCAAATGTTTTCTTTAGTTTTGAGACATTTTTCTTCTTTTATGCTGTTTTTTCGTCCCGGATCGTACGTCGTGAGCTGCGAAAAGGACGACAACCTAATCCATCATATTTCTATTACCGAATCCCACAGCACCTTGGGCAAGAAAACTTCACTTCACGTAGAGGTTGGGCCAACAAATAGAGGGCGTGTGGCTTGGGACTAGGTCTCCGTCGCTCCGGTGCCCATAACTCTTGATCTGTAAGGAGCTACGCGGTGCACAGCATACAGTTGGAAAGCTCTCCGAAAGCTCTAAGACGGGGGCAGCAAGCTTGCTCAGCTGCACCTATTTTCGGATCCCAAAATTGAACGTTTTCATCAGTTTTAGGACACTTTTCTTCTTTTGCACTGTTTTTTCATCCCATATCGTACGTCGTGAGCCGCGAAACGGACGACAACCTAATCCATCACATTTCTATTTACCGAATCCCATTGCACCTCAGGCAAGACAACTTCACTTCACATAGAGGTTAGGCCCGCAAACCGAGGGCGTAGGGCTTGGGACCAGGTCTCCGTCGTTCCGTTGCCCATAACTTTTGATCCGTAAGGAGTTACATGCCGCACAGCATACCGTTGGAAAGCACTCCAAGAGCTCTACGAAGGGGTCAGCAAGCCTTCTTGGCTGCACCTATTTTCGGACCCCAAAATCAAACGTTTTCATCAGTTTTGGGACACTTTTCTTCTTTTGTGTTGTTTTTCCATCCCGGATCGTACGTCGTAAGCCGCGAAAAGGACGACAACCTAATCCATCACATTTCTATTACCGAATCCAATTGCACCTCAGGCAAGACAACTTCACTTCACGTAGAGGTTGGGCCCGCAAATCGAGGGCGTGGGGCTTGGGACCAGGTCTCCGTCGTTCCGGTGCCCATAACTTTTGATCCGTAAGGAGTTACGCAGTGTACAGCATACCGTTGGAATGCTCTCTGAGAGCTCTACGATGGGGGCAACAAGCCTGCTCGGCTGTGCCTATTTTCAGAGCCCAAAATCCAAGCTTTTCATTAGTTTCAGGACACTTTTCTTCTTTTGCGTTGTTTTTCCGTCCCGGATCGTACGTCGTGAGCCGCGAAAAGAATGACGACCTAATCCATCACATTTCTATTACCGAATCCCATGTCACCTTAGGCAAGAAAACTTCAATTCACTTAGAGGCTGGGCCTGCAAACCGAGGGCGTGGGGCTTGTGACCAGGTATCCGTCGCTCCGGTGCCCATAACTTTTGATCTGTAAGGAGTTACGCGGTGCACAGCATACCGTTGAAAAGCTCTCCGGGAGCTCTACGATGGGGGTAGCAAATTTGCTCGGCTGTACCTGTTTTTGGAGCCCAAAATCAAATGTTTTCTTTAGTTTTGAGACACTTTTCTTCTTTTACGCTATTTTTTCATCCCGGATCGTACGTCGTGAGCTGCGAAAAGGACGACAACCTAATCCATCATATTTCTATTACTGAATCCTACAGCACCTTGGGCAAGAAAAATTCACTTCACGTAGAGGCTGGGCCCGCAAACAGAGGGCGTGGGGCTTGGGACTAGGTCTCCGTCGCTCTGGTGACCATAACTCTTGATCTGTAAGGAGTTACGCGGTGCACAGCATACAGTTGGAAAGCTCTCCGAAAGCTCTAAGACCGGGGCAGCAAGCTTGCTTGGTTGCACCTATTTTCGGATCCCAAAATTGAACATTTTCATCAGTTTTAGGACACTTTTCTTCTTTTGCACTATTTTTTCTTCCCAGATCGTACGTCGTGAGCCGCGAAACGGACGACAACCTAATCCATCACATTTTTATTTACCGAATCCCATTGCACCTCAGGCAAGACAACTTCACTTCACGTAGAGGTTGGGCCCGCAAACCGAGGGCGTGGGGCTTGGGACCAGGTCTCCGACGTTCCGGTGCCCATAACTTTTGATCCGTAAGGAGTTACATGCCGCACAGTATACCGTTGGAAAGCACTCCAAGAGCTTTATGAAGGGGTCAACAAGCCTGCTTGGCTGCACCTATTTTCGGACCCTAAAATCAAACGTTTTCATCAGTTTTGGGACACTTTTCTTCTTTTGTGTTGTTTTTCCGTCCCGGATCGTACGTCGTAAGCCGCGAAAAGGATGACAACCTAATCCATCACATTTCTATTAGAGAATGCCACGGCATCTTGGGCAAGACAATTTGCCTAACGTAGAGGCTGGGCTCGCAAACCGAGGGCGTGGGGCTTGGGACCAGGTCTCCGTCGCTCCGGTGCCCATAACTTTTGATCCGTAAGGAGTTACGTATCGCACATCATACCATTGGAAAGCTCTCCAAGAGCTCTACGACTGTGGTAGCAAGCCTGCTTTGCTGCGCCTATTTTTGGATCCCAAAATCGAACGTTTTCATCAGTTTCGGGATACTTTTCTTCTTTTACGCTGTTTTCTGTCCCGGATCGTATGTCGTGAGCCGCGAAAAGGATGCCAACCTTATCCATCACATTTCTATTACTGAATCCCATGGCACCTTGGGCAAGACAACTTCACTTCACGTAGAGGCTGGGCCTGCAAACCAAGGGTGTAGGGCTTGTGACCAGGTATCCGTCGCTCCGGTGCCTATAACTTTTGATCTGTAAGGAGTTACGCAGTGCACAGCATACCGTAGGAAAGCTCTCCGAGAGCTCTACGACGGGGGCAGCAAGCCTCCTCAGCTGCACCCATTTTCGTCGGCCAAAATCAAACGTTTTCATCATTTTCGGGACACTTTTCTTCTTTTACACTGTTTTTGGGTCCCAGATCATACATCGTGAGCCGCGATATGGACGATAACCTAATCCATCACATTTCTATTATTGAATCCCATGGTGTAAGGACCCATACTCCGATCCCGAATAATAATATGTGAAATAAGTGTTCCTTATGTGTTTGGCTTACTTCACTTATGTACTTGGTGTTTTCGTGTTTGGAGATAAGTGTTTTATGCTTTGAGATATTTTAAATTAAGAGGAAATATTGTAACTAGCATAACAAGCTAAGCATTCCTTTCAATTATCAAGTAAATTAAGATAATTTGTGCTTGGAAGTAATTGGAAATACTAAACTTATGGGATTATATTAATCGACCTTTAATTATTTGGAGTGTCAGGATAATAAACTAAAATATTATCTGTGGAAAAGAAAGTAGGGCATTAGCTGAACTATTCTAATTGAGAATGATACCTAGTTTTACCGTTCAAAGTTTATAAGTAACTTAGATAGACCTTGGAGTATGGTAGTTTGATATAAATTAACTTCGTTGAATAGTTTCATTGAGGGATTAACTTAGTTTAGCAAAAAGGAATTAGAATGTTAAACTTATTAAGATAATGTTTTCTTTTAAAATATGTCATTAGGAATTCAGTTGTCTTCTATAAGATGGTATAAGATACTAGTTATCTTGAGGAATGTTTGTAGACCTTAGAATGGGTATTAGAGTAAAGATGGGTGAGTATCATCTTGGGTAGCTTCCGTTATAGAATTAAATTGTTACAAGAAAATGGTATAGTTATAAATGGACCTACTACCAAGGAATGTAAAATTTTGGGAATTAGAATTGATTAGTGCTGGCTAAATAGGGGAACCAACTTCTAGTAGGGTGATGATATAACACCCACTTGAATAAGTAGGGGATCCGATCAGTAAATGTGGGATAAGATGGACTTGGCTTAATTTATTAGTCTTCTTTATTTTACTTACGCAACTATCATAACTAGCTTTGTTGAGTAAAGCAATAGAAATATAAACATTGAGCAAGGTGTTATCTAGGGATTAACATAGCCGACCGTTAATTTGGTGGTCGGGGTTAATTAATTAATTGTTTACTATAGGAATATACTTTGAAGTTGCTAACACATGGGTTTAAATTAAGTAAAGGATATTAACGGGTATAAATGGATTAGAAGTTTTAACGCCAGGGGTTAAACAAAATATTGCTATCCGCCTACATAGGCATTATACTGAGTTGGGCTTGAAGAGAAGTAGTATTAGTACACTTAACTGGTTGCTAGTAAAAGTATTAGCTTGAGGATAGTAATCTGTAAAGTTAATTGATTTGATTGAAATTAAGGAATAAAAGCTTAAATAATACACGAGTGTTGAGTGCCTTTATTTGTGACAATTATGGATTTAACAAAGCATATGAAATTAAGACAAGGAGAGGCTACGATAATTGAGTATTTCCATTGCCTGTTATCATTTAGAAGCTTTGACTTTTGATAAACATAAGATTTCCTAGAATCTATTAATCTAACTATAGTTTATACCTACCACGAATTAATAGGTGTTCTTATAACATTAATTAACATAAAGCTTAGGGTCATTACAGGGATGTAAAATCCCATATCGTGACTAAGTAAAATTTTTTAGCTGCTTACAAGAGTATGGGTGATTTCCTTTAACTTTTCGAGCTATTTCGGCTATTTTTCCAAATTTAGGGATTTTTGGTCAGGAAAAGGGGTTTCACTTCGGGGCCAATTATAGGAAAATTGGGACCCTGCCGCGAAAAACGGGCATACGTAATTGGATTTCTTTTAACTTGTACTACTTAATGGCAAAGTTTGGCAAAATTGCATCCCGGCCCAAAAATACGATAATCGGGACATTTATGCGCGAAACGGGCAAAACCACGGAACGTTGGTGTCACTCTCGGGGAGTGACACGTGTCTAAGGACACGTGTCATACATGCGTGGACGTGCCACGCATGTGAGACACGTGGAGGGACACGTGTCACACATGCGTGGACGTGCCACGCATGCGTGACACGTAAGGGGACACGTGTCACACATGCGTGGACGTGCCACGCATGTGAGACACGTGGCAGGATACGTGTTCCACATGCATTGGTTTGAAAAACTTATATAAATGGGTCACTTGACCCCTTGAAATCAAACAGGCAAACACTTTTCTCTGGCCCGATTTCACTAAATTATATCGATTCAGTTAGTTAACGTTCCGAAAGTTTTAAAATCAGTCCAAATCTTCTCCAATTTTTGGCATTTTAAGGTGAGGAGATTTTATTAAAAATAACATCTTATATGTTTATACGATAATTATATGATTTTAATATTCTAGCTTGAGATAAATATCATGCTTATTAATATTCTTTATTTATTTGAATTAGAGTTGACTTACTGCTCAAATTATTTGATTGTTTTATCATAAGATAAGCAGAGATGTTGCCCAAATATTTACATAAATGTTATACATGTTATTTGCATGTTGTCATAATGCCCTATTTATACTTGAAAATTGCTTTATTATAGTTGTTATTCTATTGCCAAGAAAATGTTTATTACTTGCCCGGGACAACCACTTTAGTTGATCCCCATATGATTTGTTGTGTGTTCTATGAATACTTGTGCATGCTTGTGTGCTATTAAAATTAGGGGTTGCAACCTCAGGCCCGATAGCTTGCACGAACGCCGGGCGGCATAGGACTTGCCCGTGCTTCCGTGTCTATCGTGGACCTATTCCCTCTCACGCTTGGTACCACCCTTGGAGAGTTGGGTCGTAGGATTCGGGTACAATCCGGAGTATCCTCTTGGGAGAGATAAGAAGTTGAAATTCTGATCAAAGGCTGGCTACCTCATGAAATACTTGACTTGTTCCTACTCTCACTTGGTACTACCCTCGGAGAGTAGTGTCCTACTCTCGCTTGGTACCACCCTCAGAGAGTTGGCTGATATCTGTTGTGGTTATATGCCACTATTGTTTACCTAAATGTCATTTTTGTTATTATATATGACTCAAATATAATTTACTACTAGTTATCATATCTTATATGGACAATTTGTTATACCACCGTACGTGATTTGCATCATGATTTACAAAAGAAACCAACCAGAAATGATTTCAAAACTCTTCTATTCTATCCTCACTGAGCTTCCCCAGAGCTCACCATTTTTTCTCCCCCCCAGTGCAGGTGCAGCTTAGCTTGAAATGGAAATAGACTTTGAATGTTTACATGCTCGAAGCCTCTTGCTGTCATAGTAGGATTCATGTTGTAAAAGTTAGAGTTTGTTTGTACTACTCTCAGGTAGAAGGATAGCTGTGCTGAAACCCTAGTTTGTAAATAGTCAGGTAGTTATCAGATCTCAGATATTGTAACACCCTTTTGTATTTAAATTATTTTATAAAGGCTTGTTATTAAGTAATTCTTTATTTACTGTTCATTTTAATAGAAAGTTATGAACTCGCAATGACGATAAACGCAGACTTTGACCTAGTCTTGAGAAGGGCCGGGTTGGGGTCGTTACACATGGCACCTTGAGCAAGACAACTTCACTTCACGTAGAGGATTGGCCCGCAAACCGAGGGCGTGGGGCTTGGGACTACGTATCCGTCGCTTCGGTGTCCATAACTTTTTATCCGTAAGGAGTTACGCGGCGAACAGCATACCGTTGGAAAGCTTTCCAAGAGCTCTACGATGGGGGAAGCAAGCCTACTCGGCTGTGCCTATTTTCGGAGTCCAAAATTGAACATTTACATCAGTTTTGGGACACTTTTCTTCTTTTGCGTTGTTTTTTCATCCCGGATCGTACATCGTGAGCCACGAAAAGGATGAAAACCTAATTCATCACATTTCTATTACCGAATCCCACGGTACCTTGGGCAAGACAACTTCGCTTCACGTAGAGGCTAGGCCTGCAAACCGAGGGCATGGGGCTTGGGACCAGGTCTCCGTCGTTCCGGTGCCTATAACTTTTGATCCGAAAGGAGTTACGCGGCGCACAGCATACCGTTGGTGTGATACCCCGAACCTGGCATATATTTAATAGCATTTAAAGTTCATTTAAATTGCATTTTATTGACCTTTCACCTTCTTTGACCAAACTAGTTGACTTTTCATCTACTTTGACCAACTAGGACAAGGTAGAAATTTTTGAAATGTTTAATAAAGGGCAAACTTGGGATTAGAAATAAAAAAATGAAATGTTAAGTTAGTCAAATTTTGGGTCAACTTTGGAATGAAATCTGAACCAATTGGGGAAGAGTTAGGTAGCAAATTATATATGGTTGGAAAGCTCTATGAGTCTAGTTTCTGAGGCTTCAAACTGTTCGTGAATTGGAGTTTTCTAGAAGAAGTTATGGCCATTTTCGTAAGGTTGCGCATAGCTGTTTTGGTTTAGCGGGTTGACCGAATCTTTGACCTTTGACTTCTTGTCATTTTTTTTCCCTAAATAAGCAGAATGCAAACGAAAAAAACAGAGAAGAAAGGCTTGAAGCCATGAGGAAAAGAAAGAGAAAAAGAAAAAAAATTTCAAAACAAATCATCAAATCTTCTCGTGAGCTTGCACGGGGTGGTTTTCGAGGCATCCTACGAGGTTTCCCTAGCGTCTAGGAGCGTCTAAGGTGAGGGTTTCATCATTATTTGTGCATTTGAAAATGTTGAACATAAACTTTAATTTTTTTGATTTAACCGTATGTTGTTATTTTGTCTGTTTCATTGCTTAAAGTATGTTCCCTAGCAATCGTAGAACGCGTATTTATAGCTTTTTAACATTTTCTACGGTTGAATATTGAAATTGAAATATAAATTGTTAGTTGAATAGTAATTTATGAATAGTAAACCCTTGAAACGATAAAGTTGCGTTGTTATGCAGTCTGTTGATGTGAAAAGGTGCTAGGTATGCTAGAATGCCTAAATGCATGATTTGTTTAGGTTGCGTAATGGAAAAAATGAGAAAAACGCCTTGGTGAAAGTCGGGGTCGTTTAGGTCGAGTTTAGCATTTTCTCGTTTTGCGTGATGACATTGTTTCGGGAGGCCATGGAAGCACTTTTGGTGCGATTATGGCATTGGTTGGGTGTTTGGTTAGTATAGTTGTAGTTCAAACGAGCAAAGGGGGAAATCGGGACTTTGCGTGAATTCTAGGGTAAAGTAGGGTTTCGAGGTCTTTAGACGTGCCTTATGGTGACCTAGGAGGATTGGTGAAGTCGGTTTCCAAAGCTCGTGGCTCGTTTAAAAGTAGTAGCGTTTGAAAGTTGGGGTCATTTTTGGGATTTTATGTGTTTTCATAGTATATTGCCTATAGAATGCTTATAATGCCTATAGAATACTTGTTATTGCTTGATAATGTTAGTTGGTGTTGTTCTTGTTGCTTGTTTGATTGTAAATGCTTGTTAATGCTTATTACGCTTGTTAGAGTTGATTATTGATTGAAATGTTTAACAATTGTTGAATAATGCTTGATATCTCGGTTATCTCCTCTATCTGTGTTGTTGTGCTATCGCTCATTTATCGCCTTGTATCGAGTCTTGCATTGCATAGTGTCCAGCGCGTGAGTGATGGGCCTCTCTGGGTAGCCTCTGGTTGCCAGTGTTGGTTGCTCTAGCTCCGTAGCTATTCCCTCTTCTCGCTTGGGTTGCCTCCCAGGGAGATTTGGGTCGTAGATTGATGGATACTTCCGGGGTATTCCAAACTGAAGTTATAAGGTGGTTGCACGCTTATTGTCATCGTTGTCAACATCAAGCTCGAGATTGATGTATCGCTCGTGAAATGGTATATTGCTCGTAAGAGTGAACCATAGCCTTCAGAGTGTGGTATAGCTTTGAATGGTTGTATTAATGCTTTCAGTAATTGCTTATTGTATTGATTGTTTGTCTTGATTGCTTATTTATCAGTTATATCGCTTAACTGTCTTATTTGCCTTGCACGACTTTCTTTCTCTCCAATTCGATATCTGTCTCGCCCTCACTGAGTATACGTGTTGTGTATACTCACTCCTCACCACCACATTTCAGGAAATGTCATGTTAGCTGGAAAGTTCGTGATTTCGTGAAAGTTCGTTGCCTGAAGAGTTGTCTTGCGTGCCTATGTGGCTTGAGTGTCGAAGTTTGTAAAGATGTGTGCTTTTATGGATTGTATGTATTTAATGTCAAAAAGGATGTAATTTGAGTTTCATTAGATTATTGAAGTGGTTTGATAAGTTAGATTATGTATCTAGTTAATGTAGCTTAACTCCAATGCATGTTTGTATTGTCCAAAAGAAAGAGATAGACAGATATGATAGTCTAACTCATGCAATAGGTTGGTGTAGTTTAATTGCTAAGCATGAATGTATATTTGCTTGTGATTGCTTGTTGTGAGCTCAAGGCTCGGATGGCCTTGAGGTGGTTGAATGTTTGGACATGGTATTGGTCTACTTATATGCTCTCGCAGGTTTGGTTTTTGCCTAGAAACAGGGGAGACTCCGTCCGTTTTTCCTAAAAATTATGTCCGGGTTTGGTTTGGGTTGTGATTAAATCGATTGATAGAACTCCCGGTCTCGAGAGGGATCGAGGTGTTACAGTTGGAAAGCTCTTCGAGAGCTCGACGACGGGGGCAGCAAGCCAGCTCTGCTGTGCCTGTTTTCGGAGCCCAAAATAGAACATTTCCATCAGTTTTGGGACATTTTTCTTCATTTGCGTTGCTTTTCAGTCCTGGATTGTACATCGTGGGCCACGAAAAGGACGACAACCTAATCCATCACATTTCATTTATCGAATCCCACGACACCTTGAGTAAGACAACTTTGCTTCACGTAAAGGCTGGGCCCGCAAACCGAGGGCATGGGGCTTCTGACCAGGTATCCATCGCTTCGGTGTCCATAACTTTTGATCCGTAACGAGTTACGCGGCGCACAGCATACCGTTGGAAAGCTCTCCAAGAGCTCTACGACGCGAGCAGCAATCCTGCTCGGCTGTGCCTATTTTTGGAGCCCAAAATTGAACATTTTCATCAGTTTCGGGACACTTTTCTTCTTTTGCGCTGTTTTTTCATCCCGGGTCGTACATCGTGAGCTACGGAAAGGACAAAAACCTAATCCATCACATATCTGTTTTCGAATCCCATGGCACCTTTGTGAGGCCCAACCCTGAATTGCGTGCGAAACCTAGCTTCGTTTGCCCTGACCTAGATTTGCGTGCCATGACCTAGGTTTAAGAATTGTGTTTATTTTATGTGCCATGCATTGAATTACGTGCATTCATTTAGGATTGCGTGCATTTACTTGAAAAACGTGCGTTTGTCTCGTAGTTCGTGTCCTACCTTGTAGTGCGTGCCTTAGACCTAGGTAAGCGTGCCTTCACGCTAATCAAGAAAGCATCTTTCACGAAGCACTAGACTATTAAACAATCCTACAAAATCCACTAACAATATAATAATCCAAATTCCATTCAATAGAAGACAAAAAATGCACCAAACACTAGACATTCCTTATTCTTTATTCTTTGTTCTTTTTGCATTTTCAACACACAACAATTAACACCCAAAAGATGACAAGAATTCAGAATTTTGCACATGTCATAGCCGGCCATACCATGTTTTGAGCAAGAAAATTTGAACAACACAATTAAAAATGCATGCTTAGTCAACCACTTAGCACAAGACATTAAAAAAATGCTCAAATCCCTTCAAATCCTCACCATATCCGACCAGCCCTTGCATGCCCATGCTAGCATTCAAAATTTAAAGTATTTTGAAGACAAAAGCTGAAATTGAAAGCCTCAAGGCCGAGCATGCTCCTCAAGTTGCAAAGCTTTTGTTTTATCCTCATTTTCTTCATTTCTTTCTCTCACATTTCTCTCTCACTCTCATCTCCTCTCTCCATTTCGGTCCTTGGCTGAATTCTCCATCTTCTCAACTTCTCTTCTTCACACCATAGCTAAGTATAGCAAGCTACAAGTAAAGAACTACAACCGAGCAAGCTAGAGTTCGAAATCACTCATGCATGTGCATTGAAGCTTCATTTTCGGCCTAGGTGAGTTACTAAGCATCCCTTTCTTTTCTTCAAGTTCTAACTACATGCATGCACTAAGAGATTGATCATTAAGCTAGGAAAATAGAGAAAAACTAGTGAGGTTCTTGGCTAAGCAAGCGAAAGGAGAAGATTTGAGCTTCAACAAAGGGTCTTGAGCATTTTGTGGTTGATTGCTAAGGTGAGGGTTAAAACCTTTTGAAAACTC
The DNA here is from genome assembly GCA_037974665.1 of Ehretia macrophylla. Classification (NCBI taxonomy): domain Eukaryota; kingdom Viridiplantae; phylum Streptophyta; class Magnoliopsida; order Boraginales; family Ehretiaceae; genus Ehretia; species Ehretia macrophylla. The sequence continues at coordinate 28,455,664 of CM075779.1, read as the reverse complement.
TTTAAAAACTCACATGCATGCTCATAAATGTGTGTATTTGCTTCTGTACTTGAGCTATATGGTCGTTCATAAGCTTAAACAACCATGCATGGCAAGATCTTGGCTTGAAAATGATGCTAGGTGAAGTCGAAATGGATGACAGCTCTCTGACCAGTCTGTTCGAGGTAAGTTTAGCTAAGCAAATGATGTTTAAAATTCTTGAAAATTTGTGGGTGACTATTTTGGACAGTTTTGAACATTTTTCCCAGAAATAGTCCGAAGCTAATTTTGAATCTAAGGTCCTCAAAATGGCAAATCATTAAAATGTGACCAAATCTGGAAATCTGGAAAAATGAATCAGGTTTTGGCAGATGCACTGACCTTGTGGAACGAACCATATTTGACTTAGTAAATGTTGTCCAAAACGCATGAAATTTTGTGTGCTGCTATATTTTTCAGTTCTGGAAAATTTTGTCAGAAATGGACCAAAGCTAAAACTGACTCTAAGGACCTCAAAAACGTCAATTTCTGAAAAGTGTACAAATCTGGACAGTTTTGTGCTACCTCACTGTTTCGGCTATAACTAATGATTCTGAACTCCAATTGATGCAAGGTTTGTTTCTGATTTTAGTTAACTTCTTAAGCTTTAATTTGAAATCTTATTTACTAAATTTGGAGATTGTTTGATTATCCTATTGATTGTGAGAAAACAGCCTATTGCAGTAAAGGTTTTATTTAGCCATATGCTTGGAAAATTGTTGTAACCTCTCTTGTGGTACTAATTGTGTGGAAATGTGGTGTTGGGATGTTGTGTGGACTGTTTGAACATTTGAGGATGTTGAATTAAATGATGTATGGTTTGAGATTGACATTGAGTTGGGTTGATGCTCAAATTGCACGAAGATACTTGAAATGGAAGCCCTAACGACTAGGTAGTCTTAATAAGTGTTGATTATTTGTATATTGTGTTGGAATCATAGGCTTAGTGGGCTGCCCGTAAATGTTTTATAACTTCAAAAGTGATCTTGACCATTGCATGTTGACAATTAAGCTTTTCTTGCATCCAAACCCATGTTGATATCATTGCATGTTGAATAATCTTATCACTTGATTGCATGGACTTTTTAATGAGTTATATGGCCTGTTTTACATGTGTTACATGGCTGCCCGTTTAATTTCCATATAACTCTATATGCCTTTCAAGTGAAATTTCCTGTCTTATCGTGTCCTGCTTGTTTATCTGTCAATGTGCAATCCTATGACTGTCCGGAGGCAACCTACTTTGTTGTCTTCCTTCTGTGATATATATTACCTGTCATGAATGTGCATTGCATACAAGGCTGCAACCTTTCCTGTCGGCATGGTAGCGATCACGTACGCCGGGCGGCATCGGGCTTGCCGGTGTTACCGTGACCACCATGGTCCCATTCCCTCCCTCGCTTGGGGGCTAGACTTCCTCGGAGAGTTGGGTCGTAGGATTTTGGGGTACATCCGGAGTACACCCACCTGGTGTGTTTGGGGGATGATTTGAAGTCGGCCGCAACAACTGATCCTGGATCTGATCTGAGAGCAAAAGCTCACCGTATCCTTTTTATTATGTGTATAAGTACTCCCACTTGGATCCTAGAGAACCTCGGGGAGGAAAGACCGGTATTCCTGTTCTGTACTTGTATTTATGTACTTGTATTTATGTTGTATTCATGTTTGAGAAAGGGGTTTTCATAAGTTTAACCGGAAAATGAGTTTCAAAACTTATTTCTCGTTCCCCCTCGCTGAGTTCATAAGGACTCACCCTCTTTTATCATCTCAGGTGAAGAAGAACAGGTACAGGAACCCGAGGATAATGTACCTAACGATGAACCCCTGGAGTGATTGCCTGTTATTGTTGTTTTGCTTGAACGTGACTACTTGTGTACCTTGTGCTGCTTGAAGACTATCTATCTTATGTTGTTGTTGTCGCTAATGTAAAAGACCCCCGTTGTAATTTGGGGTCTAATTTTGGTTTGTACTTATATTAAGTAGACTGATACTAGACATACTATGATCGTTTTTGCTTTTGTTATCATTAGTATCTATCATAGGTTATGATGCTAGTTAAGGAATAGGCAAATGAACTTATCCAATCTCAACAGGTACTCGCTAATAAGCTAAGATCAACAGGTATATTTTGAAACGAAGATAAATGGACAAACGAGACATAGTTTCATGCTAGGTTATAAATCAAACGGGACGTCGAATTAACCAATAGGCAATTCAATTGATGGAATAATAGTAATCTTAGCTGGAATTGAATTTGAGATGGTAAATTTTGAGGCTGTTAGAAAATTTAGGTCTAAACAAAGAGCCCAATTACAGTCGTTATGCTGCCGGATTTTCGGAAAATTTTGGAGTCTAGATTAAACGTTAAGTGTTAAACCTCCTAGAATGATTAAGAATGTGAAAGGACTTGAATGTTTAGATCACACCCTAGTCTAACCTTTATAGGCCGGGTTGGGGCGTGACAACCTTGGGCAAGACAACTTTACTTCACATAGAGGCTGAGCCCGCAAATCGAGGGCGTAGGGCTTTGGACCAGGTCTTCGTCACTCCAGTACCCATAACTTTTGAACCGTAAGGAGTTACGTGGCACACAGCTTACCGTTGGAAAGCTCTTCGAGAGCTCTACAACGGGGGCAGCAAGCCTGCTTGGCTGTGCCTATTTTCGGAGCCCAAAATATAACATTCTCATCAATTTTGGGGCACTTTTCTTCATTTGCGTTGTTTTTTCATCCCTGTTCGTACGTCGTGGGCCGCAAAAAGGACGACAACCTAATCCATCAGATTTCTATTACCGAATCCCATGGCACCTTGGGCAAGAAAACTTCGTTTCACGTAGAGGCTGGGCCCGCAAACAGAGGCCGTGGGGCTTGGGACCAGGTCTCCGTCGCTCCGGTGCCCATAACTTTTGATCCGTTAGGAGTTACGAGGTGCACAACATACCATTAGAAAGCTCTCCGAGAGCTCTACGACGGGGGCAATAAGCCTGCTCGGCTGTGCCTATTTTCAGAGCCCAAAATTGAACGTTTTCATTAGTTTCGAGATACTTTTCTTCTTTTACTCTGGTTATCGGTCCCAAATTGTACGTCGTGAGCCGCGAATAGGACGACAACCTAATCCATCACATTTCTATTACCGAATCCCATGGTACCTTGGATAAGACAACTTCACTTCACGTAGAAGCTGGGCCTGCAAACAGAGGGCGTGGGGCTTGTGACCAGGTATCCGTCGCTCCGGAGCCCATAACTTTTTATTCCTAAAGAGTTGCGCAGCGCATAGCATACCGTTGGAAAGCTCTCCGAGAGCTCTACGATGGGGGCAGCAAGTCTGCTTGGCTATGCCTATTTTCGGAGCCCAAAATATAACATTTTCATTAGTTTTGGGCCACTTTTCTTCATTTGCGTTGTTTTTTCATCCCGGATCGTGCGTCGTGGGTCGCAAAAAGGACGACAACCTAATCCATCAGATTTCTATTACCGAATCCCATGGCACCTTGGCCAAGACAACTTCGCTTCATGTAAAGGCTGGGCCCGCAAACAGAGGCCGTGGGGCTTGGGACCAGGTCTCCGTCGCTGCAGTGCCCATAACTTTTGATTAGTTAGGAGTTACACGGCGCACAACATACCATTGGACTGCTCACCGAGAGCTCTACGACAAGGGCAATAAGCCTGCTTAGCTGTGCCTATTTTTTTATCCCAAAATTGAACGTTTTCATCAGTTTTGAGACACTTTTCTTCTTTTACGCTGCTTTTCGGTCCCAGATCGTACGTCATGAGCTGAGAAAAGAATGACAATCTAATCCATCACATTTCTATTACCGAATCCTGTGGTACCTTGGACAAGACAACTTCATTTCACTTAGAAGCTGGGCCTGCAAACCGAGGGCGTGGGGCTTGTGACCAGGTATCTATTGCTCCGGAGCCCATAATTTTTGATCCGTAAGGAGTTACACGGCGCACAGCATACCGTTGGAAAGCTCTCCGAGAGCTCTACGATGGGGGCAGCAAGCTTGCTCGGCTGAGCCTATTTTCGGAGACCAAAATCCAACGTTTTCATCAGTTTTGTGACACTTTTCTTCTTTTACGTTATTTTCTGGTCCCGGATTGTACGTCGTGAGCCGCGAAAAGGAAGACACCCTAATCCATCACATTTCTATTACCGAATCCCACAGCACCTTGGGCAAGACAACTTCGCTTCACGGAGAGGTTGGGCCCACAAACCGACGGCGTGCGGCTTGGGACCAAGTCTCCGTCGCTCCGGTTCCCATAACTTTTTATCCGTAAGGAGTTACGTGGCGCACAGCATACAGTTGGAAAGCACTCCAAGAGCTCTACAACAGGGGTAGCAAGCTTGCTCGTCTGCACCTATTTTCGGAGCCAAAAATTGAACTTTTTCATCAGTTTTGTGATACTTTTCTACTTTTGTGTTGTTTTTTCGTCCCTGATCGTACGTCGTGAGCCTCGAAAAGGACAACAACCTAATCTATTATATTTTTATTACCGAATCCCACGGCCCCTTGGGCAAGACAACTTCATTTCACGTAGAGGCTGGGCCCGCAAATCGAGGGCGTAGGGCTTGTGACCAAGTATCCATCGCTTTGGTGCCCATAACTTTTGATACGTAAGGAGTTATGCGGCACACAACATACCATTCGAAAGCTCTCCGAGAGCTCTACGACGGAGGTAGCAAGCTTGATCGGCTGTGCCTATTTTCGGAGCCCAAATTCGAACACTTTCTTCAATTTCGGGACACTTTTCTTCTTTTGTGCTATTTTTTCATCCCGGATCGTACGTCGTGTGCCGCGAAAAGGACGACAACCTAGTCCATCACATTTCTATTACCGAAACCCACGGCACCTTAGACAAGACAACTTCGCGTCACGTAAAGACTGGGCTCGCAAACCAAGGGCGTGGGGCTTGGGACTAGTTCTCCGTCCCTCCGGTGCCCATAACTTTTGATCCGTAAGGAGTTACGCGGTGCACAGCATACTGTTGGAAAGCTCTCCAAGAGATCTACGATGGGGGAAGCAAGCGTGCTCGGTTGTTCCTATTTTTGGAGCCCAAAATCGAATATTTTCATCAATTTTGGGACACTTTTCTTCTTTTGCGCTATTTTTTCATCTGGTATTGTACGTCGTGAGCCGTGAAAAGGACGACAACCTAATCCATCACATTTCTATTACCGAATCTCATGGCACCTTGGGTAAGACAACTTCGCTTCACGTAGAGGTTGGGCCCGCAAATCGAGGGCGTGGGGCTTGGGACCAGGTCTCCGTCGCTCCGGTGCCCATAACTTTTGATCCGTAAGGAGTTATGTGGCGCACAGCAAACCGTTGGAAAGCACTCCAAGAGCTCTACGAAAGGGGCATAAATCCTTGTTGGCCGCGCCGATTTTCGGAGCTCAAAATTGAACGTTTTCATTAGTTTCGGAATATTTTCTTCCTTTGCGCTATTTTTCCGTCCCAGATCGTACGTTGTGAGCCTCGAAAAAGAGGACAACTTAATCCATCACATTTCTATTACCGAATCCCACGGTACCTTGGGCAAGACAACTTCGCTTCACGTAGAGGCTGGGCCTGCAAACCGAGGGCGTGGGGCATAGGACCAGGTCTCTGTCACTCTGGTGCCCATAACTTTTTATCCGTAAGAAGTTACGTGGCGCACAACATACTGTTGAAAAGCACTCCCAGAGCTCTACGACAGGGGCAGCAAGCCTGCTCGTCTGCGCCTATTTTTGGAGCCCAAAATCGAACGTTTTCATTAGTTTCGGGACACTTTTCTTCTTTTGCGCTATTTTTCCGTCCCTAATCATACCTCGTGAGCCGCGAAATGGACAACAACATAATTCATCACATTTCTATTACCGAATCCCACAGCACCTTGGGCAAGGCAACATCACTTCACGTAGAGGCTGGGCCCGTAAACCGAGGGTGTGGGGGTTGTAACCAGGTATCCGTCGCTTTGGTAATCATAACTTTTGATCCGTAAGGAGCTACGCGGCGCACAACATACCATTAGAAAGCTCTACGATGGGAGCAGCAAGCCTGCTCGGCTGTGCCTATTTTCGGAGCCCAAAATCGAACATTTTCATTAGTTTCGGAACACTTTTCTTCTTTTGCGCTATTTTTTTGTCGCGGATCGTACATCGTGAGCCGCGAAAAGGACTACAACCTAATCCATCATATTTCTATTATTGAATCCCACGGCACCTTGGGCAAGACAACTTCGCTTCACGTAGAGACTGGCCCTGCAAACCGAAGGCGTGGGGCTTGGGACTAGGTCTCTGTCGCTCCGGTGCCTATAACTTTTGCTCCGTAAGAAGTTACGTGGCGCACAGGAAACCGTTGGAAAGCACTCCAAGAGCTCTATGAAGGGGGTAGCAAGCCTGCTCGGTTGGGCCTCTTTTCAGAGCCCATAACTTTTGATCCATAAGGAGTTACGCGACGCACAGCATACCGTTGGAAAGCTCTTCGAGAGCTCTACGACGGGGGCAGCAAGCCTACTCGGCTGTGCCTGTTTTCGGAGTCCAAAATTGAAGATTTCATCCGTTTAGGGACACTTTTGTTCTTTTGTGCTGTTTTTTCATCCCGGATCGTACGTCGTGAGCCGCGAAAATGACGACAACCTAATCCATCACATTTCTATTACCGAATTGCACGACACCTTAGGCAGGACAACTTCGCTTCACGTAGTGGCTGGGCTCGCAAAACTGAGGGCGCCGGGCTTGGGACCCGGTCTCCGTCGCTCTGGTGCCCATAACTTTTGATCCGTATGGAGTTACGTGGCACACAACAAACCGTTGGAAAGCACTCCAAGAGCTCTACGAAGGGGGTAGCAAGCTTGCTCGACTGGGCCAATTTTCGCAGCCCAAAATCGAACGTTTTCATCAGTTTCGGGACACTTTTCTTCTTTCATTATGTTTTTCGGTCCCGGATCGTACGTCGTGAGCCGCGAAATGGACGACAACCTAATCCATTATATTTCTATTACCGAATCCCACGGTACCTTGGGCAAGACAACATCACTTCATGTAGAGGCTGGGCCTGCAAACCAACAGTGTAGGGCTTGTGACCGGGTATCTCTCGCTCCGTTGCCCATAACTTTTGATCCGTAAGGAGTTACACCGCACACACCATACCGTTGGAAAGCGCTCTGAGAGCTCTACGATAGGGGCTGGAACTGTGTTTGGCTGCACCTATTTTCGGATCCCAAAATCGAATGTTTTCATCAGTTTTGGGACACTTATCTTCTTTTACCCTATTTTTCCGTCTCAGATCGTAAGTTGTGAGCCACGAAAAAGACGACAACCTAATCCATCACATTTCTATTACCGAATCCCATGGCACCTTGGGCAAGACAACTTTACTTCACGTAGAGGCTGGGCTTCACGTAGAGGCTGGGCCTACAAACCGAGGGGGTGGGGCTTGTGACCAGGTATCCGTCGCTCCGGTGCCCATAACTTTTGATCTGTAAGGAGTTACGCGGCGCACAACATACCGTTGGAAAGCTGTACGAGAGTTCTACGACGAGGGCAGCAAGCCTGCTTTGCTCGGCTATTTTTCCATCCCAGATCATACGTCGTGAGTTGTGAAAAGTACGACAACCTAATCCATCACATTTCTATTACCGAATCCCACGGCACCTTGGGCAAGACATATTCGCTTCACGGAGAGGCTGGGCCCGAACCGAAGGAGTGGGGCTTGGGACCAGGTCTCCGTCGCTCCGGAGCCTATAACTATTTATCCGCAAGGCGTTACGTGACGCACAACATATCGTTGGAAAGCACTCCAAGAGCTCTACGATACGGGCAGCAAGCCTGCTCGTCTGCGCCTATTTTCAGAGTTCAAAATCGAACGTTTTCATCAGTTTTGGGATACTTTTCTTCTTTTGCGCTGTTTCTCTGTCCCGGATCGTACATCGTGAGCCGCGAAATGGACGACAACCTAATCTATCATATTTCTATTACCGAATCCCTCTGCACTTTGGGCAAGACGACTTCACTTCACGTAGAGGCTAGGCCCGCAAACCGAGGGCATGTGGCTTGTGACCAGGTATCCGTCGCTCCGGTCCCATAACTTTTGATCCGTAAGGAGTTACGTGGCGCACAGCAAACCATTGGAAAGCTCTCCAAGAGCTCTACGAAGGGGGCAGCAAGCCTGCAAGGCTGGGCCTATTTTCGGAGCCCATAACTTTTGATCTGTAAGGAGTTACGTGATGCACAACATATCGTTGGAAAGCTCTCTGAGAGCTCTACAATGGGGGCAGCAAGCCTGCTCGGCTGTGCCTGTTTTCGGAGCCCAAAATCGAATATTTTCATCAGTTTCAGGACACTTTTGTTCTTATGCGCTGTTTTTTCGTCCCGGATCGCACGTCGTAAGCCACGAAAAGGACGACAACCTAATCCATCATATTTCTATTACTGAATCAGACGGCGCCTTGGGCAGGACAACTTCGCTTCATGTAGAGGCTGGGCCCGTGAAACTGAGGGCGTCGGGCTTGGGACCTGGTCTCCGTCGCTCCGGTGCCATTAACTTTTGATCCGTAAGGAGTTACGTGGCACACAGCAAACCATTGGAAAGCACTCCAAGAGCTCTACGAAGGGGCAGCAAGCCTGCTCGGCTGGTCCAATTTTTGCAGCCCAAAATCGAACGTTTTCATCAGTTTTGGGACACTTTTCTTCTTTTATGCTGTTTTTTCGTCCCGAATTATACGTCGTGAGCCGCGAAATGGACGACAACCTAATCCATTAAATTTCTATTACCGAATCCCACTGCACCTTGGGCAAGACAACTTCACTTCACGTAGAGGCTGGGCCCGCAAACCAACGGCGTGGGGCTTGTGACCAGGTATCTCTCGCTCCGGTGCCCATAACTTTTGATCTGTAAGGAGTTACGCGACACACAACATACCGTTGGAAAGCACTCCGAGAGCTCTACGATGGGGGCAGGAACCATGCTTGGTTGTACCTATTTTCGGAGCCCAAAATCGAATGTTTTTATTAGTTTCGAGACACTTATCTTCTTTTACGCTGTTTTTCCGTCTCGGATCGTAAGTCGTGAGCCGCGAAAAGGACGACAACCTAATCCATCACATTTCTATTAACGAATCCCATGGCACCTTGGGCAAGACAACTTCACTTCACGTAGAGGCTGGGCCTATAAACCGAGGGCGTGGGGCCTGTGACCAGGTATCCGTCGCTCCGGTGCCCATAACTTTTGATTCGTAAGGAGTTATGGGGATCACAACATACCATTGAAAAGCTCTCCGAGAGCTCTACGACGAGGACAGTAAGCTGGCTCGTCTGCGCCTATTTTTATAGCCCAAAATCTAATATTTTCATAAGTTTCGAGACACTTTTCTTCTTTTGCGCTATTTTTGCGTCCCAGATCGTAAGTCGTGAGCCACGAAAAGGACGACAATCAAATCTATCATATTTTTATTACCGAATCCCATGACACCTTGGGAAAGACAACTTCGCTTCACGTAGAGGCTAGGCCCCCAAACCGAGGGCATGGGGCTTGGGACCAGGTCTCCGTCGCTCTGGTGCCCATAACTTTTTATCCGTAAGGAGTTACGTGGCGCACAACATACCGTTGGAAAGCTCTCCGGGAGCTCTACGACGAGAGAAGCAAGCCTGCTCGGCTGTGCCTATTTTCGGAGCCCAAAATTCAATGTTTTCATCAGTTTTGGGATACTTTTCTTCTTTTGCGCTATTTTTCTGTCTCGGATCGTACATCGTGAGCCGCAAAAAGGAATACAACCTAATCCATCACATTTCTATTACCGAATTCCACGGCACCTTGGGTAAGACAACTTCACTTCACATAGAGGTTGGGCCCACAAACCGAGGGTGTGGGGCTTGTGACTAGGTATCCGTCGCTTTGGTGCCTATAACTTTTGATCCGTAAGGAGTTACGTGACGCGCAACATATCGTTAGAAAGCTCTCTGAGAGCTCTTCGACAGGGGCAGGAAGCCTGCTTGGCTATGCCTATTTTCGGAGCCCAAAATTGAACATTTTCATCAGTTTTGGGACACTTTTCTTCTTTTGCGCTATTTTTTCATCCCAGATGGTACGTCGTGAGCCGCGAAAAGGACAACAACCTAATCCATCAAATTTCTTTTACCGAATCCCATGGCACCATGGGCAAGAGAACTTCGCTACATGTAGTGTCACGCCCCAACCCGACCTATAAAGGTTGGACTAGGGTGTGATCTAAATATTCAAGTCATATCACATACTTAATCGTTCATGAAAGTTTAACACTTAACGTTTTAGCCTAAACTCCAAAAATTCTTCAGAAAATCGGCAGCATAACGGCTGTAATTGGGCTCCTTAGTTTGACCTAATTTTCTAAAGACCTCAAAACTTTCAATCTCAATTTTATTTCCAATTAAGATTACTGTTTATAACCAATTGAAACGCCTACTAGTTATCTCGAAGTCTCGTTTGATTAATAGTCTAGCATGATACTATGTCTCGTTTGTTTGTTGATCCTCGTTACAAAAGTACCTGTTGATCTTAGCTTAACAATAAGTACCTATTTAAGATTGGATAGATTCATTTTACTTAATCCTTACCTGATACTTCATAATCCTATGATAAATACTAGTCAATAGCGATAGCAAAAACGACCATAGTAATGTCTATCTAGTTATGATCAGTACAAGCCAAAATTAGACCCCAAATTACAATGGGGGTCATTTACAATACAACAACAAGCAAAATAAGAAATAGTCTTCAAGCAACATATCGTTCACAAAATGGCCATAGTCAAATAAGGCACGTAGGGCAAGCAATCATTCCAAGGAATCATCATTAGGCATATTGTCCTCGGGTACATGTTCCTGGTCTTCTTCACCTGAGATGATAAAAGAGGGTAAGTCCTTATGAACTCAGCGAGGAGGAACGAAAAATATGTTTTGAAACTCATTTTCCGGTTCAACTTATGAAAACCCTTTTTCAAGCATGACATTATGTCACAAGTAAGTACATAATGTAATGTAAAAGTAAAAGAACACAATTACCCGTCTTTCCTTCCCGAGGTCCTCTAGGAACCAAGCGAGAGTACTTATACACAGTGAAAAAGATACGGTGAGCTTTTGCTCTTAGTTCATTTCCAGTATCAATTGTTGCAGCCGACTTCAAATCATCCCCTTATCACGCCAAATGGGTGTACTCCGGATGTACCCCGAAATCCTATGACCCAACTCTCCGAGGAAGTCTAGCCCCCAAGCGAGAGAGGGAATTGGACAATGGTAGTCACGGTTGCATCGGCAAGCCCGATGCCTCCCGGTGTGTGTGAACGCTACCACACCAGAATGAAAGGTTATAACCTTGTATGCAATGCACATTTATGACACTTAATATATCACCTTAGGAGGACAGCAAAGTAGGTTGCTCCGAGCAGTTATAAGATTGCACATTGACAAGTAAACACGTGAGGCACGATATGACAAGTAATTTCACTTGAAAAGCACATGGAGTTATATGAATATTAAACGGGCAGCCATGTAACGCATGTAAATCAAGTCATATAACTCATTTCGAAGTTCACGTAATCAAATAATAAGATTATTCAACATGCAACGACATCTGCGTGGGACCGGGTGCAAGAAAGGCCTACTTATCAACTTGTAATCATCGGAATCATGTTTAGGGCTACAAGGAAAACTACGGTCAGCCTACTAATCACATAATTAAACACGATATTCATAGGATCAACACTTAGCGAGTTTTTCCTAGTCATTAGGGTTTCATTTCATGTTTACCCGTGCGATTAAGCCACAAGTGGTCACTTAATTAAACTCAAGCCATGCATCGATTAATTAAACATCCTCAATCATTCAAAACAGTCCACACAACATCCAAGTGCCTCAATCCCAAGCATTTAGTACAACAAGAGAAGTTACAACAATTTTCATAGCATATCACTAGATGAAACCCTCACTGCAATGGACTGTTTTCTCACAATCATTGAGACAAGAAAACAATCTCCAATTCCAGTGAACAAGATGTCAAATTAAATCTTAGGGAGTGAACTAAAATCAAAAACAAACCTCGCATCATTTGGAGTTCGGGTTCAAGAGTTATAGCCAAAACCGTGAGACTACGCAAAACTGTCCGGATTTGCGCACATTTCAATACTTGTCGTTTTTTAGGACCTTAGGGTCAGATTTAGCCTTAGTCTATTTCTGACAAAAATGTCCAGAACTAAAAACTATAGCATCACACCAAATTTCATGCATTTTAGATATCATTTAATAAGTCAAAACTGGTTCATTCTACAAGGACAATGAATCTGCCAAAACCTGTTTCATTTTTCCAGATTTTTCAGATTTGGACACATTTTGATATGTTGCCATTTTGAGGACCTTAGAGTCAAAATTAGCTTTGGCCTATTTCGATGAAAAATTCTCAGAATGGGCAAAACTAATTACCTACCAATTTTCACGCATTTTCATTTACCTGGTAAAAATCACCTCACACCAACAAGACAGAAGACTGTCCCGTACGCGATTTCATCTACCATCACATTCTAGCCAAATATCTTGTCATGCATGTTTACAAAAGCTCATGAACACACATATATCACAAGTACAGAAGTAAAAATAGACATTTAAAGGCATGCATGTGGTTTTTGAAAGCTTTTCAAGAAGTTTTAGCCCTCACCTTAGCAAGACAACAAAGAAGATGCACAAACTCTTGACGAAGCACAATGTCACCCCTTTTTCCTTGCTTAGCCGATAGACCACTTGATTCTCTCTAATTTCCTAAGCCGAAATGAAAGTGCTATGAGCTTGCGTGTGAGTTTCTTTGCTCCTAGCTTTGCTTGGTCGAGCTCCTAGTTTCTTGCATGACTTGATGAACCATTGGATGAAGAACTTAAGCTATGGAGTCTATAGTTTCAGCTAGGGCCGAGAAAGAGATAGGAGAAATGAGAGAGTGAGAGAAGAATGAGGGAAAGAAAGAAGAATGAAAGAAAAATGAAAAGCTTGATAGGTTTGATGCATATGTCAGCCTAGGGCCTTGTAAAATCTGATTTTGTGTCTTCAAGAAGCATGTTTGAATTGTCCTAGCATGGGCAAGGGAATGGGTCGAGATTTGGTGCATTGGGGAGGGTTTTTGAGCCATTTTTTTTATTGCTTTGTGTCATAATATGTCATAGAATGTCTAGGTATAGATTTTGAAATTGAAATGCATGCACAAAGGCTCCATGTGGTCGGCCAAGCATGTGTTCAAATCTGAATTTTTGTCTTGTTTGAGCATTATTTAATTGAGTGCTTGGAATATGCAAAAGGATAAAGAATAAAGAATAAGAATGTCTAGTTTTTGGTGCAATTTCGTCTTCTAGTGCATTGACTTAGCATTTTAATATTAGTTAGTGGAGTTTGTAGGATTAATTAATGATCTAGTGCTTCATGTAAGATGCTTTCTTGATTAGCGTGAGGGCACACTTTCCTAGGTTTAGGGCACTCACTACGAGATAAGACACGAACTACGAGACGAATACACGTTTTCCAAGTAAATCACGCAACCCAAAATGAATGCACGTAATTCAATGCAAGGCACACAAAACAAAACGCAATTCTTAAACCTAGGTCATGGCACGCAAATCTAGGTTAGGGCACGCAAATTGACGTATCGCACGCAAATCGAGGTCGGGCCTCACATGTAGAGGTTGGGACCGCAAACTGAGGGCGTGGGGCTTGGGACTAGGTCTCTGTCGCTTCGGTGCCCATAACTTTTGATCCGTAACGAGTTACACGGCGTACAACTTATCGTTGGAAAGCTCTCCGAGAGCTCTACGACAGGGGCAGCAAGCATGCTCGGCTGTGCCTGTTTTCGGAGGCCAAAATCGAACATTTTCATCAGTTTCGGGACACTTTTATTCTTTTGCGTTGTTTTTTCATCCTGGATCATACGTCGTGGGCCGCGAAAAGGACAACAACCTAATCCATCACATTTCTATTACCGAATCCTACAGCACCTTGGGCAAGACAACTTCACTTCACGTAGAGGCTGGGCTCGTAAATCGAGGGCGTGGGGCTTGGGACCTGGTCTCCGTCGCTCCGGTGCCCATAACTTTTGATCCGTAAGGATTTACGTGGTACACAACAAACCGTTGGAAAGCACTCCAAGAGCTCTACGAAGGGGGTAGCAAGCCTGCTCAGCTGCGCCTATTTTCGGATCCCAAAATTAAACATTTTTTTCTGTTTCGGGATACTTTTCTTCTTTTGTACTATTTTTTTGTCCCAGATCGTACGTCGTGAGCAGCGAAATGGACGACAACCTAATCCATTATATTTCTAATACCGAATCACACGGGGCCTTGGGCAAGACAACTTCACTTCACGTAGAGGCTGGGCCCGTAAACCGACGGCGTGGGGCTTATGACCAAGTATCTGTCGCTCCGGTGCCCTTAACTTTTTATCCGTAAGGAGTTATGCGACGCATAGCATACCGTTGAAAAGCTCTCCGAGAGTTCTACGACGGCGGCAGCAAGCCTATTAGGGTGCACCTATTTTTGAAGCCCAAAATCGAACGTTTTCATCAATTTCGTGACACTTTCTTCTTTTGTACTGTTTTTCCGCCCCAGATCGTACGTCGTGAGCCGCGAAAAGACCGACAACCTAATCCATCACATTTCTATTACCGAATCCCATGGCACATTGGGCAAGACAACTTCACTTCACGTAGAGGCTGGGCCCGCAAAATGAGGGCGTGGAGCTTGGGACCAAGTCTCCGTTGCTCCGGTACCCATAACTTTTGATCCGTAAGGAGTTACGTGGCGCACAATATGCTGTTGGAAAGCACTCGAAGAACTCTAGGGAGGGGGTAGCAAGCCTGCTAGGTTGCGCCAATTTTTGGAGCCCAAAATCGAATGTTTTCATCAGTTTTGGGACACTTTTCTTCTTTTACGCTATTTTTTCGTCTCGGATCGTACGTCGTGAGCCGCGAAAAGGACGACAACCTAATCCATCACATTTTTGTTACCGAATCCCATAGCACCTTGGGCAAGATAACTTCACTTCACGTAAAGGCTGGGCCTTCAAACCGAGGGCGTGGGGCTTGTGACAAGGTATCCGTTGCTCTTGTGCCCATAACTTCTGATCCGTAAGGAGTTACACGGCGCACAGCATACCGTTGGAAAGCTCTCCAAGAGCTCTACGACAGGGGTAGCAAGCCTGCTCGGCTGTGCTGGTTTTCGAAGCCCAAAATCCAATGTTTTCATTTGTTTCGGGACACTTTTCTTATTTTGTGCTATTTTTTCATCTCGGATCGTACGTCGTGAGACGCAAAAAGGACGACAACCTAATCCATCACATTTCTATTACCGAATCCCACGGCACCTTGGGCAAGACAACTTCGCTTCACGGAGAGGCTGGACCCGCAATCCGAGGGTGTGGGGCTTGGGACCAGGTCTCCGTCGCTCTGCTGCCCATAACTTTTTATCCGTAAGCAGTTACGTGGTGTACAGCATACCGTTGGAAAGTACTCCAAGAGCTCTACGATAGGGGCAGTAAGCCTACTCGTCTGCGCCTATTTTTGTTGCAAAAAATCGATCTTTTTTATCAATTTTGGGACACTTTTCTTCTTTTGCGCTGTTTTTCCATCCCTGATCGTACGTCATGAGCTACGAAAAGGACGACAACCTAATCCATCACATTTCTATTACCGAATCCTACGGTACCTTGGGCAAGACAATGTCAGTTAACGTAGAGGCTGGGCTCGCAAACCGTGGGCGTTGGGCTTGTGACTAAGTATCCGTCGCTCCGGTGCCCATAACTTTTGATCCGTAAGGAGTTAAGATGCGCACGACATACCGTTGGAAAGCTCTCCGAGAGCTCTACGACGGGGACAGCGACCCTGGTTGGTTGTGCCTATTTTTGGAGCCCAAAATCGAACATTTTCATCAATTTTGGGACACTTTTCTTCTTTTGCACTGTATTTTCGTTCCAGATCGTACGTCGTGGGCCTCAAAAAGGATGACAACCTAATCCATCACATTTCTATTACTGAATCCCATGGCACCTTAGGCAAGACAACTTCACTTCACGTAGAGGCTGGGCCCGCAAACCAAGGGCGTGGGGCTTGTGACCAGGTATCCGTCGCTTTGGTGCCCATAATTTTTGATCCGTAAGGAGTTACGCGGCGCACAGCATACCGTTGGAAAGCTCTCTGAGAGCTCTTCGACGGGGGAAGCAAGTATGCTCGGCTGTACCTATTTTCGGAGCCCAAAATCAAACATTTTCATCAATTTTGGGATACTTTTCTTCTTTTGCGCTGTTTTTGTGTCCCGTGGGTACGTGGTAAGGCGCGAAAAGGACGACAGCCTAATCCATCAAATTTCTATTACCGAATCCCTCGACACCATGGGCAAGACAACTTCGCTCCACGTAGAGGTTGGGCCTGCAAACCGAGGGCGTGGGGCTCGGGACCTGGTCTTCGTCGCTCCGGTGCCCATAACTTTTGATCCGTAAGGTGTTGCGTGGCGCATAACAAAACGTTGGAAAGCACTCTAAGAGCTCTACGAAGGGGGCAGCAAGCCTGCTCGGCTGTGCCTATTTTCGGAGCCCAAAATCGAACATTTTTTTCAGTTTCAGGATACTTTTCTTCTTTTACCCTATTTTTCTGTCCCGGATCGTACGTCGTGAGCCGCAAAATGGACGACAACCTAATCCATTATATTTCTTTTACCGAATCCCACGGGACCTTGGGCAAGACAACTTCACTTCATGTAGAGGCTGGGCCCGCAAACCGACGGCATGGTTCTTGTGACCTGGTATCTGTCGCTCCAGTGCCCATAACTTTTTATCCGTAAGGAGTTACGCGGTGCACAACATATCGTTGGAAAGCACTCCGAGAGCTCTACGACGACGGCAGCAAGCCTGTTAGGCTGCACCTATTTTTGGAGGCCAAAATCGAAAGTTTTCATCAGTTTCGTGACACTTTTACTCTTTTGTACTGTTTTTCCGCCCCGTATCGTACGTCGTGAGCCGCAAAAAAGACAACGACCTAATCTATTACATTTCTATTACCGAATCCCATGGCACATTGTGCAAGAAAACTTCACTTCACGTAGAGGCTGGGCCCGTAAAATGAGGGCGTGGGGCTTGGGACCAAGTCTCCGTTGCTCCGGTACCCGTAACTTTTGATCCGTAAGGAGTTACGTGGCACACAACATGCCGTTGGAAAGCACTCGAAGAGCTCCAGGAAGGGGGCAGCAAGCTTGCTCGGCTGCGCCTATTTTTGGAGCCCAAAATCGAATATTTTCATCAGTTTCGGGACACTTTTCTTCTTTTACGCTATTTTTTTGACCTAGATCGTATGTCGTGAGCCGCGAAACGGACGACAACCTAATCTATCACATTTCTATTTACCGAATCCCATTGCACCTCGAGCAAGACAACTTCACTTCACGTAGAGGTTGGGCCCGCAAACCGAGGGCGTGGGGCTTGGGACCAAGTCTCCGTCACTCTGGTGCCCATAACTTTTGATCTGTAAGGAGTTACGCGGCGTACAGCATACCGTTGGAAAGCTCTCTGAGAGCTCTACGACGGGGGCAGCAAGCCTGCTTGGCTGTGCCTATTTTTGGAACCCAAAATCCAATGTTTTCATCAGTTTTGGGATACTTTTCTTCTTTTGGGCTATTTTTTCGTCCCGGATCGTACGTCGTGAGCCGCGAAAAGGACAACAACCAAATCCATCGCATTTCTATTACCGAATCCTATGACACCTTGGGCAAGACAACTTCGCTTCACGGAGAAGCCGGGCCCGTAAACCGAGGATGTGGGACTTGGGACCAGGTCTCCGTCGCTTCGGTGCTCATAACTTTATATCCGTAAGGAGTTACGTGGCGCACAGCATACCGTTGGAAAGCACTCCAAGAGCTCTACTAAAGGGATAGAAAGCCTGCTCATCTGCACCTATTTTTGGAGCCCAAAATCGAACGTTTTCATGAGTTTCGGGATACTTTTCTTCTTTTGCGCTGTTTTTCTGTCCCTGAACGTACGTCGTGAGTTGCGAAAAGGACGACAACCTAATCCATCACATTTCTATTACCGAATCTCATGGCACCTTGGGCAAGACAACTTCACTTCACGTAGAGGTTGGGCTCACAAACCGAGGGCGTAAGGCTTGGGACCAGGTATCCGTTGCTCCGGTGCCCATAACTTTTGATCCATAAGGAGTTACGTGGCACACGACATACCGTTGGACAGCTCTCCGAGAGCTCCACGATGGGGACAAGAAGCCTAGTTGGCTGTTCCTATTTTTGGAGCCCAAAATCAAACATTTTCAACTGTTTTAGGATACTTTTCTTCTTTTGCGTTATATTTCCGTCCCGGATCGTACGTCGAGGGCCTCGAAAAGGACGACAACCTAATCCATCACATTTATATTACCGAATCCCAAGTTACCTTTTGCAAGACAACTTCACTTCACGTAGAAGCTGGGCCCACAAACCGACGGCGTGGGGCTTGTGACCAGGTATCTATCGCTTCGGTGCCCATAACTTTTGATTTGTAAGGAGTTACGCGGCGCAAAGCATACCGTTGGAAAGCTCACCGAGAGCTCTATGACGGGGGTGGTAAGCCTGCTTGGCTGTACCTGTTTTTGGAGCCCAAAATTGAACGTTTTCATCAGTTTCTAGACACTTTTCTTCTTTTACGCTATTTTTTAATCCCGGATCGTACATCATGAGCCACGAAATGGACTACAACCTAATCCATCACATTTTTTTTACCGAATCCCATTACACCTCGGGCAAGACAACTTCAATTCACGTAGAGGTTGGGCCCGCAAACCGAGGGTGTGGGGCTTGGGACCAGGTCTCCGTCGCTCCGGTGTTAATAACTTTTGATCCGTAAGGAGTTACGTGGTGCACAACAGACCATTGGAAAGAACTCCAAGAGCTCTACGTAGGGGGCATCAAGCCTGCTCGACTGCGCCTATTTTCGGAGACCAAAATCGAACGTTTTCTTCAGTTTCGGGACACTTTTCTTCTTTTATGCTGTTTTTCAATTCCGGATCGTACGCCGTGAGCCGCGAAAAGGACGAAAACTTAATCCATCACATTTCTATTACCGAATCCCATGGCACCTTGTGCAAGACAACTTCACTTCACATAGAGGCTGGGCCTGCAAACCGAGGGCGTGGAGCTTATGACAAGGTCTTCGTCGCTCCGGTGCCCATAACTTTTGATCCGAAAGAAGTTACACGGCGTACAGCATACCGCTAGAAAGCTCTCTGAGAGCTCTACGATATGGGCAGCAAGCCTGCTCGGCTGTGCCTATTTTCGGAGCCCAAAATCCAATGTTTTCATCAGTTTTGAGATACTTTTCTTCTTTTGCCCTATTTTTCCGTCCTGGATCGTACGTTGTGAGCCGCGAAAAGGACGACAACCTAATCTATCACATTTCTATTACCAAATCCCATGGCACCATGGGCAAGACAACTTCGCTTCATGGAGAGGCTGGGCTCGTAAACCGAGGCCGTGGGGCTTGGGACCAGGTCTCCGTCGCTCTGAAGGCCATAACTTCTTATCTGTAAGGAGTTACATGGCGCACAGCATGCCGTTGGAAAGCACTCCAAGGGCTCTACTACAGGGGCAGAAAGCCTGCTCATCTGTGCCTATTTTTGGAGCCCAAAATCAAACATTTTCATCAGTTTCGGGATACTTTTCTTCTTTTGCGCTATTTTTCCGTCCTTGAACGTACGTCGTGAGCTGCGAAAAGGATGACAACCTAATCCATCACATTTCTATTACCGAATCCATGACACCTTGGGCAAGACAACTTCACTTCATGTAAAGGTAGGGCTCGCAAACCGAGGGCGTGGGGCTTGTGACCACGTATCCGTCGCTTCGGTGCCCATAACTTTTTGATCCGTAAGGAGTCAAGCGGTGCACGACATACCGTTGGAAAGTTCTCCGAGAGCTCTACGGTGGGGACAGCAAGCCTGGTTGGCTGTGGCTAATTTTGGAGCCCAAAATCGAACATTTTCATCACTTTCGGGACACTTTTATTCTTTTGCGCTGTATTTTCGTCCCGGATCGTACGTCATGGCCTCGAAAAGGACGACAACCTAATCCATCACATTTTTATTACCGAATCCCATGGCACCTTGGACGAGACAACTTCACTTCACATAGAGGCTGGGCCCCGCAAACTGACAGCCTTGTGACCAGGTATCTGTCGCTCCGTTGCCCATAACTTTTGATCCGTAAGGAGTTACGCGGCGCACAGCAAACCGTTGGAAAGCTCTCCGAGAGCTCTACGACAGGGACAACAAGCCTGCTCAGCTGCACCTATTTTCGAATTCCAAAATTGAATGTTTTCATCTGTTTTGGGACAATTTTCTTCTTTTGGGCTTTTGTTTCGTCCCGAATCGTACATCGTGAGCCGCAAAATGGACGACAACCTAATCCATCACATTTCTATTTACCAAATCCAATTGCACCTCGGGCAAGACAACTTCACTTTACGTAGAGGCTGGGCTCGCAAACCGAGGGCGTGGGGCTTGGGACCAGGTCTCCGTCACTCCGGTACCCATAACTTTTGATTCGTAAGGAGTTACGTGGCGCACAGCAAACCGTTGGAAAGCACTCCAAGAGCTCTACGAAGGGGGCAGCAAGAATGCTCGGCTTCTATGAGTCTCGACCTCAATTTGCATGTGATACCTCATTTCATGTGCCCTAACCTAGAATTGCGTGCCTTGAACTAGGTTGAATAGTCGTGTCTCCTTTTATATGCCTTGCATCGAATTACGTGCATTCATTTAGAGTTGTATGCATTTACTTGGGAAGCGTGTATTCATCTCGTAGTTCGTGCCTTACCTCATAGTGCGTGCCCTAAATCTAGGAAAGTGTGCCCGCACGCTAATCAAGATAGTACCTTCCACAAAGCACTAGATTATTAATTAATCCTACAAATTCCATTAACTAATATTAAAATGCTAAGTCAATGCACTAGAAGACGAAACTTCACCAAAAGCTAAACATTCTTATTCTTTATTCTTTATTCTTTTGCATATCCCAAGCACACAATAAAATAAGCTTAAAACAAGACAAAAAAATTCAGATTTGAGCTTTGCCTTGGCCGACCATGTGAAGAGATTTCGACATGCTTTACAATTTCAAAAATCAAGTTAGACATTCTATGACACAATGCAAAAAAAAAATGAAAACCAAGCATTATTTTATCCACCACCATGCTCCACATTCTCAACCCTCTCAATTCCCATGCTAAGACAATTCAAAACATGCTTTAGATGACACAAAATCAGAAATTTTAGAAGCTCAAGGCCGACACATGCTCATACCAACACTTCATTCTTTTCAAACTTCTCATTTTCTCATTTACACACACTCTCTCTCAGCCTTGGCTGCAATATTAGTCTCCATAGCTTGAACTCTCATTCTAAGACACTCCTAGACATTCAAGACTCTAAGGAACTCGACCAAGCTAGCAAGAAGCAAGGAGATTTGCATGCAAGCTCATAGAACACTCATTTTGGCCCTAGGTATGTTTGATAGCTTTTCTTTCATCTCCCTTTTGTTCTAACCACATGCACATACTAAGGACATGGTAACTCAGCTAGGAATTGAGGAAATCAAGCAATATCTCTCGGCCAAATGAGGAGAGAAGACCATTTGTGCATCTTCAAGAGTTTTGAGCATGATTTGTTGTCAATAGGCTAAGGTGAGGGTTAATCCTTTTTAAAAGCTTTCAAAAACCACATGCATGCCTTCATATGTCTATTTTAACCTCTTTACTTGTGGTATATGTGTGTACATGAGCTTTTGTAACCATGCATGGCAAGATATTTAGCTAGAATTTGAAGATAGGTGAAATCGAAAAAATGGCAGATTTCTGACTTATTAGAGCGAAGTGAATTTTGCCTGGTAGATGATGTTGAAAATGCATGAAAATTGGTAGGTGACTAGTTTTGTCAGTTCTGACCATTTTTCATAGAAATAGGCCAAGGCCAATTTTGACTCTAAGGTCTCCAAAATGGCAAAACATCGAAGGGTGTCTAAATCTGGAAAATCTGGGAAAATGGAGCAGGTTTTTGGCAGTTCACTGTCCTTGTAGAACGAACCAGTTTTGACTTAGTAAATGGTATCTAAAATGCATGAAATTTGGTATGTTTCTATATTTTTTAGTTCTGGACATTTTTGTCAGAAATAGACTAAAGCTAAATTTGATCCTAAGACCCTAAAAAATGGCAAGTATTGAAATATGTACGAATCTGGACAGTTTTGCGTAGTCTCACGGTTTTAGCTATAACTCTTGAATCCGAACTCCAATTGATGTGAGTTTTGTTTCTGGATTTAGTTCACTCAATAAGTTTTAATTTGACATTTTATTCACTGGAATTGGAGATTGTTTGCTTGCCTAAATGATTGTGGGAAAACAGACCAATGCAGTGGGGTTTTTGTCTAGTGATATGCTTTGAAAAATGTTGTAACTTCTCTTGTGGTATCGAATGCTTGGGATTGTGGCACTTGGATGTTGTATGGACTGTTTTGGATGATTGATGATGTTTTAATTAATCAATGCATGGCTTGGGTTTAATTACGTAACAACTTGCGGCTTTATCGCACGAGTAAGCATGAATTGAAACCCTATTGAATATGACAACTCGCTAAGTGTTGATCCTATGGTAATTGTGTCCAATTGTGTGATTAATGGGCTGCCTAAAAAATGTTAAGTATGCTTGAAATGTGATTTCCCGATGATTACATGTTGATAAGTAGACCTTTCTTGCACCGGTCCCACGTAGACGTCATTGCATGCTTGTATAATCTTATTACTTGATTACATGAACCCCAAAATGAGTTATATGACTTGATTTACATGTGTTACATGGCTGCCCGTTTAATAGTCGTATAATTCCATGTGTATTACAAGTGAAATTAAATATCAAAGCATGCCTCGTGTGTTTACTTGCCAACGTGCGATCTTATAACTGCTCGGAGGCAACTTACTTTGTTGTCCTCCTAATGTGATATGTTAAATGTTATAAATGTGCATTGCATATAAGGTTGCAACCTTTCATTCTGGCGTGGTAGCGTTTCACGCACACCGGGTGGCATCGGGCTTGCCGGTGCAACCGTGACTACCATTGTCCAATTCCCTCTCTCGCTTGGGGGCTAGACTTCTTCAGAGAGTTGGGTCGTAGGATTTCGGGGTACATCCGGAGTACACCCATTTGGCGTGATAAGTGGATGATTTGAAGTCGGCCGCAACAATTGATATTGGAAATGAATTGAGAGCAAAAGCTCACCGTATCCTTTTCACTATGTGTATAAGTACTCTCGCTTGGTTCCTAGAGGACCTCGGGGATGAAAGATGGGTAATTGTGTTCCTTTACTTTTATATTACATTATGAACTTACTTGTGTTATATGTCATGCTTTCAAAAAGGGTTTTTCATAAGTTGAACCGGAAAAAGAGTTTCAAAACTTATTTCTCTTTCCCCCTCGCTAAGTTCATAAGGACTCGCCCTCTTTTATCATCTCAGGTGAAGAAGATCAGGAACAAGTACCTGAGGATAACGTGTCTATCGATGACTCTTTGGAGTGATTGCCTGTCCTATGTGCCTTACTTGACTGTGGCCATTTTGTGAACAATATGTTTGTTTTGAAGATTATTTCTTATGTTGTTAGTCGTTGCTATTGTAAATGACCCCCGTTGTAATTTGGGGTCAAATTTTGGTTTGTACTGATCATAACTAGATAGACACTCTTCTGGTCGCTTTGCAATCGCTACTTTGGTTTAGTATCTATCACAGGCTTATGAAGTATTAGGTAAAGGGTTAAGTAAAATGAATCTATCCAATCTTAAACAGGTATTCATTGGTAAGCTAAGATCAACAGGTACTTTTATAACAAGGATTGACAAACAAACGAGACATAGTTATCATGCTTGGTTGTTAATCAAACGAGACTTCGAGATAACTAGTAGGAATTTCAATTGGTGATAAATAGTAATCTTTGTTGGAATAGAATTTGAGATTGAAACTTTTGAGGCGTTTAGAAAATTAGGTCAAACTAAAGAGCCAATTACAGCTGTTATGCTGCCGGTTTTTCGAAGAATTTTTGGAGTTCTAGTCTAACGGATAAACTTATTCTTCGTTAATCAGCTATAGTCATAAAAGAATGTGAATGCTTAGATCACACCCTAGTCTAACCTCTATAGGTCTGGTTGGGGGCATGACACCTTATATTAATTGTATCAGAGCTTAGATTGCTTAAGCCAGGTTTAACTCTCGGACCATGGGTAGAAGCCCTAAGGTTATTGGGTTGACTTATTTATGTGTGTTAATGTATGACAATATCAGTTGTGCCTTCTCTGTTTCTATGTGCTTATGTGATTAAAATGTCTTAATTGTTTCGAGAATTGTATGTCTATGTAAAATTATATGTTGCATACCTTATACATTAAATTCTTGTCTTGTCATATTCCAATAAATTGTGCATCATAATCTGTGCCTATAAATGGCTGGCCCTAGTACCCGCAACACCAATAGGAGCAATGAGGCTCAAGAAACCGGAGATACTCATCAAACTAATCCCGGCATGGCCATGTTTAACATGATGGCGAATGCTATGGATCGTGTGTCGCGAGTGATGGAACGTCAAGATGCACGTGAAGCAAACAACAACAACAACAATAGGAATGATGGTAACAATGGGAGAAATAGCAGAATACGGGAGTTCCTTGACTTTAACCCGTCCAAATTCTACAGGGAAGCTGATGATGAAAAGGTAGAGGCTTGGCTGTCTGAGATTGAAAGGATTTTCAGGCCACTTGACTATACTGATGAGGAAAAGATTGAGTTCGCTATATTTCTGTTGCACGGGGATGCTAAGCATTGGTGGCACACTGTGGAGGCACTTTGGGAAACTGATCATACACCTCGCTTGTGGGGTAATTTCGTTAAGGCATTCAAGGAGAAATACGTAGCTGCAGTTTCCAGGCATAGGCGAATTGAAGAATTCATGCACTTGAACTAGGGTAACATGACGGTGGCTCAGTATGAGGCTCGCTTTGACAAACTGTCCCATTATGCTCAATACATGGTCAGTATCCCTGAGGCGAAAATGTGGAAATTTACGAATGGGTTGAGGCCAAAAATTCAGGACTAGTTGGCTTCGTATGACTTTACTACTTATTCTGCTCTCCTTGTTGCTGCCTCCCGAGTTGAGAAGAGGAAACTTGATAGACCCGATTCCAGCCAGCCGAACAAGAAACCATATCAGCCTCCAAGACAACAGAGGAAATTCCAGACTCAGAGTCGCAGTCAGGGCTAGAGCCAAAACAGACCAGTCAATAACCATGGCCCGACTAAAGCACCATCATCCTCTTCTACCCGTGGATCCACAGGTACTTCACCTGCTACTCAGTCTATCAACTGTTCTTACTGTGACAAGAAAGGTCACACCGAGGCCCATTGCTAGAAGAAGTCAGGACGATGCGTGCGGTGTAGCAATGATCAGCATCAGATCAAGGATTGCCCTAAATGGCAAGGAGGACAAAATCAGATTAAACCAGCTGGTAGAGGCAAGACTCCAGTTCCTAAAGTTCAAGCCCCAGCTTATGCTATTGAGTGGGAGGAGCTTCTTGAGGAGACTGCTGTTGTTGAAGGTACATTCTTGATACTGAATCAACCTGTTAGGGTGCTAATTGATCCAGGTGCTACTCATTCATTTATTACTCCCTTATGTGTGCAACGTGTGAAATTACGAGTTGTATGTTTGCCTTACAAAGTAGAAGTTGGTACTCCGATGAGTTCTAAACTTATTACTAGCTCAGCTTGTAAAACATGTAAAATCCAAATTAAGGATAGGGAATTCTCAGCCAATCTTATAGTGTTACCCTTTCGAGACTATGAAGTCATCTTAGGGATGGACTGGTTGGCAAAGCATCATGCCCAACTAGATTGCCGAACGAAGATTGTAATATTCCAGATACCTGGTCAACCAACATTGGAGGTAATGGGTCGAAGAGACTTCACCGGGAGTTCCATCATTTCATCTACGAAAGCAGTGAAGTCCTTGATAAAAGGGTGTATTGGATACTTAGCTTACCTCATCAATAAGCCATCGGACAAAGCTAAGTTGGAGGAAATGCCAGTGATTAAAGATTATGCTGACGTGTTTCTAGAAGAATTGCCCGGTTTACCCCCGGATCGGGAAATCGAGTTTGTAATAGAAGTACTGCCTGGCACCCAGCCGATATCTAAAGCTCCCTATCGGATGGCACCAGCCGAGCTACAAGAATTGAAGGACCAATTGCAGGGATTGTTGAAGAAGGGGTTTGTTCAACCAAGTTCTTCTCCGTGGGGCGTACCAGTCCTATTTGTAAAGAAGAAAGACGGAACGTTGAGGCTATGCATCGATTACCGAGGATTGAACCAAGTGACCGTCAAGAATAAATACCCACTTCCACTAATCGACGAGTTGTTTGATCAACTTCAAGGAGCTAAAGTGTATTCGAAACTTGACTTGAGGCAAGGGTATTATCAGCTACGGATCAAAAAGGAGGATGTGCCTAAATCGGCTTTCAGGACGAGATATGGGCATTATGAATTTGTGGTGATGCCATTTGGGCTAACTAATGCCCCTGCAGCTTTTATGGACTTGATGCACAAGGTGTTTCAACCCTACTTGGACCAATTTGTGGTGATCTTTATTGATGATATTTTGGTATACTCGAAATCCGAGGCTGAGCATGAACAACATCTGCAATTGGTATTGCAGAAACTTCGAGAGCATCAATTGTATGCGAGTTTAGCAAATGCGAATTTTGGTTGAGGCAGATCGCATTCTTAGGGCACATTATATCCCAAGAGGGAATAGCAGTGGACCCAGCGAAGATAAAAATGGTAATGTCTTGGAAGAAGCCGAAAAATGTTACGGAAGTTCGGAGTTTTCTCGGTTTAGCTGGCTATTATCAGAGGTTCGTGAAGGATTTCTCAAAGATTGCAGGACCGCTTACAAAGCTCACTCAAAAGAAAACAAAGTTCATGTGGGATGACAAGTGTGAGAACAACTTTCAAGAATTGAAGAAAAGATTGACTACCGCACCTGTTCTTGTATTGCCTGAAGGGAGTCAAGGCTTTGTAATCTATAGCGATGCTTCCAAAGAAGGACTGCGTTGTGTGTTGATGCAAAATGGTAGAGTGATTGCGTATGCCTCTAGGAAACCGAAACCGTATGAATTGAATTACTCGACGCATGATTTGGAGTTGGCGGCTATTGTGTTTGCACTCAAGAAATGGAGGCATTATTTGTGGGGTAACAAGTTTGAGGTGTTTACTGATCACAAGAGCTTGAAGTACTTGTTCTCACAAAAAGAGTTGAACATGAGGCAAAGACGGTGGATGGAGCTTTTGGATGATTATAACTGCACAATCAATTATGTGCCCGATAAAGCAAATGTAGTTGTAGATGCCTTAAGCCGGAAGGCGAGCATGGCAAAACTGGAAGTTAAGGTGCAGGAGTTGTTAGAGGAAACATTTTTGTGGAATCCACAATTGACTCAAAAAGGGTTACTATTTACCACTACACAAGTTCAGTTGACCTTGTTGTCTGAATTACAAGAGGCTCAACAGAAGGACCAACAGTTTCAAAAGATTAAAGAAAGCAACACAGATTTCAAGTTTCATGATGATAGTATTTGGAGGTTTAGGAATCGAATTTGTGTTCCTAATGATCTAGAGTTGAAAAAGAAGATTCTTGAAGAAGCCCATAACTCAAGATATACTATTCACCCCGGCGGAACAAAGATGTACCGGGATTTGAAGCAACACTATTGGTAGAATAACATGAAGAGGGAGATCGCGGAGTTTGTGGCACGGTGTTTGACTTACCAGAGAATCAAAGCAGAACATCAACGATCGGCAGGTTTACTTCAGCCGTTGGAAATTCCTCAATGGAAATGGGAACACATAACTATGGACTTTGTCATGGACCTGCCCAGGTCACAAAAGGGTCATGACGCCGTTTGGGTCATAGTGGATAGATTGACCAAGTCAGCGCACTTCTTACCGATGAACAAGGAGGATAGTCCTGAGAAACTGGGAGATATGTATGTGGCGGATATTGTAAGGTTGCACGGGATGCCTGTGAGTATTGTGTCGGATAGGGATCCTCGTTTTACTTCTCGATTTTGGAAGAGATTGCAAGAAGCTTTGGGAACAAAGTTGAGTTTCAGTACAGCTTATCACCCTCAGACTGATGGACAATCTGAGAGAACTATTCAGATTCTGGAGGATATGCTGAGGGCGTGTGTTTTAGACTTCGGAAAAGGTTGGGAGAAATATCTGCCCCTAGCGGAGTTCGCTTATAATAACAGCTATGAGGCCACTATCGGGATGGCCCCATTTGAGGCATTGTATGGATGTAAGTGTCGATCCCCAATTTACTGGGAGGATGTAGGCGAGACGAAGACTTTCGACCCGACCCTTCTACCTGAACTTATGAAGACTGTTGAAAATATCTACCCAATCCGAAAACGGATACTTACCGCCCAAAGCAGGCAGAAAAGTTATGCAGACCAACGGAGACGGAGTCTAGAGTTTGAGGTCGGCGACAAGGTGTTCTTGAAATTATCACCTCGGAGGGGACTGATTAAACACGACAAGGGTGGAAAGTTGAGCCTGAGGTTTGTAGGACCATTTGGGATAATTGAGAAGGTTGGCAAATTGGCGTATCGTCTAGAACTACCCCAAAATCTCTCCAATATTCATGATGTCTTTCATGTTTCAATGCTACGGAAGTATCACCTTGATCCATCACATATCTTGGAGCCAGAGCCGTTGCAGCTTCAGGAGAACTTGTCTTATGAAGAAAAACCTATTCGGATCCTGGACGAGCAAGATCGGGAACTACGCAACAAGTCAATACCGATGGTGAAAGTGTTGTGGAATCACCATGGGGTTGAAGAAGCAACGTGGAAAAGACGAGACCAGATAGAGCAACCGTATTCGGCATTATTTCAAAGGTAATATTGAATTTTGGGACAAAAATCTTTTAAAGAGGGGAGGATGTGAGGCCCGACCTCGATTTGCGTGCTATACCTCGTTTCATGTGCCCTAACCTAGAATTACGTGCCTTGACCTAGGTTGAATAGTTGTGTCTCGTTTTATGTGCCTTGCATCGAATTACATGCATTCATTTAGAGTTGCGTGCATTTACTTGGGAAGCGTGCATTCGTCTCATAATTCGTGCCTTACCTTGTAGTACGTGCCCTAAATCTAGGAAAGCGTGCCCGCAAGCTAATCAAGAAAGCACCTTGCACGAAGCACTAGATTATTAATTAATCCTACAAATTCCACTAACTAATAATAAAATGCTAAGTCAATGCACTAGAAGACGAAACTTCACCAAAAGCTAAACATTCTTATTCTTTATTCTTTATTCTTTTGCATATCCCAAGCACACAATAAAATAAGCTTAAAACAAGACAAAAAAATTCAGATTTGAGCTTTGCCTTGGCCGACCATGTGAAGAGATTTTGACATGCTTTGCAATTTCAAAAATCAAGTTAGACATTCTATGACACAATGCAAAAAAAAAAAGATGAAAACCAAGCATTATTTTATCCACCACCATGCTCCACATTCTCGACCCACTCAATGCCCATGCTAAGACAATTCAAAATATGCTTTAGATGACACAAAATCAGAAATTTCAGAAGCTCAAGGCCGACATATGCTCACACCAACACTTGATTCTTTTCAAACTTCTCATTTTCTCATTTACACTCTCTCTCTCTCGGCCATGGCTGCAATCTTAGTCTCCATAGCTTGAACTCTCATTCTAAGACTCTCCTAGACATTCAAGACTCTAAGGAACTCGACCAAGCTAGCAAGAAGCAAGGAGATTTGCATGCAAGCTCATAGAACACTCTTTTCGGCCCTAGGTATGTTTGATAGCTTTTCTTTCATCTCCCTTTTGTTCTAACCACATCCACATACTAAGGACATGGTAACTCAGCTAGGAATTAAGGAAATCAAGCAATATCTTTCGGCCAAACGAGGAGAGAAGACCATTTGTGCATCTTCAAGAGTTTTGAGCATCATTTGTTGTCAATAGGCTAAGGTGAGGGTTAATCCTTTTTAAAAGCTTAAAAAAACCACATGCATGCCTTCATATGTCTATTTTTACCTCTGCAATTGTGGTATATGTGTGTACATGAGCTTTTGTAACCATGCATGGCAAGATATTTAGCTAGAATTTGAAGATAGGTGAAATCGCGAAAATGGCAGATTTCTGACTTGTTAGAGCGAAGTGAATTTGGCCTGGTAGATGATGTTGTAAATGCATGAAAATTGGTAGTGACTAGTGTTGTCAGTTCTGACCATTTTTCATAGAAATAGGCCAAGGCCAAT
This sequence comes from Ehretia macrophylla, assembly GCA_037974665.1. NCBI lineage: Eukaryota > Viridiplantae > Streptophyta > Magnoliopsida > Boraginales > Ehretiaceae > Ehretia > Ehretia macrophylla. The sequence continues at coordinate 28,425,247 of CM075779.1, read as the reverse complement.
TTTGACTCTAAGGTCTCCAAAATGGCAAAACATCGAAGGGTGTCTAAATCTGAAAAATCTGGGAAAATGGAGCAGGTTTTTGGCAGTTCACTGTCCTTGTAGAACGGACCAGTTTTGACTTAGTAAATGGTATCTAAAATGCATGAAATTTGGTAGGTTGCTAGATTTGTCAGGTCGGGACATTTTTATCAGAAATAGACTAAAGCTAAATTTGATCCTAAGACCCTAAAAAATGGCAAGTATTGAAATATGTACGAATCTGGATAGTTTTGTGTAGTCTCACGGTTTTAGCTATAACACTTGAATCCGAACTCCAATTGATGCGAGGTTTGTTTCTGGATTTAGTTCACTCAATAAGCTTTAATTTGAAATTTTATTCACGGGAAATGGATATTGTTGGCTTGCCTAAATGATTGTGGGAATATAGACCAATGCAGTGGGGTTTTTGTCTAGTGATATGCTTTGAAAAATGTTGTAACTTCTCTTGTGGTATCGAATGCTTGGGATTGTGGCACTTGGATGTTGTATGGACTGTTTTGGATGATTGATGATGTTTTAATTAATCAATGCATGGCTTGGGTCTAATTACGTAACAACTTGCGGCTTAATCGCACGTGTAAGCATGAAATGAAACCCTATTGAATATGACAACTCGCTAAGTGTTGATCCTATGGTAATTGTGTCCAATTGTGTGATTAATGGGCTGCCTAAGAAATGTTAAGTATGCTTGAAATGTGATTTCCCGCTGAATACATGTTGATAAGTAGACCTTTCTTGCACTGGTCCCACATAGACGTTGTTGCATGCTTGTATACTCTTATTACTTGATTACATGAACCCCAAAATGAGTTATATGACTTGATTTACATGTGTTACATGGCTGCCTATTTAATAGTCGTATAATTCCATGTGTATTACAAGTGAAATTAAATATCAAAGCATGCCTCGTGTGTTTACTTGCCAACGTGCGATCTTATAACTGCTCGGAGGCAACCTACTTTGTTGTCCTTCTAATGTGATATATTAAATGTTATAAATGTGCATTGCATACAAGGTTGAAACCTTTCATTCTGGCGTGGTAGCGTTTCACGCACACCGGGCAGCATCGGGCTTGCCGGTGCAACCATGACTACCATTGTCCAATTCCCTCTCTCGTTTGGGGGCTAGACTTTCTCGGAGAGTTGGGTCGTAGGATTTCATGATACATCCGGAGTACACCCTTTTGGCGTGATAAGTGGATGATTTGAAGTCGGCCACAACAACTGATATTGGAAATGAATTGAGAGCAAAATCTCACCGTATCCTTTTCACTATGTGTATAAGTACTCTCGCTTGGTTCCTAGAGGACCTCGGGGAGGAAAAACGGGTAATTGTGTTCCTTTACTTTTATATTACATTATGAACTTACTTGTGGTATATGTCATGCTTTCAAAAAGGGTTTTTCATAAGTTGTACCGGAAAAAGAGTTTCAAAACTTATTTCTCGTTCCCCCTCGCTGAGTTCATAAGGACTCACCCTCTTTTATCATCTCAGGTGAAGAAGATCAGGAACAGGTACCTGAGGATAACGTGCCTATCGATGACTCCTTGGAGTGAATGCATGTCCTACGTGCCTTACTTGATTGTGGCCATTTTGTGAACGATATGTTTGTTTTGAAGATTATCTCTTATGTTGTTTGTCGTTGCTATTGTAAATTACCCTTGTTGTAATTTGGGGTCAAATTTTGGTTTGTACTGATCATAACTAGATAGACACTCTTCTGGTCACTTTGTTATCGCTACTTTGGTTTAGTATCTATCATAGGCTTATGAAGTATTAGGTGAAGGGTTAAGTAAAATGAATCTATCCAATTTTAAGCAGGTACTCATTGGTAAGCTAAGATCAATAGGTACTTTTGTAACAAGGATTGACAAACAAACGAGACATAGTTATCACGCTAGGTTCTTAATCAAACGAGACTTCGAGATAACTAGTAGGCATTTCAATTGGTGATAAATAGTAATCTTAGTTGGAATAGAATTTGAGATTGAAAGTTTTGAGGCATTTAGAAAATTAGGTCAAACTAAAGAGCCAATTACAGCCGTTATGCTGCTGGTTTTCTGAAGAATTTTTGGAGTTCCAATCTAACGGATAAGCTTATTCTTCGTTAATCAGCTATAGTCATTAAAGAATGTAAATGCTTAGATCACACCGTAGTCTAACCTCTATAGGTCTGGTTGGGGGCGTGACAGTTGCGCCTATTTTCGGAGCCCAAAATTGAACGTTTTCATCAGTTTCGGGACACTTTTGTTCTTTTACGCTGTTTCTCAATCCCGGATCGTACGTCGTGAACTGCGAAAGGACGACAACCTAATCTATCACATTTCTATTACCGAATCCCATGGCACCTTGGGCAAGACAACTTCACTTCACGTAGAGGCTGGGCCTACAAACCGAGGGCGTAGGGTTTGTGACAAGGTATCCATCGCTACGGTGCCCATAACTTTTGATCCGTAAGGGGTCACGCGGCGTACAGCATACCGTTGGAAAGCTTTCTGAGAGCTCTACGATGGGGGCAGCAAGCCTGCTCGGCTATGCCTATTTTTGGAGCCCAAAATCCAATGTTTTCATCAGTTTCGATATACTTTTCTTCTTTTGCGCTATTTTTCCGTCCCGGATCGTACGTCATGAGCCACGAAAAAGGACGAGAACCTAATCCCTCACATTTCTATTACCGAATCCCACGGCACCTTGGGCAAGACAACTGCGCTTCACGAAGAGGCTGGGCCCGTAAACCGAGGGCATGAGGCTTGGGACCAGGTCTCCGTCGCCCCGGTGCCCATAACTTTTATCCTTAAGGAGTTACGTGGCACACAGCATACCGTTAGAAAGCAATCCAAGAGCTATACGATAGGGGCAACAAGCCTGCTCGACTGCGCCTATTTTTACATAAAAAATGAACGTTTTCATCAGTTTCGGGACACTTTTCTTCTTTTGCGCTGTTTTTCCATCCCTGATCGTACGTCATGAGCTGCGAAAAGGAGGACAACCTATCCATCACATTTCTATTACTGAATCCCACAGCACATTGGGCAAGACAAATTCACTTCACGTAGAGGCTGGGCCCGCAAACTGAGGGTGTGGGGCTTGTGACCAGGTATCTGTCGCTCCGGTGCCTATAACTTTTGATCTGTAAGGAGTTACGCGACGCACGACATAACTTTGGAAAGCTCTCTGAGAGCTCTACGACGGGGACAACAAGCCCTGTCAGCCGTGCCTATTTTTAGAGCCCAAAATCGAACATTTTCATCAGTTTCGGGACACTTTCCTACTTTTACGCTGTTTTTTCGTCCCGGATCATACGTTGTGGGCCGTAAAAATGACAACCTAATCCATCACATTTCTATTACCGAATCCCATGGCACCTTGGGTAAGACAACTTCACTTCACGTAGAGGCTGGGCCTGTAAACCGATGACGTGGGCCTTGTGACCAGGTATTTGTCGCTCCGGTGCCCATAACTTTTGATCCGTAAGGAGTTACATGGCCCACAATATACCGTTGAAAAGCTCTCCGAGAGCTCTACGACAGGGGTAGCAAGCCTGCTTGGTAGTTCTAGTTTTTGGATCCCAAAATCGAACATTTTCATCCGTTTCGTGACACTTTTCTTCTTTTGCGATGTTTTTCCATCCCGGATCTTACGTCGTGAGCCGCGAAAGGGACGATAACCTAATCTGTCACGCCCCAACCCGGCCTTTAAAGGTTATACTAGGGTGTGATCTAACATTCAAGTCATGTCACATACTTAACCGTTTATGAAGATTTCACACTTAATGTTTTAGCCTAAACTCCAAAATTTTCTGAAAAATCGGCAGCATAACGGCTGTAATTGGGCTTTTTGGTTTGACCTAATTCTCTAAATGCCTCAAATTTACTATCTCAATTTCATTTCCAACTAGGATTACTATTTACCATCAATTGAAATGCCTACTGGTTATCTCGATGTCTCGTTTGATTAGTAACCTACCATGATACTATGTCTCGTTCGTTTGTTTATCCTCGTTACAAAAGTAACTATTGATCCTAGCTTAATAACGTGTACCTGCTTAAGATGTGGTTGGTTCATTTTACTTAGCCTTTACCTAATACTTCATAATCCTATTATAGATACCAGTAGTAATAATAGCAAAACGATCATAGTAGTGTCTAGTGTCTGTCTAGTTAATATCAGTACAAACCAAAATTAGACCCCAAATTACAACGGGGGTCTTTTACATTACACATCAAGCAACATAAAAAGAAATAGTCTTCAAGTAGCATAGTTCACAAATAGCCATAATCACGCAAGGCGCATAGGACAGGCAATCACTCCAAGGAATCATCATTTGGCACATCGTCCTCAGGTACCTGTTCTTGATCTTCTTCACCTGAGATGATAAAAGAGGGTGAGTCCTTATCAACTCAGCGAGGGGGAACGAGAAATAGGTTTTGAAACTCGTTTTCCGGTTCAACTTATGAAAATCCTTTTGTAAGCATGAATATAATACAATTAAGTACATAACAATAATATAGAGTAAAGGAACACAATTACCAGTCTTTCCTCCCCGAGGTTCTCCAGGAACCAAGCGAGAGTACTTATACATATAGAAAAAGGATACGGTGAGCTTTTGCCCTCAATCGTTGCGGCCGACTTCAAATCATCCCCTTTAACACGCCAAGTGGGTGTACTCCGGATGTACCCCGAAATCCTACGACCCAACTCTCCGAGGAAGTCTAGCCCCAAAGAGAGAGAGGGAATTGGACCATGGTAGTCACGGGTGCACCGGCAAGCCCGATGCCGCCCGGTGTGCGTGAACGCTACCATGCCAGAATGAAAGGTTGCAACCTTGTATGCAATGCACATTTATAACATTTAATATATCACATTAGGAGGACAACAAAGTAGGTTGCCTCTGGATAGTCATAAGATTGCATATTGACAAGTAAACAAGCGAGGCACGAATAGACAAGTAATTTCACTTGAAAAACATATGGAGTTATATAAACATTAAACGGGCAGCCATGTAACACACATAAATCAAGTCATATAACTCATTTCAACCCACGTAATCAAATAACAAGGTTATTCAACATGCAACAACAATCTACGTGGTTTGGATGCAAGAAAGGCCTATTTGTCAACATGCAACGAATCAATATCACATTTAGGGCTATAAGGCAACTACGGGCAGCCTACTAAACATATAATTACACTCAATATTCAAAGGTTCAACACTTAGCAAGTTCGCCTAGTCACTAGGGTTTCCATTTCACGCTTACCCGTGCAATTAAGCCCCAAGTCAACTCAAAATCAATCTCAAGCCAAGCATCAATTGATCCAAACATCCCCAAGTACTCAAAACAGTCCACACAACATCCCAATGCCACAATCCAAAGCAATTAATACCACAAGAGAAGTTACAACAAATTTCTAAGCATATAACTAAGTGAAACCCTCACTGCAATAGGCTGTTTTCTCACAATCATTAAGTCAAGCAAAAAATCTCCAATTCCAGTAAATAAGATTTCAAATTAAAGCTTAAGAAGTTAACTAAAATCTGAAACAAACCTTGCATCATTTGGAGTTCGAGATCAATAGTTATGGCCAAAACAGTGGGATTGCACAAAACTGTCCAGATTTGCACACATTTCAATAATTGTTGTTTTTGAGGTCCTTAGGGTCAGATTTAGCCTTAGTCCATTTCTGAAAAAAATGTCCAGAACTGAAAATTATAGCATTACACCAAATTGCATGCATTTTTAACATCATTTACTAAGTCAAAACTGGTTTGTTCCACAAGGTCAGTGCATCTGCCAAAACCTGCTTCATTTTTCCAGACTTCCGGATTTGGACACATTTTAATAATTTGCAATTTTGAGGACCTTAGAGTCAAAATTAGCATCGTCCTATTTCTTCAAAAAATGTTCCAAACTGGCAAAAATAGTCACCTACCAATTTTCATGCATTTTCAACTTCATTTTCCTAGCCAAACTCACCTCGCAACAACAAGTCAGAGAGCTGTCAACAAACCCGATTTCATCTATCATCAACTTCAAGCCAAAATCTTGCCATGCATGGTGGTAAAAGCTTATGAACACACATATAACTCAAGTACAGAAGCAAAGACATACATTTAAGAGCATGCATGTGGATTTTTGAAGGATTTTCAAAAGTTTTTAGCCCTCACCTTAGCAAATCAACAAGAAGATGCACAAAACTTTGATGAAGCTCAAATTCTTCTTCTTCCTTGCTTAGCCGAGATTCCAACTCAATTTTCTCTATTTTTCCTAGCTTAGTGGCCAAGCTCTTAGTACATGCATGTGGTTAGAACAAGAAGAAAAGAAATGGAAGCTAGGAAAATTACCTAGGCCGAAAATGGTGAGTCAAAAGCTTGCATGTGAGTTTTCTTGCAACCTAGCTAGCTTGGTTGAGTTCCTTTGCTTGTGGCTTGCCTTGATTAACTATGGTATGATGAAGATGAGCTATGAACGTAAGAAACTCAGCCAAGGCCGAGAGAGAGAGAGAAGAATGAGAGGGAGAGAGAGAAGATTGAGAGGAAAAATGAGAGAAATGGCAAAGAATGAAGGCTTTTGCAATTCTTGATGCAAGTGGTCGGCCTAGGGCTTAGTAATTCAGCTTTTTTTTGTCTTCAAGATGCAATTTGAAATTCCTAGTATGGGCAAAGAGGAGTTGGTCGAGTATGGGAAGCTTTTGCAAAGGTTTTTGAGCTAATTTTTATGCATTTGTGTCATAGAGTTGTCATAAGTTGTCTAGAGTTAATTTGAATTGAGCAAGCATGCACAAATACCACCTAGTGGTCGGCCAAGGCTATAGAAAATCTGATTTTTTTTGTCATCTATTGGAGTATTATTTAATTGGGCGTTGTACGTGCAAAAAGAACAAGGAATAAAGAATGAAGAATGCTTAGTGTTTAGTGAAATTTTGTCTTCTAGTGAGTTGAATTAGTAATTTAATAATAGTTAGTGGATGTTGTAGGATTAATTAATGACCTAGTGCTTCGTGCAAGATGCTTTCTTGATTAGCGTGAGGGCACGCTTTCCTAGGTCTAGGGCACGCACTATGAGGTAGGACACGAACTACGAGACAAATGCACATTTTTCTAGTAAATGCACGCAATCCTAAATGAATGCACGTAATTCAATGCATGGCACACAAAACAAACACAATTCTTAAACTTAGGTCACGGCACGTAAATCTAGATTAGGGCACACGAAACGAGGTATCGCACGCAAATCGAGGTCAAGCCTCACATAATCCATCACATTTCTATTAACGAATCCCATGGCACCTTGGGTAAGACAACTTCGCTTCACGTAGAGGCTGGGCCCGCAAACCGAGGGCGTGGGGCTTGGGACCAGATCTCCGTCGCTCCAGTGCCCATAACTTTTGATCCGTAACGAGTTACGCGGCGCACGACATACCGTTGGAAAGCTCTCCAAGAGCTCTACGACGGGGGAAGCAAGCCTGCTCAGCTGTACCTATTTTCGGAGCCCAAAATTGAACATTTTCATCAGTTTTAGGACACTTTTATTCTTTTGCGTTGTTTTTTAGTACCGGATCGTACGTCGTGGGCCGCGAAAAGGACGACAAGCTAATCCATCACATTTCTATTACCGAATCCCATGGCACCTTGGGCAAGACAACTTCGCTTCACATAGAGGTTGGGCCCGCAAACTGAGGGCGTGGGGCTTTGGACCAGGTCTCCGTTGATTTGTGCCCATAACTTTTGATCCGTAAGGAGTTACGTGACTCACAACAAACCGTTGGAAAGCACTCCAAGTGCTCTACGAAAAGGGCAGCAAGTCTGCTCGGCTGTGCCTATTTTCGGAGCCCAAAATCGAACGTTTTCATCAGTTTCAGGATACTTTTCTTTTTTTATGCTGTTTTTCCGTCCTGGATCGTACGTCGTGAGCCGCGAAATGGACGACAACTTAATCCATCATATTTCTATTACCGTATCCCACGACACCGTGGGCAAGACAACTTCACTTCACGTAGAGGCTGTGCCTGCAAACCGACGACTTGGGGCTTGTGACCAGGTATCTGTCGCTTCGGTGCCCATAACTTTTGATCCGTAAGAAGTTACGCGGCTTACAGCATACCGTTGAAAAGCTCTCCGAGAGCTCTACGACGGGGGCAGCAATCCTGCTCGGTTGTACCAGTTTTCGTAGCCCAAAATTGAACATTTTCATTAGTTTCAGGATACCTTTCTTCTTTTGGGCTGTTTTTCCGTCCCGGATCGTACGTCCGGAGTCGCGAAAAGGACGACAACCTAATTCATCATATTTCTATTACCGAATCCCATAGCACCTTGGGCAAGACAACTTCACTTCACATAGAGGCTGGGCCTGCAAACCGAGGTCGTGGGGCTTGTAACCAGGTATCCGTCGCTCCGGTGCCCATAACTTTTGATCCGTAAGGAGTTACGCGGCGCACAACATACCGTTGAAAAGCTCTCCGAGAGCTCTATGACGAGGGCAGCAAGCCTGCTTGGCTGTGCCTATTTTCGTAGCCCAAAATCCAACATTTTCATCAGTTTCAGTACACTTTTCTTCTTTTGCGCTATTTTTATGTCCTGGATCGTACGTCGTGGGCCGCGAAAAGGACGACAACCTAATCCATCATATTTCTATTATTGAATCCCACGGCACCTTGGGCAAGAAAACTTGACTTCACGTAGAGGCTGGGCCCGCAAACTGACGGCGTGGGACTTGTGACCAGGTATCTATCGCTCCGGTGCCCATACCTTTTGATCCGTACGGAGTTACGCGGCGCACAGCATACCGTTGGAAAGCTCTCCAAGAGCTCTACAACGGAGGCAGCAAGCCTGCTCAACTGTGCTTGTTTTCAAGCCCAAAATCCAACATTTTCATCAGTTTTGGGACACTTTTATTCTTTTTCGCTATTTTTCCATCCCGGATCGTATGTCAGGAGCCGCGAAAAGGACGACAACCTAATCCATCACATTTCTATTACCGAATCCCATGGCACCTTGGGCAAGACAACTTCTCTTCACGGAGAGGTTGGGCCTGCAAACCGAGGGCGTAGGCTTGGGACCAGGTCTCCGTTGCTCCGGTGCCCATAACTTTTTATCCGTAAGGAGTTACGTAGCGCATAGCACACCGTTGGAAAGCATTCCAAGAGCTCTACTACAGGGGCAGAAAGCCAGCTCTTCTGCGCCTATTTTTGGAGACCAAAATCAAACGTTTTCATCAGTTTTGAGACACTTTTCTTCTTTTGCTCTGTTTTTCTATCTTGGATTGTACGTCGTGAGCTGTGAAACGAACGATAACCTAATCTATCACATTTCTATTTATTGAATCCCATGGCACCTTGGGCAAGACAACTTCACTTAACGTAGAGGCTGGGCCCACAAACCGAGGGCGTGGGGCTTGGGACCAGGTCTCCGTCGCTCCGGTGCCCACAACTTTTGATCCATAAGGAGTTACGTGGTGCACAGCATACCGTTGGAAAGCACTCCAAGAGCTCTACGAAGGGGGCAGTAAGCCTGCTCGGCTGCGCCTATTTTCAGAGCCTAAAATCGAACATTTTCATCAGTTTCGGGACACTTTTTTTCTTTTACGCTATTTTTCCGTCCCGGATCATACGTCGTGAGCCGTGAAAAGGACGACAACCTAATCCATCACATTTCTATTACCGAATCCATGGCACCTTGGGCAAGACAACTTCACTTCATGAAGAGGCTGGGCCTACAAACCGAGGGCGTGGGGCTTGTGACAAGGTATCCATCGCTCCGGTGTCTATAACTTTTGATCCGTAAGGAGTTACGTGGTGCACAACATACCGTAAGAAGGCACTCCAAGAGCTCTACGAAGAGGGCAGGAAGCCTACTCGGCTGTGCCAATTTTCGGAGCCCAAAATCAAACGTTTTCATAAGTTTCGGGACACTTTACTTCTTTTACGCTATTTTTCTGTCCCGGATCGTACGTCGTGAGGCCCGAAAATGACGACAACCTAATCCATCACATTTCTATTACCGAATCCCACGGCACCTAAGGCAAGACAACTTCGCTTCACAGAGACGCTGGGCCCGTAAACTGAGGGTGTGGGGCTTGGAACCATGTCTCCGTCGCTCCGATGCCCATAACTTTTTATTCGTAAGGAGTTACGTGGTACACAACATACCGTTGGAATGCACTCCAAAAGCTCTATGACAGGGACACCAACCCTGCTCGTCTGCGCCTAAATTTACAACAAAAAATCGATCATTTTCATCAGTTTTGAGAGATTTTTCTTCTTTTGCACTAATTTTCCGTCCCTGATCGTACGTCGTGAGCCTCGAAAAGGAGGACAACCTAATCCATCACATTTCTATTATCGAATACCACGGCACCTTGAGTAAGACAACTTCACTTCACGTAGAGGTTGGGTCCGCAAACCGAGGGCGTGGGGCTTGTGACCAGGTATCCGTCGCTCCGGTGCCCATAACTTTTGATCCGTAAGGAGTTACGTGGCGCACGATATACCGTTGGAAAGCACCCCGAGAGATCTACGACAGGGACAAAAAGCCTGGTCGGCTATGCCTTTTTTCGAAGCCCAAAATCGAATATTTTCATCAGTTTTGGGACACAATTCTTCTTTTGCGCTGTTTTTTCGTCCCGGATCGTACGTCATGGGCCGCAAAAAGGACGACAACCTAATCCATCACATTTCTATTACTGAATCCCATGGCACCTTGGGCAAGACAACTTCACTTCACGTAGAGGCTGGGCCCACAAACTGACGGCTTGGGGCTTGTCACCAGGTATCTCTCGCTCCGGTGCCCATAACTTTTAATCCGTAAGGAGTTACGCGGCTTACAGCATACCATTGAAAAGCTCTCCGAGAGCTCTACGTTGTGGGCAGCAAGCCTTCTGGATTGTACCTATTACCATATCTCAAAATTGAACGTTTTCATCAGTTTCAGGACACCTTTCTTCTTTTGCGCTGTTTTTCCTTCCCGGAACGTTCGTCAGGAGCCGCGAAAATGACGACAAGCTAATCCATCACATTTCTATTACCAAATCCCATAGCACCTTGGCAAGACAACTTCACCTCACATAGAGGCTGGGCTCGCAAACCGAGGTCGTGGGGCTTATGACCAGGTATCCGTCGCTCCGGTGCCCATAACTTTTGATCCATAAGTAGTTACGCGGCGTACAGCATACCATTGGAAATTTTTCCGAGAGTTCTACGACGAGAGCAGCAAGCCTGCTTGGCTGTACCTATTTTCGAAGCCCAAAATCCAATGTTTTCATCAGTTTCGGTATAATTTTATTCTTTTGTGCTATTTTTCCTTCCCGGATCGTATGTCGTGAGCTGCAAAAAGAGCGACAACCTAATCCATCACATTTCTATTACCGAATCTCACGGCACCTTGGGCAAGAAAACTTCGCTTCATGTAGAGGATAGGCCAGCAAACCGAGGGCGTGGGGCTTGGGACCAGGTCTCCGTCGCTTCAGTGCCCATAACTTTTTATCCGTAAGGAGTTACGTGGCGTACAACATACCATTGGAAAACGCTCATAAAGCTCTACGACGGGGGCAGCAAGCCTGGTCGGCTATGCTTATTTTGGGAGAACAAAATCGTACATTTTTATCAGTTTCGAGACACTTTTCTTCTTTTGCACTGTTTTTCCATCCCATATCGTACGTCATGAGCCGCGAAAAGGACGACAACCTAATCCATCACATTTCTATTACCAATTCCCATGGCACCTTGGGCAAGACAACTTCACTTCACGTAGAGGCTGGGCCCGTAAACCGAGGGCGTGGGGCTTTGGACCAGGTCTCCGTCGCTCCGGTGCCCATAACTTTTGATCCGCAAGGAGTTACGTGGCGCACAGCAAACCATTGGAAAGCACTCTAAGATCTCTACGAAGAGGGCAGCAAGCCTGCTCGGCTGTACCTATTTTCGGAGCCCAAAATCGAACATTTTCATCAGTTTCAGGACACTTTTCTTCTTTTATGCTGTTTTTATGTCCCGGATCGTACGCCGTGAGCCGCGAAATGGACGACAACCTAATCCATCACATTTCTATTACCGAATCCCTCGGCACCTTGGGCAAGACAACTTCGCTTCATGTAGAGGCTGGGATAGAAAACCGACGGCGTGGGGCTTGTGACTAGGTATCTGTCGCTCCGGTACCCATAACTTTTGATCCGTAAGGAGTTACGCGGAGCACAACATACCGTTTGAAAGCACTCCAAGAGCTCTACGACAGGGGCAGCAAGCCTGCTCGGCTGCACCTATTTTCGGAGCCCAAAATTGAAAGTTTTCAACAGTTTCTTGACACTTTTCTTCTATTGCGCTAGTTTTTTGTCCCGGATCATACGTCCTGAGCCACAAAAAGGACGACAACCTAATCCATCACATTTCTATTAACGAAACCCATGGCACCTTGGACAAGACAACTTCACTTCACGAAGAGGCTGGGCTTACAAACTGAGGGCGTGGGGCTTATGACTAGGTATATGTCGCTCCGGTACCTATAACTTTTGATCCGTAAGGAGTTACGCGGCGCACAGCATACCCTTGGAAAGCTCTCCGAGAGCTCTACGACAGGAGCAGTAGGCCTACTCAGTTGTACCTTTTTTCGGAGCCCAAAATTCAATGTTTTCATCAGTTTTGTGACACTTTTCTTCTTTTGTGCTATTTTTTCATCCCGGATCGTACATCATGAGCCGTGAAAAGGACGACAACCAAATCCATCACATTTCTATTACCAAATCCCACGACACCTTGGGCAAGAAAACTTTTTCAAGGAGAGGCTGGGCCCGCAAACCGAGGGTGAGGGGCTTGGGACCAAGTCACCATTGCTCCGGTTCCCATAACGTTTTATCCGTAAGGAGTTACGTGATGCACAACATACCGTTGGAAATCACTCCAAGAGCTCTACGACTGAGGCAGCAACCCTGCTCATCTGTGCCATTTTTCAGAGCCCAAAATTGAACGTTTTCATCAATTTCGGGACACTTTTCTTCTTTTACGCTATTTTTTCGTCCCGGTTTGTCTGTCGTGAGCCACGAAAAGGACGACAACCTAATCCATCACATTTCTATTACCGAATCCCATGGCAAACCGAGGGCGTGGGGCTTGGGACCAGGTCTCCGTCGCTTCGCCCATAACTTTTGATCTGTAAGGAGTTTCGTGGCGCACAACAGACCGTTGGAAAGCACTCCAAGAGCTCTACGATGGAGGCAACAAGCCTGCTTGGCTGCGCCTATTTTCTGAGCCCAAAGTCGAACGATTTCATCAGTTTTGGGACACTTTTCTTCTTTTATGTTGTTTTTTCGTCCCCAATCGTATGTCGTGATCCGTGAAATAGATGACAACCTAATCCATCATATTTCTATTAGCGAATCCCATGACACCTTGTCCAAGAAAACTTCACTTCACGTAGAGGCTGGGCCCGCAAACCGACAGTGTAGGGCTTATGACCAGGTATCTGTCTCTCCGGTACCCATAACTTTTGATCCGTAAGGAGTTGCGCGGCACACAGCATACCGTTGGAATGCTCTCTGAGAGCTCTACGACGGGGGCAGCAAGCCTGCTTGGCTGCACCTGTTTTTAGAGCCCAAAATCGAACATTTTCATCAATTTCGGGACACTTTTCTTCTTTAGCATTATTTTTCGGTCCCAGATCGTACGTCGTGAGCCGCGAAAAGGTCGACAACCTAATCCATCACATTTCTATTACCGAATCCCATGACACCTTGGGCAAGACAACTTCACTTCACGTAGAGGTTGGGCCCACAAACTGAGAGTATAGGGATTAGGATCAGGTCTCTGTCGTTCCGGTGCCCATAACTTTTGATCCGTAAGTGGATTACGTGGCGCACATCATACCGTTGGAAAGCACTGCAAGAGCTCTACGAATGGGGCAGCAAGCCTGGTCGGCTGCGCCTATTTTCAGAGCCAAAAATTGAACGTTTTCATCAGTTTTGGGACACTATTCTTCTTCTACGCTGTTTTTCTGTCGCGGATCGTACATTGTGAGCCGCGAAAAGGATGACGACCTAATCCCTACATTTCTATTACCGAATCCCATGGCACCTTGGGCAAGACAACTTCGCATTACATAAAGGTTGGGCCTGCAAACTGAGGGCGTGGGGCTTGAGACCAGGTCTCCGTCGCTCCGGTGCCCATAACTTTTGATCCGTAAGGAGTTACGTGGCGCACAGCAAACCGTTGGAAAGCATTCCAAGAGCTCTATGAAGGGGGCAGCAAGCCTGCATGGCTGCTCCTATTTTCAGAGTCCAAAATCGAATGTTTTTATCAGTTATGGGACATTTTTTTTCTTTTACCATGTTTTTCCTCCCCGGATCGTACGTCGTGAGCCACGAAAAGGACGACAACCTAATCCATCACATTTCTACTATCGAATCCCACGACACCTTGAGCAAGACAACTTTACTTTACATAGAGGCTGGGCCGCAAACCGGCGGCGTGGGGCTTGTGACCAGGTATCTATCGCTCCGGTGCCCATAACTTTTGATCCGTAAGAAGTTACGCAGAGCACAACATACCATTGGAAAGCTCTACGAGAGCTCTACGACGGGGGCAGCAAGCCTGCTCGGCTGCAACTATTTTCGGAGCCCAAATCAAAAGTTTTCATCCGTTTCGTAACACTTTTCTTCTTTTGTGCTGTTTTTTCATTCCGGATCGTACATCGTGAGCCGCGAAAAGGACGACAACCTAATCCATCACATTTCTGTTACTAAATCCTATGGCACCTTGGGCAAGGCAACTTCACTTCACGTAGAGGCTGGGCTTGGAAACCGAGGACGTGGGGCTTGTGACCAGGTATACGTCGCTCCGGTGCCCATAACTTTTAATCCGTAAGGACTTACGGAGTGCACAACATAACATTGGAAAGCTCTACGAGAGCTCTAACATGGGGCCAGCAAGCCTGCTCGACCATGCCTATTTTCGGTGCTTAAAATTGAACATTTTCATTAGTTTTGGGTCACTTTCTTCTTTTGCGCTATTTTTCTATCCCGGATCGTACGTCGTGAGCCGCGAAAAGGACGACAACCTAATCCATCACATTTCTATTACCGAATCCCACGGCACCTTGGGCAAGACAACTTCGCTTCACGGAGTGGCTGGGCCCATAGACTGAGGGCGTGGGGCTTAGGACCAGGTCTCTGTCGCTCCGGTGCCCATAACTTTTTATCCGTAAGGAGTTATATGGCGCACAGCATACTGTTGGAAAGCACTCCAAGAGCTCTACGACGAGGGCAGCAACCCTGGTCGTCTGCGCATATTTTTGGTGTTCAAAATTGAACGTTTTCATCAGTTTCGAGACATTTTTCTTCTTTTGCATTGTTTTTCCATCGCTGATCGTACGTCGAGAGCCGCGAAAAGGGCGACAACCAAATCCACCACATTTCTATTACCGAATCCCATGGTACATTGGGCAAGACAACTTCACTTCACGTAGAGGCTGGGCCCGCAAACTGAGGGCGTGGGGCTTGCTTCGCTTCACAGAGAAACTGGGCCCGCAAACCTAGGGCGTGGAACTTGGAACCAAGTCTCTGTCGCTACGGTGCCCATAACTTTTTATCTGTAAGGAGTTATGTAACGCACAACATACCATTGGAAACCACTCCAAGAGCTTTACGACCAGGGCAGCAAGTATAACCATCTGCGCCTATTTTCGGATCCCAAAATCGATCGTTTTCATCAATTTTGGGATACTTTTCTTCTTTTATGCTATTTTTCCGTCCCGGATCGTACATCGTGAGCCACGAAAAGGACAACAACCTAGTCCATCACATTTTTATTACCGAATCCCATGGCACTTAGGGCAAGACAACTTCACTTCACGTAGAGGTTGGGCCTGCAAACCGAGGGTATGGGGCTTATGACTAGGTATCTGTCGCTCCGGTGCCCATATCGTTTGTTCCATATGGAGTTACGCGTCTTACAACATAACTTTAGAAAGCTCTCCGAGAGCTCTACGACGGGGGAAACAAGCCTGCTTGGCTATGCCTATTTTCGGAGCCCAAAATCGAACATTTCCATCATTTTCGGGACACTTCTCTTCTTTTGCATTGTTTTTCCGTCCCAGATCGTACGTCGTGAGCCGCGAAAAGGATGACAACCTAATCCATCACATTTTTATTACCGAATCCCACGACACCTTGGGCAAGACAACTTCGCTTCACGAAGAGACTGGGCCCGCAAACCGAGGGCGTGGGGATTGGGACCAGGTATCCGTCGCTCCGGTGCCCATAACTTTTGATTTGTAAGGAGTTACGCGGCGCACAACATAACGTTAAAAAGCTCTCCGAGAGCTCTAAGATGGGGGTAGCAAGCCTGCTCAGTTGTGCCAGTTTTCGGAGCCCAAGATCGAACATTTTCATCAGTTTCGGTACACTTTTCTTCTTTTGTGCTATTTTCCGTCCCGCATCGTACGTCGTGAGCCGTGAAAAGGACGACAACCTAATCCATCAGATTTCTATGATCGAATCCCATGGCACCTTGGGCAAGAAAACTTCACTTCACGGAGAGGCTAGGCCTGCAAACCGAAGGCGTGGGGCTTGAGACCAGGTCTCCGTCGCTCCGGTGCCCATAACTTTTTATCCGTAAGGAGTTACGTGGCGCACAACAAACTGTTGGAAAGCACTCCAAGAGCTCTACGAAGGGGGCAGCAAGCCTTCTCGGCTGCGCCTATTTTCGGAGCCTAAAATTGAATGTTTTGATTAGTTTCGGGACACTTTTATTCTTTTGTGCTATTTTTTCATCCCGGATCGTACGTTGTGAGCTGCGAAATGGACAATGATGTGATTGGGTTGTGCGTTTGAAAAGTGTGTAAAATAAACCAAGTTAAAATACCCGCAAGTGCACGGATCTTCGTAGTATAGTTGTGCTCTGAGTGCGGAATCGTACCACAGGGAAGCTTGCTAGTTTAAGTTAGTGAAGTAGTGTGAAAGTGTTAAAGCGCTTAAGTGACAAATCGAAAGGTAGGTTTGAGTAACAAGTAAAAAATGTAAACTAAAAGCTAAGGTTTTCGTTTAGCTAAGTACGGAAGAATATCTAGGGATCAAATATGTAAATAAGGCAATTAATGTAGGCTCGGCATCCGGATTCTCAAATTCTATACAAGAGGTTAAGCTACAAGCATTAACCTAGTCAATTAACTTAGTCTATTAAAATCCCGATTACTAACTCTGATGTAGGTGCCGTTCCATCTACGAGCGTATAGCCATAGTATGGATCTGTCCTTGCAACCTGGTGTAAAAGGTCTGTTTCAACATAAGTAATCAACATCTCCTTACTAGTCTAGAAACTATGGTCTACTTAAAAGCATTACGTATAATTTCTTGGAATCTTTAAGGTTGTCAAGCTATTGATTCACTATTAAAGCATGGATATATGACACGAAAATAAAGCAATCATATCATCTACTTAAAAGCATTATGTATGAAAGACAATACTTAATTAATACAAGTCATATATTGCATTAAAACTAAGTTATCCGAATCTGAGACCATATATTAAAAGACCATTATTTACAATATCCTACCCTAGATAAAAATTCTACTCAGACATAATAAATACGAGTTTATACAAATAAAAGAGAGTCAAGAAAGGCTCCCCCGTATTGACGAACGCGTATTTCTGAACTCCAGGTCTGAACATAAATTCTATAGCTATTCGGGCAGAGCTTCCCCCCGAATAAGAGCTATTTTTGAGCAAAGGCTCAAAAATGAACGTTAGGATGTCCGCTGTACAGTAGCTATTCAGGCAGAATGCCCCCGAATAAGAACCACTAGGCAGGACTTCCTCCGTATATAGCTATTTAGGCAAAATCCTAAATAAGAACTATAAAATTAACTTGACAAAAATTGAAAATATTGGAAAAATATTCCAAAGCTCTCAAAAATTGTGTGAAAATATGAAGAGGGTTGATGTCTATTTATAGGAAAATTTAGCTACTATTCACGCAGTTACTATTCACGCAGCTACTATTCACATGATTACTATTCACGCGACTACTATTCATGCAGTTACTATTCACGTATTCTGCATGCAGTTTTACTGTTCACGCGTTGACCATCACTATTCACGCATTGACCAAAAAGTTGACCAATGCAATTCCAAGTTTATTCAGCGTTCTGAGTCCGTTTCTGCACTTCGTTTGGCCAAATTCTTCCTCTACGGGCTTCAATTCTTGGTCAACACTTGAGTTTGTCTTTGACTTTGACCGGTTCATTGACCGCAGCATCTTTGGGCATTTTTCACTATTTTGACCCTCCAAATGATGGAATTTGGCTAAAATTACGCCACCCACAGGACAAAAGTCCTGTGTTTTGCTCAGACTATTGTTTCTACCTGAAAAACGGATATGGTTTGCTGAAAACGGACATGGGTCACTATTTGAGATCATCTGGGTCAATGCTCTGAATCCAATTTCGTGCTAGTTTCAGCTAAATTTCTTCTCTATGAGCTTCATTCTTCAACCGCTTCTCGTGCTTCCCCATTCTTGACTTCTTGACTTGTAATTTGGATCATTTTGAGTCTGATTTTTCACTTTTCGGTATCATCCTACATTGCATCGAAAATATCAAAGTATTACAATAATTCCCAAATTAAGATGCAAATATAGTACAAATACCAAGGTTTGAGTGCTACAAATTCAGTCACATCAACATCCCCAAACCTAAACCTTGCTTGCCCTCAAGCAAGACTATCTTTAAAACAAATGTGAAAATAGATTTTGCGGTAATTTTAGAAGTCAAAAACAGATGAAGTAATCTATCCTATCTTTTTTTTTCAGAGTGTACATACAGACAGAGTAACATAACAAACTGTATAGACATGGCATAAGGGTTCAGGTTTCAATCACAAGGAGTTCTCATAACAAACGGTAATCCTATCTCAGTCATTTCATAATCACAAACCTATCAATTGAAGAATAGAAGAACAACTAAGTTTACTCATGAATACAGTACTCCAAAGTTTTTCTTACAGAGTTCCCTTAGAGTTTTTCACAATACATAGCTAACAAAATAGGTTCTCAAATCATCTAAATCATCGTTTTTAAACAGGTAAGGTAGCAAACTACTCTTCTCATAAACAAAAATGGTGTATTTCTTGCATATTTTGAAAAAGGTTTTCATGAATGTACGCACCCCCACACCAAAACTTTGCTTGTCCTCAAGCAAATAGCAATATAAGACAGTGAGAATGTAATATGCAAGTAATAACATAATGACAAATGCTACATCCCCAAACCTATGGTTTTCTTACTCTATAGTGCAGGTTGATCAGGTATAAAGGGAAATGTAGTAAGGAAAGATATCACCTGATGTGAAGCATTTCTATGTTGATGTCAAAGCTTCTCTACTAACTTTTGTCAAAAGATGTATCATTCTGCAATTAAAGATTAGTGGAAAAAGCATTTTATAGATTATCATCAACACAACAAAAATAGTTAGCTATACTAAATAGACAAAACAAATATATAGGGGATAAACCAAAAAGAAATATGGTCACGGAAAATAACTAATACATAAAGCAAATAAATAAACTACCCAGACCATTTAGACTCTTTTCTGGGGTTCTAGAGTTTGATACTACTGAACAGACTAGCTCTTCCAGAGGTTCCTGAGCTCACGACATCTAGTGCTTTCCTTCGGCACATTTAAGGCCAAAGCCAGTTCCACAGGGTCAAGGATAGAACAGTAGGGTTTTACGTTACAGACGTTACGTCTGGTGTATGCTCACACTCCTAACTACCTTATCAAGTAATACCCAACAGACCCAAACTACATAAAGCTGGTGGAGTAGCTCACACTATAAGACAGAGTTGCACAATTAAGCCAACCGCACACAGAAACGTACAGTGACAACTAGTAAAACAACACTGGTACCTCTATGAATGTTCCTCAGTGCTTAAAACCAAAACTACCTAAAGCTGGAGAAAGATTCAAAGAGTACATGTAAACGACATAAATTAAACAAATATTTACACAAAAGAGTACTAGGTTGCCTCTTAGTAGCGCTAAGTTTAACGTCTTCAGCCAGACAGTTATACTGAGTTTAATGCCATCAACTAGGCAGATTCTGTTTTATGGAAGGTATACAGGGTCCAGAAGTTCAACAGATTCAACTTCATGAGGGACCACCTTAGGATCGAAAGCATGTTTCAATCGTTGCCCATTGACTGTGAGAATACGCCCATCTGTGGGATGTTTAATCAAGATAACTCCATACGGATATGCTTTAAGCACTTCATAAGGACCATCCCACTTTGTTCTCAATTTTCCTGGGAAGAACTTCAACCTAGAATTAAACAGCCACACTTTATCAGAAAGAGAAAAAGTCTTTCTTAAAATAGATCTATCATGAATCTTCTTCATTCTCTCTTTGTAGAGTTTGGCATTCTCATAAGCTTCGAAGCGAAGCTCTTCCAATTCACTCAACGCCAACTTCCTACCTTCACCCGCCTGTTGCAAGTCAAAGTTCAGGGCCTTAATAGCCCAATAGGCTTTATGCTCTAGTTCAACAGGGAGGTGGCAAGCTTTACCGTATACCAATCTATACAGTGACATGCCAATGGGAGTTTTGAAAGCAGTACGGTAGGCCCATAATGCGTCATGCAGACGACTTGACCAATCTTTGCGATCGGGCCTAACCCTTTTCTGAAGAATTGACTTGATTTCCCTATTCGACACCTCAACTTGACCACTTGTTTGTGGGTGGTAAGGTGTTGCTATCTTGTGGTAAACTGAGTATTTTCTTAGAAGGGATTCTAGTGTCCTGTGACGAAAATGCTGTCCTCCGTCACTTATAAGTACACGTGGCACCCCGAATCGAGAAAAGATGTTCTCTTTAATGAACTTGACCACGACTTTGTGGTCATTGGTTCGGGTTGCTACTGCCTCTACCCACTTGGACACATAATCCACACCAACAAGAATATAAGTATAACCTGAGGAATGAGGAAAAGGACCCATGAAGTCTATACCCCATACATCAAATATTTCGCATATGAGAATGGGCGTAAGAGGCATCATGTCCCTTCTTGAGATAGAGCCAGCTTGTTGACATTGGGGGCAATTTTTACAAACTTGCTGGGCATCTTTGAAAAGAGTGGGCCAGAAGAACCCACTTTAAAGGACTTTGGCAGCTGTCCTCTTTCCTCCAAAATGGCCACCACATGCTTCAGAGTGGCAAAATTGGAGTATACTCGTGAATTCATCTTCAGGTATACATCGTCTAATTACTTGATCAGCACATATCTTGAAAAGGTAAGGGTCTTCCCAAAAAAAATACCTTACTTGGGCCATGAATCGATCTTTCTCTCTTTTTTCCCCAATGTGGAGGTAGTTGCTTAGCTGCTAAAAAATTGACAATGTTGGCATACCACGGAGTTCGTTGAGAGATGGAAAATAGTTGTTCATCAGGAAACACATCTCGAAATGGAAGAGGATTTATTGGTGATTGAGACATAAGCCGTGAAAGATGATCAGCCACAGAATTGTCACTACCTCGTTTATCTTTGATTTCAATGTTAAACTCATGAAGTAGGAGTATCCAACGGATTAAGCGAGGTTTTGAATCCTTCTTGGTGAGCAAATATTTCAAGGCAGCATGATCAGTAAAAACAACCACTTTTGATCCCAAGACATAAGTCCTAAACTTGTCAAGTGCAAAAACCACCGCTAACAATTCTTTCTCAGTGGTTGTATAGTTCTTTTGTGTATCACCCAAAGTTTTGCTAGCATAGTAGATTACGTATGGCAACTTGCCTCTACGTTTTCCTAGAACTGCTCCAACAGCATAGTCGGAGGCATCACACATGATTTCAAATGACAGATTGTAGTCAGGAGTTTGAATGATGGATGCAGATGATATCAAAGACTTAAGCTTCTCAAAGGCCTTAATACATTCATCATCAACTTTAAAGGGAGCATCATGTACTAAGAGCCTTGTAAGAGGTCTGGCAATTTGACTGAAGTCTTTGATGAAACGCCTGTAAAAACCAGCGTGTCCTAAGAAAGATCTAACATCCCTCACAGTTTTGGGAATAGGGAGCTTTTCTATTATCTCCACCTTAGCTGGATCAACATGGATCCCATCTCTAGAAACTACATGACCAAGAACTATCCCTTGTTGAACCATGAAATGGCTCTTTTCCCAACTTAAGACGAGATTCATTTGTACATATCGATCTAAGACTAAAGAAAGATGATTAAGGCACTCATTAAAGTATGTTCCAAAAACTGAGAAGTCATCCATAAAGACTTCTAGGAATTTCTCAATCATATCAGAAAATATGGCCATCATACACCGTTGAAATGTCGCTGGTGCATTACATAACCCAAAAGGCATGCGGCGGTAAGCGAATGTTCCATAAGGACAAGTGAAAGTGGTCTTCTCCTGATCTCTTGGAAACATAGGAATTTGATTGTAACCAGAGTATCCATCTAAGAAACAATAGTACCCCCGTCTAGCTACTCTATCTAGGATTTGATCAAGGAAGGGTAAAGGAAAGTGGTCTTTCCTTGTCTTGGAGTTGAGCTTTCTGTAATCAATGCATACACGCCACCCAGTGGTAGTACGTGTAGGAATGAGCTCGCCTTTATCATTTGAGATCACAGTAATCCCAGATTTCTTTGGTACAACTTGTACCGGACTCACCCAAGGGCTATCAGAGATTGGGTAGCTCATACCAACATCAAGTAACTTGATTATCTCTTTATGGACAACATCACCAATTTTTGGGTTCAGTCTCCTTTGAAATTCTCGAGAAGGAGTAACTCCTTCTTCGAGGTGAATCTTATGCATGCACACAGAGGGATCAATTCCTCTTAAATCAGTGATTGTCCATCCTATCGCCTTCTTATGAGTACCTAGGACTTCTAAGAGTTTACCTTCTTGCTCGATGGTTAAATCCGAAGCAATGATGACTGGAAGGGTCTCATCAGGGCCTAAGTAGGCATACTTAAGGTGCTCAGGCAATGTTTTGAGTTCCAAAGCTGGTGGAGACTCAATTGTTGGACTATCAGAAGCTGTAGAGAGAGGGTTTGTTATTAGATCAGTCTCTCCCGAATCATTCACAAGCGACGTGGAGGCGACCATTTCTGGTGAAATATCGCAATCATACAAGAGTCGTTCAAGCTCTGCTATTTCCTCATCAGGGGTCAAAAGTGCGTGGGCATATTCATCTATACAAGAACCAATGGTTTCCAAATGCAAGCATTCTTCCTCCTCATCCTTGTTCATCTTATTGGCTGCATCAGCAACCCTCAATTTTGTTCTCATGTTCCCAAAAGTCAGTTCAATCATACCCGTTCTACAATAGATAACAGCATCAGCTGTTGCTAGAAATGGTCTGCCTAGTAGAACGGGAGTAGTATTCTTGTTATCATGACCTAAGTCCATGTCTAACACAATGAAATCAACTGGGAACAAAAATTCTCCTACTCTGACTAGGACATCCTCTACAATACCTCGAGGTCTCCTCTCAGATCTATCTGCCAACTGGAGGGTTACATTTGTTGGGGTCAACTCTCTAAGACCTAGCCTTTGGTAAACTGTGTGAGGAATAAGGTTAACACTAGACCCTAAATCAAGCAAGGCGTTTTCTATACGTTGGTCCTGAATGAAACATGGAATAGTGAAAGCTCCTGGGTCACTGCATTTCTGAGGCAACCCTCTAGTGCAGATGCTACTAACCTTTTCAGTAAGATGGACTGTCTTAGGAATGGAGTTGGTCCGTCTTTTTTTCACACACAAATCCTTCAAAAATTTGGCATAGGTAGGGATTTGTTGGATTACCTCTACTAAAGGCAGATTGATCTTAATATATTTCAGATGCTCTAAGACCTTGAGCTGTGTAGGATCAACACTTGGCTTCGGACGAGACAGAGCTGTTGGGAAAGGTACTTTGGATGAAGGTTCCACTAAAGGCTCTACCGTTGGATTTTCATTCCTACAGGAGTCATTTACATCGTTGCTTAAAACCTCGATCACAGGTTCCTCTGTCTCCTCAGGAACATCCCTATCTTTTTTGCTAACCTCCTTGTCTATCACTTTCCCATTCCTAAGGGTTGTTACGGCCTTAGCCTGTTCGTGGGCGGTCTCAATTTGGACATTACTACATTGTCCTCGTGGATTTTCCACAGTTTGAGACGGGAGTTTTCCTTCATCTCTCCTACTTATATTTTGGGCCAATTGCCCAATTTGTCCTTCAAGTTTAACAATGGACTGTTGCTGAACTTGGACTAATTGTAAGAGTTTATCAAACTTGTCATCAGATGATGACTGCGCAGGAGGAAGAGCGGGAAAGTTGTTCCGTTGTGTTCGGAACAGATCTTTTTGGACTTGGTAAAAACCAGGAGGGTTAGAATTTTGAGGCCTTTGATATTGCTGTTGAGGGAAACGAGGCTCAAAATTTCCTTGTTGTTTCTGATATTATTGTT
This sequence comes from Ehretia macrophylla, assembly GCA_037974665.1. NCBI lineage: Eukaryota > Viridiplantae > Streptophyta > Magnoliopsida > Boraginales > Ehretiaceae > Ehretia > Ehretia macrophylla. The sequence continues at coordinate 28,400,768 of CM075779.1, read as the reverse complement.
GAGGAAACTGAGTCTCATGATTCCCTTGTCGCCATGAAAATGCGGGATTGTCTCGCCAGCCAGGATTATACGTGTTAGAATACGGATTGTAATTCCTTGTATATCCTTGGGCGGCGCAGACTTGTTCTTGTATGAATTCAGGAAATTGTGAACAGATTGGACAGTCCAGAGTAGAGTGATCTACTGCAGAACATACGGTACAAACTTCTGTGATCTGAGGAGCTGAAGAAGAAGAAGACCCTAGAGAGATGAATTTTTCTAATTGTTGTGCTAGGGCATCTACTTTGTCAGTCAATTGGGAATTGGAGCTAGAGTTAACTTCAAACAATGCCCTTTTTTGGGGATTATGGGTGCTCTTACTCTCTCTGTCATCAGCAGTGTTTTGGAGAGAGTCTTCAGCAATATTCTCTATTCTTTTCCAAGCTTCATCCGCTGTGAGGTTATAAAAACCTCCATTGCTCATTGCATTAACTATCATCTTATTATGAGGGGTAAGACCTTTGAAGAAATAATGCAAGAGTTCGGGACGATCAAATCCATGATGAGGACACAGATTCTTAAGATCGTTAAACTTTTCCCACGATTCATGAAATGTCACAAAGTCTGACTGTGCGAATGTCATGATGTTTGTTCGCAGAGTAGTAATCTTAGCCATTGGGAAGAACCTATGTAAGAATTTTCGAATAAGTTCTCCCCAAGAAGTGATCACTCCTGCGTCTAGATGATTTAGCCACTGTTTGGCTTTATCTTTCAATGAAAAGGGAAACAGACGCAGGTGAATATTTTCACGGCTCACATTAGGAATATGAAGCGTTGTGCATGCTTCGATGAATTGCACGATGTGAGCGTGAGGATTTTCATTGCTTTTTCCATAGAAGGAAGGAAGCATTGAAATAGTCCCTATTTTGAGCTCAAAATTTATATTACCAAGAGCCGGTGGGGCTATGGCAAATTCAGGGTCAAAATCACCAGGTGAAAAATGTTGACGTAAAGTCATCGGTTGGTTCACAGGTTGATTAACAGGCTGAGCTATAGGAAGAGGCAGGATATTTCCTTCTTGTTCTGCCATCGGGACTTGGACTCTCCTTCACAGAGTTTTCTGAGGCTCGGGATCAAAATGGGCGAGTTCTGGATTTAAGGAACGACGCCCGTGCATACAAAATAAACTAAAGCTAATTGCAATAAGTAACTACAGAAAATAAACTGAGTACTTAAAATAAAGACAGAAAATAAGCTAAGTATATGTGCAATCTATTTTAACAAAGTATAATAGTTTATGTGCAAATATAATACAGACAATATACAAAATTTATAAACTTTAATACCAAATGAAACTATATGCAATATATTTCTAATATACTTTACAAGTAGCAATAAAATTTATACAATTTAAAACCAATATAAACAATAATTACAACACTTAAAACAAGTTCACAAATAATTCAAAAACTAAACTAGGTCGTGCCTCCCCAGCAACGGCGCCAAAAACTTGATGCGATCGGGTTGTGCGTTTGAAAAGTGTGTAAAATAAACCAAGTTAAAATACCCACAAGTGCACGGATCTTCGTAGTGTAGTGTGCTCTGAGTGCGGAATCGTACCACAGGGAAGCTTGCTAGTTTAAGTTAGTGAAGTAGTATGAAAGTGTTAAAGCGCTTAAGTGACAAATCGAAAGGTAGGTTTGAGTAACGAGTAAAAAATGTAAACTAAAAGCTAAGGTTTTCGTTTAGCTAAGTACGGAAGAATATCTAGGGATCAAATATGTAAATAAGGCAATTAATGTAGGCTCGGCATCCGGATTCTCAAATTCTATACAAGAGGTTAAGCTACAAGCATTAACCTAGTCAATTAACTTAGTCTATTAAAATCCCGATTACTAACTCTGATGTAGGTGCCGTTCCATCTACGAGCGTATAGCCATAGTATGGATTTGTCCTTGCAACCTGGTGTAAAAGGTCTGTTTCAACATAAGTAATCAACATCTCCTTACTAGTCTAGAAACTATGGTCTACTTAAAAGCATTACTTATAATTTCTTGGAATCTTTAAGGTTGTCAAGCTATTGATTCACTATTAAAGCATGGATATATGACACAAAAATAAAGCAATCATATCATCTACTTAAAAGCATTATGTATGAAAGACAATACTTAATTAATACAAGTCATATATTGCATTAAAACTAAATTATCTGAATCTGAGACCATATATTAAAAGACCATTATTTACAATATCCTGCCCTAGATAAAAATTCTACTCAGACATAATAAATACGAGTTTATACAAATAAAAGAGAGTCAAGAAAGGCTCCCCCGTATTGACGAACGCGTATTTCTGAACTCCAGGTCTGAACAGAAATTCTATAGCTATTCGGGCAGAGCTTCCCCCCGAATAAGAGCTATTTTTGAGCAAAGGCTCAAAAATGAACGTTAGGATGTCCGCTGTACAGTAGCTATTCAGGCAGAATGCCCCTGAATAAGAACCACTAGGCAGAACTTCCTCCGTATATAGCTATTTAGGCAAAATCCTAAATAAGAACTATAAAATTAACTTGACAAAAATTGAAAATATTAGAAAAATATTCCAAAGCTCTCAAAAATTGTGTGAAAATATGAAGGGGGTTGATGTCTATTTATAGGAAAATTTAGCTACTATTCACGTGGTTACTATTCACGCAGCTACTATTCACGCAATTACTATTCACGTGACTACTATTCATGCAGTTACTATTCACGTATTCTACATGCAGTTTTACTGTTCACGCATTGACCATCACTATTCACGCATTGACCAAAAAGTTGACCAATGCAATTCCAAGTTTATTCAGCGTTCTGAGTCCGTTTCTGCACTCCGTTTGGCCAAATTCTTCCTCTACGGGCTTCAATTCCTGGTCAACACTTGAGTTTGTCTTTGACTTTGACCGGTTCGTTGACCGCAGCATCTTTGGGCATTTTTCACTGTTTTGACCCTCCAAATGATGGAATTTGGCTAAAATTACGCCACCCACAGGACAAAAGTCCTGTGTTTTGCTCAGACTGTTGTTTCTACCCGAAAAACGGATATGGTTTGCTGAAAACGGACATGGGTCACTATTTGAGATCATTTTGGTCAATGCTCTGAATCCAATTTCGTGCTAGTTTCAGCCAAATTTCTTCTTTATGAGCTTCATTCTTCAACCGCTTCTCGTGCTTCCTCATTCTTGACTTCTTGACTTGTAATTTGGATCATTTTGAGTCTGATTTTTCACTTTTCGGTATCATCCTACATTGCATCGAAAATATCAAAGTATTACAATAATTCCCAAATTAAGATGCAAATATAGTACAAATACCAAGGTTTGAGTGCTGCAAATACAGTCACATCAGACGACAACCTAATCCATCACATTTCTATTACCGAATACCATGGCACCTTGGGTAAGACAACTTCACTTCACGTAGAGGCTGGGCCTGCAAACCGAGGGTGTGGGGCTTGTGACTAGGTATCCGTCGCTCCGGTGCCCATAACCTTTGATCCGTAAGGGGTTACACGGCGCACAGCATACTGTTGGAAAGCACCCCAAGAGCTCTACGAATGGGGTAACAAGCCTGCTCGGCTGCGCCTATTTTTGGAGCCCAAAATCGAACGTTTTCATCAGTTTTGGGATACTTTTCTTCCTTTATACTGTTTTTCCGTCCCGGGTCATACGTAGTCAGCCACGAAAAGGACAACAACCTAATCCATCACATTTCTATTACCGAATCCGATGACACCTTAGGCAAGACAACTTCACTTCATGTAAATGCTGGGCCTGCAAGCCGAGGGCATGGGACTTGTGACCAAGTATTCGTTGCTCCGGTGGCCATAACTTTTGATCCGTAAGGAGTTACACGGTGCACATCATACCGTTGGAAAGCTCTCCAAGAGCTCTACAACGAGGCAGCAAGCTTGCTCAGCTGTACCTATTTTGGAAGCCCAAAATCCAATGTTTTCATCAGTTTTGGGACACTTTTCTTCTTTTGCGCTGCTTTTCCGTCCCGGATCGTACGTCGTGAGCTGCAAAAAGGACGACAACCTAATCCATCACATTTATATTACCCAATCCCATGACACCTTGGTCAAGAAAACTTCGCTTCACGGAGAGGCTGGGCCCACAAACCGAGGGCGTAGGGCTTGGGACTAGGTCTCCGTCGCTCCAATGCCCATAACTTTTTATCCGTAAGGAGTTACGTGGCCCACAGGATACCGTTGGAAAGCACTCCAAGAGCTTTACAATAGGGGCAACAAGCTTGCTTGTCTGCACCTGTTTTCGGAGCTCAAAATCGAACCTTTTCATTAATTTCGGGACATTTTTCTTCTTTTGAGCTGTTTTTCTGTCCCTGATCGTACATCGTGAGCTGCAAAATGGACGACAACCTAATCCATCATATTTCTATTACCGAATCCCATGGCACCTTGGGTAAGACAACTTTATTCATGTAGAGGTTGGACCTGCAAACTCACAGTGTGGGGCTTGTGACCAGGTATCCGTCGCTCCGGTGCCCATAACTTTTGATCCATAAGGAGTTACGCGGCGCACAGCATACCGTTAGAAATCTCTCCAAGAGCTCTACGACGGGGGCAGCAAGCCTGCTTGGCTGCACCTCTTATCGGAGCCCAAAATCAAACGTTTTCATCAGTTTTGGGACACTTTTCTTCTTTTGCGCTGTTTTTCCATCCCAGATCGTATATCGTGAGCCGCGAAAAGGATGACAACCTAATCCATCACATTTCTGTTATCAAATCCCACGGCACCTTGGGCAAGACAACTTTGCTTCATGAAGAGGCTGGGCCGTCAAACCAAGGGCATGGGGCTTGGGACCAGGTCTCCGTCGCTCCGGTGCCCATAATTTTTTATCCGTAAGGAGTTACGTGGCGCAGAGCAAACCGTTGGAAAGCACTCCAAGAGCTCTACGAAAGGGGCAGCAAGCCTGCTCAGCTGCGCCTATTTTCAGAGCTGAAAATTGAACGTTTCCATTAGTTTTCATCCGTAAAGAGTTACACGGCACACAGCATACTGCGGGCGTGGGACTTGTGACCAGGTATCCATTACTCCGGTGCCCATAACTTTTGATCCGTAAGGAGTTACACGGCACATAGCATACCGTTGGAAGGCTCTCCGAGAGCTCTACGACGGGGCAGCAAGCCTGCTCGGCTATACCTATTTTCGGAGCCCAAAATCCATCGTTTTCATCAATTTTGGGACACTTTTCTTCTTTTACGCTATTTTTCCGTCCTGGATCGTAAGTCGTGAGCGGCGAAATGGACGATAACGTAATCCATCACATTTCTATTACCGAATCCCATGGCACTTTGGGCAAGACAACTCCACTTCACGTCGAGGCTGGGCCTGCAAACCGAGGGCGTGGGGCTTGGGACTAGGTATCCGTCGCTCCGGTGCCCATAACTTTTTATCAGTAAGGAGTTACGCGGCGCACAGCAAATCGTTGGAAAGCTCTCTGATAGCTCTACGACTGGGATAGAAAGCCTGCTCGGGTGCACCTATTTTCGGAGCCCAAAATCGAATGTTTTTTTCAATTTTGGGATACTTTTCTTCTTTTACGCTATTTTTGGTTCACGGATTGTACGTCGTGAGCCGCGAAAAGGACGACAACCTAATCCATCACATTTCTATTACCAAATACCATGGCACCTTAGGCAAGACAACTTCACTTCACATGGAGGCTGGGCCCGCAAACCGAGGGCGTGGGCCTTGGGACCAGGTCTCTGTCGCTCCGGTGCCTATAACTTTTTATCCGTAAGTAGTTAGTGGTGCACAACATACCGTTGGAAAGCACTCCAAGAGCTCTACGATAGGGGCAGCAAGCATGCTTGTCTGCGCCTGTTTTCAGAGCTCAAAATCGAACCTTTTCATCAGTTTCGAGACACTTTTCTTTTTTTATACTATTTTTTCGTCCCTGATCGTACGTCGTGAGCCACGAAAAGGACAACAACCTAATCCATCAGATTTCTATTACTGATTCCCACGGCATATTGGGCAAGACAACTTAACTTCACGTAGAGGCTAGGCCCGCAAACCGAGGGTGTGGGGCTTATGACCAGGTATCTGTCGCTCCGATTCCCATAACTTTTGATCCGTAATGAGTTAAACGGCTCACAGCAAATCATTGAAAAGCTCTACGAGAGATCTACGACGGGGGCAACCAGCCTGCTCAGCTGTGCCTATTTTTAGAGCCAAAAAGCGAACATTTTCATCAGTTTCAGGACTCTTTTCTTCTTTTGCGCTATTTTTTTGTCCCGGATCGTATGTCGTGAGCCGCAAAAAGGACGACAACCTAATTCATCACATTTCTGTTACCGAATCCCACGGCATCTTGGGCAAGACAACTTCGATTCACGTAGAGGCTGGGCCTACAAACCGAGGGCGTGGGGCTTGGGACCAGGTCTCCATCGCTCTGGTGCCCATAACTTTTTATCCGTAAGGAGTTATGTGGCGCACAGCATACCGTTGGAATTCAATCCAAGAGCTCTACAATGGGCGTAGCAATCCTGCTTATCTGCGCCTATTGTCGAAGCCCAAAATCAAATGTTTTCATCAGTTTTGTGACACTTTTCTTTTTTTGCGTTGTTTTTTCGTCCCTGATCGTACGTCGTGAGCTGCGAAAAGGACGACAACCTAATCCATCACATTTCTATTACCGAATCCCACAGCACCTTGGGCAAGAAAACTTCATTTCACGGAGAGGCTGGGCCCGCGAACCGAGGGCATTGTGCTTGGGAGTAGGTTTCCGTCACTCTGGTGCCCATAACTTTTTATTCGTAAGAAGTTACGTGGCGCACAGCATACTGTTGGAAAGCACTCCAAGAGCTCTACGACAGGGGTAGCAAGCCTGCTTGTCTGCGCCTATTTTCGGCACTGAAAATCGAACTTTTCATCAGTTTCGAGACACTTTTCTTCTTTTGCGCTGTTTTTCTGTCCCTGATCGTAAGTCGTGAGCCGCGAAAAGGACGACAACCTAATCCATCACATTTTTATTACCGAATCCCACGGTACCTTGGGCAAGAAAACTTCACTTCACGTAGAGGCTGGGCCCGCAAATCGAGGGCATGGGGCTTGGGACCAAGTCTCCGTCGCTCCGGTGCCCATAATTTTTGATTTGTAAGGAGTTACGTGGCGCACAGCAAAGCGTTGGAAAGCTCTCCAAGAGAGCTACGACAAGGACAGCTAGCTTGCTTTGTTGCGCCTATTTTCGGAGCCCAAAATTGAATGTTTTCATCAATTTCAGGACACTTTTCTTCTTTTACGCTATTTTTTGGGTCCCGGATTGTACGTTGTGAGCCGCGAAATAGGCGACAACCTAATCCATCATATTTCTATTATCGAATCCCACGGCACCTTAGGCAAGACAACTTCACTTCACGTAGAGGCTAGGCCCGTAAACCGACGGTGTGGGGCTTGTTACCAGATATCTGTCGCTCCGGTGCCCATAATCGAACGTTTTCATCAGTTTCAGGACACTTATCTTCTTTTGCGCTACCGGATCGTACGTCGTTGGCCGTGAAAAGGACGACAACCTAATACATCACATTTCTATTACCGAATACCATGGCAAATTGGGCAAGAACACTTCGCTTCATGTAGAGGCTAGGCCCGCAAATTGAGGGCGTGGGGCTTCGGACCAAGTCTCCGTCGCTCCAATGCCTATAACTTTTGATCCGTAAGGAGTTACGCGGTGCACAACAAATCATTGGAAAGCACTCCAAGAGCTCTACGAAGAGGGTAGCAAGCCTACTCGGCTGCGCGTAGTTTGGGAGCCCAAAATCAAATGTTTTCATCAGTTTCGGGACACTTTTCTTCTTTTACGTTGTATTTCGGTCCCGAATTGTACGTCGTGAGCCGCGATATGGACGACAACCTAATCCATCATATTTCTATTATCTAATCCCACGGTACCTTGGGCAAGAGAACTTCACTTCATGTAGAGGCTGGGCCCGCAAACCGACGGCGTGTGGCTTGTGACAAGGTATCTGTCGCTCCGGTGCCCATAACTTTTGATCTGTAAGGAGTTACGTGGTGTACAGCATACCATTGGAAAGCTCTTCGAGAGCTCTACGATGGGGGTAACAAGCCTGCTCGGCTATACCTATTTTCAGAGCCCAAAATCGAACGTTTTCATCAGTTTCGGGACACTTTTCTTCTTTTGCGTTGTTTTTCCATCCCAGATCGTACATCGTGAGCCGCAAAAGGGATGACAACCTAGTCCATCACATTTCTATTACCGAATCCCATGGCACCTTGGGCAAGACAACTTCACTTCATGTAGAGGCTGGGTCCGCAAACCGAGGGCGTGGGGCTTAGGACCAGGTCTCCGTCGCTCCTGTGCCCATAACTTTAGATCCGTAAGGAGTTACATGGCGCACAGCATACCGTTGGAAAGCACTACAAGATCTCTACGAATGGGGCAGCATGCCTAGGCGGCAGCGCCTATTTTCAGAGCCCAAAATCAAATGTTTTCATCCGTTTCGGGATACTTTTCTTGTTTTACGCTGTTTTTCCATCCCGGATCGTACGTTGTGAGCGGCGAAAAGGACGACAACCTAATTTATCACATTTCTTTTACCGAATCCCACCGCACCTTGGGCAAGACAACTTCGCTTCACATACAGGCTGGTCCTGCAAACCGAGGGCGTGGGGCTTTGGACTAGGTCTCCGTTGCTCTGGTGCACATAACTTTTTATCTGTAAGGAGTTACATAGTGCACAGCATACCGTTCGAAAGCTCTCCAAGAGCTCTACGACGGGGGCTGCAAACCTGCTCATCTGTGCCTATTTTCAGAGCCCAAAATCGAACGTTTTCATCAGTTTCGGGATACATTTTTTATTTTTGCACTATTTTTTCGTCCCTGATCGTACGTCGTGAGCCACAAAAAGGAAGACAACCTAATCCATCACATTTCTATTACCGAATCGCACGACACATTGGTCAAGACAACTTTACTTCACGTAGAGGCTGGGCCCGCAAACAGAGGGCGTGGGGCTTGTGACCAGGTATCCGTTGCTCCGGCGCCCATAACTTTTGATCCATACGGAGTTACGCGGCGCACAACATACCGTTGGAAAGCTCTCCGAGAGCTTTACGACAGGGTTTAGCAAGCCTACTCGGCTATGCCTATTTTCGGAGCCCAAAATCAAACATTTTCATCAGTTTTGGGGCACTTTTCTTCTTTTGCGCTATTTTTTGTCACGGATCGTATGTCGTGAGCCGCGAAAAGGACAATAACCTAATCCATCACATTTCTATTACCAAATCCCACGACACCTTGGGCAAGACATCTTCGCTTCATGTAGAGGCTGGGCCCGCAAACTGAGGGCATTGGGCTTGGTACCAGGTCTCCGTCGCTACGGTACCCATAACTTTTGATCCGTAAGGAGTTACGTGGCGGACATCGTACCGTTGGAAAGCTCCCCGAGAGCTCTACAATGGGGGTAGCAAGCCTGCTCGGCTGCGCCTGTTTTCAAATCCCAAAATCGAACGTTTTCATCAGTTTCGGGACACTTTTCTTCCTTTGCGCTGTTTTTCGATCCCGAATCGTACGTCGTGAGCCGCGAAAAGGACGACATCCTAATCCATCACATTTCCATTACCGAATCCCATGGCACCTTGGGAAAGACAACTTCACATCACGTATAGGCTGAGCCCGCAAAACGAGGGCGTGGGGCTTGGGACCAAGTCTCCGTCGCTCCGGTGCCAATAACTTTTGATCTGTAAGGAGTCACATGGTGCACAGCAAACCGTTGGAAAGCACTCCAAGAGGTCTAAGAAGAGGGCAACAAGCCTGCTCGGCTGCTCCTATTTTCAGAGCCGAAAAATGAACGTTTTTATCAGTTTCGGGACACTTTTCTTCTTTTACGCTATTTTTTCATCCCGGATCATACGTCGTGAGCCGCGAAATGGACGACAACCTAATCCAACATATTTCTATTACCGAATTCTATGACACCTTGGGAAAGACAACTTCACTTCACGTAGAGGCTGGGCCCGCAAACCGACGACGCGGGGCTTACGACTATGTATCTGTCGCTCCGGTGCCCATAACTTTTGTTCTGTAAGGAGTTACGCAGTGCACAACATACTGTTGGAAAGCTCTCCGAGAGCTCTATGATGGGGGGCAGTTAGCCTGCTCGGTTGTGCCTGTTATCAGAGCCCAAAATAGAACATTTTCATCATGTTTCGGAGTACTTTTCTTCTTTTGCACTGTTTTTCCGTACTAGATCGGATGTCGTGGGCCGCGAAAAGGACGACAACCTAATCCATCACATTTCTATTACCGAATCCCATGGCACCTTGAGCAAGACAACTTCGCTTCACATAGTAGCTGGGCCCGCAAGCCGAGGGCATGGGGCTTGGGACCAGTTCTCTGTCGCTCCGGTGCCCATAACTTTTGATCCGTATGGAGTTACATGACGCACAGCAAACCGTTGGAAAGCACTCCAAGAGCTCTACGAAGGGGGCAGCAAGCCTGCTCAGCTGCGCCTATTTTCGTAGCCCAAAATCGAATGTTTTCATCTGTTTTGGTATACTTTTTTCTTTTAAGTTGTTTTTCTGTCTCGGATCGTACGATGTGTGCTGCGAAATGGAAGACAACCTAATCCATCATATTTATATTACCGAATCCCACGACACCATGGGCAAGACAACTTCACTTCATGTAGAGGCTGGGCTCACAAACCGAGGGCGTGGGGCTTGGGACTAGGTCTCCGTCGCTCCGGTGCCCATAACTTTTGATCCGTAAGGAGTTACGTGGTGCACATCAATCCGTTGAAAAGCACTCCAAGAGCTCTACGAAGGGGGTAGTAAGCCTGCTCGGCTGCGCCTATTTTCAAAGCCCAAAATCAAACATTTTCATCAGTTTCGGCTCACTTTTCTTCTTTTACGCTATTTTTCCGTCCCGGATCGTACGACGTGAGCCGCGAAATGGACGACAACCTAATCCATCATATTTCTATTACCGAATCCCGCGGCACCTTGAGCTAGACAATTTTACTTCACGTGGAGGCTGGGCCCGCAAACTAAGGGCGTGGGGCTTGGGACCAGGTCTCCGTCGCATCGGTGCCCAAAACTTTTGATCTGTAAGGAGTTACGTGGCACACAGCATACCATTGGAAAGAACTGCAAGAGCTTTACGAATGGGGCAATAAGCCTGCTCAGTTGCGCCTATTTTCGGAGCCCAAAATCGAATCTTTTCATCAGTTTCGGGACACTTTTCTTCTTTTATGCTATTTTTCGATCCCGGATCGTACGTCATGAGCCGCGAAAAGGACGACAACCTAATCCATCACATTTCTATTAACGAATCCCACGGCACCTTGGGCATGACAACTTCACTTCACGTAGAAGCTGGGCTCACAAACCGAGGGCATGGGGCTTGATACTAGGTCTACATCGCTCCGGTGCCCATAACTTTTTATCCGTAAGGATTTAGGTGGTGCACAGCATACCGCTGGAAAGCTCTCCAAGGGCTCTACGATGGGGGCAGCAAATATGCTCATCTGCGCCAATTTTTGGAGCCCAAAATTGATCATTTTCATCAGTTTCGGGACATTTTTCTTCTTTTGCGCTGTTTTTCCATCCCTGATCGTACGTCGTGAGCTGCGAAAAGAACGACAACCTAATCCATCACATTTCTATTACCGAATCCCACGGCACATTGGGCAAGACAATTTCACTTCACGTAGAGGCTGGGCCTGCAAACCGAGGGCGTGGGGCTTGTGACCAGGTATCCGACACTTTTTATCAGTTTTTGGACACTTTTTCTATTTTTGTCTTTTTTTTCGTCCCGGATCGTACGTCGTGGGTCGCGAAAAGGACGACAACCTAATCCATCAAATTTCTATTACCGAAACCCAAGGCACCTTGGACAAGACAATTTCGTTTCACGTAGAGGCTGGGCCCACAAATAGAGGGCGTGGGGCTTGAGACCAGGTCTCCGTCGCTCCGGTGCCCATAACTTTTGATCCATAAGGAGTTACGTGGTGCACAGCAAACCGTTGGAAAGCACTCCTAGTGCTCTAGAAGGGTACAACAAGCCTGCTCGGCTGCGCCTATTTTCGAAGCCCAAAATGGAACGTTTTCATCAGTTTTGGGACACTTTTGTTCTTTTATGCTATTTTTCCATCCCAGATCGTATGTCGTGAGCTGCGAAATGGACGACAACTAATCCATCATATTTCTATTACCGAATACCACGACACCTTGGACAAGACAACTTCACTTCACGTAGAGGCTGGGCCCACAAACCGACAGCGTGGGGCTTGTGACTAGGTATCTGTCGCTCTGGTGCCCATAACTTTTGATCCGTAAGGAGTTACGCGGTGCACAGCATACCGTTGGAAAACTCTTTGAGAGCTCTATGACGAGGGCAACAAGCTTGCTCGGCTGCATCTATTTTCGGAGCCCAAAATCGTACATTTTCATCAGTTTTGGGATATTTTTCATCTTTTGCGTTGTTTTTTCGTAGCGGATCGTACGTCGTGGATAGCGAAAAGGACGACAACCTAATCCATCACATTTCTATTACCGAATCCCACGGCACCTTGGGCAAGACAACTTCGCTTCACTTAGAGGTTGGGCCCGCAAATCGAGGGCGTGGGGCTTGGGACCAGGTCTCCGTCGCTCCGGTGCCCATAACTTTTGATCCGTAAGGAGTTACATGGCGCACAACAAACCATTGGAAAGCACTCCAAGAGCTCTACGGAGGGGGTAGCAAGCCTGCTATGTTGCACCTATTTTTCATATCGGATCGTATGTCATGGACCGGGAAAAGGACGACAACCTAATCTATCACATTTCAATTACCGAATCCCACGGCACCTTGGGCAAGACAACTTCGCTTCACGTAGAGGCTAGGCCCGCAAACTGAGGGCGTGGGGATTGGGACCAGGTCTCCTTAGCTCCGGTGCCCTTAACTTTTTATCCGTAAGGAGTTACGTGATGCAAAGCATACTGTTCGAAAGCTCTCCAAGAGCTCTCCGACAGGGGCAGCAAGCCTGCTCATCTGCGCCTATTTTTGGAACCCAAAATCGAATGTTTTCATCAGTTTCACGACACTTTTCTTCTTTTACGCTATTTTTCTGTCCCAGATCCTATGTCGTGAGCCGCGAAATGGATGACAACCTATTCCATCATATTTCTTTTACCGTATCCCACGGCATCTTAGGCAAGACAACTTCACTTTACGTAGAGGCTAGGCCCGCAAACCGACGACGTGGGGCTTGTGACCAGGTATCTGGCACTCCGGTGCCCATAACCTTTGATCCGTAAGGAGTTACGCGGCGCACAGCATACCGTTGGAAAGCTCTTCAAGACCTCTACGACGGGGGCAGCAAGCTAGCTGAGCTGAACATGTTTTCGGTGCCCAAAATTGAACGTTTTCATCAATTTTAGGACAATTTTATTCTTTTGCGCTATTTTTTCGTCCCGGATCGTACGTCGTGAGTCGCGAAAAGGACAACAACCTAATCCATCACATTTATATTATCGAATCTCATGGCACATTGGGCAAGAAAACTACACTTCACGTAGAGGCCGGGCTCGCAAACCGAGGACGTGGGGCTTGGGATCAGGTCTCATTCTCTCCGGTGCCCATAACTTTTGATCCGTAAGGAGTTACGTGGCGCACAGCAAACCATTGTAAAGCACTCCAAGAGTTTTACGGAGGGGGCAACAAGCCTGCTCTCCTGCGCCTATTTTCGGAGCCCAAAATGAACGTTTTTATCAATTCTGGGACACTTTTCTTCTTTTACACTATTTTTCTATCCCGGATCGTACATCGTGAGCCGGGAAATGAACGACAACCTAATCTATCATATTTTTATTACCGAATCCCACGGCACCTTGTGCAAGACAACTTCACTTAACGTAAAGGCTGGGCCCGCAAACCGACGGTGTGAGGCATGTGACTAGGTATCTGTCGCTCCGATGCCCATAACTTTTGATCCGTAAGGAGTTACGCGGCGCACAGCATATCGTTGGAAAGCTCTCTGAGAGCTCTACGATGGAGGCAGCAAGCCTGCTCGACTGTGCCTATTTTCGGAGTCCAAAATCGAATGTTTTCATCAATTTTGGGACACTTTTCTTCTTTTGCGCTGTTTTTCCGTCCCGGATCGTACGTCGTGAGTCGCAAAAAGGACGACAACCTAATCTATCACATTTCTATTACCGAATCCCATGGTACCTTGGGCATGACAACTTCACTTCACGTAGAGGCTGGGCCCACAAACCGAGGGCGTGGGGCTTGGGACCAAGTCTCCGTCGCTTCGGTGCCCATAACTTTTGATCCGTAAGGAGTTACGTGGCGCACAACATACCGTTGGAAAGCACTACAAGAGCTTTATGAATGGGGCGGCCTGCCTGCTTGGCTGCACCTATTTTCGGAGCCCAAAATTGAACATTCTCATCAGTTTTGGGACACTTTTCTTCTTTCACGCCATTTTTCTGTCCTGGATCGTACGTCGTGAGCCGCGAAAAGGACAACAACCTAATCCATCACATTTCTATTACCGAATCCCACGACACCTTGGGCAAGACAGCTTTGTTTCACGTAGAGGCTAGGCCCGTAAACCGAGGGTGTGAGGCTTTTGACTACATATCCGTCACTCTGGTGTCTATAACTTTTTATCCATAAAGAGTTATGTGGTGCATAGCATACCGTTGAAAAGCTCTCCGAGAGCTCTACGATGGGGGCAGCAAGCCTGCTCGATTGCGCCTATTTTCAAAACCCAAAATCGAACGTTTTTATCATTTTCGGGACAATTTTCTTCTTTTGTGCTGTTTTTCTGGCCCTGATCATAGGTCGTGAGCTGCGAAAAGGACGACAACCTAATCCATCACATTTCTATTACCGACCCCTACGGCACATTGGGCAAGACAACTTCACTTCACATATAGGCTGGGCCCGCAAACCGAGGGCGTGGGGCTTGAGACCAAGTCTCAGTCGCTCCCGTGCCAATAACTTTTTATCTGCAAGGAGTTACGTGGCGCACAACATACCATTGTAAAGCACTGCTAGAGCTCTACAAATGGGGCAGCAAGCCTGCTCAGCTGCACCTTTTTTCGGAGTTCAAAATCAAACGTTTTCATCAGTTTCGGGACACTTTTCTTCTTTTTCACTGTTTTTCCGTCTCTGATCGTACGTCGTGACTCGCGAAAAGGACGACAACCTAATCCGTCACATTTCTATTACCAAATCCCACGGCACCTTGGGCAAGACAACTTTGCTTCACGTAGAGGCTGGGTCCACAAGCCGAGGGCATGAGGCTTGGGACCAGGTCTCCGTTCCTCTAGTGCCCATAACTTTTGATCTGTAAGGAGTTACGTGGCACACAACATACCGTTGGAAAGCACTGCAAGAGCTCTACGAATGGGCCAGCAAGCCTTCTCGGCTGCGCCTATTTTCGGAGCCCAAAATTGAACATTTTCACCAGTTTCAGGTTACTTTTCTTTTTTTTTTTCAGTGTATTTTCATCCCGGATCGTACGTCGCGAGCCGCGAAAAGGACGACAACCTAATCCATCACATTTCTATTACCGAATCTCACGGCACCATGGGCAAGACAACTTCGCTTCAAGTAGAGGCTGGGCCCACAAACCGAGGGCCTGGGGCTTGGGACCAGGTCTCCGTCGCTCCGGTGCCATAAATATATATTAGTAAGGAGTTACGTGGTGCACAGCATACCGTTGGAAAGCACTCCAAGAGCTCTACGACAGGGGCAGCAAGCCTGCTCGTTTGCGCCTACTTTCGGAGCCCAAAATCAAACAGTTTCATCAGTTTTGGGTTACTTTTTTTCTTTTGTGCTGTTTTTCTGTCCCTGATCGTACGTTATGAGCCGTGAAATGGACGACAACCTAATCCATCACATTTCTATTACTGAATCCCATGGCACATTGGGCAAGACAACTTCACTTCACGTAGAGGCTGAGCCGGCAAATCGAGGGCATGAGGCTTGTGACCAGGTATCCATCGCTCTGGTGCCCATAACTTTTGATCTGTAAGGAGTTACGCGGCTCACAACATACCGTTGGAAAGCTCTCCGAGAGCTCTACGACGGGGGCAACAAGCCGCCTCGACTGTGCCTATTTTCAGAGCCTAAAATCGAACATTTTCATCAGTTTCAGGATACTTTTCTTCTTTTGTGCTATTTTTCCGTCTCGGATCGTATGTCGTGAGCCGAGAAAAGGACGACAACCTAATCCATCACATTTCTCTTACCGAATCCCACGGCTCGTTAGGCAAGACAACTTTACTTCACTTAGAGGCTGGGCCCGCAAACCGAGGGCGTGGGGCTTATGACTAGGTCTCCGTCGCTCCGGTGCCCATAACTTTTGATCCGTAAGGCGTTACGCAGCGCACAGCATACCGTTGGAACACTCTTCGAGAGCTCTACGGCGGAGGCAGCTATCCTGCTCAGCTGTGCCTATTTTCGGAGCCCAAAATTGAACATTTTCATCAATTTCAGGACACTTTTCTTCTTTTGCGCTGTTTTTCTGTCCCGGATCGTACGTAGTAGGCCGCGAAATGGACTACAGCCTAATCCATCACATTTCTATTACCGAATCCCAAGGCACCTTAGGCAAGACAACTTCGCTTCACGTAGGTTGGGCCCGCAAACCGAGGGCGTAGGGCTTCGGACCAGATCTCCGTCACTCCGGTGCCCATCACTTTTGATCTGTACGGAGTTATGTGGTACACAACAGACTGTTGGAAAGCACTGCAAGAGCTCTACGATCGGGGCAGCAAGCCTGCTCGACTGTGTCTATTTTCAAATCCCAAATCGAACGTTTTCATCAATTTTGGGACACTTTTTTTCTTTTACGCTATTTTTTCGTGCCGGATTGTACGTCGTGAGCTGTGAAATGGACGACAACCTAATCAATCATATTTGTATTACTGAATCCCACGACACCTTGGGCAAGATATCTTCACTTCACATGGAGGCTGGGCCCGCAAACCGACGGCGTGGGGCTTGTCACTAGGTATCTGTCTCTCTGGTGCACATAACTTTTGATCCGTAAGGAGTTACGCTAAGCACATCATACCGTTAGAAAGCTCTCTGAGAGCTCTACGATGGGGGCAGCAAGCCTGCTTAGTTGCACCTATTTTCAGAGACCAAGATCGAACGTTTTGATCAGTTTTGGGACACTTTTCTTCTTTTGCTATGTTTTTCCGTCCTGGATCGTAAGTCGAGAGCCGTGAAAAGGACGACAACCTAATCCATCACATTTCTATTACCGAATCCCATAGCTCCTTGGGAAAGACAACTTCACTTCACGTAGAGGCTAGGCCCGCAAACCGAGGGCATGGGGCTTTGGACCAGGTCTCCGTCACTCCGGTGCCCATAACTATTGATTCGTAAGGAGTTACGTGGCGCACAGCATACTATTGGAAAGTATTCCAAGAGCTCTATGAAGAGGGCAGCAAGCCTGTTCGGCTGTGACTATTTTCTGAGCCCAAAATCGAACGTTTTCAATAGTTTTGGAACACTTTTCTTCTTTTACGCTATTTTTTGTCCCAGATCGTACATCGTGAGATGCGAAAAGTACGACAACCTAATCCATCACATTTCTATTACCGAATCCAATGGCATCTTGGGCAAGACAACTTCACTTCACGTAGAGGCTGGTCCTGCAAACCGAGGGTGAGGAGCTTATGACCAGGTATCCGTCGCTTCGGTGCCCATAACTTTTGATCCGTAAGGAGTTACACAACGCACAGCATGCCATTTGAAATCTCTCCGAGAGCTCTATGACGGGGGTAGCAAGCCTGTTTGGCTGCTGTCACGCCCCAACCCGACCTATAAAGGCTAGGCTAGGGTATGACCTAATTCATTTACGCCAATTCACATACTTAACCGTTTGTTGTGATTTAACACTTAACGTTAGCCTAGAACTTCAAAAGATTTTCAGAAATTCGGCAGCATAACGATTGTTTTTAAGACCTTTGGTTTACCTAATTTCCTAAACGCCTCAATTATTCCAATCATTAACCCAATTCCATTAAGGACTCCTATTTTGTCATCAACCGTTATGCCTACTAGTCTATCCTGAAAGTCTCGTTTGGTTAATAAGCCTAGCTGATAGCTATGTCTCTTTTATTTGTCAATTTCCTATCATGCAAGTACCTATTATCCTTTAGTTTACAAATGAGCACCTAAGAGAAATTAGATAAAATTAACTTAGTTGATTTTTCACCTAGTGGTTTAATTGCCTACGATAGCTACTATTCAAGTTAATGAAAGTAAACAACCAAATAAAGAGTTCGTCCGGTTGTAGATAGTACAATCCCAAAATTAGACCCAAATTACAACGGGGTCATTTACGTCAACAAAATAAGTATTCTTCAAAGCAAACATAACGTTCACAAAACAGCGACAGTCAGGCAAGGCACATAAGGCATGTAATCATTCCAGGGAATCATCAACGAGCACATTTTCCTCGGGTACTTGTTCCAGATGTTCTTCACATGTGATGATAAAAGAGGGTGAGTCCTTATGAACTCAGCGAAGGGGAACGAGAAATAACATTTTGAAATCCTTTTCCAGTTAAACTTTATGAAAACTCATTTGAAAACATGTCAAACAGAACAAGTAAGCTCACAATATAACATATATATATAAATAAACACATTTACCAGTCTTTCCTCCCCGAGGTCCTCTACGAACCAAGTGAGAGTACTTAAGCACATAGTAAAAAGGACATGGTGAGCTTTTGCTCTCGAGATCAATCGGTGAGCATTTGCTCTCAAGATCATTTTCAATAACAATTGTTGCGGCCGACTTCAATTATCCACTTATCGCTCCCAATTGGGTGTACTCCGAATGTACCCCGAAAACCTACGAATCAACTCTCTGAGGGTGGAATGCCAAGCGAGAGAGGGAATTGGACCATGGTAGTCACGGGAGCACCGGCAAGCCCTATGCCGCTCGGCGTTCGTGAAACGCTACCATGCCACAATGAAAGGTTGCAACCTTGTATACAATGCCCATTTATGTCATTTAACATTTCACATTAGGAGGTCAACAAAGTAGGTTGCCTCCGAGCAAGTATATGATCACATTTTGACATATTGGCATATAAGGCATTGTAAGAACATATAATCATTTCATATATCCATTTGAAAGCAATTAAACTTTCACGGGCAGCCAAGTAATCATGGTCAAATAAACCATTGAATATCTTTTAACAATTCACATTAGGAGGACAACAAAGTAGGTTGCCTCCGAGCAATTTTAAGATCACATATTGCCAAGTAAACGAACGAGGCATGCTTGACATGAAATTTCACTTTGTAGAACACATAGAGTCATATGAAAATTAAACGGGCAGCCAAGAAACACATATAAATCAAGTCATATAACTCATTTCGGGGTTCACGTATCAAGTATTAAGATTATACAAGCATGCAACGACACCTACAAGAGATCGGGTATAAAAATAACGCACTTATCAATCATGCAATCATCGGGAATCATATTAGAGCCATAAGGACAAATCCGGGCAGCCTATTAACCACACAATTAAACACATTTAAACATAAGGTCATCCCTTAGCAAATAGTCATGAGTGCTAGGGCCTCAATTCCGTGCTTGCACATGCGATTAAGCAAACCATTCATCAATTAGTGATCCCAAGTCATACATCAATCAAATTAAGCAACTTCAACCAGCCACAACAGTCCACACAACATCTACGTGCCACAATTCTAAGCATTCAATACCACAAGCAGAGTCTCAACAAGATTCTAAGCATATCACTAAACAAAAACCCCACTGCAATGCTCTGTTTTCCCACATTCATTTAGACAATCAAAAAATCTCCAATTTCAGTGAACAAAATATCAAATTAAATCTTAATGAGTGATTTAAATCCAGAAACAAACCACGTATCATTTGGAGTTCGGATTCAAGAGTTATAGCCAAAACCATGAGACTACGCAAAACTGTCCAGATTTGTACACATTTCAATACTTTCCATTTTTGAGGGTCTTAGTGTCCGATTTAGCCTTAGTCTATTTCTGACAAAAATGTCCAGAACTGAAAAATATAACAACCTATCAAATTTCATACAATTTCACCAACATTTACTAGGTCAAAAATGCTTCGTTCTACATAGTCAGAAATCTGCCAGAACCCAATTTCATATTCCCAGATTTTCCAGATTTAGACACCTCACGATCTTTGACCATTTTGAAGGCCTTAGAGTCCGAATTCGCTTTGGTCTATTTCTATGAAAAATTCTCAGAAATGGAAAAAATAGTCACCTACCAATTTGTATGCATTTTCAACATCATTTACTAGACCAAATGCACTTCGCTCTACCAAGTCAGAAATCTGCCAGCTACGCGATTCTTTCCTATCTTCAAGTTCTAGCCAAATATCTTGCCATGCATGGTTACATAACCTCATGTACACACATATACAACAAGTACAGAGGTAAATATAGACATATGAAGGCATGCATGTGGTTTTTGAAAGCTTTTAAAAGAGTTTTAGCACTCACCTTAGCAAGTTAATAGATGAAGATGCACAATGTTCTTGAAGATGCACCAATGGAGCTTCTTTCTTGCTTCTTGCTTGCATGGGCTGCTATGGCTGAGCTTGGGAGAGATCTTGAGAGCATGCTTGAGGTCTTGGAAGGTCAAGAGGCAGCCATGGTCGAAATGGAGAGAGAATGAGAGCTTGAGAGGGTTTTTGAGAGGAAAAATGAAGTTTTAGTGTGTGTGCGTGTGTGTGTGCTCGGTTTTGCAGAATTTTTGTGTGTCAAATGCCTTCTAAAGTTGTTGAATATTGTGCCTAGGAAATGTAGTGTGTAAGGAATAAGTGCATGAGCATGTTGGAGGCTTAGGAGTTAGCAAAAAGGGCATAGAACTTAGGAAAAGTTATGACATGGTGTAAGAGAAAATTGGGTAGAATAAAATATTTTATAGTTAGTGGGATTTGTAGAGAATTTGAATTAGGAATATAATATTGGTTAGTGGATTGTGTAGGATTATTTTAGTGTCTTGTGCTTTGTGCAGGAATTTTTATTAATTAGCGTGCATGCATGCATTCCTAGGTCTAGGGCACGCACTACGAGGTAAGGCACGCACTTCAAGATAAATGCACAGATTTCTATGTAAATGCACACAATTCTGGGTAAGTGCACACAAACCAATTCAAGGTACGTAATTCAATGCAATGCATGTAAATCAAGGTATGGCGCTTAAACCTAGGTTAGGGCATGCAGTTCAAGGTTATGGCAAATGAAACGAAGAAACACACACAAATCGAGGTCTCGCACGTAATTCAAGGTCAGGGCACGTATATCTAGGTATGCACGTACATCGAGAATTAGGGCACACAATTCTAGGTCAAGGCACGTATGACGAAGCATGCACGAAAACCAAGATAGGGCACGCAATCCAAGATCAGTCATATAATTCTGGGTCCAAGGTACGCAAATCGAGGTAAGATACGTTATTCGGGGATGGGCCTCACAGTTGCACCTATTTTCGGAGCCCAAAATCGAACGTTTTCATCAATTTCAGGACACTTTTCTTCTTTTATGCTATTTTTTCATCCCGTATCGTACGTCGTGAGCCGCGAAAAGGAAGACAACCTAATCCATCACATTTCTATTACCGAATCCCACGGTACCTTGGGCAAGACAACTTCGTTTCACGTAGAGGATGGGCCCGCAAACCGAGGGCGTGGGGCTTGGGACCAGGTCTCCGTCACTCTGGTGCCCATAACTTTTTATCCGTAAGGAGTAACGTGGTGCATAGCATACCGTTGGAAAGCTCTCCAAGAGCTCTACGATGGAGGCAGCAAGCCTACTCATATGCACCTATTTTTGGAGACTAAAATCGAAAGTTTTCATCAGTTTTGGGTCACTTTTCTTCTTTTTTGCTGTTTTTCCATCCCTGATCGTACGTCGTGAGCCACGAAAAGGACGACAACCTAATCCATCACATTTCTATTACCGAATCCCACGGCACATTGGGCAAGACAACTTCACTTCACGTAGGGGCTGGGCTAGCAAACCGAGGGCGTGGTGCTTGTGACCAGGTATCCGTCGCTCTGGTACCTATAACTTTTGATCCGTAAGGAGTTACGCGGCGCACAGCATGCCGTTGGAAAGCCCTCCAAGAGCTCTACGATGGGGGCAGCAAGCGTGCTTGGCTGTGCCCATTTTCAGAGACCAAAATCGAACATTTTCATCAGTCTCGGGACATTTTTATTATTTTGCGCTATTTTTTCATCCTGGATCGTACGTCGTGAGCCACTAAAAGGACAACAACCTAATCCATCGCATTTCTATTACCGAATCCCACGACACCCTAGGCAAGACAACTTCACTTTACGTAGAGGCTGCGCCCGCAAACCGAGGGCGTGGGGATTGGGACCAGGTCTACGTCGCTCCGGTGCCCATAACTTTTGATCTGTAAGGCATTACGCAGCACACATCATACCGTTGGAAAGCTCTCCGAGAGCTCTACTACAGAGGCAGCAAGCATGCTCGGCTGTGCCTGTTTTCGGAGCCCAAAATCAAACATTTTCATCCGTTTCAGGACACTTTTCTTCTTTTGCGTTGTTTTTCCGTCCCGGATCGTACGTCGTGGGCTGCAAAAAGGACAACATCCTAATCCATCACATTTCTATTACCGAATCCCATGGCACCTTGGGGAAGGCAACTTCACTTCACGTAGAGGTTGGGCCCGCAAACCGAGGGCGTGGGGCTTGGGATCAGGTATTCGTCGCTCCGGTGCCCATAACTTTTGATCCGTAAGGAGTTACGTAGCGCACAACATACCATTGGAAAGCACTCCAAGAGCTCTACGATGGGGGCAGCAAGAGTGCTCGGCTGTGCCTATTTTCGGAGCCTAAAATCGAACGTTTTCATCAATTTTGGGACACTATTCTTCTTTTACGCTATTTTTTCGTCCCGAATCAATCATCGTGAGCCGCGAAATAGATGACAACCTAATCCATCTTATTTCTATTACCGAATCCCACGACACCTTGGGCAAGACAACTACACTTCATGTAAAGGCTGGGCCCGCAAACCGATGGCGGGGGCATGTGACCAGGTATTTGTTGCTCCGATGCCCATAACTTTTGATTTGTAAAGAGTTACATGGCGCACAGCATACCGTTGGAAATCTCTCCGAGAGCTCTATGACGGGGGCTGCAAGCCTGCTCGGCTGCACCTGTTTTCGGAGCCCATGATCGAACGTTTTCATTAGTTTCGAGACACTTTTCTTCTTTTTCACTGTTTTTCCGTCCCGGATCGTACGTCGTGAGCCGCGAAAAGGATGGCAACCTAATCCATCAAATTTCTATTACAGAATCCCATGGCATCTTGGGGAAGGCAACTTCACTTCACGTAGAGGCTGGGCCCGCAAACTGAGGGCGTAGGACTTGGGACTTGGGACAAGGTCTCCGTCGCTCTGGTGCCCATAACTTTTGATCTGTAAGGAGTTAGTGGCACACAGCATTCCGTTGGAAGCACTCAAAGAGCTCTAGAAGGGGGCAGCAAGCCTGCTTGGCTGCAACTATTTTCTGAGCCCAAAATCGAACGTTTTCAATAGTTTTGGGACACTTTTCTTCTTTTAAGCTGTTTTTCCGTCCCGGATCGTACGTCATGAGCCGTGAAAAAGACAACAGCCTAATCCATCACATTTTTATTACCGAATCCCATGGCACCTTGGGCAAGAAAACTTCAATTGATGTAAAGGCTGGGCCCGCAAACTGAGGGCGTGGGGCTTGGGACCAGGTCTCTGTCGCTCCGGTGCCCATAACTTTTTATCCGTAAGAAGTTACGTGGTGCATAACATATCGTTGGAAAGCTCTCCAAGAGCTCTACGATGGGGGCAACAAGCCTTCTCGTCTGCGCCTATTTTTGGAGCCCAAATTCAAACATTTTCATCAGTTTCGGGACACTTTTCTTCTTTTGCGCTGTTTTTCCATCCCTGATCGTACGTCGTGAGCCGCGAAAAGGACGACAACCTAATCCATCACATTTTTATTACCGAATCCCATGACACATTGGGCAAGAAAACTTCACTTCACGTAGAGGCTGGGCCCTCAAACAGAGGGCGTGGGGCTTGTGACCAGGTATCCGTCGCTCACGTGCCCATAACTTTTGATCCGTAAGGAGTTACGCGGCGCACAACATATCGTTGGAAAGCTCTCCGAGAGCTCTACGACGGGGGTAACAATCCTGCTCGGCTGCACCTATTTTCGGAGCCCAAAATCAAACGTTTTCCTCAGTTTCGGGATACTTTTATTCTTTTGCGCTATTTTTTAGTCCATGATCGTACGTCGTGAGCCTCGAAAAGGATGACAACCTAATCCATCACATTTCTGTTACCGATTCCCTAGGCACCTAGGGAAGAGAACTTCACTTCACGTAGAGGCTGGGCTAGCAAACTGGGGGCGTAGGGCTTGGGACGAGGTCTCCGTCGCTCCGTTGCACATAACTTTTGATTTGTAAGGCGTTACGTGGCGCACAGCATACCGTTAGAAAGCACTCCAAGAGCTCTACGAAGAGGGCAGCAAGCCTGCTCGGCTGTGATTATTTTCTGAGCCCAAAATAGAACCTTTTTCTACATTTTTGGGATATTTTTCTTCTTTTACGGTGTTTTTTTATCCCAGATCATACGTCGTGGGACACGAAAATGTCAACAACCTAATCCATCACATTTCTATTACCGAATCCCATGGCACCTTGGGCAAGGCAACATTGCTTCACGTAGAGGCTGGGCCTGCAAACTGAGGGCGTGGGCTTGTGACCAGGTATCCGTCGCTCTGGTGCCCATAACTTTTGATCCGTAAGGAGTTACGCGGTGCACAACATACCGTTGGAAAGATCACCGAGAGCTCTACCATGGGGGCAACAAGCCTGCTTGGCTGTGCCTATTTTTGGAGCCCAAAATCCAACATTTTCATCAGTTTCGGGACACTTTTCTTCTTTTGCACTGCTTTTTCGTCCCGGATAGTACATCATAAGCCGCGGAAAGGACGACAACGTAATCTATCACGTTTCTATTACCGAATCCCACGATACCTTGGCAAGACAAGTTCATTTCACGGAGAGGCTGGGCCCACAAACCGAGGGCATGGGGCTTGGGACAAGTTCTCCGTCGCTCCGGTGCCCATAACTTTTGATCCGTAAGGAGTTATGCGGTGTGCAGCATACCGTTGGAAAGCTCTCCGAGAGCTCTATGACGGAGGCAGCAAGCTTACTCGGCTGCACCTATTTTTGGAGCCCAAAATCGTACGTTTTCATTAGTTTCGGGATACTTTTATTCTTTTGCGCTGTTTTTCTATCCCGAATCGTACGTCGTGAGCCGCGAAAAGGACGACAACCTAATTCATCACATTTCTATTACCGAATCCCATGGCACCTAGGGCAAGACAACTTCACTCCACGTATAGGCTGGACCCGCAAATCGAGGGCATGGGGCTTGGGACCAGGTCTCCGTCTCTCCGGTGCCCGTAACTTTTGATCCGTAAGGAGTTACGTGGCGCACAGCATACCGTTGGAAAGCACTCCAAGAGCTCTACCAAGGGGGTAGCCAGCCTGCTCGGCTGCGACTATTTTTTGAGCCCAATATCGAACCTTTTTTACATTTTTAGGACATTTTTCTTCTTTTACGTTATTTTTTTTTTATCCCGGATCGTACGTCATAAGACGCGAAAAGGTCAACAACCTAATCCATAACATTTTTATTACCGAATTCCAAGGCACCATGGGTAAGACAACTTCACTTCACGTAGAGGCTGGGCCTGCAAACCGAGGGCGTGGGACTTGTGACCAGGTATTCGTCGCTCCGGTGCCCATCACTTTTGATCCGTGAGGAGTTACGCGGCGCACAGCATACCGTTGGAAAGCTCACCGAGAGCTCTACCATGGGGGCTGCTAGCTTGCTTGGTTGTACCTACTTTCGGAGCCCAAAATCCAATATTTTCATCAGTTTCGGGATACTTTTCTTTTTTTGCGCAGCTTTTTCGTCTCGGATCGTACATCATGAGCCGCGAAAAGGACGACAACCTAATCCATCACATTTCTATTACCGAATCTCATGACACCTTGTGCAAGACAAGTTCGTTTCACGGAGAGGCTGGGCCCGCGAACTGAGGGTGTGGGGCTTGGGACCAGGTCTCCATCGCTCCGATGCCTATAACTTTTTATCGGTAAGCCATTATGTGGCACACAACATACCGTTGGAAAGCAGTCCAAGAACTCTACGACGGGGGCAGTAAGCCTGCTCGTCTGCGCCTATTTTTGGAGCCAAAAATCGAACGATTTTCTTAGTATATGGACACTTTTCTTTATTTATGCTATTTTTTCGTCCCGGGTAGTACGTCGTGAGCCGCGAAATGGACAACAACCTAATCCATCATATTTATATTACCGAATTCCACGACACCTTGTGCAAGACAACTTCACTTCTCGTAGAGGCTGGGCCCGCAAACCGACGGCGTGGGGCTTGTGACCAGTTATCTGTCGCTCCGGTGCCTACAAGTTTTGATCCGTAAGGAGTTACGCGACGCACAGCATACCATTAAAAAGCTCTTCGAGAACTCTACGACGGAGGCAGCAAGCCTGCTCTGCTGCACCTATTTTCAAAGCCCAAAATCGAACATTTTCATCAGTTTTGTGACACTTTTCTTCTTTTGCACTGTTTTTTCGTCCCGGATCATACGTCGTGAGCCTCGAAAAGGACGACAACCTAATCCATCACATTTCTATTACCGAATCCCATGGCACCTAGGGCAAGACAACTTCACTCCATGCAAAGGCTGGGCCTACAAACCGAGGTCGTGGGGCTAGGGACCAGGTTTCCATCACTCCGTCGTCCATAACTTTAGATCCGTAAGGAGTTACGTGGCACACAGCATACCGTTGGAAAGTACTTCAAGAGCTCTACGAATGGGGTAGCAAGCCTACTCGGCTGCGCCTATTTTGGAGCCCAAAATCGAACATTTTCATTAGTTTCAGGACACTTTTCTTCTTTTGCGCTATTTTTCCATCCCGGATCATACATCGTGAGCCGTGAAAAGGACGACAACCTAATCCATTACATTTTTATTACCGTATCCCACGGCACCTTGGGCAAGACAACTTCGCTTCACGTAGAGGCTGGGCCCAAAAACCGAGGGCGTGGGGCTTGTGACCAGGTCTCCGTCCCTCCGGTGCCCATAACTTTTTATCCGTAAAGAGTTACGCGACATACAGCATACCGTTGGAAATCTCTTCAAGAGCTCTACGACGAGGGCAGCAAGCCTACTCAGCTGCAATTGTTTTCGGAGCCAAAACTCTAACGTTTTCATCAGTTCTGGGACTTTTTTCTTCTTTTGCGCTGTTTTTTCATCCCGGATCGTAAGTCATGAGACGCAAAAATGACGACAACCTAATCCATCACATTTTTGTTACTGAATCCCATGGCACCTTGGGCAAGGCAACTTCAATTCTTGTAGAGGCTGAGCCCGCAAACCGAGGGCGTGGGGCTTGGGACCAGGTCTCCGTCGCTCCGGTGCCCATAACTTTTGATCCGTAAGGAGTTACGTGGCGCACAACAAACCATTGGAAAGAACTCCAAGAGCTCTACGAAGGGGACAACAAGCCTGCTCTTCTGCGACTATTTTTGGAGCCCAAAATCGAACATTTTTATCAGTTTTGGGACATTTTTCTTCTTTTACTCTGTTATTTTTTCCCGAATCGTATGTCGTGAGACGCGAAAAGGACGACAACCTAATCCATCACATTTCTATTACCCAATACCATGCCACCTTGGCCAAGACAACTTCACTTCACGTAGAGGCTGGGCCTGCAAACTAAGGGCGTGGGGCTTGTGACCAGGTATCCGTCGCTCCAGTGCCCATAACTTTTGATCCGCAAGGAGTTATGCGCCGCACAGTATACCGTTGGAAAGCTCTCCGAGAGCTCTACCACAGGGGCAGTAAGCCTGCTAGGCTGTGCCTGTTTTCAGAGCCCAAAATCCAACATTTTCATTAGTTTCGGTACACTTTTCTTCTTTTGGGTTACTTTTCCGTCTCGGATCGTACATCGTGAGCCGCAAAAAGGACGACAACCTAATCTATCACATTTGTATTACCGAATCCCATGACACCTTGGGCAAGACAAGTTCACTTCATGGAGAGGCTGGGCCCGTAAAACGAGGGCGTGGGGCTTGAGACCAGGTCTCCGTCACTCTGGTGCCTATAACTTTTTATCCGTAAGGAGTTACGTGGTGCACAGCATACCGTTCGAAAGAATTCCAAGAGCTCTACTAAGGGGGCAGCAAGCTTGCTCGGTTGTGACTATTTTTGGAGCCCAAATCGAATGTTTTCATCAGTTTTGGGACACTTTTCTACTTTTACGCTATTTTTTCTTCCCAAATCGTAGGATGACAACCTAATCCATCACATTTTTATTACCGAATCCCATGGAACCTTGTGTATGACAACTTCACTTCATGTAGAGGCTGGGCCTGCAAACCGAGGGCGTGGGGCTAGTGACCAGGTATTCGTCGCTCTGGTGCCCATAACTTTTGATCCGTAAGGAGTTACGCGGTGCACAACATACCGTTGGAAAGCTCTCCGAGAGCTCTACGACGTGGGCAGCTAGCTTGCTCGGCTGTGCCTATTTTGGGAGCCCAAAATCCAACGTTTTCATCAGTTTTGGGACACTTTTCAACTTTTGCGCTGTTTTTGGGTCCCGGATCGTTCGTCGTGAGCCGCGAAAAGGACGACAACCTAATCAATCACATTTCTATTACCGAATCCCACAACACCTTGGGAAAGACAACTTCACTTCACAGAGAGGCTGGGCCCGCAAACTGAGGCCATGGGGCTTGGGACTAGGTCTCTGTCGCTCTGGTACCCATAACTTTTGATCCGTAAAGAGTTACGTGCCGCACAGCATACCATTGGAAAGCAATCCAAGAGCTCTACGACGGGGGTAGCAAGCCTGCTCGTCTACGCCTATTTTCGAAGCACAAAATTGAACGTTTTCATTAATTTATGGACACTTTTCTTCTTTTACATTATTTTTCTGTCCTGGATTGTACGTCGTGAGCCCCGAAAAGGACGACAACCTAATCCATCACATTTCTATTACTGAATCCCATGGCACCTTGGGCAAGACAACTTCAATTCACGTAAAAGCTGGGCCTGCAAACTGAGGGCGTGGGGCTTGGGACCAGGCCTCCATCGCTCCGGTGCCCATAACTTTGGATCCCTATGGAGTTACGTGCCGCACAGCATGCCATTGGAAAGCACTCCAAGAGCTCTACGAAGGGGGTAGCAAGCCTGCTCAGCTGCGACTATTTTTGGAGCTCAAAATCGAAAGTTTTCATCAGTTTCGGGACACTTTTCTTCTTTTACGCTATTTTTTTTTTCCTGGATCGTACGTCGGGAGACGCGAAAAGGAAAAAAACCTAATCCATCACATTTCTATTATCGAATCCCATGGCATCTTGGGCAAGACAACTTCACTTCACGTAGAGGCCGGGCCTACAAACCTAGGGCGTGGGGCTGTGACCAGGTATCCGTCGCTCCGGTACCCATAACTTTTGATCCGTAAGGAGTTACGTGGCGCACAGTATGCCGTTGGAAAGCACTCCAAGTGCTCTACGAAGGGGGTACAAGTCTGCTCGGCTGCGACTATTTTTGGAGCTCAAAATCGAAAGTTTTCATCAGTTTCGGGACACTTTTCTTCTTTTACGCTATTTTTTTTCCCCGGATCGTACGTCGGGAGACGCGAAAAGAACAAAAACCTAATCCATCACATTTCTATTACCGAATCCCATGGCACCTTGGGCAAGACAACTTCACTTCACGTAGAGGCCGAGCCTGCAAACCTAGGGCGTGGGGCTTGTGACCAGGTATCCGTCGCTCCGGTGCCCATAACTTTTGATCCGTAAGGAGTTACGCAATGCGCAGCATACCATTGGAAAGCTCTCCGAGAGCTCTATGACAGGGGCAGCAAGCTTGCTCGGCTGCACCTATTTTTGGAGTCCAAAATCGTACATTTTCATTAGTTTCGAGATACCTTTATTCATTTGCGCTGTTTTTCTATCCCGGATCGTACGTCGTGAGCTGCGAAAAGGACGACAACCTAATCAATAACATTTCTATTACCGAATCCCATGGCACCTAGGGCAAGACAACTTCACTCCACGTATAGGCTGGGCCCCGCAAATCGAGGGCATGGGGCTTGGGACTAGGTCTCCGTCTCTCCGGTGCCCATAACTTTTGATCCGTAAGGAGTTACGTGGCGCACAGCATAACGTTGGAAAAGCACTCCAAGAGCTCTACGAAGGGGGTAGCCGGCCTGCTCGGCTGTGATTATTTTCTGAGCCCAATATCGAACCTTTTTTACATTTTTAGGACATTTTTCTTCTTTTACGTTATTTTTTTATCCCGGATCGTACGTCATAAGTCGCGAAAAGGTCAACAACCTAATCCATCACATTTCTATTACCGAATTCCAGGGCACCTTGGGTAAGACAACTTCACTTCACGTAGAGGCTGGGCCTGCAAACTGAGGGCGTGGGGCTTGTGACCAGGTATTCGTCACTCCGGTGCACATCACTTTTGATCCGTGAGGAGTTACGCGGAGCACAGCATATCGTTGGAAAGCTCACCAAGAGCTCTACCATGGGGGCTGCCAGCTTGCTTGGTTGTACCTATTTTCGGAGCCCAAAATCCAACATTTTCATCAGTTTCGGGATCCTTTTCTTTTTTTGCGCAGCTTTTTCGTCTCGGATCGTACATCATGAGCCGCGAAAAGGACAACAACCTAATCCATCACATTTCTATTACAGAATCCCATGACACCTTGGGCAAGACAAGTTCGTTTCACGGAGAGGCTGGGCCCGCAAACCGAGGGTGTGGGGCTTGGGACCAGTTCTCCATCGCTCCGATGCCCATAACTTTTTATCCATAAGCAATTATGTGGCGCACAGCATACCGTTGGAAAGCAGTCCAAGAACTCTACGACGGGGGCAGTAAGCCTGCTCGTCTGTGCCTATTTTCGGAGCCCAAAATCGAACGATTTTCTTAGTATATGGACACTTTTCTTTATTTACGCTATTTTTTCGTCCCGGGTCGTACGTCGTGAGCCGCAAAATGGACGACAACCTAATCCATCATATTTCTATTACCGAATCCCACGACACCTTGGGCAAGACAACTTCACTTCTCGTAGAGGCTGGGCCCGCAAACCGACGGCGTTGGGCTTGTGACTAGGTATCTGTCGCTCCGGTGCCTATAAGTTTTGATTCGTAAGGAGTTACACGACGCACATCATACCATTAAAAAGCTCTTCGAGAGCTCTACGACGGAGGCAGCAAGCCTACTCGGCTGCACCTATTTTCAGAGCCCAAAATCGAACATTTCCATCAGTTTTGTGACACTTTTCTTCTTTTACATTGTTTTTCCATCCTGGATCGTACGTCGTGAGCCTTGAAAAGGACAACAACCTAATCCATCACATTTCTATTACCGAATCCCATGACCTAGGGCAAGACAACTTCACTCCACGTTGAGGCTGGGCCTGCAAATAGAGGTCGTGGGGATAGGGACCAGGTTTCCGTCGCTCCGGCGTCCATAACTTTTGATCCGTAAGGAGTTATGTGGCACACAGCATACCGTTGGAAAGCACTTCAAGAGCTCTACGAATGGGGTAGCAATCCTACTCGGCTGCGCCTATTTTCGGAGCCCAAAATCGAACATTTTCATTAGTTTCGGGACACTTTTCTTCTTTTGCGCTATTTTTCCATCCCGGATCGTACATCATGAGCCGCGAAAAGGACGACAACCTAATCCATCACATTTCTATTACCGTATCCCACGGCACCTTGGGCAAGACAACTTCACTTCACGTAGAGGCTTGGCCCGCAAACCGAGGGCGTGGGGCTTGGGACCAGGTCTCCGTCCTTCCGGTGTCCATAACTTTTTATCCGTAAAGAGTTACGCGACATACAGCATATCGTTGGAAATCTCTTCAAGAGCTCTACGGCGAGGGTAGCAAGCCTACTTGGCTGCACTTGTTTTCGGAGCCAAAAATCTAACGTTTTCATCAGTTTTGGGACTTTTTTCTTCTTTTGCACTGTTTTTTCATCCCGGATCGTAAGTCGTGAGACGCAAAAATGACGACAACCTAATCCATCACATTTCTGTTACTGAATCCCATGGCACCTTGGGCAAGGCAACTTCACTTCTTGTAGAGGTTGAGCCCGCAAACCGAGGGCATGGGGCTTGGGACCAGGTCTCCGTCGCTCCGGTGCCCATAACTTTTGATCCGTAAGGAGTTACGTGGCGCACAACATACCATTAGAAAGAACTCCAAGAGCTCTACGAAGGGGACAACAAGCCTGCTTTTCTGCGACTATTTTTGGAGCCCAAAATCGAACATTTTTATCAGTTTTGGGATATTTTTCTTCTTTTACTCTATTATTTCTTCCCGAATCGTACGTCGTGAGACTCGAAAAGGACGACAACCTAATCCATCACATTTCTATTACCCAATCCCATGCCACCTTGGCCAAGACAACTTCACTTCACGTAGAGGCTGGGTTTGCAAACTGAGGGCGTGGGGCTTGTGACCAGGTATCCGTCGCTCCGGTGCCCATACTTTTGATCCGCAAAGAGTTATGCGCCACACAGTATACCGTAGAAAAGCTATCCAAGAGCTCTACCACGGGGGCAGCAAGCCTGCTAGGCTGTGCCTATTTTCAGAGCCCAAAATCCAACATTTTCATTAGTTTCAGAAAACTTTTCTTCTTTTGCGTTGCTTTTTCGTCTCGGATCGTACATCGTGTGCTGCAAAAAGGACGACAACCTAATCTATCACATTTGTATTACCGAATCCCATGACACCTTGGGCAAGACAAGTTCACTTCATGGAGAGGCTGGGCCCACAAAACGAGGGCGTGGGGCTTGGGACCAGGTCTCCGTCGCTCTGGTGCCCATAACTTTTTATCCGTAAATAGTTACGTGGTGCACAGCATACTGTTGGAAAGCATTCCAAGAGCTCTACAAGTGGGGCAGCAAGCTTTCTCGGTTGTGACTATTTTCGGAGCCCAAAATCGAACGTTTTCATCAGTTTTGGGACACTTTTTTACTTTTACGCTGTTTTTTTCTTTCCAAATCGTAGGATGACAACCTAATCCATCACATTTTTATTACCGAATCCCATGGAACCTTGGGTATGACAACTTCACTTCATGTAGAGGCTGGGCCTGCAAACCGAGGGCGTGGGGCTAGTGACCAGGTATTCGTTGCTCCTGTGCCCATAACTTTTGATCCGTAAGGAGTTATGCGGCGCACAGCATACCGTTGGAAAGCTCTCCGAGAGCTCTACGACGGGGGCAGCTAACTTGCTCGGCTGTGCCTATTGTGCGAGCCCAAAATCTAACATTTTCATTAGTTTTGGGACACTTTTCATCTTTTACGCTGTTTTTGGGTCTCGGATCGTACGTCGTGAGCCACGAAAATGACGACAACCTAATCAATCACATTTTTATTACCGAATCCCACAGCACCTTGGGCAAGACAACTTCACTTCACAGAGAGGCTGGGCCCGCAAATTGAGGCCTTTGGGCTTGGGACTAGGTCTCCGTCGCTCTGGTGTCCAAAACTTTTGATCCGTAAAGAGTTACGTGCCGCACAGCACACCGTTGGAAAGCAATCCAAGAACTCTACGACGGAGGCAGCAAGCCTGCTCGTCTACGCCTATTTTCGAAGCACAAAATTGAACGTTTTCATTAATTTCTGGACACTTTTCTTCTTTTACGCTATTTTTCTGTCCTGGATCGTACGTCGTGAGCCGCGAAAAGGACGACAACCTAATCCATCACATTTCTATTACCGAATCCCATAGCATCTTGGGCAAGACAACTTCATTTCACGTAGAAGCTGGGCCTGCAAACTGAGGGCGTGGGGCTTGGGACCAGGCCTCTATCGCTCCGGTGCCCATAACTTTTGATCCGTAAGGAGTTACGTAGCCCACAGCATGCCGTTGGAACGCACTCCAAGAGCTCTACGAAGGGGGGTAGCAAGCCTGCTCGACTGCGACTATTTTTGGAGCTCAAAATCGAATGTTTTCATCAGTTTCGGGACACTTTTCTTCTTTTACGCTATTTTTTTTCCCGGATCGTACGTCGGGAGACGCGAAAAGGACAAAAACCTAATCCATCACATTTCTATTACCGAATCTCATGGCACCTTGGGCAAGACGACTTCACTTCACGTAGAGGCCGGGCCTGCAAACCTAGGGCGTGGGGCTTTTGACCAGGTATCCGTCACACCGGTGCCCATAACTTTTGATCCGTAAGGAGTTACGTGGCGCACAGCATGCCGTTGGAAAGCACTCCAAGAGCTCTACGAAGGGGGTAGCAAGCCTACTCACTTGCGACTATTTTTGGAGCTCAAAATCGAAAGTTTTCATCAGTTTCGGGACACTTTTCTTCTTTTACGCTATTTTTTTTCCCGATCGTACGTCGGGAGACGTGAAAAGGACAAAAATCTAATCCATCACATTTCTATTACCGAATCCCATGGCACCTTGGGCAAGACAACTTCACTTCACGTAGAGGCCGGGCCTGCAAACATATGGCGTGGGGCTTGTGACCAGGTATCCGTCGCTCCGGTGCCCATAACTTTTGATCCGTAAGGAGTTACGCGGTACGCAGCATACCGTTGGAAAGCTCTCCGAGAGCACTATGACGGGGGCAGCAAGCTTGCTCGGCTGTACCTATTTTTGGAGCCCAAAATTGTACATTTTCATCAGTTTCGGGATACCTTTATTCATTTGTACTATTTTTCTATCCCGGATCGTACGTCGTGAGCCGCGAAAAGGACGACAACCTAATCCATCACATTTCTATTACCGAATCCCATGGCACCTAGGGCAAGACAACTTCACTCCACGTATAGGCTGGGTGCCGCAAATCGAGGGCATGGGGCTTGGGACCAGGTCTCTGTCTCTCTGGTGCCCATAACTTTTGATCCATAAGGAGTTACGTGGCGCACAGCATACCGTTGGATAGCACTCCAAGAGCTCTACGAAGGGGGTAGCCGGCCTGCTCAGCTGCGACTATTTTCTGAGCCCAATATCGAACCTTTTTTACATTTTTAGGATATTTTTCTTCTTTTACGTTATTTTTTTTTATCCCGGATCGTACGTCAGAAGACGCGAAAAGGTCAACAACCTAATCCATCACATTTCTATTACCGAATTCTAGTGCACCTTGGGTAAGACAACTTCACTTCACATAGAGGCTGGGCTTGCAAACCGAGGGCGTAGGGCTTGTGACCAGGTATTTGTCACTCCGGTGCCCATCACTTTTGATCCGTGAGGACTTACGCGGCGCACAGCATACCGTTGGAAATCTCACCGAGAGCTCTACCACGGGGGCTGCCAGCTTGCTTGGTTGTACCTATTTTTGGAGCCCAAAATCCAACATTTTCATCAGTTTCGGGATACTTTTCTTTTTTTACGCAGATTTTTCGTCTCGGATCGTACATCATGAGCCGCGTAAAGGACGACAACCTAATCCATCACATTTCTATTACCGAATCCCACGACACCTTGGGCAAGACAAGTTCGTTTCACGGAGAGGCTGGGCCCGCAAACCGAGGGTGTGGGGCTTGGGACCAGGTCTCCGTCGCTCCGATGCCCATAACTTTTTATCCTGTAAGCAATTATATGGCGCACAACATACCGTTGGAAAGCAGTCCAAGAACTCTACGACGGGGGCAGTAATCCTGCTCGTCTGTACCTATTTTCGGAGCCCAAAATCGAACGATTTTCTTAGTATATGGACACTTTTCTTTATTTACGCTATTTTTTCGTCCCGAGTCGTACGTCGTGAGACGCGAAATGGACGACAACCTAATCCATCATATTTCTATTACCGAATCCCACGACACCTTGGGCAAGACAACTTCACTTCTCGTAGAGGCTGGGCCCACAAACCGCCAGCGTGGGGCTTGTGACTAGGTATCTGTCGCTCCGGTGCCTATAAGTTTTGATCCGTAAGGAGTTACGTGACGCACAGCATACCATTAAAAAGCTCTTCGAGAGCTCTACGATGGAGGCAGCAAGCCTGCTCGGCTGCACCTATTTTCAGAGCCCAAAATCGAACATCTTCATCAGTTTTGTGGCACTTTTCTTCTTTTGCACTATTATTTCGTCTCGGATCGTACGTCGTGAGCCTCGAAAAGGACGACAACCTAATCCATCACATTTCTATTACCGAATCCCATGGCATCTAGGGCAAGACAACTTCACTCCACGCAGAGGCTGGGCCTGCAAACCGAAGTCGTAGGGCTAGGGACCAGGTTTCCGTCGCTTCGGCGTCCATAACTTTTGATCCGTAAGGAGTTACGTGGCACACAGCATACCGTTGGAAAGCACTTCAAGAGCTCTATGAATGGGGTAGTAAGCTTGCTCGGCTGCGCCTATTTTCGAAGCCCAAAATCGAACATTTTCATTAGTTTTGGGATACTTTTCTTCTTTTGCTCTATTTTTCCATCCTGGATCGTACATCGTGAGCCGCGAAAAGGACGATAACCTAATCCATCACATTTCTATTACCGTATCCCACAGCATCTTGGGCAAGACAACTTCGCTTCACGTAGACGCTGGGCCCGCAAACCGAGGGCGTAGGGCTTGGGACCAGGTCTCCGTCCCTCCGGTGCCCATAACTTTTTATCTGTAAAGAGTTACGCGACATACAGCATACCGTTAGAAATCTCTTCAAGAGCTCTATGACGAGGGCAGCAAGCCTACTCGGCTGCACTTGTTTTCGGAGCCAAAAATCTAACGTTTTCATCAGTTTTGGGACTTTTTTCTTTTTTTACGCTATTTTTTCATCCTGGATCGTAAGTCGTGAGACGCAAAAATGACGACAACCTAATCCATCACATTTCTGTTACTGAATCCCATGGCACCGTGGGCAAGGCAACTTCACTTCATGTAAAGGCTGAGCCCACAAACTGAGGGAGTGGGGCTTGGGACCAGGTCTTCGTCGCTCCGGTGCCCATAACTTTTGATCCGAAAGGAGTTACGTGGCACACAACATACTATTGGAAAGAACTCCAAGAGCTCTACGAAGGGGACAACAAGCCTGCTCTTCTGCGACTATTTTTGGAGCCCGAAATCCAACATTTTTATCAGTTTTGGGACATTTTTCTTCTTTTACTCTGTTATTTCTTCCCGGATCGTACGTCGTGAGACGTGAAAAGGACAACAACCAAATCCATCACATTTCTATTACCCAATCCCATGCCACCTTGGCCAAGACAACTTCACTTCACGTAGAGGCTGGGCCTGCAAACTGAGGGCGTGGGGCTTGTGACCAGGTATCTGTCGCTCTGGTGCCCATAACTTTTGATCCGCAAGGAATTATTCGGTGCACATTATACTGTTGGAAAGCTCTCTGAGAGCTCTACCACGGGGGTAGCAAGCCTGCTAGGCTGTGCCTGTTTCAGATCCCAAAATCCAACGTTTTCATTAGTTTTGGGACACTTTTCTTCTTTTGCGTTGCTTTTTCGTCTCGGATCGTACATCGTGAGCCGCAAAAAGGACAACAACCTAATCTATCACATTTGTATTACCGAATCCCATGACCCCTTGGGCAAGACAAGTTCACTTCATGGAGAGGCTGGGCCCGCAAAACGAGGGTGTGGGGCTTGGGACCAGGTCTCCGTCACTCTGGTGCCCATAACTTTTTATCCGTAAATTGTTACGTGGTGCACAGCATACCGTTGGAAAGCATTCCAAGAGCTCTACGAAGGGGACAGCAAGTTTGCTCGGCTGTGACTATTTTCGGAGCCCAAAATCGAACGTTTTCATCAGTTTTGGGACACTTTTTTACTTTTACGCTGTTTTTTCTTCCCAAATCGTAGGAGGACAACCTAATCCATCACATTTTTATTACTGAATCCCATGGAACCTTGGGTATGACAACTTCACTTCATGTAGAGGTTGGGCCTGCGAACCGAGGGCGTGGGGCTAGTGACCAGGTATTCGTCGCTCTGGTGCCCATAACTTTTGATCCATAAGGAGTTACGTGGCGCACAACATACCGTTGGAAAGCTCTCCTAGAGCTCTATGACGGGGGCAGCTAGCTTGCTCGGCTGTGCCTATTTTGGGAGCCCAAAATCCAACATTTTCATTAGTTTTGGGATACTTTTCATCTTTTACGCTGTTTTTGGGTCCCGGATCGTTCGTCGTGAGCCACGAAAAGGACGACAACCTAATCAATCACATATCTATTACCGAATCCCACAGCACCTTGGGCAAGACAACTTCACTTCACAGAGAGGCTGGGCCCGCAAACTGAGGCCTTGGGGCTTGGGACTAGGTCTCTATCGTTCTGGTGCCCATAACTTTTGATCCGTAAAGAGTTACGTGCTGCACAGCATACCGTTGGAAAGCAATCCAAGAGCTCTACGACGGGGGCAGCAAGCCTGTTGGTCTAAGCCTATTTTTGAAGAACAAAATTGAACGTTTTCATTAGTTTCTAGATATTTTTCTTCTTTTACGCTATTTTTCTGTCCTGGATCGTACGTCGCGAGCCGCGAAAAGGACGACAACCTAATCCATCACATTTCTATTACCGAATCCCATGGCACCTTGGGCAAGACAACTTCACTTCACGTAGAAGCTGGGCCCGCAAACTGAGGGTGTGGGGCTTGGGACCAGGCCTCTATCGCTCCGGTGCCCATAACTTTTGATCCGTAAGGAGTTACGTGGCTCACATAATGCCGTTGGAAAGCACTCCAAGAGCTCTACGAAGGGGATAGCAAGCCTACTAGGCTGCGACTATTTTTGGAGCTCAAAATTGAAAGTTTTCATCAGTTTCGGGACACTTTTCTTCTTTTACGCTATTTTTTTTCCCGGATCGTACGTCGTGAGATGCGAAAAAGACAAAAAACCTAATCCGTAACATTTCTTTTACCGAATCCCATGGCACCTTGGGCAAGACAACTTCACTTCACGTAGAGGCCGGGCCTGCAAACCTAGGGCGTGGGGCTTGTGACCAGGTATCCGTCGCTCCGGTGCCCATAACTTTTGATCCATAAGTAGTTATGCGGCGCACAATATACCGTTGGAAAGCCCTCTGAGAGCTCTACGATGAGGGCAACAAGCCTAGTCGGCAGTGCCTATTTTTGAAGCCCCAAATCTAATGTTTTCATCAGTTTTGGGACACTTTTCTTCTTTTACGCTGGTTTTCCGTCTCGGATCGTATGTCGTGAGCTGCGAAATGGACGACAATCTAATCCATCATATTTCTATTACCGAATCCCACGACACCTTGGGCAAGACAACTTCACTTCACGTAGAGGTTGGGCTCGCAAACCGACGGCGTGGGGTTTGTGACCAGGTATCTATCGCTCCGGTGCCCATAACTTTTGATCCGTAAGGAGTTACGCGGCGCACAGCATACCGTTGGAAAGCTCTCCGAGAGCTCTACGATGGGGGCGACTAGCTTGCTCGGCTGTGCCTATTTTGGGAGCCCAAAATCCAACGTTTTCATCAGTTTTGGGACACTTTTAATCTTTTGCGCTGTTTTTGGGTCCCGGATCGTACGTTGTGAGCCGCGAAAAGGACGACAACCTAATCAATCACATTTCTATTACCGAATCCCACAACACCTTGGGCAAGACAACTTCGCTTCACAGAGAGGCTAGGCCCGCAAACTAAGGCCTTGGGGCTTGGGACTAGGTCTCCGTCGCTCTGGTGCCAATAACTTTTGATCCGTAAAGAGTTACGTGCCGCACAGCATACCGTTGGAAAGCAATCCAAGAGCTCTACGATGGGGGCAGCAAACCTGCTTGTCTAAGCCTATTTTTGAAGCACAAAATTGAACGTTTTCATTAGTTTCTGGACACTTTTCTTCTTTTACGCTATTTTTCTGTCCTGGATCGTATGTCGTGAGCCGCGAAAAGGACGGCAACCTAATCTATCACATTTCTATTACCGAATCCCATGGCACCTTAGGCAAGACAACTTCACTTCACGTAGAAGCTGGGCCCGCAAACTGAGGGCGTGGGGCTTGGGACCAGGCCTCTATCGCTTCGGTGCCCATAACTTTTGACCTGTAAGGAGTTACGTGGCGCACAGCATGCCGTTGGAAAGCACTCCAAGAGCTCTACGAAGGGGGTAGCAAGTCTGCTCGGCTGCGACTATTTTTGGAGCTCAAAATCGAAAGTATTTATCAGTTTCGGGACACTTTTCTTCTTTTACGCTATTTTTTTTTCCCGGATCGTACGTCGTGAGACGCGAAAAGGACAAAAACCTAATCCATTACATTTCTATTACCGAATCCCATGGCACCTCGTGCAAGACAACTTCACTTCACGTATAGGCCGGGCCTGCAAACCTAGGGCGTGGGGCTTGTGACCAAGTATCCGTCGCTCCGGTGCCCATAACCTTTGATCCATAAGTAGTTACGCGGCGCACAACATACCGTTGGAAAGCCCTCTGAGAGCTCTACGACGGGGGCAGCAAGCCTGGTCGGCAATGCCTATTTTTGAAGCCCCAAATCTAACTTTTTCATCAATTTTGGGACACTTTTCTTCTTTTACGCTGTTTTTCCGTCTCGGATCGTATGTCGTGAGCTGCGAAATGGACAACAACCTAATCCATCATATTTCTATTACCGAATCCCACGACACCTTGGGCAAGACAACTTCACTTCACGTATAGGCTAGGCTCGTAAATCGACGGCGTGGGGTTTGTGACCAGGTATCTATCGCTCCGGTGCCCATAACTTTTGATCTGTAAGGAGTTACGCGGTGCACAATATACCGTTGGAAAGTTCTCTGAGAGCTCTACGATGGTGGCAGCAAGCCTGCTGGCTGCAACTGCTTTCAGAGCCCAAAATCGAACGTTTTCATCAATTTTAGGACACTATTCTTCTTTTGCTCTATTTTTCCATCCTGGATCGTACGTCATGAGTCGCGAAAAGGATGACAACCTAATCCATCACATTTCTGTTACCGAATCCCATGGCACCTTGGGCAAGAAAACTTCACTTCACGTAGAGGCTAGGCCCGCAAACCGAGGGCGTGCGGCTTGGGACCAGGTCTCCGTCGCTACGGTGCCCATAACTTTTGATTTGTAAGAAGTTACGTGGCACACAGTATACCATTGGAAAACACTCCAAGAGCTCTACGAAGGGGGTAGCAAACCAGCTTTGCTGTGACTATTTTCGGAGCCCAAAATAGAACGTTTTCATCAGTTTTGGGACACTTTTCTTCTTTTACGCGGTTTTTTCTTCCCGGATCGTACGTCGTGAGACGCGAAAAGGACGACAACCTAATCCATCATATTTCTATTACCAAATCCTATCGCACCTTGGGCAAGACAACTTCACTTCACGTAGAGGCTGGGCCAGCAAACCGAGGGCGTAGGGCTTGTGACCAAGTATCTATCGCTCCGGTGCCCATAACTATTGATCCGTAAGGAGTTACGCGGCGTACAACATACCGTTAGAAAGCTCCCCGAGAGCTCTACGACAGGGGCAGCAAGCTTGCTCGGCTGTGCCTGTTTTGGGAGCCCAAAATCCAACGTTTTCATTAGTTTCGGGATACTTTTCTCCTTTTGTACTATTTTTCGGTCTTGGATCGTACGTCGTGAGCCGCGAAAAGGACGACAACCTAATCAATCACATTTCTATTACCGAATCCCATGGCATCTTGGGCAAGACAACTTCGCTTCATAGAGAGACTGGGCCGGCAAACTGAGGGCGTGGGGCTTGGGACTAGGTCTCCGTCGCTCCGGTGCCCATAACTTTTTATCCGTAAGGAGTTACGTGCCACACAACATACTATTGGGAAGCACTCCAAGAGCTCCTCTGCGCCTATTTTCGGAGCCCAAAATCGAACGTTTTCATCAATTTTTGGATAGTTTTCTTCTTTTACGTTGTTTTTTCGTCCAGGATCGTACGTCGTGAGCCGCAAAATGGATGAGAACCTAATCCATCATATTTCTATTACCAAATCCCATGACACCTTAGGCAAGACAACTTCACTTCATGTAGAGGCTGGGCCAGCAAACCGAGGGCATGGGGCTTGTGACCAGGTATCCGTCGCTTCAATGCCCATAACTTTTGATCTATAAGGAGTTACGCGACACACAGTATACCGTTGAAAACCACATGCATGACCTTAAATGTCTATCTTTACTTCTGTACTTGAGATATATGTGTGTTCATGAGCTTTTATAAACATGCATGGCAAGATATTTAGCTAGAATGTGATGATAGATGAAATCGGGTATGTGACAGCCTTCTGCCTTGTTGGTGCAGAGTGATTTTGACTAGGTAAATGATGTTGAAAATGTGTGAAAATTGGTAGGTAACTATTTTTGCCAGTTCTAAGCATTTGTCACAGAAATAGGCCAAAGCTAATTTTTACTCTAAGGTCCTCAAAATGGAAAATTATCAAAATGTGTCAAAATATGGAAAGTCTGGAAAAATGAAGCAGGTTTTGGCAGATTCACTAACTTTGTAGAACAAACCAGTTTTAACTTAGTAAATGACATAAAAAATGAATGAAATTTGGTGTGCAGCTATATTTTTCAGTTTTGGACATTTTTGTCAGAAATGGACTAAGGCTAAATCTGACCCTAAGGCCCTCAAAAACGACAAGTATTGAAATGTGTGTAAATCTGGACAGTTTTGTGTAGTCCACTGTTTTGGCTATAACTCTTGAACCCGAACTCCAAATGATGCGAGGTTTGTTTCTGAATTTAGTTCACTCCTTAATCTTTAATTTGAAATCTTGTTCACTGGAATTAGAGTTTGTTTGTTTGTCTCAATGATTGTGAGAAAACAGTCCATTGCAGTGAGGGTTTCACCTATTGATATGCTTAGAAAAATTATTGTAGCTTCTCTTGTTGTATTAAGTGCTTGGGATTGTGGCATTTGGATGTTGTGTGGACGGTTTTGAATGCTTGAGGGTTTTGAATTAATAAATGCATGGCTTGAGTTTAATCACGTGACAACTTAGGGTTTAATCGCACGGGTAAGCACGAATTGAAACCCTAGTAACTAGGTAAACTCGCTAAGTGTTGATCCTTTGGATATCGTGTTTGATTATGTGTTTAGTAGGCTACCCGTAGTTGCCCTTGTAGCCCTAAATATGATTCGATGATTACATGTTGATAAGTAGGCCTTTCTTACACCCGGTCCCATGTAGATGTCGTTGCATGATGAATAATCTTATTATTTGATTACATGAACTTTGAAATGAGTTATATGACTTGATTTACATGCGTTACATGGCTTCCCATTTAATATTCATATAACTCCATGTGCTTTTCAAGTGAATTTACTTGTCATATCGTGCCTCGCGTGTTTAACTGTCAATGTGCAATCTTATGACTGCTCGGAGGCAACCTACTTTGTTGTCCTCCAAATGTGATATATTAAATGTCATAAATGTGCATTACATACAAGGTTGCAACCTTTCATTCTGGCGTGGTAGCGTTCACGCACACCGAGCGGCATCGGGCTTGCCGGTGCAACCGTGACTACCATTGTCCAATTCCCTTTCTCGCTTGGGGGCTAGACTTCCTCGGAGAGTTGGGTCATAGGATTTCGGGGTACATCCGTAGTACACCCATTTGGCGTGATAAGGGGATGATTTGAAGTCGGCCGCAACAACTGATACTGACATGAACTGAGAGCAAAAGCTCACCGTATACTTTTTATTATGTGTATAAGTACTCTCGCTTGGTTCCTAGAGGACCTCGGGGAAGAAAGATGGATAATTGTGTTCCTTTACTTTTACATTACATTATCTACTTACTTGTAATATATTCATGCTTGCAAAAAGGATTTTTCATAAGTTGAACTGGAAAATGAGTTTCAAAACTTATTTCTCGTTCCCCCTCGCTGAGTTCATAAGGACTCATCCTCTTTTATCATCTCAGGTGAAGAAGACCAAGAACAGGTACCTGAGGACGACGTGCCTAATGATGATTCCTTGGAATGATTGCTTGCTCTACGTGCCTTCATGTCTATGGCCATTTTTTGAACAATATGTTGCTTGAAGACTATTTCATTTCTCAAGATGCTTGCTATTGTAATGTAAACGACCCTCGTTGTAATTTGGAGTCTAATTTTGGCTTGTACTGATAATAACTAGATAGACACTACTATGGTCGTTTTTGCTATCGTTATCGGCTAGTATCTCTCATAGGATTATGAAGTATCAGGTAAGGATTAAGT
This sequence comes from Ehretia macrophylla, assembly GCA_037974665.1. Lineage (NCBI taxonomy): Eukaryota > Viridiplantae > Streptophyta > Magnoliopsida > Boraginales > Ehretiaceae > Ehretia > Ehretia macrophylla. The sequence goes on along the minus strand of CM075779.1, from coordinate 28,356,499 downwards.
AAAATAAACCTATCCAATCTTAAGCAGGTACTCATTGTTAAGCTAAGATCAACAGGTACTTTTGTAACGAGGACAAACAAACAAATGAGAGTATCACGCTAGGTTATTAATCAAACGAGACTTCGAGATAACTACTAGGCGTTTCGATTGGTTATAAATAGTGATCCTAGTTAGAAATGAACTGAGATTGGAAATTTTGAGGCGTTTTGAGAATTAGGTCAAACTAAATAGCCCAATTACAGCCGTAATTTTGCCGGTTTTCTGGAGAATTTGTGGAGTTTAGCCTAAACGCTAGGTGTTAAACCTTCTTCAATGATTAAATACGTGAAAGGAGTTGAATGTTTAGATCACACCCTAGTCTAACCTTTATAGGCCGGGTTGGGGCGTGACACCTTATAGAAAGAATGGTATCAGAGCTTAGATTGCTTAAGCCGGGTTTAGGGTTTAGGGTTGGCGTTACACGGTGCACAGCATACCGTTGGAAAGCTCTCCGAGTGCTCTACGACGTGGGCAGCAAGCCTGCTCAGATGTGCTTGTTTTTAGAGCCCAAAATTAAACATTTTCATAAGTTTCGGGACACTTTTCTTCTTTTGTGCTGTTTTTTTGTCCCAGATCGTACGTCGTGATCCGCGATGAGGACGATAACCTAATCCATCACATTACTATTACCGAATCCCACAGCACCTTGGGTAAGACAACTTCGCATCACAGAGAGGCTGGGCCCGCAAACCAAGGGCGTGGGGCTTGGGACCAGGTCTCCGTTGCTCCGGTGCCCATAACTTTTGATCCATAAGGAGTTATGCGGCGCACAACATACTGTTGGATAGCTCTCCAAGAGCTCTACGACGTGGGCAACAAGCCTACTCGGCTGTGCATGTTTTTGGAGCCCAAAATCAAATATTTTCATCAGTTTATAGACATTTTTCTTCTTTGGCGCTGTTTTTTCATCCCGGATTGTACGTCGTGATCCGCGAAAAGGACGACAACCTAAACCATCACATTTCTATTACCGAATCTCACGGCACCTTGGGCAAGACAACTTCGGTTCTCGGAGAGGCTAAGCCCGCAAATCGAAGGCGTGGGGCTTGGGACCAGGTCTCCGTTTCTCCGGTGCCAATGACTTTTGATCCGTAAGGAGTTACATGGCGCACAGCACACCGTTGGAAAGCTCTCCGAGAGCTCTACGATGGGGGCAACAAGCCTGCTCGGCTGTACCTATTTTCAAAGCCCAAAATCCAACATTTTCATTAGTTTCGGGACACTTTTCATCTTTTTCGCTATTTTTCCGTCCCAGATCGTACGTCGTGAGCCGCAAAAAGGATGCCATCCTAATCCATCACATTTCTATTACCGAATTCCATGGCACCTTGGGCAAGACAACTTCGCTTCACGGAGAGGCTGGGCCCGCAAATCGAGGGCGTGGGGCTTGTGACCAAGTTTCTGTAGCTCCGGTGCCCATAACTTTTGATCCGTACGGAGTTACGCGGTGCATAGTATACCGTTGGAAAGCTCTTCGAGAGCTCTACGATGGGGGTAGCAAGCCTGCTCGGTTGTGCCTATTTTCGGAGCCCATAATCCAACATTTTCAGCAGTTTCAGGACACTTTTCTTCTTTTGCGTTGTTTTTTCGTCCCAGAACGTACGTCGTGAGCCTTGAAAAGGACGGTATCCTAATCCATCACATTTTTATTACCGAATTCCACGGCACCTTGGGCAAGACAACTCCGCTTCACGGAGAGGCTGGGCCCGCAAACCGAGGGCGTGGGGCTTGGGACCAGGTCTCCGTCGCTCCGGTGCCCATAACTTTTTATTCGTAAGGAGTTACGTGGCACACAACATACCGTTGGAAAGCACTCCAAGAGCTCTACGATGGAGGTAACAAGCCTGCTCATTTGCGCCTATATTCGGAGCCCAAAATTGAACGTTTTCATCAGTTTCGGGACACTTTTCATCTTTTATGCTGTTTTTCCGTGCCAGATCGTACGTCGTGAGCAGCAAAATGGACGACAACCTAATCCCTCATATTTTTATTACCGAATCCCACGACACCTTGGGCAAGACAACTTCATTTCACGTAGAGGCTGGGCCCGCAAACTGACGGCGTGGGGCTTGTGAACAGGTATTTGTGTCACGCCCCCACCCAACCTATAGAGGTTAGACTAGGGTGTGATCTAAACATTCAAGTCATTTCACGTACCTAATCGATCATGAAGATTTAACACTTAACATTTTAGTCTAAACTCCACAAATTCTCTGAAAAATCGGCAGCATAACGGTTGTAATTGGGCTCTTTACTTTGACCTAATTTTCTAAAGGCCTCAAAACATTCAATCCCAAATTCATTTCCAACTAAGATTAATATTTATCACCAGTCGAAATGCCTACTAGTAATCTCGAAGTCTCGTTTGATTAACAACCTAGCATGGTACTATGTCTCGTTTGTTTGTTAATCCTTGTTACAAAAGTACCTATTGATCTTAGCCTACCAATGAGTACCTGCTTAAGATTGGATAGATTCATTTTACTTAATCCTTTACCTGATACTTCATAAGCCTACGATAGATACTAACCAGTAGCGATAGCAAAAACAACCATAGTAGTGTCTATCTAGTTATGATCAGTACAAGCCAAAATTAGACCCCAAATTACAACGGGGGTCATATACAATACAACAGCAAGCAACATAAGAAATAGTCTTCAAGCAACATATCGTTCACAAAATGGCCATAGTCACGTAAGGCACGTAGGGCAAGCAATCATTCCAAGGAATCATCGTTAGGCACGTTGTCCTCGGGTACCTATTCTTGGTCTTCTTCACCTGAGATGATAAAAGAGGGTGAGTCCTTATGAACTCAGCGAGGGGGAACGAGAAATAAGTTTGAAACTCTATTTCCGGTTCAACTTATGAAAACTCTTTTTGCAAGCATGACATATAACACAAGTAAGTACATAATGTAATATAAAAGTAAAAGAACACAATTACCCGTCTTTCCTCCCTGAGGTCCTCTAGGAACCAAGCGAGAGTACTTATACACAAAGTGAAAAGGATATGGTGAGCTTTTGCTCTCAGTTCATTTCCAGTATCAGTTGTTGTAGCCGACTTCAAATCATCCCCTTATCACGCCAAATGGGTGTACTCCGGATGTACCCCGAAATCCTACAACCCAACTCTCCGAGGAAGTCTAGCCCCCAAACGAGAAAGGGAATTGGACAATGGTAGTCACGGTTGCACCGGCAAGCCCGATGCCGCCCGTGTGCGTGAACGCTACCAAGCCAAAATGAAAGGTTGCAACCTTATATGCAATGCACATTCATGACATTTAATATATCACATTAGGAGGACAACAAAGTAGGTTACCTCCGAACAGTCATAAGTTTGCACATTGACAAGTAAACACGCGAGGCATGATATGACAGGTAATTTCACTTGTAAAGCACATGGAGTTATATGAATATTAAATGGGCAGCCATGTAACGCATGTAGATCAAGTCATATAACTCATTTCGAAGTTCACGTAATCAAATAATAAAGTCATACAACATGCAACAGTGTTTACGTGGGACCGGGTACAAGAAAGGCCTACTTGTCAACATGTGATCATCGAAATCACATTTAGGGCTACAAGGGCAACTACGGGCAGCCTACTAATCATATAATTAAACACGATATCCATAGGATCAACACTTAGTGAGTTTTCCTAGTCATTAGGGTTTCAATTCATACTCACCCGTGCGATTAAGTCCTAAGTTGTCAAGTAATTAAACTCAAGCCATGCATCGATTAATTACAACACCATCAAGCATTCAAAACAGTTCACACAACATCCAAGTGCCACAATCCCAAGCATTTAATACAACAAGAGAAGTTACAATAATTTTCAAAGCGTATCACTAGGTGATAACCTCACTGCAATGGTCTGTATTCTCACAATCATTGAGATAATCAAACAATCTCCAATTCCATTGGACAAAATGTCAAATTAAAGCTTAAGGAGTGAACTAAATTCAGAAACAAACCTCGCATCATTTGGAGTTCGGGTTCAAGAGTTATAGCCAAAACCGTGCGACTACGCAAAACTGTCCAGATTTGTACACATTTCAATTCTTGTCATTTTTTAGGACCTTAGGTTCAGATTTAGCCTTAGACTATTTCTGACAAAAATGTCTAGAACCGAAAAATATAGCAGCACACAAAATTTCATATATTTTGGATATCATCTACTAAGTCAAAACTGGTTCGTTCTACAAGGACAGTGAATCTGTCAAAACCTGCTTCATTTTCCCAGATTTTTCAGATTTGGACACCTTTCAATGTTTTGCCATTTTGGGGACCTTAGAGTCAAAATTAGCTTTGGCCTATTTCTATGAAAACTTCTCAGAACTGGCAAAACTAGTCACTTACCAATTTTCACGCATTTTTAACATCATTTACCTGGTCAAAATCACTTCGTTCCAACAGAACAGAAAGCCGCCAAATACGCAATTTCACCTATCTTCACATTCTAGCTGAATATCTTGCTATGCATGTTTACAAAAGCTCATGTACACACATATATCACAATTACAGAGGTAATGATAGACATTTAAAGGCATGCATGTGGTTTTTGAAAGCTTTTCAAAGAAGTTTTAGCCCTTACCTTAGCAAGACAACAATGAAGATGCACAAGCTCTTGATGAAGCACAAGGTAGTCTTTTCTCCTTGCTTAGCTGAGAGACAACTTGAAATTCTCTAATTTCCTAGCTTAGTAACCATGTTCTTAGTATGTGCAAGTGGCTAGAACAAAAAGAAAAAGAAATAGGAGCTATTAAACCTACCTAAGCCGAAATGAACTTGCATGTGTGTCTTTTGCAATCTAGCTTGCTTGGTCAAGCTCCTTGGCAACTTGCATGTCTTGAAAAACCTTTGGATGATGAACTCAAGCTATGGAGAGTAGAATTTCAGCCAAGGCCGAGAGAGAGAGAGGGGAAATGAGAGAGTGAGCGAAAATGTGAGAAAGAGAAAATGTGAGAAAGAAAATGAAAGGCTTAGCATTTTGGTCGGCTATATGCTTCTACAATCTGATTTTTGTCTTGTCTTTTGAATATTATTTGAATTGTTGGTAGACAATGGTGATGTGGCCAAGATGGGTGGCTTAGTATTTAGCAAAATATGGCTTTGGTGCAAACAAATGGTATGACAATGTGAAGTCTTTGTCTAAGCATGCTTGGTTAAAATAATTTTTGTTCAAACTTTGCTCAAAGCCCTTGTTTTGGCCGACCCTATGAGCATCAAGATCTGAATTTTTTTGTTTGTTCAAGGCTTATTTTATTGTGTGTTTGGGAAGTGCAAAAGAATAAAGAATAAAGAATAAGAATGTCTAACTTTTTGTGAGATTTCGTCTTCTAGTGAGTTGACTTAGCATTTTAATATTAGTTAGTGGAATTTGTAGGATTAATTAATGATCTAGTACTTCGTGTAAGATGCTTTCTTGATTAGCGTGAGGGCACGCTTTCCTAGGTTTAGGGAACGGACTACGAGGTAAGGTACGAACTATGAGACGAATGCACGTTTCCCAAGTAAATGCACGTGACCCTAAATGTATGCACGTAATTCAATGCAATGCACACAAAACGAAACACAACTCTTAAACCTAGGTCAAGGCATGCAAATCTAGGTTAGGGCACACGAAACGAAGTATCGCACGCAAATCGAGGTCGGGCCTCACATCTGTCGCTCCGGTGCCTATAACTTTTGATCCGTAAGAAGTTACGCGATGCACAACATACCGTTAAAAATCTCTCCTAGAGCTCTACGACGCGGGCAGCAAGCCTGCTCGGCTGCTGTGAGGCTCGACCTCGATTTGCGTGCGATACCTCGTTTCGTGTGCCCTAACCTAGATTGGCATGCCTTGACCTAAGTTTAAGAGTCGTGTTTTATTTTGTGTGCCTTGCATTGAATTACGTGCATACATTTAGGATTGCGTGCATTTACTTGAAAAACGTGCATTCGTCTCGTAATTCGTGCCTTACCTCGTAGTGTGTGCCCTAGACCTAGGTAAGCTTGCCCACACGCTAATCGAGAAAGCATCTTACACGAAGCACTAGATAATTAATTAATCCTACAAACTCCACTAACTAATATTAAAATGCTAAGTCAACTCACTAGAAGACGAAATCTCACAAAAATCTAGACATTCTTATTCTCTATTCTTTATTCTTTTGCATATTCCAAGCACTCAATTAAATAATGCTCAAACAAGACAAAAAATTCAGAATTTTGATTGCCTTGGCCAACCACATGGAGCATTTGAACAAGCCTTGCATATTTCAAAATTATACCTAGACATTCTATGACAAGTTCATGACACAAAGCAAAAAAAAGAATGACTTAAAACCTTACCCAATGCACCCCATTCTCGACACACTCAAATTGCCCATGCTAGACAATTCAAATTATGCTCTTGAATACACAAAATCAGAATTTTCAAGGCCCTAGGCCGACACATGCATCAAAATTCCTCAAGCTTTTCATTCTTTCTCACATTCTCTCTTTCTTTCATTCTTTCTCTCATTTCTTCTCTCTCTCTCTCGGCCCTAGCTGCAATTATAGACTCCATAGCTTAAGCTCATAATCCAAAGGTTCTTCAAGACATGCAAGTTACTAAGGAACTCGACCAAGCAAGCTAGAATGCAAAAAGATACACATGCAAGCTTATAGAACCTTCATTTCGGCTTAGGAATTAGAGAATCTCAAGTTGTCTCTTGGCTAAGCAAGAAGAAAAGTCGATCTTGTGCTTCATCAAGAGTTTTGTGCATCATCATTGTTGTCTTGCTAAGGTGAGGGCTAAAACTCTCTTGAAAAGCTTTAAAAAACCACATGCATGCCTTTAAATATCTATTTTTACCTCTGTACTTATGATATATGTGTGTACATGAGCTTTTGTAAACATGCATGGCAAGATATTTGGCTAGAATGTGAAGATAGGTGAAATCGCATAAATGGACAGTCTTCTGACTTGTTGGAGCGAAGTGATTTTGACCAGGTAAATGATGTTGAAAATGCGTGAAAATTGGTAGGTGACTATTTTTTCCAGTTCTGAGAATATTTCATAGAAATAGGCCAAAGCTAATTTTGACTCTAAGGTCCCCAAAATGGAAAAACATCGAAAGGTGTCCAAATCTGGAAAATCTGGGAAAATGAAGCAGGTTTTGGCAGATTCACTATTCTTGTAGAACGAACCAGTTTAGACTTAGTAAATGAAATCTAAAATGCATGAAATTTGGTATACTGCTAGATTTTTCCATTCTGGACATTTTTGTCAGAAATGTACTAAGGCTAAATCTGACCCTAAGGTCCTAAAAAATGACAAGTATTGAAATGTATACAAATCTGGATAGTTTTGCGTAGTCGCACGGTTTTGGCTATAACTCTTGAACCCGAACTCCAAATGATGCGAGGTTTGTTTCTGGATTTAGTTCACTCCTTAAGATTTAATTTGAAATTTTGTTCACTGGAATTGGAGATTTTTTGCTTGTCTCAATGATTGTGAGAAAACAGACCATTGCAGTGAGGTTTTCATCTAGTGATTTGCTTTGAAAATTATTGTAACTTCTCTTGTTGTATTAAATGATTGGGATTGTGGCACTTGGATGTTGTGTGGACTGTTTTGAATGCTTGAGGGTGTTTCAATTAGTCGATGCATGGCTTGAGTTTAATTACATGTCAACTTAGGGCTTAATCGCACGGGTGAGCATGAATTGAAACCCTAATGACTAGGAAAACTCGCTAAGTGTTGATCTTATGGATATCGTGTTTAATTATATGATTAGTAGGCTGCCCGTAGTTGCCTTTATAGCCTTAAATGTGATTCCAATAATTACTCGTTGACAAGTAGACCTTTCTTGCACCTGGTCCCACGTAAACGTCGTTGCATGTTGTATGACCTTATTATTTGATTACGTGAACTTCGAAATGAGTTATATGACTTGATTTACATGCGTTACATAGCTGCCCGTTTAATATTCATATAACTCCATGTGCTTTACAAGTGAAATTGTCTGTCATATCGTGCCTCGCGTGTTTACTTGTCAATGTGCAATCCTATGACTGCTCGGAGGCAACCTACTTTGTTGTCCTCCTAATGTGATATATTAAATGTTATAAATGTGCATTGCATACAAGGTTGCAACCTTTCATTCTGGTATGGTAGCGTTCACGCACACCGGGTGGCATCGGGCTTGCCAGTGTAATCGTGACTACCATTGTCCAATTCCCTCTCTCGCTTGGGGGCTAGACTTCCTCGGAGAGTTGGGTCGTAGGATTTCGGGGTACATCCGGAGTACACCCATTTGGGGTGATAAGTGGAAGATTTGAAGTCGGCCGCAACAACAGATACTGGAAGTAAACTGAAAGCAACAGTTCAATGTATCATTTTCACTATGTGTATAAGTACTCTCGCTTGGTTCCTAGAGGACCTCGGGGAGGAAAGACGGGTAATTGTGTTCTTTTACTTTTATATTACATTATGTACTTACTTGTGATATATGTCATGTTTGCAAAAAGTGTTTTCATAAGTTGAACCGGAAAAAGAGTTTCAAAACTTATTTCTCGTTCCCCCTCGCTGAGTTTATAAGGACTCACCCTCTTTTATCATCTTAGGTGAAGAAGACTAGGAACAGGTACCCGAGGACAACGTGCCTTTTGATGATTCCTTTGAATGATTGCTTGCCCTACGTGCCTTACTTGACTATGGCCATTTTGTAAACGATATGTTGCTTGAAGACTATTTTTTATGTTGCTTGTTGTTGTATTGTAAATGACCCCCGTCGTAATTTAGGGTCTAATTTTGACTTGTGATCATAACTAGATAGACACTCTTATGGTCGTTTTTGCTATCGCTACTGGCTAGTATCTATCACAGGCTTATGAAGTATCAGGTAAAGGATTAAGTAAAATGAATCTATCCAATCTTAAGCAGGTACTCATTGGTAGGCTAAGATCAACAAGTACTTTTGTAACAAGGATTAACAAATAAACGAGACAGAGTTATCATGCTAGGTTGTTAATCAAACGAGACTTCGAGATAACTATTAGGTGTTTCAACTGGTGATAAATAGTAACCTTAGTTGGAAATGAATTTGAGATTGAAAGTTTTGAGGCCTTTAGAAAATTGGGTCAAACTAAAGAGCCCAATTACAACCGTTATGCTGCCGATTTTCCCGAGAATTTGTGGAGTTTAGACTAAACGTTAAGTACTAAACCTTCATGAACGATTAAGTACGTGAAATGACTTGAATGTTTAGCTCACACCCTAGTCTAACATCTATAGGTCGGGTTGGGGCGTGACAGCTGCACCTGTTTTCGGAGCCCAAAATCAAACTTTTTCATTAGTTTTGGGAAACTTTTCTTCTTTTGCGCTGTTTTTTCATCTCGGATCGTACGTCGTGAGCCACGAAAAAGATGACAACCTAATCCATCACATTTTTGTTACCGAATACCATGGTACCTTGAGCAAGAAAATTTCACTTCATGTAGAGGCTGGGCCCGCAAACCGAGGGCATGGGGCTTGGGACCAGGTCCTCGTCGCTCTGGTGCCCATAACTTTTGATCCGTAAGGAGTCACGTGGTGCACAACATACCATTGGAAAGAACTCCAAGAGCTCTACGAAGGGGGCAGCAAGCCTGCCCAGCTGCGACTATTTTTGGAGCCCAAAATTGAATGGTTTCATCAGTTTTGGTACACTTTTCTTCTTTTACGCTGTTTTTTCTTCCCTGATCGTACGTCGTGAGACGCGAAAAGGACGACAACCTAATCCATCACATTTCTATTACCGAATCCCATGGCACCATGGGCAAAACAACTTCACTTCACGTAGAGGCTGGGCCTGCAAACCGAGGGCGTGGGGCTTGTGACCAGGTATCCGTCGCTCCAGTGCCCATAACTTTTGATCCGTAAGGAGTTACGCGGCGCACAACATACCGTTGGAAAGCTCTCCGACAGCTCTACGACAGGGGCAGCAAGCCTGCTCGGCTATGCCTATTTTCGTAGGCCAAAATCCAACATTTTCATCAGTTTCGCGACACTTTTCATCTTTTGCACTGTTTTTTCGTCTCGGATCGTACATCGTGAGCCATGAAAAGGACGACAACCTAATCCATCACATTTCTATTACCGAATCGCACAGCACCTTGGGCACGACAACTTCGCTTCATAGAGAGGCTGGGCCCGCAAACCGAGGGCATGGGGCTTAGGACCAGGCATCCGTCGCTCTGGTTCCCATAACTTTTTATCCGTAAGGAGTTACGTGGCGCACAATATACCGTTGAAAATCACTCCAAGAGCTCTGCGACGGGGGCAGCAAGCCTGCTCGTCTACGCCTTTTTTTGGAGCCCAAAATAAAACGTTTTCATATGTTTCGGGACACTTTTCTTCTTTTGCGCTGTTTTTGGTCCCGGATCGTACGTCGTGAGCCGCGAAAAGGACGACAACCTAATCCATCACATTTCTATTTCTGAATCCCATGGCATCTTGGGCAAGACAATTGCACTTCACGTAGAGGCTGGGCCCGCAAACCGAGGGCGTGGGCCTTGGGCCCTGGTCTCTTTGCTCTGGTGCCCATAACTTTTGATCCGTAAGGAGTTACGTGGCGCACAATATACCATTGGAAAGCACTCCAAGAGCTCTACGAAGGGGGTAGCGAGCCTGTTCAACTGCGACTATTTTTGGAGCCCAAAATCGAACGTTTTCATCAGTTTTGGGACAATTTTCTTCTTTTACACTACTTTTTCTTCCCGGATCGTACATCGTGAGACGCGAAAAGGATGACAACCTAATCCATCACATTTCTATTACCGAATCCCATGGTACCTTGGGCAAGACAACTTCACTTCACGTAGAGGCTGGGCCCGGAAACCGAGGGCGTGGGTCTTGTGACCAGGTATCCGTCGCTCTGGTGCCCATAACTTTTGATCCTTAAGGAGTTACGTGGTACACAGTATACCGTTTGAAAGCTCTCCGAGAGAAATATGACGAGGGAAGCAAGCCTGCTTGGCTATGCTTGTTTTTGAAGCCCAAAATCCAACGTTTTTATCAGTTTCGAAATACTTTTCTTCTTTTGCGCAATTTTTCAGTCCCGGATTGTATGTCGTGAGTCGGGAAAAGGACGACAACCTAATCCATCATATTTCTATTACCGAATCCCACGGCACCTTGGGCTAGAAAACTTTGCTTCACGGAGAGACTGGGCCTGCAAGCAGAGGGCGTGGGGCTAGGGCCCTGGTCTTTGTCGCTCCGGTTCCCATATCTTTTTTATCTATAAGGAGTTACGTGGCGCACAGCATACCGTTGGAAAGCACTCCAAGAGCTCTATGGCGGAGGCATCAAGCCTGCTTGTCAGCGCCAATTTTTTAAGCCCAAAATCGAATATTTTCATCAGTTTGGGGACATTTTTCTTCTTTTACGCTGTTTTTTCGTCCCGGATCGTACATTGTGAGCCGCGAAATGGACGACTATCTAATCCATCATATTTCTATTACCGAATCCCATGACACCTTGGGCAAGACAACTTCACTTCATGTAGAGGCTGGGCTCGCAAACCGACGGCGTGGGGCTTGTGTACAGGTATCTGTCGCTCCGGTGCCCATAACTTTTGATCCGTAAAGAGTTACGCGGCGCACATCATACCTTTGGAAAGCTCTCTGAGAGCTCTACGATGGGGTCAACAAGCCTGCTGGGCTGCACCTATTTTCAGATTCCAAAATCAAACATTTTTATCAGTTTTGGGATATTTTTCTTCTTTTGAGCTATTTTTCCATCCCGGATCGTACGTCGTTAGCCGTGAAAAGGACGACAACCTAATCCATCACATTTCTATTACCGAATCCCATGGCACCTTGGGCAAGACAACTTCACTTCACGTAGATGCTGGGCCCGCAAACCGAGGGCTTGGGGCTTAGGACCAGGTTTTCGTCGCTCCGGTGCCCATAACTTTTTATCTGTAAGGAGTTATGTGGCGCACAACATACTGTTGGAAAGCACTGTAAGAGCTTTATGACGGGGGCAGCAAGCCTGCTCTTCTGCGCCTATTTTTGGAGCCCAAAATTGAACATTTTCATTAGTTTTGGGACAGTTTTCTTATTTTATGCTATTTTTTTTATCTCAGATCGTACGTCGTGAGACGCAAAAAGGACGACAACCTAATCTATCACATTTCTATTATTGAATCCCATGGCACCTTGGGCAAGACAATTCGTTTCACGTAGAGGCTGGGCCCGCAAACCGAGGACGTGGGGCTTGGGACCAGGTCTCCATCGCTCTAGTACCCATAACTTTTGATCCGTAAGGAGTTACGCAGCGCACATCATACCATTGGAAAGCTCTTCGAGAGCTCTACGACGTGGGCAGCAAACGTACTTAGCTGTGCCTTTTTGGGAGTGTAAAATCAAACATTTTTATCAGTTTCGGGACACTTTTCTTTTTTACACTATTTTTTTGTCCCGGATCGTACGTCGTGAGCCTCGAAAAGGACAACAACTTAATCCATCACATTTCTATTACCGAATCCCATGGCACCTTGGCCAAGCTAGCTTTGCTTCACAGAGAGGTTGGTCCTGCAAACCGAGGGCGTGGGGCTTGGGACCAGGTTTCAATCGCTCCTGTGCCAATAACTTTTTATCCGTAAGGAGTTACGTGGGGCACAGCATACCGTTGGAAAGCACTCCAAGAGCTCTACGACGGGGGTAGCAAGCTTGCTTGTCTGCATCTATTTTCAGAGCCCAAATCGAACATTTTCATCAGTTTTGGGATACTTTTCTTCTTTTGCGCTATTTTTCCGTCCCTAATCGTACGTCGTGAGCCGCGAAAAGGATGACAACCTAATTCATCAAATTTCTATTACCGAATCCCATGGCACCTTGGGCAAGACAACTTCACTTCATGTAGAGGATGGGCCTGCAAACCGAGGGCATGGGGCTTGTGACCATGTATCCGTCGCTCTGCTCCCCATAACTTTTGAACCGTAAGGAGTTACGCGGCGCACAGCATACCGTTGAAAAGTTCCCCGAGAGCTCTATGACGGGGGCAGTAAGCCTGCTTTGCAGTGCCTATTTTTGGTGCCCAAAATTGAACATTTTAATCAGTTTCGGGATACTTTTTTTCTTTTGCGTTATTTTTCCGTCCCTAATCGTACGTCGTGGGCCCCGAAAAAGACCACAACCTAATCCACCAAATTTCTATTTCTGAATCCCCTGGCACCTTGGGCAAGACAACTTCGCTTCACGTGGAGGCTGGGCCCACAAACCAAGGGCGTGGGGCTTGGGACCAGGTCTTCGTCGCTCCGGTGCCAATAACTTTTGATTTGTAAGGCGTTACGCGGCACACAGCATACCGTTGGAAAGCTCTCCGAGTGCTCTACGACGTGGGTAGCAAGCCTGCTCGGCTATGCCTGTTTTCAGAGCCTAAAATTGAACATTTTTATCAGTTTCGGGACACTTTTCTTCTTTTGTGATTTTTTTTCGTCCTAGATCGTAAGTCGTGATCCGCGATGAGGACGACAACCGAATCCATCACATTACTATTACCGAATCCCACGCCACCTTGGGCAAGACAACTTCACTTCACGGAGAGGCTGGGCCTGTGAACCGAGGGCGTGGGGCTTGGGACCAGGTCTCCGTCGCTCCTTTGCCATTACTTTTAATCCGTAAGGAGTTACGCGGCGCACAGCCTACCGTTGGAAAGCTCTTCGAGAGTTCTACGATGTGGGCAGCAAGCCTGCTCAGCTGTGCATGTTTTCGGAGCCCAAAATCAAACATTTTCATTAGTTTATGGACATTTTTTCTTTTTTTGCGCTGTTTTTTAATCCTGGATCGTACGTCTTGATCCGCAAAAAGGACAACAACCTAATCCATCACATTTCTATGACCGAATCCCACGGTAACTTGGGCAAGACAACTTCGCTTCACGGAGAGGCTGAGCCCGCAAACCGAGGGCGTGGGGCTTGGGACCAGGTCTCCGTCGCTCCGGTGCCCATAACTTTTGATCTGCAAGGAGTTACGCGGCGCACAGCATTCCGTTGGAAAGTACTTTGAGAGCTCTATGACGGGGGCAGCAAGCTAGCTTGGCTGTGCCTATTTTCGGAGCCCAAAATCCAACATTTTCATCAGTTTCGGGACACTTTTATTCTTTCGCGTTGTTTTTTAGTTCCGGAACGTACATCGTGAGCTGCGAAAAGGACCACATCCTAATCCATCACATTTCTATTACCGAATTCTACGGTACCTTGGGCAAGATAACTCCGCTTCACGGAGAGGCTGGGCCACAAACCAAGGGCGTGGGGCTTGGGACCAGGTCTCCGTCACTCCGTTGCCCATAACTTTTTATCTGTAAGGAGTTACGTGGCGCACAACATACCGTTGGAAAGCACTCCAAGAGCTCTACGATGGGGGTAGCAAGCCTGCTCGTCTGCGCCTGTTTTTTGAAGAATAAAATCGAATGTTTTAATCAATTTTGGGACACTTTTCTTCTTTTACGCTGTTTTTCTTTCCCGGATCGTACGTCGTGAGCCGCGAAAGGATGACAACCTAATCCCTCATATTTCTATTACCAAATCCCACGACACCTTGGGCCAGACAGCTTCACTTCACGTAGAGGTTGGGTCTGCAAATCGACGGCATGGGGCTTGTGACCAAGTATCTGTCGCTCCAGTGCCCATAACTTTTGATCCGTAAGGAGTTACGCGACGCACAGTATACCGTTGGAAATCTCTCCGAGAGCTCTACGACGGGGGTAGTAAGCCTGCTCGGCTGCACCTATTTTTAGAGCCCAAAATTGAACTTTTTCATCAGTTTCGGGAAACTTTTCTTCTTTTGCATTGTTTTTTCGTCTCGGATAGTACGTCGTGAGCCGCGAAAAGGACAGGTTTGGGAGCCCAAAACCGAATGTTTTCATCAGTTTTGGGAAACTTTTCTTCTTTTGCACTGTTTTTCGGTCCCGAATCGTACGTCGTGAGCCGCGAAAAGGACGACAACCTAACCATCACATTTCTATTACCGAATCCCATGGCACCTTGGGCAAGACAACTTCTCTTCACGTAGAGGCTGGGCCCGCAAACCGAGGGCGTGGGGCTTGGGCCTAGGTCTCCGTCGCTCCGGTGCTCATAACTTTTGATCCGTAAGGAGTTACATGGTGCACATCATACCGTTGGAAAGCACTCCAAGAGCTCTATGAAGCGGGCAGCAATCTTGCTCGGCTGCGACTATTTTCGGAGCCCAAAATCAAACGTTTTCATCAGTTTTAGGACAGTTTTCTTCTTTTACGCTGTTTTTCCATCCCGAATCATACGTCGTGAGCCGCAAAAAGGACGACAACCTAATCCATCACATATCTATTACCGAATCCCATGGCACATTAGGTAAGACAACTTCATTTCACGTAGAGGTTGGGCCCGCAAACCGAGGGCGTGGAGCTTGCGACCAGGTATCTATCGCTCCAGTGCCCATAACTTTTGATCCGTAAGGAGTTACGTGGCACACAGTATGCCGTTTGAAAGCTCTCCGAGAGCTCTACGACGTAGGCAGCAAGCCTGCTCGGCTGTGCCTATTTTCGAAGCCCAAATTTGAACATTTTCATCAGTTTTGGGAAAATTTTCTTTTTTGCAATGTTTTTCCTTCCCGGATCGTACGTCGTGAGCCGCGAAAAAGACGACAACCTAATCCATCACATTTTTATTACCGAATCCCACGGCACCTTGGGCTAGACAACTTCGCTTCACGGAGAGGCTGGGCCCGTAAACCGACGGCGTGGGGCTTGTGACCAGGTTTCTGTCGCTCTAGTGCCCATAACTTTTTATTCGTAACGAGTTACGTGGCGCACAGCATACCGTTGGAAAGCTATCCGAGAGCTCCACGATGGGGGCAGCAAGCCTGCTCGTCTACGCCTATATTCGGAGCCTAAAATTGAACGTTTTCATTAGTTTTAGGACATTTTTCTTCCTTTACACTATTTTTCCGTCCCGGATCGTACGTTGTGAGCCGCGAAATAGATGACAATCTATTCCATCATATTTCTATTACCGAATCCCACGACACCTTGGGCAAGACAACTTCACTTATCACAAAAAAAAGTTCTGATATATCTAGAAAAATCAAAACATGTAGAGGCTGGGCCCGCAAACCGACAGCATGGGGCTTGTGACCAGGTATCTGTCGCTCCGGTGCCCATAACTTTTGATCCGTAAAGATTTACGAGGAGCACAATATAGTGTTGGAAAGCTCTCCGAGAGCTCTACGACGGGGGCAGCAAGCTTGCTCGGCTGCACCTATTTTCGGAATCCAAAATGGAACATTTTCATCAGTTTCGGGACACTTTTCCTCTTTTGCGCTGTTTTTTCATCCCAGATCGTACGTCGTTAGCCACGAAAAGGACGACAGCCAAATCCATCACATTTCTATTACCAAATCCCATGGCACTTCGGGCAAGAAAACTTCACTTCACATAGAGGCTGGTCTCGCAAACCGAGGGCGTGGGGCTTGGGAAAAGGTCTTCGTCGCTCTGGTGCCCGTGACTTTTGATCCGTAAGGATTTACGTGGCGCACAGCATACCGTTGGAAACCACTCCAGGAGCTCTACGAATGGGGCAGCAAGCCTGCTCGGCCACAACTATTTTCGGAGCCCAAAATCGAACGTTTTCATCAGTTTTGGGACACTTTTCTTCTTTTACGGAGTTTTTTTTTCCCGGATAATATGTCGTGAGACGCGAAAAAGACGACAACCTAATCCATGACATTTCTATTACCGAATCCCATGGCACCTTGGGCAAGACAACTTCACTTCACGTAGAGGCTGGGCCTGCAAACTGAGGGCGTGGGGCTTGTGACCAGATATCTGCCGCTCCGGTGTACATAACTTTTGATCCATAAGGAGTTACACGGTGCACAACATACCGTTTGAAAGCTTTCCGAGAGCTCTACAACGAGGTCAGCAAGCCTACTTGGCTGTGCCTATTTTCGGAGCCCAAAATCGAACATTTTCATCAGTTTTGGACACTTTTCTACTTTTGCGTTGTTTTTCCATCCCGAATCGTACGTCGTTAGCCACGAAAAGGACGACAGCCAAATCCACCACATTTCTATTACCGAATCCCATAGCACCTTGGGCAAGACAACTTCACTTCACATAGAGGCTGGTCCCGCAAACCGAGGGCGTGGGGCTTGGGAAAAGGTCTTCGTTGCTCCGGTGCCCGTAACTTTTGATCCGTAAGGAGTTACGTGGCGCACAGCATACCGTTGGAAACCACTCCAAGAGCTCTATGAAGGGGGCAGCAAGCCTGCTCGGCCACGACTATTTTCGGAGCCCAAAATCGAACGTTTTCATGAGTTTTGGGATACTTTTCTTCTTTTACGGAGTTTTTTTGTCCCGGATCGTATGTCGTGAGACGCGAAAAGGACGACAACCTAATCCATGACAGTTCTATTACCGAATCCCATGGCACCTTGGGCAAGACAACTTCACTTCACGTAGAGGCTGGGCCTGCAAATTGAGGGCGTGGGGCTTGTGACCAGATATCTGCCGCTCCGGTGTACATAACTTTTGATCCATAAGGAGTTACACGGTGCACAACATACCGTTTGAAAGCTTTCCAAGAGCTCTACAACGAGGTCAGCAAGCCTACTTGGCTGTGCCTATTTTCGGAGCCCAAAATCGAACATTTTCATCAGTTTTGGGCACTTTTCTACTTTTGCGTTGTTTTTCCATCCCGGATCGTACGTCGTGGGCCTCGAAAAGGATGACAACCTAATCCATCACATTTCTATTACCGAACCCATGGCACCTTGTGCAAGACAACTTCGCTTCACGTAGAGGCTGGGCCCACAAACTGAGGGCGTGGGGCTTGGGACCAGGTCTCCGTCGCTCCGGTGCCCATAACTTTTTATTCGTAAGGAATTACGTGCCGCACAGTATACCGTTGGAAAGTACTCCAAGAGCTCTACGACGGGGGCAGCAAGCTTTCTCGTTTGTACCTATTTTAGGAGCCAAAAGTCAAACATTTTCATCAGTTTGGGGATACTTTTCTTATTTTGCGCTGTTTTTTCGTCCCGTATCGTACGTCCTGAGCCGCGAGAAGGACGACAACCTAATCCATCACATTTCTATTACCGAATCCCACGGTAGCTTGGGCAAGACAACTTCGATTCATGTAGAAGATGGGCCTAAAAATCGAGGGCGTGGGGCTTGGGACCTGGTCTCCGTTGCTCCAGTGCCCATAACTTTTGATCTGTAAGGAGTTACGCGATGAACAACATACCGTTTGAAAGCTCTCCGAGAGCCCTACGACGAGGGCAGCAAGCCTGCTCGTCTGCGCCTATTTTCGGAGCCCAAAATTAAACGTTTTCATCAGTTTCTGGACACTTTTCTTCTTTTACTCTATTTTTTCATCCCGGTTCGTACATCGTAAGCCGCGAAATGGACGACAACCTAATCCATCATATTTCTATTACCGAATCCCATGACACCTTGGGCAAGAGAACTTCACTTCACGTAGAGGCTTGGCCCACAAACCGATGGCATGGGGCTTGTGACCAGGTATCTGTCGCTCCAGTGCCCATAACTTTTGATCCGTAAGGAGTTAGGCGTCGCACAGCATACCGTTAGAAAGCTCTCTGAGCGTTCTACAACAACAGTAGCAAGCCTGCTCGGGTGCGCCTGTTTTCGGAACCCAAAATCGAACATTTTCATTAGTTTTGGAACACTTTTATTCCTTTGCGCTGTTTTTTTTATCCCAGATCGTACGTCGTGAGCCACAAAAAGCACGACTACCTAATCCATCACATTTCTATTACCGAAACCCATGGCACCTTGGGCAAGACAACTTCGCTTTGCGTAAAGGCTGGGCCCGCAAACTGAGGGCGTGGAGCTTGGGACCAGGTGTCCGTCACTCTGGTGCCCATAACTTTTGATCCGTAAGGAGTTAGGCGGCGCACAGCATACCGTTGGAAAGCTCTCTGAGCGCTCTACGACTAGAGCAGCAAGCCTGCTTGGTTGCACCTATTTTCGGAGCCCAAAATCAAACGATTTCATTAGTTTTGGGACACTTTTCTTCTTGTGCGCTATTTTTTTATCCCGGATCGTATGTTGTGAGCCACAAAAATCATGACAACCTAATCCATCATATTTCTATTACCGAATCCCATGGCACCTTGGGCAAGACAACTTCTTTTCACGTAGAGGCTGGTCCCTCAAACCGAGGGCGTGGGGCTTGGGCCTAGGTCTCCGTCGCTCCGGTGCCCATAACTTTTGATCCGTAAGGTGTTACATGGTGCACAACATACCGTTGGAAATCACTCCAAGAGCTCTACGAAGCGGGAGCAATCCTGCTCTGCTGCGACTATTTTCAGAGCCCAAAATCAAACATTTTCATCAGTTTTAGGATAGTTTTCTTTTTTTGCGCTGTTTTTCTATCCCGAATCATACGTCGTGAGCCGCAAAAAGGACAACAACCTAATCCATCACATATCTATTACCGAATCCCATGGCACCTTAGGCAAGACAACTTCACTTCACGTAGAGGCTGGGCCCGCAAACCGAGGGCGTGGAGCTTGCGACCAGTTATCCGTCGCTCCGGTGCCCATAACATTTGATCCGTAAGGAGTTACATGGCACACAGTATGATGTTTGAAAGCTTTCTGAGAGCTCTACGACGTAGGCAGCAAGCCTGCTCAGCTGTGCCTATTTTCGAAGCCCAAAATTGAACATTTTCATCAGTTTTGGGATAATTTTCTTTTTTGCAATGTTTTTCCTTCCCGGATCGTACGTTGTGAGCCGCAAAAAAGACGACAACCTAATCCATCACATTTCTATTACCAAATCCCACGGCACCTTGGGCTAGACAACTTTGCTTCACGGAGAGGCTGGGCCCGTAAACCGACGGCGTGGGGCTTGTGACCAGGTTTCCGTCGCTCCAGTGCCCATAACTTTTTATCCGTAAGGAGTTACGTGGCGCACAGCATACCGTTGGAAAGCTCTCCGAGAGCTCAACGATGGGGGCAGCAAGCCTGCTCGTCTGCGCCTATATTCGGAGCCCAAAATTGAACGTTTTCATTAGTTTTGGGACACTTTTCTTCCTTTACAATATTTTTCCATCCCGGATCGTACGTTGTGACCTGCGAAATGGACGAAAATCTATTCCATCATATTTCTATTACCGAATTCCATGACACCTTGGGCAAGACAACTTCACTTCATGTAAAGGCTGGGCCCGCAAACCGACGGCATGGGGCTTGTGACCAGGTATCTGTCTCTCCGTTGCCCATAACTTTTGATCCGTAAAGATTTACGAGGTGCACAACATAGTGTTGGAAAGCTCTCCGAGAGCTCTATGACTGGGGCAGCAAGCTTGCTTGGCTGTACCTATTTTCGGAATCCAAAATTGAACATTTTCATCAGTTTCGGGACACTTTTCCTCTTTTGCACTGTTTTTTCATCACAGATCGTACGTCGTTTGCCACGAAAATGACGACAGCCAAATCCATCACATTTCTATTACCGAAACCCATGGCATTTTGGGCAAGATAACTTCACTTCACATAGAGGCTGGTCCCGCAAACCGAGGGCGTGGGGCTTGGGAAAAGGTCTTCGTCGCTCCGGTGCCCGTAACTTTTGATCCGTAAGGATTTACGTGGCGCACAGCATACCGTTGGAAACCACTCCAAGAGCTCTACGAAGGGGGCAGCAAGCCTGCTTCGCCACGACTATTTTCGGAGCCCAAAATCGAACGTTTTCATCAGTTTTGGGACACTTTTCTTCTTTTACGGAGTGTTTTTGTCCCGGATCGTATGTTGTGAGACGCCAAAGGGATGACAACCTAATCCATGACATTTCTATTACCGAATCCCATGGCACCTTGGGCTAGAAAACTTCACTTCACGTAGAGGCTGGGCCTGCAAACCGAGGGCGTGGGGCTTGTGACCAGATATCTGCCACTCCGGTTTACATAACTTTTGATCCATAAGGAGTTACACGGCGCACAACATACCGTTTGAAAGCTTTCCGAGAGCTCTACAATGGGGTCAGCAAGCCTACTTGGCTGTGCCTATTTTCGGAGCCCACAATCGAACATTTTAATCAGTTTTGGACACTTTTCAACTTTTGCGTTGTTTTTTCATCCCGGATCGTACGTCGTGGGCCGCGAAAAGGACGACAACGTAATCCATCACATTTTTATTACCAAACCCATGGCACCTTGCGCAAGACTACTTCGTTTCATGTAGAGGCTGGGCCCACAAACCGAGGGCGTGGGGCTTGGGACCAGGTCTCCGTCGTTCCGGTGCCCATAACTTTTTATCCGTAAGGAGTTACATGCCGCACAGTATACTGTTGGAAAGTACTCCAAGAGCTCTACGACGGGGAAAGCAAGCTTTCTCGTTTGTACCTATTTTCAGAGCCAAAAGTCAAACATTTTCATCAGTTTGGGGATACTTTTCTTATTTTGCGCCGTTTTTCCATCCCATATCGTACGTCATGAGCCTCGAAAAGGAGGACAACCTAATCCATCACATTTCTATTACCGAATCCGACGGTAGCTTGGGCAAGACAACTTCGATTCATGTAGAGTTTGGGCCTAAAAATCGAGGGCGTGGGGCTTGGGACCAGGTCTCTGTCGCTCCGGTGCCCATAACTTTTGATCTGTAAGGAGTTACGCGGCGAACAACATACCGTTTGAAAGCTCTCCAAGAGCTCTACGACGAGGGCAGCAAGCCTGCTTATCTGCGCCTATTTTCGGAGCCCAAAATTGAACGTTTTCATCCATTTCTGGACACTTTTATTCTTTTACTCTATTTTTTTATCCCAGTTCGTACATCGTAAGCCGCAAAATGGACAACAACCTAATCCATCATATTTCTATTACCGAATCCCACGACACCTTGGGCAAGAGAACTTCACTTCACGTAGAGGCTTGGCCCACAAACCGATGGCATAGGGCTTGTGACCAGGTATCTGTCGCTCCAGTGCCCATAACTTTTGATCCATAAGGAGTTAGGCGACGCACAGCATACCGTTGGAAAGCTCTCTGAGCGTTCTACAACAAGGGTAGCAAGCCTGCTCGGGTGCGCCTGGTTTCGGAGCCCAAAATCGAACGTTTTCATTAGTTTTGGGACACTTTTCTTCCTTTACGCTATTTTTTCGTCCCGGATCGTACATCATGAGCCGCGAAATGGACGACACTCTATTCCATCATATTTCTATTACCGAATCCCATGACACATTGGGCAGGACAACTTCACTTCATGTAGAGGCTGGGCCCGCAAACCGACGGCGTGGGGCTTGTGACCAGGTATCTGTCGCTCTGGTGCCCATAACTTTTGATCCGTAAAGATTTACGAGGCGCACAACATAGTGTTGGAAAGCTCTCCGAGAGCTCTACGACGGGGGCAGCAAGCTTGCTCGGCTGCACCTATTTTCGGAATCCAAAATGGAACATTTTCATCAGTTTTGGGACACTTTTTCTCTTTTGCGCTGTTTTTTAATCCCAGATCGTACGTCGTTAGCCACGAAAAGGAAGACAGCCAAATCCATCACATTTCTATTACCGAATCCCATAGCACCTTGGGCAAGACAACTTCACTTCACATAGAGGCTGGTCCCGCAAACCGAGGGCGTGGGGCTTGGGAAAAGGTCTTCGTCGCTTCGGTGCCCATAGCTTTTGATCCGTAAGGAGTTACGTGGCGCACAGCATACCGTTGGAAACCACTCCAAGAGATCTACGAAGGGGGCAGCAAGGCTGCTCAGCCACGACTATTTTCGGAGCCCAAAATCGAACATTTTCATCAGTTTTGGGACACTTTTCTTCTTTTACGGAGTTTTTTCGTCCCAGATCGTATGTCGTGAGATGCGAAAAGGACGACAACTTAATCCATGACATTTCTATTACCGAATCATATGGCACCTTGGGCAAGACAACTTCACTTCACGTAGAGGCTGGGCCTGCAAACCGGGGGCATGGGGCTTGTGACCAAATATCTGCCACTCCGGTGTACATAACTTTTGATCTTTAAGGAGTTACACGGCGCACAGCATACCGTTTGAAAGCTCTCCGAGAGCTCTACGACGGGGTCAGCAAGCCTGCTTGGATGTGCCTATTTTCGGAGCCCAAAATTGAACATTTTCATCAGTTTTGGACACTTTTCTACTTTTGCGTTGTTTTTCCATCCCGGATCGTACGTCGTGGGCCGCGAAAAGGATAACAACCTAATCCATCACATTTCTATTACCGAACCCATGGCACCTTGCACAAAACAACTTCGCTTCACGTAAAGGCTGGGCCCACAAACCGACGGCATGGGGCTTGGGACCAGGTCTCCGTCGCTCCGGTGCCCATAACTTTTTATCCGTAAGGAGTTACGTGCCGCACAGCATACCGTTGGAAAGTACTCCAAGAGCTCTACGACGGGAGCAGCAAGCTTTCTCATTTGTACCTATTTTCGGAGCCAAAAGTCAAACATTTTCATCAGTTTGGGGATACTTTTCTTATTTTGCGCTGTTTTTCCATCCCGTATCGTACGTCATGAGCCGCGAAAAGGACGACAACCTAATCCATCACATTTCTATTACCGAATCCCACGGTAGCTTGGGCAAGACAACTTCGATTCATGTAGAGGATGGGCCTAAAAATCGAGGGCGTGGGGCTTGGGACCAGGTCTCCGTCGCTCCGGTGCCCATAACTTTTGTTCTGCAAGGAGTTACGCGGCGAACAACATACCATTTGAAAGCTTTCCGATAGCTCTACGACGAGGGCAGCAAGCCTGCTCGTCTGTGCCTATTTTCGGAGCCCAAAATTAAACGTTTTCATCAGTTTCTGGACACTTTTCTTCTTTTACTCTTATTTTTCATCCCGGTTCGTACATCGTAAGCCGCAAAATGGACGACAACCTAATCCATCATATTTCTATTACTGAATCCCACGACACCTTGTCAAGAGAACTTCACTTCATGTAGAAGCTTGGCCCACAAACCGATGGCATGGGGCTTGTGACCATGTATCTGTCGCTCCAGTGCCTATAACTTTTGATCCGTAACGAGTTAAGCGTCGCACAGCATACCGTTGGAAAGCTCTCTGAGCGTTCTACAACAAGGGTAGCAAGCCTGCTCGGGTGCGCCTGTTTTCGAAGCCCAAAATTGAACATTTTCATTAGTTTGGGAACACTTTTCTTCTTTTGCGCTGTTTTTTTATCCCAGACCGTACGTCGTGAGCCACAAAAAGCACGACTACCTAATCCATCACATTTCTATTACCGAATCTCATGGAACCCTGGGCAAGACAACTTCGCTTCACGTAAAGGCTGGGCCCGCAAACAGAGGGCGTGGAGCTTGGGACCAGGTCTCCGTCACTCTAGTGCCCATAACTTTTGATCTGTAAGGAGTTAGGCAGCGCACAGCATACCGTTGGATAGCTCTTTGAGCGCTCTACGACTAGGGTAGCAAGCCTGCTTGGTTGCGCCTATTTTCGGAGCCCAAAATCAAACGATTTCATTAGTTTTGGGACACTTTTCTTCTTGTGCGCTATTTTTTTATCCCGGATCGTACGTCGTGAGCCACAAAAATCATGACAACCTAATCCATCATATTTCTATTACCGAATCCCATGGCACTTTAGGCCAGACAACTTCTCTTCACGTAGAGGCTAGGCCCGCAAACCGAGGGCGTGGGGCTTGGGCCTAGGTCTCCGTCGCTCCGGTGCCCATAACTTTTGATCAGTAAGGAGTTACATGGTGCACAGCATACCGTTGGAAAGCACTCCAAGAACTCTACGAAGCGGGCAGCAATCCTGCTTGGCTGCGACTATTTTTGGAGCCCAAAATCAAACGTTTTGATCAGTTTTAGGACAGTTTTCTTCTTTTGCGCTGTTTTTCCATCTCGAATCATACGTCATGAGCCGCAAAAAAGGAAGACAACCTAATCCATCACATATCTATTACCGAATCCCATGGCACCTTAGGCAAGACAACTTCACATCACGTAGAGGCTGGGCCCGCAAACCGAGGGCGTGGAGCTTGCGACCAGGTATCCGTCGCTCCAGTGACCATAACTTTTGATCCGTAAGGAGTTACGTGGCACACAGTATGCCATTTGAAAGCTCTCCGAGAGCTCTACGAGGTAGGCAGCAAGCCTGCTCGGCTGTGCCTATTTTCGAAGCCCAAAATTGAACATTTTCATCAATTTTGGGATAATTTTCTTTTTTGCAATGTTTTTCCTTCCCGAATCGTACGTCGTGAGCCGCGAAAAAGACGATAACCTAATCCATCACATTTCTATTACCGAATCCCACGGCACCTTGGGCTAGACAACTTTGCTTCATGGAGAGGCTGGGCCCGTAAACCGACGGCGTGGGGCTTGTGACCAAGTTTCCGTCGCTCCAGTGCCCATAACTTTTTATCCGTAAGGAGTTACGTGGCGCACAACATACCGTTGGAAAGCTCTTTGAGAGCTCCACGATAGGTGCAGCAAGCCTGCTCGTCTGCACCTATATTCGGAGCCCAAAATTGAACGTTTTCATTAATTTTGGGACACTTTTCTTCCTTTACACTATTTTTCCGTCCCGGATCGTACGTTGTGAGCAGTCAAATGGACGACAATCTATTCCATAATATTTCTATTACCGAATCCCACGACACCTTGGGCAAGACAACTTCACTTCATGTAGAGGCTGGGCCCGCAAACCGACTACATGGGCTTGTGACCAGGTATCAATCGCTCCGGTGCCCATAACTTTTGATCCGTAAAGATTTACGAGGCGCACAACATAGTGTTGGAAAGCTCTCCGAGAGCTCTACGACGGGGGCAGCAAGCTTGCACTGCTGCACCTATTTTCGGAATCCAAAATAGAACATTTTCATCAGTTTCGAGACACTTTTCCTCTTTTGCGCTGTTTTTCATCCCAGATCGTACGTCGTTAGCCACGAAAAGGACGACAGCCAAATCCATCACATTTCTATTACCGAATCCCATGGCACTTTGGGCAAGACAACTTCACTTCACATAGTGGCTGGTCCCGCCAACTGAGGGCGTGGGGCTTGGGAAAAGGTCTTCGTCGCTCCGGTGCCCGTAACTTTTGATTCGTAAGGATTTACGTGGCGCACAGCATACCGTTGGAAACTACTCCAAGAGCTCTACGAAGAGGGCAGCAAGCCTGCTCGGCCACGACTATTTTCGGAGCCCAAAATCGAAAGTTTTCATCAGTTTTGGGATATTTTTCTTCTTTTACGAAGTTTTTTTGTCCCGGATCGTATGTCGTGAGACGCAAAAAGGACGACAACCTAATCCATGACATTTCTATTACCGAATCCCATGGCACCTTGGGCAAGACAACTTCACTTCACGTAGAGGCTGGGCCTACAAACTGAGGGCGTGGGGCTTGTGACCAGATATCTGCCGCTCCGGTGTACATAACTTTTGATCCATAAGGAGTTACACGGTGCACAATATACCGTTTGAAAGCTTTCCGAGAGCTCTACAACGAGGTCAACAAGCCTACTTGGCTGTGCCTATTTTCGGAGCCCAAAATCTAACATTTTCATCAGTTTTGGACACTTTTCTACTTTTGCGTTGTTTTTTCATCCCGGATCGTACGTCGTTAGCCACGAAAAGGACGACAGCCAAATCCATCACATTTCTATTACCGAATCCCATAGCACCTTGGGCAAGACAACTTCGCTTCACATAGAGGCTGGTCCCGCAAACCGAGGGCGTGGGGCTTGGGAAAAGGTCTTCGTCGCTCCGGTGCCCGTAACTTTTGATCCGTAAGGAGTTACGTGGTGCACAGCATACTGTTGGAAACCACTCCAAGAGCTCTATGAAGGGGGCAGCAAGCCTGCTCGGCCACGACTATTTTCGGAGCCCAAAATCGAACGTTTTCATCAGTTTTGGGACACTTTTCTTTTTTTACGGAGTTTTTTTGTCCCGGATCGTATGTCGTGAGACGCGAAAAGGACGACAACCTAATCCATGACATTTCTATTACCGAATCCCATGGCACCTTGGGCAAGACAACTTCACTTCACGTAGAGGCTGGGCCTGCAAACTGAGGGCGTGGGGCTTGTGACCAGATATCTGCCGCTCCGGTGTACATAACTTTTGATCCATAAGGAGTTACACGGTGCACAACATACCGTTTGAAAGCTTTCCAAGAGCTCTACAACGAGGTCAACAAGCCTACTTGGCTGTGCCTATTTTCGGAGCCCAAAATCGAACATTTTTATCAGTTTTGGACACTTTTCTACTTCTGCGTTGTTTTTCCATCCCGGATCGTACGTCGTGTGCCGCGAAAAAGACGACAACCTAATCCATCACATTTCTATTACCGAACCCATGGCACCTTGCGCAAGACAACTTCGCTTCACGTTGAGGCTGGGCCCACAAACCGAGGCCGTGGGGCTTGGGACAAGGTCTCCGTCGCTCCGGTGCCTATAACTTTTTATCCGTAAGGAATTACGTGCCGCATAGTATACCGTTGGAAAGTACTCCAAGAGCTCTACGACGGGGGCATCAAGCTTTTTCGTTTGTACCTATTTTCGGAGCCAAAAGTCAAACATTTTCATCAGTTTGGGGATACTTTTCTTATTTTGCGCTGTTTTTCCGTCCCGTATCGTACGTCATGAGCCGCGAAAAGGACGACAACCTAATCCATCACATTTCTATTACCGAATCCCACGGTAGCTTGGGCAAGACAACTTCGATTCATGTAGAGGATGGGCCTAAAAATCGAGGGCGTGGGGCTTAGGACCAGGTCTCCGTCGCTCCGGTGCCCATAACTTTTGATCTGTAAAGAGTTACGCGGTGAACAACATACCGTTTGAAAGCTCTCCGAGAGACCTAGGACGAGGGCAGCAAGCCTGCTCGTCTGCGCCTATTTTCGGAGCCCAAAATTGAACGTTTTCATCAGTTTCTAGACACTTTTCTTCTTTTACTCTATCTTTTCATCCCGGTTCGTACATCGTAAGCCGCGAAATGGACGACAACCTAATCCATCATATTTCTATTACCGAATCCCACGACCCCTTGGGTAAGAGAACTTTACTTCACTTAGAGGCTTGGCCCACAAACCGATGGCATGGGGCTTGTGACCAGGTATCTGTCGCTCCAGTGCCCATAACTTTTGATCCGTAAGGAGTTAGGCGTCGCACAGCATACCGTTAGAGAGCTCTCTGAGCGTTCTACAACAACAGTAGCAAGCCTGCTCGGGTGCGCCTATTTTCGGAACCCAAAATCGAACATTTTCATTAGTTTTGGAACACTTTTCTTCTTTTGCGTTGTTTTTTTGTCCCAGATCGTACGTCGTGAGCCACAAAAAGCACGACAACCTAATCCATCACATTTCTATTACCGAATCCCATGGCACCTTGGGCAAGACAACTTCGCTTTGCGTAAAGGCTGGGCTCGCAAACTGAGGGCGTGGAGCTTGGGACCAGGTGTCCGTCACTCTGGTGCCCATAACTTTTGATCCGTAAGGAGTTAGGTGGCGCACAGCATACCGTTGGAAAGCTCTCTGAGCGCTCTATGACTAGAGTAGCAAGCCTGCTTGGTTGCACCTATTTTCGGAGCCCAAAATCAAACGATTTCATTAGTTTTGGGACATTTTTCTTCATGTACGCTATTTTTTTATCCCGGATCGTACGTCGTGAGCCACAAAAATCGTGACAACCTAATCCATCATATTTCTATTACCGAATCCCATGGCACCTTGGGCAAGACACATTCTCTTCACGTAGAGGCTGGTCCCTCAAACCGAGGGCGTGGGGCTTGGGCCTAGGTCTCCGTCGCTCCGGTGCCCATAACTTTTGATCCGTAAGGTGTTACATGGTGCACAGCATACCGTTGGAAAGCACTCCAAGAGCTCTACGAAGCGGGCAGCAGTCCTGCTTTGCTGCGACTATTTTCGGAGCCCAAAATCAAACGTTTTCATCAGTTTTAGGATAGTTTTCTTTTTTTGCGCTGTTTTTCCATCCCGAATCATACGTCGTGAGCCGCAAAAAGGACAACAACCTAATCCATCACATATCTATTACCGAATACCATGGCACCTTAGGCAAGACAACTTCACTTCACGTAGAGGCTGGGCCCGCAAACCGAGGGCGTGGAGCTTACGACTAGTTATTCGTCGCTCCGGTGCCCATAACATTTGATCCGTAAGGAGTTACATGGCACACAGTATGCTGTTTGAAAGCTTTCCGAGAGCTCTACGACGTAGGTAGCAAGCCTGCTCGAATGTGACTGTTTTCGAAGCCCAAAATTGAACATTTTCATCAGTTTTGGGATAATTTTCTGTTTTGCAATGTTTTTTCTTCCCGGATCGTACGTCGTGAGCCGTGAAAAAGACGACAACCTAATCCATCACATTTCTATTACCAAATCCCATGGCACCTTGGGCTAGACAACTTTGCTTCACGGAGAGGCTGGGCCCGTAAACCGACGGCGTGGGGCTTGTGACCAGGTTTCCGCCGCACCAGTGCCCATAACTTTTTATCCGTAAGGAGTTACGTGGCGCACAGCATACCGTTGGAAAGCTCTCCGAGAGCTCAACGATGGGGGCAGCAAGCCTGCTCGTCTACGCCTCTATTCGGAGCCCAAAATTGAATGTTTTCATTAGTTTTGGGACACTTTTCTTCCTTTACACTATTTTTCGGTCCCA
Source organism: Ehretia macrophylla (assembly GCA_037974665.1). Lineage (NCBI taxonomy): Eukaryota > Viridiplantae > Streptophyta > Magnoliopsida > Boraginales > Ehretiaceae > Ehretia > Ehretia macrophylla. The sequence continues at coordinate 28,326,845 of CM075779.1, read as the reverse complement.
GATCGTACGTTGTGAGCCACGAAATGGACGACAATCTATTCCATCATATTTCTATTACCGAATTTCATGACACCTTGGGCAAGAAAACTTTACTTCATGTAAAAGCTGGGCTCGCAAACCGACGACATGGGGCTTGTGACCAGGTATCTGTCGCTCCGTTGCCCATAACTTTTGATCCGTAAAGATTTACGAGGCGCACAACATAGTGTTGGAAAGCTCTCCGAGAGCTCTATGACTGGGGCAGCAAACTTGCTCGGCTGCACCTATTTTCTGAATCCAAAATTGAACATTTTCATCAGTTTCGGGACACTTTTCCTCTTTTGCGCTGTTTTTTCATCCCAGATCGTACGTCGTTAGCCACAAAAAGGACGACAGCCAAATCCATCACATTTCTATTACCGAATCCCATGGCATTTTTGGCAAGACAACTTCACTTCACATAGAGGCTGGTCCCGCAAATCGAGGGCGTGGGGCTTGAGAAAAGGTCTTCGTCGCTCCGGTGCCCGTAACTTTTGATCCGTAAGGATTTACGTGGCGCACAACATACCGTTGGAAACCACTCCAAGAGCTCTACGAAGGGGGCAGCAAGCCTGCTCCGCCACGACTATTTTCAGAGCCCAAAATCGAACGTTTTCATCAGTTTTGGGACACTTTTCTTCTTTTACGGAGTTTTTTTTTATCCCGGATCGTATGTTGTGAGACGCGAAAAGGACGACAACCTAATCCATGACATTTCTATTACCGAATCCCATGGCACCTTGGGCAAGACAACTTCACTTCACGTAGAGGCTGGGCCTGCAAACCGAGGGCGTGGGGCTTGTGACCAGATATCTGCCACTCCGGTTTACATAACTTTTGATCCATAAGGAGTTACACGGTGCATAAAATATACCGTTTGAAAGCTTTCCGAGAGCTCTACAATGGGGTAAGCAAGCCTACTTGGCTGTGTCTATTTTCGGAGCCCAAAATCGAACATTTTCGTCAGTTTTGGACACTTTTCTACTTTTGCGTTGTTTTTTCATCTCGGATCGTACGTCGTGGGCCGCGAAAAGGATGACAACCTAATCTATCACATTTCTATTACCGAACCCATGGCACCTTGCGCAAGACTACTTCGCTTCACGTAGAGGCTGGGCCCACAAACCGAGGGCGTGGGGCTTAGGACCAGGTCTCCGTCGCTCCGGTGCCCATAACTTTTTATCCGTAAGGAGTTACATGCCGCACAGTATACTGTTGGAAAGTACTCCAAGAGCTCTACGACGGGGGAAGCAAGCTTTCTCGTTTGTACCTATTTTCTGAGCCAAAAGTCAAACATTTTCATCAGTTTAGGGATACTTTTCTTATTTTGCGCCATTTTTCCGTCCCGTATCGTACGTCATGAGCCTCGAAAAGGACGACAACCTAATCCATCACATTTCTATTACTGAATCCCACGGTAGCTTGGGCAAGAAAACTTCAATTCATGTAGAGGATGGGCCTAAAAATCGAGGGCGTGGGACTTGGGACCAGGTCTCCGTCGCTCCGGTGTCCATAACTTTTGATCTGTAAGGAGTTACGCGGCGAACAACATACCGTTTGAAAGCTCTCCCAGAGCTCTACGATGAGGGCAGCAAGCCTGCTCGTCTGTGCCTATTTTCGGAGCCAAAAATTGAACGTTTTCTTCCGTTTCTGGACACTTTTATTCTTTTACTCTATTTTTTCATCCCAGTTCGTACATCGTAAGCCGCGAAATGGACAATAATCTAATCCATCATATTTCTATTACCGAATCCCATGACACCTTGGGCAAGAGAACTTCACTTCACGTAGAGGCTTGGCCCACAAACCGATGGTATGGGGCTTGTGACCAGGTATCTGTCGCTCCAGTGCCCATAACTTTTGATCCGTAAGGAGTTAGGCGACGCACAGCATACCGTTGGAAAGCTCTCTGAGCGTTCTACAACAAGGGTAGCAAGCCTGCTCGGGTGCGCCAATTTTCGGAGCCGAAAATCGAACATTTTCATTAGTTTTGGGACACTTTTCTTCCTTTACGCTATTTTTCCGTCCCGGATCGTACGTCGTGAGCCGCGAAATGGACGACACTCTATTCCATCATATTTCTATTACCGAATCCCATGACACATTGGGCAGGACAACTTCACTTCATGTAGAGGCTGGGCCCGCAAACCGTCGGCGTGGGGCTTGTGACCAGGTATCTGTCGCTCTGGTGCCCATAACTTTTGATCCGTAAAGATTTACTTGGCGCACAACATAGTGTTAGAAAGCTCTCCGAGAGCTCTACGACGGGGGCAGCAAGCTTGCTCGGCTGCACCTATTTTCGGAATCCAAAATGGAACATTTTCATCAGTTTCGGGACACTTTTTCTCTTTTGCGATGTTTTTTAATCCCAGATCGTACGTCGTTAGCCACGAAAAGGACGACAGCCAAATCCATCACATTTCTATTACCGAATCCCATAGCACCTTGGGCAAGACAGCTTCACTTCACATAGAGGCTGGTCCCGCAAACCGAGGGCGTGGGGCTTGGGAAAAGGTCTTCGTCGCTCCGGTGCCCGTAACTTTTGATCCGTAAGGAGTTACGTGGCGCACAGCATACCGTTGTAAACCACTCCAAGAGCTCTACGAATGGGGTAGCAAGCCTGCTCAGCCACGACTATTTTCGGAGCCCAAAATCGAACGTTTTCATCAGTGTTGGGACACTTTTCTTCTTTTACAGAGTTTTTTCATCCCGGATCGTATGTCGTGAGACGCGAAAAGGATGACAACTTAATCCATGACATTTCTATTACCGAATCCCATGGCACCTTGGGCAAGACAACTTCACTTCACGTAGAGGCTGGGCCTGCAAACCGAGGGCGTGGGGCTTGTGACCAGATATCCGCCACTCCGGTGTACATAACTTTTGATCTATAAGGAGTTACACGGCGCACAGCATACCGTTTGAAAGCTCTCCGAGAGCTCTACGACGGGGTCAGCAAGCCTACTTGGCTGTGCCTATTTTCGGATCCCAAAATTGAACATTTTCATCAGTTTTGGACACTTTTCTACTTTTGCATTGTTTTTCCATCCCGGATCGTACGTCGTGGGCCGCGAAAAGGACGACAACCTAATCCATCACATTTCTATTACCGAACCCATGGCACCTTGCACAAGACAACTTCGCTTCACGTAGAGGCTGGGCCCACAAACCGAGGGCGTGGGGCTTGGGACCAGGTCTCCGTCGCTCCGGTGCCCATAACTTTTTATCCGTAAGGAGTTACGTGCCGCACAGCATACCGTTGGAAAGTACTCCAAAAGCTCTACGACGGGAGCAGCAAGCTTTCTCGTTTGTACCTATTTTCAGAGCCAAAAGTCAAACATTTTAATCAGTTTGGGGATACTTTTCTTATTTTGTGCTATTTTTCCATCCCGTATCGTACGTCATGAGCCGCGAAAAGGACGACAACCTAATCCATCACATTTCTATTACCTAATCCCACGGTAGCTTGGGCAAGACAACTTTGATTCATGTAGAGGATGGGCCTAAAAATCGAGGGCATGGGGCTTGGGACTAGGTCTCCGTCGCTCCGGTGCCCATAACTTTTGATCTGTAAGGAGTTACGTGGCGAACAACATACCGTTTGAAAGCTCTCCGAGAGCTCTAAGACGAGGGCAGCAAGCCTGCTTGTCTGCGCCTATTTTCGGAGCCCAAAATCGAACGTTTTCATCAGTTTCTGGACACTTTTCTTCTTTTACTCTATTTTTTCATCTCGGATCGTACGTTGTAAGCCGCGAAATGGACGACAACCTAATCCATCATATTTCTATTACCGAATCCCACGACACCTTGGGCAAGAGAACTTCACTTCACGTAGAGGCTGGGCCCATAAATCGACGGCATGGGGCTTCTGACCAAGTATATGTCGCTCCGGTGCCCATAACTTTTGATCCGTAAGGAGTTAGGCATCGCACAGCATACCGTTGGAAAGCTCTCTAAGCGCTCTACGAAAGGGTAGCAAATCTGCTCGGATGCGGCTATTTTCAGAGTCCAAAATTGAACATTTTCATCTGTTTGGGGACACTTTTCTTCTTTTGCGTTGTTTTTTCATCCCAGTTCGTACGTCGTGAGCCACGAAAAGCACGACAACCTAATCCATCACATTTTTATTACCGAATCCCATGGCACCTTGGGCAAGACAACTTCAATTCACACAAAGGCTGGGCCCGCAAACCGAGGGCGTAGAGTTTGAGACCAGGTCTTCGTCACTCCGGTGACCATAACTTTTGATCCGTAAGGAGTTAAGAGGCGCACAACATAACGTTGGAAAGCTCTCTGAAAGCTCTACGGCTAGGGTAGAAAGCTTGCTCGGTTGCGCCTGTTTTCGGAGCCCAAAATCGAACGTTTTCATCCGTTTTGGGACACTTTTCTTTTTTTTTTTCGCAGTTTTTTCGTCCCGGATCGTATGTCGTGAGACGCGAAAAGGACGACAACCTAATCCATCACATTTCTATTACCGAATTCCATGACATCTTGGGCAAGACAACTTCACTTCACGTAGAGGCTGGGCCAGCGAACCGAGGGTGTGGGGCTTGTGACCAAGTATCCGCCGCTATGGTGTACATAACTTTTGATCCGTAAGGAGTTACGCGGCGCACAGCATACCGTTTGAAAGCTCTACGATGGGGGCAACAAGCCTGCTCAGCTGTGCTTATTTTCGGAGTACAAAATTGAACATTTTCATCAGTTTTGAGACACTTTTCTACTTTTACGTTGTTTTTTCATCCCGGATCGTACGTCGTGGGCCTCGAAAAGGACGACAACCTAATCCATCACATTTCTATTACCGAATCCCATGGCACCTTGGGCAAGACAACTTCGCTTCACGTAGAGGCTAGGCCCGCAAACCGAGGGCGTGGGGCTTGGTACCAGGTCTCCGTCGCTCCGGTGCCCATAACTTTTTATCCGTAAGGAGTTACGTGGCGTACAGCATACCGATGGAAAGTACTCCAAGAGCTCTACGACGAGGGCAGCAAGCTTTCTCGTATGTACCTATTTTCGAAGTCAAAATTCGAACGTTTTCATCAGTTTTGGGATACTTTTCTTCTTTTGTGCTATTTTTCCGTCCCGTATCGTACGTCATGAGCCGCGAAAAGTACGACAACCTAATCCATCACATTTCTTTTACCGAATTCCATGGTAGCTTGGGCAAGACAACTTCAATTCACGTAACGGCTGGGCCTAAAAACCGAGGGCGTAGGGCTTGGGACCAGGTCTCCGTCGCTTTGGTGCCCATAACTTTTGATCTGCAAGGAGTTACGCGGCGAACAACATACCGTTTGAAAGCACTCCGAGAGCTCTACGACGGGGATAGCAAGCCTGCTCGTCTGCGCCTATTTTCGGAGCCCAAAATCAAATGTTTTCATTAGTTTTTGGACACTTTTCTTCTTTTACTCTATTTTTTCGTCCCGGATCGTACGTCGTGAGCCGCGAAATGGACGACAACCTAATCCATCATATTTTTATTACTGAATCCTACGACACCTTGGGCAAGAGCACTTCTCTTCAAGTAGAGGCTTGGCCCACAAACTGATGGCATGGGGCTTGTGACTTGGAATCTGTTGCTCCAGTGCCCATAACTTTTGATCTGTAAGGAGTTAGGCATCGCACAGCATACCGTTGGAAAGCTCTCTGAGCATTCTACAACAAGGGTAGTAAGCCTGCTTGGGTGCGACTATTTTCGGAGCCCAAAATCGAATATTTTTATTAGTTTGGGAACACTTTTCTTCTTTTGCGCTATTTTTTTATCCCAGATCGTACGTCGTGAGCCACAAAAAGCCTGACTACCTAATCCATCACATTTCTATTACCGAATCCCATGGCACCTTGGGCAAGACAACTTCGCTTCACGTAAAGGCTGGGCCCGCAAACTGAGGGCGTGGAGTGTGGGACCAGGTCTCCGTCACTCTGGTGCCCATAACTTTTGATCCGTAAGGAGTTAGGCAGCGCACAACATACCGTTGGAAAGCTCTCTGAGCGGTCTACGACTAGGGTAGCAAGCGTGCTTGGTTGCTCCTATTTTTGGAGCCCAAAATCAAACGATTTCATTAGTTTTGGGACACTTTTCTTCTTGTGCGCTATTTTTTTTATCCCGGATCGTACGTCGTGAGCCACAAAAATCATGACAACCTAATCCATCACATTTCTATTACCGAATCCCATAGCACCTTGGGCAAGAAAACTTCGCTTCACGTAGAGGCTGGGCCCGCAAACCGAAGGCGTGGGGCTTGGCACCAGGCCTCCGTCGCTCTGGTGCCCAAAACTTTTGATCAATAAGGAGTTACGCGTCGCACAATATATTGTTGGAAAGCTCTCCAAGAGCTCTACGACGGGGGTAGCAAGCCTGCTTGGCTGCGCTTATTTTTGGAGCCCAAAATCGAACATTTTCATCAGTTTTTGAAAACTTTTATTCTTTTGCGCTGTTTTTCTGTCCCGAATCGTACGTAGTGAGCCACGAAAAGGACAACAACCTAATCCAACACATTTCTATTACTGACTCCCACGGCACCTTGGGCAAGACAACTTCACTTCAGGTAGAGGCTGGGCCCGCAAACCGAGGGCGTGGGGCTTGTGACCAGGTATTCGTCGCTCTGATGCCCATAACTTTTGCTTCGTAATGAGTTACGCGGCGCACAGCATACCGTTGAAAAGTTCTCCGACAGCTTTACGATGAGTGTAGCAAGCCTGCTTGGCTGCGCCTATTTTTGGAGCCCAAAATCCAATGTTTTCATCAGTTTCGAGACACTTATTTTCTTTTGCGCTGTTTTTCCATTCCCGATTGTATGTCATTAGCCGTGAAAAGGACGACAACCTAATCCATCACATTTCTATTACCAAATCCCATGGCACTTTGGGCAAGACAACTTCACTTCATGTAGAGGCTGGGCCCGCAAACCGAGGGCGTGGGGCTTCTTACCAGGTATCCGTCGTTCTGGTGCCCATAACTTTTGATTCGTATGGAGTTACGCGACGTACAGCATACCGTTGGAAAGCTCTCCAAGAGTTCTACGACAGGGGCAGCAAGCCTGCTCGGCTGAGCCTGTTTTCATAGCCCAAAATTGAACGTTTTGATCAGTTTCAGGACACTTTTCTTCTTTTGCGCTATTTTTTCGTCCCGAATCATACGTCGTGAGCCGCGAAAAGGATGACAACCTAATCTCCCACATTTCTATTACCGAATCCCACGGCACCTTAGGCAAGACAACTTCACTTCACGTAGAGGCTGGGCTGGAAAACCGAAGACGTTGGGCTTGTGACTAGGTATCCATTGCTTTGGTGCCCATAACTTTTCATCCGTAAGGAGTTACGCGGCGCACAATATACCGTTGGAAAGCACTATAAGAGCTCTACGATGGGGGCCGCAAGCCTGCTTGGCTGCTCTTATTTTCGGAGCCCAAAATTGACCTTTTTCATTAGTTTCAGGATACTTTTCTTCTTATGCGCTATTTTTTTATCCCGGATTATACGTCGTGAGCCGCAAAAAGGACGACAACCTAATCCATAACATTTCTATTACCAAATCCCACGGCACCTTAGGCAAGACAACTTCACTTAACGTAGAGGCTGGGCCGGCAAACCGAGTGCGTGGAGCTTGTGACCAGGTCTCCGTCGCTCTGGTGCCCATAACTTTTGATCCGTAAGGAGTTACGCGGCGTACTGCATATCGTTGGAAAGGTCTCCAAGAGCTCTACGACGAGAATAACAAGCATGCTCGGCTGCGCCTATTTTCGGAGCCCAAAATCAAACATTTTCATCAGTTTCGGGATATTTTTCTTCTTTTGCGCTATTTTTTCATCCCTGATCGTACGTCGTGAGCCGCAAAAAAGGATGACAACCTAATCCATCACATTTATATTACCGAATCCCATGGCACCTTAGGCAAGACAACTTCATTTCACATAGAGGTTGGGCTCGCAAACCGAGGGCGTGGGGCTTGTGACCAGGTATCCGTCGTTCCGGTGCCCATAACTTTTGATCCGTAAGGCATTACACGACACACAACATACAGTTGGAAAGCTCTCCGAGAGCTCTACGACGGGGGTAGCAAGCCTGCTCGACTGTGCCTATTTTAGGAGCCCGAAATCGAGAGTTTTCAACAGTTTTGGGACACTTTTCTTCTTTTGCGCTATTTTTTCATCCCGGATTGTATGTCGTGAGCCAAGAAAAGGACGACAACCTAATCCATCACATTTCTATTACCAAATCCGAAGGCACCTTGGGCAAGACAACTTTGCTTCACATAGAGGCTGGGCCCGCAAACCGAGGGCGTAGGGCTTGGGACCAAGTCTCCATCGCTTTGGTGCCCATAACTTTTGATCTGTAAAGAGTTACGCGACGCACACCATACCGTTGGAAAGCTCTCCGAAAGCTCTAAGACGGGGGCCATAAGCCTGCTAGGCTACGCCTATTTTCAGAGCCCAAAATTGAACGTTTTCATCAATTTTGGGACACTTTTCTTCTTTTACGCTGCTTTTTCATCCCGAATCGTACGTCGTGAGCCGCGAAAAGGACGACAACCTAATCCATCACATTTTTATTACCGAATCCCACAGCAACTTGGGCAAGACAACTTCACTTCACGTAGAGGCTGGCCCGCAAACCGAGGGCGTGGGGCTTAGGACCAAGTCTCCATCACTTCGGTGCCCATAACTTTTGATCCGTAAGGAGTTACGTGACGCACAACATACCGTTAGAAAGCTCTCCGAGAACTCTACAACGGGGGCAACTAGCTTGCTCAGCTACGCCTATTTTCGGAGCCCAAAATCAAACATTTTCATCAGTTTCGGGACACTTTTATTCTTTTGCGCTATTTATCCATCCCGGATAATACGTTGTGAGCCGCAAAAATGACGTCAACCTAATCCATAACATTTCTATTACTGAATCCTACGTCACCTTGGGCAAGACAACTTCACTTCATGAAGAGGCTGGGCTCGCAAACCGAGGGCGTGGGGCGTTTGACCAGGTATCTATCGCTCCGTTGCCCATAACTTTTGATACGTAAGGAGTTACGCGGCACACAGCATACCGTTGGAAAGCTCTCCGAGAGCTCTACGACGGAGGGAACAAGCCTGCTCAGCTGCGTCTATTTTTGTGCCAAAATCAAAAAATTTCATCAGTTTCGGGACACTTTTCTTCTTTTGCGCTATTTTTTCGTCCCGGATCATACGTCATGAGCTGCGAAAAGGACGACAACCTAATCCATCACATTTTTATTATCGAATCCCATGGCACCTTGGGCAAGACAACTTCGCTTCACGTAGAGCCTGGGCCTACAAACCGAGGGCGTGGGGCTTGGGACCAAGTCTCCGTCGCTCCTGTGCCAAAAACTTTTGATCCGTGAGCAGTTACGTGGCGCATAGCATACTGTTGGAAAGCTCTCTAAGAGCTCTACGGCGAGGGCAACAAGTGTGCTCAGCTGCGCCTATTTTTGGAGCCCAAAATCGAACATTTTTATTAGTTTCAGGATACTTTTCTTCTTGTGCGCTGTTTTTCCGTCTCGGATCATACGTCATGAGCCGTGAAAAGGACGACAACCTAATCCATCATATTTATATTACCGAATCCCACGGCAACTTGGGCAAGACAACTTCACTTCACGTAGAGGCTGGGCCGGCAAACCGAAGGTGTGAGGCTTTTGACCAGGTATTCGTCGCTCCGGTGCCTATAACTTTTGATCCGTATGGAGTTACGCGGCGCACAGCATACCGTTGGAAAGCTCTCTGGGTGCTCTACGACGAGGGCAGCAATCCAGGTTTGTTGCGCCTATTTTCGAAGCCCAAAATCAAACGTTTTCATCAGTTTCGGGACACTTTTCTTAATTTGCGTTGTTTTTTCGTCCTGGATCATACGTCAAGAGCCGCGAAAAGGACGACAACCTGATCTATGACATTTCTATTACCGAATCTTATGGCACATTGGGAAATACAACTTCACTTCACGTAGAGGTTGGGCCCGCAAACCGAGGGCGTGGGGCTTGTGACTAGGTATTCGTCGCACTGGTGCCTATAACTTTTGATCAGTAAGGAGTTATGTCACGCCGCAACCCGACCTATAGAGGTTAGACTAGGGTGTGATCTAAACATTTAAACCATTTCACATACTTAATCGTTCATTAAGATTTAACACTTAACATTAGCCTAGAACAACAAAAGAAAAAAAAACGACAGCATAACGGCTGTAATTGGGCTATTTAGTTTGACCTAATTTCTAAATGCCTCAAAACTTTCAATCTCAAATTCAATTCCAACTAAAATTACTATTTATCACCAATCGACATGCCTACTAGTTATCTCAAAGTCTCGTTTTATTAACAACCTAGCATAATAACTATGTCTCGTTTATGTGTCAATTCCTGTTACACAAGTACCTGTTGATCTTAGCTTACAAATGAGTACCTGCTTAAGATTGAATAGATTCATTTTACTTAACCCTTTGCCTAATACTTCATAAGCCTGTAGTAGTTACTAATCAAAGTAGCAAAATGATCAAATAGGGTGTCTGTCTAGTTATAATCAGTACAAATCAAAATTAGACCCCAAATTACAACGGGGGTCTTTTACAATAACAACGGCAAACAACATAAGAGATAATCTTCAAAACAAACATATCGTTTACAAAATGGCCACAATAAAGTAAGGCACGTAGGGCAGGCAATCACTCCAAGGAGTCATCAATAGGCACGTTATCCTCGGGTACCTGTTCCTGATCTTCTTCACTTGCGATGATAAAAGAGGGTGAGTCCTTATGAACTCAGCGAGGGAAAACGAGAAATATGATTTGAAACTCTTTTTCCGGTTAAACTTGTGAAAAACCCCTTTTGAAACATGTAACGTATTACAAGTAATAAGGTACCCAAAGTATAAGAATCAAATTGAGCAAAAGATACAATTACCAATCATTTCAAGTATACGGTGAGCATTTGCTCTTAATATCATTTTCGGTAGCGATGGTTGCGGCCGGCTTCAATAATCCACTTATCGCTCCCAATTGGGTGTACTCCGGAAGTACCCTGAAAACCTACGACCCAACTCTTCGAGGGTGGAATGCCAAGCGAGAGAGGGAATTGGACCATGGTAGTCACGAGAGCACCGGCAAGCCCTATGCCGCCTGGCGTTCGTGAAACGCTACCATGTCATAATAAAAGGTTGCAACCTTGTATGCAATGCACATTTATAACATTTAACATATCACATTAGAAGGACAACAAACTAGGTTTCCTCCGAGCAGTTATAAGATCGCATGTTGACAAGTAAACACACTAGGCATGCTTTGACATTTAATTTCACTTGTAATACACATGGAGTTATATGAATATTAAATGGGCAGCCATGTAACACAGGTAAATCAAGTCATATAACTCATTTCGGGGTTCACGTAATCAAGTAATAAGTTTATACAAGCATGCAACGATGTCTATATGGGACCGAGTACAAGAAAAGTCTACTTATCAACATGTAATCATTGGGAATCACATTTCAAACATACTTAACATTTATTAGGCAGCCCACTAATCACACAATTAGACACAATAACCATAGGATCAACACTTAGGGAGTTTTCATAGTCAATAGGATTTCAATTCATGCTTACACGTGCGATTTAAGCCACAAGTCGTCACGTAATTAAACCCAAGCCATGCATCGATTAATTAAACATCCTCAATCATCCAAAATAGTCCACACAACATACAAGTGCCACAATCCCAAGCATTCGATACCACAAGAGAAGTTACAACATTTTTCAAAGCATATCACTAAACAAAAACCTCACTGCAATGGTCTGTTTTCCCACAATCATTTAGACAAGCAACCAATATCCAATTCCAGTGAACAAAATGCCAAATTAAAGCTTATTGAGTGAATTAAATCCAGAAACAAACCTCAGCTAATTTGGAGTTCAGACGTAGGCGTTATGGCCAAAACAATGAGACTACACGAAACTGTCCAGTTTTACACACACTACGATTTTTGCTATTTTTGAGGGTCTTAGAGTCAGAATTGGCTTTAGTCTATTTCTGGAACAAATGTTCATAACTGCAAAATCTAGCAACCTACATTTACTAGGTAAAAAATGCTTCGTTCTACAGAGCCAGTAATCTGCCAGATGCCTATTTCATATTTCCAGATTTTCTATATTTAGACACCTTTCGATATTTGGCCATTTTGGAAGCCTTAGAGTCAAAATTGGCCTTGGCCTATTTCTACAAAAACTGTTAAGAACTGGAAAAACCAGTCACCTACCAATTTTCACACATTTTTAACATCATTTAACAGGCCAAATGCACCTCTCTCTACCAAGTCATAAATCTGTCAACTACGCGATTTTACCTATCTTCAAGTTCTAGCCAAATATCTTGCCATGCATGGTTACATAAGCTCATGTACACACATATACAACAAGTACAAAGCTAAATATAGACATATGAAGGCATGCATGTGGTTTTTGAAAGCTTTTTAAAAAGATTAACCCTCACCTTAGCAAGACAATAGATGAAGATGCACAATGCTCTTGAAGATGCACAAAAGGGTTCTCTCTCCTCGCTTGGCAGAGAGATAGCTTGAGGTTCTATAATTCCTAGCTTAGTTACCATGTTCTTAGTATGTGCATGTGGTTAGAACAAAAGGAGATGAAATAAAAGCCATCAAACATACCTAGGCCGAAATGAAGAGTTCTATGAGCTTGTATGCAATTTTTCTTGCTTCTTGCTTGCTTGGGCTGCCATGGATGAGTTTCTTAGAGTCCTTGAGTGCTAGGAGAACCTTAGAAGATGAGCTTGAGCTATGGAGCTTGAGGATTAAGCCTTGGCCGAGAGAGAGAGGAAATGAGAGAATGAGAGCTTGAGAGAGAGAAATGAAGTGTTTGTGCATATGGTCGGCCTTGAGCTTCTACAAATATGATTTTTTTGCTATCTTTGAACATCATTTGAATTGTTTAGCATGCCTTGGTGATGTGGCCGAGAAAATCATGCTTGGTGATGGCTTGGTTTCATTTTTTTATGCATTGTTTGAAGTGATTTTGTCATAGTTGTCTTGGAATGTTTTTTTAATCATGCAAAGGCTTGTCAAATTGCAAGAAGTGGTCGGCCAAAGCATTGATCAATTCTGAATTTTGTCATGTTTTGAGCATTATTTAATTGTATGTGCTTGGAATATGCAAAAGAATAAAGAATAAAGAATAAGAATGTTTAGCTTTTGGTGAAATTTTGTCTTCTAGTGAGTTGATTTAGGATTATAATATTAGTTAGTGGAATTTGTAGGATTAATTAATAATCTAGTGCTTCGTGTAAGATGCTTTCTTGATTAGCATGCGGGCACGCTTTCCTAAGTTTAGGGCACGCACTACGAGGTAAAGTACGAACTACGAGACGAATGCACTTTTCCCAAGTAAATACACGCAACTCTAAATGAATGCATGTAATTCGATGCAAGGCACATAAAACAAGACACGACTCTTAAACCTAGGTCAAGGCATGCAATTCTAGGTTAGGGCACATGAAACGAGGTATCACATGCAAATCGAGGTCGGGTCTCACATCCTCCCCTCCATAAAATAATTTTATCCTGAAATTCAATATTACCTTTGAAATAATGCCGGATACTATAGCTCCATCTGGTTTCGTCTTTCCCACGTTGTTTCTTCAACTCCATGGTGATCCCAAAACACTTTCACCATCGGTATCGACTTGTTGCGCAATTCCTGATTTTGTTCGTCTAGGATCCGAATAGGCTTTTCTTCATAAGACAAGTTCTCCCAAAGCTGCAACGGTTCTGGCTCCAAGATATGTGATGGATCAGGGTGATACTTCCGTAGCATTGAGACATGGAAGACATCATTAATATTGGAGGGGTTTTGGGGTAGTTCCAGGCGATACGCCAATTTGCCAACCTTTTCAACTATTTCAAATGGTCGCACAAACCTTGGGCTCAATTTTCCACCCTTACCATGTTTAATCAGTCCCCTCCGAGGTGATAACTTCAAGAACACCTTGTCGCCGACTTCAAATTCCAATTTTCGTCTCCATCGGTCTGCATAACTTTTCTGCCTGCTTTGGGCGGTAAGCATTTGTTTCCGGATGAGGTGGACATTTTCAACAGTCTTCATAAGTTCAGGTTGAAGGGTCAGGTCAAAAGTTTCGTCTCACCTACTTCATCCCAGTATATTGGGGATCGACACTTGCGCCCATACAATGCCTCAAATGGGGCCATCCTGATAGTGGCCTGATAGCTGTTATTATAAGCGAACTCCGCTAGGGGCAGATATTTCTCCCAACCTTTTCCGAAGTCTAGAACACACGCCTTCAGCATATCCTCCAAGATTTGAATAGTTCTCTTAGATTGTCCATCAGTCTGAGGGTGATAAGCCGTGCTGAAACTCAACTTCATCCCCAAAGCTTCTTGTAATCTCTTCCAAAATCGGGAAGTAAAATGAGGATCCTTATCCGATACAATACTCACAGGCATCCTATGTAGCCTTACAATATCCGCCACATACACATCTCCCAGTTTCTCAGGACTATCCTCCTTGTTCATCGGTAAGAAGTGTGCTGACTTAGTCAATCTATCCACTATGACCCAAACGGTGTCATGACCCTTTTGTGATCTGGGCAGGTCCATGACAAAGTTCATAGTTATATGTTCCCATTTCCATCAGGGAATTTCCAACGGTTGTAGTAAACCTGCCGGTCGTTGATGTTCTGCTTTGACCCTCTGACAAGTTAAACACCATGCCACAAACTCCGCAATCTCTCTCTTCACGTTATTTCACCAATAGTGTTGCCTCAAATCCCGGTATATCTTTGTTCCGCCGGGGTGAATAGTGTATCTTGAATTATGGGCTTCTTCAAGAATCTTCTTTTTCAACTCTGGATCATTAGGAACACAAATTTGATTCCTGAACCTCCAAATACCATCATTATGAAACTTGAAATCTGTGTTACCTTCTTTAATCTTCTGAAACTATTGAGCCTCTCGTAATTCGGACAACAAGGTCGATTGAACTTGTGTAGTGGCAAATAGCAACCCTTTTTGAGTTTATTGCGGTTTTCACATAAATGCTTCTTCAAACATTTCCCACATCTTAACCTCGACTCTGGCCATGCTCGCCTTTCGGCTTAAGGCATCTTCCACTACATTCGCTTTACCAGGCACATAATTGATTGTGCAGTTATAATCATCCAAGAGCTCCATCCACCGTATTTGGCTCATGTTCAACTCTTTTTGTGAGAATAAGTACTTCAAGCTCTTGTGATTAGTAGACACCTCAAACTTGTTGCCCCACAGATAGTGCCTCCATTTCTTTAGTGCAAACACAATAGCCGTTAACTCCAAATCATGCGTCAGGTAATTCAATTCATACGGCTTGGGCTTCCTAGAGGCATACGCAATCACTCTACCATTTTGCATTAACACACAACCCAGTCCTTCCTTAGAAGCATAGATATAAATTACAAAGCCTTGACTCCCTTCAGGCAATGCAAGAACAGGTACGGTTGTCAATCTTTTCTTCAATTCTTGAAAGTTGTTCTCACACTTGTCATCCTACATGAGCTTTGTTTTCTTTTGAGTGAGCTTTGTAAGCGGTCCTGCAATCTTTGAGAAATCCTTCACGAACCTTCGATAATAGCTAGCTAAACCAAGAAAACTCTGAACCTCCGTAAAATTTTTCGGCTTCTTCCAAGACATCACCACTTCTATCTTTGCTGGGTCCACCGCTATTCCCTCTTGGGATATGATGTGCCCCAAGAATGCAATCTGACGCAACCAAAATTCGCATTTGCTAAACTTTGCATACAATTGATGCTCTCGAAGTTTCTGCAATACCAATCGTAGATGTTTTTCATGCTCAGCCTCGAATTTCGAGTATACCAAAATATCATCAATAAAGATCACCACAAATTGGTCCAAGTAGGGTTGAAACACCCTGTGCATCAAGTCCATAAAAGCTGCAGGGGCATTAGTTAGCCCAAATGGCATCACCACAAATTCATAATGCCCATATCTCGTCCTGAAAGCCGATTTAGGTACATCGTCCTTTTTGATCCGCAATTGATAATACCCTTGTCTCAGGTCGAGTTTTGAATACACTTTAGCTCCTTGAAGTTGATCAAACAACTCGTCGATCAGTGGAAGTGGGTATTTATTCTTGACGGTTACTTGGTTCAATCCTCGGTAATCGATGCATAGCCTCAATGTTCTGTCTTTCTTCTTTACAAATAGGACTGGTGCACCCCACGGAGAAGAAATCGGTTGAATAAACCCCTTCTTCAACAATCCTTGCAATTGGTCCTTCAATTCTTGTAGCTCGGCTGGTGCCATACGATAGGGAGCTTTAGATATTGGCTGGGTGCCAGGCAGTAATTCTATTACGAACTCGATCTCCCGATCCGGAGGCAAACCCGACAATTCCTCTGGAAACACATCGACATATTCTTTAATCACTGGCATCTCCTCCAACTTAGATTTATCCGATGGCTTGTTGATGAGGTAAGCTAAGTATCCACTATACCCTTTTCTCAAGGACTTTACTACTTTCGTAGATGAAATAATGGAACTCCCGGTGAAGTCTCTACGACCCATTACCTCCAATGTTGGTTGACCAGGTATCTGGAATGTTACGATCTTCGTCCGACAATCTAGTTGGGCATGATGCTTTGCCAACCAGTCCATCCCTAAGATGACTTCATAGTCTCGAAAGGGCAACACTATAAGATTTGCTGAGAATTCCCTATCCTTAATTTGGATTTTGCATGCTTTACAAGCTGAGCTAGTAACAAGTTTAGAACCTATCGGAGTACCGACTTTTACTTCGTAAGGCAAACATTCAACTTGTAATTTTACACGTTGCATACATAAGGGAGTAATAAATGAATGAGTAGCACCTGGATCAATTAACACCCTAACAGGTTGATTCAGTATCAAGAATGTACCTTCAACAACAACAGTCTCCTCAGGAAGCTCCTCGCACTCAATAGCATAAGCTCGGGCCTGAACTCTAGGAACTGGAGTCTTACCTCTACCAGCTGGTTTAATCTGATTTTGTCCCCTTGCCATTTAGGGCAATCCTTAACCTGGTGTTGATCGCTGCCACACCCTACACATCGTCCCGATTTTTTTCAACACTGGGCCTCGGTATGACCCTTCCTGTTACAATAAGAACAGGTGACAGTCTGAGTAGCAGGTGAACTACATGTGGATCCACGGGTGGAAGAGGCTGATGGTGTTTTAGTCAGGCCGTGGTTATTAACTGGTTTGTTCTGGCTCTGGCCCTGACTACGACTCTGACTCTGGAATTTCCTCTGTTGTCCTGGAGGCTGATATGGTTTCTTGTTCAGCTGGCTTGAACCGACTCTATCAAGTTTCCTCTTCTCAACTCAGGAGGCAGCAGCAAGGAGAGCAGAATAGGTAGTAAAGTCATGTGAAGCCAATTGATCCTGAATTTCTGGCCTCAATCCATTCATAAATTTCCACATTTTTGCCTTAGGGGTACTGACAATGTATTGAGCATAACGGGACAGTCTGTCAAAGCGAGCCTCATACTGAGCCATCGTCATGTTACCCTGGTTCAAGTGCATGAATTCTTCAATTCGCCTCTGCCTGGAAACTGCAGGTACGTATTTCTCCTTGAATGCCTTAACGAAATTACCCCACAAGCGAGGTGTATGATCAGTTTCCCAAAGTGCCTCCACAGTATGCCACCAATGCTCAGCATCCCCGTGCAACAGAAAT
This sequence comes from Ehretia macrophylla, assembly GCA_037974665.1. NCBI lineage: Eukaryota > Viridiplantae > Streptophyta > Magnoliopsida > Boraginales > Ehretiaceae > Ehretia > Ehretia macrophylla. The sequence goes on along the minus strand of CM075779.1, from coordinate 28,309,083 downwards.
ACAGCGAACTCGATCTTTTCTTCATCAGTATAATCAATTGGCCTGAAAATCCTTTCAATCTGAGACAGCCAAGCCTCTGCCTTTTAATCATCAGCTTCCCCGTAGAATTTGATCGGGTGAAAGTCAAAGAACTCTCGCATTCTGCTGTTTCTCCCATTGTTACTACCATTCCTGTTGTTGTTGTTGTGGTTTGCTTCACGTGCATCTTGACGTTCCATTACTTACGACATGCGATCCATAACATTCACCATCATGTTAAACATGGCCATGCTGGGATTAGTTTGATGAGTATCTCTGGCTTCTTGAGGCTCATCGTTCCTATTGATATTGCGGGTACTAGGGCCAGCCATCTATAGGCACAGATTATGATGTACAATTTATTGGAATATGACAAGACAAGAATTTAATGTATAAGGTACGCAACATACAATTTCACATAGACATACAATTCTTGAAACAGTTAAGACATGTTAATCACATAAGCATGTAGAAACAAAGAAGGCACAATTGACATTGTCACACATTAACACACATAAACAAGTCATCCCAATAAGCTTAGGGCTTCTACCCATGGTCCGAGAGTTAAACCCGGCTTAAGCAATCTAAGCTCTAATACCATTAATATAAGGTGTCACGCCCCAACTCGACCTATAGAGGTTAGACTAGGGTGTGATCTAAACATTTAAATCATTTTACATACTTAATCGTTCATTAAGATTTAACACTTAACGTTAGCCTAAAACTCCAAAAGAAAAAAAAAACGGCAGCATAACGGCTGTAATTGGGCTCTTTAGTTTGACCTAATTTTCTAAATGCCTTGAAACTTTCAATCTCAAATTCAATTCCAACTAAGATTACTATTTATCACCAATCGACATGCCTACTAGTTATCTCAAAGTCTCGTTTTATTAACAACCTAGCATAATAACTATGTCTCGTTTATGTGTCAATTCCTGTTACACAAGTACCTGTTGATCTTAGCTTACAAATGAGTACCTGCTTAAGATTGGATAGATTCATTTTACTTAACCCTTTGCCTAATACTTCATAAGCCTATAGTAGTTACTAATCAAAGTAGCAAAATGATCAAATAGGGTGTCTATCTAGTTATAATCAGTACAAATCAAAATTAGACCCCAAATTACAACGGGGGTCTTTTACAATAACAACGACAAACAACATAAGAGATAATCTTCAAAACAAACATATCGTTCACAAAATGGCCACAGTCAAGTAAGGAACGTAGGGCAGGCAATCACTCCAAGGAGTCATCAATAGGCACGTTATCCTCGGGTACCTGTTCCTGATCTTCTTCACTTGCGATGATAAAAGAGGGTGAGTCCTTATGAACTCAACGAAGGGGAACGAGAAATACGATTTGAAACTCTTTTTCCCATTAAACTTGTAAAAAACCCCTTTTGAAACATGTTACGTATTACAAGTAATAAGGTACGTAAAGTATAAGAATCAAATTGAGCAAAAGATACAATTACCAATCATTTCAAGGATACGGTGAGCATTTGCTCTAAATATCATTTTCGATAACGATGGTTGCGGCCGGCTTCAATAATCCACTTATCGCTCCTAATTGGGTGTACTTCGGAAGTACCCCGAAAACCTACGACCCAACTCTCCGAGGATGGAATGCCAAGCGAGAGAAGGAATTGGACCATGGTAGTCACGGGAGCACCGGCAAGCACTATGCCGCCCGGCGTTCGTGAAACGCTAGAATGCCACAATGAAAGGTTGCAACCTTGTATGCAATGCACATTTATAACATTTAACATATCACATTAGGAGGACAACAAAGTAGGTTGCCTCCGAGCAGTTATAAGATCGTATGTTGACAAGTAAACACACGAGGCATGCTTTGACATTTAATTTCACATGTAATACACATGGAGTTATATGAATATTAAATGGGTAGGCATGTAACACAGGTAAATCAAGTCATATAACTCATTTTGGGGTTCACGTAATCAAGTAATAAGTTTATACAAGCATGCAACGACGTCTGCATGGGACCAGGTGCAAGAAAAGTCTACTTATCGACATGTAATCATTGGGAATCACATTTCAAGCATACTTAACATTTATTAGGCAGCCCATTAATCACACAATTAGACAAAATAACCATAGGATCAACACTTAGCTAGTTTTCATAGTCAATAGGATTTCAATTCATGCTTACACGTGCAAATTTAAGCCACAAGTGGTCACATAATTAAACCTAAGCCATGCATCGATTAATTAAAATATCCTCAATTATCCAAAACAATCCACACAACATCCAAGTGCCACAATCCCAAGCATTTGATACCACAAGAGAAGTTACAACATTTTTCAAAGCATATCACTAAACAAAAACCTCAATGCAATTGTCTATTTTCCCACAATCATTTAGACAAGAAAACAATCTCCAATTCCAGTGAACAAAATGTCAAATTAAATTTTATTGAGTGAATTAAATCCAGAAACAAACCTCACCTCATTTGGAGTTCAGACGTAGGAGTTATGGCCAAAACCGTGAGACTACGCGAAACTGTCCAGTTTTACACACATTACGATTTTTGCTGTGTTTGAGGGTCATAGAGTCAGAATTGGCTTTAGTCTATTTCAGGAAAAAATGTTCATAACTGCAAAATCTAGCAACATAACAATTTTCAAGCAATTTCACCAATATTTACTAGGTAAAAAACGCTTCGTTCTATAGAGCCAGTAATCTGCCAGAAGCCTATTTCATATTTCTCGATTTTTCAGATTTAGACACCTTTCGATATTTGGCCATTTTGGAAGCCTTAGAGTCAAAATTGGCCTTGGACTATTTCTACAAAAAATGTGAAGAACTGGCAAAACGAGTCACCTACCAATTTTCACACATTTTTAACATCATTTACCAGGCTAAATGCATCTCGCTCTACCAAGTCAGAAATCCGCCAGCTACGCGATTTTACCTATCTTCAAGTTCTAGCCAAATATCTTGCCATGCATGGTTAGATAAGCTCATGTACACACATATACAACAAGTACAGAGATAAATATAGACATATGAAGGCATGCATGTGGTTTTTGAAAGCTTTTAAAAAAGATTAACCCTCACCTTAGCAAGACAATAGATAAAGAGGCACAATGGTCTTGAAGATGCACAAAAGGGTTCTCTCTCCTTGCTTGGCTGAGAGATAGCTTGAGGTTCTCTAATTCCTAGCTTAGTTACCATGTTCTTAGTATGTGCATGTGGTTAGAACAAAAGGAGATAAAATAGAAGCTATCAAACATACCTAGGCCGAAATGAAGAGTTCTATGAGCTTGTATGCAATTTTTCTTGCTTCTTGCTTGCTTGGGCTGCCATGGACAAGTTTCTTAGAGTCCTTGAGTGCCTAGGAGAACCTTAGAAGATGAGCTTGAGCTATGGAGCTTGAGGATGCAGCCTTGGCCGAGAGAGAGAGAGGAAATGAGAGAATGAGAGCTTGAGAGAGAGAAATGAAGTGTTTGTGCATATGGTCGGCCTTGAGCTTCTACAAATCTGATTTTTTTGCTATCTTTGAACATCATTTGAATTGTTTAGCATGCCTTGGTGATGTGGTTGAGAAAAGCATGCTTGGTGATGGCTTGGTTTCATTTTTTTATGCATTGTTTGAAGTGATTTTGTCGTAGTTGTCTTGGAATGTTTTTTTAATCATGCAAAGGCTTGTCAAATTGCAAGAAGTGGTCGGCCAAAGCATTGATCAATTCTGAATTTTGTCATGTTTTGAGCATTATTTAATTGTATGTGCTTGGAATATGCAAAAGAATAAAGAATAAAAAATAAGAATGTTTAGCTTTTGGTGAAATTTTGTCTTCTAGTGAGTTAATTTAGGATTATAATATTAGTTAGTAGAATTTTTAGGATTAATTAATAATCTAGTGTTTCGTGTAAGATGCTTTCTTGATTAGCGTGCGTGCACGCTTTTCTAAGTTTAGGGCACACACTACGAGGTAAAGCACGAACTACGAGACGAATGCACGTTTTTCAAGTAAATACACGCAACTCTAAATGAATACACGTAATTTGATGCAAGGCACATAAAACGAGACATGACTCTTAAACCTAGGTCAAGGCATGCAATTCTAGGTTAGGGCACACGAAATGAGGTATCACACGTAAATCGAGGTCGGGCCTCACAAGTTACGCGGCGCACAACATATCGTTGGAAAGTTCTCCGAGTGCTCTACGACAGGGGCAGCAAGCCAGCTTTGCTGTGCCTATTTTCGGAGCCCAAAATCGACCATTTTCATCAGTTTTGGGACACTTTTATTCTTTTGCGTTGTTTTTCCGTCCTGGATCGTACGTCGTGAGCCGTGAAAAGGACGACAACCTAATCCATCACATTTCTATTACCGAATCCCATGGCACCTTGGGCAAGACAACTTCACTTCATGTAGATGCTGGGCCCGCAAACCGAGGGCATCGTGCTTGTGACCAGGTATCCTTCGCTCCGGTGCCCATAACTTTTGATCTGTAAGGAGTTACACGGCGCACAGCATACCGTTGGAAAGTTCTCCGAGTGCTCTACAACGGGGCCGCAAGCCTGCTTGGCTGCGCCTATTTTCGTAGCCCAAAATCGAACATTTTCAACAATTTCGGGACACTTTTCATCTTTTGCACTGTTTTTCCGTCCCGGATCGTACGTCGTTAGCCGTGAAAAGGACGACAACCTAATCCATCACATTTCTATTACCGAATCCCATGGCACCTTGGGCAAGACAACTTCACTTCACGTAGAGGTTGGGCCTACAAACAGAGGTCGTGGGGCTTGTGACCAGGTATCCGTCACTTCGGTGCCCATAACTTTTGATCTGTAAGGAGTTACGCGGCGCACATCTTACCGTTAGAAAGCTATCCTAGAGCTCTACGATGGGAGCAGCAAGCCTACTTGGTTGCGCCTGTTTTCGGAGCCCAAAATGGAACATTTTCATCAGTTTTGTGACACTTTTCTTCTTTGGCACTGTTTTTCCGTCCCGGATCGTATGTCGTGAGCCGCGAAAAGGACGTCAACCTAATCCATCACATTTCACTTACAGAATCCCATTGCACCTTGGGCAAGAAAACTTCACTTCACGTAAAGGCTGGGCCTGCAAACCGAGGGCTTGGGGCTTAGGACTAGGTCTCCGTCGCTCTATTGCCCATAACTTTTGATCCGTAAGGAGTTACGCGGCACAAAGCTTACCGTTGGAAAGCTCTCCGAGAGCTCTACGACTGGAGCAGAAAGCCTGCTCGGTTGTGCCTATTTTCGGAGCCCAAAATCGAATATTTTCATCAATTTCAGGACACTTTTCTTCTTTTACGCTGTTATTTCGTCCCGGATCGTACTTCGTGAACCGCGAAAGGGACGACAACCTAATCTATCACATCTCTATTACAGAATCCCACGGTACCTTGGGCAAGACAACTTCACTTCACGTAGAGGCTGGGCCCGCAAATCGAGGGTGTGGGGCTTGGGACTAGGTCTCCGTCACTCCGGTGCCCATAACTTTTGATATGTAAGGAGTTACGCGGCGCACAGTATACCGTTGAAAACCTCTCCGAGAGCTCTACAACGGGAGTGGCAAGCCTACTTGGCTGTGCCTGTTTTCGAAGACCAAAATCAAACGTTTTCATCAGTTTCGAGACACTTTTCTTCTTTTGCGTTATTTTTTCATCCCGGATCGTACTTCATGAGCCGCGAAAAGGACGACAACCTAATCCATCACATTTCTATTACCGAATCCCACTATACCTTAGGCAAGACAACTTCGCTTCACCTAGTGGCTGGGCTCACAAGCCGAGGGCGTGGGGCTTGGGTCCAGGTCTCCGTCGCTCCGGTGCCCATAACTTTTGATCCGTAAGGAGTTATGTGGCGCAAAACATACCGTTGGAAAGCACTCCAAGAGCTCTATGACGGGGGAAGCAAGCTCACTCGACTGTGCCTTTTTTCAGAGCCCAAAATAGAACATTTTCATCAGTTTTAGGACACTTTCCTTCTTTTGTGTTGTTTTTGGGCCCCGAATCGTACGTCGTGAGCTGCGAAATGGATGACAACCTAATCCATCACATTTATATTACCGAATCCCATAGCACCTTGGGCAAGACAACTTCACTTTACGTAGAGGCTGGGCCCACAAACCGAGGGCGTCGAGCATGTGACCAGGTATCTGTCGCTCCTGTGCTGATAACTTTTGATCCGTAAGGAGTTACGCGGCGCACATCATACCGTTGGAAAGCTCTTCGAGAGCTCTACGACTGGGGCAACAAGCCTTCTCAGCTGCGTCTATTTTTGTAGATCAAAATTGAATATTTTTATCGGTTTCAGGACACTTTTCTTCTTTTGTATTGTTTTTCCATCTCGGATTATACGTCGTGAGCCGTGAAAAGGATGACAACCTAATCCATCACATTTGTATTACCAAATCCCACGGCACCTTGGGCAACACAACTTTGCTTCATGTAGAGGCTGGGCCCGCAAACCGAGGGCGTGGGGCTTTAGACCAGGACTCCGTCGCTCTAGTGCCAATAATTTTTGATCCGTAAGGAGTTACGCGGCGCACATCATAATGTTGGAAAGCTCTCTGAGAGCTCTACGATGGGGGCAACAAGCGTGCTCAGCTGCAACTATTTTCGAAGCCCAAAATAGAACTTTTTCTTCAGTTTTGGGACACTTTTCATCTTTTGCATTGTTTTTCTGTCCTGGATCGTACGTCGTGAGCCACGAAAAGGACGACAACCTAATCCATCACATTTCTATTACCGAATCCCACGGCCCCTTGGGCGAGACAACTTCCCTTCACGTAGAGGCTGGGCATGAAAACCGAGGGCGTGGGGCATGTGACCAGGCATCCGTTGCTCCGATGCCCATAAGTTTTGATTTGTAAAGAGTTATACGGCACACAGCATACCGTTGGAAAGTTCTCCGAGAGCTCTACGATGGGAGCAGCAAGCCTACTTGGCTGTGCCTATTTTTGGAGCTCAAATTCGAACGTTTTCATAAATTTTGGGATACTTTTCTTCTTTCGCGCAATTTTTTCGTCCCGGATCGTACGTCGTGAGCCGCAAAATGGGCGACAACTTAATCAATCACATTTCTATTACCGAATTACACGGCACCTTGGGCAAGACAACTTCAGTTCATGTAGAGGCTGGCCCATAAACCGAGGGCATGGGGCTTGTGACCAGGTATCCGTCACTCCGGTGCCCATAACTTTTGATCCGTAAGGAGTTACGTGGCGCATAGCATACAGTTGAAAAGCTCTCCGAGAGCTCTACGATGGGGTCAGCAAGCTTGCTCGGTTGCATCAATTTTCATAGCCCAAAATTGAACGTTTTCATAAGTTTCGAGACACTTTTCTTCTTTTGCGTTGTTTTTCTGTCCCGAATCGTACATCGTGAGCCGCAAAAAGGACGACAACCTAATCCATCACATTTTTATTACTGAATCCCATGACACCTTGGGCAAGACAACTTCGCTTCACGTAGAGGCTGGGCCCACAAACCAAGGGCTTGGATCTTGGGACCAGGTCTCCGTCGCTCCAATGCCCATAACTTTTGATCCGTAAGGAGTTACACGGCGCACAACATACCGTTAGAAAGCTCTCCGGGAACTCTACGACGGGGGCAGCAAGCTTGATCAGATGCGCCTATTTTTGGAGCCCAAAATCGAACGTTTTCATCAATGTCGGGACACTTTTCTTCTTTTGCATCGTTTTTTCGTCCCAGATCGTATGTCATGAGCAGCGAAAAGGACGACAACCTAATCCATCACATTTCTATTACCGAATCCTATGGCACCTTGTGCAAGACAACTTCACTTCATGTAGAGGTTGGGCCCGCAAACCGAGGACGTGGGGCTTGTGACCAGGTATCCGTCGCTACGGTGCCCATAACTTTTGATACGTGAGGAGTTACGTGGCGCACAGCATACCGTTGGAAAGCTCTCTAAGAGCTCTATGACAGGGGCAACAAACCTGCTCTGTTGCACCTATTTTTGGAGCAAAAAATTGAACGTTTTCATCAGTTTTGGGACATATTTTTTCTTTTATGCTGTTTTGCGTCCCGAATCGTACGTCGTGTGCCGCAAAAAGGACGACGACCTAATCCATCACATTTCTATTACCAAATCTGACAGCACCTTGGGAAAGGCAACTTCGCTTCACGTAGAGGCTGGGCCCGCAAACCGAGGACGTGAGGCTTGTGACCAAGTATCCGTTGCTACGGTGCCCATAACTTTTGATACGTGAGGAGTTACGTGGCGCATAGCATACCGTTGGAAAGCTCTCTGAGAGCTCTATGACGGGGGCAACAAACCTACTCTGTTGCACCTATTTTTGGAGCAAAAAATTGAACGTTTTCATCAATTTCGAGACACATTTTTTCTTTTGCGCTGTTTTGCGTCCCGAATCGTACGTCACGTGCCGCGAAAAGGACGACAATCTAATCCATCACATTTCTATTACCAAATCTGACGGCACCTTGGGCAAGACAACTTCGCTTCACGTAGAGTCTGGGCTCGTAAAACAAGGGCGTGGTGCTTGGGACCAGGTCTCTATCGCTCCGGTGTTCATAACTTTTGATCCATAAGGAGTTACGTGGCGCACAGCATACCGTTGGAAAGTACTCCAAGAGCTCTACGACGGGGGAAGCAAGCTCGCTAGGTTGTGCCTTTTTTTGGGGCCCAAAATCGAACATTTTCATCAATTTTAGGACACTTTTCTGCTTTTGCACTGTTTTTCAGTCCAGGATCGTACGTCGTGAGCTGCGAAATGGACGACAACCTAATCCATCACATTTCTATTACCGAATCCCACGGCACCTTGGGCAAGACAACTTCACTTCACGTAGAGGCTGGGCCAGCAAACCGAGGATATCGGGCTTGTGACTAGGTATCCGTAGCTACGGTGCCGATAACTTTTGATCCGTAAGGAGTTACACTGCGCACAGCATACTGTTGGAAAGCTATCTGAGAGTTCTATGACGGGGGCAACAAGCCTTCTCGGCTGCATCCAGTTTTGTCGCCCAAAATCGATCGTTTTCATCTTTTTCGGGACACTTTTCTTATTTTGCGCTGTTTTTCCATCCCGGATCGTACGTCGTGAGCCGCAAAAGGATGACAACCTAATCCATCACATTTCTATTACCGAATCCTACGGCACCTTGGGCAAGACAACTTCGCTTCACGTAGAGGCTGGGCCCGCAAACCGAGTACGTGGGGCTTCGGACCAAGTCTCCGTCGCTCTGGTGCCAATAACTTTTGATCCGTAAGGAGTTACGCAATGCACATTATACCATTAGAAAGCTCTCTGAGAGCTCTATGACGGGGGCAACAAGCCTGCTCGGTAGCGCCTTTTTTTGGGGCCCAAAATTGAACATTTTTATTAGTTTTGGGATACTTTTTTTCCATCCTGGATCGTACGTCGTGAGCTGCGAAAAGGACGACAACCTAATCCATCACATTTCTATTACTGAATCCCACGGCACCATGGGCAAGACAACTTCCCTTCACGTAGAGGCTGGGCCCACAAACTGACGGCGTGGGGCTTGGGACCAGGTATCTGTCGCTTTGGTGCCCATAACTTTTGATACGTAAGGAGTTACGTGGCGCACAACATACCGTTGGAAAGCTCTCCGAGAGCTCTACGACGGGAGCAGCAAGCCTACTTGTTTGTGCCTATTTTCGGAGCTCAAAATCGAACATTTTAATAAATTTCAGTATACTTTTCTTCTTTCGTGCAATTTTTCCGCCCCGGATTGTACGCCGTGGGCCGCGAAATGGACGACAACCTAATCAATCACATATCTATTACTGAATCCCACAGCACCTTGGGCAAGACAACTTCAGTTCATGTAGAGGCTGGCCGGCAAACCGAGGGCGCCGGGCTTGTGACCAGGTATCCGTCGCTCCGGTGCCTATAACTTTTGATCCGTAATGAGTTACGTGGCGCATAGCATATAGTTGAAAAGCTCTCCGAGAGCTCTACGATGGGGTCAGCAAGCCTGCGAGGTTGTGTCTATTTTCGTAGCCCAAAATTGAAAGTTTTCATCAGTTTTGGGACATCTTTCTTCTTTTGCGTTGTTTTTTCGTCCTGGATCGTACATCGTGAGTCGCAAAAAGGACTACAACCTAATCTATCACATTTTTATTTCCAAATCCCATGACACCTTGGGAAAGACAACTTCACTTCACATAGAGGCTGGGCCCGCAAACCGAGGGCTTGGATCTTGGGACTAAGTCTCCGTCACTCCGGTGCCCATAACTTTTGATCCGTAAGGAGTTACACGGCGCGTAGCAAGCTTGATGTTAGAAAGCTCTCCAGGAACTCTACGACAGGGGCAGCAAGCTTGATCGGATGCGCCTATTTTTGGAGCCCAAAATTGAATGTTTTCATTAGTTTCGGGACACTTTTCTTCTTTTGCCTTGTTTTTCCGTCACGGATCGTATATCGTGAGTAGCGAAAAGGACGACAACCTAATCCATCACATTTCTATTACAGAATCCCACGGTACCTTGATCAAGACAACTTCATTTCACGTAGAGGTTGGGCCTGCAAACCAAGGACGTGGGGCTTGTGACCAAGTATCCGTCGTTACGATGCCCATAACTTTTGATATGTGAGGAGTTACGTGGCGCACAACATACGGTTGGAAAGCTCTCCGAGAGCTCTATGACGGGGACAACAAGCCTGCTCAGTAGCGCCTTTTTTTGGGGCCCAAAATTGAACATTTTCATCAGTTTCGGGACCCTTTTCTTCCTTTACGCTATTTTTTTCATCCCGGATCGTACGTCGTGAGCCTCGAAAAGGACGACAACCTAATCCATCATATTTCTATTACCGAATCCCATGGCACCTTAGGCAAGACAAATTTGCTTCACGTAGAGGCTGTGCTCGTAAACTGAGGGCGTGGGGCTTGGGACCAGGTCTTTGTCGCTCCGGTACCCATAACTTTTGATCCGTAAGGAATTACGTGGCGCACAGCATACCGTTGGAAAGCACTCCAAGAGCTTTACGATGGGGGAAGAAAGCTCGCTAGGTTTTGCCTTTTTTCAGAGCCCAAAATCGAACATTTTCATCAGTTTCGGGACACTTTTCTTCTTTTGCACTGTTTTTCTGTCCCGGATCGTATGTCATGAGCTGCGAAATGGACGACAACCTAATCCATCACATTTCTACTACCGAATCCCATAGCACCTTGGGCAAGATAACTTCACTTCATGTAGAGGTTGGGCCCGCAAACCGAGGGCGTCGGGCTTGTGACCAGGTATCCGTCGCTACGGTGCCGGTAACTTTTGATCGGTAAGGAGTTACGCAGCGCACAACATACCATTGGAAAGCTATCCGAGAGTTCTACGACGGGGTCAACAAGCCTGCTTGGCTGCATCTATTTTTGTAGCCCAAAATTGAACATTTTCATCTGTTTCGGGACACTTTTCTTATTTTGCACTGTTTTTCCATCCCGAATCATACATCGTGAGCCGCAAAAGGACGACAACCTAATCCATCACATTTCAATTACCGAATCCCACGGCACCTTGGGCAAGAAAACTTCATTTCACATTGAGGCTGGGCCCGCAAATCAAGGGCGTGCGGCTTCGGACCAGCTCTCCGTCGCTCCGGTGCCAATAACTTTTGATACGTAAGGAGTTACGCAACGCACAACATAGCGTTAGAAAGCTCTCTGAGAACTCTACGACAGGGGCAACAAGCCTGCTTGGCTGCGCCTACTTTTGGAGCCCAAAATTGAACGTATTCATTAGTTTCGGGACACTTTTCTTCTTTTGCGCTGTTTTTTCATCTCGGATCGTATGTCGTGAGCCGCGAAAAAGAAGATAACCTAATTCATCACATTTCTCTTACCGAATCCCACGGCACCTTAGGCAAGACTCCTTCCCTTCACGTAGAGGTTGGGCCCGCAAACCGAGGGCGTGGGGCTCGGGACCTGGTATCCGTCGCTTCGTTGCTGATAACTTTTGATATGTAAGGAGTTATGCGACGCACAGCATACCGTTGAAAAGCTCTCCGAGAGCTCTACGTCGGGGGAAGCCAGCTTGCTCTGCTGCGCCTATTTTTGGATCCCAAAATTGAACGTTTTCATTAGTTTCGGGATACTTTTATGCTTTTACGCTGTTTTTTCATCCTGGATCGTACGTCAAGAGCCGCAAAAAAGACGACAACCTAATCCATCACATTTCTATTACCGAATCTCACGGCGCCTTGGGCAAGACAACTTCATTTCACGTAGAGGCTAGGCCTGCAAACTGAGGGCGTGGGGTTTGTGACCAGGTATCCGTCGCTCTGGTGCCAATAACTTTTGATCCGTAAGGAGTTAGCCGGCGCCCAGCATACCGTTAGAAAGTTCCCCGAGTTCTCTACGACAGTAGCAACAAGCCTACTCGGCTGTGCCTATTTTCGTAGCCCAAAATTAAATATTTTCAGCAATTTTGAGATACTTTTCTTCTTTTGTGCTGTTTTTCCGTGCCGGATCGTACGTCATTAGCTGTGAAAAGTACGACAACCTAATCCATCACATTTCTATTACCAAATCCCATGGCACCTTGGGCAAGACAACTTTACTTCACGTAGAAGCTGGACCTGCAAACAGAGGGCGTACGGCTTGAGAACAGGTATCCGTCGCTCCGTTGCCCATAACTTTTGATCTGTAAGGAATTACGCAGTGCACAGCTTACCGTTGGAAAGCTCTCCGAGAGCTCTACGACGGGAGCAGCAAGCCTGCTCAGCTGCGCCTATTTTCGGAACCCAAAATTGAACATTTTCATCAATTTTTGTCTTTCCGTCCTGGATCGTACGTCGTGAGCCGCGAAAAGGATGACAATCCAATCCATCACATTTCTATTATAGAATCCCATGGCACCTTGGGCAAGACAACTTCACTTCACGTAGAGGTTGAGCCCGCAAACCGAGGGCGTGGGGCTTGGGACCAGGTCTCTATCGCTCCGTTGCCCATAACTTTTGATCCGTAAGGAGTTACGCTGTGCACAGTTTACCGTTGGAAAGCTCACCGAGAGCTCTACAATGGGAGCAGCAAGCCTGCTCGGCTGCGCCTATTTTTGGAGCCCAAAATTGAACATTTTCATCAATTTCGGGACACTTTTCTTCTTTGGCGTTGTTTTTCTATCCCGGATCGTACGTCGAGAGCCGCAAAAAGGACGATAACCAAATCCATCACAATTCTATTATAGAATCCCATGGCACCTTGGGCAAGACAACTTCACTTCACGTACAGGCTGGGCCCGCAAACCGAGGGCCTGGGGCTTGGGACCAGGTCTCCATCGCTCCGTTGCCCATAACTTTTGATCCGTAAGGAGTTACGCAGCATACAACTTACCGTTGGAAAGCTCTCCCAGAGCTCTATGACAGGAGTAGCAAGCCTGCTCAGTTGCGCATGCTTTCAGAGCCCAAAATCGAACATTTTCATCCGTTTCGAGACACTTTTCTTCTATTGCACAATTTTTCTATCCCGAGTCGTACGTCGTGAGCCACGAAAAGGACGACAAGCTAATCCATAACATTTCTATTACAGAATCCCACAGTACCTTAGGCAAGACAACTTAGCTTCATGTAGAGGCTGGGCACGCAAACCGTGGGCATGGGGCTTGGGACCAGGTCTCTGTCGCTCCGTTGCCAATAACTTTTGATCCGTAAGGAGTTACGGGGCGCACAGCATACCGTTGGAAAGTTCTCCGAGAGCTCTACAACGGGGGCAGCATGCCTGCTTGGCTGCGCCTACTTTCGGAGTCCAAAATCGAACGTTGTCATCAGTTTCGAGACACTTTTCTTCTTTTGTGCTGTATTTTCATCCCAGATCGTATGTCGTGAGCCGTGAAAAGGATGACAACCTAATCCATCACATTTCTATTACCGAATCCCAAGGCACCTTGGGCAAGAGAACTTCACTTCACGTAGAGGCTAGGCCCGCAAACCGAGGGCGTGGGGCTTGGTACCAGGTCTCCGTCACTCTGGTGCCCATAACTTTTGATCCGTACGGAGTTACGCGGCGCACAACATACCGTTAGAAAGTTCTCCAAGAACTCTACGACGGGTGCAACAAGCTTGATCTGATACACCTGCTTTTGGAGCCCAAAATCGAACATTTTCATCAGTTTCAGGACACTTTTCTTCTTTTGCACTGTTTTTCTGTCCCAGATCGTATGTCGTGAGCAGTGAAAAGGACAACAACCTAATCCATCACATTTCTATTACCGAATCCCACGGCACCTTGGGCAAGAAAACATCATTTCACGTAGAGGCTGGGCCAGCAAACAGAGGGCGTGGGGCTTGTGACTAGGTGTCCGTTGCTTCAGTACCCATAACTTTTGATCCGTAAAGAGTTACGCGGTGCACAACATACCGTTGGAAAGCTCTCCGAGTGCTTTACGATGGGGGAAGTAAGCCTGCTTGGCTGCGCCTATTTTCAGAGCCCAAAATCAAACATTTTCATTAGTTTTGGGACACTTTTCTTCTTTTGCGCTCTTTTTCCGTCCCGGATCGTGCGTCGTTTGCCGTGAAAAGGACGACAACCTAATCCAACACATTTCTATTACCGAATCCCATGGTACCTTGGGCAAGACAACTGCACTTCACGTAGAGGCTGGGCCTGCAAACCGAGGGCGTGGCGCTTGTGACCAAGTATCCGTCGCTCCCGTGCCCATAACTTTTGATCTGTAAAGAGTTACGCAGCGTATAACATACTATTGGAAAGCACTCCAAGAGATCTACAATGGTGGAAGCAGGCTTGCTCGGCTGTGCCTTTTTTCGGAGCCCAAAATCGAACGTTTTCATCAGTTTTGGGACATTTTTCTTATTTTGCGCTGTTTTTCTATCCCTGATCATACGTCATGAGCCGCGAAAAGGACGACAACCTAATCCATCACATTTCTATTATAGAATCCCACAGCACCTTGGGCAAGAAAACTGTAGTTCACGTAGAGGTTGGCCCGTAAACCGAGGGCGTCGGGCTTGTGACCAGGTGTCCGTCGCTCCGGTGCCCATAACTTTTGATCCGTAAGGAGTTACGCGGCGTACAGTATACCGTTGGAAAGCTCTCCGAGAGCTCTACGATAAAGGCAGCAATCCTGCTAGGCTGTATCTGTTTGCTTAGGCCAAAATCAAACGTTTTCATCAGTTTTGGGACACTTTTCTTCTTTTGCGCTGTTTATCCGTCCCGTATCGTACGTCGTGAACCGTGAAAAGGACGACAACCTAATCCATCACATTTCTATTACCGAATCCCATGGCACCTTGGGCAAGAAAACTTCGCTTCACGTAGAGGCTGGGCCTGCAAACCGAGGGCATGGGGCTTGTGACCAGGTATCCGTCGCTCCGGTGGCCATAACTTTTGTTTTGTGAGGAGTTACGCGGTGCACAGCATACCGTTGGAAAGCTCTCCAAGAGCTCTACGACGGGAGCAGCAAGCTTGCTCAGCAATGCCTATTTTCGGAGCCCAAAATCAAACATTTTCATCAGTTTTGGGATACTTTTCTTCTTTTGCGTTATTTTTCCGTCCTGGATCGTACGCCGTGAGCCGTGAAAAGGACGACAACCTAATCTATCACATTTCTAATACCGAATCCCATGGAACCTTGGGCAAGACAACTTCACTTCACGTAGAGGCTGGGCCTAGAAACCGAGGGCGTGGGGCTTGTGACCGGGTATCCGTCGCACCGGTGCCCATAAGTTTTGATCTGTAAGGAGTTATGCGACGCACAACATACTGTTGGAAAGCTCTACGAGAGCTCTACGACAGGAATAGCAAGCCGACATGGTTGTGCCTACTTTTGGAACCCAAAATCGAACGTGTTAATCAATTTCGGGACATTTTTCTTCTTTGGCGCTGTTTTTCCGTCCCAGATCGCACGTCGTGAGTCGCGAAATGGACGACAACCTAATCAATCACATTTCTATTACCGAATCCCATGGCACCTTAGGCAAGACAACTTCAGTTCCAGTAGAGGCTGGCTTGCAAACCGAGGGCGTTGGGCTTGTGACCAGGTATCCGTCACTCCGGTGCCCATAACTTTTGATCTGTAAAAAGTTACGCTGCACATAGCATACCGTTGGAAAGCTCTCTGAGAGCTCTATGACGGGGTCAGCAAGCATGCTCGGCTGCGTCTATTTTCGTAGCCCAAAATCAAATGTTTTCATCATTTTTGGGACACTTTTCTTCTTTTGTGCTGTTTTTTCGTCCTGGATCGTACATCGTGAGCCTAAAAAAGATGACAACCTAATCCATCATATTTCTATTATCGAATCCCATGGTACCTTGGGCAAGACAACTTCGCTTCACGTATAGGCTGGGCCCGCAAACTGAAGGCGTAGGGCTTGGGACTATGTCTCCTGCGCTCAGGTGCCCACAACTTCTGATCCGTAAGGAGTTACGCGGCGCACAACATACTGTTGGAAAGCTCTCCGTGAGCTCTACGATGGGGGCAGCAAGCCTGCTCAACTGTAACTGTTTTCAGAGCCCAAAATAGAACGTTTTCATCATTTTTCGAACACTTTTCTTCTTTTATGCTATTTTTTCATCCCAGATCGTACGTCGTGAGCCGCAAAAAGGATGACAACCTAATCCATCACATTTCTATTATTGAATCTCACGCCACCTTCGGCAAGACAACTTCGCTTCACGTAGAGGCTGGGCCCGTATACCGAGGGCGTAGGTCTTGGGACCAGGTCTCTGTCGCTCCAGTGCCCTTAACTTTTGATCTGTAAGGAGTTACGCGGCGCACATCATACCGTTAGAAATCTCTTCGATAGCTCTACGACAGGCGCAACAAGGCTGCTCGGTTGCGCCTCTTCTTGGAGCCCAAAATCGAACATTTTCATCAATTTCGGGATACTTTTCTTCTCTTGCGCTGTTTTTTCTTCTCGGATCGTACGTCGTGAGCCGCGAAAAGGACGACAGCCTAATTCATCACATTTCTATTACCGAATCTCATGCCACCTTGGGCAAGACAACTTTGCTTCACGTAGAGGCTGGGCCCGCAAACCGAGGTCGTAGGGCTTGGGACCAGGTCTCCGTCGCTCCGGTGCCCATAACTTTTGATTTGTAAAGAGTTACGTGGCACACAACATACCGTTGGAAAGCTCTTCAAGAGCTCTACGACAGGGGCAGCAAGCTTACTTGGCTGTTCCTATTCTTGGAGCCCAAAATCAAATGTTTTCATCAGTTTCGGGATACTTTTCTTCTTTTGCGCTGTTTTTCTGTCCCGGTTCGTACGTCGTGAGCCGTTAAAAGGACGACAACCTAATCCATCACATTTCTATTACCAAATCCCACAGTACCTTGGTGAAGACAACTTGGCTTGACGTAGTGGCTGGGCCCGCAAACCAAGGGTGTGGGGCTTGGGACCAGGTCTCCGTCGTTCCGGTGCCCATAACTTTTGATCCATAAGGAGTTACGCGGTGCACAGCATACCGTTGGAAAGTTATCCGAGAGCTTTACAACTAGGGCAACTTTGGGACACTTTTCTTCTTTTGCTCTATTTTTTCGTCTCGGATCATACGTCATGAGCTGCGAAAAGGACGACAACCTAATCCATCCTATTTCTATTTCCGAATGCCATGACACATTGGGCAAGACAACTTCGCTTCATGTAGAGGCTGGGCCCGTAAACCGAGGGCGTGGAGCTTGGGACCAGGTCTCCGTCGCTGTGATGCCCATAACTTTTGATCTGTAAGGAGTTACGCGGCGCACAGCATACCGTTGGAAAGCTCTCTGTGAGGTCTGATCCCGAATAACGTGTCTTACCTTCATTTGCGTGCCTTAGACCCAAGATTATATGACCAACCTTAGATTACGTGCCCTGTCTTGGTTTTCGTGCATGTCTCGGCATACGTGCCTTGACCTAGAATTGTGTGCCCTAATCCTTGAGTTACGTGCGATACCTAGATATATGTGCCCTGACCTCGATTTACGTGTGTTACCTCATTTCATGTGCCCTAACCTTGAACTGCATGCCCTAACCTAGGTTTAAGCGCCATACTTTGATTTACGTGCATTGCATTGAATTACGTGCCTTGTATTGGTTTACGTGCATTCACCTAGAGTTGCGTGCATTTACTTTGAAATCCGTGCATTTTTCTTGAAGTGCGTGCTTTACCTCGTAGTACGTGCCCTAGACCTAGGAATGCATGCCTGCACGCTAATCAATAAAGAATCCTGCACAAAGCACTAGACTATAAAATAATATTATACTAATCCTACATATTCTACTAACAATATTTTAATCCTAATTCAAATTCTCTACAAAATCCACTAACAATAAACAATTATTTCTACACAAACATCTAAACATTCTTTATTCTTTATTCTCACCTAAAACCAATGCACCTCAAATTATACATTTATTATAATCCATAATATACTCACATGAATCTGAAAATTCAGAATTTTCCATGCTAATTTCGGCCATATCAAGGTCTTTGAGCAAGTTTGAACAAAAAATATTATATCCTAAACATTTTATGACACACACACAAGACACTAGGCATAAAATAATCCTATACACCCTACCCCAAGCACCCTTTCTTGACCAAATCACCCTAAGCATACTCACAATTCAAAAAATGCAAAAGATGACACAAAAAAATCAGATTTGTAAGGCTCAAGGCTGACACACACACAAGATACACTCAACATGCTTCAAACATCAATTTTCTCTCAAAACTCTCTCATTCTCTCTCTTTCTCTGTCATTTTCGACCATGGCTTCCCTTTGAGCTCCCAAGACTCCTAACAACTCTCAAAGACATTCTAAGACTCTCCCAAGCTCGGCCATAGCAAGCACAAGCAAGCAAGAAGCAAGAAAATCTCACACGAAGCTCACAAAACTCTCTATCTCGGCCATAGGTAAGTTTTGATAGTTTTCTTCCATTTCTTTTGGTTTCACACACATGCACACCTTCTTCACATGCTAACTAAGCTAGGATTTAAGGAAATCCAAGCCACCACTTGGCCAAAGCAAGGAAAGAGGACCTTTTGTGCATTTTCAAGAGTATGTGTGCATCTTCATCTATCAATTTGCTAAGGTGAGGGTTAAACTCTTTTAAAAGCTTTCAAAACTCACATGCATGCTCTCATATGGCTGTATTTACCTTTTTAGTTCATGTATATGTGTTTATATGAACCTATCTACTCATGCATGGCTTGATAATGGCTAGAAACTTGAAGATATGTAAACACGTTTTTGCTGGCAGATTACTGACCTTGTAGAACGAAGTGCTTTTAGATTAGTAAACATTGATAAAAATGCATGAAAATTGGTAGGTCACTAGTTTTGTCAGTTATGAACAGTTTTTGTAGAAATAGTGCAAGGCCAATTTTGACTCTAAGACCTCCAAAATGTCCAAATATCAAAAGGTGTCTAAATCTGGAAAACTTGGAAATATGAAGTAGGTTTCTGGCAGCTTTCTGACCTTGTAGAATAAAATAGTTTTGGCCTAGTAAACGATGTTCAAAATGTATGAAATTTGGTATCCCACTAGATTGGTCAGTTTTGAACATATTTGGAAGAAATAAGCTAAGGTTAATTTTGCGTTTAAAGGCCTCAAAAGTAGCAAATATCGAAATTTGTATGAATCTGGACAGTTTTGTGTAGTCTCACGATTTTGGCCATAACTCCTAAATCCGACTCCAAATGCAGCAAGGTTTGTTTCTAGATTTAAACCACTCATTGAGCTTCAATTTGACATTTGGTTTACTGAATTTGTAGATTATTTGCTTGGCTAATTGAATGTGGATAAACAGACCATTGCAGTAGGATTTTTGGCTTGGCAATATTCTTTGAATCATGTTAAAACTTTACTTGTGGTCTTGAATGCTTGAAATTGTAGCAATTAGAAGTTGTGTGGGCTGTTTTGGTTGGTTGAGGATGCTTAATTAATTGATGCATGGCTTGGGTTTAATTATATGACGAATTGTTGCTTAATCGCATGTGTAAGCACGAAATTGAGGCCTTATTGCTGATGAATACTTGCTAAGTGATGATCCTATGATTAAATGTGTTCAATTAGTTTGTTAGTAGGCTGCCCAATAATTGCTAAGTTTGCTTGAAATGGTTTAAGTGTTTCTTGTGGTCCTTAGAAAACAAAATCAACACCCGAGCATGTTTATTGTAAACCCTAATGGCCACGGAGGTTCCCAAGTTCTAAACTATTCTTGTGTATCTTATAATTGATGTTGAGAAATGTTAATGGATTGCCCGTAATTTTCTTTATAACCCTAAGTGTGATTCTTGATGATTGCATGTTGATAAGTTAACTATTCTTGCACCCGGTCTTGGGTAAATTGTCGTAGCATGCTCGTGTGATCCTAATACTTGGTATGTGAACTAAATTGGGTAAAATGACTTGTTAGAAAGATGTTACTTGGTTTCCCGTTAAATGTTCATACGCCTCTAAGTGTTTTACAAATTGAATATACATGTCAAAGCATGCCTTGTATGTTTACTTATCGATATGTGATCTTATAATTGCTCGGTGGCAACCTACTTTGTTGACCTCCTAATGTGAATTGTTAAAAGACATTCAATGGCTTATTGTGAACATGATTACTTGGCTGCCCGTGAAAGTTTAATTGCTTTCAAATTGATATATGAAATGATTATATGTTCTTACAATGCCTTATATGCCAATATGTCAAAATATGATCATATACTTGCTCGGAGACAACCTACTTTGTTGACCTCCTAATGTGAAATGTTAAATGGCATAAATGGGCATTGCATACAAGGTTGCAACCTTTCATTGTGGCATGGTAGCGTTTCACGAACACCGAGCGGCATAGGGCTTGTCGGTGCTCCCGTGACTACCATGGTCCAATTCCCTCTCTCGCTTGGCATTCCACCCTTGGAGAGTTGGGTCGTAGGTTTGGTGTACATCCAGAGTATACCCATTTGGAGTGATAAGTGGATGATTGATGTCGGCTACAACAATGGTTATTGGAAATGAACTTGAAAGCAAAAGCGTAATGTATCACTTGAACGGCAGGAACTAAGTGCTATGCAGGGAAAAGTGCTACACCCAAAAGTGGTGGGAGCTACCTCTTGAGGCCGTAGGAGTCACTTCTAGAGTCCTATACGTATCAAAACGTATCCTTTTTACTATGTGTTTAAGTACTCTCGCTTGGTTCCTAAAGGACCTCGGGGAGGAAAGACGGGTAAATATGTTCATTTATATTTATGTTATGTTATGAACTTGCTTATTTCATATGACATATTTTCAAAATGGTTTTTCATAAGAGTAATCGAAAAAGAGTTTTTAAAACGTTATCTCTCGTTCTCCCCTCACTGAGTTCATAAGAACTCACCCTCTTTTATCATCACATGTGAAGAAGATTTGGAACAGGTACCCGAAGAGAATGTGCCTGTTGATGATTCCTTGGAATGATTACGTGCTTTATGTGCCTTGCTTGACAGTGGCTATTTTGTGAACGTTGTGTTTACTTTGAAAACTACTTATTTTGCTGATGTAAATGACCACGTTATAATTTGGATCTAATTTTGGCTTGTACTGATTATAACCAGATGAACACTCTAATTGGTCGTTTTGCTATCACTATTTTGATTTAGTAACTATCATAGGCAACTGAAGCATTAGGTGAAGGATCAAATAAATTAATCTATCTAATCTTACCCAGGTACTTACTCATAGGCTAAAGGATAATAGGTCCTCGCGTAAAAGGGATTGACAAATAAACGGAACATAGTTATCTTGTTAGGCTTGTTAATCAAATGAGACTTTCGAATTAGATCAATAGGCTTATCGGTTGATGATAAAATAGGAGTCCTTAAT
The DNA here is from genome assembly GCA_037974665.1 of Ehretia macrophylla. NCBI lineage: Eukaryota > Viridiplantae > Streptophyta > Magnoliopsida > Boraginales > Ehretiaceae > Ehretia > Ehretia macrophylla. The sequence continues at coordinate 28,287,268 of CM075779.1, read as the reverse complement.
GGAATTGGTTTAATGATTGGAATAATTGAGGTGTTTAGAAAATTAGGTCAAACCAAATGTCTTAAATATAGCCGTCATGCTGCCTGTTTTCCGAAAAAACTTTTGGAGTTCTAAGCTAACGATTAGCATTAATCATAGTCAAACGGTTAAGGACGTAAAATAACAATGATGATTTAGATCACACCTTAGTCTAGCCTCTATAGGTTAGGTTGGGGGTGTGAGACTCTCCGAGAGCTCTACGACCGGGGCAGCCAGCCTACTCGGCTGCGCCTGTTCTCGGAGCCCAAAATTGAACGTTTTCATTAGTTTCGGGACACTTTTCTTCTTTTGCGCTACTTTTCGGTCTCGGTTCGTATGTCGTGAGCCGCGAAAAGTACGACAACCTAATCCATCGCATTTCTATTACCGAATCCCACGGCACCTTGGGCAAGAAAACACCGCTTCACGTAGAGGCTGGGCCCGCAAACCGAGGGCGTGGGGCTTGGGACCAGGTCTTCGTCGCTTTAGTGCCCATAACTTTTGATCCATAAGGAGTTACGCGGCTCACAACATACCGTTGAAAAGCTCTCTGAGAGCTCTACGACAGGGGCAGCAAGCCTGCTCGGCTCCACCTGTTCTCAGAGCCCAAAATCAAACGTTTTCATCAATTTCGGGACACTTTTCTTCTCTTGCACTATTTTTTCGTCTCAGATCTTACGTCGTGAGCCGCGAAAAGGACGACAACCTAATCAATCACATTTCTATTACCAAATCCCACAATACCTTGGGCAAGACAATTTCGCTTCACGTAGAGGCTGGGCCTGCAAACCGAGGGCATAGGGCTTCGGACCAGGTCTCCGTCGCTCTGATGCCAATAACTTTTGTTGCGTAAGGAGTTACGCTGTGCACAGCATACTGTTGGAAAGCCCTCTGAGAGCTCTACGATAGGGGTAGCAAGCCTGCTCGGTTACGCCTATTTTTTGAGGCCGAAATTGAACGTTTTCATCAATTTCGGGACACTTTTCTTCTTTTGCTCTGTTTTTCCGTCCCGGATCGTATGTTGTTAGCCGTAAGAAGGATGACAACCTAATCCATCACTTTTCTATTACCGAATCCTATGGTACCTTGGGCAAGACAAATTCACTTCACATAGAGGCTGGGCCCACAAACCGAGGGCGTAGGGCTTGGGACCAGGTCTCCGTCGCTCTAGTGCCCATAACTTTTTATCCGTAAGGAGTTACGCGGCGCACAACATACCGTTGAAAAGTTCTCCAAGAGCTCTACGACATAGGCAGTATAGCTGCTTGGCTACGCCTGTTCTCTGAGGCCAAAATCGAACGTTTTCATCAATTTCGGGACATTTTTCTTCTCTTGCGCTATTTTTTCATCTCGGATCTTACGTCGTGAGCCGCGAAAAGGACGAAAACCTAATCCATCACATTTCTATTACCAAATCCCATAGTACATTAGGTAAGACAACTTCGCTTCACGTAGAGGCTGGGCCTGCAAACCGAGGGCATAGGGCTTGAGACCAGGTCTCCGTCGCTCCGGTGCCCATAACTTTTGATCCGTAAGAAGTTACGCGGCTCACAACATACTGTTGGAAAGCTCTCCGAGAGCTCTACGAAAGGGGTAGCAAGCGTGCTTAGTTGTGAATATTTTTGGAGTCCAAAATTGAATGTTTTCATCACTTTCGAGACACTTTTCTTCTTTTGCTCTGTTTTTCCATCCCGGATCGTACGTCGTGAGCCGCGAAAAGGACGACAACCTAATCCATCACATTTCTATTACCGAATCCCACTGCACCTTGGGCAAGATAACTTCGCTTCACGTAGAGGCTGTGCCCGCAAACCGAGGGTGTGGGGCTTGGGACCAGGTCTCCGTCGCTCCGGTGCCCATAATTTTTGATCGGTAAGGAGTTATGCGGCACACAACATACCGTTGAAAAGTACTCCGAGAGATCTACGACGCGAGCTATGGTCCTACTCGGCTGCACCGATTTTCAGAGCCCATAATCAAACGTTTTCATCAATTTTGGGATACTTTTCTTCTTTTGCGCTGTTTTTTCGTCCCGAATCGTACATCGTGAGCCGCGAAAAGGACGACAACCTATTCCATCACATTTCTATTACCGAATCCCACGGCACCTTGGGCAATACATCTTCACTTCACGTAGAGGTTGGGCCCGTAAACCGAGGGCGTGGGGCTTGTGACTAGGTATCCGTCGATCCGGTGCCCAGAACTTTTGATCCGTAAGGAGTTACGCGGCGTACAACTTACCGTTGGAAAGCTCTTCGCAGGATCTATGAGGGGGGCAGCAATCCTGCTACGCTTCGCCTATTTTTAGAGGACAAAATCGAATGTTTTCATCGGTTTCGGGACATTTTTCTTCTTCTGCGCTGTTTTTTGGTCCCGGATAGTACGTCGCGAGCCGCGAAAAGGACGACAACCTAATCCATCACATTTTTATTACCGAATCCCACGCCACCTTGGCCAAGACAACTCCGCTTCACCTAGAGGCTGAGCCCGCAAACCGAGGGCGTGGGGCTTGGGACAAGGTCTCCGTCGCTCCGGTGCCCATAACTTTTGATCCATAAGGAGTTACGCGGCGCACAATATACCATTGCAAAGCTCTCCAAGAGCACTACGACGGGGGTAGCAAGTATGCTTAGTTGCGCCTAGTTTTGGTGCCCAAAATCGAACATTTTCATCAGTTTTGGGACACTTTTCTTCTTTTGCGCTATTTTTCTGTCCCGGATCGTACGTTGCGAGCCGCGAAAAGGGCGACAACCTAATCCATCACATTTCTATTAACGAATCCCACGGTACCTTGGGCAAGACAACTTCACTTCACTTAGAGGCTAGGCCCGCAAACCGAGGCCGTGGGGCTTGTGACCAGGTATCCATCGGTCTGGTGCCCATAACTTTGGATCTGTAAGGAGTTACGCGGCGCACAACATACCGTTGGAAAGCACTTCGAGAGCTCTACGATGAGGGCAGCAGTCCTGCTCAGCTGCGCCTATTTTTAGAGCCCAAAATTGAACAATTTCAAAAGTTTTGGGATACTTTTCTTTTCTTGTACTGTTTTTCTATCCCGGATTGTACGTCGTGAGCCGCGAAAACGATGACAACCAAATACATCACATTTCTATTACCGAATCCCACGCCACCTTGGGCAAGACAACTTCATTTCAAGTAAAGGCTAGGCCCGCAAACTGAGGGCGTAGGGATTGGGACCAGGTCTCCGTCGCTCCGATGCCCATAACTTTTGATCCGTAAGGAGTTACGCGGTGCATAACATACCGTTGGAAAGCTCTTCGAGAGCTCTACGACTGGGGCAGCAAGCTTGCATGGCTACTGTCATGCCCTAACCCTGCCTATAAGGTTAGACTAGGGTGTGATGTAAACGTTCAAGACATGTCACATACTTAACCGTTTATGAAGATTTAACACTTATCGTTTTAGTCTAAACTCCAAAGTTTTTCGAAAAACCGGCAGCATAACAACTGTAATTGGACTCTTTGGTTTGGCCTAATTTTCTAAACGCCTCAAAATTTTCTAATCTCAAGTTTCATTTCCAACTAGGATTACTATTTAACATCAATTGAAATGCCTATTGGTTATCTCGATGTCTCGTTTGATTTATAACCTAGCATGATACTATGTCTCGTTGTTTGTTTATCCTCGTTACAAAAGTACCTGTTGATCTTAGCTTAATAGCGAGTACCTGTTTAAGATTGGATAGGTTCATTTACTTAGTCCTTAACTAATACGTCATAACCTATGATAGATACTAGCGGTAATAATAGCAAACGATCATAGTGGTGTCTAGTGTCTGTCTAGTTAATATCAGTACAAACCAAAATTAGACCCCAAATTACAACGGGGGTCTTTACATTACAACATCGAGCAACATAAAAGGAAATAGTCTTCAAGTAGCATAAAGTTCACAAGTAGCCATAATCACGCAAAGCACACAAACAGGCAATCACTCCAAGGATTCATCGTTAGGCACACCGTCCTTGGGTACCTGTCCTGGATCTTCTTCACCTGAGATAATAAAAGAGGGTGAGTCCTTATGAACTCAGCGAGGGGGAACGAGAAATAGGTTTTGAAACTCATTTTCCGGTTCAACTTATGAAAATCCTTTTGCAAGCATGAATATAACAATAATATAAAGTAAAGGAATAGAAATACCAGTCTTTCCTCCCCGAGGTTCTCTAGGAACCAAGCGAGAGTACTTATACACATAGTAAAAAGGATACAGTGAGCTTTTGCTCTCAGATCAGTTCCAGAATCAGTTGTTGCGGCCGACTTCAAATCATCCCCTTAACACGCCAGGTGGCTATACTTCGGATGTACCCCGAAATCCTACGACCCAACTCTCCGAGGAAGTCTAGCCCCCAAGCGAGAGAGGGAATGGGACCATGGTAGTCACGGGTGCACCGGCAAGCCCGATGCCGCCCGGTGTGCCTGATCGCTACCATGCCGAAATGAAAGGTTGCAACCTTGTATGCAATGCACATTTATGACATTTAATATATCACATTAGGAGGACAACAAAGTAGGTTTCCTCCGGACAGTCATAAGGTTGCACATTGACAAGTAAATAGGCAAGGCACGATAAGACAAGTAATTTCACTTGAAAGGCATATAGCGTTATATGAACATTAAACGGACAGCCATGTAACGCACATAAATCAAGTCGTATAATTAATCTCAAAGTCCACGTAATCAAATTTTAAGATTATATAACATGCAACAACATCTACGTGGGCTCGGATGCAAGAAAAGCCTTTTTGTCAACATGTAATAATCAAAAATCACTTTTAGAACTATGAAGTATCTACGGGCAGCCTACTAAGCATATAATTCCACACAATATCCAAGTGATCAACACCTAGCAAGCCTACCTAGTCATTAGGGTTTCCATTTCGTGCTTACCCGTGTGATTAAACCCTAAGTCAACTCAAAATCAATCTCAAGTCAAGGATCAATTAATTCAAACATCCCCAAGTACTCAAAACAGTCCACACAACATCCCAATGTCACAATCTCAAGCAATTAATACCACAAGAAAAGTTACAACAATTTTTCTAAGCATATAACCAAGTGAAACCCTCACTGCAATAGGCTATTTTCCCACAATCATTAAGATAAGAAAACAATCTCCAATTCCAGTGAATAAGATGTCAAATTAAATCTTAAGAAGTGAAATAAAATCAGAAACAAACTTTGCATCATTTGGAGTTCGGGATCATTAGTTATAGCCGAAACAGTGGGATAGCACAAAACTGTCCAGATTTGCACACATTTTGATAATTGACGTTTTTGAGGTCCTTAGAGTCCGTTTTAGCCTTAGTCCATTTCTAACAAAAATGTTCAGAACTGAAACATATAGAAGTATACTAAATTGCATGCATTTTTGACATCATTTACTAAGTAAAATCTGGTTCGTTCTACAAGGTCAGTGCATCTGCCAAAACCTGCTTCATTTTTCCAGATTTCCAGATTTGGACACATTTTAAAGATTTTCCATTTTGAGGACCTTAGAGTCAAAATTAGCTTTGGCCTATTTCTGAAAAAAATCTTCAAAACTGGTAAAACTAGGTACCTACCAATTTTCATACATTTTCAACATCATTTGCCTAGCCAAACTTACCTCGAAGCAACTGGTCAGAGAGCTGTCACATAATCCGACTTCACCTATCATCACTTTCAAGCCAAGATCTTGCCATGCATGGTTATGAAAGCTTATGAACGAACATATAAATCAAGTACAGAAGCAAAGACATACATTTATGAGCATGCATGTGAATTTTTGAAGGATATTCAAAAGGTTTTAGCCCTCACCTTAGCAATCAACCAAGAAGATGCACAAAAACTTGTTGAAGTACAAACTTCTTCTTCTTCTTCTTAGCCGAGATTCCAACTCGGTTTTCTCTATTTTTCCTAGCTTAGTGACCAAGATCTTAGTACATGCATGAGGTTAGAACAAGAAGAAAAGAAATGGAAGCTTAGTAACAGACCTAGGGCCGAAATGAAGACTCAAGGAGCATGCATGTGTGATTTTCGCATCCTAGCTAGTTTGGTCGAGCCTCTTGCTTGTTGCTTGCCTTGATCAACTATGGTGTGATGAAGATGAGCTATGGAGGCAACAATGTTCAGCTAGGGCTGAGAGAGAGAGAGAAGAATGAGAGGGAGAGAAAGAAGATTGAGGAAGAAAGAGGAAATGACAAAAAAAATGAAGGCCTTTGCAACTTTGATGAGCATGCCGGCCTTGAGCTTGATGATTCAGATTTTTGTGTCTTCAAGGTGTGATTTTAAAATGCTAGCATGGGAAAAGGTTGTTTGGTCGAGCAAGGTGAAGAAATTGAGGTGGTATTGAGTAAATTTTTAAGCATTGATAAGTGTTTTTGTGTCATGACTTGTCTAGAATCAATTTGAATTTAGCATGCATGCAAAGACACCTCCTAGTGGTCGGCCAAGGCTATACAAATTCTGAATTTTTGTCAACTATTGGAGTATTATTTAATTGTGTGTTGGAAGTGCAAAAAGAATAAGGAATAAAGAATGGAGAATGTTTAGTGTTTAGTGAATTTTTGTCTTCTAGTGAGTTGAATTAGGATTATAATATTGATAGTGGAGTTTGCAGGATTATTTAATAGTCTAGTGCTTTGTGTAAGATGCTTTCTTGATTAGCATGAGGGCATGCTTTCCTAGGTCTAGGGCATACACTACGAGGTAGTACACGAACTACGAGACGAATGAACGTTTTTCAAGTAAATGCACGCAATCCAAAATGAATGCACATAATTCAATGCATGGCACATAAAACGAACACAATTCTCAAACCTAGGTCAAGGCACGTAAATCTAGGTTAAGGCACACGAAACAAGGTATCGCACACAAATTGAGGTCGAGCCTCACAGCTGCGCCAATTCTTGGAGCCCAAATTTGAACATTTTCATCATTTTCGGGACACTTTTCTTCTTTTGCGCTATTTTTCTTTCCCGGATCGTACGTTGTAAGCTGCGAAATGGACGACAACCTAATCAATCACATTTCTATTACCGAATCCCATGGCACCTTGGGCAAGACAACTTCAGTTCACGTAGAGGCTGGCCCGCAAACTGAGGGCATCGGGCTTGTGACCTGGTATCCGTCGCTCTGGTGCCCATAACTTTTGATCCGTAAGGAGTTACGTGGCGCATAGCATACTGTTGGAAGGCTCTCTAAGAGCACTACGACGGGGTCAGCAAGCTTGCTCGGCTGCGTCTATTTTCATAGCCCAAAATTGAATGTTTTCATCAGTTTCAGGAAACTTTTCTTTTTTTGCAATGTTTTTCCATTCCGGATCGTACGTCGTGAGCCGCAAAAAGGACGACAACTTAATCCATCACATTTCTATTATCGAATCCCACGCCACCTTGGGCATGACAACTTCGCTTCAAGTAGAGACTAGGCCCGCAAACCGAGGGCGTGGGGATTGGGACCAGGTCTTCGTCGCTCCGGTGCCTGTAACTTTTGATCTGTAAGGAGTTACGTGGCGCACAACCTACCGTTGGAAAGCTCTCCGAGAGCCCTATGACGGGGGCAGCAAGCCTGCTCTGTTGCGCCAATTCTAGGATCCTAAAATTGAATATTTTCATCAGTTTCAGGACGCTTTTCTTCTTTTGCGCTGTTTTTCCGCCCCGGATCGTTTGTTGTAAGCCGCGAAATGGATGACAACCTAATCAATGACATATATATTACCGAATCCCATGACACCTTGGGCAAGACAACTTCAGTTCATATAGAGGCTGGCCCGTAAACCAAGGGCGTCGGGCTTGTAACCAGGTGTTCGTCGCTCCGGTGCCCATAACTTTTGATCCGTAAGGAGTTATGTGGCGCATAGCATACCGTTGGAAAGCTCTCTGAGAGCACTACGACGGGGTCAGCAAGCTTGCTCGGCTGCATCTATTTTTGTAGCCCAAAATTGAACATTTTCATCAGTTTTGGGACACTTTTCTTCTTTCGCAATGTTTTTTCGTTCCGAATCGTACGTCGTGAGCCGCAAAAAGGACGACAACCTAATCCATCACATTTCTATTACTGAATCCCACGGTACCTTGGACAAGACAACTTCGCTTCACGTAGAAGCTGGGCCTGCAAACTGAGGGCGTAGGGCTTGGGAGTAGGTCTCCGTCGCTCTGATGCCCATAACTTTTGATCTGTAAAGAATTACACAACGCACAACATATTGTTCTCTCCGAGAGCTCTACGATGGGGGCAACAAGCCTGCTTGGCTACAACTGTTTTCGGAGCCCAAAATAGAACTTTTTCATCAGTTTCGGGACACTTTTCTTCTTTTGCACTGTTTTTCCGTCCCAGTTCGTATGTCGTGAGTTGCGAAAAGGACGGCAACCTAATCCATCACATTTCTATTACCGAATCCTACTGTACCTTGGGCAAGACAACTTCACTTCATGTAGAGGCTGGGCCCGCAAACCGAGGGTGTGGGGCTTGTGACCAGGAATTCGTCGGTCCGGTACCCATAACTTTTTATCCATAAGGAGTTATGTGGCACACAATATTCCGTTGAAAAGCTCTCCGAGAGATCTACGACGGGGGTAGCAATCCTGCTCGACTGCGCCAATTCTTGGAACCCAAAATTGAACGTTTTCTACTGTTTTGGGACACTTTTATTTTCTTGTGCTATTTTTTCATCCCGGATCGTGCATCTTAAGCAGCAAAAAAGACGACAACCAAATCCATCACATTTCTATGACCAAATCCCATGCCACCTTGGGCAAGACAACTTCGCTTCACGTAGATGCTGGGCCGGCAAACCGAGGGCATAGGGCTTGGGACCAGGTCTCCGTCGCTCCGGTGCCCATAACTTTTGATCCGTAAGGAGTTACGCGTCGCACAATATACTGTTGGAAATCTTTCCGAGAGCTCTACGACGGAGGCAGCAAGCCTGCTTGGCTACGCCAATTCTTGGAGCCCAAAATTGAACATTTTCAGCAGTTTCAGGACACTTTTCTTCTTTTGCGCTATTTTTTTATCCCGGATCGTACGTCTTGAGCCATGAAATGGACGACAACCTAATCAATCACATTTTTATTATCGAATCCCACGGAACCTTGGGCAAGACAACTTCAGTTCACATAAAGGCTGGCCCAGAAACTGAGGGCGTCGGGCTTGTGACTAGGTATCCGTCGCTCCGATACCCATAACGTTTGATCCGTAAGGAGTTACGCGGCGCATAGCAAACTGTTGGAAAGCTCTCCGAGAGCTCTACGACGGGGTTAGCAAGCCTGCTCGGCTGCATCTATTTTCGTAGCCCAAAATCGAACGTTTTCATCAGTTTCTAGAACTTTTCTTCTTTTGCGCTGTTTTTCAGTCCCGGATCGTACGTCGTCAGCAGCAAAAAGGACGACAACCTAATCCATCACATTTATATTACCGAATCCCATGGCACCTTGGTCAAGACAACTTCGCTTCACGTAGAGGTTGTGCCAGCAAACTGAAGGCGTGGGGCTTGGGACCAGGTCTCCGTCGCTCTGGTGCTCATAACTTTTGATCCGTAAGGAGTTACATGGCGCATAGTATACTGTTGGAAAGCATATCAAGAGCTCTACGACCGGGGCAACAAGCCTGCTCGGCTGCAACTATTTTTGGAGCCCAAAATAGAACTTTTTCATCAGGTTCGGGACACTTTTCTTCTTTTGTGATGTTTTTTCGTCCCAGATCATATGTCGTGAGTCGCGAAAAGGACAACAACCTAATCTATCACATTTCTATTACCAAATCCCACACCACCTTGGGCAAGACAACTTTGTTTCATGTAGAGGCTGGGCCTGCAAACCGAGGGCATGGGGTTGGAACCAGGTCTCCGTCGCTCCGGTGCCCATAACTTTTAATCCATAAAGAGTTATGCGGCGCACAACATACCGTTGGAAAGCTCTCCGAGAGCTCTACGATGAGGCTAGCAATCCTGCAATGCTGAACATGTTTTCGAAGCCCAAAATTGAACGTTTTCATCAATTTTGGAAAACTTTTCTTCTTTTGCGTTATTTTTTCATCCCGGATCGTACGTCGTGAGCCGCAAAAAGTACGACAACCTAATCTATCACATTTTTACTACCGAATCCCACGAGACCTTGGGTAGACAACTTCGCTTCACGTAGAGGCTGGACCCGTAAACTTATGGCGTGGGGCTTGGGACCAAGTCTCCGTCGCTCTGGTGCCCATAACTTTTGATCCGTAAGGAGTTACACGGCGCACAGCATACCATTGGAAAGCTCTCCGAGAGCTCTACGATGGGGTCAGCAAGCCTGCTCAGCTGCGTCTATTTTCATAACCCAAAATCGAACGATTTCATCAGTTTTGGTACATTTTTCTTCTTTTGTGCTATTTTTTCATCCCGGATCGTACGTCGTGAGCCGTGAAAAGGACAATAACCTAATCCATCACATTTCCATTACTGAATCCCACTGCACCTTGGGCAAGACAACTTCACTTCACGTAGAGGCTGGGCCCACAAACCGAAGCTGTGGGGCTTGTGACCAGTTATCCGTCGGTCTGGTGCCCATAACTTTTGATCAGTAAGGAGTTACGTGGTGCACAATATATTGTTAGAAAGCTCTTTGAGAGCTCAACGATAGAGGAAGCAATCTTGCTTGGCTGCACCTATTTTTGGAGCCCAAAATTGAATATTTTCGTCAGTTTCAGGATACTTTTCTTCTTTTGCGCTGTTTTTCCGTCCTGGATCGTACGTCGTAAGCCGTGAAACGAACGACAACCAAATCCATGACATTTCTATTACAGAGTCCCATGACACCTTGTGCAAGACAACTTCGCTTCAAGTAGAGGCTGGGCCCGCAAACCGAGGGCGTAGGGCTTGTGACTAGGTCTCCATCGCTCCGGTGATCATAACTTTTGATCCGTAAGGAGTTACGCAGCGCGCAGCATACAGTTGGAAAGCTCTCCGAGAACTCTACGATGGGGGCAGCAAGCCATCTATGCTGCACCTATTTCGGAGACCAAAATCGAACGCTTTCACCAATTTCGGGATATTTTTCTTCTTATGCACTGCTTTTTCGTCCCGGATCGTAAGTCGTGAGCCACGAACAAGACGACAACCTAATCTATCACATTTTTATTACTGAATCCCATGGCACCTTGGGCAGACAATTTCGCTTCACGTAGAGGCTGGCCCCGTAAACCAAGGGCGTGGGGCTTGGGACCAGGTCTCCGTCGCTCTGGTGCCCATAACTTTTGATCTGTAAGGAGTTACACGGTGCACAGCATACCGTTGGTAAGCTCTCCGAGAGCTCTACGACAGGGGCAGTAAGCCTACTTGGCTGCGCCTATTCTTGGAGTCCAAAATTGAACATTTTTATCAGTTTCGGCAAACTTTTATTCTCTTACGGTGTTTTTTCGTCTCAGATCGTACGTCGTAAGCAGTGAAAAGAGGACAACCTAATCCACCATATTTCTATTACTGAATCCCATGGCACCTTGGGCAAGATAACTTCGCTTCACATAGAGGCTAGCCCGCAAACCGAGGGCGTCAGGCTTGTGACTAGGTATCCGTCTCTCCGGTGCCCATAACTTTTGATCTGTATAGAGTTACGTAGCGCATAGTATACCGTTAGAAAGCTCTCCGAGAGCTTTACAACGGGGTCAGTGAGCCTGTTCGGTTGTGTCTATTTTCGTATCCCAAAATTGAAAATTTTCATCAGTTTCGGGATACTTTTATTCTTTTGTGCTATTTTTCCGTCCCAGATAGTACGTCGTTAGCTGCAAAAAGGACGACAACCTAATCCATCACATTTCTATTACCGAATCCCATGGCAGCTTGGGCAAGAAAACTTTGCTTCACGCAAAGGCTAGGCCCGCAAACTGAGGGCTTGGGGCTTGGGACCAGGTCTCCGTCGCTCCGGTGCCCATAACTTTAGATCCGTAAGGAGTTATGTGGCGCACAACATACTGTTGGAAAGCTCTTCGAGAGTTCTATGACGTGGGAAACAAGCCTGCTTGGCTACAACTGATTTCGGAGCCAAAAATATAACTTTTTCATCAGTTTCGGGACCCTTTTCTTCTTTTGCGCTATTTTTTAGTCCCAGATCGTACGTCGTGATCCGCGAAAAAGACGACAACCTAATCTATCACATTTGTATTACCGAATCCCATGCCACCTTGGGCAAGACAACTTCGCTTCATGTAGAGGCTGGGCCCACAAACCGAGGGCGTAGGGCTTGTGACTAGGTCTCCATCGCTCCGGTGCCCATAACTTTTGATGAGTAAGGAGTTACGCGGCGCACAACATACCGTTGGAAAGCACTCTAGGAGCTCTATTTTCGGAGCCCAAAATCGAATGTTTTCACCATTTTCGGGATACTTTTTTTCTTTTGTGCTGTTTTTCTGTCCCGGATCGTAAGTCATGAGCTGCGAAAGGACGACAACCTAATCCATCACATTTATATTACCGAATCCCACAGAACCTTGGGCAAGATAACTGCACTTCACGTAGAGGCTATGCCCGCAAACTGAGGGCGTGGGGCTTGTGACCAGGTATCCGTCTGTCCGGTGCCCATAACTTTTGATCCGTAAGGACTTACACGGCACACAGCATTCCGTTGGAAAGTTCACCGAGAGCTCTACGACGAGGGCAACAAGCCTGCTCGGCTACGCCTATTATTGGAGCCCAAATTCGAACCTTTTCATCAGTTTTGGGATATTTTTCTTCTTTTGCGCTGTTTTTCCGTCCCGGATCGTACGTCGTGATCCGCGAAAAGAACGACAACCAAATCCATCACATTTCTATTACCGAATCCCATGCCACCATGGGCAAGAAAACTTTACTTTATGTAGAGGCTGGGCCCACAAACCGAGGGCGTGGGGCTTGGGACCAAGTCTCCGTCGCTCTAGTGCCCATAACTTTTGATTCGTAAGGAGTTACGCGTCGCACAGCTTACCGTTGGAAAGCTCTCCGAGAGCTCTACGACGGAGGCAACAAGCCTGCTCGACTACGCCAATTCTTGGAGCCCAAAATTGAACATTTTCATCAGTTTTGGGACACTTTTCTTCTTTTGCGCTGTTTTTCCGTCCCGGATCGTACGTCGTGAGCCGTGAAATGGACGACAACCTAATCAATCACATTTCTATTACCGAATCTCATGGCACCTTGGGCAGACAACTTTGCTTCACGTAGAGGCTGGGCCAACAAACCGAGGGCGTGGGGCTTAGGACCAGGTCACCGTCGCTCCGGTGCCCACAACTTTTGATCCATAAGAAGTTACATGGCGCATAGGATACCGTTGGAAAGCTCTTCGAGAGCTCTACGACATGGGTAGAAAGCCTGCACATCTGCGCCCATTTTCGAAGGCCAAAATCGAACATTTTCATCAGTTTCGGGATACTTTTCTTCTTTAGCTCTATTTTTCCGTCCCGGAGTGTGTGTCGTGAGCCGCAAAATGAACAATAACCTAATCCTTAATATTTCTATTATCGAATCCCACGCCACCTTGGGCAAGACAACTTCGCTTCACGTAGAGGCTGGGCCCACAAACCGAGGGCGTGGGGCTTGGGACCAAGTCTCCATCGCTCCGGTGCCCATAACTTTTGATCCGTAATGAGTTACATAGCGCACAACATACCATTGGAAAGCTCTCTGAGAGCTCTACGACGGGGGCAGCAAGTCTACTTGGCTGCGCCAATTCTTGGAGCCCAAAATTGAACATTTTCATAAGTTTCGGTACACTTTTCTTCTTTTGCGCTGTTTTTTCATCCCAGATCGTACGTCGTGAGCCGCGAAAAAGATGACAAACAAATCCATCACATTTTTATTACCGAATCCCACAACACCTTGGGCAAGACAACTTCGCTTCACGTAGAGGTTGGGCCCACAAACCAAGGGCATGGGGCTCAGGACTAGGTCTCCGTTGCTCTAGTGCCCATAACTTTTGATCCGTAAGGAGTTACGCGGTACACAACATACCGTTGGAAAGCTTTCTGAGAGCTCTACGACTGGGGCAGCAAGCCTACTCTGCTGCGCCTATTCTCAAAGCCCAAAATCAAATGTTTTCATCAGTTTTGGGATACTTTTTTTCTTTTGTGCTATATTTTCGTCCCGTATCATACGTTGTGAGCCGCAAAAGGACGATAACCTAATCCATCACATTTCTATTACCAAATCCCACGCCACCTTGGGCAAGACAACTTCGCTTCATGTAGAGGCTGGGCCCGCAAATCGAGGGTGTGGGGCTTGAGATCTGGTCTCCGTCGCTCCGGTGCCCATATCTTTTGATCCGTAAGGAGTTATGCGGCTCACAACATAACATTGGAAAGCTCTCCGAGAGCTCTACGACAGGGGTAGCAAGCCTGCTCAGCTGTGCCTATTTTTGGTGCCTAAAATTGAATATTTTCATCAGTTTTGGGACACTTTTCTTCTTTTGTGCTATTTTTCCATCCCGGATCGTACGTTGTGAGCCGTTAAAAGGACGATAACCTAATCCATCACATTTCTATTACCAAATCCCACGTAGATGCTGGGCCCGCAAACCGAGGGCATAAGGCTTGGGACCAGGAATTCGTCGCTCCGGTACCCATAACTTTTGATTCGTAAGGAGTTATGCAGCGCACAATATACCGTTGAAAAGCTCTCCGAGAGCTCTACTACCGGGGCAGCAAGCATGCTCGGATGCGCCAATTCTTGTAGCCCAAAATTGAACATTTTCATCAGTTTCAGGATACTTTTCTTCTTTTGCGCTGTTTTTCCGTCCCGGATCGTACGTCGTGAGCCGCGAAATGGACGGCAACTTAATCAATCACATTTGTATTGCCGAATCCCACGGTACCTTGGGCAAGACAACTTCAGTTCACGTAGATGCTGGGCTCGCAAACCGAGGGCATTGGGCATGTAACCAGGTATCCGTCGCTCTGGTGCCCATAACTTTTGATCCGTAAGGAGTTACGCGGCGCATAGCACACCGTTGGCAAGCTCTCGGAGAGCTCTACGACGGGGTCAGCAAGCCTGCTTAGCTGTGTCTATTTTCGTAACCCAAAATTGAACGTTTTCATCAGTTTCGGGACACTTTTCTTCTTTTATGCTATTTTTTCGTCCCGGATCGTACGTCGTGAGCCGCAAAAAGGACGACAACCTAATCAATCACATATCTATTACCGAATCCCACAACACTTTGGGCAAGAAAACTTCGTTTCACGTAAAGGCTGGGGCAGTAAATTGAGGGCGTAGGGCTTGGGACCAGGTCTCCGTCGCCCCGGTGCCCATAACTTTTGATCTGTAAGGAGTTGCGCGGCGCACATCATACTGTTGGAAAGCTCTCCGAGAGCCCTACGACGGGGGCAACAATCCTGCTAGGCTGCAACTATTTTTAGAGCAAAAAATAGAACTTTTTCATCAGTTTCAGACACTTTTATTCTTTTGAGCTGTTTTTCCGTCCCATATCGTACGTTGTGAGCCGCGAAAAGGACGACAACCTAATCTATCATATTTCTATTACCAAATCCCACGCCACCTTGGGAAAGACAACTTTGCTTCATGTAGAGACTGGGCCTGCAAACCGAGGGCGTGGGGCTTGGGACCAGGTCTCCGTCGCTCCGGTGCCCATAACTTTTGATCCGTAAGGAGTTACGCGGCGTTCAGCATACCGCTGGAAAGATCTCTGAGAGCTATACGAAGAGACAGCAAGCCTGCAATGCTGCGCATATTTTTGGAGCCCAAAATCGAACATTTTCTTCAGTTTTGGAAAACTTTTCTTCTTTTGCGTTGTTTTTTCATCCCGGATCGTACGTCGTGAGCCGCGAAAAGGACGACAACCTAATCCATCACATTTTCATTACCAAATCCCACGCCACCTTGGGCAGACAACTTCACTTCATGTAGAGGCTGGTCCCACAAACCGAGGGCGTGGGGCTTGAGACCAGGTCTCCATCGCTCTGGTGCCCATAACTTTTGATCCGTAAGGAGTTACGCGGCGCACAGCATACCGTTGGAAAGCTCACCGAGAGCTCTACGACAGGGGCAGTAAGCGTACTCAGATGCGCCTATTCTCAGAGCCCTAAATTGAACGTTTTCATTAGTTTCGGGACACTTTTCTTCTCTTATTCTATTTTTCCATCTCGGATCGTACGTCGTGAGCCACGAAAAGAAGGACAACCTAATCCACCACATTTCTATTACCGAATTCCACGGCACCTTGGGCAAGACAACTTCACTTCACGTAGAGGCTAGGCCTGCAAACCGAAGTTGTGGGGCTTATGACTAGGTATCCGTCGGTCTGATGCCATAACTTTTGATCCGTAAGGAGTTACGCAGCGCACAACATTCCGTTGGAAAGCTCTCTGAGAGCTCTACGATGGGGGCAGCAAGCTTGCTATGTTGCGCCTATTTTCAGAGCCCAAAATTTACCGTTTTCATCAGTTTTGGTATACTTTTCTTCTCTTGCACTGTTTTTCCGTCCCGTATCGTACGTCGTGAGTCGCGAAAAGGACGACAAGAAAATCCATCACATTTTTATTACCGAATCCCACGCCACCTTGGCCAAGACAACAAGGCTAGACCCGCAAACCGAGGGCGTGGGGCTTGGGACCAGGTCTCTGTCGCTCCACTGCCCATAACTTTTGATTCGTAAGGAGTTACGCGGCGCACAACTTACCCTTGGAAAGCTCTCCGAGAGCTCTACGATAGGGGCAACAATCCTGCTCGGCTTCGCCTATTATTGGAGCCCAAAATCGAACATTTTCATCAGTTTCGGGATACTTTTCTTCTTTTGAGGAGTTTTTCCATCCCGGATCGTAAGCCGTGAGCCGCAAAAAGGACGACAACCAAATCCATCACATTTCTATTACCGAATCCCATGCCTCATTGGACAAGACAACTTCGCTTCACGTAGAGGCTAGGCCTGCAAATCGAGGATGTGGGGCTTGGGACCAGGTCTCCGTCCCTCTAATGCCCATAAGTTTTGATCCATAAGGAGTTACGCGGCTCACAGTATACCGTTGGAAAGCTCTCCGAGAGCTCTACGACGGGGGCAACAATCTTGCTCAGCTGCGCCAATTCTTGGAGCCCAAAATTGAACATTTTCATTAGTTTCAGTATACTTTTATTCTTTTACACTATTTTTTCGTCCCGGATCGTACGTCGTGATCCGTGAAAAAGATAACAACCAAATCCATCACATTTCTATAACTGAATCCCACACGACCTTGGGCAAGACAACTTCGCTTCACGTAGAGGCTGGGCCCGCAAACCAAGGGCGTGGTGCTCAGGACTAGGTCTCTGTCGCTCTAGTGCCCATAACTTTTGATCCGTAAGGAGTTACGCGGCACACAGCATACCTTTAGAAAGCTTTCTGAGAGCTCTACGACTGGGGCAGAAGCCTGCTTAGCTGCGCCAGTTCTCGGAGCCCAAAATCGAATGTTTTCATCAGTTTCGGGATACTTTTCTTCTTTTGCACAATTTTTTCGTCCCGGTTCGTATGTCGTGAGCAGCAAAAAGTACGACAACCTAATCCATCACATTTCTATTACCGAATCCCATGCCACCTTGGGCAAGACAACTTCGCTTCACGTAGAGGCTGGTCTGCAAATCGAGGACGTGGGGCTTGGGACCAGGTCTCTGTCGCTCCGGTGCCCATATCTTTTGATCCGTAAGGAGTTACGCGGCGCACATCATAACATTGGAAAGCTCTCCGAGAGCTCTACGACGGGGGCAGCAAGCCTGCTCAGCTGTGCCTATTTTTGGTGCCCAAAATTGAATATTTTCATTAGTTTTGGGACAATTTTCTTCTTTTGCGCTGTTTTTTCATCCCGGATCGAATGTTGTGAGCAGCGAAAAGGACGATAACCGAATCCATCACATTTCTATAACCGAATCCCACGGCACATTGGGCAAGACAACTTCACGTCACGTAGAGGCTGGGCCCGCAAATCGAGGGCGTTGGGCTTGTGACCAGGTATCCGTCGGTCCAGTGCCCATAACTTTGGATCTGCAAGGAGTTATGCAGCGCACAGCATAACGTTACAAAGCTCTCCGAGAGCTCTACGACGGGGGTAGCAATCCTACTCGGCTGTGCCTATTTTTTTAGCCCAAAATCGAACGTTTTCAATAGTTTTGGGACACTTTACTTTTCTTGTGCTATTTTTTCATCCCGGATCTTACGTCGTGAGTCGCGAAAAGGACGACAACCAAATCCATCACATTTCTATTACCAAATCCCATGCCACCTTAGGCAAGACAACTTCGCTTCATGTAGATGCTGGGCCCGCAAACCGAGGAAATGAGACTTGGGACCAAGTCTCTGTCGCTCCGGTGCCCATAACTTTTGATCCGTAAGGAGTTATGCGGCACACAACATACCGTTGGAAAGCTCTTCGAGAGCTCTACAACGGAAGCCGCAAGCCTACTCGGCTGCGCCAATTCTTGGAGCCCAAAATTGAACATTTTCATCAGTTTCGGGATACTTTTCTTCTTTTGCGCTGTTTTTACGTCCCTGGTCGTACGTCGTGAACCACGAAATAGACTACAACCTAATCAGTCACATTTCTATTACCGAATCCCACGGCACCTTGGGCAAGACAACTTCAGTTCATGTAGATGTTGGGCCCGAAAAAAACGAGGGCATCGGGCTTGTGACCAGGTATTCGTCGCTTCGGTGCCCATAACTTTTGATCCGTAAGGAGTTACGCGGCGCATAGCAAACCGTTGGAAAGCTCTCTGAGAGCTCTACGACGGGGTCAGCAATCCTGCTTGGCTGCATCTATTTTTGTAGCCCAAAATCGAACGTTTTCATTAGTTTTGGGACACTTTTCTTCTTTTGTGCTATTTTTTCGTCCCGGATCGTACGTTGTTAGCCGCAAAAAGGATGACAACCTAATCCATCACATTTCTATTACCAATCCCATGGCACCTTGGGCAAGAAAACTTCGCTTTAGGTAGAGGCTGGGCCAGCAAACTGAGGGCGTGGGGCTTGGGACCAGGTCTCCGTCACTCCGATGGCCATAACTTTTGATCCGTAAGGAGTTGCGTGGCGCACATCATACTGTTGGAAAGCTCTCCGACAGTTCTACGACGTGGCCAACAAGCCTGCTTGGCTGCAACTATTTACGGAGCCAAAAATAGAACTTTTTCATAAGTTTTGGGACACTTTTCTTCTTTTGCGCTGTTTGTCCGACCCAGATCGTACGTCGTGAGCCGCGAAAAGGACGACAACCTAATCTATCACATTTCTATTACCAAATCCCATGCCACCTTGGGCAAGACAACTTCGCTTCACGTAGAGGCTGGGCTTGCAAACCGAGGGCATGGGGCTTTGGACCAGGTCTCCGTTGCTCCGGTGCCCATAACTTTTGATTTGTAAGGAGTTACGCGGCACACAGCATACCGCTGGAAAGATCTCCGATAGCTCTACGAAGAGACAGCAATCCTGCAATGCTGCGCTTGTTTTCGAAGCCCAAAATTGAATATTTTCATCAGTTTTGGGAAAATTTATTCTTTTGCGTTATTTTTTCGTCCCGAATTTTACGTCGTGAGCCGCGAAAAGGACGACAACCTAATCCATCATATTTTTATTACCGAATCCCACGCCACCTTGGGCAGACAACTTTGCTTCACGTAGACGCTGACCCCGCAAACCGAGGACGTGAGGCTTGGGACCAGGTCTCTGTCGCTCTGGTGTCCATAACTTTTGATCCGTAAGGAGTTACGCGGCGTACAACATACCGTTGAAAATCTCTCCTAGAGCTCTACGACAGGGGCAGTAAGCCTACTCGGCTGCGCCTATTCTCGGAGCCCAAAATTGAACGTTTTCATCAGTTTTGGGACATTTTTCTTCTCTTGCGCTATTTTTTTGTCTCAGATCGTACGTTGTGAGCCGCGAAAAGAAGGACAACCTAATCCACCACATTTCTATTACTGAATCCCACGCCACCTTGGGCAAGACAACTTTGCTTCACGTAGAGGCTGGGCCCGCAAACCGAGAGCGTGGGGCTTGTGACCAGGTCACTGTCGCTCCGGTGCCCGTAACTTTTGATCCGTAAAGAGTTACGCAACGCACTGCATACCGTTGGAAAGCTCTCCGAGAGCTCTACGAAGAGACAGCAATCATGCAATGCTGCGCATGTTTTCGGAGCCCAAAATTAAACATTTTCATCAATTTTGGGAAAACTTTTATTCTTTTGCGTTGGTTTTTCGTCCCGGATCGTACGTCGTGAGCCGCGAAAAGGATGACAACCTAATCAATCACATTTTCATTACCGAATCCCATGCCACATTAGGCAAACAACTTTGCTTCACGTAGAGGCTAGCCCCGCAAACCGAGGCATGGGGCTTGGGACCAGGTCTCCGTCGCTCTAGTGCCCATAACTTTTGATTCGTAAAGAGTTACGTGGCGCACAGCATACCGTTAGAAAGCTCTTCAAAAGCTCTATTATAGGGGCAGTAAGCCTACTCGGCTGCGCCTATTCTCGGAGCCCAAAATTGAATATTTTCATCAATTTCGGGACACTTTTCTTCTCTTGAGCTATTTTTTCGTCTTGGATCGTACGTCGTGAGCCGCGAAAAGAAGGACAACCTAATCCACCATATTTTTAATACTGAATCCCACGCCACCTTGGGTAGACAACTTCGCTTCACGTAGAGGCTGGCCCCGCAAACCGAGAGCGTGGGGCTTTGGACCAGGTATCCGTCAGTCTGGTGACCATAACTTTTGATCCGTAAGGAATTACGCGGCGCACAGCATACCGTTAGAAACCACTCCAAGAGCTATACGACGGGGGCAGCAAGCCTGCTATGCTGTGCCTATTTTTGGAACCAAAAATTGAACATTTTCATCAATTTCGGGACACTTTTCTTCTTTTGCGCTATTTTTTCATCCCGGATCATACGTCGTGTGCCTCGAAAAGGACGACAACCTAATCTATCACATTTCTATTACCTAATTCCACGGCACCTTGGGCAAGACAACTTCATTTCACGTAGAGGTTGGGCCCACAAACTGAGGGTGTGGGGCTTGTGACCAGGTATCCGTCGGTCTGGTGCACATAACTTTTGATCCGTAAGGAGTTACGCAGCGCACAGCATTCCGTTGGAAAGCTTTCCGAGAGCTCTACGACAGGGGCTGCAAGCATGCTATGCTGCGCCTGTTTTCGGAGCCCAAAATTTACCGTTTTCATCAGTTTCGAGATATTTTTCTTCTCTTGTATTGTTTTTCCGTCCTGTATCGTACGTCTTGAGCGGCGAAAAGAACGATAAGAAAATCCATCACATTTCTATTACCGAATCCCATGCTACCTTGAGCAAGACAACTTCGTTTCACGTAGAGGCTGGGCCCGCAAACCGAGGGCGTGGGGCTTGGGACCAGGTCTCTGTCGCTGCGCTGCCCATAACTTTTGATCCGTAAGGAGTTACGCAGCACACAACATACCCTTGGAAAGCTTTTCTAGAGCTCTACGATGGGGGCAACAATCCTGCTCAGCTGCGCCTATTATTGGAGCCCAAAATCGAACGTTTTCATCAATTTTGGGATATTTTCTTTTTTGGCGCAGTTTTTCCGTCCCGTATCGTACGCCGTGAGCCGCGAAAAGGATGACAACCAAATCCATCACATTTCTATTACCGAATCCCATGCCACCTTGGACAAGACAACTTCGCTTCACTTAGAGGCAGGGCCTGCAAACTGAGGATGTGGGGCTTGGGACCTGGTCTCCGTTGCTCCGATACCCATAAGTTTTGATTTGTAAGGAGTTACGTGGTGCAGATCATACCGTTAGAAAGCTCTCCGAGAGCTCTACGACAGAGGTAGCGAGCCTGCTTAGCTACGCCTATTTTCGGAGCCCAAAATTGAACATTTTCATCAGTTTCGGGACACTTTTCTTCTTTTGCTTTGTTTTTCCATCCCGAGTCGTACGTCGTGAGCAGCGAAAAGGACGATAACCTAATCCATCACTTTTCTATTACCGAATCCCATGACACCTAGGGCAAGAAAACTTTGCTTCAAGTAGAGGCTGGACCAGCAAACCGAGGGCATGGGGCTTGGGACTAGGTCTCCGTCACTCTAGTGCCCATAACTTTTGATCCGTAAGGAGTTACGCGGCGCACAGCATACCGTTGGAAATCTCTTTGAGAGCTCTACGATGGGGGTAACAAGCTTGCTCTGCTGCACCTATTTTTGGAATCTAAAATTGAATATTTTCATCACTTTCGGGATACTTTTCTTCTTTTGATCTATTTTTTCATCCCGGATCGTACGTCATGAGCCGCGGAAAGGACGACAAACTAATCCATCACATTTCTATTACCGAATCCCATGGCACCTTGGGCAAGACAACTTTACTTCACGTAGAGGCTTGGCCCGCAAACCGAGGGCGTGGGGCTTGTGAACATGTATCCATCAGTCCGGTGCGCATAACTTTTGATTCGTAAGGAGTTACTCGGTGCATAGCATACCATTAGAAAGCTCTCCGAGAGCTCTACGACAGGTGTAGCAATCCTTCTCAGCTGCGCCTCTTTTCGGATCCCAAAATCGAACATTTTCATCAATTTCGGGACTCTTTTCTTCTTTAGCACAGTTTTTTGGTCCCCGGATCGTATGTCGTGAGCCGCAAAAATGACGACAACCCAATACATCACATTTCTATTACCGAATCCCATGGCATCTTGGGAAAGGCAACTTCACTTCACGTAGAGGCTAGGCCCGCAAACCGAGGGCGTGGGGCTTGTGATCAGGTATCTGTCGGTTCGGTGCCCATAACTTTTGATCCGTAAGGAGTTACGCGGCGCACAACATTCCATTGGAAAGCTCTCTGAGAGCTCTACGGCGGGGGTAGCAATCCTGCTCGGCTGCGCCTATTTTCGGAGCACAAAATTTAACATTTTCATCAGTTTTAGGATACATTTCTTCTCTTGCGCTGTTTTTCCGTCCCGTATCGTACGTCATGAGCCGCGAAAAAGATGACAAGAAAATCCATCACATTTCTATTACCGAACATCCCACCTTGGGGAAGACAACTTCGCTTCATGTAGAGGCTGGCCCGCAAACCGAGGGCATGGGGCTTGGGACCAGGTCTTCGTCGCTCCGGTGCCCATAACTTTTGATCTGTAAGGAGTTATGCGGCGCACAACATACCGTTGGAAAGCTCTCCAAGAGCTCTATGGCGGTGTGACAAGCCTGCTCAGCTGCGCCTATTGTTGGAGCCAAAAATTGAACGTTTTCATCAGTTTCAGGATATTTTTCTTCTTTTGCGCTGTTTTTCCGTCTTGGATTGTACGTTGTGAGCCGCAAAAAGGACCACAACCAAATCCATCACATTTCTATTACCGAATCCCATGACACCTTGGGCAAGACATGTCATGCCTCAACCCGGCCTATAAGGTTAGACTAGGGTGTGATCTAAACATTCAAGTCATGTCCAGTACATAATCGTTCATGAAAGTTTAACACTTAATGTTTTAGCCTAAACTCCAAAATTTTTCAAAAAACCGGCAGCATAACGGCTGTAATTGGGCTCTTTGGTTTGACCTAATTCTCTAAACACCTCAAATTTTCCAATCTCAATTTCATTTCCAACTAGGATCACTATTTACCATCAATTGAAATGCCTACTGGTTATCTTGATGTCTCGTTTGATTAATAACCTAGCATGATACTATGTCTCGTTTGTTTGTTTATCCTCGTTACAAAAGTACCTGTTGATCTTAGCTTAACCACGAGTACCTGCTTAAGATTTGGTTGGTTCATTTTACTTAGCCCTTACCTAATACTTTGTAATCCTATTATAGATAACAAAATGACCATAGTAGTGTTTGTCCAGTTCATATCAGTACAAACCAAAATTAGACCCCAAATTACAACGGGGGTCTTTTACATTACAAACAACAAGCAGCATAAAAGAAATAGTCTTCAAGTAGCATAGTATTCACAAATAGCCATAATCATGCAAAGCACATAGGACAGGCAATCACTCCAAGGAATCATCGTTAGGCACGTCGTCCTCGGGTACCTGTTCTTGATCTTCTTCACCTGAGATGATAAAAGAGGGTGAGTCCTTATGAACTCAGTGAGGTGGAACGAGAGATAGGTTTTGAAACTCATTTTCCGGTTCAACTTATGAAAATCCTTTTGCAAGCATGAATAACACAATTAAGTACATAATCAGTAATATAAGAGTAAAGGAACACAATTACCCGTCTTTCCTCCCCGAGGTCCTCTAGGGACCAAGCGAGAGTACTTATACACGTAGTAAAAAGGATACAGTGAGCTTTTGCTCTCAGTTGTTGTGGCCGACTTCAAATCATCCCCATATCACACCAAGAGGGTGTACTCCGGATGTACCCCGAAATCCTATGACCCAACTCTCCGAGGAAGTCTAGCCCCCAAGCGAGAGAGAAAATTGGACAATGGTAGTCACGGTTGCATCGGCAAACCCGATGCCGCCCGGTGTGCATGAACGCTACCAAGCCATAATGAAAGGTTGCAACCTTATATGAAATTCACATTTATGAAATTTAATATATCACATTAGGAGGACAACAAAGTAGGTTGCCTCCGGACAGTCATAAGATTGCACATTGACAAGTAAACAAGCGAGGCACGAATAGGCAAGTAATTTCACATGAAAGACATATGGAGTTATATGAACATTAAACGGGCAGCCATGTACGCACGTGAATCAAGCCATATAACTCAATTCAAAGTCCATGTAATCAAATAATAAGACTATTCAACATGCAACAACATCTACGTGGGTTCGGATGCAAGAAAGGCCTATTTGTCAACATGCAATGATCAAATCACATTTAGGGTTATAAGGACAACTACGGGCAGCCTACTAAACATATAATTACACACAATATCCAAAGGATCGATGATTAGCAAGTTTACCTAGTCACTAGGGTTTCCATTTCGTGCTTACCCGTGTGATTAAGCCCCAAGTCAACTCAAAATCAATCTCAAGCCATGCATCAGTTAATTCGAACATCCCCAAGTATTCAAAACAGTCCACACAACATCCCAATGCCACAATACCAAGCATTTAATACCACAAGAGAAGTTACAACAAATTTTCTAAGCATATAACTAAGTGAAACCCTCACTGCAATAGGCTGTCTTCTCACAATCATTAAGACAAGAAAACAATCTCCAATTCCAGTGAATAAGATTTCAAATTAAATCTTAAGAAGTGAACTAAAATCAGGAACAAACCTTGCATCATTTGGAGTTCGGGATCAATAGTTATAGCCAAAACAGTGGGATTGCACAAAACTGTCCAGATTTGCACACATTTCAATACTTGTCATTTTTGAGGTCCTTAAAATCAGATTTAGCCTTGGTCCATTTCTGAAAAAAACGTCCAGAACTGAAAAACCTAGTATAATAAAAAATTTAATGCATTTTGGACATTATTTACTAAGTCAAAACTGATTCATTCTTCAAGGTCAGTGCATTTTCCAAAACCTGCTTCATTTTTGCAGACTTCTAGATTTGGACACATTTTAATGATTTGCAATTTTGAGGACACTAGAGTCAAAATTAGCTTTGGCCTATTTCCGCAAAAAATGTTCAAAACTGGCAAAAATATTTATCTACCAATTTTCATGCATTTTCAACATCATTTACCTAGCCAAACTCACCTTGTAACAACAAGATAGAGAGCTGTCACCAAACCCGATTTCATCTATCATCACCTTCAAGCCAAAATCTTGCCATGCATGGTTGTAAAAGCTTATGAACACACATATAACTCAAGTACAGAAGCAAGGACATACATTTAAGAGCATGCATGTGGAGTTTTGAAAGATTTTCAAGAAGTTTTAGCCCTCACCTTAGCAAATCAACAAGAAGATGCACAAAACTTTGATGAAGCACAAATTTCTTCTTCTTCCTTGCTTAGCCGAGACTCCAACACGATTTTCTCTATTTTTCCTAGCTTAGTGGCCAAGTTCTTAGTAGGTGCATGTGGTTAGAACAAGAAGAAAAGAAATGGAAGCTAGCAAACTCACCAAGGCCGAAATGTTTGTTCAAAAAGCTTGCATGTGTGATTCTTACAACTTAGCTAGCTTGGTCGAGTCTCTTTGCTTGTTGCTTGTCTAGATGCACCATGGAATGATGAAGATGAGCAATGGTAAGATGAAACTCAGCCAAGGCCAAGAGAGAGAGAGAAGAATGAGAGGGAGAGAGAGAAATGTGAGGAGAATGAGAGAAATGAAAAAAAAATGATAGCTTTTGCAAAGGTTGATGCATGTGTTCGGCCTTGGGCATAGAAATTCAGATTTTTATGTCTTCAAGGAGCATTTTGAAATTCCTATCATGGGCAAGGAGCATCTTGTCGAGATTTGAAGGCTTTGAGGAGGTATTTGAGCTAGTTTTTATGCATTTGTGTCATAGATTGTCATAGGATTGTTTGGAGAATAATTGAATTAAGCAAACAAGCACAAAAGCCCACATGGTGGTCGGCCAAGGCATAAAAAAAATCTGATTTTTTGTCATCTTTTGAGCATTATTTAATTTTGTGTTGAAAGTGCAAAAAGAATAAGGAATGTCTAGCTTTTTGTGAGATTTTGTCTTCTAGTGGGTTGAATTAGTAATTTAATATCAGTTAGTGGAATTTGTAGGATTAATTAATGACCTAGTGCTTCGTGTAAGATCCTTTCTTGATTAGCGTGAGGGCACGCTTTTCTAGGTCTAGGGCACGTACTACGAGGTAGGGCACGAACTACGAGACGAATGCACGTTTTCCAAGTAAATGCACGCAACCCTAAATGAATGCACAAAATTCAATGCAAGGCACACAAAACAAAACACAATTCTTAAACCTAGGTCAAGGCATGCAAATCTAGATTATGGCACACGAAACGAGGTATCGCATGCAAATCGAGGTCGGGCCTCACATCTTCCCCTCCTTAAAAGAATTTCGTCCCGAAATTCAATAGTACCTTTGAAATAAAGCTGGATATTGCTGCTCCATCTGGTCTCGCCTTTCCCACGTTGCTTCTTCAACTCCATGATGATCCTATAGCACTTTCACCATCGGTATAGTTTTGTTGCGCAACTCCCGATCTTGCTGGTCTAGGATCCGAATGGGCTTCTCTTCATAAGACAAGTTCTCCTGAAGCTGCAACGGCTCTGGCTCCAAGATATGCGACAGATCAGGATGATACTTCCGCAGCATTGAAACATGAAAGACATCGTGAATATTGGAGAGGTTTTGGGGTAGTGCCAAGCAATACGCCAATTTGCCAACCTTCTTAATTATCTCAAATGGTCCTACAAACCTCGGGCTCAACTTTCCACCCTTGTCGTGTTTAATCAGTCCCCTTTGAGGTGATATCTTCAAGAACACCTTGTCGCCAACCTCAAACTCTAGACTCTGTCTCCGTCGGTCTACATAACTCTTCTGCCTGCTTTGGGCGGTAAGCATCCGTTTCTAGATGAGGTGGATATTATCAACAGTCTTCATAAGTTCAGGTAGAAGGGTCGGGTCAAAAGTCTTCGTTTCACCTACTTCATCCCAGTAAATTGGGGATCGACACTTACGTCCATACAATGCCTCAAAAGGGTCCATCCCGATAGTGGTCTGATAACTATTATTATAAGCGAACTCCGCTAGAGACAGATATTTTTCCCAACCTTTCCCGAAGTCTAAAACACACGTCCTCAGCATATCCTCCAGAATCTGAATAGTCCTCTCCGATTGTCCATCAGTCTGAGGGTGATAAGCCGTGCTGAAACTCAACTTCGTTCCCAAAGCTTCTTGCAATCTCTTCCAAAATCGAGAAGTAAAACGAGGATCCCTATCTGATACAATACTCACAGGCATCCCGTGCAATCTTACAATCTCCGCCACATACATATCTCTCAATCTCTCAGGACTATCCTCCTTGTTCATCGGTAAAAAGTGCGCTGACTTAGTCAATCTATCCACTATGACCCAAACGGCGTCATGACCCTTTTGTGATCTGGGCAGGTCCATAACAAAGTCCATAGTTATATGTTCCCATTTCCATTGAGGAATCTCCAACGGTTGAAATAAACCTGCTGGTCGTTGATGTTCCGCTTTGACTCTCTGGCAAGTCAAACACTGTGCCACAAACTCCGCAATCTCTCTCTTCATGTTATTCCACCAATAGTATTGCTTCAAATCCCGGTACATCTTCGTTCCACCGGGGTGAATAGTATATCTTGAATTATGGGCTTCTTCAAGAATCTTCTTTTTTAGCTCTGGCTCATTAGGAACACAAATCCGATTCCTAAACCTCCAAATACCATCATCATGAAACTTGAAATCTACGTTGCTTTCTTTGATCTTCTGAAATTGTTGGTCCTTCTGTTAAGCCTCTCGTAATTCCGACAGCAAGGTCGACTGAACTTGCGTAGTGGCAAAAAGTAACCCTTTCCGAGTCAATTGTAGTTTCCACAAAAATGCTTCCTCTAACAACTCATGCACCTTGACTTCCAGTTTTGCCATGCTTGCTTTCCTACTTAAGGCATCTGCAACTACATTCGCTTTACCGGGCACATAATTGACTGTGCAGTTATAATCATCCAAAAGCTCCATCCACCGCCTTTGCCTCATATTCAACTCTTGAAAGTTATTCTCACACTTATCATCCAACACAAACTTTGTTTTCTTTTGAGTGAGCATTGTAAGCGGTCCTGCAATCTTAGAGAAATCCTTAATGAATCTCCGATATTAACCGGCTAGACCAAGAAAACTCTGAACCTCCGTAACGTTTTTCGGCTTCTTCCAAGACATTACTGCTTCTATCTTTGCTGGATCCACTGCTATTCCCTCTTGGGATATGATATGCCTAAAAAATGCAATCTGTTGCAACCAAAATTCACACTTGCTAAACTTTGCATACAACTGATGCTCTCGAAGTTTCTGCAGTACCAACCGCAGATGTTGTTCATGCTCCACCTCAGATTTCGAGTATACCAAAATATCATCAATGAACATCACCACAAATTGGTCCAAGTAGGGCTGAAACACCCTGTGCATCAAGTCCATAAAAGCTGCAGGAGCATTAGTTAGTCCAAATGGCATCACCACATATTCATAATGCCCATATCTCGTCCTGAAAGCCGTTTTAGGCACATCTTCCTTTTTGATTCGCAACTGATAGTACCCTTGCCTCAAGTCGAGTTTCGAATACACTTTGGCTCCTTGAAGTTGATCAAACAACTCGTCGATCAGTGGAAGTGGGTATTTATTCTTGACAGTCACTTGGTTCAATCCTCGGTAATCGATGCATAGCCTCAACGTTCCATCTTTCTTCTTTACAAATAGAACTGGTGCACCCCACAGTGAAGAACTTGGTTGAACAAATCCCTTATTCAAGAATCCTTGTAATTGGTCCTTCAATTCTTATAGCTCGGCCGGTGCCATACGATAGGGAGCTTTAGATATCAGCTGGGTGCCAGGTAGTAGCTCTATAATGAACTCGATCTCCCGATTTGGGGGTAAACTGGGCAATTCTTCTGGAAACACATCCGCATAGTCTTTGATCACAAGCATCTCCTCCAACTTAGCTTTGTCCGACGGCTTGTTGATCAGGTAAGCTAAGTATCTACTACACCCTTTTTCTCAAGGACTTCATTGCTTTCGTAGATGAAATGATGGAACTCCCAATGAAATCTCTCCGACCTACTACCTCCAGTATTGGTTGACCAGGTACCCGGAACGTTATAATCTTTGTCCGGTAATCTAGTTGGACATGATGTTTTGCCAACTAGTCTATCCCTAAAATGACCTCATAGTCTCGAAAAGGTAATACAATAAGATTGGCTGAGAATTCCCTATCCTTAATTTGGATTTTACATGCTTTACACGCTGAGCTAGTAACGAGTTTAGAACCCATCGGAGTACCAACTTCTGCTTCGTATGGCAAACATATAACTTTCAGTTTCACACGTTGCACACACAAGGGAGTAATAAATGAATGAGTAGCACCCGGATCAATTAGCACCCTAACAGGTTGATTCAGTATGAAGAATGTACCTTCAACAACAGCGGTCTCATCTGGAAGCTCCTCACACTCAATAACATAAGCTCGAGCCTGAATTCTAGGAACTGGAGTCTTGCCTCTACCAGCTGGTTTACCCTGATTCTGTCATGCCTGCCATTTAGGGCAATCCTTGATCTGATGCTGATCACTGCCACATCTCACACATCATCCTGACTTCTTCCAACACTGGGCCTCGGTATGACCCTTCTTGTCACAGTAAGAATAGTTGACAAACTAAGTAGCAGATGAACTACCTGTGGATCCGCGGGTAGAAGAGGCTGATGGCGCTTTAGTCGGGCCACGGTTATTCACTGGTCTGTTCTGGTTTGGGCCCTGACTACGACTCTAGCTCTGGAATTTCCTTTGTTGACCTGAAGGCTGGTATGGTTTCTTGTTCGGCTGACTCGAACCGACTCTATCAAGTTTCCTCTTCTTAACTCGAGAGGCAGCAGCAAAGAGAGTAGAATAGGTATCGAAGTCATGAGAAGCCAACTGGTCTTGAATCTCTGGCCTCAATCCAGTCATAAATTTCCACATCTTCGCCTCTAGAGTACTAACCATATATTGAGCATAACGGGATAGTCGGTCAAAACGAGCCTCGTATTGGGCCACCGTCATGTTACCCTAGGTCAAGTGCATGAACTCCTCAATCTGCCTCTGCCTGGAAACTGCAGGTACATATTTCTCCTTGAATGCCTTAACGAAATTACCCCACAAGTGAGGTGTCTGATCAGTTTCCCACAGTGCCTCCACAGTGTGCCACCAATGCTCGGCATCCCCGTGCAACAGAAACACAGCAAACTCCACCTTTTCTTCATCAGTATAATCAAGTGGCCTAAAAATCTTCTCGATCTCGGATAGCCAAGCCTCTACTTTCTCATCATCAGCTTCCCCGTGGAATTTGGACGGGCGAAAGTCAAGAAACTCCCTCATTCTACTATGTCTCCCATGGTTACCATCATTCCTGTTGTTGTTGTTGTTAGCTTCACGTGCGTCTTGACGCTCCATCACTCGTGATACGCGATCCATGGCATTTTCCATCATGTTAAACATAGCTATACCAGGATTAGTTTGATAAGTATCACCGGTCTCTTAAGGTTCACCGCTCCTATTAGTAGTGTGGGTACTAGGACCAGCCATCTATAGGCACAGATTACGATGCACAATTTATTGAAATACGATAAACAGGAATTTAATGCAACATAATTCTAGAAACAATTAAGACATGTTAATCACTTAAGCACATAGAACATAGAAGGCACATTATCACACAATAACATATAGACAGGTCATCCTAATTATCTTAGGGCTCTACCTATGGTCCGAGAGTTAAACCCGGCTTAAGCAATCTAAGCTCTGATACCATTCTTATCTTATAAGGTTTCACGCCCCAACCCGGCCTATAAGGTTAGACTAGGGTGTGATCTAAACATTCAAGTCATGTCCCGTATATAATCGTTCATGAAAGTTTAACACTTAATGTTTTAGCCTAAACTCCAAAATTTTCCGAAAAATCGGCAGCATAACGGCTGTAATTGGGCTATTTGGTTTGACCTAATTCTCTAAACGCCTCAAATTTTCCAATCTCAATTTCATTTCCAACTAGGATCATTATTTACCATCAATTGAAATGCCTACTGGTTATCTTGATGTCTCGTTTGATTAATAACCTAACATGATACTATGTCTCGTTTGTTTGTTTATCCTCGTTACAAAAGTACCTGTTGATCTTAGCTTAACCACGAGTACCTGCTTAAGATTTGGTTGGTTCATTTTACTTAGCCCTTACCTAATACTTTGTAATCCTATTATAGATAGCAAAATGACCATAGTAGTGTTTGTCTAGTTCATATCAGTACAAACCAAAATTAGACCACAAATTACAACGGGGGTCTTTTACATTACAAACAACAAGCAGCATAAAAGAAATAGTCTTCAAGTAGCATAGTGTTCACAAATAGCCATAATCATGCAAAGCACATAGGACAGGCAATCACTCCAAGGAATCATCATTAGGCACGTCGTCCTCGGGTACCTGGTCTTGATCTTCTTCACCTGAGATGATAAAAGAGGGTGAGTCCTTATGAACTCAGCGAGGGGGAATGAGAAATAGGTTTTGAAACTCATTTTCCTGTTCAACTTATGAAAATCCTTTTGCAAGCATGAATAACACAATTAAGTACATAATAAGTAATATAAGAGTAAAGGAACACAATTACCCGTCTTTCCTCACCGAGGTCCTCTAGGGACCAAGCGAGAGTACTTATTGTCACGCCCCAACCCAGCCTATAAAGGTTAGACTAGGGTGTGATCTAAACATTCAAGTCGCGTCTCGTACTTAACCGTTCATGAAGATTTAACACTTAACGTTTTGGCCTAAACACCAAAATTTTTCGAAAAACCGGCAGCATGACGGCTGTAATTGGACTCTTTGGTTTGGCCTAATTCTCTAAACGCCTCAAATTTCTCTAATCTCAATTTCATTTCCAACTAGGATTACCATTTAACATCAATTGAAACGCCTATTGGTTATCTCGATGTCTCATTTGATTTATAACCTAGCATGATACTATGTCTCGTTTGTTTGTTTATCCTCGTTACAAAAGTACCTGTTGATCTTAGCTTAATAGCGAGTACTTGTTTAAGGTTGGATAGGTTCATTTACTTAGTCCTTAACTAATACGTCGTAACCTATGATAGATACTAGCGGTAATAATAGCAAAATGATCATAGTAGTGTCTAGTGTCTGTCTAGCAATATCAGTACAAACCAAAATTAGACCCAAAATTACGACGGGGGTCTTTTACATTACAACATTAAGCAACATGAAAGAAACAGTCTTCAAGTAGCATGGTTTTCATAAATGGCCATAAATCAAGTAAAGCACACAGGACAGGCAATCACTCCAAGGAATCGTCGTTAGGCACATCGTCCTCGGGTACCTGTTCTGGATCTTCTTCACCTGAGATGATAAAAGAGGGTGAGTCCTTATGAACTCAGCGAGGGGGAACGAGAAATAGGTTTTGAAACTCATTTTCCGGTTCAACTTATGAAATCCTTTTGCAAGCATGAATATAACAATAATATAAGTACAGGAACAGAAATACCGGTCTTTCTTCCCCGAGGTTCTCTATGAACCAAGCGAGAGTACTTATACACATAGTAAAAGGATACGGTGAGCTTTTGCTCTCAGATCAGTTCCAGAATTAGTTGTTGCGGCCGACTTCAGATCATCCCCCAAACACGCTAGGTAGGTGTACTCCGGATGTACCCCAAAATCCTACGACCCAACTCTTCGAGGAAGTCTAGCCCCCAAGCGAGAGAGGAAATGGGACCATGGTAGTCACGGGTGCACCGGCAAGCCCGATGCCGCTCGGTGTGCGTGATCGCTACCATGCCGACAGGAAAGGTTGCAACCTTGTATGTAGTGCACATTTATGACATTAACATATCATGTTAAGAGGACAACAAAGTAGGTTGCCTCCGGACAGTCATAAGATTGTACATTGACAAGTAAACAGGGAGGGCACGATAAGACAAGTAATTTCACTTGAAAGGCATATAGAGTTATATGAACATTAAACGGGAAGCCATGTAACACATGTAAATCAAGCCATATAACTCATTTCGAAGTCCACGTAATCAGGTGATAGGATTATTCAACATGCAACAACATCTACGTGGGTTCGGATGCAAGAAAAGCCTATTTGTCAACATACAATGATCAAAATCACATTTAAGACTATAAAGGCATTTCCGGGCAGCCTACTAAGCATATAATTCCACACAATATCCAAATGATCAACACTTAGCAAGCCTACCTAGTCATTAGGGTTTCCGTTTCATGCTTAACCGTGTGATTAAACCCTAAGTCAACTCAAAATCAATCTCTAGTCATGCATCATTTAATTCAAACATCCTCAAGTACTCAAACAGTCCACACAACATCCCAACACCACAATTCCAAGCAATTAACACCACAAGAGAGGTTACAACAATTTTTCCAAGCATATAACTAAGTGAAACCCTCACTACAATAGGCTGTTTTCTCACAAACATTAAGACAAGCAAACAATCTCCAATTCCAGTGAATACGATTTCAAATTAAATCTTAAGAAGTGAACTAAAATCAGAAACAAACCTTGCATCAATTGGAGTTCAGGATCATTAGATATAGCCGAAACAGTGGGATAGCACAAAACTGTCCAGATTTGCACACATTTCAATAAGTGACGTTTTTGAGGTCCTTAGGGTCAGATTTAGCCTTAGTCCATTTCTGATAAAAATGTCCAGAACTGAAAAATATAGTAGAACACCAAATTTCCTGCATTTTGGATATCATTTACTAAGTCAAATCTGGTTCGTTCTACAAGGTCAGTGCATCTGCCAAAACCTGCTTCATTTTTCCAGATTTCCAGATTTGGACACATTTTAAAGATTTGCTATTTTGAGAACCTTAGAGTCAAAATTTGCTTCGGCCTATTTCTGCAAAAAATGTTCAAAACTGGAAAAACTAGTCACCTACCAATTTTCATGCATTTTCAACATCATTTTCCTAGCTAAACTTACCTCGAAACAACTGGTCAGAGAGCTGTCACATATTCCGACTTCACCTATCACCACTTTCAAGCCAAGATCTTGCCATGCATGGTTGAAGAAGCTTATGAACGAACATATAACTCAAGTACAGAAGCAAAGACATACATTTATGAGCATGCATATGAATTTTTGAAGGATTTTCAAGAGGTTTTAGCCCTCACCTTAGCAATCAACCAAGAGGATGCACAAAAACTTGTTGAAGCAAATTTTTCTTCTTCTCCTTTGCCTAGCCGAGGTTCCAACTAGATTTTCTCTATTTTTCCTAGCTTAGTGACCAAGCTCTTACTACATGCATGAGGTTAGAACAAGAAGAAAAGAAATGGAAGCCAAGAAACTTACCTAGGGCCAAAATGAAGACTTCAAAGGACATGCATGTGTGATTTTCGTATCCTAGCTTGTTTGCTTGAGTTTCTTTGATTGTTGCTTGTCTTAATGCACCATGAGTTGATGAAGATGAGCAAAGGATGGTGAGAACTCAGCCAAGGCCGAGAGATAGTGAGGAGAATGAGAGGGAGAGAGAAGTTGAGAGGAAATGAGAGAATATGACAAAGAGTGAAGCCTTTGCATTCTTCAAGCAAGTGGTCGGCCTTGGGCCATTAAAAATCTGATTTTTGTGTCTTCAATGTGTGATTTTAAAATGTTAGCATGGGCATGAAGTGTTTGGTCGAGCAAGGTGGAGATTTGAGGAGAATTTGAGCAATTTTTTTATGCATTGTATTAAGTGTTTTGTCATAGTTTGTCTAGGAATGAATTTGAATTGAGCAACCAAGCAAAATACCACATAGTGGTTGGCCAAAGCTAGTTTCAAATCTGAATTTTTGTCATCTTTGAGCATTATTTTAATTGTGTCTTGAAAGTGCAAAAAGAATAAGGAATAAAGAATAAGGAATGTCTAGTGTTTAGTGAATTTTTTGTCTTCTAGTGAGTTGAATTAGGATTATAATATTGATAGTGGATTTTGTAGGATTGTTTAATAGTCTAGTGCTTTGTGTAAGATGCTTTCTTGATTAGCGTGAGGGCACATTTTCTTAGGTCTAGGGCACGTACTACGAGGTAGGACACGAACTACCAGACGAACGCACGTTTTCCAAGTAAATGTACGCAACCCTAAATGAATGCACGTAATTCAATGCAAGGCACACAAAACGAACACAATTCTCAAACCTAAGTCAAGGCACGCAAATCTAGGTATCGCACGTCAGTCAGGGATTAGGGCACACTATTCTAGGTCAAGGCACGTATGGCAAGGTATGCACGAAAACCAAGACAGGACACGTAATCCAAGGTCGGTCATATAATTAGGGGTCTATGGCACGTAAATCAAGATAACACACGTTATTCGGGGTCGGGCCTCACACTTATACACATAGTAAAAAGGATACGGTGAGCTTTTGCTCTCAGTGTACTCTGGATGTACCCCGAAATCCTACGAGCCAACTCTCCGAGGAAGTCTAGCCCCCAAGCGAGAGAGGGAATTGGACAATGGTAGTCACGGTTGCAACGGCAAGCCCGATGCCGCCCGGTGTGCGTGAACGCTACCACGCCATAATGAAAGGTTGCAACCTTATATGCAATGCACATTTATGACATTTAATAAATCACATTAGGAGGACAACAAAGTAGGTTGCCTCCGGACAGTCATAAGATTACACATTGACAAGCAAACAAGCGAGGCACGAATAGGCAAGTAATTTCACGTGAAAGGCATATGGAGTTATATGAACATTAAATGGGCAGCCATGTACGCACGTAAATCAAGCCATATAACTCAATTCAAAGTCCACGTAATCAAATAATAAGACTATTCAACATGCAACAACATCTACGTGGGTTCGAATGCAAGAAAGGCCTATTTGTCAACATGCAATGATCAAATCACATTTAGGGTTATAAGGGCAACTACGGGCAGCCTACTAAACATATAATTACACACAACATCCAAAGGATCGACGCTTAGCAAGTTTACCTAGTCACTAGGGTTTCCATTTCATGCTTACCCGTGCGATTAAGCCCCAAGTTAACTCAAAATCAATCTCAAGCCATGCATCAATTAATTCGAACATCCCCAAGTATTCAAAACAGTCCACACAACATCCCAATGCCACAATCCCAAGCATTTAATACCACAAGAGAAGTTACAACAAATTTTCTAAGCATATAACTAAGTGAAACCCTCACTGCAATAGGCTGTGTTCTCACAATCATTAAGACAAGAAAAAAATATCCAATTCCAGTGAATAAGATGTCAAATTAAAGCTTAAGAAGTGAACTAAAATCAGGAACAAACCTTGCATCATTTGGAGTTCGGGATCAATAGTTATAGCCAAAACAGTGGGATTGCACCAAACTGTCCAGATTTTCACACATTTCAATACTTGTCATTTTTTAGGTCCTTAGGGTCAGATTTAGCCTTGGTCCATTTCGGACAAAAACGTCCAGAACTGAAAAACATAGAAGCATACCAAATTTCATGCATTTTTAACATTATTTACTAAGTCAAAACTGGTTCGTTCTACAAGGTCAGTGCATCTGCCAAAACCTGCTTCATTTTTCCAGACTTCCAGATTTGGACACATTTTAATGATTTGCCATTTTGAGGACATTAGGGTCAAAATTAGCTTTGGCCTATTTCTGAGAACAATGTTCAAAACTAGAAAAACTAGTTACCTACCAATTTTCATGCATTTTAAACATCATTTTCCTAGCCAAACGCACCTCGCAACAACAAGACAGAGAGCTGTCACTAAACCCGATTTCATCTATCATCACCTTCAAGCCAAAATCTTGCCATGCATGGTTATAAAAGCTTGTGAACACACATATAACTCAAGTACAGAAGCAAGGACATACATTTAAGAGCATGCATGTGGATTTTTGAAAGATTTTCAAGAAGTTTTAGCCCTTACCTTAGCAAATCAACAAGAAGATGCACAAAACTTTGATGAAGCACAAATTTCTTCTTCTTCCTTGGTTAGCCGAGACTCCAACTCGATTTTCTCTATTTTTCCTAGCTTAGTGGCCAAGTTCTTAGTAGGTGCATGTGGTTAGAACAAGAAGAACAGAAATGGAAGCTAGCATATCACCAAGGCCGAAATGGTTGTTCAAAAAGCTTGCATGTGTGATTCTTGCAACTTAGCTAGCTTGGTTGAGTCTCTTTGCTTGTTGCTTGTCTTGATGCACCATGGAATGATGAAGATGAGCAATGGTAAGATGAAACTCAGCCAAGGCCGAGAGAGAGAGAGAAGAATGAGAGGGAGAGAGAGAAATGTGAGGAGAATGAGAGAAATGAAAAAAAAAATGATAGCTTTTGCAAAGGTTGATGCATGTGTTCGGCCTTGGGCATAGAAATTCAGATTTTTATGTCTTCAAGGAGCATTTTGAAATTCCTATCATGGGCAAGGAGCATCTTGTCGAGATTTGAAGGCTTTGAGGAGGTATTTGAGCTAGTTTTTATGCATTTGTGTCATAGATTGTCATAGGATTGTTTGGATAATAATTGAATTAAGCAAACAAGCACAAAAGCCCACATGGTGGTCGGCCAAGGCATCAAAAAAATCTGATTTTTTGTCATCTTTTGAGCATTATTTAATTGTGTGTTGAAAGTGCAAAAAGAATAAAGAATAAGGAATGTCTAGCTTTTTGTGAGATTTTGTCTTCTAGTGGGTTGAATTAGTAATTTAATATTAGTTAGTGGAATTTGTAGGATTAATTAATGACCTAGTGCTTCATGTAAGATCCTTTCTTGATTAGCGTGAGGGCACGCTTTCCTAGGTCTAGGGCACGCACTACGAGATAGGACACGAACTACGAGACGAACGCACGTTTTCCAAGTAAATACACGCAACCTTAAATGAATGCACGAAATTCAATGCAAGTCACACAAAACGAAACACAATTCTTAAACCTAGGTCAAGGCACACAAATCTAGATTAGGACACACGAAACGAGGTATCGCATGCAAATCGAGGTCGAGCCTCACAAGACAACTTCGCTTCACGTAGAGGCTGTGCCTGCAAACCGAGGGTGTTGGGCTTGGGACCAGGTCTCCGTCGCTTTGGTGCCCATAACTTTTGATCCGTAAGGAGTTACGAAGCGCACAACAAACTATTGGAAAGCTCTCCGAGAGCTCTACGACGGGGGAAGCAAGCCTGCTCAGCTGCACCTATTTTTGGAATCCAAAATCAAACATTTTCATCACTTTCAGCATACTTTTCTCCTTTTGCTCTGTTTTTTTGTCCCGGATCGTACGTCGTGAGTCACGAAAAGGACGACAACCTAATCCATCACATTTCTATTACTGAATCCCATGGCACCTTGTGTGACACCCCGATCCCTCTCGAGACCGGGAGTTCTATCAATCGATCTAAACACAACCCAAACCAAACCCGGGCATAAATTTTCAGGAAAAACGGACGGAGTCTCCGCTATTCCTAGGCGAAAAGTAAAACATGCGACAGCATATAAGTGGACCAATACCATGTCCAAACATTCAACCACCTCAAGGCTATCCGAGCCTTGGTTCTCAACAATTTAAACTCAGCAAGTATACATACATTTCCAATTTAAAAGCTAATCTATCTCTTTTCATTTTTGACAAGTACATTCAAACTAGACAATTAAACCATACTAAGCTACCGCATAAAATAAACTATCATGCCATTCTAATTCTTTTCCTTAGGACATTACAAACATGCTTTGAAGTTAAGCTATGCTAACTGATTACATAGTCTAGCTTATCAATTCATCTCAGCTACTTAGCTAAATTTAAATTACATTTCTTTTAACAATAAATACATACAACATATGAACATACATCTTTACAAACTTCGACACCCAAGCCACATAGCACGCAAGATAACTCTTCAAGCACGAACTTTCACGTAATCACGAACTTTCCAGCTAACAAGGCATTTCCTGAAATGTGGTGGTGAGGAGTGAGTATACACAACACGTATACTCAGTGAGGGCGAGACAGATATCGAATTGGAGAGAAAGAAGTTCGTGCAATGCAAATAGGCAGTTAAGCAATATAACTGAGAAAGTAAGCGATCAAGACAAACCATCAATACAATAAGCAATTATCAAAAGCATTAACACAACCATTCAAAGCTATACCACACTCTGAAGGCTATGGTTCACTCATACGAGCAATGTACCATTTCACGAGCGATACATCAATCTCGAGCTTGATGTTGACAACGATGACAATAAGCGCGCATCCACCTTATAACACCAGTTTGGAATACCCCGGAAGTATCCATCAATTCTACGACCCAAA
The DNA here is from genome assembly GCA_037974665.1 of Ehretia macrophylla. Lineage (NCBI taxonomy): Eukaryota > Viridiplantae > Streptophyta > Magnoliopsida > Boraginales > Ehretiaceae > Ehretia > Ehretia macrophylla. The sequence goes on along the minus strand of CM075779.1, from coordinate 28,247,396 downwards.
TCTCCCTGGGAGGCAGCCCAAGCGAGAATAGGGAATAGCTACGGAGCTAGAGCAACCAACACTGGCAACCCGAGGCTACCCAGAGAGGCCCATCACTCACGTGCTGACACTATGCAATGCAAGACTCGATACAAGGCAATAAACGAGCGATAGCACAACAATACAAACTAGTGACAACAAACGAGATAACAAGCAATCACAATCAATACTAGCATTCAACTAACTTTTCAAGCATAACAAGCAATAATAAGCAACAATAACACCAATTAAACAAGTATATCAAGCAACCCTAAGCATTCTATAGGCATAATATCAAGATAACAAGCAAAATCACAAATCGGCCCCAACTATCAAAACACTACCATTTCCAAACGAGCCACGAGTTCTGGAAACCGACTTCGCCAATCCTCCTAGGTCACCATAAGGCACGTCCAAGGACCCCGAAACCCTACTTTACCCTAGAATTCGCGCAAAGCCCCGATTTTCCCCTTTGCTCGTTTGAACTACAACTATACCAACCAAACACCCAACCAATGCCATAATCGCACCAAAAGTGCTTCCATGGCCTCCCGAAATAATGCCAACACGCAAAACGAGAAAATGCCAAACTCGATCTAAACAACCCCGACTTTCACTAAGCCATTTTTCTCCGTTTTTCCATTATACATTCCAATTAAACCACACATTTAGGCATTCTAGCATATCTAGCATCTTCCTACATCAACAGAACGCGTAACGGAGCAACTTCATCAAAACGGGGGTTTACTATTCATAATTTACTATTCATCACACAATTTATATTTCAATTCCAATATTTAACCGCAGAAAATGTTTAAAAGCTATAAATACATGTTCTACAATCAACAAGGAACATTCTTTAAGCAACAAAACGATTAAAACAACAATCTGCGCATAAAATCCAAAAATCAAAGTTTAGATACAAATATTTCAAATGCGCAAATAACGATGAAACCCTCACCTTAGACGCTCCTAGATGCTAGGAAAACCTCGTAGAGTGCCTCAAAAACCACCCCGCACAAGCCCACGCGAAGAATCGAAGATTTGAAGTTGAGATTTTCTTTTTTTTTTCTCCTTCTTTTCCTCATGGTTTCAAGCCTTTTTCTCTCTGTTTTTTTCGTGTGCATTCTGCTTATTTAGAAAAAAAAATGACAAGAAGTCAAAGGTCAAAATTCGGTCAACCCGCTAAACCAAAACAGCTATGCGCGACCTTACGAAAACGGCCATAACTTCTTCTAGAAAACTCCAATTCACGAACGGTTTAAAGCCTCAGAAACTAGATTCATAGAGCTTTCCAACCATATATAATTTGCTACCTAACTCTTTCCCAATTGATTCAGATTTAATTCCAAAATTGACCCAAAATTTGACTAACTTAACATTGCATTTTTTTATTTCTAATCCCAAGTTTGCCTTTTATTAAACATTTCAAAAATTCTCACCTTGTCCTAGTTGGTCAATGTAGATGAAAAGTCAACTAGTTTGGTCAAAGAAGGTGAAAGGTCAATAAAATGCAATTTAAATGAACTTTAAATGCTATTGAATACATGCCAGGTTCGGGTTACCACATCCTTCCCCCCTTAAAACAATTGCGTCCTCGCAATTCTTCTTCCAATAGAACTCAGCATCATCTGAAATCAAATTCTGACTAATCTTCATTAGCTACTGAACAAGTATTTCATCAAGATGACCAATAGGAAAGTTCAAGTAGAAATGCCAAGTGGTACCGCCAAATAAAGGCTCAAAGGTAGATACCGTACAAGAATCCCGTTGACACGAATACCGAAGAAGAATAAATTCTAACTAGAAACGCTGAGATAATACCAATAAAGACTAAAGCAAGGATACTGTAGATGTCATTAATACTACACAATAATGACAAGAAGAATACCCACGCACGAATCTCCAATAGAAGTCTAACTATTACTGCCCGAGAATCCCCAAGCAAAAAGCCAAATAAAGGCCTAATCAAAGGTTCTATCTAGAGGTCCAAAGAAGTACCCCGCTGGTCATGGATTTCATAGAAGAATTCCCTGTTAAGAGTGCTGAAGAAAATACCAAGAACCCAATCAAATATATTTCCAAAGTTCCAAAGAAGCCTTCCAAATAATAACCCCATGGAACAACCAATTAGATTCCGAGTTTTGCTATCAAATGCTGAGAGGAATGTCAAAGGAAATAACAGAGAAAATATAATGTGCCCAATAAGACAACCAAGTTGAATAACAAACATAGTTTCCCAGATGGACGAAAACTCCAAGGATAAACACCGAACTGGTGAACAATATACCGAAACCAAACTCTGAGGCCTCTTCACTGTTTGCCAAGTGAGAACTTCATACAACTTTGCCAACAAGGAAAATACCAAGAGAACGCCTAATAAGAATTTCAAAGAATACCATAAGTAGTATTATTCAATAAGTCTGATAGGAACTCCAAATACTAAACCTACTGAGGAACACTGAAGAAGATATCCGAGACAATGCTCCAATAAGAAAGTAGCCAAGTTTGCCTAATAAATAAATACTAAATAATTGGCCACTGAGAATTCCAGAAATTACCATTGAAGAATTTCCAATCAGGGATGCCAGTATCATACCAATAAAGACAGAGACACATATACCCTAGATAATACTGTGCAGTAAGGCCGATTGAAATCCCAATAGCCAAATCCACCGAGAAATGCCAACAGAAGTCTCCAAAGAATACCCATTAAGAAAACCAAAGAATGCTCCAAAGACCAACCAAATAAACCCCAAGAGAAAGCTATTCTTTCACAACCGTTAAGCACATAGGAAGATCATAGAGATTCTTCAATAACCGAGCTCCAAAAGCAAACACCAATTCCCAAATAAAGGCTAGTCAAATGCCATTCATTTCCTGCCAATCCATACACCTTGAAAAGCCAGCGGTGAACCACTTTCTTCAGGGGAGGAAAATGACATACTTACCATTTCAATAGGACATGTATGAATGCCAATATATCACAGTTATACATATGCCTTAAGCTATTATGCCAGCAAGTTTACAAAATAGTTTATTCAACAAGGTCACTCAAGCATAACAATCAAGTCAAGCACAGCATAATCAATTCAAATCACGGCATAGCTAATTCAAGACATTTCAGTACACACATTACAAGCAATACTTCAAGCAAATAACAATCCATGAGGTCGATTCGATAGGTCAATTCAATGCACAACTAGACACTTTACTTCACTTAGCACACAATTAACACATAACACATAACTATATCACATAGGAGGACACATTCATGTCAAGACACATAATCTCACATACAAGCATACACTTTCAAGACACACTTAACAAGCACACATTCAAGGACCACTACCCACCAGACCGAGGACCCTGTCCCAGCTTATGAGCTAAACAAGCTCTGATACCACCTGTGACACCCCGATCCCTCTCGAGACCGGGAGTTCTATCAATCGATTTAAACACAACCCAAACCAACCCCAGGCATAAATTTTCAGGAAAAACGGACGGAGTCTCCGCTGTTCCTAGGCAAAAAGTAAAACCTGCGACAGCATATAAGTGGACCAATACCATGTCCAAACATTCAACCACCTCAAGGCTATCCGAGCCTTGGTTCTCAACAATTTAAACTCAGCAAGTATACATACATTTCCAATTTAAAAGCTAATCTATCTCTTTTCATTTTTGACAAGTACATTCAAACTAGACAATTAAACCATACTAAGCTACCGCATAAAATAAACTATCATGCCATTCTAATTCTTTTCCTTAGGACATTACAAACATGCTTTGAAGTTAAGCTATGCTAACTGATTACATAGTCTAGCTTATCAATTCATCTCAGCTACTTAGCTAAATTTAAATTACATTTCTTTTAACAATAAATACATACAACATATGAACATACATCTTTACAAACTTCGACACCCAAGCCACATAGCACGCAAGATAACTCTTCAAGCACGAACTTTCACGTAATCACGAACTTTCCAGCTAACAAGGCATTTCCTGAAATGTGGTGGTGAGGAGTGAGTATACACAACACGTATACTCAGTGAGGGCGAGACAGATATCGAATTGGAGAGAAAGAAGTTCGTGCAATGCAAATAGGCAGTTAAGCAATATAACTGAGAAAGTAAGCGATCAAGACAAACCATCAATACAATAAGCAATTATCAAAAGCATTAACACAACCATTCAAAGCTATACCACACTCTGAAGGCTATGGTTCACTCATACGAGCAATGTACCATTTCACGAGCGATACATCAATCTCGAGCTTGATGTTGACAACGATGACAATAAGCGCGCATCCACCTTATAACACCAGTTTGGAATACCCCGGAAGTATCCATCAATTCTACGACCCAAATCTCCCTGGGAGGCAGCCCAAGCGAGAATAGGGAATAGCTACGGAGCTAGAGCAACCAACACTGGCAACCCGAGGCTACCCAGAGAGGCCCATCACTCACGTGCTGACACTATGCAATGCAAGACTCGATACAAGGCAATAAACGAGCGATAGCACAACAATACAAACTAGTGACAACAAACGAGATAACAAGCAATCACAATCAATACTAGCATTCAACTAACTTTTCAAGCATAACAAGCAATAATAAGCAACAATAACACCAATTAAACAAGTATATCAAGCAACCCTAAGCATTCTATAGGCATAATATCAAGATAACAAGCAAAATCACAAATCGGCCCCAACTATCAAAACACTACCATTTCCAAACGAGCCACGAGTTCTGGAAACCGACTTCGCCAATCCTCCTAGGTCACCATAAGGCACGTCCAAGGACCCCGAAACCCTACTTTACCCTAGAATTCGCGCAAAGCCCCGATTTTCCCCTTTGCTCGTTTGAACTACAACTATACCAACCAAACACCCAACCAATGCCATAATCGCACCAAAAGTGCTTCCATGGCCTCCCGAAATAATGCCAACACGCAAAACGAGAAAATGCCAAACTCGATCTAAACAACCCCGACTTTCACTAAGCCATTTTTCTCCGTTTTTCCATTATACATTCCAATTAAACCACACATTTAGGCATTCTAGCATATCTAGCATCTTCCTACATCAACAGAACGCGTAACGGAGCAACTTCATCAAAACGGGGGTTTACTATTCATAATTTACTATTCATCACACAATTTATATTTCAATTCCAATATTTAACCGCAGAAAATGTTAAAAAGCTATAAATACATGTTCTACAATCAACAAGGAACATTCTTTAAGCAACAAAACGATTAAAACAACAATCTGCGCATAAAATCCAAAAATCAAAGTTTAGATACAAATATTTCAAATGCGCAAATAACGATGAAACCCTCACCTTAGACGCTCCTAGATGCTAGGAAAACCTCGTAGAGTGCCTCAAAAACCACCCCGCACAAGCCCACGCGAAGAATCGAAGATTTGAAGTTGAGATTTGCTTTTTTTTTTCTCCTTCTTTTCCTCATGGTTTCAAGCCTTTTTCTCTCTGTTTTTTTCGTGTGCATTCTGCTTATTTAGAAAAAAAAATGACAAGAAGTCAAAGGTCAAAATTCGGTCAACCCGCTAAACCAAAACAGCTATGCGCGACCTTACGAAAACGGCCATAACTTCTTCTAGAAAACTCCAATTCACGAACGGTTTAAAGCCTCAGAAACTAGATTCATAGAGCTTTCCAACCATATATAATTTGCTACCTAACTCTTTCCCAATTGATTCAGATTTAATTCCAAAATTGACCCAAAATTTGACTAACTTAACATTGCATTTTTTTATTTCTAATCCCAAGTTTGCCTTTTATTAAACATTTCAAAAATTCTCACCTTGTCCTAGTTGGTCAATGTAGATGAAAAGTCAACTAGTTTGGTCAAAGAAGGTGAAAGGTCAATAAAATGCAATTTAAATGAACTTTAAATGCTATTGAATACATGCCAAGTTCGGGTTACCACATCCTTCCCCCCTTAAAACAATTGCGTCCTCGCAATTCTTCTTCCAATAGAACTCAGCATCATCTGAAATCAAATTCTGACTAATCTTCATTAGCTACTGAACAAGTATTTCATCAAGATGACCAATAGGAAAGTTCAAGTAGAAATGCCAAGTGGTACTGCCAAATAAAGGCTCAAAGGTAGATACCGTACAAGAATCCCGTTGACACGAATACCGAAGAAGAATAAATTCTAACTAGAAACGCTGAGATAATACCAATAAAGACTAAAGCAAGGATACTGTAGATGTCATTAATACTACACAATAATGACAAGAAGAATACCCACGCACGAATCTCCAATAGAAGTCTAACTATTACTGCCCGAGAATCCCCAAGCAAAAAGCCAAATAAAGGCCTAATCAAAGGTTCTATCTAGAGGTCCAAAGAAGTACCCCGCTGGTCATGGATTTCATAGAAGAATTCCCTGTTAAGAGTGCTGAAGAAAATACCAAGAACCCAATCAAATATATTTCCAAAGTTCCAAAGAAGCCTTCCAAATAATAACCCCATGGAACAACCAATTAGATTCCGAGTTTTGCTATCAAATGCTGAGAGGAATGTCAAAGGAAATAACAGAGAAAATATAATGTGCCCAATAAGACAACCAAGTTGAATAACAAACATAGTTTCCCAGATGGACGAAAACTCCAAGGATAAACACCGAACTGGTGAACAATATACCGAAACCAAACTCTGAGGCCTCTTCACTGTTTGCCAAGTGAGAACTTCATACAACTTTGCCAACAAGGAAAATACCAAGAGAACGCCTAATAAGAATTTCAAAGAATACCATAAGTAGTATTATTCAATAAGTCTGATAGGAACTCCAAATACTAAACCTACTGAGGAACACTGAAGAAGATATCCGAGACAATGCTCCAATAAGAAAGTAGCCAAGTTTGCCTAATAAATAAATACTAAATAATTGGCCACTGAGAATTCCAGAAATTACCATTGAAGAATTTCCAATCAGGGATGCCAGTATCATACCAATAAAGACAGAGACACATATACCCTAGATAATACTGTGCAGTAAGGCCGATTGAAATCCCAATAGCCAAATCCACCGAGAAATGCCAACAGAAGTCTCCAAAGAATACCCATTAAGAAAACCAAAGAATGCTCCAAAGACCAACCAAATAAACCCCAAGAGAAAGCTATTCTTTCACAACCGTTAAGCACATAGGAAGATCATAGAGATTCTTCAATAACCGAGCTCCAAAAGCAAACACCAATTCCCAAATAAAGGCTAGTCAAATGCCATTCATTTCCTGCCAATCCATACACCTTGAAAAGCCAGCGGTGAACCACTTTCTTCAGGGGAGGAAAATGACATACTTACCATTTCAATAGGACATGTATGAATGCCAATATATCACAGTTATACATATGCCTTAAGCTATTATGCCAGCAAGTTTACAAAATAGTTTATTCAACAAGGTCACTCAAGCATAACAATCAAGTCAAGCACAGCATAATCAATTCAAATCACGGCATAGCTAATTCAAGACATTTCAGTACACACATTACAAGCAATACTTCAAGCAAATAACAATCCATGAGGTCGATTCGATAGGTCAATTCAATGCACAACTAGACACGTTACTTCACTTAGCACACAATTAACACATAACACATAACTATATCACATAGGAGGACACATTCATGTCAAGACACATAATCTCACATACAAGCATACACTTTCAAGACACACTTAACAAGCACACATTCAAGGACCACTACCCACCAGACCGAGGACCCTGTCCCAGCTTATGAGCTAAACAAGCTCTGATACCACCTGTGACACCCCGATCCCTCTCGAGACCGGGAGTTCTATCAATCGATTTAAACACAACCCAAACCAACCCCAGGCATAAATTTTCAGGAAAAACGGACGGAGTCTCCGCTGTTCCTAGGCAAAAAGTAAAACCTGCGACAGCATATAAGTGGACCAATACCATGTCCAAACATTCAACCACCTCAAGGCTATCCGAGCCTTGGTTCTCAACAATTTAAACTCAGCAAGTATACATACATTTCCAATTTAAAAGCTAATCTATCTCTTTTCATTTTTGACAAGTACATTCAAACTAGACAATTAAACCATACTAAGCTACCGCATAAAATAAACTATCATGCCATTCTAATTCTTTTCCTTAGGACATTACAAACATGCTTTGAAGTTAAGCTATGCTAACTGATTACATAGTCTAGCTTATCAATTCATCTCAGCTACTTAGCTAAATTTAAATTACATTTCTTTTAACAATAAATACATACAACATATGAACATACATCTTTACAAACTTCGACACCCAAGCCACATAGCACGCAAGATAACTCTTCAAGCACGAACTTTCACGTAATCACGAACTTTCCAGCTAACAAGGCATTTCCTGAAATGTGGTGGTGAGGAGTGAGTATACACAACACGTATACTCAGTGAGGGCGAGACAGATATCGAATTGGAGAGAAAGAAGTTCGTGCAATGCAAATAGGCAGTTAAGCAATATAACTGAGAAAGTAAGCGATCAAGACAAACCATCAATACAATAAGCAATTATCAAAAGCATTAACACAACCATTCAAAGCTATACCACACTCTGAAGGCTATGGTTCACTCATACGAGCAATGTACCATTTCACGAGCGATACATCAATCTCGAGCTTGATGTTGACAACGATGACAATAAGCGCGCATCCACCTTATAACACCAGTTTGGAATACCCCGGAAGTATCCATCAATTCTACGACCCAAATCTCCCTGGGAGGCAGCCCAAGCGAGAATAGGGAATAGCTACGGAGCTAGAGCAACCAACACTGGCAACCCGAGGCTACCCAGAGAGGCCCATCACTCACGTGCTGACACTATGCAATGCAAGACTCGATACAAGGCAATAAACGAGCGATAGCACAACAATACAAACTAGTGACAACAAACGAGATAACAAGCAATCACAATCAATACTAGCATTCAACTAACTTTTCAAGCATAACAAGCAATAATAAGCAACAATAACACCAATTAAACAAGTATATCAAGCAACCCTAAGCATTCTATAGGCATAATATCAAGATAACAAGCAAAATCACAAATCGGCCCCAACTATCAAAACACTACCATTTCCAAACGAGCCACGAGTTCTGGAAACCGACTTCGCCAATCCTCCTAGGTCACCATAAGGCACGTCCAAGGACCCCGAAACCCTACTTTACCCTAGAATTCGCGCAAAGCCCCGATTTTCCCCTTTGCTCGTTTGAACTACAACTATACCAACCAAACACCCAACCAATGCCATAATCGCACCAAAAGTGCTTCCATGGCCTCCCGAAATAATGCCAACACGCAAAACGAGAAAATGCCAAACTCGATCTAAACAACCCCGACTTTCACTAAGCCATTTTTCTCCGTTTTTCCATTATACATTCCAATTAAACCACACATTTAGGCATTCTAGCATATCTAGCATCTTCCTACATCAACAGAACGCGTAACGGAGCAACTTCATCAAAACGGGGGTTTACTATTCATAATTTACTATTCATCACACAATTTATATTTCAATTCCAATATTTAACCGCAGAAAATGTTAAAAAGCTATAAATACATGTTCTACAATCAACAAGGAACATTCTTTAAGCAACAAAACGATTAAAACAACAATCTGCGCATAAAATCCAAAAATCAAAGTTTAGATACAAATATTTCAAATGCGCAAATAACGATGAAACCCTCACCTTAGACGCTCCTAGATGCTAGGAAAACCTCGTAGAGTGCCTCAAAAACCACCCCGCACAAGCCCACGCGAAGAATCGAAGATTTGAAGTTGAGATTTTCTTTTTTTTTTCTCCTTCTTTTCCTCATGGTTTCAAGCCTTTTTCTCTCTGTTTTTTTCGTGTGCATTCTGCTTATTTAGAAAAAAAATGACAAGAAGTCAAAGGTCAAAATTCGGTCAACCCGCTAAACCAAAACAGCTATGCGCGACCTTACGAAAACGGCCATAACTTCTTCTAGAAAACTCCAATTCACGAACGGTTTAAAGCCTCAGAAACTAGATTCATAGAGCTTTCCAACCATATATAATTTGCTACCTAACTCTTTCCCAATTGATTCAGATTTAATTCCAAAATTGACCCAAAATTTGACTAACTTAACATTGCATTTTTTTATTTCTAATCCCAAGTTTGCCTTTTATTAAACATTTCAAAAATTCTCACCTTGTCCAAGTTGGTCAATGTAGATGAAAAGTCAACTAGTTTGGTCAAAGAAGGTGAAAGGTCAATAAAATGCAATTTAAATGAACTTTAAATGCTATTGAATACATGCCAGGTTCGGGTTACCACATCCTTCCCCCCTTAAAACAATTGCGTCCTCGCAATTCTTCTTCCAATAGAACTCAGCATCATCTGAAATCAAATTCTGACTAATCTTCATTAGCTACTGAACAAGTATTTCATCAAGATGACCAATAGGAAAGTTCAAGTAGAAATGCCAAGTGGTACCGCCAAATAAAGGCTCAAAGGTAGATACCGTACAAGAATCCCGTTGACACGAATACCGAAGAAGAATAAATTCTAACTAGAAACGCTGAGATAATACCAATAAAGACTAAAGCAAGGATACTGTAGATGTCATTAATACTACACAATAATGACAAGAAGAATACCCACGAACGAATCTCCAATAGAAGTCTAACTATTACTGCCCAAGAATCCCCAAGCAAAAAGCCAAATAAAGGCCTAATCAAAGGTTCTATCTAGAGGTCCAAAGAAGTACCCCGCTGGTCATGGATTTCATAGAAGAATTCCCTGTTAAGAGTGCTGAAGAAAATACCAAGAACCCAATCAAATATATTTCCAAAGTTCCAAAGAAGCCTTCCAAATAATAACCCCATGGAACAACCAATTAGATTTCGAGTTTTGCTATCAAATGCTGAGAGGAATGTCAAAGGAAATAACAGAGAAAATATAATGTGCCCAATAAGACAACCAAGTTGAATAACAAACATAGTTTCCCAGATGGACGAAAACTCCAAGGATAAACACCGAACTGGTGAACAATATACCGAAACCAAACTCTGAGGCCTCTTCACTGTTTGCCAAGTGAGAACTTCATACAACTTTGCCAACAAGGAAAATACCAAGAGAACGCCTAATAAGAATTTCAAAGAATACCATAAGTAGTATTATTCAATAAGTCTGATAGGAACTCCAAATACTAAACCTACTGAGGAACACTGAAGAAGATATCCGAGACAATGCTCCAATAAGAAAGTAGCCAAGTTTGCCTAATAAATAAATACTAAATAATTGGCCACTGAGAATTCCAGAAATTACCATTGAAGAATTTCCAATCAGGGATGCCAGTATCATACCAATAAAGACAGAGACACATATACCCTAGATAATACTGTGCAGTAAGGCCGATTGAAATCCCAATAGCCAAATCCACCGAGAAATGCCAACAGAAGTCTCCAAAGAATACCCATTAAGAAAACCAAAGAATGCTCCAAAGACCAACCAAATAAACCCCAAGAGAAAGCTATTCTTTCACAACCGTTAAGCACATAGGAAGATCATAGAGATTCTTCAATAACCGAGCTCCAAAAGCAAACACCAATTCCCAAATAAAGGCTAGTCAAATGCCATTCATTTCCTGCCAATCCATACACCTTGAAAAGCCAGCGGTGAACCACTTTCTTCAGGGGAGGAAAATGACATACTTACCATTTCAATAGGACATGTATGAATGCCAATATATCACAGTTATACATATGCCTTAAGCTATTATGCCAGCAAGTTTACAAAATAGTTTATTCAACAAGGTCACTCAAGTATAACAATCAAGTCAAGCACAGCATAATCAATTCAAATCACGGCATAGCTAATTCAAGACATTTCAGTACACACATTACAAGCAATACTTCAAGCAAATAACAATCCACGAGGTCGATTCGATAGGTCAATTCAATGCACAACTAGACACTTTACTTCACTTAGCACACAATTAACACATAACACATAACTATATCACATAGGAGGACACATTCATGTCAAGACACATAATCTCACATACAAGCATACACTTTCAAGACACACTTAACAAGCACACATTCAAGGACCACTACCCACCAGACCGAGGACCCTGTCCCAGCTTATGAGCTAAACAAGCTCTGATACCACCTGTGACACCCCGATCCCTCTCGAGACCGGGAGTTCTATCAATCGATTTAAACACAACCCAAACCAAACCCAGGCATAAATTTTCAGGAAAAACGGACGGAGTCTCCGCTGTTCCTAGGCAAAAAGTAAAACCTGCGACAGCATATAAGTGGACCAATACCATGTCCAAACATTCAACCACCTCAAGGCTATCCGAGCCTTGGTTCTCAACAATTTAAACTCAGCAAGTATACATACATTTCCAATTTAAAAGCTAATCTATCTCTTTTCATTTTTGACAAGTACATTCAAACTAGACAATTAAACCATACTAAGCTACCGCATAAAATAAACTATCATGCCATTCTAATTCTTTTCCTTAGGACATTACAAACATGCTTTGAAGTTAAGCTATGCTAACTGATTACATAGTCTAGCTTATCAATTCAGCTAAGCTACTTAGCTAAATTTAAATTACATTTCTTTTAACAATAAATACATACAACATATGAACATACATCTTTACAAACTTCGACACCCAAGCCACATAGCACGCAAGATAACTCTTCAAGCACGAACTTTCACGTAATCACGAACTTTCCAGCTAACAAGGCATTTCCTGAAATGTGGTGGTGAGGAGTGAGTATACACAACACGTATACTCAGTGAGGGTGAGACAGATATCGAATTGGAGAGAAAGAAGTTCGTGCAATGCAAATAGGCAGTTAAGCAATATAACTGAGAAAGTAAGCGATCAAGACAAACCATCAATACAATAAGCAATTATCAAAAGCATTAACACAACCATTCAAAGCTATACCACACTCTGAAGGCTATGGTTCACTCATACGAGCAATGTACCATTTCACGAGCGATACATCAATCTCGAGCTTGATGTTGACAACGATGACAATAAGCGCGCATCCACCTTATAACACCAGTTTGGAATACCCCGGAAGTATCCATCAATTCTACGACCCAAATCTCCCTGGGAGGCAGCCCAAGCGAGAAGAGGGAATAGCTACGGAGCTAGAGCAACCAACACTGGCAACCCGAGGCTACCCAGAGAGGCCCATCACTCACGTGCTGACACTATGCAATGCAAGACTCGATACAAGGCAATAAACGAGCGATAGCACAACAATACAAACTAGTGACAACAAACGAGATAACAAGCAATCACAATCAATACTAGCATTCAACTAACTTTTCAAGCATAACAAGCAATAATAAGCAACAATAACACCAATTAAACAAGTATATCAAGCAACCCTAAGCATTCTATAGGCATAATATCAAGATAACAAGCAAAATCACAAATCGGCCCCAACTATCAAAACACTAGCATTTCCAAACGAGCCATGAGTTCTGGAAACCGACTTCGCCAATCCTCCTAGGTCACCATAAGGCACGTCCAAGGACCCCGAAACCCTACTTTACCCTAGAATTCGCGCAAAGCCCCAATTTTTCCCTTTGCTCGTTTGAACTACAACTATACCAACCAAACACCCAACCAATGCCATAATCGCACCAAAAGTGCTTCCATGGCCTCCCAAAACAATGCCAACACGCAAAACGAGAAAATGCCAAACTCGACCTAAATGACCCCGACTTTCACTAAGCCATTTTTCTCCGTTTTTCCATTATACATTCCAATTAAACCACACATTTAGGCATTCTAGCATATCTAGCATATCTAGCATCTTCCTACATCAATAGAACGCGTAACGGAGCAACTTCATCGAAACGGGGGTTTACTATTCATAATTTACTATTCATCACACAATTTATATTTCAATTCCAATATTTAACCGCAGAAAATGTTAAAAAGCTATAAATACATGTTCTACAATCAACAAGGAACATTCTTTAAGCAACAAAACGATTAAAACAACAATCTACGCATAAAATTCAAAAATCAAAGTTTAGATACAAATATTTCAAATGCGCAAATAACGATGAAACCCTCACCTTAGACGCTCCTAGATGCTAGGAAAACCTCGTAGAGTGCCTCAAAAACCACCCCGCACAAGCCCACGCGAAGAATTGAAGATTTGAAGTTGAGATTTTCTTTTTTTTTTCTCTCCTTCTTTTCCTCATGGTTTCAAGCCTTTTTCTCTCTGTTTTTTTCGTGTGCATTCTGCTTATTTAGAAAAAAAATGACAAGAAGTCAAAGGTCAAATTTCGGTCAACCCGCTAAACCAAAACAGCTATGCGCGACCTTACGAAAACGGCCATAACTTCTTCTAGAAAACTCCAATTCACGAACGGTTTGAAGCCTCAGAAACTAGATTCATAGAGCTTTCCAACCATATATAATTTGCTACCTAACTCTTTCCCAATTGATTCAGATTTAATTCCAAAATTAACCCAAAATTTGACTAACTTAACATTGCATTTTTTTATTTCTAATCCCAAGTTTGCCTTTTATTAAACATTTCAAAAATTCCCACCTTGTCCTAGTTGGTCAATGTAGATGAAAAGTCAACTAGTTTGGTCAAAGAAGGTGAAAGGTCAATAAAATGCAATTTAAATGAACTTTAAATGCTATTGAATACATGCCAGGTTCGGGTTACCACACCTTGGGCAATACAACTTCACTTCACGTAGAGGCTGGGCCTGCAAACCGAGGGCGTGGGGCTTATGACCATGTATCCGTCGGTCCAGTGCCTATGACTTTTGATCCGTAAGGAGTTACGCGGTGCACAACATACCGTTGGAAAGCTCTCTGAGAGCTCTACGACGGGGGCCACAATCCTGCTACGCTTCACCAATTTTTGGAGTCAAAAATCGAATGTTTTCATCAGTTTCGGGACACTTTTATTCTTTTGCACTATTTTTTCGTCCCGGATCGTACGTCGTGAGCAGCGAAAAGGATGACAACCTAATCCAACACATTTCTATTACCGAATCCCATGCCACCTTGGGCGAGACAATATCGCTTCACGTAGAGGCTGGACCTGCAAACCGAGGGCGTGGGGTTTGGGACCAGGTCTCCGTCGCTCTGATTCTCATAACTTTTGATCCGTAAGAAGTTACGCTGTGCATAGCATACCGTTGAAAAGCTCTCCGAGAGCTCTACGACAGGGGCAGCAAGCCTTCTCGGCTGCACTTGTTCTCGAATCCCAAAATTGAACGTTTTCATCAATTTCGGGATACTTTTCTTCTCTTGCGAAGTTTTTTTGTCTCGGATCGTACGTCGTAAACTGTGAAAAGGACGACAACCTAATCTATCACATTTCTATTACCGAATCCCACAGCAGCTTAGGCAAGACTACTTCGCTTCACGTAGAGGCTGGGCCATCAAACTGAGGGCGCGGGGCTTGGGACCAGGTCTCCGTCGCTCTAGTGCCCATAACTTTTGATCCGTAAGTAGTTATGCGGCGCACAACATACTATTGGAAAGCTCTCCGAGAGCTCTACGACGGGGGAAACAATCCTGCTTGGCTGCAACTGTTTTTGGAGCCAAAAATAGAACTTTTTTCATCAGTTTCGGGATACTTTTCTTCTTTTGCGCTATTTTTCCGTCCCAGATTGTACGTCGGGTAGACGCAAAAAGAACGACATCCTAATCTATCATATTTCTATTACCAAATCCCACGGCACCTTGGGCAGACAACTTCGCTTCCCTTAGAGGCTGGCCCCACAAATCGGGGGCGTGAGGCTTGGGACCAGGTCTCCGTCGCTCTGGTGCCCATAACTTTTGATCCGTAAGAAGTTACGCGGCGCATAGCATACCGTTGAAAAGCTCTCCGAGAGCTCTACGACAGGGGCAGCAAGCCTTCTCAGCTGCGCCTATTCTCGGATCCCAAAATTGAACGTTTTCATTCATTTCAGGACACTTTTCTTCTCTTGCGAAGTTTTTTTGTCTCGGATCGTACGTCGTGAGCTGCGAAAAGGACGACAACCTAATCTATCACATTTCTATTACCGAATCCCATGGCACCTTGGGCAAGACAACTTTGCTTCATGTAGAGGCTGGGTTCACAAACCGAGGGCATGGGGCTTGTGACCAGGTCTCTGTCGCTCCGGTGCCCATAACTTTTGATCCGTAAGGAGTTACGCGACGCACAACATACCGTTGGAAAGCTCTCCGAGAGCTTTACGATGGAGGCAAAAAGCCTGCTCGGCTGAGCCAATTCTTGGAGCCCAAAATTGAACATTTTCATCAGTTTCAGGACACTTTTCTTCTTTTGCGCTGTTTTTCCGTCCCAAATCGTACGTCGTGAGCCTCGAAATGGACGACAACCTAATCAATCACATTTCTATTACCGAATCCCACGGCACCTTGGGCAAGACAACTTCAGTTCACGTAGAGGCTGGCTAACAAACTGAGCGCACGGGGCTTGGGACCAGGCCTCCGTCGCTCCGGTGCCCATAACTTTTGATCCGTAAGTAGTTATGCGGCACACAGCATACTATTGGAAAACTCTCCGAGAGCTCTATGACGGGGGCAACAATCCTGCTCGGCTGCAACTATTTTTGGAGCCGAAAATAGAACTTTTTTCATCAGTTTCGGGATACTTTTCTTCTTTTGCGCTGTTTTTTCGTCCTAGATTGTACGTCGGGTAGACGTGAAAAGGACGACATCCTAATCTATCACATTTCTATTACCAAATCCCATGGTACCTTGGGCAGACAACTTCGCTTCACGTAGAGGTTGGCCCTATAAATCGAGGGCCTGGGGCCTGGGGCTTGGGACCAGGTCTCTATCGCTCTGGTGCCCATAACTTTTGATCCGTAAGGAGTTACGCGGCGCACAGTATACCGTTGGAAAGCTCTCCGAAAGCTCTACAACAGGGGTAGTAAGCGTGCTCAGCTACACCTATTCTCAGTGCCCAAAATTGAATGTTTTTATCAGTTTTGGAACACTTTTCTTCTCTTGCGCTATTTTTCCATCTCACATCGTACGTCGTGAGCCGCGAAAAGAAGGACAACCTAATCCACCACATTTATAATACTGAATCCCACGGCACCTTGGGCAAGACAACTTCGCTTCACGTGGAGGCTGGGCCCGCAAACCGAGGGCGTGGGGCTTGTGACCAAGTCTCCGTCGCTTCGGTGCCCAAAACTTTTGATCCATAAAGAGTTACGCGGCGCATAACATACCGTTAGAAACCACTCCGAGAGCTCTATGACGGGGGCAGCAAGCCTACTATGCTGCGCCTTTTTTTGGAGCAAAAAATTGAACGTTTTCATAAATTTCGGGACACTTTTCTTCTTTTGCGCTATTTTTTTGTCCCGGATCGTACGTCGTGAGCCGCGAAAAGGACGACAACCTAATCCATCACATTTCTATTACTGAATTCCACGATACCTTGGGCAAGACAAGTTCACTTCACGTAGAGGCTTGGCCCGTAAACCGAGGGCGTGGGACTTGTGACCAGGTATCCGTCGGTCCGATACCCATAACTTTTTGTTCCGTAAGAAGTTACGCGTCACACAGCATTTCGTTGGAAAGCTCTACTAGAGCTCTACGACGGGGGTAGCATGCCTGCTATGCTGCGCCAATTTTCGGAGCCCAAAATTTAACGTTTTCATTAGTTTTGAGATACTTTTCTTCTCTTGCGCTATTTTTCTATCCCGTATCGTACATCGTGAGTCGCGAAAAGGACGACAAGAAAATCCATCACATTTCTATTACCGATTCCCTTGCCACCTTGGGCAAGGCAACTTCGCTTCACGTAGAGGCTGGGCCCGCAAACTGAGGGCGTAGGGCTCGGGACCAGGTCTCCGTCGCTCCAGTGCCCATAACTTTTGATCCGTAAGGAGTTACGCGGCGCACAACATACACGTGGAAAGCTCTCCGAGAGTTCTACGACGGGGGCAACAATCTTGCTCGGCTGCACCTATTATTGGAGCCCAAAATCAAACATTTTCATCAGTTTTGGGATACTTTTCTTCTTTTGCGCTGTTTTTCCGCCGCGGATTGTACGACATGAGCCGCGAAAAGGACGACAACCAAATCCATCACATTTATATTACCGAATCCCATGCCACCTTGGACAAGACAACTTCTCTTCACGTAGAGGCTAGGCCAGCAAACTAAGGGCATGGAGCTTGAGACTAGGTCTCCGTCGCTCCGGTGCCTATAACTTTTGATCCGTAAGATTTACGCGGTGCACAACATACTGTTGGAAAGCTCTTCGAGAGCTCTACAACGGGGCAACAAGCTTGCTCGGTTGCAACTATTTTTGGAGCCAAAAATATAACTTTTTCATCAGTTTCGGGACACTTTTCTTCTTTTGCGCTATTTTTCCGTCCCAGATCATACGTCGTGAGCCGAGAAAAGGATGATAACCTAATCAATCACAATTCTATTACCAAATCCCACGCCACCTTGGGCAAGACAACTTCGCTTCACGTAGAGGCTGGGCTTGCAAACCGAGGGCGTAGGGCTTGGGACCAGGTCTCCGTCGCTCTGGTGCCCATAACTTTTATTTCGTAAGGAGTTACGCGGCGCACAGCATACCGTTGGAAACCTCTCCGAGAGCTCTATGAAGAGGCAGCAATCATGCAACGCTGCGCATGTTTTCGGAGCCCAAAATCGAACATTTTCATCAGTTTTGGGAAACTTTTATTCTTTTACGTTGTTTTTTCATCTCAAATCATACGTCGTGAGCCGAGAAAAGGACGATAACCTAATCCATCACATTTTTATTACCGAATCCAATGGTACCTTGGGCAGACAACTTCGGTTGACGCAGAGGCTGGCACCGCAAACCGAGGGTGTGGAGCTTGGGACCAGGTCTCATTCGCTTTAGTGCCCATAACTTTTGATCCGTAAGGAGTTACGTAGCGCACAACATACCGTTGGAAAGCTCTCCGAGAGCTCTACGATGGGAGAAGCAAGCTTGCTTTGCTGCGCCTATTTTTGGAATCCAAAATCGAACGTTTTCTTCACTTTCGGGACACTTTTCTTCTTTTGCTCTGTTTTTCCGTCCCTGATCGTACGTCGTGAGCCGCAAAAAGGACGACAACCTAATCCATATCATTTCTATTACCGAATCCCACGGTACCTCGGGCAAGACAACTTAGCTTCACGTAGAGGTTGGGCCTACAAACCAAGGGCGTGGGGCTTATGGACAGGTCTCTGTCGCTCCGGTGCCCATAACTTTTGATCCGTAAAGAGTTACGCAGTGCACATCATACTGTTGGAAAGCTCTCCAAGAGTTCTACGACAGAGGTAGAAAGCCTGCTCGGCTACGCCTGTTTTCAGAGCCCAAAATTGATCATTTTCGTCAATTTCAGGACACTTTTCTTCTTTTGCTCTATTTTACCGTCTCGGATCGTACGTCGTGAGCCGCGAAAAGGTTGACAACCTAATCCATCCCATTTCTATTACTGAATCCCACGACACCTTCGGCAAGACAACTTCACTTCACGTAGAGGCTGGACCGGCAAACCGAGGGCGTAAGGCTTGTGACCAGGTATCCGTCGGTCTGGTGCCTAGAACTTTTGATCCGTAAAGAGTTACGCGGCACACAACATACCGTTGGAAAGTACTCCGAGAGCTCTACGATGGGGGCAACAATCCTGCTCAGTTACACCTATTTTTAGAGTCCAAAATTGAATGTTTTCATTAGTTTTGGGATACTTTTTTCTCTTGCGCTATTCTTTCGTCCCAGATCGTACGTCGTGAGCCGTGAAAAGGACGAGAACCAAATCCATCACATTTCTATTACCGAATCCCATGCCACCTTGGGCAAGACAACTTTGCTTCACGTAGAGGCTGGGCCCGCAAAATCGAGGGCGTGGGGCTTGGGACCAAGTCTCCGTCACTCCGGTGCCCATAACTTTTGATCCGTAAGGAGTTACGCAGCACAACATACCGTTGGAAAGCTCTTCGAGAGTTCTACGACGGGGCAGCAAGCCTGTTCGATTGTACCTATTCTTTGAGCCCAAAATTGAACGTTTTCATCAGTTTCGGAACACCCAAAATTGAGCCCAAAACCCAAGCCATGAATTGATCAATTAAAACATCCTCAAACATCCAAAACAGTCCACACAACATCCAAGTGCCACAATCCCAAGCATTTAATACCACAAGAGAAGTTACAATAATTTTCAAAGCATATCACTAGATACAAACCTCACTGCAACAGTCTGTTTTCGCACAATCATTTAGACAAGCAAACAATCTCCAATTCCAGTGAGAAAAATGTCAAATTAAAGCTTAATGAGTGATTTAAATTTAGAAACAAACCTCGCATCATTTGGAGTTCGGATTCAAGAGTTATAGCCAAAACCGTGAGACTGCGCAAAATTGTCCATATTTGTACACATTTTAATACTTGTCATTTTAGGGCCTTAGGGTCAGATTTAGCCTTAGTCTATTTCTGACAAAAATGTCCAGAACAGAAAATTCTAGCATTCTACCAAATTTCATACATTTTCAATATCGTTTACTAGGCCAAAATAGTTTCGCTCTACGAGGACAGTGAACCGCCAAAAACCTGCTCTATTTTCCAGATTTTCCAAATTTCGACACCTTTTTATATTTGGCCATTTTAAGGGTCTTAGAGTCAGAATTGGCTTTGGTCTATTTGTATAAAAAATGTCCAGAACTGCAAAATCTAGCAGGCTACCAATTTTCATGCAATATCACCAACAATTACTAGGTCAAAAAGCTTCGTTCTACAGAGCCAGTAATCTGTCAAAACCTCTCTCATATATTCAGATTTAGACACCTTTTGTTATTTTGCCATTTTGGAAGCCTTAGAGTCAAACTTATCCTTGGCCTATTTCTATGAAAAATGCTCAGAACTGGAAAAACTAGTCACATACCAATTTTCATGCATTTTCAACATCATTTACTTAGCCAAATTTTCTTCACTCCAATAAGTCAGAAAACTGCCATTTTTCGCGATTCGTCCTATCTTCAAGTTCTAGCCAAATATGTTGCCATGCATGGTTACAAAAGCTCAAGTACACACATATATCACAAGTACAGAGGTAAATATAGACACATGAAGGCTTGCATGTGGTTTTTGAAAGCTTTTAAAAGAGTTTAACCCTCACCTCTTTGAAGATTTAGTAAATGAGCACAAATGCTCTTCAAAATGCATAAAGGGAGCTTCTTCCTTGCTTGGGCTGCCATTGACGAGTTTCCTAGAGTCCTTGAGTGCCTAGGAGAACCTTAGAAGATGAGCTTGAGCCATGGTGCTTGAGGATGCAGCCTTGGCCGAGAGAGAGAGAGGAAATGAGAGAATAAGAGTTTTAGAGAAAGAAATGATGTGTTTTTGTATGTGGTCAGCCTTGAGCTACTAAAATTCTGAATTTGTGTCATCTAAAGCATGCTTTGACTTGTTTTTAGCATGTATTTTGCAATGGCCGAGAATGGTAGCATGGTGGCTAGTAAAATAATGCTTTGGTGTATGCAATAGTTATGACAATGTGAAGTTTTGTCTAAGCATGCATGAATTAATTATTGTTCAAATATTTGCTCAAGGTTCTTGATATGGCCGAACCTATGCTCATCAAAATCTGAATTTTTGCTTTGTTTTAAGATTAATCTATTGTAAGTTAGATATATTTAATTGTAGGTGCATGGTTTTTGCAAATAAAATAGGAATAAAGAATAAGAATGTTTAGGTATTTGTGTAGATAGAATTGTTTATTGTTAGTGGATTTTGTAGAGAATTTGAATTAGGATTATAATAATAGTTAGTGGTATTTGTAGAATTATTTTATAGTTTAGTGCTTTGTGTAGGATTCTTTATCGATTAGCGTGCGGGCACGCTTTCCTATGTCTATGGCACGCACTACGAGACACGCACAGAAATCAATACGGTGTACAAATCACGAGGTAGACATGAACTACGAGGTAAGACACGAACTTCAAGACTAATGCACGTACTTCAAGACTAATGCACGCAATCATAGGTGAATGCACGTAAACCAATGCAAGGCAGTAATTCAATGCAATACACGCAAATCAAGGCACAACTCTATATCTAGGTTAAGGTACGCAATTCAAGGTTAGGGCACACAATACAAGGTATCGCACATAAATCAAAGTCAGGGCACGTAAGTCGAGGATTATCACGAATGACGAGGCATGCACGAAAATCAAGACACAGCACGTAATCGAAGGTCAGTCATATAATTTTGGGTCTAAGGCATGCAAATCAAAGTAAGACATATTATTCGGGGTCGGGCCTCACATCCTCCCCTCCTTAAAAGAATTTCGTCCCGAAATTCATTCTTGCCTATTGAGGTCATTTAGACGGATTCTGACCCTTGTTATTCTTCCTACTCCGGTTCGTCCGTTGTTTGGTGATCTCTTACCACAACCAATTCACTTTCAATGTTTCTCCAATCATTTAGTTCGGTGTGACCTCTACATTTACAGTTCTTTCCTTTGAACGACTCTATTCTTTTCATTTGATCTTAAGGTCAAGTTCATTAACTAAGGTTAGAGTCTTCAAACATAGTCATCAAAGTTGCATCGGTATTCTAACAATATAACTATAACTCCAAAATCATGACTTATGTCATGTCAATCTTGCATTCATACCTCAAAAGGAATATCGCAATAATACCGCTATCTTATGGTTACATACACTAATTTCAAGATGATAGGTCTATATCAGATTTACATATTCTATCAACTAGCTTCAAAATTGTTAACACGTAGGATATACACATGTTATGGATTATTTCCACAATACGACCCTATTCAGGAAGAACTCACCAAGCAAACTAATCCATCTTAAATCGTTATCTATTGATAATATCATAGGCCTTCTTATCTCGTAGGTACATTAGATTAGCAAATCTTCTAATGACTAGTCTCCCGATTACAGGCTCCTATTCACTAACATTCTTTCCTAGTTTCGTTAACCTTTACGTTCGTAATCAAAGAGAAAGACCGTTGAGATTCGTGAAACTCAAACTCTAAGGTTTATTAACCACCACCAACAAACTGCCATCGAAATTGCATGGGTAAACTGATCATGTTGCACTAGTTCAATTCTTACAAGTAAATTTCATCAGCTTGTAATCCATAGTTTATTTCCTTATTCAAATCTCTATCTTTAAGTCACGAGGCTTCGGAATTTCTTTTAATCTTAACCAAGACTCTTAAGGCAAATAGTTTCAATCTCAAATAAATTTCACTCACCTCAATCCAAGGTAACGTCATATTGGGAAGACAATGGTCCTACTCACTTAGCGACCTAGTCATTCGTTCGAACACTCAATACCCGCCAATATATCTTCCACATTAGTGTTACTAAGCTAGGTTCATAGCCATGTAAGTGATATCAATGCTCCACTAGGTTACCGACCGTACAACAACGGTCTTAGGACTATAAATGGGTACCAAAATAATCTAGCTCATAAGATACTTACCATACTAATCTAAGTAGCTTATTACATGAAATAACTTCAAGGATATGTCATCATAAGAATTATAACCACAAGTCATCCTACAATATAATCTAATAGAACTTCAAAAGTAATCAACCACTCATTTAATTATCACTATAAGATTCACCCTCTATTCAATCAAACACGATTCGAAGTCTACCAACAACTAGTTTCTAAATGTGAAACGGTGCACATAGATATGGTGGTCTAACAATAGTCTCTTGGGTCGTCATGACTCTGATTCATCTCTATCTTACTCTCTTTATTTACATGTTCAACTAACTAAGAGCATTAAGTCTCATCAACCTTAGGTCCTAGGGTTTACCATGAATCATCATGCGTACTCACTATTAGCTATTTAGGATTACTATTCATACCCTAACGACTCCACTTTGCGACCGGATGCTTTAATCTCATTTCCATGGTTTATATACTAGGTCCATCGGTCTTACTTAGGGATATATGCTTTCTAACATCCTCTAGGGTATCCAAACAATGAGTGCATAGAATGACTTACTTCGTATAATCACAACTAAATCAGAGGGGCAACAATTTAATACCATGATTCTTAATACCACAAATATCCAACTTAGGACCTTTAGCAACGTTAGTTATCTAATGTATAATTCAATACCTTACACTTCTATTCGACCTAACATTTTAGGTGTAGTCTTCCGAACACAAGTTTTAGCTACGTGAATTTCTCAATTCCAACATCTCTGTATCTTGTTATACCAAAGAATCATCAACCTTGTTAAACTCGATCTCCATAGTTGCCTACATGTCTTGAGGTTATCCATTGTTATGTCACTTAAATACGCTATCCATGACTTAATAATCTAACCCCTAAAAGTAACTATCGTCAACTTCCACGAATTCATCTTTTAATTTCTAGGTCACGATCTTATCATTGAGTGAACTTGAAACTCGCTAGTATACACCTTATTAGGTTCAACGATGCTTAATTCCAATCAAGTAAGGATTCAATCATATAAATAGTCTATTACACCAATTTAAGATATAAGAATTTGATTCAAAAGCAACCCCTAAGTCAAACTTCCATTATAAGCATATGAATATACATATTCTACTCCACTTGTCCAATAGTATACTCTTATATCTTAAGAAAAGTTGTATGTCATTAACCTTTATGCTTGAACCACAATTAAAAGAACGATTTAACGGAATCAAGAACTTCATAGCTATAAAATTGACAACTTAATCACAGGTATAGGTATTCCAAAGATAAGGAGATAACTTTACCTCAACAATTATACATGTGCTACGCATTTTATATATATATGCATATCCAATAATACATACGATCCATCGAGTACTTGTGACGATGCCAGAAATCTCTAACCGAGACTTTTTGTTCTTCCTGCATGAATTCACTTCCCTGAAAGTTCTAGTCCTAACTAGCTATGTGTATAAACAGTCAGTCATGGTTATGCACATGTATCAAGGAAGGAGTATAAAAGCATGCATGCATTATTGAGGACGTGTCGGTGTGCATGATACAAAATACATATGGTCCACAAAGGCATACAATATTCAATACTTAAAGCAATTAAAGCACATTAGCACATATTAACACATATAAACAAGACATCATAATTACCTTAGGGCTTCTACCCATGGTTCGAGAGTTGAACCGGACTAATGCCTAGTTAGTAAACTAAGCTCTGATACCATTCTAATATAAGGTGTCACGCCCCAACCCGACCTATAAAGGCTAGACTAGGGTGTGATCTAATCATTCTTGTTATTTTACAACTATACCCGATTGACGAAGGTTAAAGCTTATCCGTTAGACTCGAATTCCAAAAGTTTTTCGAAAATCGGCAACATAACGACTGTAATTAGGACCTTTTAGTTTGACCTAATTTCTAAACGCCTCAATTATTCCAATCATTAATCCAATTCCATTAAGGACTCCTATTTTGTCATCAACCAATATGCCTATTAGTCTATCTTGAAAGTCTCGTTTGTTTAATAAGCCTAACATGATAACTATGTCCCGTTTATTCATTGATTCTTATTACGCAAGCACCTGTTATTCTTTAGCTTACGAACGAGCACCTAAGTGAAATTAGATAGGTTAACTTATTTGATTCTTCACCTAGTGGTTTAAACACTTACGATAACTACTAACTAAGATAATGAAATCAAAGCAACCAAATAAAGAGTTCGTCCGGTTGTAGATAGTACAATCCCAAAATTAGACCCAAATTACAACGGGGTCATTTACATTAACAAAATAAGTATTCTTCAAAGCAAGCATAACGTTCACAAAACAGCGACAGTTAGGCAAGGCACATAAGGCATGTAATCATTCCAGGGAATCATCACCAGGCACATTTTTCTCGGGTACCTGTTCCAGATGTTCTTCACATGTGATGATAAAAGAGGGTGAGTCCTTATGAACTCAGCGTGGGAGAACGAGAAATAACATTTTGAAATCCTTTTCCAGTTAAACTTTATGAAAACTCCTTTCAAAACATGTCAAACAGAACAAGTAAGCTCATAATATAACATATATATATAAATGAACACATTTACCCGTCTTTCCTCCCCGAGGTCCTCTAGGAACCAAGCGAGAGTACTTAAGCACATAGTAAAAAAGATACGGTGAGCTTTCGCTCTCGAGATCAATCAGTAAGCATTTGCTCTCGAGATCATTTTCGATAACAATTGTTGCGGCCGACTTCAATTATCCACTTATCGGTCCCAATTGGGTGTACTCCGGATGTACCCCAAAAACCTACGACCCAACTCTCCGAGGGTGGAATGCCAAGCGAGAGAGGGAATTGGACCATGGTAGTCACGGTAGCACCGACAAGCCCAATATCGCCCGGCGTGCGTGAAACGCTACCATGCCACAATGAAAGGTTACAACCTTGTATGCAATGTACATGTATGCCATTTAATATTTCACATTGGGAGGTCAACAAAGTAGGTTTCCTCCGAGCAAGTATATGATCACATTTTGACATATTGGCATATAAGGCATTGTAAGAACGTGTAATCATTTCATATATCAATTTGAAAGCAATTAAACTTCCACGGGCAGCCAAGTAATTATGTTCAAATAAACCATAGAATATCTTTTAACAATTCACATTAGGAGGGCAACAAGTAGGTTGCCTCCGAGCAATTTCAAGATCACATATTGCCAAGTAAACGAATGAGGCATGCTTAACATGAATTTTCACTTTGTAAAACACTTAGAGTTATATGAACATTAAATGGGCAGCCATGTAACACGTGTAAATCAAGTCATATAACTCATTTCGGGGTTCACCCAATCAAGTAATAAATTTATACAAGCATGCAACGATGTCTACGTAAGACCGGGTACAAGAAAGGTCTACTTGTCAACATGTAATCATCGAAATCACATTTAGGGCTATAAGGACATGTACGGGCAGCCTATTAACCTTCCTCAATATCATTCATATTTCACAAAAGGACGGTTTATGACTCGGGAACCTACGGGGCCATTAGGGTTTGCTAGGTCGTGCTCAAGTCGGTTTCGTTCGCTAAACACCACAAGCAACTCTTAAACCATTTCAAGCATACTTAACATTTATTAGGCAGCCCACTAATCACACAATTAAACACAATAACCATAGGATCATCGCTTAGCGAGTTTTCATAGCCGATAGGGTTTCGTTTCATGCTTACACGTGCGATTAAGCCACAAGTTGACAAATAATTAAACCCAAGCCATGAATTGATCAATTTAAACATCCTCAAACATCCAAAACAGTCCACACAACATCCAAGTGCCACAATCCCAAGCATTTAATACCACAAGAGAAGTTACAATAATTTTCAAAGCATATCACTAGATACAAACCTCATTGCAACGGTCTGCTTTCCCACAATCATTTAGACAAGCAAAAAATCTCCAATTCCAGTGAGCAAAATGTCAAATTAAATCTTAATGAGTGGTTTAAATCTAGAAACAAACCTCGCATCATCTGGAGTTCGGATTCAAGAGTTATAGCCAAAACCGTGAGACTGTGCAAAACTGTCCAGATTTGTACACATTTCCATACTTGTCATTTTGGAGGGCTTTAGGGTCAGATTTAGCCTTAGTCTATTTCTGAAAAAAATGTCTAGAGCAGAAAATTCTAGCAAACTACCAAATTTCATACATTTTTAATATCATTTACTAGGCCAAAATGGTTTCGCTCTACGAGGTCAGTGAACCGCCAAAAACCTGCTCTATTTTCCAGATTTTCCAGATTTCGACACCTTTTTATATTTGGCCATTTTAGGGGTCTTAGAGTCATAATTGTCTTTGGTATATTTCTGGAAAAAATGCCCATAACTGCAAAATCTAGCAACCTACCAATTTTCATGCAATTTCACCAACAATTACTAGGTCAAAAATGCTTCGTTCTACAGAGCCAGTAATCTGTCAAAACCTCTCTCATATATCAAGATTTAGACACCTTTTGTTATTTTGCCATTTTGGAAGCCTTAGAGTCAAAATTGTCCTTGGCCTATTTCTATGAAAAATTCCCAGAACTGGAAAAAATAGTCACCTACCAATTTTCACACATTTGCAACATCATTTACCTGGGCAAATTTGCTTTGCTCCAACAAGTCAGAAAACTGCCATTTTTCGCGATTCGTCCTATCTTCAAGTTCTAGCCAAATATCTTGCCATGCATGATTACGAAAGCTCAAGTACACACATATATCACAAGTACAGAGGTAAATATAGACATATGAAGGCTTGCATGTGGTTTTTGAAAGCTTTTAAAAGAGTTTAACCCTCACCTCTCTGGAGATTTAGTAAATGAGCACAAATGCTCTTCAAAATGCATAAAGGGAGCTTCTTCCTTGCTTGGGCTACCATGGACGAGTTTCCTAGAGTCCTTGAGTGCCTAGGAGAACCTTAGAAGATGAGCTTGAGCCATGGAGCTTGAGGATGCAGCCTTGGCCGAGAGAGAGAGAGGAAATGAGAGAATAAGAGTTTTAGAGAAAGAAATGATGTGTTTTTGTATGTGGTCAGCCTTGAGCTACTAAAATTCTGAATTTGTGTCATCTAAAGCATGCTTTGACTTGTTTTTAGCATGTATTTTGCAATGGCCGAGAATGGTAGCATGGTGGCTAGTAAAATAATGCTTTGGTGTATGCAATAGTTATGACAATGTGAAGTTTTGTCTAAGCATGCATGAATTAATTATTGTTCAAATATTTGCTCAAGGTTCTTGATATGGCCGAAGCTATGCTCATCAAAATCTGAATTTTTGCTTTGTTTTAAGATTAATTTATTGTAGGTTAGATATATTTAATTGTAGGTGCAAGGTTTTTGCAAATAAAATAGGAATAAAGAATAAGAATGTTTAGGTGTTTGTGTAGATAGAATTGTTTATTGTTAGTGGATTTTGTAGAGAATTTGAATTAGGATTATAATAATAGTTAGTGGTGTTTGTAGAATTATTTTATAGTTTAGTGCTTTGTGTAGGATTCTTTATCGATTAGCGTGCGGGCACGCTTTCCTATGTCTATGGCAAGCACTACGAGACATGCACAGAAATCAATACGGGGCACGAATCACGAGGTAGACATGAACTACGAGGTAAGACACAAACTTCAAGGCTAAGGCACATACTTCGAGACTAATGCACACAATCATAGGTGAATGCATGTAAACCAATGCAAGGCACGTAATTCAATGCAATGCACGCAAATCAAGGCACGACTCTATATCTAGGTTAAGGTACGCAATACAAGGTTAGGGCACACAAAATGAGGTATCGAACGTAAATCAAAGTCAGGGCACGTAAGTCGAGGATTAGGGCACACAATTCTAGGTCAAGGCACGAATAACGAGGCATGCACGAAAATCAAGACACGACACGTAATCCAAGGTCAGTCATATAATTTTGGGTCTAAAGCACGCAAATCAAAGTAAGACCTGTTATTCGGGGTCGGGCCTTACAAGTTACGTAGTGCACAACATACCATTAGAAATCTCTCCGAGAGCTCTACGATGGGGGCAACAAGCGTGCTATGCTGCGCTTGATTTCGGAGCCCAAAATCTAACGTTTTCATCAGGTTCGGGACACTTTTCTTCTTTTGCGCTATTTTTTCGTCCCGGATCGTACGTCGTGAGTCGCAAAAAGGACGACAACCTAATCCATCCCATTTCTATTATCGAATCTCACGACACCTTAGGCAAGGAAACTTCACTTCATGTAGAGGCTGGGCCGGCAAACCGAGGGCATGGGGCTTGTGACTAGGCATTCGTCGGTCTGGTGCCCATAACTTTTGATCCGTAAGGAGTTACGCGGCGCACAGCATACCGTTGGAAAGCACTCCAAGAGCTCTATAACGGGGGTAGCAATCTTGCTCGGCTGCACCTATTTTCGGAGCCCAAAATTGAACGTTTTCAACTATTTTGGGACACTTTTCTTCTCTTGCGCTATTTTTTCGTCCCGGATTGTACGTCGCGAGCCGCAAAAAGGATGACAACCAAATCCATCACATTTCTATTACCGAATCCCACGCCACCTTGGGTAAGACAACTTTGCTTCACGTAGAGGCTGGGCCCACAAACCGAGGGCGTGGGGCTTAGGACCAGGTCTCCGTCGTTCCGGTGCCTATAACTTTTGATCCGTAAGGAGTTACGCGGTGCACAACATACCGTTGGAAAGATCTCCGAGATCTCTATGACGGGGGTAGCAAGCCTGCTCGGCTGCGCTTATTCTTTGAGCCCAAAATCAATCATTTTCATCAGTTTCGAGACACTTTTCTTCTTTTGTGCTGTTTTTTCATCTTGGATCGTACGTCGTGAGGCGCAAATAGGACGTCAAGCAAATCCATCACATTTCTTTTAACGAATCCCACACCACCTTGGGCAAGACAACTTCACTTCACGTAGAGGCTTGACCTGCAAATCAAGGGCGTGGGGCTTGGGACCAGGTCTCCGTCGCTCCGGTGCCCATAACTTTTAATCCGTAAGGAGTTACGCGGTGCACAGCATACCGTTAGAAAGTCCTCCGAGAGCTCTACGACAGGGGCAGAAAGCCTGTTTTCAGAGCCCAAAATTGAACGTTTTCATCAGTTTCGGGACACTTTTCTTATTTTGCTCTATTTTTCCTTCCCGGATCGTACGTCGTGAGCCGCGAAAAGGATAATAACCTAATCCATCACATTTCTATTACCGAATCCCACGGCACCTTATGCAAGACAACTTCGCTTCACATAGAGGCTGAGCCCGCAAACCGAGGGCGTGGCGGTTGGGACCAGGTCTCCGTCGCTCCGGTGCCCATAACTTTTGATCCGTAAGGAGTTATGCGGCGCGTAGCATACCGTTTGGAAAGCTCTCCGAGAGCTCTACAATGGGGGCAGCAACCCTGCTCAGTTGCGCCGAATTTTGGAGTCCAAAATCGAACCTTTCATCATTTTTGGGACACTTTTCTTCTTTTGTGCTTTTTTTTCTGTCCCGGATCGTACGTCGTGAGCCGCGAAAAGGACGACAACCTAATCCATCACATTTCTATTACCGAATTCCATGGCACCTTGGGCAAGACAACTTCACTTCACGTAGAGGCTGGGCCCGCAAATCGAGGGCGTGGGGCTTGTGACTAGGTATCCGTCGGTCCGATACCCATAACTTTTGATCCGTATGGAGTTACGCGGTACACAACATTTCGTTGAAAAGCTCTCCTAGAGCTCTACGATGGAGGGAGCAAGCCTGCTTTGCTGCGCCTATTTTTGGAGCCCAAAATTTAACGTTTTCATTAGTTTCGGGATACTTTTCTTCTCTTGCACTGTTTTTTCGTCCCGTATCGTACGTCGTGAGCCGCGAAAAGGACGACAAGAAAATCCATCACATTTCTATTACCGAATCCCATACCACCTTGGGCAAGACAACTTCGCTTCACGTAGAGGTTGGGCCCGCAAACTGAGGGCGTGGGGCTTGGGACCAGGTCTCCGTCGCTCCGGTGCCCATAACTTTTGATCCGTAAGGAGTTACGCGGTGCACAACATACCCTTGGAAAGCTCTCCGAGAGCTCTACGACGGGGGCAACAATCCTGCTCGGTTGTGCCTATTATTGGAGCCCAAAATTGAACATTTTCATAATTTTCGGGATACTTTTTTTCTTTTGTGTTATTTTTCCGTTCCGGATAGTATGCCGTGAGCCGCGAAAAGGACGATAACCAAATCCATCACATTTCCATTACCGAATCCCATGCTACCTTGGACAAGACAACTTTGCTTCACGTAGAGGCTGGGCCTACAAACCGAGGACGTGGGGCTTGGGACCAGGTCTCCATCGCTCCGATGCCCATAACTTTTGATCTGCAAGGAGTTACGTGGCGCACAACATACCATTGGAAATCTCTCCAAGAGCTCTACAATAGAGGCAACAAGCCTGCTTGGCTACACCTATTTTCAGAGCCCAAAATTGAACATTTTCATCGATTTTGGGACACTTTTCTTCTTTTGCTCTATTTTTTTATCCCGGATCGTACGTTGTGAGCGGCTAAAAGGACGACAACCTAATCCATCACAGTTCTATTACCGAACCCCGCGGTACCTTGGGCAAGACAACTTCACTTCACGTAGAGGTTGGGCCTGCAAACCGAGGGCGTGGGGCTTGGGACCAGGTCTCCGTCGCTCCGGTGCCCATAACTTTTGATCCGTAAGGAGTTACGCGGCGCACAACATACTATTGGAAAGCTCTCTGAGAGCTCTACGACAGGGCCAGCAAGCCTTCTTGGTTGTGCCTATTTTCGGAGTCCAAAATCAAACGTTGTCATCAGTTTCAGGGCACTTTTCTTCTTTTGATATGTTTTTCTATCCCGGATCGTATGTCGTGAGCCGCGAAAAGGACGACAACCTAATCCATCACATTTCTATTACCGAATCCCATGCCACCTTGGGCAAGACAACTTCGCTTCACGTAGAGGCTGGGCTAGCAAACCGAGGGCGTGGGGCTTGGGACCAGGTCTCCGTTGCTCCAGTGCCCATAACTTTTGATCTGTAAGGAGTTACGCGGCGCACAACATACAGTTGAAAGCTCTCCGAGAGCTCTACGACGGGGGCAGCAAGCCTGCTCAGTTACGCCTATTTTTGGAGGCCAAAATCGAACGTTTTCATCATTTTTGGGACACTTTTCTTCTTTTGTGCTTTTTTTCTATCCCAGTTCGTAAGTCGTGAGCCGCGAAAAGGATGACAACCTAATCCATCACATTTCTATTACCGAATCCCGCGGTACCTTGGGCAAGACAACTTCATTTCACGCAGAGGCTGGGCCTGCAAACTGAAGGCGTGGGGCTTGTGACTAGGTATCCGTCGGTCCGGTGCCCATTACTTTTGATCCGTAAGGAGTTACGTGGCGTACAGCATACCGTTGGAAAGCTCTCCGAGAGCTCTACGGCGAGGGCAGTGATCCTACTCGGTTGCGCCTGTTTTGGGAGCCCAAAATTGAACATTTTCATCAGTTTCAAGACACTTTTCTACTTTTGCACTATTTTTTTGTCCCGGTTCGTACGTCGTGAGCCGCGATATGGACGACAACCTAATCCATCACATTTCTATTACCGAATCCCACAGCACCTTGGGCAGGACAACCTTGCTTCAGGTAGAGGCTGGGCCCGCAAACCACGGGCGTGGGGCTTGGGACCAGGTCTCCGTTGCTCCGGTGCCCTGAACTTTTGTTCCGTAAGTAGTTATGCGGCGCACAGCATACCGTAGAAAAGCTCTCCGAGAGCTCTACGACAAGGGCAGTAAGCCTTCTCGACTTTTTCTATTTTCAGAGCCCAAAATCAAACGTTTTTATCAGTTTTGAGACACTTTTGTTCTTGTGCACTATTTTTCCGTCCCGGATCGTACGTCGTGAGCCGCGAAAAGGGCGACAACCTAATCCATCACATTTCTATTACCGAATCCAACTACACCTTTGGCAAGACAACTTGGCTTCTCGTAGAGGCTGGGCCCTCAAACTGAGGGCGTGGGGCTTGGGACCAGGTCTCCGTCGCTCTGGTGCCCATAACTTTTGATCCGTAAAGAGTTACACGGTGCACAACATACCATTGGAAAGCTCTCTGAGAGCTCTACGATGGGCAGCAATCCTGCTCAGCTGTGCCTATTTTTGGAGCCCAAAATCAAAAAATTTCATTAGTTTTGGGACACTTTTCTACTTTAACGCTATTTTTCTGTCCCGGATCGTACGTCGTGAGCCGCGAAAAGGACGACAACCTAATCCATCACATTTCTATTACCGAATCCCATGCCACCTTGGGTAAGAAAACTTCACTTCACGTAGAGGCTGCGCCTGCAAACCTAGGGCGTAGGGCTTGGGGCCAGGTCTCCGTCACTTCGGTGCCTATAACTTTTGATCCGTAAGGAGTTACACGGTGCACAACATACCGTTGGAAAGATCTCCGACATCTCTACGATGGGGGCAGCAAGCCTGCTCGGCTCCGCTTATTCTTTGAGCCCAAAATCAATCGTTTTCATCAGTTTCGAGACACTTTTCTTCTTTTGCACTATTTTTCCATCCCAGATTGTACGTCGTAAGCCGCGAATAGGACGACAACCAAATCCATCACATTTTTTTTTAAAGAATCCCACACCACCTTGGGCAAGACATCTTCGCTTCATGTAGAGGCTTGAGCAGCAAACTGAGGGCGTGGGGCTTGGGGCTTGGGGCCAAGTCTCCGTCGCTCCGGTACCCATAACTTTGATTCGTAAGGAGTTACGCGGCGCACAGCATACCATTGAAAAGCTCTCCGAGATCTATACGACAGGGGCAGGAAGCCTATTTTCAGAACCCAAAATTGAACGTTTTCATTAGTTTCGGGACACTTTTCTTCTTTTGTTCTATTTTTCTGTCCAGGAACGTACGTCATGAGCAACGAAAAGAATAACAACCTAATCCATCACTTTTCTATTACCGAATCCCACGGCACCTTGTGCAAGACAACTTCGCTACACATAGAGGCTGGGCCTGCAAACTGAGGGCGTGGGGCTTGGGACTAGGTCTCCGTCGTTCAGGTGTCCATAACTTTTGATCCGTAAGGAGTTACGCGGCGCACAGCATACCGATGGAAAGCTCTTCGAGAGCTCTACGATGGGGGCAGCAAGCATGCTCAGTTGCGCCTATTTTTGGATTCCAAAATCGAACCTTTCATCATTTTTGGGACACTTTTCTTCTTTTGCGCTTTTTTTCTGTCCCGGATCGTACGTCGTGAGCCGCGAAAAGGACGACATCCTAATCCATCACATTTCTATTACCGAATTCCACGGCACTTTGGGCAAGACAACTTCACTTCACGTAGAGGTTGGGCCCGCAAATCGAGGGCGTGAGACTTGTGACCAGGTATCCGTCGGTCCGATACCCATAACTTTTGATCCGTAAGGAGTTACGTGGTGCACAACATTCCGTTGGAAAGCTCTCCTAGAGCTCTACAATGACGGCAGCAAGCTTGCTATGCTGCGCCTATTTTCGGAGCCCAAAATTTAACGTTTTCATCAGTTTCAGGATACTTTTCTTCTCTTGTGCTGTTTTTTCGTCCAGCATCGTACGTCGTGAGCCGCGAAAAGGATGACAAGAAAATCCATCACATTTCAATTACCGAATCCCATACCACCTTGGGCAAAACAACTTCGCTTCACGTAAAGGCTAGGCACGCAAACTAAGGGCGTGGGGCTTGGGACCAAGTCTCCGTTGCTCCGGTGCCCATAACTTTTGATCCGTAAGGAGTTACACGGTGCACAACATACCCTTGGAAAGCTCTCCGAGAGCTCTACGACGGGGGCAACAATCCTGCTCAGCTGTGCCTATTATTGGAGCCCAAAATTGAACATTTTCATCAGTTTCGGGATATTTTTTCCCTTTTGCGCTGTTTTTCAGTCCTGGATAGTACGCTGTGAGCCGCGAAAAGGACGACAACCAAATCCATCACATTTCTATTACCGAATCCCACGCCACCTTGGGCAAGACAACTTCGCTTCAAGTAGAGGCTGGGCTTGCAAACCGAGGACGTGGGGCTTGGGACCAGGTCTCCGTCGCTCCAATGCCCATAACTTTTGATCCGTAAGGAGTTACGCGGTGCACAGCATATCTTTGGAAAGCTCTCCGAGAGCTCTACAATAGAGGCAGCAAGCCTGCTTGGCTACGCCTATTTAGGAGCCCAAAATTGAACGTTTTCATCAATTTTGGGACACTTTTCTTCTTTTGCTATGTTTTTCCGTCCCGGATCGTATGTTGTTAGTTACGAAAATGACGACAACCTAATCCATCACAATTCTATTACCAAACCCCGCGACACCTTGGGCAAGACAACTTCGCTTCACGTAGAGGCAAGGCTCGCAAACCTAGGGCGTGGGGCTTAGGACCTGGTCTCCGTCGCTCCGGTGCCCATAACGTTTGATCCATAAGGAGTTACGTGGCGCACAATATACAGTTGGAAAGCTCTCCGAGAGCTCTACAACAGGAACAGCAAGCCTTCTCGGCTGTGCCTGTTTTCGGAGCCCAAAATCAAATGTTGTCATCAGTTTCAAGGCACTTTTCTTCTTTTGATCTATTTTTTCGTCCTGGATCGTACGTCGTGAGCAGCGAAACGGACGACAACCTATTCCATCATATTTCTATTACCGAATCCCATGCCACCTTGGGCAAGACAACGTCGCCTCACGTAGAGGCTGGGCCAGCAAATCGAGGGCGTGGGGCTTGGGACCAAGTCTCCGTTGTTCCGGTGCCCATAACTTTTGATCCGTAAGGAGTTACGCGGCGCACAACATACCGTTGAAAGCTCTCCGAGAGCTCTACAACTGGGGCAGCAAGCCTGCTCAGTTGCGCCTATTTTTGGAGTCCAAAATCGAACGTTTTCATCATTTTCGGGACACTTTTCTTTTTTTGTACTTTTTTTCTATCCCGGTTCGTAAGTCGTGAGCCGCAAAAAGGATGACAACCTAATCCATCACATTTCTATTACCGAATCCCGCGGCACCTTGGGCAAGACAACTTCACTTCGCACAGAGGCTGGGCCCGCAAACTGAGGGCGTGGGGCTTGTGACTAAGTATCCATCGGTCCGGTGCCTATAACTTTTGATCCATAAAGAGTTACGCGGCGTACAACATACCAGTGGAAAGCTCTCCGAGAGCTCTACGACCAGGGCAGTTATCCTGCTCGGCTGCACCTATTTTGGGAGTCCAAAATCAAACATTTTCATCAGTTTCGAGACAACTTTTTTTCTTTTGCACTGTATTTTCATCTAGGTTCGTACGTCGTGAGCCGCGATATGGACGATAACCTAATCCATCCCATTTCTATTACCGAATCCCACAACACTTTGGCCAAGACAACTTTTCTTCACGTAGAGGCTGGGCCCGCAATTCGCAGGCGAGGGGCTTGGGACTAGGTTTCCGTTCCTCCGGTGCCCAGAACTTTTGTTTCGTAAAGAGTTACGCGGCGCACAGCATACTGTAGGAAAGGTCTTCGAGAGCTCTACGACAGTGGCAGTAAGCCTTCTCGACTTCGCCTATTTTCGGAGCCCAAAATCAAACGTTTTCATCAGTTTTGGGACACTTTTGTTCTTGTACTCTGTTTTTTCATCCATGATCGTACATCGTGAGCTGTGAAAAGGACGACAACCTAATTCATCACATTTCTATTACCGAATCCCACTGCACCCTTGGAAAGACAACTTGACTTCTCGTAGAGGATGGGCCCTCAAACTGAGGGCGTGGGGCTTCGGACAAAGTCTCTGTCGCTCTGGTGCCTATAACTTTTGATCCGTAAGGAGTTACACGGCGCACAGCATACCATTGGAAAGCTCTCTGAGAGCTCTATGATGGGCAGCAATCCTGCTCAACTGCGCCTATTTTTGGTGCCCAAAATCAAAAATTTTTATCAGTTTCGGGACACTTTTCTTCTTTTACGATGTTTTTCCATCCCGGATCGTACGTTGTGAGCCGCGAAAAGGACGACAACCTAATCCATCACATTTCTATTACCGAATCCCATGCCATCTTGGCCAAGACAACTTCGCTTCATGTAGAGGTTAAGCCCGCAAACCGAGGGCGTGGGGCTTGGGACCAGGTCTCCGTCGCTCCAGTGCCCATAACTTTTGATCTGTAAGGAGTTACGCGGCGCACAGCATACCATTGGAAAGCTCTCTGAGAGCTCTACGATAAGCAGCAATCCTGCTCAGCTGCGCCTATTTTTTGTGCTCAAAATCAAAAATTTTCATCAGTTTCAGGATACTTTTCTTCTTTAAAGCTATTTTTTCGTCCCGGATCGTACGTCGTGAGCTGCGAAAAGGATGACTACCTAATCCATCACATTTATATTACCGAATCCCACGGTACCTTAGGCGAGACGACTTCACTTCATGTAGAGGCTGGGCCCGCAAATCGAGGGCATGGGGCTTGTGACCAAGTATCTGTCGGTCCGGTGCCCATAACTTTTGATCCGTAAGGAGTTACGTGGCTCACAGTATACCGTTGAAAAGCTCTCCAAGAGCTCTATGACAGGTGTAGCAATCCTCATCGGCTACAACTATTTTCGGAGCCCAAAATCTAACATTTTCTTTATTTTCGGGATACTTTTCTCCTTTTGCGCAAGTTTTTCATCCTGGATCGTACGTCGTATGCCGCAAAAAGAACGACAACCAAATCCATCACATTTCTATTACCGAATCCCATGCCACCTTGGGCAATACAACTTCGCTTCACGTAGAGGTTGGGCCCGCAAACCGAGGCCGTAGGGCTTGAGACCAGGTCTCCGTCGCTCCGGTGCCCATAACTTTTGATCCGTAAGGAGTTACGCAGCGTACAACCTACCGTTGGAAAGCTCTCTGAGAGCTCTACGACGGTGGAAGCAAGCCTGCTCAGCTGCGCCTATTCTTGGGACCCAAAATCGAACGTTTTCATAAATTTCGAGACACTTTTCTTCTTTTGCGCTATTTTTTCGTCTCGGATCGTATGTCGTGAGCCGCGAAAAGGACGACAACCAAATCCATCACATTTCTATTACTGAATCCCACGCCACCTTGGGCAAGACAACTTCGCTACACGTAGAGGCTGGGCCTGGAAACCAAGGGCGTGGGGCTTTGAACCAGGTCTCCGTCGCTCCGGTACCCATAACTTTTGATCCATAAGGAGTTATGCGACATATAACATACAGTTGGAAAGCTCTCCGAGAGCTCTACGACAGGGGTGGAAAGCTTGCTCGGTTACGCCTATTTTGGGATCCCAAAATTGAACGTTTTCATCAGTTTTAGGACACATTTCTAATTTTGCTCTATTTTTCCGTTCCTGAACGTATGTCGTGAGCTGCGAAAAAGACGACAACCAAATCCATCACATTTCTATTACCAAATCTAATGCCACCTTGGGCAAGACAAATTCACTTCACGTAGAGGCTGGGCCCCGCAAACCGATGGCGTGGGGCTTGGGACCAGGTCTCCGTCGCTCCGGTGCCCATAACCTTTGATCCGTAAGGAGTTATGCGGCACACAGCATACCGTTGGAAAGCTCTCTGAGAGCTCTACGACAGGGGGAGGAAGCCTACTCAGTTACATCTATTTTCAGAGCCCAAAATTGAACATTTTCATCAGTTTTAGGACACTTTTCTTCTTTGGCTCTATTTTTTTGTCCTGGATTGTACGTCGTGAGCAGCGAAAAGGACGACAACCTAACCCATCACATTTCTATTACCAAATCCCGTGGCACCTTGTGCAAGACAACTTCGCATCACGTAGAAGCTAGGCCCGTAAACTGAGGGCGTGGGGCTTGGGACCAGGTCTCCGTTGTTCCGGTGCCTATAACTTTTGATCCGTAAGGAGTTACGCGGCGCACAGCATAACGTTGGAAAGCTCTCCGAGAGCTCGACGATGGGGGCAGCAATCAGGATGATGTGTACGGTGTGGTAGTGATCAGCATCAGATCAAGGATTGCCCTAAATGGCAAGGAGGACAAAATCCAGTTAAACCAGCCGGTAGAGGCAAGACTCCAGTTCCTAGAGTTCAGGCCCGAGCTTATGCTATTGAGTGCAAGGAGCTTCTAGAGGAGACCACTGTTGTTGAAGGTACATTCTTGATACTGAATCAACCTGTTAGGGTGCTAATTGATCCAGGTGCTACTTATTCATTTATTATTCCCTTATGTGTGCAACGTGTAAAACTGAGAGTTGTATGTTTGCCTTACGAAGTAGAAGTTGGTACTCGGATGGGTTCTAAACTTGTTACTCACTCAGCTTGTAAAGCATGTAAAATTCAAATTAAAGATATGGAATTCTCAGCTAATCTTATTGTATTACCCTTTCGAGACTACGAAGTCATCTTAGGGATGGACTGGTTGGCAAAGCATCATGCCCAACTAGATTACCGGACGAAGATTGTAACATTCTAGATACCTGGTCAACCAATATTAGAGGTAATGGGTCAAAGAGACTTCACCGGGAGTTCCATCATTTCATCTACAAAAGCAGTGAAGTCCTTAAGGAAATGATGTAATAGATACTTAGCTTACCTCATCAACAAGCCGTCGGACAAAGCTAAGTTGGAGGAGATGCCAGTGATTAAAGATTATGCGGATGTATTTCCAGAAGAATTGCCCAGTTTACCCCCAAATCGGGAGATCGAGTTCATCATAGAATTATTGCCTGGCACCCAGCCGATATCTAAAGCTCCCTATCGTATGGCACCAGCCGAACTACAAGAATTGAAGGACCAATTGCAAGGATTGTTGAAGAAGGGGTTCGTTCAACCAAGTTCTTCTCCGTGGAGTACGCCAGTCCTATTTGTAAAGAAGAAAGACAGAACGTTAAGGCTATGCATTGATTACCGAGGATTGAACCAAGTGACCGTCAAGAATAAATACCCATTTCCACTGATCAACGAGTTGTTTGATCAACTTCAAGGAGCTAAAGTGTATTCAAAGCTCGACTTGAGGCAAGGGTACTATCAGTTGCGGATCAAAAAGGAGAATGCGCCAAAAACGGCTTTCAGGAAGAGATATGGGCATTATGAATATGTGGTGATGCCATTTGGACTAACTAATGCCCCTGCAGCTTTTATGGACTTGATGAACAGGGTGTTTCAACCCTACTTGGACCAATTTGTGGTGATCTTCATTGATGATATTTTGGTATACTCGAAATCCGAGGCTGAGCATGAACAACATCTGCGATTAGTACTGTAGAAACTTCGAGAGCATCAATTGTATGCGAAGTTTAGCAAATGCGAATTTTGGTTGCAGCAGATTGCATTTTTGGGGCACATCATATCCCAAGAGAGAATAGCAGTGGACCCAGCAAAGATAGAAGCGGTGATGTCTTGGAAGAAGCCAAGAAATGTTACAGAGGTTCGGAGTTTTCTTGGTCTAGCCAGCTATTATCGGAGGTTCGTGAAGGATTTCTCAAAGATCGCTGGACCGCTTACAAAGCTCACTCAAAAGAAAACAAAGTTCGTGTGGGATGACAAGTGTGAGAACAGCTTCCAAGAATTGAAGAAGAGATTGACTACTGCACCTGTTCTTGGATTGCCTGAAGGGAGTCAAGGTTTTGTAATCTATAGCGATGCTTTGAAGGAAGGACTGGATTGTGTGTTGATGCAAAATGGTAGAGTGATTGCGTATGCCTCTAGGAAACCGAAGCCGTATGAATTGAACTACCCGATGCATGATTTGGAGTTAGCGGCTATTGTGTTTGCACTCAAGAAATGGAGGCACTATCTGTGGGGTAACAAGTTCGAGGTGTTTATTGATCACAAGAGCTTGAAATACTTGTTCTCACAAAAAGAGTTGAACATGAGGCAAAGACAGTGGATGGAGCTTTTAGATGATTATAACTGCACAATCAATTATGTGTCCGGTAAAGCAAATGTAGTTGCAGATGTCTTAAGTCGGAAAGCGAGCATGGCAAAACTGGAAGTTAAGGTGCAGGAGTTGTTAGAGGAAACATTTTTGTGGAAACCACAATTGACTCAAAAAGGATTATTTTTTGCCACTACACAAGTTCAATCGACCTTGTTGTCTGAATTACGAGAGGCTCAACAGAAGGACCAACAGTTTCAGAAGATTAAAGAAAGCAACACAGATTTCAAGTTTCATGATGATGGTATTTGGAGGTTTAGAAATCGGATTTGTGTTCCTAATGAGCCAGAGCTAAAAAAGAAGATTTTTGAAGAAGCCCATAATTCAAGATACACTATCCACCCCGGCGGAACAAAGATGTACTGGGATTTGAAGCAACACTATTGGTGGAATAACATGAAAAGAGAGATTGCGGAGTTTGTGGCATGGTGTTTGACTTGCCAGAGAGTCAAAGCAGAACATCAACGACCAGCAGGTTTACTTTAGCCGTTGGAAATTCCTCAATGGAAATGGGGACATATAACTATAGATTTTGTCATGGACCTGCCCAGGTCACAAAAGGGTCATGACGCCGTTTGGGTCATAGTGGATAGATTGACTAAGTCAGCGCACTTCTTACCAATGAACAAGGAGGATAGTCCTGAGAAATTGGGAGATATATATGTGGTGGATATTGTAAGATTGCACAGGATTCCTGTGAGTATTGTATCAGATAGGGATCCTCGTTTTACTTCCCGATTTTGGAAGAGATTGCAAGAAGCCTTGGGAACGAAGTTGAGTTTCATCACAGCTTATCACCCTCAGACTGATGGACAATCTGAGAGAACTATTCAGATTCTGGAGGATATGCTGAGGGCGTGTGTTTTAGACTTCGGAAAAGGTTGGGAGAAATATCTTCCTTTGGCGGAGCTCGCTTATAATAATAGTTATCAGGCCACTATCGGGATGGCCCCATTTGAGGCATTGTATGGACGTAAGTGTCGATTTTCAATTTACTGGGATGAAGTAGGTGAGACGAAGATTTTTGACCCGACCCTTTTACCTGAACTTATGAAGACTGTTGATAATGTCCACCTTATCCGGAAACGGATGCTTACCGCCCAAAGCAGGCAGAAAAGTTACGCAGACCGCCGGAGACGGAGTCTAGAGTTTGAGGTTGGTGACAAGGTGTTCTTGAAGATATCACCTCGGAGGGGACTGATTAAACACGACAATGGTGGAAAGTTGAGCCCGAGATTTGTAGGACCATTTGAGATAATTGAGAAGGTTGGCAAATTGGCGTATCGCCTGGAACTACCCCAAAACCTCCTCAATATCCACGACGTCTTTCATGTTTCAATGCTACGGAAGTATCACCCTGATCCATCACATATCTTGGAACCAGAGCCGTTGCAGCTTCGGGAGAACTTGTCTTATAAAGAGAAGCCCGTTCGGATCCTAGACCAGCAAGATCGGGAGTTGCGCAACAAATCTATACCGATGGTGAAAGTGTTATGGGATCACCATGGAGTCAAAGAAGCAACGTGGGAAAGGCAAGACCAGATGGAACAACAGTATCCAGCTTTATTTCAAAGGTAATATTGAATTTCGGGATGAAATTCTTTTAAGGAGGGGAGGATGTGAGGCCCGACCTCGATTTGCGTGCGATACCTCATTTTGTGTGCCTAATCTAGATTTGTGTGCCTTGACCTAGGTTTAAGAGTTGTGTTTTGTTTTGTGTGCCTTGCATTGAATTACGTGCATACATTTAGGGTTGCGTGCATTTACTTGGGAATCGTGCATTCGTCTCGTAGTTCGTGCTTGACCTCGTAGTGCATGCCCTAGACCTAGGAAAGCGTGCCCACACGCTAATCAAGAAAGCATCTTACACGAAGCACTAGATCATTAATTAATCCTACAAATTCCACTAACTAATATTAAAATGCCAATTCAACTCACTAGAAGACGAAATCTCACAAAAAGCTAGACATTCTTATTCTTTATTCCTTATTCTTTTGCACATCCCAAACACACAATTAAATAATGCTCAAAAGATGACAAAAATTTAGAATTTAGCTTGCCTTGGCCGACCATGTAGGAGCTTTTGTGCATGCTTTGCATAATTCAAATTAAACTTAGACAACCTATGACACAAAGCATAAAAAATAACCCAAAACCCTACCCAATGCACCCAAAATCTTGACATATGCAAATGCACATGCTAGGTGATTCAAAATTATGCTTCTTGAAGACACAAAATCAGAATTTTCAAGGCCCTAGGCCGACACATGCATCAAACACTTCAAAGCTTTCATTCTTTCTCACATTCTCTCATTTTCTCTCACTCTCTCATCTCTTCTCTCTCTCTCTCGGCCTTGGCTGAAATTCTACTCTCCATAGCTTGAGTTCATCATCCTATGGTTCATCAAGACATGCAAGCTACTTAGGAGCTTGACCAAGCAAAGTTAGGAGCAAAGAAACACACATGCAAGCTTATAGAACCTTCATTTCGGCTTAGGTAAGTTTGATAGCTCCTATTTCGTTTTCTTTTTGTTCTAGCCACTTGCACATACTAAGAACATGGTTACTAAGCTAGGAATTAGAGAATTTCAAGTTGTCTCTCGGCTAAGCAAGGAGAAAAGACTACCT
This sequence comes from Ehretia macrophylla, assembly GCA_037974665.1. Classification (NCBI taxonomy): domain Eukaryota; kingdom Viridiplantae; phylum Streptophyta; class Magnoliopsida; order Boraginales; family Ehretiaceae; genus Ehretia; species Ehretia macrophylla. The sequence goes on along the minus strand of CM075779.1, from coordinate 28,203,363 downwards.
TGTGCTTCATCAACAGCTTGTGCATCTTCATTGTTGTCTTGCTAAGGTGAAGGCTAAAACTTCTTTGAAAAGCTTTCAAAAACTACATGCATGCCTTTAAATGCCTATTTTTACCTCTGTATTTGTGATATATATGTGTGCACGAGCTTTTGTAAACATGCATGGCAAGATATTTGGCTAGAATGTGAAGATAGGTGAAATCGCGTATTTGGCAGCTTTCTGTTCTGTTGAAGCAAAGTGAATTTGACTAGGTAAATGATGTTGAAAATGCATGAAAATTGGTAGGTGACTAGTTTTCCAGTTCTGAGCATATTTCGTAGAAATAGGCCAAAGCTAATTTTGACTCTAAGGTCCCCAAAATGGAAAAACATCGAAAGGTGTCCAAATCTGGAAAATCTGGGAAAATGAAGCAGGTTTTGGCAGATTCACTGTTCTTGTAGAACGAACAAGTTTTGACTTAGTAAATGATATCCAAAATGCAAGAAATTTGGTATTCTTCTATATTTTTCAGTTCTGGACATTTTTGTCAGAAATGTACAAAGGCTAAATCTGACCCTAAAGTCCTCAAAAATGACAAGTATTAAAATGTGTACAAATCTGGACAGTTTCGCGTAGTCGCACGGTTTTGGATATAACTCTTGAACCCGAACTCCAAATGATGCGAGGTTTGTTTCTGGATTTAGTTCACTCCTTGAGATTTAATTTGAAATTTTTTTCACTGGAATTGGAGATTGTTTTCTTGTCTCAATGATTGTGAGAAAACAGACCATTGCAGTAAGGTTTTCATCTAGTGATTTGCTGTGAAAATTATTGTAACTTCTTTTGTTGTATTAAATGCTTGGGATTGTGGCACTTGAATGTTGTGTGGACTGTTTTGAATGCTTGAGGGTGTTTCAATTAGTCGATGCATGGCTTGAGTTTAATTACGTGTCAACTTAGGGCTTAATCGCACGGGTGAGCATGAATTGAAACCCTAATGACTAGGAAAACTCGCTAAGTGTTGATCTTATGGATATTGTGTTTAATTATATGATTAGTAGGCTGCCCGTAGTTGCCCTTATAGCATTAAATGTGATTCCGATAATTACTCGTTGACAAGTAGACCTTTCTTGCACCCGGTCTCACGTAAACGTCGTTGCATGTTGTATGACCTTATTATTTCATTACGTGAACTTCGAAATGAGTTATATGACTTGATTTACATGCGTTACATGGCTGCCCGTTTAATATTCATATAAATCCATGTGCTTTACAAGTGAAATTGCTTGTCATATCGTGCCTCGCGTGTTTACTTGTCAATGTGCAATCCTATGACTGCTTGGAGGCAACCTACTTTGTTGTCCTCCTAATGTGACATATTAAATGTCATAAATGTGCATTGCATACAGGGTTGCAACCTTTCATTCTAGCATGGTAGCGTTCACGCACACCGGGCGGCATCGGGCTTGCCGGTGCAACTGTGACTACCATTGTCCAATTCCCTCTCTTGCTTGGGGGCTAGACTTCCTCGGAGAGTTGGGTCGTAGGATTTCGGGATACATCCGGAGTACACCCATTTGGCGTGATAAGGGGATGATTTGAAGTCGGCCGCAACAACTGATACTGGAAATGAACTGAGAGTAAAAGCTCACCGTATCTTTTTCACTATGTGTACAAGTACTCTTGCTTGGTTCCTAGAGGACCTCGGGGAGGAAAGACGGGTAATTGTGTTATTTTACTTTTATATTACATTATGAACTTACTTGTGATATATGTCATGCTTGCAAAAGGTTTTCATAAGTTGAACCGGAAAAAGAGTTTCAAACTTATTTCTCGTTCCCCCTCGCTGAGTTCATAAGGACTCACCCTCTTTTATCATCTCAGGTGAAGAAGACCAGGAACAGGTACCCGAGGACAACGTGCCTAACGATAATTCTTTGGAATGATTGCTTGCCCTACGTGCCTTACTTGACTATGGCCATTTTGTGAACGATATGTTGCTTGAAGACTATTTCTTATTTTGCTTGTTGTTGTATTGTAAATGACCCTCGTTGTAATTTGGGGTCTAATTTTGGCTTGTACTGATCATAACTAGGTAGACACTCTTATGGTTGTTTTTGCTACCGCTATTGGTTAGTATCTATCACAGGCTTATGAAGTATCAGGTAAATGATTAAGTAAAATAAATCTATCCAATCTTAAGCAGGTACTTATTGATAGGCTAAGATCAACAGGTACTTTTGTAACAAAGATTAACAAACAAACGAGATATAATATCATGCTAGGTTATTAACCAAATGAGACTTCGAGATAACTAGTAGGCATTCGATTGGTTATAAATAGTAATCTTAGTTGGAAATGAAATTGAGATTGAAGTTTTGAGGCCTTTAGAAAATTAGGTCAAACTAAAGAGCCCAATTACAGCCGTTATGCTGCCGGTTTTTCAGAGAATTTGTGGAGTTTAGGCTAAAACGTTAAGTATTAAACCCTCTTGAACGATTAGGTACGTGAAATGACTTGAATGTTTAGATAACTCCTTAGTCTAACCTCTATAGGTCGGGTTGGGGCGTGACAGCGTAGGGCTTGGGACCAGGTCTTTGTCGCTCCGGTGCCCATAACTTTTGATCCGTAAGGAGTTACGCGGTGCACAGCATACCGTTGGAAAGCTCTACGACGGGGGCAGCAAACTTGGCCAGCTACGCCTGTTTTTGGAGCCCAAAATCGATCATTTTCATCAGTTTTGGGATACTTTTCTTCTTTTGCGCTGTTTTTCCTTTCCGGATCGTACATCGTCAATCGCGAAAAGGACGAGAACCAAATCCATCACATTTCTATTACCCAATCCCACGGCACCTTGGGCAAGACAACTTCGCTTCATGTAGAGGCTGGGCCGAAAAACCGAGGGCGTGGGGCTTGGGACCAGGTCTCCGTCGCTCCGGTGCCTATAACTTTTGATTCGTAAGGAGTTATGCGGCGCACAGCATACCGTTGGAAAGCTCTTCGAGAGCTGTACGATGGGGGCAGCAAGCCTGCTCAGCTGTGCCTGTTTTCAGAGCCCAAAATCGAACATTTTCATCAGTTTTGGGACACTTTTCTTCTTTTGCGTTGTTTTTCCGTCCTGGATCGTACGTCGTGACCTGCGAAAAGGATGACAACCTAATCCATCACATTTCTATTACCAAATCCCACTCCACCTTGGGCAAGATAGCTTCACTTCACATAAAGGCTGGGCCCGCAAACCGATGGCGTAGGGCTTGTGACCAGGTATCCGTCGGTCCGATGCCCATAACTTTTGATCCATTAGGAGTTACGCGGCGCACAGCATACCGTTGGAAAGCTCTCTGAGAGCCCTACGACAAGGGCAGCAAGCCTTCTCGACTGCGCCTGTTTTCAAAGCCCAAAATCAAACATTTTCATCAGTTTCAGGACACTTTTCTTCTTTTGTGCTCTTTTTTCATCCCGGATTGTACGTCGTGAGCCGCGAAAAGGACGATAACCTAATTCATCATTTTTCTATTACTGAATCCTACAACACCTTGGGCAAGACAACTTCGCTTCACATAGAGGCTGGGCCCGCAAACCGAGGGCGTGGGTCTCGTGACTAGGTATCCGTCGGTCCGGTTCCCATAACTTTTGATCCGTAAGGAGTTACACGATAAACAGCATACCATTGGAAAGCTCTCCGAGAGCTCTACAACGAGGGCAGCAAGCCTGGTCAGCTGTTGTGAAACCCCGCACGAGCCTCATGTGCATTTTATAACATTTCATATGATTTTTGCATCATTTAATGTGCATTTATAGCAATTAATGTGCATTTACCTTGGTTTACGTGCATCTATATCATTTAACCTGTAAATTAGTACAATAGCGTGCATTTGAGAACCTTAGAGGTTGTAGATGATAATTAAATTTTACTGAATTAAATTAACTAACCAAAATAATTAAAATTAGAACTACATGATAATACTATACATTCAGAGCATTGAAAAATGCATTTATATCATTTAACGTATGTTTGCATCGTTTTATGTGTATTTGCGTTGTTTAACGTGCATTTGTGTGATTTAGATATCGTAGAAATTAAATAAATTACACTGCACTAGCTAACTAAATAAGTTTAAATAGAACCACATGGCAAACTAGTAGATTTCAATTAGTCAAGAGGGCAATTTGGGCATTAGGCTTATAAGATATTTCCTACTAACTAAAAATACACATTACACACTTTACACACACAAAAACACTACACATACATACACCCATCAGACAACACACTCACACCACACAACACACACATATACTCGACCAAAGAGGGAAAAGAGAGGGAGAGAAGAAGAAAAATAAAGAGGAAGAAAGAGAGAGAAGGAGAAAGAGAGGAAGCTTGGTCATGCCTTGTCAGCCATTTTTGGAGCTTTTGCTTGCATTCTCTACAACCTTGGTCTTGCAAATCTAACATTTTCGTGCACAATAGAGGTGAGGGTTGTTTTCAAATGCTTTTCAAGATACATCAAGCATGGTGTATGATGATACTTGTGTTTAGAGCTTGATTGGATGCTTACATGTGGTATATATATGTATGCTTGAATTTGTTGAGATGTGTATTGAGTGTTGAGGGTATTGTGTTGTAGATCTAAGGCTTTGAATTTGATTTTGGGTGTTGGTTGATTGTTGATATAGGATGGTTTTGGTTGAGTTAGAACACTTATATGATGCACTAATAGCCATTTAGAACTTGTTTGTATGTTGGTAGAAGGATTTGGTTGTTGTATAGATGTTTTGGGGTAAAATTTGGGTGTTTCCCATCAGCTATACGGGTGTTACAGGACCTATCCGGTCGCCCGGATAGAGGCCTCAATGCCCTGCAGAAAACTCCGATCCGGGCGTTACTGGCTTCTTCCGGGCGCCCGGATTAGGGCCTCAGCGCCCGGATGTTTGACAGCTCTATGCAGTGAAGTTGCGGAGGCCATATCTTACTCGTTTTAACTCCGAATTGAGTTCCGTTTGATTCTAGAGTTATCTACATTCGATAAGCTTCGATTCTAGACAAAAAATCAGAGTAATTGGAGTTTAGAAAGGTAGGTAAATTTATCTCCTAAGTTGGGCTAATGCGGGAGGATTGAGGTTGTTTGATTTCTTGATATACCTTTGTGGCATTGGTACCAATTTGTTTCATGGTTATAAAAAGAGGTTAATTGTGACATGATTGAGGTATAGGATTGTATGTGTTGTGTGGTATAGGAGATTATGTTTGATCATGAACGTGATTCCCTTTGCCTCGAACTTGTACACTTTAAATGTGCATACGAAAGTCGAGCTTGTGAGTCTTAAGTTCACTTTGTACTTTTCAATCTAAACTCTTGCATGGCAATATTGTGAATGCTACATATATATGAATTGTATCAGCTGAGGCACCCTTGAGCCGTAGAGATTCGGGGTGTACAGAGCGGACAATATCTCGGTAGTAGTTGCACCCTTGAGCCTCTGAGATTTCGGGGTGGCTACAAACTGTATGGGTACGACTTGGTTTCAACCTCTTATTTGTTAAGGGATGGGATCAAAGGTGCACACGGCAGTGATAGTGGTAGACACCTTTTGAGGTGCACACGGCTGTGATAGTGGCAGACACCTCCCTACCCTATTGGTTCCTATATGACTATGGTAAATGAAGGGGATAGATCCTCAAAGGGACAAACCCGTGAGGCACCCTTGAACCGTTGAGATTCACGGTGTACAGAGCGGACAATAACTCGGTAGTAGTTGCCCTTGAGCCTTTGAGATTTCGGGGTGGCTACACTCGAGGTCCTCGGAGAGTAGAGTTGAATACTGTTAACATGTTATATTTGTTATCTTAATTCATGCTCTACCAAATGTCCATATTGAATATGTACAGGATCAGGTATTGATACTTGTGAGTTATATGTATTTATGCATGTCAAAGTTTTCGAAATGGACTTCGAAATGATAAAACCTTTGTGAAAACCTTCCTTGTTTTTCCTCCTCACTGAGCTATATGCGAGGATCTAGCTCACCCCTATTTCATGACACTTACAGGTAAGACTGATTGAGTGGCTTGCAAGTTGAAGGAAAGGATAGCATTCGTGAAAGACTTCTTGATTGAATGTTCTATAAGTACATGAGATACTTGATGTACATTAGAGAATCTAGATCATGTGTATAGTTACTCGGTGATAAGTATTATGTAAATTGATGGGTTATGATTGTAATCTTAATTATCAGTGATGAAGTTTGTATAATGTCAGTGTTGGATAATATAACTTTATGTCGGTGATTATTCTTTTGAGACCCAGAAACTTGATTCTTAGTTAATTGTTATGTTGAATAGGGGAATTCAAGGTCTTGTGAATATTTCTTGAATTGTTGTAATCCTTTAAGGCCGATGGATGGGTAATTATTTGGAGTTATTATGAAGGTTTAAGTGGATGTACATTTGCTAAATTATTATTTACATGTTTTAAGCGATTCGAACGTCATGTTTCAGCCTTAACCTAGCGATGGGTGAGGGTCGGGGCGTGACAGCTGCTCCTATTTTTGGAGTCCAAAATCGAACGTTTTCATCAATTTTGGGTCACTTTTCTTCTTTTGCGCTGTTTTTCTGTCTCGGATCGTACGTCGTGAGCCGTGAAAAGGATGACTACCTAATCCATCGCATTTCTATTACCGAATCCCGCGGCACCTTGGACAAGGCAAGTACACTTCACATAGAGGCTGGGCTAGCAAATCGAGGGCGTGGGGCTTGTGACCAGGTATCCATCGCTCCGGTGCTTATAACTTTTGATCCGTAAGGAGTTACGCGGCGCACAGCATACCGTTGGAAAGCTCTCCGAGAGCTCTACGACAGGGCCAGTGATCCTGCTCGGCTGCACCTATTTTTGAAGCCCAAAATCAAAATTTTTAATCAGTTTCGAGACACCTTTCTTCTTTGGCACTGTTTTTCTATCCCGTTTCGTACGCCGTGAGCCGCGATAAGGACGACAACCTAATCCATCACATTTCTATTACCGAATCCCACGGCACCTTGGGCAAGACAACTTCGCTTCACGTAGAGGCTGGGCCCGCAAACCGAAAGCGGGGGGCTTAGGACCAGGTCTCCATTGTTCCGGTGCCCATAACTTTTGATCCGTAAGGATTACGTGGCGCACAACATTCCGTTAAAAAGCTCTACGAGAGCTCTACTACAGGGGCAGCAAGCCTACTCGGCTGCGCCTATTTTTGGGGCCCAAAATCGAACTTTTTCATTAGTTTCGGGACACTTTTCTTCTTTTGCTATATTTTTTCATCCCGGATCGTACGTTGTGAGCCGCGAAAAGGAAAACAACTTAATCCATCACATTTCTATTACTATATCCTATGCCACCTTGGGTAAGCAACTTTGCTTCACGTAGAGGCTGGGCCCATAAACCGAGGGCGTGGGGCTTAGGACCAGGTCTCCGTCACTCCGGTGCCCATAACTTTTGATCTGTAAGGAGTTACGTGGTGTACAGCATACCATTAGAAAGCTCTCCGAGAGCTCTATGATGGGGGTAGCAAGCCTGCTCAACAATGCCTGTTTTCGGAGCCCAAAATCGAACATTTTCATCAGTTTCGGGACACTTTTCTTCTTTTGCGCAATTTTTTCATCCTGGATCGTACGTCGTGAGCCGCGAAAAGGATGACAACCTAATCCATCACATTTCTATTACCAAATCCCACAGCACCTTGGGCAAGAAAACTTCGCTTCACGTAGAGGCTGGGCCCGCAAACTAGGGCGTAGGGCTTGTGACCAGATATTCGTCAGTCCGGTGCCCATGACTTTTTATCCGTAAGGATCTACGCGGCGCACAGCATACCGTTGGAAAGCTCTCCGACAGCTCTACGACAGGGGCAGCAAGCCTGCTCGACTGCGCCTATTTTCAGAGCCCAAAATTGAATATTTTCATCAGTTTTGGGATACTTTTCTTCTTTTGCTCTATTTTTCCGTCCCGGATCGTATGTCGTGAGCCACAAAAAGGACGACAACCTAATTCATCACATTTCTATTACCGAATCCCATGCCACCTTGGACAAGACTACTTCGCTTCATGTAGAGGCTGGGCCAGCAAAACCGGGGGCGTGGGGCTTAGGACCAGGTCTTCATCGCTCCGGTGCCTATAACTTTTGATCCGTAAGGAGTTACACGGTGCACAACATACCATTGGAAAGCTCTCTGCAAGCTCTACGATGGGGGCAGTAAGCCTGCTCAGCTACGCCTATTTTTGGTGCCCAAAATCGAATATTTTCATTAGTTTCGAGACACTTTTCTTGTTTTGTGCTGTTTTTCCGTCCCGGATCGTACGTTGTGAGCCACGAAAAGGACGACAACCTAATCCACCACATTTCTATTACCGAATCCCACGGCACCTTGGGCAAGACAACTTCACTTCATGTAGAGGCTAGGCCCGCAAACTGAGGGTGTGGGGCTTGTGACCAGGTATCTGTCGCTCTGGTGCCCATAACTATTGATCCGTAAGAAGTTACGTGACGTACAACATGCAGTTGGAAAGCTCTCCGAGAGCTCTACGACAGGGGCAGCAATCCTGTACAGCTGCGCCTATTTTCAAAGCCAAAAATCAAACATTTTCATCAGTTTCGGGACACTTTTCTTCTTTTGCGCTGTTTTTCTATCCCGGATAGTATGTCGTAAGCCGTGAAAAGGAAGACAACCAAATCTATCTCATTTCTATTACCGAATCCCATGCGACCTTGGGCAAGACAACTTCGCTTCACGTAGAGACTGGGCCAGTAATACGAGGGCTTGGGACCAGGTCTCCGTCGCTCCGTTGCCCATAACTTTTGATCCGTAAGGAGTTACACGGCGCACAACATACCGTTGGAAAGCTATCCGAGAGCTCTACGACATGGGTAGTAAGCCTGGTCAACTGCACCTGTTCTCGGAGCCCAAAATCGAATGTTTTAATTAGTTTCGGTACACTTTTCTTCTATTGTGCTGTTTTTCAGTCCCGGATCCTACGTCATGAGCTGCGAAAAGGACGACAACCTAATCCATCACATTTCTATTACCGAATCCCACCACACCTTGGGTAATACAACTTTGCTTCACGTAGAGGCTGGGCCCGCAAACTGAGGGCGTGGGGCTTGAGACCAGGTCTCCGTTGCTCTGGTGCCCATAATTTTTGATTTGTAAGGAGTTACGCGGCGCACAGCATACCGTTGGAAAGCTCTCTGAGAGCTCTACGACTGGCGCAACAACCCTGCTTGGCTGCGCCTATGCCCGAAGCCCAAAATCGAACGTTCTCTTCAGTTTAAGGACACTTTTCTTCTCTTGCGTTGTTTTTTCATCTCGGATCGTACGTCGTGAGCAGTGAAATGGACGATAACCTAATCCATCACATTTCTATTACCGAATCCCACACTACCTTGGGCAAGACAACTTCGCTTCACGTAGAGGCTAGGCCCGCAAACTAAGGGCGTGGGGCTTGGGACAAGGTCTCCGTCGCTCCGGTGCCCATAGATTTTGATCCATAAGGAGTTACGCGGCACACAGCATATTGTTGGAAAGCTCTATGAGAGATCTACGACATGGTCAACAAATTTTCTCGGCTGCGCCTATTTTCGGAGCCCAAAATCGAACGTTTTCATCAGTTTCAGGATACTTTTCTTCTTTTTCGCTGTTTTTCCATTCCGAATCGTACGTCGTGAGCCGCGAAAAGGACGGCAACCTAATCCATCACATTTCTATTACCGAATCCCATGGCACCTTGGGCAAGACAACTTCGCTTCACGTAGAGGCTGGGCCGGCAAACCGAGGGCGTGGGTCTTGGGACCAAGTCTACGTCGCTCCGGTGCCCCTAACTTTTGATCCGTAAGGAGTTACACGGTGCACAGCATACCGTTGGAAAGCTCTCTGAGAGCTCTACGACAGGAGCAGCAAGCCTGCTCAGCTGCACCTGTTCTCGGAGCCCAAAATCGAATGTTTTCATCAGTTTCAAGACACTTTTCTTCTTTTGCTATGTTTTTCCGTCCCGGATAGTACGTCGTGAGCAACAAAATGGATGACAACCTAATCCATCACATTTCTATTACCGAATCCCATGGAACCTTGGGCAAGACAACTTCGCTTCACATAGATGCTAGGCCCGCAAACCGAAGGCATGGGGTTTGGGACAAGGTTTCTGTCGCTCTAGTGCCCATATCTTTTGATCTATAAGGAGTTATGCGGCACACAGCATACCATTGGAAAGCTCTCCAAGAGCTCTACGACAGGGGCAGCAAGCCTGCTCAATTGCGCCTGTTCTTGGAGCCCAAAATCAAACGTTTTCATCAGTTTCAGGACACTTTTCTTGTTTTGCTCTGTTTTTCCGTCCTGGATAGTACGTCGTGAGCCACGAAATAGATGACAACCTAATCCATTACATTTCTATTACTGAATCCCATGGCATCTTGGGCAAGACAACTTCACTTCAAGTAGAGGCTGGGCCCGCAAACCGAGGGCGTGTGGTTTGGGACTAGGTTTCCGTTGCTCCAATGCCCATATCTTTTGATCCATAAGGAGTTACGCAGTGCACAGCATACCGTTGGAAAACTCTCCAAGAGCTCTACGACAAGAGTAGCAAACCTACAGTGCTGCGCCAGTTCTCGGTGCCCAAACTCGAATGTGTTCATCAGTTTTGGGACACTTTTCTTCTTTTGCTCTATTTTTTCGTCCCGGATCGTATGTCGTGAGCCGTGAAAAGGATAACAACCTAATCCATCACATTTCTATTACCAAATCCCATGGCACCATTTGCATGGCAACTTCGCTTCTTGTAGAGGCTGGGACCGCAAACTAAGGGCGTGGGGTATCGGACCAGCTTTTCGTCGCTCTGGTGCCCATGACTTTTGATCTATAAGGAGTTACGGGGCGCACAACATACCATTGGAAAGCTCTTTGAGAGCTCTACGACAGGGGTCGCAAGCCTACTCGGCTGCGCCTATTCTCGGAGCCCAAAATCGAATGTGTTCATCAGTTTCGGGATACTTTTCTTCTCTTGCGCTGTTTTTTCGTCTCGAATCGTACGTCGTGAGCCGCGAAGAGAACGACAACCTAATCCATCACATTTCTACTACCGAATCCCAATCCACTTTAGGCAAGACAACTTCACTTCACGTAAAGTGTCACGTCCCTAACCCAACCTATAGAGGTTAGACTAGGGTGTGATCTAAACATTCACGTTCTTTTATGACTATAACTGATTAACGAAAATTAAGCTTATCCGTTAGACTAGAACTCCAAAAATTCTTCAAAAAATCGGCAGCATAACAGTTGTAATTGGCTCTTTAGTTTGACCTAATTTTATAAACGCCTCAAAACTTTCAATCTCAAATTCGATTCCAACTAAGATTACTATTTATCACCAATTGATATGTCCATTATTTATCTCATGTCTCGTTTGATTAACACCTAGCATGACAACTATGTCTCGTTTATGTGTCAATTCCTGTTACACAAGTACCTGTTGGTCTTAGATTACAAATGAGTACCTGCTTAAGATTGGATAGATTCATTTTACTTAGCCCTTTGCCTAATACTTCATAAGCCTGTAGTAGTTATTAATCAAAGTAGCAAAACGATCAAATAGGGTGTCTGTCTAGTTATAAACAGTACAAATCAAAATTAGACCCCAAATTACAACAGGGGTCTTTTACAATAACAATGACAACAACGTAAGAGATAGTCTTCAAAACAAACATATCGTTCACAAAATAGCCACAAACAAGTAAGGCACGTAGGGCATGCAATCACTCCAAGGAGTCATCAATAGGCACGTTATCCATGGGTACCTGTTCCTGATCTTCTTCACCTATGATGATAAAAGAGGGTGAGTCCTTATGAACTCAGCGAGGGGGAACGAGAAATACGTTTTGAAACTCTTTTTCCGGTTCAACTTATGAAAAATCATTTTTGAAAGCATGACATTTAACACAAGTAAGTTCATAATGTAATATAAAAGTAAAAGAACACAATTACCCATCTTTCCTCCCTGAGGTCCTCTAGGAACCAAGCAAGAGTACTTATACACATAGTGAAAAGGATACGGTGAGCTTTTGCTCTCAATTCATTTCTAATATCAGTTGTTACGACCGACTTCAAATCATCCACTTATCACGCCAATTGGGTGTACTCCGGATGTACCCCGAAATCCTACGACCCAACTCTCCGAAGAAGTCTAGCCCCCAAGCAAGAGAGGGAATTGGACCATGGTAGTCACAGTTGCACCGGCAAGCCCGCTACCGCCCGGTGTGCGTGAACGCTACCATGCCATAATGAAAGGTTGCAACCTTGTATGCAATGCACATTTATAATATTTAACATATCACATTAGGAGGACAACAAAGTAGGTTGCCTCCGAGCAGTTATAAGAATGCACGTTGAAAAGTAAACACACAAGGCATGCTTTGATATTTAATTTCACTTGCAATACACATGGAGTTATACGAATATTAAATGGGCAGCCATGTAACACATGTAAATCAAGTCATATAACACATTTCGGGGTTCACGTAATTGAGTAATAAGTTTATACAAGCATGCAATGACGTCTACATAGGACCGGGTGCAAGAAAAGTCTTCTTATCAACATGTAATCATTGGGAATCACATTTCAAGCGTACTTAACATTTATTAGGCATCCCAATAATCACACAATTAGATACAATAACCATAGGATCAACACTTAGCGAGTTTTCATAGTCAATATGGTTTCAATTCATGCTTACACGTGCGATTAAGCCGCAAGTTGTCACGTAATTAAACCCAAGCCATGCATCAGTTAATTAAAACATCCTCAATCATCCAAAATAGTCTATACAACATCCAAGTGCCACAATCCCAAGCATTCGATACCACAAGAGAAGTTACAACATTTTTCAAAGCATATCACTTGACAAAAACCTCACTGCATTGGTCTGTTTTCCCACAATCATTTAGATAAGCAAAAAATATCCAATTCCAGTTAATAAAATTTCAAATTAAAACTTATTGAGTGAACTAAATCCAGAAACAAACCTCGCACCATTTGGAGTTCGGATTCAAGAGTTATAGCTAAAACCGTGAGACTACACAAAACTGTCCAGATTTGTACATATTTCAATACTTGCCATTTTTTAGGGTTCTAGGTTCCGATTTAGCTTTAGTCTATTTCTGACAAAAATGTCCAGAACTGAAAAATATAGAAACCTACCAAATTTCATGTATTTTAGATATCATTTACTAAGTCAAAACTGTTTCGTTCTACAAGGATAGTGAACTGCCAAAAAGCTGCTCCATTTTCCCAGATTTTCCAGATTTAGACACCCTTCGATGTTTTTCCATTTTGGAGACCTTAGAGTCAAAATTGGCCTTGTCCTATTTCTATGAAAAATTCTCAGAACCGGAAAAACTAGTCACCTACCAATTTTCACACATTTTCAACATCATTTACCAAGCCAAATACACTTCGTTCTAACAAGTCAGAAATCTGCCAGCTACGCGATTTTGCCTATCCTCAAGTTCTAACCGAATATCTTGCCATGCATGGTTATATAAGCTCATGCACACACATATACAACAAGTACGGAGGTAAATCTAGACATATGAAGGCATACATGTGGTTTTTGAAAGCTTTTAAAAAGGATTAACCCTCACCTTAGCCTATTGACAACAAATGATGCTTAAAACTCTTGAAGATGCACAAATGGTCTTCTCTCCTTTTTTGGCCGAGAGATATTGCTTGATTTCCTTAATTCCTAGCTGAGTTACCATGTCCTTAGTATGTGCATGTGGTTAGAACAAAAGGGAGATGAAAGAAAAGCTATCAACATACCTAGGGCCGAAATGAGTGTTCTATGAGCTTGCATGCAAATCTCCTTACTTCTTGCTTGCTTGGTCGAGCTTCCTTAGAGTCTTGAATGTCTAGGAGAACCTTAGAAAGAGAGCTTAAGCTATGGAGCCTAAGGTTGCAGCCAAGGCCGAGAGAGAGAGAGTGTGTAAATGAGAGAATGACAAGTTTGAAAAGAATGAAATGTTTGTGTGAGCATGTGTCGGCCTTGAGCTTCTAAAATTTCTGATTTTGTGTCATCTAAAGCATGTTTTGAATTGTCTTAGCGTGGGCATTTGAGTGGGCCGAGAATGTGGAGCATTGGGTAGGGTTTTAGGTCATTTTTTTAATGCATTGTTTGAAGTAATTGTCATAGTTTGTCTAGGCTTAGTTTAATTTATGCAAATTCTTGTCAAATGCATCATGTGGTCGGCCAAAGCTAATGTTCAAATCTGAATTTTCTTATGTTTTGAGCATTATTTAATTGTGTGAGCTTGGGATATGCAAAAGAATAAAGAATAAAGAATAAGAATGTTTAGCTTTTGGTGAAATTTTGTCTTCTAGTGAGTTGATCTAGGATTATAATATTAGTTAGTGGAATTTATAGGACTAATTAATAATCTAGTGCTTCGTGTAAGATGCTTTCTTAATTAGTGTATGGGCACGCTTTCCTAGGTTTAGGGCACACACTACGAGGTAAAGCACGAACTACGATAGCCGCTAATTCCAAATCATGTGTTGGGTAATTCACTTCATACGGCTTTGGTTTCCTAGAAGCATACGCAATCACTCTTCCATTTTGCATCAGCACACAACCCAATCCTTTATTCGAAGCATCGCTATAGATTACAAAACCTTGACTTCCTTCAGGCAATGCAAGAACAGGTGCGGTAGTCAATCTTTTCTTCAACTCTTGGAAGCTGCTCTCACACTTATCATCCCACACGAACTTTGTTTTCTTTTGAGTGAGCTTTGTAAGCGGTCCTGCAATCTTAGAGAAATCTTTCACGAATCTCCGATAATAGCCGGCTAGACCAAGAAAACTCCGAACCTCCGTAACATTTTCTGGCTTCTTCCAAGACATTATTGCTTCTATCTTTGCTGGATCCACCGCTATTCCCTCTTGGGATATAATATGCCCCAAAAATGCAATCTGCTGCAACCAAAATTCACACTTGCTAAACTTTGCATACAATTGATGCTCTCGAAGTTTCTGCAGTACCAACCACAGATGTTGCTCATGCTCCGCCTCAAATTTCGAGTATACCAAAATATCATCAATGAAGATCACCACAAATTGGTCCAAGTAGGGTTGAAACACCCTGTGCATCAAATCCATAAAAGCTGCAGGAGCATTAGTTAGTCCAGAAGGCATCACTACATATTCATAATGCCCATATCTCGTCCTGAAAGTCGTTTTAGGCACATCTTCCTTTTTGATTCGCAACTGATAATACCCTTGCCTCAAGTCAAGTTTCGAATACACTTTGGCTCCTTGCAGTTGATCAAATAACTCGTCGATCAGGGGAAGTGGGTTTTTATTCTTGACAGTCACTTGGTTCAATCCTCGGTAATCGATGCACAGCCTCAACGTTCCGTCTTTCTTCTTTACAAATAGAACTGGTGCACCCCCACGGTGAAGAACTTGGTTGAGCAAACCCCTTCTTCAACAATCCTTGCAATTGGTCCTTCAATTCTTGTAGCTCGGCCGGTGCCATACGATAGGGAGCTTTAGATATCGGCTGGACGCCAGGCAGTAACTCTATAACAAACTCGATTTCCCGATTTGGGGGTAAACCAGGAAATTCTTCTGGAAACACATCCGCATAGTCTTTTATCACAGGCATCTCCTCCAACTTAGCTTTGTCCGACGGCTTGTTGATGAGGTAGGCTAAGTATCCGCTACACCCTTTTCTCAAGGACTTCACTGCTTTCGTAGATGAAATGATGGAACTTCCGGTGAAATCTCTTCGACCCATTACCTCCAGTATTAGTTGACCAGGTACCCGGAACGTTATAATCTTCGCCCAGCAATCTAGTTGGACATGATGTTTTGCCAGCCAGTCCATCCCTAAAATGACCTCATAATCTCGAAAAGGTAATACAATAAGATTGGCTGAGAATTCCTTATCTTTAATTTGGATTTTACATGCTTTACAAGCTGAGCTAGTAATAAGTTTAGAACCCATTGGAGTACCAACTTCTACTTCGTATGGCAAACATACAACTTTCAGTTTCACACGTTCCACACATAAGGGAGTAATAAATGAATGAGTAGCACCCGGATCAATTAACACCCTAACAGGTTGATTCAGTATGAAGAATGTACTTTCAACAACAGCGGTCTCATCTGGAATCTCCTCGCACTCAATAGCATAAGCTCGAGCATGAACTCTAGGAACTAGAATCTTGCCTCTACCAGCTGGTTTACCCTGATTCTGCCCTGCCTGCCGTTTAGGGCAATCCTTGATCTGATGTTGATCACTACCACATCTCATACATCGTCCTGACTTCCTCCAACACTGGGCCTCGGTATGCCCCTTCCTGTCACAATAAGAACAGCTGACGGACTGAGTAACAGGTGAACTACCTGTGGATCCGCAGGCGGAAGAGGCTGATGGCACTTTCGTTGGGCCACGGTTATTCACTGGCCTATTTTGGCTCGAGCCCTGATTACGATTCTGACTCTGGAATTTCCTCTGCTGACCTGGAGGCTGGTATGGTTTCTTGTTCGGCTGACTCGAACCGGCTCCATCTAGTTTCCTCTTCTCAACTCGAGAGGCAACAGCAAAGAGAGCATAATAGGTATCGAAGTCATGAGAAGCCAACTGATCTTGAATCTCTGGCCTCAATCCAGTAGTGAATTTTTACATCTTCGCCTCCGGAGTACTAACCATATATTGAGCCTAACGGGACAGTCGGTCAAAACGAGCCTCGTACTGGGCCACCATCATGTTACCCTGGGTCAAGTGCATGAACTCCTCAGCCCGCCTCTGCCTGGAGACTGCAGGTACATATTTCTCCTTAAATGCCTTAACGAAATTACCCCACAAGTGAGGTGTCTGATCAGTTTCCCACAGTGCTTCCACAGTGTGCCACCAATGCTCGGCATCCCCGCGCAACAGAAACACAGCAAACTCCACATTTTCTTCATTAGTATAATCAAGTGGCCTGAAAATCTTCTCGATCTCGGACAGCCAAGCCTCGGCTTTCTCATCATCAGCTTCCCCGTGGAATTTAGATGGGCAAAAGTCAAGGAACTCCCTCATTCTGCTATGTCTCCTATGGTTACCCTCATTCCTGTTGTTGTTGTTGTTGTTGGCTTCACGTGCATCCTGGCGCTCCATCACTCGTGATACGCGATCCATGGCATTCGCCATCATATTAAACATAGCTATACCGGGATTAGTTTGATAGGCATCTCCGATCTCTTGGGGTTCACCGCTCCTATTAGTAGTACGGGTGCTAGGGCCAACCATCTATAGGCATAGATTACGATGCACAATTTATTGAAATATGACAATTAAGAATGTAGTGCATAAGATATACGATATAGATATATTTCTAGAAACAACTAAGACATGTTAATCACTTAAACACATAAAACATAGAACGCACATTTAACATTATCACACAATAACATATAAGCAAGTCATCCTAATTATCTTAGGGCTCTACCCACGGTTCGAGAGTTAAACTCGGCTTAAGCAATCTAAGCTCTGATACCATTCTAATTCTAAGGTGTCACGCCCCAACCCGGCCTATAAGGTTAGACTAGGGTATGATCTAAATGTTCAGGACATGTCACATACTTAACCGTTTATGAAGATTTAACACCTATCGTTTGAGTCTAGACTCCAAAGTTTTTAGAAAAACCGGTAGCATGACGGCTATAATTGGACTCTTTGGTTTGGCCTAATTCTCTAAACGCCTCAAAATTTTCTAATCTCAAGTTTCATTTCCAACTAGGATTACTATTTAATATCAATTGAAATGCCTATTGGTTATCTCGATGTCTCGTTTGATTTATAATCTAGCATGATACTATGTCTCATTTGTTTGTTTATCCTTGTTACAAAAGTACCTGTTGATCTTCGCTTAATAGCGAGTACCTGTTTAAGATTGGATAGGTTCATTTACTTAGTCTTTAACTAATACGTCGTAACCTATGATAGATACTAGCGGTAAAAATAACAAGACGATCATAGTAGTGTCTAGTGTCTGTCTAACAATATCAGTACAAACCAAAATTAGACCCCAAATTACAACGGGGGTCTTTTACATTACAAATAACAAGCAACATAAAGGAAATAGTCTTCAAGTAGCATAGAGTTCACAAGTAGCCACAATCACGCAAAGCACACAAACAGGCAATCACTCCAAGGATTCATCGTTAGGCACACCGTCCTCGGGTACCTGTTCTGGATCTTCTTCATCTGAGATGATAAAAGAGGGTGAGTCTTTATGAACTCAGCGAGGGGGAACGAGAAATAGGTTTTGAAACTCATTTTCTGGTTCAACTTATGAAATCCTGTTGCAAGCATGAATATAACAATAATATAAGTACAGGAACAGAAATACCGGTCTTTCCTCCCCGAGGTTCTCTAGGAACCAAGCAAGAGTACTGATACACATAGTAAAAAGGATACAGTGAGCTTTTGCTCTCATATCAGTTCCAGAATCAGTTGTTGCGGCCGACTTCAAATCATCCCCTTAACACGCCAAGTGGGTGTACTCCGGATGTACCCCGAAATCCTACGACCCAAATCTCCGAGGAAGTCTAGCCCCCAAGCGAGAGAGGGAATGGGACCATGGTAGTCACAGGTGCACCGGCAAGCCCGATACCGCCCGGTGTGCGTGATCGCTACCATGCCGACAAGAAAGGTTGCATCCTTGTATGCAATGCACATTTATGACCTTTAATATATCACATTAGGAGGACAACAAAGTAGGTTGCTTCCGGACAGTCATAAGATTGCACATTGACAAGTAAACAAGCGAGACACGAATAGACAAGTAATTTCACTTGAAAAGCATATGGAGTTATATGAACATTAAACGGGCAGCCATATAACACATGTAAATCAAGTCATATAACTCATTTCAAAGTCCACGTAATCAAATAATAAGATTATTCAACATGTAACAACATCTATGTGGGCTCGGATGCAAGAAAGACCTATTTGTCCACATGAAATGATCAAAATCACATTTAGGGCTATAAGGACATCTACGGGCAGCCTACTAAGCATATAATTCCACACAATATCCAAATGATCAACACTTAGCAAGACTACCTAGTCATTAGGGTTTCCATTTCGTGCATATCCGTGCAATTTGAGCCCAAAACCAATTCAAAGTCAATCTCAAGCCATGCATCATTTAATTCAACATCCTCAAACATTCAAAACAGTCCACACAATATCCCAAAGCTACAATCCCAAGCATTTAATTCAACAAGAGAAGTTACAACAATTTTTCTAGGCATAACACTAAGTGAAACCCTTACTGCAATAGGCTGTATTCTCACAATCATTAAGATAAGCAAAAAATCTCCAATTCTAGTGAATAAGATGTCAAACTAAAGCTTAAGAAGTGAAATAAAATCAGGAACAAACCTTGCATCATTTGGAGTTCGGGATCATTAGATATAGCCGAAACAGTGGGATAGCACAAAACTGTCCAGATTTGCACACATTTCAATGATTGTCGTTTTTGAGGTCCTTAGGGTCAGATTTAGCCTTGGTCCATTTCTGACAAAAATGTCCAGAACTGGAAAATATAGTAGTGAACCAAATTTCATGCATTTTGGATATCATTTACTATGTCAAATCTGGTTCGTTCTACAAGGTCAGTGCATCTGCCAAAACCTGCTTCATTTTTCCAGATTTCCAGATTTGGACACATTTTAAAGATTTGCCATTTTGAAGACCTTAGAGTCAAAATTAGCTTTGGCCTATTTCTGTGAAAAATGTTCAAAACTGGCCAAAATAGTCACCTACCAAGTTTCATACATTTTAAACATCATTTTCCTAGCTAAAATTACCTCGAAACAAACTGGTCAGTGAGCTGTCAACAATCCGACTTCACCTATCATCACTTTCAAGCCAAGATCTTGCCATGCATGGTTGCAAAAGCTTATGAACGAACATATAACTCAATTACAGAAGCAAAGACATAATTTTATGAGCATGCATGTGGATTTTTTGAAGGATTTTCAAAAGGTTTTAGCCCTCACCTTAGCAATCAACCAAGAAGATGCACAAAAACTTGTTGAAGCACAATTTTCTTCTCCTTCTTCGCCTAGCCGAGGTTCCAACTAGATTTTCTCTATTTTTTCTAGCTTAGTGACCAAGCTCTTAGTACATTCATGAGGTTAGAACAAGAAGAAAAGAAATGGAAGCTTAAAAACTCACCTAGGGCCAAAATGAAGACTAAATAGCTTGCATGTGAGTTTTCTTGCAATCTAGCTAGCTTGGTTGAGTTCCTTTGCTTGGGCTTGCCTTGATTAATGTTAGAATGATGAAGATGAGCTATGGAGGCAACAATGTTCAGCTAGGGCCGAGAGTGAGAGAGAAAATAAGAGGGAGAGAGAGAAAATTGAGGAAGAAAGAAGAAATGACAAAAAAAAATGAAGGCCTTTGCAACTTTGATGAGCATGTCGGCCTTGAGCTTGATGATTCAGATTTTTGTGTCTTCAAGGTGTGATTTTAAAATGCTAGCATGGGCAATGGTTGTTTGGTCGAACAAGGAGAGGAAATTGAGGTGGTTTTGAGCAATTTTTTATGCATTGATAAGTGTTTTTGTGTCATGACTTGTCTAGAATCATTTTGAATTAAACATGCATGCAAAGAAACCACATAGTGGTCGGCCAAAGCTTCTCAATAATCTGAATTTTTGTCATGTTTTGGATGTTATTTAATTGTGTATTGGAAGTGCAAAAAGAATAAAGAATAAAGAATAAAGAATGTCTAGCTTTTTGTGTTATTTTGTCTTCTAGTGAGTTGAATTAGGATTATAATATTGATAGTGAAGTTTGTAGGATTATTTAATAGCCTAGTGCTCCGTGTAAGATGCTTTCTTGATTAGCGTGATGGCACGCTTTCCTAGGTCTAGGGCACGTACTACGAGGTAGGGCACGCACTACGAGACGAACGTACGTTTTTCAAGTAAATGCACGCAACCCTAAATAAATGTACGTAATTCAATGCATGACACATAAAATGAACACAATTCTTAAACCTAGGTCAAGACACGCAAACCTAGATTAGGGCACACGAAACAAGGTATCGCACGCAAATCGGGGTCGGGCCTCACAATTATGACTCTAATTCATCTCTATCTTAACTATATGAAATCTTACTCTTCTCATCTACATGTTAAACTAGCTAAGAGCATCAAGACTCATCGACCTTAGGTCCTAGGGTTTACCATGAATCATCATGCATCCTCACTATTAGCTATTTAGGATTACTAATCATACCCTAACGACTCCACTTTACAACCAGATGCTTAATATCATTTCCATGGTTTATATACCAGGTCCATCGGTATTACTTAGGGATATATGCTTCCTAACATCCTCTAGGGTATCCAAATAACGAGTGTATAGAATGACTTACTTTGCGTAATTACAACTAAATCCGAGGGGCACCAAACTCATACCGTGTTTCTTAATATCACGAATATCCAACTAAGGACCTTTGGCATTTTAGTCATCTAATGCATAATTCAATACCTTACGCTTCTATTCGACCCAATATTTTAGGTGTAGTCTTCCGAACACAAGTTCTAGCCACATGAATTCCTTGATTCCAACATCTCTATACCTTGTTATACTAAAGAATCATCAACCTTGTTAAACTCAGTCTCCAAAATTGCCTACATGCCTTGAGGTTATCCATTGTTAAGTTACTTAAATACGCTATCCATGACTTAATAATCTAACCCCTAAAAGTAACTATCGTCAACTTCCACGAATTCATCTCTTAATTTCTAGGCCACGATCTTACCATTTAGTGAACTTGAAACTCGTTAGTATACACCATATCAGATTCATCAATGCTTCATACCAATCAAGTAAGGATTCAATCGTACGAGTATATTGCTAACTTCTTAGATAGCCTATCAAGCCAATTTTAAGGTGTGAGAAATGGATTCAAAGCAACCTCAAAGTCAACTTCCATTATAAGCATATAAATGTATATATTACTCCACATGTCCACTAGTATACTCTTATGTCTTAAGGAAAGTTGTATGTTATTAACCTTTATGCTTGAACCACAATTAGAAGAATAGTTTAACAGAATCAAGAACTTTATGGCTATAAAATTGATAACTTAATCACAGGCATGTGTATTCCAAAGATAAGGAGATAATTTTACCTCAAAAATTATACCTATGCTACGCATTTTATATATATGCATATCCAATAATATATACGATCCATCGAGTACCTGTAAAGATGCGAGAAATCTCTAACCTAGCCCTTTACGTTCTTCCTGCATAAATTCACTTCCCTAAAAGTTCTAGTCCTAACTATCTATGTGTAAAAACAGTCATTCATGGTTATATAACATGCAAATGTATCAAGAAAGGAGTATAAACGCATACATGCATTATTGAAGGCACTAACGTGTCGGTGTGCATGACACATAATACATATGGTCCACAAAGGCACATAATATTCAATGCACAAAGCAATTAAAGCACATTAGCACACATTAACACATATAAACAAGACATCACATTTACTTTAGGGCTTCTACCTATGGTCCGAGAGTTGAACCCGACTAATGCCTAGTTAGCAAACTAAGCTCTGATACCATTAATATAAGGTGTCACGCCCCCAACCCAACCTATAGAGGTTAGACTAGGGTGTGATCTAAATATTCACGTTCTTTTATGACTATAACTGATTAACGAAAATTAAGCTTATCCGTTAGACTAGAACTCCAAAAATTCTTCGAAAAATCGGCAGCATAACGGCTGTAATTGGCTCTTTAGTTTGACCTTATTTTCTAAATGCCTCAAAACTTTCAATCTCAAATTCAATTCCAACTAAAATTACTATTTATCACCAATTGATATGTCCACTATTTATCTCATGTCTCATTTGATTAACACCTAGCATGACAACTATGTCTCGTTTATGTGTCAATTCCTGTTACACAAGTACCTGTTGGTCTTAGCTTACAAATGAGTACCTACTTAAGATTGGATAGATTCATTTTACTTAGCCCTTTGCCTAATACTTCATAAGCCTGTAGTAGTTACTAATCAAAGTAGCAAAACGATCAAATAGGGTGTCTGTCTAGTTATAAACAGTACAAATCAAAATTAGACCCCAAATTACAACGGGGGTCCTTTACAATAACAATGACAACAACATAAGAGATAGTCTTCAAAACAACATATCGTTCACAAAATAGCCACAGACAAGTAAGGCACGTAGGGCATGCAATCACTCCAAGGAGTCATCAATATGCACGTTATCCATGGGTACCTGTTCCTGATCTTCTTTACCTATGATGACAAAAGAGGGTGAGTCCTTATGAACTCAGCGAGGGGGAACGAGAAATACGTTTTGAAACTCTTTTTCTGGTCAACTTATAGAAAACCCTTTTTGAAAGCATGACATATAACATAAGTAAGTTCATAATGTAATATAAAAGTAAAAGAACACAATTACCCGTCTTTCCTCCCCGAGGTCCTCTAGGAACCAAGCGAGAGTACTTATACACATAGTGAAAAGGATACGGTGAGCTTTTGCTCTCAATTCATTTCTAATATCAGTTGTTGCGGTCGACTTCAAATCATCCACTTATCACGCCAATTAGGTGTACTCCGGATGTACCCCGAAATCCTACGACCCAACTCTTCGAGGAAGTCTAGCCCCCAAGCGAGAGAGGGAATTGGACCATGGTAGTCACGGTTGTACTGACAAGCCCGTTGCCGCCCGGTGTACGTGAACGCTACCATGCTAGAATGAAAGGTTGCAACCTTGTATGCAATGCACATTTATAATATTTAACATATCACATTAGGAGAACAACAAAGTAGGTTGCCTCCGAGCAGTTATAAGATCGCACGTTGGCAAGTAAACACACGAGGCATGCTTTGATATTTAATTTCACTTGCAATACACATGGAGTTATACGAATATTAAAGGGCACCCATGTAACACATGTAAATCAAGTCATATAACACATTTCGGGGTTCACGTAATTGAGTAATAAGTTTATGCAAGCATGCAATGACGTCTACATAGGACCGGGTGCAAGAAAAGTCTTCTTATCAACATGCAATCATTGGGAATCACATTTCAAGCATACTTAACATTTATTAGGCAGCCCACTAATCACACAATTAGACACAATAACCATAGGATCAACACTTAGCGAGTTTTCATAGTCAATAGGGTTTCAATTCATGCTTACACGTGCGATTAAGCCGCAAGTTGTCACATAATTAAACCCAAGCCATGCATCAGTGAATAAAATGTCAAATTAAAACTTATTGAGTGAACTAAATCCAGAAACAAACCTCGCACCATTTGGAGTTCGGATTCAAGAGGTATAGCTAAAACCGTGAGACTACGCAAAACTGTCCAGATTTGTACATATTTCAATACTTGCCATTTTTGAGGGTCTTAGGGTCCAATTTAGCTTTAGTCTATTTCTGAAAAACATGTCCAGAACTGAAAAATATAGAAACCTACCAAATTTTATGCATTTTAGATATCATTTACTAAGTCAAAACTGTTTTGTTCTACAAGGATAGTGAACTGCCAAAAAGCTGCTCCATTTTCCCAGATTTTCCAGATTTAGACACCCTTCGATGTTTTGCCATTTTGGAGACCTTAGAGTCCAAATTGGCTTTGGGATATTTCTATGAAAAATGCTCAGAATTGGCAAAACTAGTCACCTACCAATTTTTACGCATTCTCAACATCATTTACCAAGCCAAATACACTTCGTTCTAACAAGTCAGAAATCTGCCAGCTACGCGATTTTGTCTATCCTCAAGTTCTAACCGAATATCTTGCCATGCATGGTTATATAAGCTCATGCACACACATATACAACAAGTACGGAGGTAAATCTAGAAATATGAAGGCATACATGTGGTTTTTGAAAGCTTTTAAAAAGGATTAACCCTCACCTTAGCCTATTGACAACAAATGATGCTCAAAACACTTGAAGATGCACAAATGGTCTTCTCTCCTTGTTTGGCCGAGAGATATTGCTTGATTTCCTTAATTCCTAGCTGAGTTACCATGTCCTTAGTATGTGCATGTGGTTAGAACAAAAGGGATATGAAAGAAAAGCTATCAACATACCTAGGGCCGAAATGAGTGTTCTATGAGCTTGCATGCAAATCTCCTTGCTTCTTGCTTACTTGGTCGAGCTTCCTTAGAGTCTTGAATGTCTAGGAGAACCTTAGAATGAGAGCTTAAGCTATGGAGCCTAAGGTTGCAGCCAAGGCCGAGAGAGAGAGAGAGAGAGTGTAAATGAGAGAATGAGAAGTTTGAAAAGAATGAAATGTTTATGTGAGCATGTGTCGGCCTTGAGCTTCTAAAATTTCTGATTTTGTGTCATCTAAAGCATGTTTTGAATTGTCTTAGCATGGGCATTTGAGTGGGCCGAGAATGTGGAGCATTGGGTAGGGTTTTAGGTCATTTTTTTAATGCATTGTTTGAAGTAATTATCATAGTTTGTCTAGGCTTAGTTTAATTTATGCAAATTCTTGTCAAATGCATCATTTGGTCGGCCAAAGCTAATGTTCAAATCTGAATTTTGTTATGTTTTGAGCATTATTTAATTGTGTGAGCTTGGGATATGCAAAAGAATAAAGAATAAAGAATAAGAATGTTTAGCTTTTGGTGAAATTTTGTCTTCTAGTGAGTTGATTTAAGATTATAATATTAGTTAGTAGAATTTGTAAGACTAATTAATAAGCTAGTGCTTCGTGTAAGATGCTTTCTTAATTAGCGTGTGGGCACGCTTTCCTTGGTTTAGGGCATGCACTACGAGGTAAAGCACGAACTACGAGACGAATACACATTTCCCAAAAAATGCACGCAACCCTAAATGAACGCACATAATTTGATGCAAGGTACATAAAACGAGACACGACTCTTAAACCTAGGTCAAGGCACACAGTTCAAGGTTAGAGCACACAAAACGAAGAGATATACGCAAATCGAGGCCTCGCACGTTAATCAAGGTCATGGCACATTTATCTAGGTATCACACGTATATCAAAGATTAGGAGACACAATTCTAGGTCAAGGCACGTAAGACGAGGCATGCACGAAAGCCAAGATAGGGCACATAATCCAAGGTCAGTCATATAATTTTGGATCCAAGGCACGTAAATCGAGGTAAGACACGTCATTCGGAGTTGGGCCTCACATAAAGGCTGGGCCCGCAAACCAAGGGCGTGGGGCTTGGGACCAGGTCTCCGTCGCTCCAATGCCTATAACTTTTGATTTGTAAGAAATTATGCGGCACACAGCATACCGTTGGAAAGCTCTTCGAGAGCTCTACAACAAGAGCAGCAAGCCTGCTCGGCTGCGCCTATTCACGGAGCCCAAAATCGAACGTTTTCATCAGTTTTGGGATACTTTTATTCTTTTGTGCTGTTTTTCCGTTCCGGATCGTACGTCATGAGCCGCGAAAAGGACAACAGCCTAATCCATCACATTTCTATTATCGAATCGCACTGCACCTTGGGCAAGATAACTTCGCTTCACGTAGAGGCTGGGCCCACAAACCGAGGGCGAGGGGCTTGGGACCAGGTCTCCTTCCCTTTGGTGCCCATAACTTTTGATCCGTAAGGAGTTACGGGGCGCACAGCATACCGTTGGAAAGTTCTCTGAGAGCTCTACGACAAGGGCTGCAAGCCTGCCCAGCTACGCCTGTTCTCGGAGCCCAAAATCAAATGTTTTCATTAGTTTTGGTACACTTTTCTTCTTTTGCTTTGTTTTTTCATCACGGATCGTACGTCGTGAGCTGCGAAAAGGACGAAAACCTAATCCATCACATTTCTATTACCAAATCTCATGGGACCTCGTGCAAGACAACTTTGCTTCACGTAGAGGCTAGGCCCGCAAACTAAGGTCGTAGGGCTTGGGACCAGGTCTCCGTCTCTCTGGTGCCCATAACTTTTGATTCATAAGGAGTTACGCGGCGCACAGCATACCGTTGGAAAGCTCTCTAAGAGCTCTACGATAGGCACAACAAGCTTGCTAGGCTGTGTCTATTCTTGGAGCCAAAAATTGAACGTTTTCATAAGTTTAGGGATACTTTTCTTCTTTTGCACTGTTTTTCCTTCTCAGATCGTATGTCGTGAGTCGCGAAAAGGACGACAATCTAATCCATCACATTTCTATTGCCGAATTCCACGCCACCTTGGGAAAGATAACTTCGCTTCACGTAGAGGCTGGGCTCGCAAACTGAGGGCGTGGGGCTTGGGACAAGGTCTCCGTCGCTCTGTTGTCCATAACTTTTGATCCGTAAGGAGTTACGCGGGGCACAGCATACCGTTGGAAAGCTCTCCGAGAGATCTACGACTAAGGCAGCAAGCTTGCTTTACTGCACCTATTTTCAGAGCCCAAAATCGAATGTTTTCATCAGTTTTAGGACACTTTTCTTCTTTTGCGTTGTTTTTCTATCCCGGTTCGTACATCATGAGCTGCGATAAGGACGACAACCTAATCCATCACATTTCTATTACTGAATCCCACGGCACCTTGGGCAAGAAAACATCGCTTCACGTAGAGGCTGGGCCCACAAATCGATTGCGTGGGGCTTGGGACCAGGTCTACATCGCTCCAATGCCCATAACTTTTGATCCGTAAGGAGTTACGCAGCGCACAACATACCATTTGAAAGTTCTCCGAGAGCTCTATGACAAGGGAAGCAAGCCTGCTCGACTGCGCCTGTTTTCGGAGAACAAAATCGAACGTTTTCATCAGTTTCGGGATACTTTTCTTCTTTTGCTCTATTTTTTCGTCCCGGATCGTACGTCGTGACCCGTGAAAAGGACGACAGCCTAATCCATCACATTTCTATTACTGAATTCCACAGTACCTTGGGCAAGACAACTTAACTTCACGTAGAGGCTGGGCAAGCAAACCGAGGGCAGGGGGCTTGTGACCAGGTATCCGTCGGTCTGGTGCCCATAACTTTTGATCTGTAAGGCGTTACGCGGCGCACAGTATATCGTTGGGAAGCTCTCCAAGAGCTGTACAACAGGGGAAGTAATCCTGCTAGGCTGCGCCTGTTTTCGGAGCCCAAATCAAACATTTTCATCAGTTTCAGGACACTTTTCTTCTTTTGTGCTGTATTTTCGTCCCAGTTCGTTCGTCGTGAGCTGCGATAAGGACGACAACCTAATCCATCACATTTCTATTACCGAATCCCACGGCACCTTGGGTAAGACAACTTCGCTTCATGTAAAGGTTGGGCCCGCAAACCGAGGGCGTGGGGCTTGAGACCAGGTCTCCGTCGCTCTAGTATCCATAACTTTTAATCCATAAGGAGTTATGCGGCGCACAGTATACCGTTGGAAACCTCTCCAAGAGCTCTACGACAATGGCAGCAAGCCTGCTCGGTTGCACCTATTCTCAGAGCCCAAAATCGAATGTTTTCATCAGTTTCGGGACATTTTTCTACTTTGGCGCTATTTTTTGGTCCTGGATCGTACGTCGTGAGCTGCAAAAAGGATGACAACCTAATCCATCACATTTCTGTTACCGAATCCCACGGCACCTTTGGCAAGACAACTTCGTTTCACGTAGAGGCTGGGCTCGCAAACTGAGGGCGTGGGGCTTGGGACCAGGTCTCCTTCCCTCTGGTGCCCATAACTTTTGATCCGTAAGGAGTTACGGGGCGCATAGCATACCGTTGGAAAGCTCTCCGAGAGCTCTACAATAGGGGCAGCAAGCCTCCTTAGCTGCGCCTGTTCTCAGAGCCCAAAATTGAATGTTTTCATTAGTTTCAGGACACTTTTCTTCTTTTGCTCTGTTTTTCCGTCCCGGATAGTACGTCGTAAGCTGCGAAATGGATGACAACCTAATCCATCACGTGTCTATTTTTGAATCCCATGGCACCTTGGGCAAGACAACTTTGCTTCACGTTGAGGCTAGGCCAGCAAACCGAGGGCGTGGGGTTTGGGACAAGGTTTTCGTCGCTCCAGTGCCCATATCTTTTGATCCGTAAGGAGTTACGCGGCGCATAGCATACCGTTGGAAAGCTATCCAAGAGCTCTACGACAGGGGCAGCAAGCTTGCTCTACTGCGCCAGTTCTCGGAGCCCAAACTCAAATGTGTTCATCAGTTTCGTGACATTTTTCTTCTTTTCCTCTATTTCTCCGTCCCGGATTGTACGTCGTGAGCCGCGAAAAGGATGACAACCTAATCCATCACATTTCTATTATCGAATCCCATGGTACCTTGGGCAAGACAACATCGCTTCACGTAGAGTCTAGGACCGCAAACCGAGGGTGTGGGACATCGGACCAAGTCTCCGTCGCTGTGGTGCCCATAACTTTTGATCCGTAAGGAGTTACGGGGTGCACAGCATACCGTTGGAAAGCTTTTTGAGAGCTCTACGAGAGATGCAGCAAGCCTGCTCAGCTGCACCTGTTCTCAAAGCCCAAAATCAAAAGTTTTCATCAGTTTCAAGAAACTTTTCTTCTCTTGCGCTGTTTTTCCGTCTCGAATCGTACGTCGTAAGCCGCGAAAAGGACGACAACCTAATCCATCACATTTCTATTACCGAATCCCACGCCACCTTGGGCAAGACAACTTCGATTCACGTAAAGGCTGGGCCTACAAACCGAGGGCGTGGGGCTTGGGACCAGGTCTCCGTCGCTCTAGTGCCTATAACTTTTGATCCGTAAGAAGTTATGCGGCGCACAACATGCCGTTGGAAAGCTCTCCAAGAGCTCTACCATAAAGGAAGCAAGCCTG
Source organism: Ehretia macrophylla (assembly GCA_037974665.1). NCBI lineage: Eukaryota > Viridiplantae > Streptophyta > Magnoliopsida > Boraginales > Ehretiaceae > Ehretia > Ehretia macrophylla. The sequence goes on along the minus strand of CM075779.1, from coordinate 28,173,573 downwards.
CTCGGCTGCGCCTATTCTCGGAGCCTAAAATCGAACGTTTTCATCAGCTTTAGGATACTTTTCTTCTTTTACGCTATTTTTCCGTTCCGAATAGTACGTCGTGAGCTGTGAAAAGGACGACAACCTAATCCAGCACATTTCTATTACCGAATCCCGCGGCACCTTGGGCAAGACAACTTCGCTTCACGTAGAGGCTGGGCCCACAAACCGAGGGCGAAGGGCTTAGGACCAAGTCTCCGTCACTCTAGTGCCCATAACTTTTGATCCGTAAGGAGTTACACGGCGCACAACATACCGTTGGAAAGCTCTCAGAGAGCTCTACGACAGGGGCAGCGATCCTGCTATGCTGCGCCTGTTTTCAGAGCCTAAAATCAAATGTTTTCATCAATTTTGGGACACTTTTCTTCTTTTGCGTTGTATTTTCGTCCCGGTTCGTACGTCGTGAGTTGTGATAAGGACGATAACCTAATCCATCACATTTCTATTATCGAATCCCACTGCACCTTGGGCAAGACAACTTCGCTTCACGTAAAGGCTGGGCCCACAAACCGAGGGCGTGGGGCTTGGGACTAGGTCTCCGTCGCTCCAATGCCCATAACTTTTCATCCGTAAAGAGTTACGCTGTGCACAGCATACCGTTGGAAAGCTCTCCGAGAGCTCTATGTCAAGGGGAGCAAACTTGCTCGACTACACCTGTTTTCAGAGAACAAAATCGAACGTTTTCATCAGTTTCAGGAAACTTTTCTTCTTTTGCTCTGTTTTTCCGTCATGGATCGTACGTCGTGAGCCGTGAAAAGGACGACAACCTAATCCATCACATTTCTATTACTGAATTCCACGGAACCTTGGGCAAAACAACTTAACTTCATGTAGAGGCTGAGCAAGCAAACCGAGGGCGGGGGGCTTGTGACCAGGTATCCGTCGGTCTGGTGCCCATAACTTTTGATCCGTAAGGAGTTACGCGGCGCATAACATACCGTTGGAAAGCTCTCTGAGAATTGTACGACAGGGGCAGCAAACTTGCTAGGCTGCGCCTATTTTCGAGCCCAAATCGAACATTTTCATTAGTTTTGGGACACTTTTATTCATTTGCGCTATATTTCTGTCCCGGATCGTACGTCTTGAGCCCTGAAAAGGACGACAACAAAATCCATCACATTTCTATTATCGAATCCCATACCACCTTGGGCAAGACAACTTCGCTTCACGTAGAGGCTAGGTCCGCAAACCGAGGGCGTGGGGCTTGAGACCAGGTCTCCGTCGCTCTATTGCCCATAACTTTTGATCTGTAAAGAGTTACGCGGTGTACAACATACCGTTGGAAAGCTCTCCGAGAGCTCTACGATAGGGGCAACAAGCCTGCTCGGCTGCGACTGTTCTCAGAGCCCAAAGTCAAACGTTTTCATTAGTTTCGGGACACTTTTCTTCTTTTGCGATATTTTTCCGTCCCGGTTCATATGTTGTGAGCGGCGAGAAGGACGACAACCTAATCCATCACATTTTTATTACCAAATCCCATAGCTCCTTGGGCAAGACAACTTCGCTTTACGTAAAGGCTGGGCCCGCAAACCGAGGGCATAGGGCTTTGCACCAGGTCTCCGTCGCTCCGGTGCCCATAACTTTTGATCCGTAAGAAGTTACACGGCACACAACATACCGTAGGAAAGCTCTACGAGAGCTCTACGACAAGGGCAGCAAGCCTGCTCGGCTGCGCCTGTTCTCGGAGCCCAAAATCGAACATTTTCATAAGTTTTGGGATATTTTTCTTCTTTTACGCTGTTTTTTCGTCCCGGATCGTACGTCGTGAGCCTCGAAAAGGACGACAACCTAATCTATCACATTTCTATTACCGAATCCCATAACTTTTGATACGTAAGGAGTTACGCGGCGCACAATACACCGTTGGAAAGCTCGTTGAGAGCTCTATGACAAGGGCTGCAAGCCTGCTCGGCTGTACCTATTTTTAGAGAACAAAATCGAAAGTTTTCATCAGTTTTGGGACACTTTTCTTCTTTTGCTCTGTTTTTCCATCCCGGATCGTACTTCGTGAGCAGCGAAAAGGACGACAATCTAATCCATCTTATTTCTATTACCGAATCCCACGGCACCTTGGGGAAGAAAACTTCGCTTCACATAGAGGCCGGGCCCGCAAACCGTGGGCTTGGGGCTTGGGACAAGGTCTCCGTCGCTCTGATGCCCATAACTTTTGATCTGTAAGGAGTTACGCGGCGTACAACATACCGTTGAAATGCTCTCTGAGAGCTCTACGACAAGCACCAGAAGCTTGCTCTGCTGCGCCTATTCTCTGAGCCCAAAATCAAACATTTTCTTTAGTTTTGTGACACTTTTCTTCTTCTGCACTGTTTTTCTGTCCCGGTTCGTACGTCGTGAACCGCGATAAGGATGACAACCTAATCCATCACATTTCTATTAGCGAATCCCATGCCAACTTGGGCAAGACAACTTTGCTTCACGTAAAGGCTGGGCCCACAAACCGAGGGCGTGGGGCTTGAGACAAGGTCTCCGTCGCTCCGATGCCCATAACTTTTGATCTGTAAGGAGTTACGCGGCACACAACACAGCGTTGGAAAGCTCTCTGAGAGCTCTACAAAAGCACAGCAAGCTGGCTCGGCTGCACATGTTTTTGGAGACCAAAATCAAACGTTTTCATTAGTTTTGGTACACTTTTCTTCTTTTGCGCTATTTTTCATTTCTGGATCGTACGTCATGAACCGCGATAAGGACGACAACCTAATCCATCATATTTCTATTTCCGAATCCCACGGCACCTTGGGCAAGAAAGCTTCACTTCACGTAGAAGCTGGGCCCACAAACCGATGGCGTGGGGCTTTGGACCAGGTCTCTGTCACTCCGATGCCCATAACTTTTGATCCGTAAGAAGTTACGCAGCGCACAACATACCGTTGGAAAGCTCTGCGAGAGCTCTACGTCGGGATAGCAAGCTTGCTCGGCTGTGCCTGTTTTCAGAGCCCAAAATTGAACATTTTCATCAGTTTTGGAACACTTTTCTTCTTTTGCACTTTGTTTCCGTCCCGGATCGTACGTCGTGAGCCGCAAAAAGGACAACAACCAAATCCATCACATTTCTTTTACCAAATCCCACACCAACTTGGGCAAGACAACTTTGCCGCACATAGAGGATGGGCCCGCAAATCGAGGGCGTGGGGCTTGGGACCCAGTCTTTGTCGCTTCGGTGCCCATAACTTTTGATCCGTAAGGAGTTACGCGGCGCACAGCATACCGTTGGAAAGCTCTCCGAGTGCTTTACGACAGGGGCAGCAAGTCTGCTCGGCTGTACCTATTCTCGAAGGCCAAAATTGAATGTTTTGATCCGTTTCGGGACACTTTTCTTCTTTTGCGTTGTTTTTCCGTCCCGGTTCGTATGTCGTGAGCCGTGAAAAGGACGGCAACCTAATCAATCACATTTTTATTACTGAATTCCATGGCACCTTGGGCAAGACAACTTCTCTTCACCTAGAGTCTGGGCCAGCAAACCGAGGGCGTGGCGCTTGTGGCCAGGTATTCGATGGTCTGGTGCCCATAACTTTTGATCCGTAAGGAGTTACGCGGTGCACAACATGCTGTTGGGAAGCTCTCCGAGAGCTCTACGACAAGGGCAATAATCCTGCTAGGCTGCGCCTGTTTTTAGAGTACAAAATTGAACATTTTCATCAGTTTCGGGATACTTTTCTTCATTTGCACTATTTTTCCGTCCTGGATCGTAAGTCGTGAGCCGCGAAAAGGACGACAAGCAAATCCATCACATTTCTATTACCGAATCGCAAGCCACCTTGGGCAAGACAACTTCACTTCATATAGAGGTTGGGTCCGCAAACCGAGGGCGTAGGGCATGGGACCAGGTCTCCGTCGCTCTGGTGCCCATAACTTTTGATCCGTAAGGAGTTATGCGCGTACAACATAGCGTTGGAAAGCACTCCGAGAGCTTTACGACAGAGGCAGTATGCCTGCTCGGCTGCACCTATTCTCGAAGCCCAAAATCGAACGTTTTCATCAATTTTGGGACACTTTTCTTCTCCTGCGCTCTTTTTCCATCCCAGATCGTACGTCGTGAGCTGAAAAAAGGACGACAACCTAATCCAACACATTTCTCTTACCGAATCCCACGACACCTTGGACAAGAAAACTTCGCTTCGCGTAGAGGCTAGGCCCACAAACTGAGTGCGTAGGGATTGGGACCCGGTCTCCGTCGCTCCGGTGCCCATCACTTTTGATCCGTAAAGAGTTAGCAGCGTACAGCATACCGTTGGAAAGCCATCTGAGAGCTCTACGACGAGAGCAGCAAGCTTGCTCGGCTGCGCCTATTTTTGGAGTCTAAAATCGAACGTTTTCATCAGTTTCGTGATATTTTTCTTCTTTTGAACTGTTTTTCCTTTTCGGATCGTACATCGTGAGCCTCGAAAATGACGACAACCTAATCCATCACATTTCTATTACCGAATCCCATGTCACCTTGGGCAAGAAAACTTCGCTTCACGTAGATGCTGGGCCCGCAAATCGAGGGTGTGGGGCTTGGGACCAGGTCTCCGTTGCTCCGGTGCCCATAACTTTTGATCCGTAAGGAGTTACGCAGCGCACAACATACCGTTGGAAAGCTCTCCGAGAGCTCTACGACAGGGGCAACATGCCTGCTCAGTTGCACCTATTCTCGGAGCCCAAAATCGATTGTTTTCATCAGTTTTGGTATACTTTTCTTATTTTGCGCTGTTTTTTCATCTTGGTTCGTACGTCATGAGCCGCGATAAGGACGACAACCTAATCCAACACATTTCTATTACCGAATCCCACACCACCTTGGGCAAGACAACTTCGCCTCACGTAGAGGCTGGGCCCGCAAACTGAGGGCGTGGGGCTTGGGACCAGGTCTTCGTCGCTCCAGTGCCCATAACTTTTGATCCATAAGGAGTTACGCGACGCACAACATACCGTTGGAAAGCTCTCTGAGAGCTCTATGACTAGGACAACAAGTCTGCTCAGCTACGCCTATTCTCGGAGCCCAAAATCAAATGTATTCATCAGTTTCGGGACACTTTTCTTCTTCTGCGCTATTTTTTCGTCCCGGTTCGTATGTCGTGAGCCGTGAAAAGGACGATAACCTAATCCATCACTTTTCTATTACTGAATTCCATGGCACCTTGGGCAAGACAACTTCGCTTCACGTAGAGGCTGGGTCAACAAACCGAGGGCGGGGGGCTTGTGACGAGGTATCCGACGGTCCGGTTCCCATAACTTTTGATCCGTAAGAAGGTATGCGGTGCACAACATACCGTTGGCAAGCTCTCCTAGAGCTCTACGACAGGTGCAGTAATTCTACTAGGCTGTGCCTATTTTCGGTGCCCAAAATCAAACATTTTTATCAGTTTTGGGACACTTTTCTTCATTTGCGCTATTTTTTCGTCTCGGATAGTAAGTCATGAGCCGCGAAAAGGATGACAACCAAATCCATCACATTTCAAATTTCTAAATCCCACGCCACCTTGGGCAAGATAACTTCACTTCACGTAGAGGCTGGCCCTGCAAACCGAGGGTGTGGGGCTTGGGACCAGGTCTCTGTCGCTCCGATGCCAATAACTTTTGATCCGTAAGGAGTTAGGCGGTGCACAGTGTAAAACCTAGCACGAGGCTCATGTGCATTTTATAACATTTCATGTATTTTTGCATCATTTAAATTGCATTTATATTAATTAATATGCAATTTATATCATTTACGTGTTCATGTTCAAGGTGCCAAAATGTTCAATTACGTGCATTATGGAGTTTTACGTGTCATAGGCATTAATAGTACTCAAATAAGTCATGAGTAGTAACTAATTAGTTACAATTCAACCAAAATGGCAAACTAGCAATACATAACTTAGTTGGAGGGCAAGGTGGTCATTTGGCCATTTGATATTTTGATCACCTAATTTAAACTATTCTCTCCCACTCAAAACACACACAACACACTCAACACACACTAAAATCCTGCACACACACAAACACACAAAACACACACACACCCATCAGACAACACACACTACACCACTCAACCAAAGAAAGAAAGGAGAAGATAAGAGAAGAGAGAAGAGAGAAGAGAGAGAGGAAGATGAAGGAAGAAGAATGGAGATTGAGCTAGCATCTTGCATCTCTTAGCCCTTGTTTGCATCTTCAACCCCAACCTTGGCATTTCATCACTCGAGCTAGGTGAGGGTTGTTTTCTTAAAAGTTTTCTAAAGCTATATTGAGCATGATTGTGATTATATATGAGTATTAGTCTTGCTATAGCTTGTATACAATAGCTTTGTTGATGAGAAAGTTGTGTATTTTGTGTTGTAGATTTAGGATTTTGAATTTGGTTTTGGGTATTTGTTGATTGTGGATGTGGGGTGGTTTTGGTTGAGTTAGAACCCTTGTATGATGCCTAATAGCCTCAATGAACTTGTTTGTATGTTGGTAGAAGGATTGGTTGTTGTTTGGATTGTTTGGGTAGAATTTGGGTGTTTCCCGTCAGTTGTCCGGGCGTTACAGCCCCTATCCGGTCGCCCGGATAGAGGCCTCAACGCCTGGCAGAAAACTCCGATCCGGGAGTTACTGGCTTAATCCGGGCGCCCGGATTAAGGCCTCAGCGCCCGGATGTTTGACAGCTCTGCGCAGTGATTTTGCAAAAGCCATATCTCATTCGTTTTAACTCCGAATTGAGTTTCGTTTGATTCTAGAACTATCTACATTCGATAAGCTTCGATTATATACCAAAATAAAGTTAATTGGATGTTGGGATCATAGATAAACTAACTGTATAAGTTAGGGCTTGTGTAACTCTTCTATTTCATTTCACTTGCTTAGCCTACCTTGCCTCTTTCTTTGCACACTTTGTCCCTTTGTTTCTAACTTGTTCCATGACCCTTTTCGGTAAATTATTGGGTAGGAGTTGAACATAAAAGTTAGCCTTCACCTTAAACATGTAAATACATTGCCTTGAACCTAGCTATGAGCACCGAGCTAGCATGAACTTCTTATTGCATTTGTGATCATTCTTGGCTATCGGAGGAATCCTACTTGGTTGATCCTCTCATGCATGTTTATATGTTATATGACCTCTAATTGGATTATGATTATACTGTATGTGTTTAATTGTTATCACTAACCGGTGGCAACCTACTTTGTTGCCTCCGAGCTTGTTTCTATATTTGAAATCCACTCTCGCTTGGTGAATTCTCCTTGGAGAGATGGAAGTTATATAAATGATATAATTAAGCAATATAATGGACCCCATGGTAGAAGTTCCGGTACCGCCTGGGCGGCATTGGGCTTGCCAGGACGGACAGGCTACCGTGGCATTAGGGTGTATATCCGGATTTCATCCTTGTAATTTGGTGTATGGGGTTATGACATCGATGAAGCAGCGAGATTGGCCATCTCTAGCATTTGCAACCATTCTCACTTGGTCTCTTGAGGTCCTCGGAGGAAAGCGTTGCCCGTATCCTTTTATTATATGTTCAACCACTCTCATTCAGGGAGAAGAGTTGATTACTTGTTCACATGTTTAATTTTGTTGTTAACATATTTGGTTATCTTTGCATTAAAGATTCGGGATACATGTTCTCTGTTAGTACTACTTGTTATAAATACTTAAACTGGTCCTTTATCATGTTTTTACCTTGTTTCTTATCAGCTGTTTTGTATGTGCATGGCATGACTTTTCAAAAAGGGTTTTCTAAATGTTGAAAAATGTTTACGAAAACCTACCGAGACCTTTAACCCTCGCTGAGCTAAGTGTAGCTCATCCCTTTCCATGACAATCTTTCAGGTGAGACTGATCCCGAGCCAAGGACTCAAACTGAGGACGAGATTTACATGTGTGACAAGTCAGACTTTTGTTCGCTGTGATCATGCTTGTTGTTAATGTGGTTTAGGGTGTTAAGCTATGTTAATATTGAGCAACTTTATGTATTGTAATTATTCTTTTGGATTCGATGGTTGTAATTTTATTTATTAGTGATGAAGTTTGTATAATGTGTTTATTAGAATTAAATTATTAACAAGTGATGTAATAGTAATGATTAGCAACTTGAATGTCACCTAATGTTTGGTTCGGGGAAAAATCGAAACTCATACTAGTATCTTGTGCCTTTGCGGACCTAAGAGGAGTAATCTTCTTAAGCCGTGGCATCACGATCCCAGATTTCAAAGCCTTCATAAGTTAAGTTTATTCCCGTATGTGTCATTATTTTGGAATTAGGAACCATTATAAAGATTAAGGAAATGGGGTCGTGACACACAGCATAGCGTTGGAAAGCACTCTGAGAGCTCTACGATTAGGGCAGTATGCCTGCTTGACTGCGCCTGTTCTTGGAGTCCAAAATCAAACGTTTTCATCAGTTTTAGGACACTTTTCTTCTTTTACGCAGTTTTTCCATCCCGGATCGTACATCGTGAGCCGCAAAAAGGACAACAACCTAATCCATCACATTTCTCTTACCGAATCCCACGACACCTTGGGCAAAAAAACTTCGCTTCACGTAGAGGCTGGGCCCGCAAACCGAATGCATGGGGCTTGGGACCAGGTCTCCGTCGCTCCGGTGCCCATAACTTTTGATCCGTAAGGAGTTACGCGGCGCACAGCATACCGTTGGAAAGCTCTCCGAGAGCTCTACGACGTGGGCAGCAAACTTGCTCGGCTGTGCCTATTTTTAGAGTCCAAAATCGAACGTTTTCATTAGTTTCGGGATATTTTTCTTCTTTTGCGTTGTTTTTCCATTTCGGATCATATGTTGTGAGCCGTGAAAAGGACGACAACCTAATCCATCAAATTTCTATTACCGAATCCCACGGTACCTTGGGCAAGAAAACTTTGCTTCACGTAGATGCTGGGCTAGCAAACCGAGGGTATGGGGCTTAGGACCATTTCTCTGTCGCTCCGGTGCCCATAACTTTTGATCCGTAAGGTGTTACACGGTTCACAACATATCGATGGAAAGCTCTCCGAGAGCTCTACGATAGGGGCAGCATGCCTGCTCAGCTGCGCCTATTCTCGGAGCCCAAAATCGAATGTTTTCATCAGTTTTAGGACACTTTTATTCTTTTGTGCATTTTTTCCGTCTCGGATCGTACGTCGTGAGCCACGAAAAGGACGACAACCTAATCCATCACATTTCTCTTACCAAATCGCACGACACCTTGGGCAAGAAAACTTCGCTTCACGTAGAGGCTGGGCCCGCAAACCGAAGGCGTGGGGCTCAGGGCCAAGTCTCCGTCGCTCCGGTGCCCATAACTTTTGATCCATAAGGAGTTACGCATCGCACAGCATACCGTTGCAAAGCTCACTGAGAGCTCTAAGACAGGGGCAGCAAGCCTGCTCGGCTGTGCCTATTCTCGAAGTACAAAATCAAACGTTTTCATCAGTTTGGGTATATTTTTCTTCTTTTGCGCTGTTTTTCCTTCCCTAATCGTACGTCGTGAGCCGCGAAAAGGTCGACAACCTAATCCATCACATTTCTATTACCGAATCCCACGAGACCTTGGGCAAGACAACTTTGCTTCACGTAGAGGTTGGGCCCGTAAACTGAGGGCGTGGGGCTTGGGACCAGGTCTCTGTCGCTCTAGTGCCCATAATTTTTGATCCGTGAGGAGTTACGCGGCGCACAGCAGACAGTTGGAAAGCTCTGCGAGAGCTCTACGACTGGCGCAGCATGCCTGCTGCGTCTATTTTCGAAGAATAAAATAGAACATTTTCATCAGTTTCGGGACAGTTTTCTTCTTTTGCTCTGTTTTTTCGTCCCGGATCGTATGTCGTGAGGCGCGAAAGAGACGAAAACCTAATCCATCACATTTTTATTACCGAATCCCATGGCACCTTGGGCAAGATGACTTCACTTCACATAGAGGCTGAGCCTGCAAACCGAGAGCGGGGGGCTTGTGACCAGGTATCCGTCGGTTCGGTGCCCATAACTTTTGATCCATAAGGAGTTACGCGGCGCACAGCATACCGTTGGGAACCTCTACGAGAGCTCTACGATAAGGGCAGTAATCATGCTAGGCTGCGCCTATTTTTGGATCCCGAAATTGAACATTTTCATTAGTTTCGGGACACTTTTCTTCGTTTACGCTATTTTTCAATTCCGGATCGTAAGTCGTGAGCCACGAAAAGGACGAAAACCATATCCATCACATTTCTATTACCGAATCCCACGCCATCTTGGGCAAGACAACTACGCTTCACGTAGAGGCTGGGGCTGCAAACCGAGGGCGTGGGACTTGAGACCAGGTCTCCGTCGCTCCGGTGCCCATAACTTTTGATCCGTAAGGAGTTACGCGGCGCACAGTGTACCGTTGGAAAGCTCTCCGAGAGCTCTACGACAGTGCTTGTTTTCAGAGCTGAAAATTGAACAATTTCATCAATTTCGTGACACTTTTGTTATTTTGCGCTATTTTTTCGTCCCGGATCGTACGTCGTGAGCCGTGAAAAAAAAAACAACTTAATCCATCACATTTCTATTACCGAATCCCACAGCACCTTGGGCAAGACAACTTCACTTCACGAAGAGGCTGGGTCCGCAAACTGAGTGCATGGGGCTTGGGACTAGGTCTCGGTCGCTCCAGTGCCCATAACTTTTGATTCGTAAGGAGTTACGCGGTGTAAAGCATACCGTTGGAAAGCTCACCTAGAGCTCTACGACAGGGGCAGCAAGGCTTCTCAGCTGCGCCTGTTCTCAGAGCCCAAAATCGAATGTTTTCATCAGTTTCTGTACACTTTTATTCTTTTGCGCTATTTTTTCATCCTGGAACGTACGTCGTGAGCCCCGCAAAGGACGACAACCTAATCCATCACATTTCTATTACCGAATCCCATGGCACCTTGGGCAAGACAACTTTGCTTCACGTAGAGGCTGAGCCCGCAAACTGAGGGTGTGGGGCTTGGGACAAGGTCTCCATCGTTCTGGTGCCCATAACTTTTGATCCGTAAGGAGTTACGCGACGCACAACATACCGTTGGAAAGCTCTCCAAGAGCTCTACGACAGGCGCAGCAAGCCAGCGACGCTGCGCCAGTTCTCAGAGCCCAAAATCGAACATTTTCATCAGTTTAGGGATACTTTTCTACTCTTGCGCTGTTTTTTTGTCTCCGTTCGTACGTCGTTAGCCGCAAAAAGGAGGACAACCTAATCCATCACATTTCTATTACCGAATCCCATGCCACCTTGGGAAAAATAACTTCGCTTCACATAGATGCTGGGCCCGCAAACCGAGGACGTGGGGCTTGGGACTAGGTCTCTATCGCTCCGCTACCCATAACTTTTGATCCGTAAAGCGTTACGTGGTGCAAAGTATACCGTTGGAATGCTCTCCGAGAGCTCTACGACGGGGGCAGCAAGCCTACTCAGCCGCACTTATTTTTGCATCCCAAAATTGAAGTTTTTCAGTAGTTTCGGTACATTTTTCTTCTTTTGCGCTATTTTTCTTTCTCGGATCGTGCGTCGTGAGCCGTGAAAATGACGACAACGTAATCCATCACATTTCTATTACTGAATCCAGCGGCACCTTGGGCAAGACAACTTCACTTCACGTAGTGGCCCGGCCCACAAACTGAGGGCGTAGGGGTTATGACCAGGTATCCATCGCTCTGGTGCCCATAACTTTTGATCCGTAAGGAGTTACACGGTGTACATCATACCGTTGAAAAACGCTTCGAGAGCTCTACGACAGGGGCAGTGACCCTGTTCGGCTGTGTCTATTTTTTGAGCCCAAAATGGAATGTTTTCATCAGTTTTGGGACACTTTTCTACTTTTGCGCTGTTTTTTCGTCCCGAATCGTACGTCGTGAGACGCAAAAAGGATGACAACCTAATCCATCACATATCTATTACCGTATCCCACAGCACCTTGAGCAAGATAACTTTGCTTCACGTAAGGGCTGGGCCTGCAATCCGAGGGCGTGGGGCTTGGGACCAGGTCTCTGTTGCTCTGGTGCCCATAACTTTTGTTCCGTAAGGACTTACGTGGTGCACAACATACCGTTGGAAAGCTCTCTGAAAGCTCTACGACAGGGGCAGCAAGCCTGCTCGGCTGTGCTTGTTCTTGGAGCCCAAAATGGAACATTTTCATCAATTTCGGGACACATTTTTTCTCTTGCAGTGTTTTTCCGTTGCGGATCGTACGTCGTGAGACGTGAAAAGGACGACAATCTAATCTATCACTTTTCTATTATCAAATCCAACGCTACCTTGGGCAAGACAACTTCACTTCACGTAGAGGCTGGGGCCGCAAACAATGGGTGTGGGGCTTGGGACTAGGTCTCCGTTGCTCCAGTGCCCATAACTTTTGATCCGTAAGGAGTTACGAGGCACACAACATACCGTTGGAAAGCTCATCGAGAGCTCTTCGACAGGGGCAGCAAACCTGCTCAGCTGCGCCTATTCTTGGAGTCCAAAATTGAATATTTTTATCAGTTTCGATACACTTTTCTTCTTTTGCACTTTTTTTTCGTCTCGGATCGTACGTCGTGAGCCCCGGAAAGGACGACAGCCTAATCCATCACATTTCTATTACCGAATCCCACGCTACCTTGGGCAAGACAACTTTGCTTCACGTAGAGGCTAGGCCCGCAAGCCGAGGGTATCACGACCCCATTTCCTTAATCTTTATAATGGTTCCTAATTCCAAAATAATGACATAGACGGGAATAATCTTAACTTATAAAGGCTTTGAAATCTGGGATCGTGAAATGCCACGGGCTTAAGAAGATTACTCCTCTTAGGTTCGCAAAGGCACAAGATACTAGTATGAGTTTCGATTTTTTTCCGAACCAAACATTAGGTGACATTCAGGTTGCTAATCATTACTATTACACCACTTGTTAATAATTTAATTCTAATAAACACATTATACAAACTTCATCACTAATAAATAAAATTACAACCATTGAATCCAAAAGAATAATTACAATACATAAAGTTGCTCAATATTAACATAGCTTAACACCCTAAACCACATTAACAACAAGCATGATCACAGCAAGCAAAAGTTTGACTTGCCACACATGTAAATCTCATCCTCAGTTTGAGTCCTTGGCTCGGGATCAGTCTCACCCGAAAGATTGTCATGGAAAGGGATGAGCTACACTTAGCTCAGCGAGGGTTAAAGGTCTCGGTAGGTTTTCGTAAACATTTTTCAACATTTAGAAAACCCTTTTTGAAAAGTCATGCCATGCACATACAAAACAGCTGATAAGAAACAAGGTAAAAACATGATAAATGATCAGTTTAAGTATTTATAACAAGTAGTACTAACAAAGAACATGTATCCCGAATCTTTAATGAAAAGATAACTAAATATGTTAACAACAAAATTAAACATGTGAACAAGTAATCAACTCTTCTCCCTGAATGAGAGTGGTTGAACATATAATAAAAGGATACGGGCAACGCTTTCCTCCGAGGACCTCAAGGGACCAAGTGAGAATGGTTGCAAATGCTAGAGATGGCCAATCTCGCTACTTCATCAATGTTATAACCCCATACACCAAATTACAAGGATGAAATCCAGATATACACCCTAATGCCACGGTAGCCTGTCCGTCCTGGCAAGCCCAATGCCGCCCAGGCGATACTGGAACTTCTACCATGGGGTCCATTATATTGCTTAATTATATCATTTATATAACTTCCATCTCTCCAAGGAGAATTCACCAAGCGAGAGTGGATTTCAAATATAGAAACAAGCTCGGAGGCAACAAAGTAGGTTGCCACCGGTTAGTGATAACAATTAAACACATACAGTATAATCATAATCCAATTAGAGTTCATATAACATATAAACATGCATGAGAAGATCAACCAAGTAGGATTCCTCCGATAGCCAAGAATGATCACAAATGCAATAAGAAGTTCATGCTAGCTCGGTGCTCATAGCTAGGTTCAAGGCAATGTATTTACATGTTTAAGGTGAAGGCTAACTTTTATGTTCAACTCCTACCCCATAATTTACCAAAAAGGGTCATGGAACAAGTTAGAAACAAAGGGACAAAGTGTGCAAAGAAAGAGGCAAGGTAGGCTAAGCAAGTGAAATGAAATAGAAGAGTTACACAAGCCCTAACTTATACAGTTAGTTTATCTATGATCCCAACCACCAATTAACTTTATTTTGGTATAGAATCGAATCTTATCGAATGTAGATAGTTCTAGAATCAAACGGAACTCAATTCGGAGTTAAAACGAATGAGATATGGCTTTTGCAAAATCACTGCGCAGAGCTGTCAAACATCCGGGCGCTGAGGCCTTAATCCGGGCGCCCGGAAGAAGCCAGTAATGCCCGGATCAGAGCTTTCTGCCGGGCGTTGAGGCCTCTATCCGGGTGACTAGATAGGGGCTGTAACACCCGGATAGCTGATGGGAAACACCCAAATTTTACCCAAAACATCTATACAACAACCAAATGCTTCAACCAACTTACAATCAAGTTCAATGAGACTATTAGGCATCATACAAGGGTTCTAACCTAACCAAAACCACCCCACATCACAATCCACAAACACCCAAAATCAAATTCAAAATCCTAAATCTACAACACAAAATACTCAACCTTCCCATCAACAAAACTATTGTATACAAGTTATATCAAGACTAATACTCATATATAATCATAATCATGCTCCATATAGCTTTAGAAAACTTTTAAGAAAACAACCCTCACCTCAAGGATGCAAGAAAATGCTAGAGTAGTGTAGTTGAAGGCAAGAGAAAGCTCATGAGTGGCTTGAAATGGCTGAAATCAACTTTCTTTCTTCCTCTTTCTTCTTCTTCCTCTTTCTTTTTCTCTTCTTCCCCTCTCCCTCTCTTAGGCGTGTGTAGGTGTGTGTTTTGTGTGTATGTGTGTGTGCAGGATTTTAGTGTGTGCTGAGTGTATTGTGTGTGTTTTGAGTGGGAAAGAATAGTTTAAATTAGGATATAAAAATATCAAATGGCCAAATGACCACCTTGCCTTCCAACTAAGTTATGTATTGCTAGTTTGCCATTTTGGTTGAATTGCAACTAATTAGTTACTACTCATGACTTATTTGAGTACTATTAATGCCTATGACACGTAAAACTCCATAATGCACGTAATTGAACATTTTGGCACGTTGAACATGAACACGTAAATGATATAAATTGCATATTAATTAATATAAATGCAATTTAAATGATGCAAAAATACATGAAATGTTATAAAATGCACATGAGCCTCGTGCGAGGTTTCACAGAGGGCGTGGGGCTTGGGACAAGGTCTCCATCGCTCTGGTGCCCATAACTTTTGATTCGTAAAGAGTTACACGGCGCACTCCATACTGTTGGAAAGCTCTCCAAGAGCTCTACGATTGGAGCAACAAGCCTGCTTGGCTACGCCTGTTCTCAGAGCCCAAAATCAGATGTTTTCATCAGTTTCAGGACACTTTTCTTATTTTGCGCTGTTTTTCCGTCCCGGATTGTACGTCGTGAGCCGCGAAAAGGATGACAACCTAATCCATCACATTTGTATTACCGAATCCCACGGCACCTTGGGCAAGACAACTTCGCTTCCCGTAGAGCCTTGGCCCGCAAACCAAGGGCATAGGGTTTAGGACCAGGTCTCCGTCGCTCCAGTGCCCCTTACTTTTGATTCGTAAGGAGTTACGCGGCGCACAACATACCATTGGAAAGCTCTTCGAGAGCTCTATGCCTGGGGCCCCAGCAAGACTGCTCAGCTGTGCCAATTTTTTGGATCCCAAAATCGAACATTTTCAGCAGTTTCGGTACACATTTTTTCTTTTGAGCTATTTTTCTATCCCGGATCGTACGTCGTGAGCCGTGAAAAGGACGATAACCTAATCCATCACATTTCTATTACCGAATCCCGTGGCACCTTGGGCAAGACAACTTTACTTCACATAGCGGCTGGGCCCGCAAACCGAGGGCGTGCAGTTTGTGACCAGGTATCCGTCGCTCCGGTGCCCATAACTTTTGATCCGTATGGAGTTACGCAGCGCACAACATACAGTTGAAAAGCTCTCAGAGAGCTCTATGATGGAGGCACCAACCTTGCTCGGCTGTGCCTATTTTTTGAGCTGAAAATCAAACGTTTTCATTAGTTTTGGGACACTTTTTTTCCTTTGCGTTGTTTTTTCGTCCCGGATCGTACGCTGTGAGCTGCGAAAAGGATGAAAACCTAATCCATCACATTTCTATTGACGAATCCCACGGTACCATGGGCAAGACATCTTCGCTTCACGTAGAGGCTGGGCTTGCAAACTGTGGGCGTGGGGCATGGGACCAGGTCTCCATCGCTCCCGGGCGCATAACTTTTGATCGGTAAGGAGTTACGCGGCGCACACCATACCGTTGGAAAGTTCTCTGAGAGCTCTACGACAAGGGTAGCGAGCCTGCTTAGCTACGCCTGTTCTCAGAGCCCAAAATCGAACGTTTTCATCAGTTTCGAGACAGTTTTCTTCTCTTGCGAATTTTTTCCGTCTCGGATCGTACGTCGTGAGCCGCGAAAAGGACGACAACCTAATCCATCCCATTTCTGTTACCGAATCCCATGCCACCTTAGGCAAGACAACTTCGCTTCACGTAGAGGCTGGGCCCGTAAATCGAGGGCGTGGGGCTTGGGACTAGGTCTCCGTCGCTCCGGTGCCCATAACTTTTGATCCGTAAGGAGTTACGCGGTGCAAAGCAAACCGTTGGAAAGCTCACCTAGAGCTCTACGATAGGGGCAGCAAGGCTACTCAGTTGCGCCTGTTCTCGGAGCCCAAAATTGAACGTTTTTATCAGTTTCAGTACACTTTTCTTCTTTTACGCTATTTTTCCGTCCTGGAACGTACGTCGTGAGCCGTGCAAAGGACGACAACCTAATCCATCACATTTCTATTACCGAATCCCATGGCACCTTGGGCAAGACAACTTTGTTTCACGTAAAGGCTGGGCCCACAAACTGAGGGCGTGGGGCTTGGGACAAGGTCTCCGTCATTCTGGTACCCATAACTTTTGATCCGTAAGGAGTTACACGGCGCACAGCATACCGTTCGAAAGCTCTCCAAGAGCTCTACGACAGGCGCAGCAAGCCTACTAGGCTGCGCCAGTTCTCAGAGCCTAAAATCGAACATTTTCATCAGTTTAGGGACACTTTTCTACCCTTGCGCTATTTTTTTGTCTCGGATCGTACGTCGTTAGCTGCGAAAAGGAGGACAACCTAATCCATCACATTTTTATTATCGAATCCTATGCCACCTTGGGCAAGACAACTTCGCTTCACGTAGCTGTTGGGCCCGCAAATCGAGGGCGTGGGGCTTGGGACTAGGTCTTCGTCGCTCCAGTGCCCATAACTTTTGATCCGTAAAGAGTTACGTGGCTCACTGCATAACGTCGAAAAGCTCCCTGAGATCTCTACGATAGGGGCAGCAAGTCTGCCCTGCTGCGCCTGTTTTGGGAGCCCAAAATCGAACAGTTTCATCAGTTTCGAGGCACTTTTCTTCTTTTGCGCTATTTTTCTATCTCGAATCGTATGTCGGAAGCCGCAAAAAGGACGATAACCTAATCCATCACATTTCTATTGCCGAATCCCACAGCGTCTTGGGCAAGAAAACTTCACTTCACGCAGAGGCTGGGCTTGCAAATCGAGGGCCCGCAAATCGAGGGCGTGGGGTTTGGGACCAGGTCTCTGTCGCTCCGATGCCCATAACTTTTGATCCGTAAAGAGTTACGCGGCGCACAGCATACCGTTCGAAACCTCTCTAAGAGCTCTACGATGGGGGCAGCAAGTTTGCATTGCTGCGCCTATTTTTGGGGCCCAAAATCGAACGTTTTTATTAATTTTGGGACACTTTTCTTCTTTTTCGCTATTTTTCTATTCCGGATCGTACGTCGTGAGCTGCGGAAAGGCTGACAACCTAATCCATCACATTTCTATTACCGAATCCCATGACACCTTGGGCAAGACAACTTCCCTTCACTTAGAGGCTGGCCCCGCAAATCGAGGGCGTAGGGCTTGGACCAGGTCAACGTCACTCCAGTGCCCATAACTTTTGATCCATGAGTTATACGGCGCACAGCATACCATTGGAACGCTATCCAAAAGCTCTACGATGGGTGCAGTGATCCTACTAGGCTGCGCCCGTTTTCAGAGCCCAAAATCGAACATTTTTATCAGTTTCGAGATACTTTTCTTCTTTTGCGCTGTTTTTCCATCCCGGTTCGTACGTCATGAGCCACGATAAGGACGACAACCTAATCCATCACATTTCTATTACTGAATCCCAGGGCACCTTGGGCAAGACAACTTCGCTTCACTTAGAGGTTGGGCCTGCAAACCGAGGGCATGGGGCTTGGGATTAGGTCTCTGTCGCTCCAGTGCCCATAACTTTTGATCCGTAAGGAGTTAAGCGGCACACAGCATACGGTTGGAAAGCTCTCCGAGAGTACTACGACAAGGGCAATAAGCCTGCTTAGCTGCGCCTGTTCTCGGAGACCAAAATCGAACATTTTCATAAGTTTCGGGACACTTTTATTCTTTTGCGCTATTTTTTTTATCTCGGTTCGTACGTTGTGAGCCGCGAAAAGATTGACAACCTAATCCATCACATTTCTGTTACCGAATCCCATGCCATCTTAGGCAAGGCAACTTTGTGTCAAGTAGTGGCTGGGCCCACAAAACGAGGGCGTGGGGCTTAGGACTAGGTCTCCGTCGCTCTGGTGCCCATAACTTTTGATCCGTAAGGAGTTACGCGGCGCACAGCATAATGTTGGAAAACTCTCCAAGAGCTCTACTACAGGCATAGCAAGCCTGCTAGGTTGTAGTAATTCTTGGAGCCCAAAATCGAACATTTTCATTAGTTTAGGGACACTTTTCTACTCTTGCGCTATTTTTTTGTCTCGGATCGTGCGTCATTAGCGGCAAAAAGGAGGACAACCTAATCCATCGCATTTCTATTACCGAATCCCATGCCACTTTGGGCAAGACAACTTCACTTCATATAGATGCTGGGCCTGCAAACCGAGGGCGTGGGGCTTGGGACCAGGTCTCCGTCGCTCCGGTGCCCATAACTTTTGATCCGTAAGGAGTTACACGGCTCACTACATACCGTTGGGAAGCTCTCCGAGAGCTCTACGACAGGGGCAGTAAGTTTGCTCGGCTACGCCTGTTCTCGGAGCCCAAAATAGAACGTTTTCATCAGTTTTGGGGCACTTTTCTACTTTTGCGCTGTTTTTCTGTCCCGGATCGTACGTCGGGAGCCGTGAAAAAGACGATAACCTAATCCACCACATTTCTATTATCGAATCCCATGGCACCTTAGGCAAGAAAACTTCGCTTCACGTAGAGGCTAGGCCCGCAAACCGAGGGCGTAGGGTTTTGAAACAGGTCTCCGTCGCTCCGGTGTCCATAACTTTTGATCTGTAAGGAGTTACGCGGCGCACAGCATACCGTTGGAAAGCTCTATGAGAGCTCTACGATGATGGCAGCAAGATTGTTCGACTGCGCCTGTTTTCGGAGCACAAAATCGAACGTTTTCATCAATTTTGGGACACTTTTCTTCTTTTGCGCTATTTTCCAATTTCGGATCGTACGTCGTGAGCCGCGAAAAGGACGACAACCTAATCCATCACATTTCTATTACCGAATCCCACGACACCTTGGGCAAGACAACTTCGCTTCATGTAGAGGCTGGCCCCACAAATCGAGGGCGTAGGGCTTGGACTAGGTCACCGTCGCTCCAGTGCCAATAGCTTTTGATCTGTGAGTTATACGACGCATATCATACCATTGGAAAGCTATCCGAGAGCTCTACGATGGGCGCAGCGATCCTACTAGGCTGCGCCTGTTTTCGGAGCCCAAAATCAAACATTTTCATCAGTTTCATGACACTTTTCTTCTTTTGCGCTGTTTTTCCATCTCGGTTCGTACGTCATGAGCCACGATAAGGACGACAACCTAATCCATCACATTTCTATTACCAAATTGCACGGTACCTTGGGCAAGACAACTTCGCTTCACTTAGAGGTTGGGCCCACAAACCGAGGGCGTGGGGCTTGGGACCAGGTCTCCGTCGCTCAAGTGCCCATAACTTTTGATCATTAAGGCGTTAGGTGGCACACAACATACGGTTGGAAAGCTCTCTGAGAGCACTACGACAGGGGCAACAAGCTTGCTCAGCTGCGCCTGTTCTCGGTGTCCAAAATTGAACATTTTCATCAGTTTCGGGATACTTTTATTCTTTTGCGCTATTTTTCTGTCCCGGTTCGTACGTCGTGAGCCGCAAAAATGACGACAACCTAATCCATCACATTTCTATTACCGAATCCCGCGCCACCTTGGGCAAGACAACTTTGTGTCACATAGAGGCTAGGCCCGTAAAACGAGGGCGAGGGGCTTGGGACCAAGTCTCCGTCGCTCTGGTGCCCATAACTTTTGATCCGTAAGGAGTTACTCGGCGCACAACATAACGTTGGAAAACTCTCCGAGAGCTTTACGCCAGGCATGGCAACCCTGCTAGGCTCTGCCAGTTCTCGGAGCCCAAAATCGAACATTTTCATCAGTTTAAGGACACTTTTCTACTCTTGCACTGTTTTTTGTCTTAGATCGTGCGTTGTTAGCAGTGAAAATGAGGACAACCTAATCCATCGCATTTCTATTACCGAATCCTATGCCACCTTGGGCAAGACTACTTCGCTTCACGTAGATGCTGGGCCAACAAACTGAGGGCGTGGGGCTTGGGACCAGGTCTCCGTCGCTCCGGTGCCCATAACTTTTGATCCGTAAAGAGTTACACGGCTCACTGTATACCGTTGGAAAGCTCTCCGAGAGCTCTATGACAGGGGCAGCAAGTCTGCTCGGCTATGCCCGTTCTCGGAGCCCAAAATCAAACGGTTTAATCAGTTTCGGGGCACTTTTCTTCTTTTGCACTATTTTTCTATCCTGGATTGTATGTCGTGAGCCGCGAAAAGGACGATAACCTAATCCATCACATTTCTATTACCGAATCCCATGGCACCTTGGGCAAAAAAACTTCGCTTGACGTAGAGGCTGGGCCCGCAAACCGAGGGCATGGGGTTTGGAACCAGGTCTCCGTCGCTCCGGTGCCCATAACGTTTAATCCATAAGGAGTTACACGGCACACAACATACCGTTGGAAAGCTCTATGAGAGCTCTACGATGGGGGCAGCAAGCTTGCTCAGCTACGGCTATTTTCGGAGCCCAAAATCAAACATTTTCATCAATTTTGGGACACTTTTCTTCTTTTGCGCTATTTTTCAATTCTGGATCGTACGTCGTGAGCCGGGAAAAGGACGACAACCTAATCCCTCACATTTCTATTACCGAATCCCATGACACATTGGGCAAGACAACTTTGCTTCACGTAGGAGCTGGCCACGCAAATCGAGGGCGTAGGGCTTGGACCAGGTCGCCGTCGCTCTAGTGCCCATAACTTTTGATCTGTGAGTTATACGGCGCACAACATACCATTGGAAAGCTATCCGAGAGCTCTACGATGGGTGCAGCGATCCTACTCGGCTGCGCCTATTTTCGGAGCCCAAAATCGAATATTTTCATCAGTTTCGGGATACTTTTCTTCTTTTGTGCTATTTTTCCATCCCGGTTCGTACGTCATGAGCCACGATAAGGATGACAACCTAATCCATCACATTTCTATTACAAAATCCCAGGGCACCTTGGGCAAGACAACTTCGCTTCACTTAGAGGTTGGGCCCGCAAATCGAGGGCGTGGGGCTTGGGACCAAGTCTCTGTCGCTCAAGTACCCATAACTTTTGATCCGTAAGGAGTTACGTGGCACACAATATGCGGTTGGAAAGCTCTCCGAGAGCACTACGACAGGGGCAACAAGCCTGCTCAGCTGTGCCTGTTCTCGGTGACCAAAATTGAACATTTTCATCAGTTTTGGGATACTTTTATTCTTTTGCGTTGTTTTTCTATCCCGGTTCGTACGTCATGAGCCGCGAAAAGGACAACAACCTAATCCATCACATTTCTATTACCGAATCCCACGCCACCTTGGGCAAGACAACTTTGTGTAACGTAGAGGCTGGGCCCGCAAAACGAGGGCGTGGGGCTTGAGACCAGGTCTCCGTCACTCTGGTGCCCATAACTTTTGATTCGTAAAGAGTTACGCGGCGCACAGCATAACATTAAAAAACTCTCTGAGAGCTCTACGACAGGTGTAGCAATCCTGCTGGGCTGCGCCAGTTCTCGGAGCCCAAAATTGAACATTTTCATCAGTTTAAGGACACTTTTCTACTCTTGTGCTGTTTTTTTGTCTTGGATCGTGCATCGTTAGCAGCGAAAAGGAGGACAACCTAATCCATCGCATTTCTATTACTGAATCCCATGCCACCTTAGGCAAGACAACTTCGCTTCATGTAGATGCTAGGCCCGCAAACTGAGGGCGTGGGGCTTGGGACCAGGTCTCCGTCGCTCCGGTGCCCATAACTTTTGATCCGTAAGGAGTTACACGGCTCACTGCATACCGTTGGAAAGCTCTTTGAGAGCTCTACGACAGGGGCAGCAAGTCTGCTTTGCTACATCTGTTCTCGAAGCCCAAAATCGAATGTTTTCATCAATTTCAGTGTATTTTTCTTCTTTTGCGCTGTTTTTCTGTCCCGGATCGTACGTCGTGAGCCGCAAAAAGGACGATAACCTTATCCATCACATTTCTATTACTGAATCCCACAGCACCTTGGGCAAGAAAACTTCGCATCACATAGAAGCTGGACCCGCAAACCGAGGGCGTGGGGTTTGGGACCAGGTCTCCGTCGCTCTGATGCCCATAACTTTTGGTCCGTAAGTAGTTACGCAGCGCACAGCATACCGTTGGACAGCTCTATGAGAGCTCTACGATGGGGGCAGCAAGCTTGCTCGGTTGTGCCTATTTTCGAAGCCGAAAATTGAACGTTTTCATCAATTTTGGGACACTTTTCTTCTTCTATGTTGTTTTTCAATTTCGAATCGTACGTCGTGAGCCGAGAAAAGGACGACAACCTAATCCATCACATTTCTATTACCGAATCTCACGACACATTGGGCAAGACAACTTCGCTTAACATAGAGGCTGGCCCCGTAAATCGAGGGCGTGGGGCTTGGACCAAGTCTCCGTCGCTCCAGTGCCAATAACTTTTGATCCGTAAGGAGTTGTACGACGCACAACATACCATTGGAAAGCTCTGCGAGAGTTCTACGACAGGAGCAGCGATCCTACTTGGCTGCGCCTGTTTTTGAAGCCCAACTTCGAACATTTTCATCAATTTCGGGACACTTTTATTCTTTTGTGCTGTTTTTCCATCCCGATTCGTACGTCATGAGCCACGCTAAGGATGACAACCTAATCCATCACATTTCTATTACCGAATCCCATGCCACCTTGGGCAAGACAACTTTGTGTCACGTAGAGGCTGGGCCCGCAAACCGAGGGCGTAGGACTTAGGACCAGGTCTCCGTCGCTCTGGTGCCCATAACTTTTGATCCGTAAGGAGTTACGCGGCGCACAACATAACGTTGAAAAACTCTCTGAGAGCTCTACGATAGGCGTAGCAAGCCTGCTAGGCTGCGCCAGTTCTCGAAGCCCAAAATCGAACATTTTCATCAGTTTAGGGACACTTTTCTACTCTTGCGCTGTTTTTTTGTCTCGGATCGTGCGTCGTTAGCCGCGAAAAGGAAGACAACCTAATCCATCGCATGTCTATTACCGAATCCCATGCCACCTTGGGCAAAACAACTTCGCTTCACGTAGATCCTGGGCCCGCAAACCGGGGGCGTGGGGCTTAGGACCAGGTCTCCGTCGCTCCGGTGCCCATAACTTTTGATTCGTAAGGAGTTACATGGCTCACTACATACCGTTGAAAAGCTCTCGGAGAGCTCTACAACAAGGGCAACAACTCTGCTCAGCTATGCCTATTCTTGGAGCCCAAAATCGAACGTTTTCATCAGTTTCAGGGCACTTTTCTTCTTTTGCGCTATTTTTTTGTCCCGGATCGTACGTCGGGAGCTGCGAAAAGGACGATAACCTAATCTATCACATTTCTATTACCAAATCCCACGGCACCTTGGGCAAGAAAACTTTGCTTCACGTAGAGGCTGGGCCTCCAAACCAAGGGCGTGGGGTTTCGGACCAGGTCTCCGTCGCTCCGGTGCCCATAACTTTTGATCCGTAATGAGTTACGAGGTGCACAGCATACCGTTGGAAAGCTCTATGAGAGCTCTACGATGGGGGTAGTTAGTTTGCTCGGCTGCGCCTATTTTCGGAGTCCAAAATCAAACGTTTTCATCAATTTTGTAACACTTTTCTTCTTTTACGCTATTTTTCAATTCCGGATCGTACATCGTGAGCCGCGAAAAGGATGACAACCTAATCCATCATATTTCTATTACCGAATCCCACGACACCTTGGGCAGGACAACTTCACTTCACGTAGAGGCTGGCCCCACTAATCGAGGGCGTAGGGCTTGGACCAAGTCTCCGTCGTTCCAGTGCCCATAACTTATGATCCGTAAGGAGTTATACGGCGCACAACATACCATTGAAAAGCTCTCCGAGAGCTCTACGACGGGGGCAGCGAGCCTACTCGGCTGCGCCTATTTTTGGAGCCCAAATTCGAACATTTTTATCAGTTTCGGGACACTTTTCTTCTTTTGTGTTGTTTTTCCATCTCGGTTCGTACGTCATGAGCCACGATAAGGATGACAACCTAATCCATCACATTTCTATTACTGAATCCCATGCCACCTTGGGCAAGACAACTTTGTGTGACGTAGAGGCTGGGCTCGCAAACCGAGGGCGTAGGGCTCGGGACCAGGTCTACGTCGCTCTGGTACCGATAACTTTTGATCCGTAAGGAGTTACGCGGCGCACAACATACCGTTGGAAAGCTCTACGACAGGCGCAGCAAGCCTGCTGGGCTGTGCCAGTTCTCGAAGCCCAAAATCCAACATTTCCATCAATTTAGGGACACTTTTCTACTCTTGCATTGTTTTTTTGTCTCGGATCGTACATCGTTAGCCGCGAAAAGGAGGACAACCTAATCCATCGCATTTCTATTACCGAATCCCATGCCACCTTGGGCAAGACAACTTCGCATCACGTAGATGATGGGCCCGCAAAATAAGGGCGTGGGGCTTGGGACAAGGTCTCCGTCGCTCCGGTACCCATAACTTTTGATTCGTAAGGAGTTAAGCGGGTCACTACATACCATTGGAAAACTCTCCAAGAGCTCTAAGATAGGGGCAGCAAGTCTGCTAGGCTGTGCCTGTTCTCGGAGCCCAAAATAGAACGTTTTCATCAGTTTCGGGACACTTTTCTTCTTTTGCGGTATTTTTCTGTCGCGGATCGTACGTCGTGTGCCACGAAAAGGACGACAGCCTAATCCATCACATTTCTATTACCAAATCCCATGGCACCTAGGGCAAGAAAACTTTGCTTCACATAGAGGCTGGGCCCGTAAACTGAGGGCATAGGGCTTGGGACCAGGTCTCCGTCGCTCCGGTGCCCATAACTTTTGATCCGTACGGAGTTACGCGGCGCACAGCATACCGTTGGAAAGCTCTCGAGAGCTCTACGATTGGGGCAGCATGCTTGCTCGACTGTGCCTATTTTCGGAGCCCAAAATCGAACGTTTTCATCAATTTTGGGACACTTTTCTTCTTTTGCGCTGTTTTTCCATTCCGAATCGTACGTCGTGAGCAGCGAAAAAGAAGACAACCTAATCCATCACATTTCTATTACTGAATCCCACGACATCTTAGGCAAGACAACTTCGCTTCACGTTGAGGCTGGCCCCGCAAATCGAGGGCATAGGGCTTCGGACCAGGTCTTCGTCGCTCTAGTGCCTATAACTTTTGATCCGTAAGGAGTTACACAGCGCACATCATACCATTTGAAAGCTCTCCAAGAGATCTATAATGGGCGCAGTGATCCTACTTGGCTGCGCCTATTTTCGAAGCCCAAAATTGAACATTTTCATTAGTTTCGGAACACGTTTTCTCTTTTGCTCTGTTTTTCCATCCCGATTTGTTCGTCATGAGCCACGATAAGGACGACAACCTAATCCATCACAGTTCTATTACCGAATCCCACGACACCTTGGGCAAGACAACTTCGCTTCACGTAGAGGTTGGACCCGCAAACCGACAGCGTTGGGCTTGGGACAAGGTTTCCGTCGCTCTAGTGCCCATAACTTTTGATCCGTAAGGAGTTACGCGGCACACAACATACGGTTGGAAAGCTCTTTGAGAGCACTACGACAGGGGCAACAAGCCTGCCCAGATGCGCCTATTCTCGGGGACCAAAATCCAATATTTTCATCAGTTTCAAGACACTTTTCTATTTTTGCACTGTTTTTCCATCCATGTTCGTGCATCGTGAGCCGCAAAAAGGACGACAACCTAATCCATTACATTTCTAATACCGAATCCCACGCCACCTTGGGCAAGACAACTTTACACCATGAAGAGGCTGGGCCCGAAAACCGAGGCCGTGGGGCTTGGGACTAGGTCTTCGTCGCTCCGGTGCCAATAACTTTTGATCCATAAGAAGTTACGCAGCGATCCCGAACCGGAGCCCAAAATCAAACATTTTCATCAAATACGGGACACTTTCCTTCTTTTGCTATGTTTTTTCGTCCCAGTTCGTACGTTGTGAGCCGCGATAAAGACGACAACCTAATCCATCACAGTTCTATTACCGAATCCCACGACACCTTGGGCAAGACAACTTCGCTTCACGTAGAGGTTGGTCCTGCAAACCGAGGGCGTTAGGCTTGGGACCAGGTCTCCGTCGCTCTAGTGCCCATAACTTTTGATCCGTAAGGAGTTACACGGCTCACTGCATCCGTTGGAAAGCTCGTCGAGAGCTCTACGACAGGGGCAGCAAGTCTGCTCGGGTACGCCTATTCTCGGAGCCCAAAATTGAATGTTTTCATCAGTTTCGGGGCACTTTTCTTCTTTTGCGCTGTTTTTCTATCCCGGATCGTTCGTCGCGAGACGCGAAAAGGATGATAACCTAATCCATCACATTTATATTACCAAATCCCAAGGCACCTTGGGCAAGAAAACTTCACTTCAAGTAGAGGCTGGGCACGTAAACCGAGGGCGTAGGGTTTGGGACCAGGTCTCCGTCGCTCCGATGCCTATAACTTTTGATTCGCAAGGAGTTACACGGCGCACAACATATCGTTGGAAAGCTCTATTATAGCATTACGATGGGGGCAGTAAGCTTGCTCGGCTGCACCTATTTTCGGAGCCCAAAATCGAACATTTTCATCAATTTTGCGACACTTTTCTTATTTTACGCTGTTTTTCAATTCCGGATCGTACGCCGTGAACCTCGAAAAGGACGACAACCTAATCCATCACATTTTTATTACCGAATCCCACGACACCTTGGGCAAGACAATTTCACTTTACATAGAGGTTGGCCCCACAAATTGAGGGCGTAGGGCTTGGACCAAGTCTCCGTCGCTCCAATGCCCATAACTTTTAATCCGTAAGGAGTTATACAGCGCACAACATACCATTGGAAAGCTCTCCGAGAGCTCTACGACATGGGCAGTAATCCTACTTGGCTGCGCCTGTTTTTGGAGCCAAAATTCGAACATTTTCATCAGTTTCGGTATACTTTTCTTCTTTTGTGCTGTTTTTCCATCCCGGTTCGTACGTCATGAGCCACGATAAGGATGACAACCTAATCCATCACATTTCTATTACCGAATCCCATGCCACCTTAGGCAAGACAACTTTGTATCACGTAAAGGCTGGGCCCGCAAACCGAGGGCATAGGGCTTGGGACCAGGTCTACGTCGCTCTGGTGCCTATAACTTTTGATCTGTATGGAGTTACGCGGTGCACAGCATACCGTTGGAAAGTTCTCCGAGAGCTCTACGACAAGCACATCAAGCCTGCTGGGCTGCGCCAGTTCTCGGAGCCCAAAATCCAACATTTTCATCAGTTTAGGGACACTTTTCTACTCTTGCGTTATTTTTTTGCCTCGGATCGTACGTCGTTAGCCGCAAAAAGGAGGACAACCTAATCCATCGCATTTCTATTATCGAATCCCATGCCACCTTGGGCAAGACAACTTCACATCATGTAGACGATGGGCCCCCAAACTGAGGGCGAGGGGCTTGGGACCTGGTCTCCGTCGCTCCGGTACCCATAACTTTTAATCCGTAAGGAGTTACGCGGGTCACTACATACCGTTGAAAAGTTCTCCATGAGCTCTATGACAGAGGCAGCAAGTCTGCTTGGCTGGGACTATTCTTGAAGTCCAAAATAGAACGTTTTCATCAATTACAGGACACTTTTCTTCTTTTGCGCTATTTTTCCGTCCCGGATCATACGTCGTGTGCCGCAAAAAGGACGACAACCTAATCCATCACATTTCTATTAGCGAATCCCATGGCACCTTGGGCAAGAAAACTTTGCTTCACATAGAGGCTGGCCCGCAAACCGAGGGCGTGGGGCTTGGGACCAAGTCTCTGTCGCTCCGGTGCCGATAACTTTAGATCCGTATGGAGTTACGCAGTGCACAGCATACCGTTGGAAAGCTCTATGAGAGCTCTACGATGGGGGCAGCAAGCTTGCTCGGCTGCGCCTATTTTTGGAGCCCAAAATCAAATGTTTTCATCAATTTTGCAACACTTTTCTTCTTTTACGCTGTTTTTCAATTTCGGATCGTACGTCGTGAGCCGCGAAAAGGACGACAACCTAATCCATCACATTTCTATTACCAAATCCCACGACATCTTGGGCAAGACAACTTCACTTCATGTAGAGGCTGACCCCACTAATCGAGGGCATAGGGCTTGGACCAAGTCTCCGTCGTTCCAGTGCCCATAACTTATGATCCGTAAGGAGTTATACGGCGCACAGCATACCATTGGAAAGCTCTCCGAGAGCTCTACGATGGGGGCAGCGATCCTACTTGATTGCGCCTGTTTTCGGAGCCCAAATTCAAACATTTTCATCAGTTTTGGGACACTTTTCTTCTTTTATGCTGTTTTTCCATCTCCTTTCATACGTCATGAGCCACGATAAGGATGACAACCTAATCCATCACATTTTTATTACTGAATCCCATGCCACCTTGGGCAAGACAACTTTGTGTCACGTAGAGGCTGGGCCCGCAAACAGAGGGCGTAGGGGTTGGGACCAGGTCTACGTCGCTTTGGTGCCCATAACTTTTGATCCGTAAGTAGTTACGCGGCGCACAGCATACCGTTGGAAAGCTCTCCGAGAGCTCTGCGATAGGCACATCAAGCCTGTAGGGCTGCGCCAGTTCTCGGAGCCAAAAATCCAACATTTTCATCTGTTTAGGGACACTTTTCTACTCTTGCGTTATTTTTTTTATCTCGGATCGTACGTCGTTAGCTGCGAAAATGAGGACAACCTAATCCATCGCATTTCTATTACTGAATCGCATGCCACCTTGGGCAAGACAACTTCGCTTCACGTAGATGATGGGCCCACAAAATGAGGGCGTGGGGCTTGGGACAAGGTCTCTGTCGTTCCAGTACCCATAACTTTTGATCCGTAAGGAGTTAAGCGTGTCACTACATACCATTGGAAAACTTTCCAAGAGCTCTAAGACAGGGGCAACAAGTCTGCTCGGCTGAACCTATTCTCGGAGCCCAAAATAGAACGTTTTCATCAGTTTCGGGACACTTTTTTCTTTTGTGCTATTTTTCTGTCGCGGATTGTATGTCGTGTGCCGCGAAAAGGACAACAGCCTAATCCATCACATTTCTATTACCGAATTCCACAGCACCTTAGGCAAGAAAACTTCGCTTCACATAGAGGCTGAGCCCGTAAACCGAGGGCGTGGGGCTTAGGACCAGGTCTCCGTCGCTCCGGTGCCCATAACTTTTGATCCGTACGGAGTTACGTGGCGCACAGCATACCGTTGGAAAGCTCTCGAGAGCTCTATGATTGGGGTAGCAAGCATGCTTGGCTGCGCCTATTTTCGGAGACCAAAATCGAACATTTTCATCAATTTTGCGACACTTTTCTTTTTTTGCGCTGTTTTTCCATTCCGGATCGTACGTCGTGAGCCATGAAAAAGAAAACAACCTAATCCATCACATTTCTATTACCGAATCCCACGACACCTTGGGCAAGACAACTTCGCTTCACGTAGAGGTTGGGCCCACAAACCGAGGGCGTTGGGCTTGGGACCAGGTTTCCGTCAGTCTAGAACCTATAACTTTTGATCCGTAAGGAGTTACGCGGTACACAACATACGGTTGGAAAGCTCTCCGAGAGAACTACGACAGGGGCAACAAGCCTGCCTAGTTGCGCCTATTCTCGGAGACCAAAATAGAACATTTTCATCAGTTTCGGGACACTTTTCTACTTTTGCGCTGTTTTTTCGTCCTAATTCGTGCGTCGTGAGCCGCGAAAAGGACGACAACCTAATCCATTAAATTTCTAATACCGAATCCCATGCCACCTTGGGCAAGACAACTTTATGCCACGAATAGGCTGGGCCCAAAAACCAAGGCCGTGGGGCTTGGGACCAGGTCTTCGTCGCTCCGGTGCCAGTAACTTTTGATTTGTAAGGAGTTACGCAGCGATCCTGCACCGGAGCCCAAAATCAAACGTTTTCATCAAATATGGGACACTTTCCTTCTTTTGCTCTATTTTTTCGTCCCGGTTCGAACATTGTGAGCCGCGATAAAGACGATAACCTAATCCATCACAGTTCTATTACCAAATCCCACGACACCTTGGGCAAGACAACTTCGCTTCACGTAGAGGTTGGGCCTGCAAACCGAGGGCATTGGGCTTGGGACCAGGTCTTCGTCGCTCTAGTTCCCATAACTTTTGATCTGTAAGGAGTTACATGGCTCACTACATAACATTGGAAAGCTCTCTGAGAGCTCTACGATAGGGGCAGCAAGTCTGCTCAGCTACTCCTATTCTCGGAGCCCAGAATCGAATGTTTTCATCAATTTCGGGGCACTTTTCTTCTTTTGCGTTATTTTTTTATCCCGGATCGTTCGTCGCGAGCTGCGAAAAGGACGATAACCTAATCCATCACATTTCTATTACCGAATCCCAAGGCACCTTGGGCAAGAAAACATCACTTCTAGTAGAGGTTGGGCACGCAAACCGAGGGCATGGGGTTTGGGACCAGGTCTCCGTCGCTCCGGTGCCCATAACTTTTGATTCGTAAGGAGTTACGCGGCGCACAACATACCGTTGGAAAGCTCTATGAGAGCTCTACGATGGGGGTAGCAAGCTTGCTCAGCTGCGCCTGTTTTTGGAGCCCAAAATCAAACGTTTTCATCAATTTTGCAACACTTTTCTTCTTTTACGCTGTTTTTCAATTTCGGATCGTACGTCGTGAGCCGCGAAAAGGACGACAACCTAATCCATCACATTTCTATTACCGAATCCCACGACATCTTGGGCAAGACAACTTCACTTCACGTAGAGGCTGGCCCCACTAATCGAGGGCGTAGGGCTTGGACCAAGTCTCCGTTGTTTTAGTGCCTAAAACTTATGATCCGTAAGGAGTTATACGGCGCACAGCATACCATTGGAAAGCTCTCTGAGAGCTCTACGATGGGGGCAGCGATCCTACTCGGCTGCGCCTGTTTTCGCAGCCCAAATTCAAACATTTTCATCAGTTGCGGGACACTTTTCTTCTTTTATGCTGTTTTTCCATCTCCGTTCGTACGTCATGAGCCACGATAAGGATGACAACCTAATCCATCACATTTCTATTACTGAATCCCATGCCACCTTGGGCATGACAACTTTGTGTCACGTAGAGGCTGGGCCCGCAAACCGAGGGCGTAGGGCTTGGGACCAGGTCTACGTCGCTCTAGTGCCCATAACTTTTGATCCGTAAGTAGTTACGCGGTGCACAGCATACCGTTGGAAAGCTCTCCGAGAGCTCTACGACAGGCACAGCAAGCCTGCAGGGCTGCGCCAGTTCTCGGAGCCCAAAATCCAACATTTTCATCAGTTTAGGGATACTTTTCTACTCTTGTGTTGTTTTTTTTATCTCGGATCGTACGTCGTTAGCCGCGAAAAGGAGGACAACCTAATCCATCGCATTTCTATTACTGAATCGCATGCCACCTTGGGCAAGACAACTTCACTTCACGTAGATGATGGGCCTACAAAACGAGGGCGTGGGGCTTAGGACAAGGTCTCCGTCGCTCCAGTACCCATAACTTTTGATCCGTAAGGAGTTAAGCGTGTCACTACATACCATTGGAAAGCACTCCAAGAGCTCTAAGACAGGGGCAGCAAGTCTGCTCGGCTGCACCTATTCTCGGAGCCCAAAATAGAACGTTTTCATCAGTTTCGGGACACTTTTTTTCTTTTGCGCTATTTTTCCGTCGCAGATCGTATGTCGTGTGCCGCAAAAAGGACGACAGCCTAATCCATCACATTTCTATTACCGAATCCCATGGCACCTTGGGCAAGAAAACTTCGCTTCACATAGAGGCTGGGCCCGTAAACCGAGGGTGTGGGGCTTGGGACCAGGTCTCCGTCGCTCCGGTGCCCATAACTTTTGATCCATACGGAGTTACGTGGCGCACAGCATACCGTTGGAAAGATCTCGAGAGCTCTACGATTGGGGCAGCAAGCTTGCTCGGCTGCGCCAATTTTCGGAGCCCAAAATCGAACGTTTTCATCAATTTTGCAACACTTTTCTTCTTTTGCGCTATTTTATCATTCCGGATTGTACGTCGTGAGCCGCGAAAAAGAAAACAACCTAATCCATCACATTTCTATTACCAAATCCCACGACACCTTGGGCAAGACAACTTCGCTTCACGTAGAGGCTGGCCCAGCAAATCGAGGGCATAGGGCTTCGGACCAGGTCTCCGTCGCTCTAGTGCCTATAACTTTTGATCCGTAAGGAGTTACACAGCGCACATCATACCATTTGAAAGCTCTCCGAGAGATCTATAACGGGGGCAGTGATCTTACTTGGCTACGCCTATTTTCGAAGCCCAAAATTGAATATTTTCATCAGTTTCGGGACACTTTTCTTCTTTTGCGCTGTTTTTCCATCCCAGTTCGTAAGTCATGAGCCACGATAAGGACGACAACCTAATCCATCACAGTTCTATTACCGAATCCCACGACACCTTGGGCAAGACAACTTCGCTTCACGTAGAGGTTGGGCCCACAAACCGAGGGCATTAGGCTTGGGACCAAGTTTCCGTCGGTCTAGAACCTATAACTTTTGATCCGTAAGGAGTTACGCGGCACACAACATACGGTTGGAAAGCTCTTCGAGAGAACTACGACAAGGGCAACAAGCCTGCCCAGTTGCGCCTATTCTCGGAGACCAAAATCGGACATTGTTATCAGTTTCGGGACACTTTTCTACTTTTGCGCTATTTTTCCGTCCAGATTCGTGCGTCGTGAGCCGCAAAAAGGACGACAACCTAATCCATTACATTTCTAATACCGAATCCCATGCCACCTTGGGCAAGACAACTTTACGCCACGAAGAGGCTGGGCCCGGAAACCAAGGCCGTGGGGCTTGGGACCAGGTCTTCGTCGCTCTGGTGCCAATAACTTTTGATCCGTAAAGAGTTACGCAGCGATCCTCCACCGGAGCCCAAAATCAAATGTTTTCATCAAATACGGGACACTTTCCTTCTTTTGCTCTGTTTTTTCGTCCCGGTTCGAAAATTGTGAGCCGTGATAAAGACGATAACCTAATCCATCACAGTTCTATTACCGAATCCCACGACACCTTGGGCAAGACAACTTCGCTTCACGTAGAGGTTGGGCCTACAAACCGAGGGCGTTGGGCTTGGGACCAGGTCTCCGTCGCTCTAGTGCCCATAACTTTTGATCCGTAAGGAGTTACACGGCTCACTGCATACCATTGGAAAGCTCTCCGAGAGCTCTACGATAGGGGCAGCAAGTCTGCTCAGCTACTCCTATTCTCGGAGCCCAGAATCGAATGCTTTCATCAGTTTTGGGGCACTTTTCTTCTTTTGCGTTGTTTTTTTGTCCCGGATCGTTCGTTGCGAGCCGCAAAAAGGACGATAACCTAATCCATCACATTTCTATTACCAAATCCCAAGGCACCTTGGGCATGAAAACTTCACTTCAAGTAGAGGCTGGGCACGCAAACCGAGGGCATGGGGTTTGGGACCAGGTCTCCGTCGCTCAGGTGCCCATAACTTTTGATCCGTAAGGAGTTACGCGGCGCACAACATACCGTTGGAAAGCTCTATGAGAGCTCTACGATGGGGGCAGTAAGCTTACTCGGCTGCGCCTGTTTTCAGAGCCCAAAATCGAACGTTTTCATCAATTTTACAACATATTTCTTATTTTACGCTGTTTTTCAATTCTGGATCGTACGCCATGAGCCGCAAAAAGGACGACAACCTAATTCATCACATTTCTATTACTGAATCCCACGACACCTTAGGCAAGACAACTTCGCTTCACATAGAGGTTGGCCCCACAAATCGAGGGCGTAGGGCTTGGAACAAGTCTCTGTCGCTCCAGTGCCCATAACTTTTGATCCGTAAGGAGTTATACGGCGCACAGCATACCATTGGAAAGCTCTCCGAGAGCTCTACGACGGAGGCAGCGATCCTACTCGGCTGCGCTTGTTTTCAGAGAGCTCTACGACGGAGGCAGCGATCCTACTCAGCTGCGTTTGTTTTCAGAGCCCAAATTCGAACATTTTCATCAGTTTCGGGACACTTTTCTTCTTTTGTGCTGTTTTTCTATCCCGGTTCGTACGTCATGAGCCACGATAAGGATGACAACCTAATCCATCACATTTCTATTACCGAATCCCATGCCACCTTGGGCAAGACAACTTTGCGCCACGGAGAAGCTAGGCCCGAAAACCGAGGGCTTGGGGCTTGGGGCTTGGGACCAGGTCGTTGTCGCTCCGGTGCCAATAACTTTTGATCTGTATGGAGTTACGCAGTGATCCTACACCGGAGCCCAAAATCAAACGTTTTCATCAATTACGGGACACTTTCCTTCTTTTGCTCCGTTTTTCCATCCCGGTTCGTACATTGTGAGCCGCGATAACGACGACAACCTAATCCATCACATTTCTATTACCAAATCCCACGGCACCTTAGGCAAGACAACTTTGCTTCACGAAGAGGCTGGGCCTGCAAACTGAGGGAGTGGGGCTTAGGACCAAGTCTCCGTCCCTCTGGTGCCCATAATTTTTGATCCGTAAAGAGTTATGCGGCGCACAATATACCGTTGGAAGCCTCTCTGAGAGCTCTACAACTGTGGCAGCAAGCCTACTCGGTTGCACCTGTTCTCGGATCCCAAAATTGAACATTTTCATCAGTTCTGGGACAGTTTTCTTCTCTTGCGCTGTTTTTCGGTCTCTGATCGTACGTCGTGAGCTGCAAAAAGGACGACAACCTAATCCATCACATTTCTATTACCGAATCCCACGCCATCTTGGGCAAGACAACTTCGCTTAACAGAGAGGCTGGGCCCGAAAACCCAGGGCGTGGGGCTTGGGACTAGGTCTCCGTTGCTCCGGTGCCCATAAATTTTGATTCGTTAGGAGTCACGTGGCGCACAACATACCGTTGGATAGCTCTCCGAGAGCTCTACAATAGGGGCAGCAAGTCTACTCGGCTGCGCTTATTCTCGAAGCCCAAAATCTAACGTTTTCATCCGTTTTGGGACACTTTTCTTCTTTTGCGCTATTTTTCAATCTTGGATCGTACGTCGTGAGCTGCGAAAAGGACGACAACCTAATCTATCACATTTCTATTACCGAATTCCATGGCACCTTGGGCAAGGCAACTTCGCTTCATGTAGAGCCTGGGCCCACAAACCGAGAGCGTGGGGCTTGGGACCAGGTCTCTGTCTCTCCGGTGCCCATAACTTTTGATCCGTATGGAGTTACGAGGCGCAAAACATACCGTTTGAAACCTCTCCAAGAGTTCTACGATGAGGGCAGCGATCCTGGTCGGTGGCACCTATTTTCGGAGTCCACTATCGAACATTTTCATCAGTTTCAGGATACTTTTCTTCTTTTGCGCTGTTTTTCTATCCCAGTTCGTATGTCGTGAGCCGCGATAACGAAGACAACCTAATCCATCACATATCTATTACCGAATCCTACAGGACCTTGGGCAAGACAACTTCGTTTCACTTAAAGGCTGGGCCCGCAAACCGAGGGCGTGGGGCTTAGGACCTGGTCTCCATTGCCCCAGTGCCCATAACTTTTGATCCGTAAGGAGTTACGTGGCGCACAGTATACCGTTGGAAAGCTCTCCGAGAGCTCTACGACAAGGGTAGCAAGCCTCCATAGCAGCGCCTATTTTGGGAGCCCAAAATCAAACGTTTTCATCAGTTTCGGGACACTTTTATGCTTTTGCTCTGTTTTTCTGTCCCGGATCGTACGTCGTGAGCCTCGAAAAGGACGACAACCTAATCCATCACATTTTTATTACCGAATCCCACGCCACCTTGGGCAAGACAACTTCGCTTCATGTAGAGGCTAGGCCTGCAAACCAAGGGTGTGGGGCTTGGGACCTAGTCTCCGTCGCTTCGGTGCCCATAACTTTTGATCCGTAAGGCGTTACGCGGCAAACAGCATACTGTTAGAAAGCTCACCGAGAGCTCTATGGTAGGGGCAGCAAGCCTGCTCAGCTGCGCCTATTCTCAGAGACAAAATCAAATGTTTTCATCAGTTTCGGTACACTTTTCTTCTTTTGCGCTGTTTTTCCGTCCCGGATCGTACGTCGTGAGCCGCAAAAAGGACGACAACCAAATTCATCACA
The DNA here is from genome assembly GCA_037974665.1 of Ehretia macrophylla. Classification (NCBI taxonomy): domain Eukaryota; kingdom Viridiplantae; phylum Streptophyta; class Magnoliopsida; order Boraginales; family Ehretiaceae; genus Ehretia; species Ehretia macrophylla. The sequence goes on along the minus strand of CM075779.1, from coordinate 28,136,786 downwards.
TTTCTATTACCGAATCCCACAGCACCTTGGGCAACACAACTTTGCTTCACGTAGAGGCTGGGCCCTCAAACTGAGGGCGTGGGGCTTGAGGCTAGATCTTCGTCGCTCTGGTGCCCACAATTTTTGATCCGTAAAGAGTTACGAGGCGCATAGCATACCGTTGGAAAGCTCACTGGGAGCTCTACGATAGGCGCAAGAAGCTTGCTTAGCTGAACCTATTTTTGGAGCCCAAAACGAACATTTTCATCAGTTTAGGGATATTTTTCTTCTCTTGTGCTGTTTTTTCGTCGCGGATAGTACTTCGTGAGCCGCGAAAAGGACGACAACCTAATCCGTCACATTTCTATTACCGAATCCCACGCCACCTTGGACAAGACAACTTCGCTTCACATAGAGGCTGGGCCCGTAAACCGAGGGCGTGGGGCTTGGGACAAGGTCTCTGTTGCTCTGGTGCCCATAACTTTTGATTCGTAAGGAGTTACTGGGTGCACTGCATACGGTTGGAAAGCTCTCCAAGAGCTCTAGGACGGGGGCTGCAAGATTGCTCGGCTGCGTCTATTTTCAGATCCCAAAATTGAACATTTTCTTCAGTTTTGGTATAATTTTCTACTTTTGCGTTGTTTTTCTGTTCCGGATCGTGCGTCGTGAGCCGCGAAAAGGACAACAACCTAATCCATCACATTTATTTTACTGAATCCCACCGTACCTTGGGCGAGATAACTTCGGTTCACGTAGAGGCTTGGCCCGCAAACTGAGGCCAAGGGGCTTGGGACCAGGTCTCCGTCATTTCGGTGACCATAAATTTTGATCTGTAAGTAGTTACATGACGTACAACATACCATTTGGAAAGCCCTTTGAGAGCTCTACGACTGGGGCAGCGATCCTGCTCGGCTGCGCCTGTTTTCGGAGCCCAAAATTGAATATTTTCATCAGTTTCGGGACACTTTTCTTCTTTTGCGCTATTTTTCTGTCCCGATTAGTACGTCGTGAGCCGCGATAACAAAGACAACCTAATCCATCACATTTCTATTACCAAATCCCACGGCACCTTAGGCAAAACAACGTCGCTTCACGTAGAGGTTGGACCCGCATACCGAGGGCGTGGGGCTTGGGACCAGGTCTCCGTCGCTTCAGTGCCCATAACTTTTGATCCGTAAAGAGTTACGCGGCGCACAGCAAAGCGTTGGAAAGCTCTATGAGAGATCTACGACAGGGGCGGGAAGACTGCTCGGCTGTGCCTGTTCTCGCTGCCCAAAATCGAACATTTTCATAAGTTTCGAGATACTTTTGTTCTTTTGCATATGTTTTTCCGTCCCGGATCGTACGTCGTGAGCCGCGAAAAGGATGACAACCTAATCCATCACATTTCTATTACCGAATCCCATGGCACCTTGGGCAAGACAACTTTGCTTCACGTAGAGGCTGGGCCCGCAAACTGAGGGCGTGGGGATTGGGACCAAGTCTCCGTCGCTCTTGTGCCTATAACTTTTAATCCGTAAGGAGTTACGCGGCGCACAGCATACCGTTGGAAAGCTCTCTGGGAGCTCTACGATAGGCACATAAAGCTCGCTCGGCTGCGCCTATTCTTAGAGCCCAAAATGGAATGTTTTCATCAGTTTGGGGACACTTTTATTCTCTTGTGCTATTTTTCCGTCTCGGATCGTACGTCGTGAGCCGCGAAAAGGACGACAACCTAATCCATCACGTTTCTATTACCGATTCCCATGCCACCTTGGGCAACACAACTTCGCATCACGTAAAGGCTGGGCCCGCAAACCGAGGGTGTGGGGCATAGGACCAGGTCTCCGTCGCTCAGGTGCCCATAACTCTTGATCCGTAAGGAGTTACACGGCACACAACATACCATTGGAAAGCTCTTTGATAGCTTTACGACAAGGGTAGCAACCCTGCTAGGCTTCACCTTTTCTAGAAGCCCAAAATCGAAGGTTTTCATCAGTTTTTGGATATTTTTCTTCTTTTGCGCTGTTTTTCTATCCCGAATCGTACGTCGCGAGCTGCGAAAAGGATAACAACCTAATCCATCACCTTTCTATTACCGAATCCCACGCCACCTTGGGCAAGACAACTTCGCTTCACGTAGAGGCTGGGCCCGTAAATCGATGGCGTAGGGCTTGAGACCAGGTCTCCGTCGCTCCAGTGCCCATAACTTTTGATCCGTAAGGAGTTACGCGGCGCACAGCATACCGTTGGAAAGCTCAAAGAGAGCTCTACGACAGGGGTAGCAAGACTACTTGGTTGCGCCTCTTCTTGGAGCCCAAAATCGAACGTTTTCATCAGTTTTGGGACACTTTTCTTCTTTTGCATGTGTTTTTTTGCCCCGGATTGTACGTCGTAAGCCGCGAAAAGGATGACAACTTAATCCATCACATTTCTATTACCGAATCCCATGGTACCTTGGGCAAGACAACTTCGCTTCAGGTAGAGGCTGGGCCCACAAACTGAGAGCATGGGGATTGGGACGAGGTCTCCATCGCTCTTGTGCCCATAACTTTTGATCCGTAAAGAGGGACGCAGCGCACAGCATACCATTGGAAAGCTCTCTGATAGCTCTACGACAAGGGCAGCAAGCCTGCTCGGCTGCGTCTATTCTCAGAGCCCAAAATTGAACATTTTCATTAGTTTCGGGATACTTTTCTTCTCTTACGTTGTATTTCCGTCTCGGATCGTACGTCGTGTGCCGCGAAAAGGACGACAACCTAATCCATTCTATTACCGAATCCCATGCCACCTTGGGCAAGACAACTTCGCTTCACGTAAAGGTTGGGCCCACAAACCGAGGGCATGGGGCTTGGGACCAGGTCTGCGTCGCTCCGGTGCCCATAACTTTTGATCCGTAAGGAGTTACGCGGCGCACAGCATACCGTTGGAAAGCTCTCTGATAGCTCTATGACAAGGGCATCAATCCTGCTCGGCCGTGCCTGTTCTAGAAGCCCAAAATTGAATGTTTTCATCTGTTTCGGGATACTTTTTTTCTTTTGCGCTGTTCTTCAGTCCTGGATCGTACGTCGTGACCCGCGAAAAGGACGACAACCTAATCCATCAGATTTCTATTACCGAATCCCATGCCACCTTGGGCAAGACAACTTCGCTTCATGTAGAGGCTGGGCTCACAAACCGTGTGCGTGGGGCTTGGGACCAGGTCTTCGTCGCTCCAGTGCCCATAACTTTTGATCCGTAAGGAGTTACGCGACGCACAACATACCGATGGAAAGTTCTCCGAGAGCTCTATGACGGAGGCAGCGGTCCTGATTAGCTACGCCTATTTTCGGAGTACAAAATCGAACGTTTTCATTAGTTTCACAACACTTTTCTTCTTTTGTAATGTTTTCCAATCCCGGTTCGTACGTCGTGAGCCGCGAAAATGATGACAACCTAATCCATCACATTTCTATTACCGAATCCCACGGCACCTTGGGCAAGACAACTTCACTTCACGTAGAGGCTGGGCCAGCAAACCGAGGGCGTGGGGCTTGGGACCACGTCTCCGTCGCTCCGGTGCTAATAACTTTTGATCGGTAAGGAGTTATGCGGCGCACATCATACCGTTGGAAAACTCTCTGAGAGCTCTACGATGGGGACAGCGATCTTGATCAGCTACGCCTATTTTCGGAGTACAAAATCGAATGTTTTCATCAGTTTCACAATAATTTTCTTCTTTTGCGATATTTTCCAATACCAGTTCGTACGTCATGAGCCGCGAAAAGGATGACAACCTAATCCATCACATTTCTATTACCGAATCCTACAGCACCTTGGGCAAGACAACTTCCCTTCACGTAGAGGCTGGGCCAACAAACCGAGGGCGTGGGGCTTGGGACCAAGTCTCCGTCGCTCCGGTGCCAATAACTTTTGATGGGTAAGGAGTTACGCGGCGCACAGCATACCGTTGGAAAACTCTCTGAGAGCTCTACGACGGGGCCAACGATCCTGCTCAATTGCGCCTATTTTCAGAGCGCAAAATCGAGCGTTTTCATCAATTTGGGACATTTTCCTTCTTTTGCTCTGTTTTTTGGTCCCAGTTCGTACGTTGTGAGTCGCGATAAAGATGACAACCTAATCCATCACATTTCTATTACCAAATCCCACGGCACCTTGGGCAAGATAACTTCGCTTCATGTAGAGGCTGGGTCCCCAAACCGAGGGCGGGGAGCTTGGGACCAGGTCTCCGTCACTCTACTGCCTATAACTTTTGATCCGTAAGGAGTTACGTGGCGCACAGCATACCGTTGGAAGGTTCTTTGAGAGCTCTACGACTATGGCAGCAAGCCTGCTCGGCTACGCCTGTTCTCGGAACCCAAAATCAAACGTTTTAATTAGTTTTGGGACACTTTTCTTCTCTTGCGCTGTTTTTCGGTCTCAGATCGTACGTCGTGAGCCACGAAAAAGATGACAACCTAATCCATCACATTTCTATTACCGAATCCCACGCCACCTTGGGCAAGACAACTTCGCTACACATAGAGGCTGGGCCTGCAAACCGAGGGCGTGGGGCTTGGGACTACGTCTCCGTTGCTCCGGTACCCATAACTTTTAATCCGTAAAGAGTCACGCAGCGCACATCATACCGTTGGAAAGCTCTCCGAGATCTCTACGACAGGGGCATCAAGCCTACTCAACTGTGCCTATTCTCGGAGCCCAAAATCTAACATTTTCATCAGTTTTGGGACACTTTTCTTCTTTTGCGCTGTTTTTTCATCTTGGATCGTACGTCGTGAGCCGCGAAAAGGATGACAACCTAATCCATCACATTTCTATTACTGAATCCCACAGCACCTTGGGCAAGACAACTTCGCTTCACGTAGAGGCTGGGCCCGCAAACCGAGGGCGTGGGGCTTGGGACCAGGTCTCTGTCGCTTCGGTGCCCATAACTTTTGATCCGTATGGAGTTACACAGCGCATAGCATACCGTTAGAAACCTCTCCGAGAGTTCTACGACCAGGGCAGCGATCCTTCTCGGTGGTGCCTATTTTCGGAGTCCAAAATTGAACATTTTCATCAATTTCTGGATACTTTTCTTCTTTTGCGCTGTTTTTCTGTCTCGGTTCGTACGTCGTGAGCCGCGATAAGGGCAACAACCTAATCCATCACATATCTATTACTGAATCCCATGGCACTTTAGGCAAGACAACTTCGTTTCACTTAGAGGCTTGGCCCGCAAACCGAGGGTGTGGGTCTTGGGACCTAGTCTCCATCGCTTCAGTGCCCATAACTTTTGACCCGTAAGGAGTTACGTGGCGCACAGTATACCATTGGAAAGCTCTCTGAGAGCTCAACGACAGGGGCAGCAAACCTGTTTGGCAGCGCCTATTTTTGGAGCTCAAAATCAAATGTTTTCATCAGTTTCGGGACACTTTTCTACTTTAGCTCTGTTTTTCCATCCCGGATCATATATCGTGAGCAGCAAAAAGGACGACAACCTAATCCATCACATTTCTATTACCGAATCCCATGCCACCTTGGGCAAGATAACTTCATTTCATGTAGAGGCTGGGCCCGCAAACCGAGGGCATGGGGCTTGGGCTTGGGACCTGGTCTTCGTCGCTCCGGTGCCCATAACTTTTGATCCGTAAGGCGTTACGCGGAGCACAGCATACCGTTGGAAAGCTCACCGAGAGCTTTACGGCAAGGGCAGCAAGCCTGCTCAGCTGCGCCTATTCTCAGAGACCAAAATCTATTGTTTTCATCAGTTTCAGTATACTTTTCTTCTTTTGAGCTATTTTTTCATCCCGGATCGTACGTTGTGAGCCGCTAAAAGGACGACAACCAAATTCATCACATTTCTATTACCGAATCCTACGGCACCTTGGGCAAGACAACTTTGCTTCATGTAGAGGTTGGGCCATCAAACTGAGGGCGTGGGGCTTGGGACCAGGTCTTCGTCGCTCTGGTACCCATAACTTTTGATCCGTAAGGAATTACACGGCACACAGCATACCGTTGGAAAGCTCTTTGGGAGCTCTACGATAGGCGCAAAAAGCTTGCTCGGCTGCGCCTATTCTCGGAGCCCAAAATCAAACGTTTTCATCAGTTTATGGACACTTTTCTTCTCTTGCGCTGTTTTTCCTTCTCAGATCGTACGTCGTGAGCCACAAAAAGGACGACAACTTAATCCATCACATTTATATTACCGAATCCCATGCCACCTTGGGCAAGACAACTTCGCTTCACGTAGAGGCTAGGCCCGCAAACCGAGGGCGTGGGGCTTGGGACAAGGTCTCCATCGCTCCGGTGCCCATAACTTTTGATCCGTATGGAGTTACGGAACGTACTGCATACTGTTGGAAAGCTCTCCGAGAGCTCTACGACAGGGGCATCAAGCCTGCTCAGCTGCGCCTGTTCTTGGAGCCCAAAATATAATGTTTTCATCAATTTTCGGACACTTTTCTTCTTTTGCGCTGTTTTTTCGTCCCGGATCGTATGTCGTGAGCTACGAAAAGGACGACAATCTAATTTATCACATTTCTATTACCGAATCCCATGGCACCTTGGGCAAGAAAACTTTGATTCACGTAGAGGCTGGGCCCGCAAACCGAGGGCGTGGGGCTTGGGACCAGGTCATCGTTGCTCCGGTGCCCATAACTTTTGATCCGTAAGGAGTTACATGGTGTACAGCATATCGTTGGAAAGCTCTCCAAGAGCTCTACGAATTGTGCTTCAAAATTGCTTGGCTGCGTCTATTTTCAGATCCCAAAATTGAACATTTTCAAAAAATTCGGTACAATTTTCTAATTTTGTGATGTTTTTCCGTTCCGGATCGTATGTCGTGAGCCGCGAAAAGGACTACAACCTAATCCATCACATTTATATTACCGAATCCCACCGTAACTTGGGTGAGATAACTTCGGTTCACGTAGAGGCTGGGCCAGCAAACCGAGGGTGTGGGGCTTGGGACCAGGTCTCCGTCATTTCGGTGCCCATAATTTTTGATCCGTAAGGAGTTACACGACGTACATCATACCATTTAGAAAGCTCTCCGAGAGCTCTACGACGGGGGCAACAATCCTGTGCGGCTGCGCCAGTTTTCAGAGCCCAAAATCGATCATTTTCATCAATTTCAGGACACTTTTCTTCTTTTGCGCTATTTTTCTGTCCCGATTCGTATGTCGTGAGCCGCGATAAGGACGACAACCTAATTCATCACATTTTTATTACCGAATCCCATAGCACCTTAGGCAAAACAACTTCGCTTCACGTAGAGGCTGGGCCCTCAAATCGAGGGCGTAGGACTTGGGACCAGGTCTCCGTCGCTTCAGTGCCCATAACTTTTGATCCGTAAGGAGTTATGCAACACATAGCATACCGTTGGAAAGCTCTATGAGAGCTCTACGACAGCGGCAAAAAGACTGCTCGGCTGCACCTATTCTTGGAGCCCAAAAGTGAACATTTTCATAAGTTTCGGGACACTTTTGTTCTTTTGCATGTGTTTTTTCGTCCCGGATCGTACGTCGTAAGCCGCGAAAAGGACGACAACCTAATCTATCACATTTATATTACCGAATCCCACTATACCTTGGGTGAGATAACTTCAGTTCACGTAGAGGTTGGGCCCACAAACCGAGGGCGTAGGGCTTGAGACCAGGTCTCCGTCATTCCGGTGCCTATATATTTTGATCTGTAAGGAGTTACACGATTTACAGCATACCATTTGGAAAGCTCTCCGAGAGCTTTATGATGGGGCAGCAATCCGGCTCGGTTGCGGCTGTTTTCCGAGCCCAAAATCGAACGTTTTCATCAGTTTCAGGACACTTTTCTTCTTTTACGCTATTTTTTTATCCCGATTCGTATGTCGTGAGCCGCGATAAGGATGACAACCTAATCCATCACATTTCTATTACCGAATCCCACTGTACCTTAGGCAAAACAACTTCGCTTCACGTAGAGGCTGGGCCCGCAAACCAATGGCGTGGGGCTTGGGACCAAGTCTCCGTCGCTTCAATGCCCATACCTTTTGATCCGTAAAGAGTTACGCAGCGCACAGCATACCGTTGGAAAGCTCTATGAGAGCTCTACGACAGGGGCAGCAAGACTGCATGGCTGCGCCTGTTCTTAGAGCCCAAAAATAGAACATTTTCATAAGTTTCGGGACACTTTTGTTCTTTTGCATGAGTTTTTCTGTCCCGGATCGTACGTCATGAGCCGCGAAAAGGATGACAACCTAATCCATCACATTTCTATTACCGAATCCCACGGCACCTTGGGCAAGACAACTTCGCTTCACGTAGAGGCTGGGCCCACAAACTGAGGGCGTGGGGATTAGGACCAGGTCTCCGTCGCTCTTGTGCCCATAACTTTTGATCCGTAAAGAGGTACGAGGCGCATAACATACCTTTGGAAAGCTCTCTAATAGCTCTACGAAAAGAGTAGCAAGCCTGCTTGGCTACGCCTGATCTCAGAGGCCAAAATTGAACATTTTCATCAGTTTCGGGACACTTTTCTTCTCTTGCGCTGTTTTTCCGTCTCGGATCGTACGTTGTGAGCCGCGAAAAGGATGACAACCTAATCCACCACATTTCTATTACCGAATCCCACGCCACCTTGGGGAAGAAAACTTCGCTTCACATAGAGGCTAGGCCCCCAAACTGAGGGCGTGCGGCTTGGGACCAGGTCTCCGTCGCTCAGGTGGCCATAACTTTTTATCCGTAAGGAGTTACGCTGCGCACACTATACCGTTGGAAACCTCTCTGATAGCTCTACAACAAGGGCAGCAAGCCTACTCCACTGCGCCTATTCTAGAAGCCCAAAATTGAACGTTTTCATCAGTTTTGGGATACTTTTCTTTTTTTGTGCTGTTTTTCTGTCCCGGATCGTACGTCGCGAGCCGCGAAAAAGACCACAACCTAATCGATCACATTTCTATTACTGAATCCCATGCCACCTTAGGCAAAACAACTTCACTTCACGTAGAGGCTGGGCCTGCAAACCGAGTGCGTGGGGCTTGGGACCAGGTCTCCGTCGCTCCGGTGCCCATAACTTTTGATCCGTAAGGAATTACGCGACGCACAACATACCGATGAACAGCTCTCCGAGAGATCTACGACGGGGGCAATGATCCTGATCAGCTGCTGTGAGGCCCGACCTCGATTTATGTGCAATACCTCATTTTGTGTGCCCTAACCTAAGAATTGTGTTTCGTTTTGTGTGCCTTGCATTGAATTATATGCATTCATTTAGGATTGCATGCATTTATTTGAGAAATGTGCATTCGTCTCGTAGTTCGTGTCCTACCTCGTAGTACGTGCCCTAGACCTAGGAAAACGTGCCCTCACGCTAATCAAGAAAGCATCTTACACAAAGCACTAGATCAATGATTAATCCTACAAATTCCACTAACTAATATTAAATTTCTAATTCAACCCACTAGAAGAAAAAATCTCACAAAAAGCTAGACATTCTTTATTCTTTATTCTTTATTCTTTGCATATCCCAAACACACAATAAAATAAGACTTGAACAAGACAAAAAATTCAGATTCTAGCAATGCCTTGGCCGACCACTTGTTGAGCATTTGTGCTTGCTTGCATAATTCAAATTAATTCCTAGACATTCTATGACAATTTAATGACACAAAGCAATAAGAAAATGGCTCAAAAACCCTCCTCAAAGCTCCATATTTTCGACACAAGCTCCATGCCCATACTAGATGATTCAAAATGCTTCTTGAAGACACAAAAGTCTGAAATTTGTATGCCCAAGGCTGACACAAGCTCCTTTGCCCAACAAAGCTTTTATTTTCTTTCACTTTCTCTCATTTCTTCTCATTCCTCTCTCTCTCCCTCTCATTCTTCTCTCTTTCTCTCTCGGCCTTGGCTGAGTTTCTACACTCCATAGCTTATCTTCATCACTCCATGGTTCATCAAGGCATGCAAGAAGCTAGGGAGCTCGACTAAGCAAGCTAGGTTGCAAGAAACTCACGTGCAAGCTCATTGAACCTCCATTTCGGCTTAGGTGAGTTTCCTAGCTTCCATTTCTTTTCTTCTTGTTCTAACCACATGCACCTACTAAGAACTTGGTCACTAATCTAGGAAAAATAGAGAAAATCGAGTGGTGTCTCGGCTAATCAAGGAAAAGAGTCAATCTTGTGCAACCATCAAGAGTCTTGTGCATCTTCTTGTTGTTTTGCTAAGGTGAGGGCTAAAACTTCTTGAAAATCTTTCAAAAAACCACATGCATGCCCTTAAATGTCTATCTTTACTTCTGTACTTGAGATATATGTGTGTTCATGAGCTTTTATAAACATGCATGGCAATATATTTGGCTAAAATGTGATGTTGGATGAAATCGGGTATGTGACAGACTACTGTCTTGTTGGTGCGAGGTGATTTTTGATAGGTAAATGTTGTTGAAAATGCATGAAAATTGGTAGGTAACTAGTTTTTCCAATTCTGAAAACTTTTCACAGAAATAGACCAAAGCTAATTTTGACTCTAAGGTCCTCAAAATGGCTAATTATCAAAATGTGTCCAAATCTGGAAAGTCTGGAAAAATGAAGCATGTTTTGGCAGATTCACTGACCTTGTAGAATGAACCAGTTTTAACTTAGTAAATGACATCCAAAATGCATGAAATTTAGTGTGCTGCTATATTTTTCAGTTCTGGACATTTTTTTCAGAAATGGACCAAGGCTAAACCTGACCCTAAGGCCCTCAAAAACGACAAGCATTGAAATGTGTGCAAATCTGGACAGTTTTGTGTAGTCTCACTGTTTTGGCTATAACTCTTGAACCCAAACTCCAAATGATGCGAGGTTTGTTTTTGAATTTAGTTCACTTCTTAAGCTTTAATTTGACATCATATTCACTGGAATTGGAGATTTTTGGATTGTCTTAATGATTGTGAGAAAACAGTCCATTGCAGTGAGGGTTTCACTTAGTGAAATGCTTAGAAAAATTATTGTAGCTTCTCTTGTTGTATTAAATACTTGGGATTGTGGCATTTGGATGTTGTGTGGACTATTTTGAATGCTTGAGGGTGTTGGAATTAATCAATACATGGCTTGAGCTTAATTACGAGATGACTTGGGGTTTAATCGCACGGGTAAGCACGAATTGAAACCCTAGTAACTAGGTAAACTCGCTAAGTGTCGATCCTTTGGATATTGTGTTTGATTATGTGTTTAGTAGGCTTCCCGTAGTTTCCCTCATAGCCCTAAACATGATTTTGATGATTACATGATTTACAAGTAGGCCTTTCTTGCACCCGGTCCCACGTAGATGTCGTTGCATGTTGAATAATCTTATTATTTGATTACGTGAACTTCGAAATGAGTTATATGACTTGATTTACATGCGTTACATGGCTGCCTGTTTAATGTTCATATAAATCCATGTGCCTTTCAAGTGAAATTACTTGTCTTATCGTGCCTCGCTTGTTTACTTGTCAATGTACAATCTTCTGACTGCTCGGAGGCAACCTACTTTGTTGTCCTCCTAATGTGATATATTAAATTTCATAAATGTGCATTGCATACAAGGTTGCAACCTTTCATTCTTGTGTGGTAGCGTTCACGCACACCGGGCGGCATCGGGCTTGCCAGTGCAACCGTGACTACCATTGTCCAATTCCTTCTCTCGCTTGGGGGCTAGACTTCCTCAGAGAGTTAGGTCGTAGGATTTCGGAGTACATCCTGAGTACACCCATTTGGCGTGATAAGGGGATGATTTGAAGTCGGCCGCAACAACTGATACTGACATGAACTGAGAGCAAAAGCTCACCGTATCCTTTTTACTATGTGTATAAGTACTCTCGCTTGGTTCCTAGAGGACCTCGGGGAGAAAAGGCGGGTAATTGTGTTCCTTTACTTTTATATTATGTTATGTACTTACTTGTGACATATTCATGCTTGCAAAAAGGGTTTTCATAAGTTGAACTGGAAAATGAGTTTCAAAACTTATTTCTCGTTCCCCTCTCACTGAGTTCATAAGGACTTACCCTCTTTTATCATCTTAGGTGAAGAAGACCAAGAATAGGTACCCGAGGACGACGTGCCTAATGATGATTCCTTGGAATGATTGCTTGTCCTACGTGCCTTGCTTGATTATGGCCATTTGTGAACACTATGTTGCTTAAAGACTATTTCATTTCTTATGATATTTGCTGTTGTATTGTAAAAGACCCCCGTTGTAATTTGGGGTCTAATTTTGGCTTGTACTGATAATAACTAAATAGACACTACTATGGTCGTTTTGCTATCGTCATTGGCTAGTATCTATCATAGGATTTATGAAGTATCAGGTAAGGATTAAGTAAAATGAACCTATCCAATCTTAAGTAGGTACTCATTGTTAAGCTAAGATCAACAGGTACTTTTGTAACGATGATTAACGAACAAACGGGACATAGTATCATGCTAGGTTATTAATTAAACGAGACTTCGAGATAATTAGTAGGCGTTTCAATTGATGGTAAATAGTAATCTTAGTTGGAAATGAAATTTGAGGCGTTTAGAGAACTAGGTCAAACCAAAGAGCCCAATTACAGCCGTTATGCTGCCGGTTTTCCAGAAAATTGTGGAGTTTAGGCTAAAACGTTAAGTGTTAAACTTTCATGAACGATTAAGTACAAGATATGACTTGAATGTTTAGATCACACCCTAGTCTAACCTTTATAGGCCGGGTTGGGGCATGACACCTTATAGTTAGAATGGTATCAGAGCTTAGATTGCTTAAGCTGGGTTTAACTCTCAAACCATGGGTAGAGCCCTAAGGTAATTAGGATGACTTGTCTATATGTTATTGTGTGATAATGTTAATTGTGCCTTCTATGTTCTATGTGTTTAAGTGATTAACATGTCTTAATTGTTTCTGGAATTGTGTATCTATATTATGTTGCATATCTTATGCATTAAATTCTTGTTTGTCGTATTTCAATGAATTGTGCATCGTAATCTGTGCCTATAGATGGCTGGCCCTAGTACCCGCACTACTAATAGGAGCGGTGAACACCAAGAGACCGGAGATGCTTATCAAACTAATCCTGGCATAGCTATGTTTAATATGATGGCGAATGCCATGAATCGCGTGTCACGAGTGATGGAACATCAAGATGCACGGGAAGCAAACAACAACAACAACAACAGGAATGATGGTAACCATGGGAGACATAGCAGAATGAGGGAGTTCCTTGACTTTTGCCCGTCCAAATTCCACGGGGAAGTTGATGATGAGAAAGCAGAGGCTTGGTTGTCTGAGATCGAGAGGATTTTCAGGCCACTTGATTATACTGATGAAGAAAAGGTGGAGTTTGCTGTGTTTCTGTTGCACGGGGATGCTGAGCATTGGTGTCACACTGTGGAGGCACTGTGGGAAACTGATCATACTACTTGCTTGTGGGGTAATTTCGTTAAGGCATTCAAGGAGAAATATGTACCTGCAGTTTCCAGGCAGAGGTGGATTGAGGAATTTATGCGCTTCAACCAAGGTAACATGACGATGGCCCAGTACAAGGCTCGCTTTGACCGACTGTCCCGTTATGCTCAATATATGGTCAGTACTCCGGAGGCAAAGATGTGGAAATTTACGACTGGATTGAGGCCAGAGATTCAGGACCAGTTGGCTTCGCATGACTTCGATACCCATTCTGCTCTCTTTGTTGCTGCTTCCCGAGTTGAGAAGAGAAAACTTGATAGAGCCGGTTCGAGTCACCCGAACAAGAAACCATACCAGCCTTCAAGTCAACAGAGGAAATTCCAGAGCCAGAGTCGTAGTCAAGGCCAGAGCCAGAACAGACCAGTGAATAACCGTGGCCCGACTAAAGCGCCATCAGCCTCTTCCACCCGCGGATCCACAGGTAGTTCACTTGCTACTCAATCTATCAACTGTTCTTACTGTGACAAGAAGGGGCATACCGAGGCCCAGTGCTGGAAGAAGTCAGGACAATGTGTGCGGTGTGGCAGTGATCAGCATCAGATCAAGGATTGCCCTAAATGGCAAGCAGGACAAAATCAGGTTAAACCAGCTGGTAGAGGCAAGACTCCAGTTCCTAGAGTTCAGGCTCGAGCTTATGCAATTGAGTGCGAGGAGCTTCCAGAGGAGACCGCTGTTGTTGAAGGTACATTCTTCATACTGAATCAACCTGTTAGGGTGCTAATTGATCCGGGTGCTACTCATTCATTTATTACTCCCTTATGTGTGCAACATGTGAAACTATGAGTTGTATGTTTGCCTTACGAAGTAGAAGTTGGTACTCCGATGGGTTCTAAACTTGTTACTAGCTCAGCTTGTAAAGCATGTAAAATCCAAATTAAGGATAGGTAATTCTCAACCAATCTTATTGTATTACCTTTCGAGACTATGAGGTCATTTTAGGGATGGACTGGTTGGCAAAGCATCAGGCCCAACTAGATTTTCGGACGAAGATTGTAACGTTCCAGGTACCTGGTCAACCAATACTGGAGGTAATGGGTCGAAGAGACTTCACCGGGAGTTCCATCATTTCATCTACGAAAGCAGTGAAGTCCTTGAGAAAAGGGTGTAGTGGATACTTAGCTTACCTCATCAACAAGCCGTCAGACAAAGCTAAGTTGGAAGAGATGCCAGTGATCAAAGATTATGCGGATGTGTTTCTAAAAGAATTGCCCGGTTTACCCCCAAATCGGGAGATCGAGTTCATTATAGAGTTATTGCCTGGCACCCAGTCGATATCTAAAGCTCCCTATCGTATGGCACCAGCCGAGCTACAAGAATTAAAGGACCAATTGCAAGGATTGTTGAAGAAGGGGTTTGTTCAACCAAGTTCTTCTCCGTGGGGTGCGCCAGTCCTATTTGTAAAGAAGAAAGACGGAACGTTGAGGCTATGCATCGATTACCGAGGATTGAACCAAGTGACCGTCAAGAATAAATACCCACTTCCACTGATCGACGAGTTATTTGATCAACTTCAAGGAGCCAAAGTGTATTCAAAACTCGACTTGAGGCAAGGGTACTATCAGTTACAGATCAAAAAGGAGGATGTGCCTAAAACGGTTTTCAGGACAAGATATGGGCATTATGAATATGTGGTGATGCCATTTGGACTAACTAATGCCCTTGCAGCTTTTATGGACTTGATGCACAAGGTGTTTCAACCCTACTTGGACCAATTTGCGGTGATCTTCATTGATGATATTTTGGTATACTCGAAATCCGAGGCAGAGCATGAACAACATCTGCGGTTGGTACTGCAGAAACTTCGAGAGCATCAATTGTATGCTAAGTTTAGCAAGTACGAATTTTGGTTGCAGCAGATTGCATTTTTGGGGCATATCATATCCCAAGAGGGAATAGCAGTGGATCCAGCAAAGATAGAAGTGGTAATGTCTTGGAAGAAGCCGGAAAACGTTACGGAGGTTCGGAGTTTTCTTGGTCTAGCCGGCTATTATCGGAGGTTCGTGAAGGATTTCTCTAAGATTGCAGGACCGCTTACAAAGCTCACTCAGAAGAAAACAAAGTTCATGTGGGATGACAAGTGTGAGAACAGCTTCCAAGAATTGAAGAAAAGATTGACTACTGCACCTGTTCTTGCATTGCCTGAAGGGAGTCAGGGTTTTGTAATCTATAGCGATGCTTCGAAGGAAGGATTGGGTTGTGTGTTGATGCAAAATGGTAGAATGATTGCGTATGCCTCTAGGAAACCGAAGCCGTATGAATTGAACTACCCGACGCATGATTTGGAGTTAGCGGCTATTGTGTTTGCACTCAAGAAATGGAGGCACTATCTGTGGGGTAACAAGTTCGAGGTGTTTACTAATCACAAGAGCTTGAAATACTTGTTCTCACAAAAAGAGTTGAATATGAGGCAAAGGCGGTGGATGGAGCTTTTGGATGATTATAACCGCACAATCAACTATGTGCCCGGTAAAGCGAATGTAGTTGCAGATGCCTTCAGTAGGAAAGCGAGCATGGCAAAACTGGAAGTCAAGGTGCAGGAGTTGTTGGAGGAAGCATTTTTGTGGAAACCACAATTGACTCGAAAAGGGTTACTATTTGCCACTACACAGGTTCAATTGTCACGCCCCAACCCGGCCTATAAAGGTTAGACTAGGGTGTGATCTAAACATTCAAGTCATATCTCGTACTTAACTGTTCATGAAAGTTTAACGCTTAATGTTTTAGCCTAAACTCCAAAATTTTCCGGAAAACCGGCAGCATAACGACTGTAATTGGGCTCTTTGGTTTGACCTAATTTTCTAAACGCCTCGAATTTCCAATCTCAATTTCATTTCCAACTAAGATTACTATTTACCATCAATTGAAATGCCTATTGGTTATCTCGAAGTCTCGTTTGATTAATAACCTAGTATGATACTATGTCTCGTCTGTTTATTAATCCTCGTTACAAAAGTACCTGTTGATCTTAGCTTGATAGTAAGTACCTGCTTAGATTGGATAGGTTCATTGACTTAGTCCTTATCTGATACTTCATGACCCTACGATAGATACTAGTCAATGACAATAGCAAAAGACCATAGTAGTGTCTGTCTAGTTAATATCAGTACAAACCAAAATTAGACCCCAAATTACAACGGGGGTCTTTTATATCACAAACATTAAGCAACATGAAAAGAAATAGTCTTCAAGTAGTATAGTGTTCACAAATAGCCATAATCACGCAAAGCACATAGGATATGCAATCACTCCAAGGAATCATCGTTAGGCACATCGTCCTCAGGTACCTGTTCTTGATCTTCTTCACCTGAGATGATAAAAGAGGGTGAGTCCTTATGAACTCAGCGAGGGGGAATGAGAAATGGGTTTTGAAACTCATTTTCCGGTTCAACTTATGAAAATCCTTTTGTAAGCATGAATGTACGCAATTAAGTACATAACAATAATATAAAATAAAGGAACACAATTACCAGTCTTTCCTCCCCGAGGTCCTCTAGGAACCAAGCGAGAGTACTTATACATATAGTAAAAGGATATGGTGAGCTTTTGCCCTCAGTTGTTGCGACCGACTTCAAATCATCCCCTTAACACGCCAAGTGGGTGTACTCCGGATGTACCCCAAAATCCTACGACCCAACTCTCTTAGGAAGTCTAGCCCCCAAGCGAGAGAGGGAATTGGACAATGGTAGTCACGGTTGTACCGGCAAGCCCGATGCCGCCCGGTGTGCGTGAACGCTACCATGCCAGAATGAAAGGTTGCAACCTTGTATGTAATGCACATTTATAACATTTAATATATCACATTAGGAGGACAACAAAGTAGGTTGCCTCCGGACAGTCATAAGATTGCACATTGACAAGTAAACAAGCGAGGCACGAATAGGCAAGTAATTTCACTTGAAAGGCATATGGAGTTATATGAACATTAAATGGACAGCCATGTACGCATGTAAATTAAGTCATATAACTCAATTCAAAGTCCACGTAATCAAATAATAAGACTATTCAACATGCAACAACATTTACGTGGGTTTAGATGCAAGAAAAGCCTATTTGTCAACATGCAATGATCAAAATCACATTTAGGGCCATAAGGGAAACTACGGGCAGCCTACTCAACATATAATTATACACAATATCCAAAGGATCAACACTTAGCAAGTTTACCTAGTCACTAGGGTTTCCATTTCGTGCTTACCCGTGCGACTAAGCCCCAAGTCAACTCAAAATCAATCTCAAGCCATGCATCAATTAATTCAAACATACCCAAGTATTCAAACAGTCCACACAACATCCCAATGCCACAATCCCAAGCATTTAATACCACAAGAGAAGTTACAACAATTTTCTAAGCATATAACCAAGTGAAACCCTCACTGCAATAGGCTGTTTTCTCACAATCATTAAGACAAGAAAAAAATCTCCAATTCCAGTGAATAAGATTTCAAATTAAATCTTAAGAAGTGAACTAAAATCAGGAACAAACCTTGCATCATTTGGAGTTCGGGTCCAATAGTTATAGCCAAAACAGTGGGATTGCACAAAACTGTCCAGATTTGCACACACTTCAATACTTGTCGTTTTTTAGGTCCATAGGGTCAGATCTAGCCTTGGTCCATTTCTGACAAAAACGCCCAGAACTGAAAATCCTAGCAGTACACCAAATTTCATGCATTTTGGACATCATTTACTAAGTCAAAACTGGTTCGTTCTACAAGGTCAGTGTATCTGCCAAAACCTGCTTCATTTTTCCAGATTTCCAGATTTGGACACATTTTAATGATTTGCCATTTTGAGGACCGTAGAGTCAAAATTAGCTTTGGCATATTTCTTTGTAAAATGTTCAAAACTGGCAAAAATAGTTACCTACTAATTTTCATGCATTTTAAACATCATTTGCCTAGCCAAACGAACCTCGTAACAACAAGACAGAGAGCTGTCACCAAACCCGATTTCATCTATCATCATCTGCAAGCCAAAATCTTGCCATGCATGGTTGTAAAAGCTTATGAACACACATATAACTCAAGTACAGAAGCAAAGACATACATTTAAGAGCATGCATGTGGATTTTTTGAAGGATTTTCAAAAGGTTTTAGCCCTCACCTTAGCAAATCAACAAGAAGATGCACAAAACTTGATAAAGCACAAATTTCTTCTTCTTCCTTGCTTAGCCAAGACACCACCCGATTTCTCTCTATTTTTCCTAGCTTAGTGACCAAGTTCTTAGTAGATGCATGTGGTTAGAACAAGAAGAAAAGAAATGGAAGCTAGCAAACTCACCAAGGCCGAAATGGTGACTCAAGGAGCATGCATGTGTGATTCTTGCATCCTAGCTAGCTTGGTCGAGTTCCTTTGCTTGTGGCTTGTCTTGATTAACTATGGTATGATGAAGATGAGCTATGGGGTGTATGAACTCAGCCAAAACCGAGATTGGGAGAGAAGAATGAGAGGGAGAGAGAGAAATGTGAGGAGAGTGAGAGAAATGAGAGAAAATAGAAGCTTTTGCTATTGTTGATGCAAATGTTGGCCTTGGGCATGCAAAAATCAGATTTGTGTCTCCAAGAAGCTTGAATTTTGAAGTGTTTAGCATGGGCAAGGGAGCATTGTCTAGAATGGTGGAGTTTTGAGGAGGTTTTGAGCAATTTTTTTATGCATTTGTGTCATAGAATTGTCATAAGTTGTCTTGAATTAATTTGAGTTAAACAAGCAAGCACAAAAGCTCATGTGGTGGTCGGCCAAGGCAATAAAAAATCTGAGTTTTTGTCATCTTTTGAGCATTATTTAATTGTGTGTTGAAAGTGCAAAAAGAATAAGGAATAAAGAATAAGGAATGTCTAGCTTTTTGTGAGATTTTGTCTTCTAGTGGGTTGAATTAGTAATTTAATAATAGTTAGTGGAATTTGTAAGATTAATTAATGACCTAGTGCTTCGTGTAAGATGCTTTTTTGATTAGCGTGAGGGCATGCTTTCCTAGGTCTAGGGCACGCACTACGAGGTAGGGCACGAACTACGAGACAAATGCACGTTTTCCAAGTAAATGCATGCAACCCTAAATGAATGCACGTAATTCAATGCATGGCACACAAAACGAACACAATTCTTAAACCTAGGTCAAAGCACACAAATTGAGGTCTCGCACGTAATTCAAGGTCAGGACACGTATATCTAGGTATGCAATACATCGAGTATTAAGGCACACAATTCTAAGTCAAGGCACGTATGACGAAGCTTGCACGAAAATCAAGACAGGGCATACAATCCAAGATCAGTCATATAATTCTAGGTCTAAGGCACGTAAATCGAGGTAACACACGTTATTCGGGGTCGGGCCTCACATCAATCGACCTTGTTGTCTGAATTACGAGAGGCTCAATAGAAGGACCAACAGTTTCAGAAGATTAAATAAAGCAACACAGATTTCAAGTTTCATAATGATGATATTTAGAGGTTTAGGAATCGGATTTGTGTTCCTAATGAGCCAAAGTTGAAAAAGAAGATTCTTGAAGAAGCCCATAATTCAAGATACACTATTCACCCCAATGGAACAAAGATGTACTGGGATTTGAAGCAACACTATTGGTGGAATAACATGAAGAGAGAGATTGCAGAGTTTGTGGCACGGTGTTTGACTTGCCAGAGAGTCAAAGCGGAACATCAACGACCCACAGGTTTACTTCAGCCGTTGGAGATTCCTCAATGGAAATAGGAACATATAACTATGGACTTTGTCATGAACCTGCCTAGGTCACAAAAGGCTCATGACGTCGTTTGGGTCATAGTGGATAGATTGACTAAGTCAGCGCACTTCTTACCGATGAACAAGGAGGATAATCCTGAGAAGTTGGGAGATATGTATGTGGCGGAGATTGTAAGATTGCACGCGATGCCTGTGAGTATTGTATCGGATAGGGATCCTCGTTTTACTTCCCAATTTTGGAAGAGATTGCAAGAAGCTTTGGGAATGAAGTTGAGTTTCAGCACGGCTTATCACCCTCAGACTGATGGACAATCTGAGAGAACTATTTAGATTCTGGAGGATATGCTGAGGGCGTGTGTTTTAGACTTCGGGAAAGGTTGGGAGAAATATCTGTCTCTAGCAGAGTTCGCTTATAATAATAGTTATCAGGCCACTATCGAGATGGCCCCATTTGAGGCATTGTATGGACGTAAGTGTCGATCCCCAATTTACTGGGATGAAGCAGGTGAGACGAAGACTTTTGACCCGACCCTTCTACTTGAACGTATGAAGACTGTTGATAATATCCACCTCATCCGAAAACGGATGCTTACCACCTAGAGCAGGCAGAAAAGTTATGCAGACCGACGGAGATGGAGCCTAGAGTTTGAGGTCGGCGACAAGGTGTTCTTAAAGATATCACCTTGGAGGGGACTGATTAAACACGGCAAGGGTGAAAAATTGAGCCCAAGGTTTGTAGGACCATTCGAGATAATTGAGAAGGTTGGCAAATTGGCGTATCGCCTGGCACTACCCCAAAACCTCTCCAATATTCACAACGTCTTTCACGTTTCAATGCTACGGAAGTATCATCCTGATCCATCGCATATCTTGAAGCCAGAGCCGTTGTAGCATCGGGAGAACTTGTCTTATGAAGAGAAGCCCATTCGAATCCTAGACCAGCAAGATCGGGAGTTGCGCAACAAAACTATACCGATAGTGAAAGTGTTGTGGGATCATCATGGAGTTGAAAAAGCAACGTGGGAAAGGCGAGACCAGATGGAGCAGCAATATCCAGCTTTATTTCAAAGGTAATATTGAATTTCAGGACGAAATTCTTTTAAGGAGGGGAGGATGAGAGGCCTGACCTCGATTTACGTGCAATACCTCATTTCGTGTGCCCTAACCTAGATTTGCGTGCCTTGACCAAGGTTTAAGAATTGTGTTTCGTTTTTTGTGCCTTGCATTGAATTACGTGCATTCATTTAGGATTGCGTGCATTTATTTGAGAAATGTGCATTCGTCTCGTAGTTCGTGCCCTACCTCGTAGTGCGTGCCCTAGACCTAGGAAAGCGTGCCCTCACGCTAATCAAGAAAGCATCTTACATGAAGCACTAGATCAATGATTAATCCTACAAATTCCACTAACTAATATTAAATTGTTAATTCAACCCACTAGAAGACAAAATCTCACAAAAAGCTAGATATTCTTTATTCTTTATTCTTTTTTCTTTTTTCTTTGCATATCCCAAACACACAATAAAATAAGCCTTGAACAAGAAAAAAAATTCAGATTCTAGCAATGCCTTGGCCGACCACTTGTTGAGCATTTGTGCTTGCTTGCATAATTCAAATTAATTCCTAGACATTCTATGACAATTTAATCACACAAAGCAATAAAAAAATGGCTCAAAAAACCCTCCTCAAAGCTCCATATTTTCAACACAAACTCCATGCCCATACTAGATGATTCAAAATGCTTCTTGAAGACACAAAAGTCTGAAATTTGTATGCCCAAGGCCGACGCAAGCTCCTTTGCCCAACAAAGCTTTTATTTTCTTTCACTTTCTCTCATTTCCTCTCATTCCTCTCTCTCTCCCTCTCATTCTTCTCTCTCTCTCTCTCGGCCTTGGCTGAGTTTCTACACTCCATAGCTTATCTTCATCACTCCATGGTTCATCAAGGCATGCAAGAAGCTAGGGAGCTCGACTAAGCAAGCTAGGTTGCAAGAAACTCACATGCAAGCTCATTGAACCTCCATTTCGCCTTAGGTGAGTTTGCTAGCTTCCATTTCTTTTCTTCTTGTTCTAACCACATGCCCCTACTAAGAACTTGGTCACTAAGCTAGGAAAAATAGAGAAAATCTAGTGGTGTCTCCGGTAAGCAAGGAAAAAAGTCAATCTTGTGCAACCATCAAGAGTCTTGTGCATCTTCTTGTTGTTTTGCTAAGGTGAAGGCTAAAACTTCTTGAAAATCTTTCAAAAAACCACATGCATGCCCTTAAATGTCTATCTTTACTTCTGTACTTGAGATATATGTGTTCATGAGCTTTTATAAACATGCATGGCAATATATTTGGCTAAAATGTGATGTTGGATGAAATCGGGTATGTGACAGCCTTCTGCCTTGTTGGTGCGAGGTGCTTTTGGATAGGTAAATGATGTTGCAAATGCGTGAAAATTGGTAGTTAACTAGTGTTGCCAGTTCTGCACACTTTTCGCAGAAATAGACCAAAGCTAATTTTGACTCTAAGGTCCTCAAAATGACTAATTATCAAAATGTGTCCAAATCAAGAAAGTCTGGAAAAATGAAGCAGGTTTTGGCAGATTCACTGACCTTGTAGAAAGAACCAGTTTTAACTTAGTAAATGACATCCAAAATGTATGAAATTTGGTGTGCTGCTATATTTTTCAGTTCTGGACATTTTTTTCAGAAATGGACCAAGGCTAAATCTGACACTAAGGCCCTCAAAAACGACAAGCATTGAAATGTGTGCAAATCTGGATAGTTTTGTGTAGTCTCACTGTTTTGGCTATAACTCTTGAACCCGAACTCCAAATGATGCGAGGTTTGTTTCTGAATTTAGTTCACTTCTTAAGATTTAATTTGACATCTTATTCACTAGAATTGGAGATTTTTGGCTTGTCTTAATGATTGTGAGAAAACAGTCCATTGCAGTGAGGGTTTCACTTAGTGAAATGCTTAGAAAAATTATTGTAGCTTCTCTTGTTGTATTAAATGCTTGGGATTGTGGCATTTGGATGTTGTGTGGACTGTTTTGAATGCTTGAGGGTGTTGGAATTAATCAATGCATGGCTTGAGCTTAATTACGAGATGACTTGGGGTTTAATCGCACGGGTAAGCACAAATTGAAACCCTAGTAACTAGGTAAACTCGCTAAGTGTTGATCCTTTGGAAATTGTGTTTGATTATGTGTTTAGTAGGCTGCCCGTAGTTGCCCTCATAGCCCTAAACATGATTTCGATGATTACATGATTTACAAGTAGGCCTTTCTTGCACCCGGTCCCACGTAGATGTCGTTGCATGTTGAATAATCTTATTATTTGATTACGTGAACTTCGAAATGAGTTATATGACTTGATTTACATGCGTTACATGGCTGCCCGTTTAATGTTCATATAACTCCATGTGCCTTTCAAGTGAACTTACTTGTCTTATCGTGTCTCGCTTGTTTTACTTGTCAATGTGCAATCTTATGACTGCTCGGAGGCAACCTACTTTGTTGTCCTCCTAATGTGATATATTAAATGTTATAAATGTGCATTGCATATAAGGTTGCAACCTTTCATTCTAGCGTGGTAGCATTCATGCACACCGGGCGGCATCGGGCTTGCCAGTGCAACCGTGACTACCGTTGTCCAATTCCCTCTCTCGCTTAGGGGCTAGACTTCCTCGGAGAGTTGGGTTGTAGGATTTCGGGGTACATCCGGAGTACACCCATTTGGCGTGATAAGGGGATGATTTGAAGTCGGCCGCAACAACTGATACTGACATGAACTGAGAGGCAAAAGCTCACTGTATCCTTTTCACTATGTGTATAAGTACTCTTGCTTGGTTCCTAGAGGAGCTCAGGGAGGAAAGGCGGGTAATTGTGTTCCTTTACTTTTATATTATGTTATGTACTTACTTGTGACATATTCATGCTTACAAAAAGGGTTTTCATAAGTTGAACCGGAAAATGAGTTTCAAAACTTATTTCTCGTTCCCCCCTCGCTGAGTTCATAAGGACTCACCCTCTTTTATCATCTCAGGTGAAGAAGACCAAGAACAGGTACCCGAGGACGACGTGCCTAATGATGATTCCTTGGAATGATTGCTTGTCCTACGTGCCTTGCTTGATTATGGCCATTTGTGAACACTATGTTGCTTGAAGACTATTTCATTTCTTATGATGTTTGTTGTTGTATTGTAAAAGACCCCCGTTATAATTTGGGGTCTAATTTTGGCTTGTACTGATAATAACTAAATAGACACTAATATGGTCGTTTTACTATCGTCATTAGCTAGTATCTATCATAGGATTTATGAAGTATTAGGTAAGGATTAAGTAAAATGAACCTATCCAATCTTAAGCAGGTACTCATTGTTAAGCTAAGATCAACAAGTACTTTTGTAACGAGGATTAACGAGCAAACGGGACATAGTATCATACTAGGTTATTAATCAAACGAGACTTCGAGATAACTAGTAGGCGTTTCGATTGATGATAAATAGTAATCTTAGTTGGAAATGAAATTTGAGGCATTTAGAGAACTAGGTCAAACCAAAGAGTCGAATTACGGCCGTTATGCTGCTAGTTTTTCGAAAAATTGTGGAGTTTAGGCCAAAACGTTAAGTGTTAAACTTTCATGAACGATTAAGTACAAGATATGACTTGAATGTTTAGATCACACCCTAGTCTAACCTTTATAGGCCGGAATGGGGCGTGACAGCTGCGTCTATTTTCGGAGTCCAACATCAAACGTTTTCATCAGTTTCGGGACACTTTTCTTCTTTTGCGATGTTTTTCTATCTCGGTTCGTACGTCGTGAGCCTTAATAAGGACGACAACCTAATCCATCACATTTCTATTACCAAATCCCACGGCACATTAGGCAAAACAACTTCGCTTCACGTAGAGGCTGGGCCCGCAAACCGATGGCGTGGGGCTTGGGACTAGGTATCCGTCACTCTAGTGCCCATAACTTTTGATCCGTAAGGAGTTACGCAGTGCACAGTATACCGTTGGAAAGCTCTATGAGAGCTCTACGACAAGGGCAGCAAGGCTACTCGGCTGCGACTGTTCTAGAAGCCCAAAATTGAAAATTTTCATCTTTTGCATGGGTTTTTCCGCCCCGGATGGTACGTCGTGAGCCGCAAAAAGAATGACAACCTAATCCAACACATTTCTATTACCGAATCCCACGGCACCTTGGTCAAGACAACTTCGCTTCACGTAGAGGTTGGGCCCGCAAATCGAGGGCATGGGGATTGGGACCAGGTCTCCGTCGCTCTTGTGCCCATAACTTTTGATCCGTAAGGTGGTACGCGACGCACAGTATACCTTTGGAAAGCTCTCTGATAGCTCTACGACAAGGGCAGCAAGCCTGCTCGGCTGCGCCAATTTTTGGAGCCCAAAATTGAACATTTTCATCAGTTTCGAGACATTTTTCTTCTCTTGCGCTGTTTTTCCGTATCGAATCGTACGTCGTGAGCCGCGAAAAGGATGACAACCTAATCCATCACATTTCTATTATCGAATCTCACGCCGCCTTGGGCTAGACAACTTCGCTTCACGCAGAGGCTGGGCCCGTAAACCGAGGGCGTGGGGCCCGGGACCAAGTCTCTATCGCTCCGGTGCCCATAACTTTTGATTTGTAAGGAGTTACGCGGCGCACAGCATACCGTTGGAAAGCTCTCTAATAGCTCTACGACAAGGGCTCCAAGCCTGCTCGGATGCGCCTGTTCTAGAAGCCCAAAATCGAATGTTTTCATCTATTTCGGGACACTTTTCTTCTTTTACGCTGTTTTTCCATCCCGGATCGTACGTCGCGACCCGCGAAAAGGACGACAACCTAATCCATCACATTTCTATTACTGAATCCCACGCCACCTTGGGCAAGACAACTTCGCTTCACGTAGAGGCTGGGCCCACAAATTGAGTGCGTGGGGCTTGGGACCAAGTCTCCGTCGCTCCGGTGCCCATAACATTTGATCCGTAAAGAGTTACGCGACGCACAGCATACCGATAGAAAGCTCTCCGAGAGCTCTACGACGGGGGTAGCGACCCTAATCAGCTGCGCCTATTTTTGGAGTCCAAAATCTAATATTTTCATCAGTTTCGCGACATTTTTCTTCATTTGCGATGTTTTTCCATCCCGGATCGTATGTCGTGAGCCGTAATAAGGACGACAACCTAATCCATCACATTTCTATTACCGAATCCCACGGCACCTTGGCAAGACAACTTCTCTTCACTTAGAGGTTGGACACGCAAATCGAGGGCGTGGGGCTTGGGACAAGGTCTCTGTTGCTCCAGTGCCCATAACTTTTGATCCATAAGGAGTTACGAGACGCATTGCATACCGTTGGAAAGCTCTCCGAGAGCTCTACGATAGAGGCAGCAAGCCTGATCGGCTGCGCCTGTTCTCGGAGCCCAAAATAGAACATTTTCCTCAGTTTCATGACATTTTTCTTCTATTGCGCTATTTTTTCATCCCGAATCGTACGTCATGAGCCGCGAAAAGGAAGACAACCTAATCCATCAGATTTCTATTACTGAATCCCACGGCACCTTGGGCAAGAAAACTTCGATTCACGTATAGGCTGGGCCCGCAAACCGAGGGCGTGGGGCTTGGGACTAGGTCTCCATCGCTCCGGTGCCAATAACTTTTGATCCGTAAGGAGTTACGCGGTGCAAAGCATACTGTTGGAAGGCTCTCAGAGAGCTCTACGACGAGGGTAGCAAGATTGCTCGGCTGCGCCTATTTTCGGAGCCCAAAATTGAACATTTTCAATAGTTTCGGTACACTTTTTTAATTTTGTGCTGTTTTTCCGTTCCGGATCGTACGTCATGAGCCGCGAAAAGGACAACAACCTAATACATCACATTTCTATTACCGAATCCCACCGTACCTTGGGCGAGACAACTTCGGTTCACGTAGAGGCTAGGCCCGCAAACCGAGGGCGTGGGGCCTAGGACAAGGTCTCTATCATTCCGGTACCCATAACTTTTGATCCGTAAGGAGTTACGTAGCACACTACATACCGTTGGAAAGCTCTCCAAGAGCTCTACGACAAGGGAAGCAAGCCTACTCGACTGCGCCTGTTCTCGGAGGCCGAAATCAAACGTTTTTATCAGTTTTAGGACATTTTTTCTTCTTTTGCGCTGTTTTTTCGTCTTGGATTGTACATAGTGAGCCGCGAAAATGATAACAACCTAATCCATCACATTTCTATTACCGAATCCCACGCCACCTTGGGCAAGACAACTTCACTTCACATAGAGGCTGGGCCAGAAAACCGAGGGCGTGGGGCTTAGGACTTGGTCTCCGTCGCACCAGTGCCTATAACCTTTGATCCGTAAGGAGTTATGCGGCGCACAGCATACCGTTGGAAAGCTCACCGAGAGCTCTACGACAAGGGCAGAAAGCCTGCTCGGCTGCGCCTATTCTCAGAGCCCAAAATTGAACGTTTTCATCAGTTTTGGGACACTTTTCTTCTCTTGCGTTGTTTTTTCATGTCGGATCGTACGTCGTGAGCCGCGGAAAGGACGACAACCTAATCCATCACATTTCTATTACCGTATCGTACGCCACCTTGGGCAAGACAACTTCGCTTCACGTAGAGGCTGGTCCCACAAACCGAGGGCGTGGGGCTTGGGACAAGGTCTCTGTTGCTCCGATGCCCATAACTTTTGATCCGTAAGGAGTTATGAGGCGCACTGCATACCGTTGGAAAGCTCTCCAAGAGTACTATGACAGGGGCAGCAAGCCTGCACGGCTACGCCTGCTCTCATAGCCCAAAATAGAACATTTTCCTCAGTTTCGGGACACTTTTCTTCTTTTGCGCTGTTTTTCCATCCCGGATAGTACGTCGTGAGAAGGGAAAAGGACGACAACCTAATCCATCACATTTCTATTACCGAATCCCACGGCCCCTTGGGAAAGAAAACTTCGCATCAGTTTGAGGCTGGACCCGTAAACCGAGGGCGTGGGGCTTGGGACCAAGTCTCTGTCTCTTCGGTGCCCATAACTTTTGATTCGTAAGGAGTTACGCGGCGCACAGCATACCGTTGGAAAGCTTTCCAAGAGCTCTACGATTGAGGTAGCCAGCCTGCTCTGCTGCGCATATTTTTGGAGGCCAAAATTAAAAATTTTCATTAGTTTTAGGACACTTTTCTTCTTTTGCGCTGTTTTTTCGTCCCGGATGGTACGTCGTGAGCCTTAAAAAGCTAGACAACCTAATCCATCTCATTTCTATTACCAAATCCCATCGCACCTTGGGCAATACAACTTCGCTTCACGTAGAGGCTAGGCCTGCAAACCGAGGGCATGGGGCTTGGGACTAGGTCTCAGTCGCTCCAGTGCCCATAACTTTTGATCCGTATGGAGTTACGCGGCGCCCAGCATACCGTTGGAAAGCTCTCTGAGAGCTCTACGATGGAAACAGCAAGCCTGCTCGACTGAACCTATTTTCAGAGCCTAAAATTGAACGTTTTCATCAGTTTTGGGATACTTTTCTTCTTTTGCACAGTTTTTCCGTCCCGAATAGTACGTCATGAGCTGCGAAAAGGATGACAACCTAATCCATCACATTTCTATTACTGAATCCCACGGCTCGTTGGGCAAGGCAACTTTGCTTCACTTAGAGGCTGGGCCCGCAAATCGAGGGCATGGGGATTGGGACCAGGTCTCCGTCGATCCAGTGCCCATAACTTTTAATCTGTAACGAGTTACGACGCGCGCATCATACCGTTGGAAAGCTCTCTGAGAGCTCTACAACGGGGGTAGCAAGCATACTCAGCTGTACCTATTTTTGGAGCCCAAAATCGAACGTTTTCATTAGTTTTGGGACACTTTTCTTCTTTGGCATTGTTTTTCCGTCCCGGGTCGTACGTCGTGAGCCGCGAAAAGGACGACAACCTAATCTATCACATTTTTATTACTGAATCCCAAGGCACCTTGGGCAAGACAACTATGCTTCACGTCGAGGCTGGGCCCGCAAACAGAGGGCGTGGGGCTTGGCACCAAGTCTCCGTCGCTCCGGTGCCCATAACTTTTGATCCGTAACGAGTTATGCAGCACACAACATACTGTTGGAAAGCTCTCCGAGAGCTCTACGACGGGGGTAGCAAGCCTACTCGGCTGTGCCTATTTTCAGAGCCCAAAATTGAACGTTTTCATCAGTTTTGGGATACTATTCTTCTTTTGCACTGTTTTTTTTATCCCGGATCGTTCGTCGTGAGCCGCGAAAAGGACGGCAACTTAATCCATCACATTTCTATTACCGAATCTCACGGTACCTTGGGCAAAACAAATTCGCTTCATTTAGAGGTTGGGCCCGCAAACCGAGGACGTGGGGCTTGGGACCAGGTCTCCGTTGCTCCGGTGCCCATAACTTTTGATCCGTAAGGAGTTACGCGGCGCACAACATACCGTTAGAAAGCTCATCAAGAGCTCTACGGTAGGGGCAGTAAGCCTTCTTAGTTGCGCCTATTCTCGGAGACCAAAATCTAACGTTTTCATCAGTTTTGGTACACTTTTCTTCTTTTGCGCTGTTTATCCGTCCCAGATCGTACGTCGTGAGCTGCGAAAAGGACGACAACCTAATTCATCCCATTTCTATTACCAAATCCCACGGCACCTTAGGCAAGACAACTTTGCTTTATGTAGAGGCTGGGCCCTCAAACTGAGGGCGTGGGGTTGGGACCAAGTCTTCGTCGCTCTGGTGCCCATAACTTTTGATCCGTAAGGAGTTATACAGCGCACAATATACCGTTGGAAAGCTCTCTGGGAGCTCTATGATAGGAGTAGGAAGCTTACTCGGCTGCGCCTGTTCTCGGAGCCCAAAATCAAATGTTTTCATTAGTTTAGGGACACTTTTCTTCTCTTGTGCTGTTTTTTCGTCTTGGATCGTATGTCGTGAGCCGCGAAAAGGACGACAACCTAATCCATCACATTTCTATTACCGAATCCCATGCCACCTTGGGCAAGACAACTTCGCTTCACGTAGAGGCAGGGCCCGCAAACCGAGGGCGTGGGGCTTGGGACAAGGTCTCTGTCGCTCCGGTGCCCATAACTTTTTATCCGTAATGAGTTACGGAGCGCATTGCATACCATTGGAAAGCTCTCCGAGAGCTCTACGACAGGGGCATCAAGCCTGCTCGGCTGTGCCTATTCTCGGAGCCCAAAATAGAACGTTTTCATCAGTTTCGGGATATTTTTCTTCTTTTGCGTTGTTTTTCCGTCCCAGATCGCACGTCGTGAGCCGGGAAAAGGACGACAACCTAATCCAACACATTTCTATTACCGAATCCTACGGCACCTTGGGCAAGAAAACTTTAATTCACGTAGAGGCTGGGCCCGCAAACCGAGGGCGTGGGGCTTGGGACCAGGTCTCCGTCGCTCTAGTGCCCATAACTTTTGATCCGTAAGGAGTTACGTGGCACACAACATACCGTTGGATAGTTCTATGAGAGCTCTACGATAGGGGTAGCAAGACTGCTCGGATGCGCCTATTCTCGGAGCCCAAAATCGAACGTTTTCATAAGTTTCGAGATACTTTTGTTCTTTTGCATGTGTTTTTTCATCCCGGATCGTACGTCGTGAGTCGCAAAAAGGATGACAACCTAATCTATCACATTTATATTACCGAATGCCACCATACCTTGGGTGATATAACTTCGGTTCACATATAGGCTGGGCCAGCAAACCGAGGGTGTGGGGCTTGGGACCAAGTCTCCGTCATTCCGGTGCCCATAACTTTTGATCCGTAAGGAGTTACACGACGTACAGTATACCATTTGGAAAACTCTCCAAGAGCTCTACGACGGGGGCAGCGATCCTGCTCGGCTGCGCCTGTTTTTGGAGCCCAAAATTGAACATTTTTATCAGTTTCGGCATACTTTTCTTCTTTTGTACTATTTTTCTGTCCCGATTCTCATCGTGAGCCTGGATAAGGACGACAACCTAATCCATCACATTTCTATTACCGAATCCTACAGCACCTTAGGCGAGATAACTTCAGTTCACGTAGAGGCTGCAAGACTACTCGGCTGCGCCTGTTCTCGGAGCCCAAAATTGAACGTTTTCATAAGTTTCAGGACACTTTTGTTCTTTTGCATGTGTTTTTCCGTCCCGGATCGAACGTCGTGAGCTGCGAAAAGGACGACAACCTAATCCATCACATTTATATTACCGAATCCCACCGTACCTTAGGCGAGATAACTTCAGTTCACGTAGAGGCTGGGCCCGCAAACCAAGGGTGTGGGGCTTGGGACCAAGTCTTTGTCATTTCAGTGGCTATAAATTTTGATCTGTAAGGAGTTACACGACGTACAACATACCATTTGGAAAGCTCTCCGAGAGCTCTACAACGGGGGCAGCGATCCTGCTAGGCTGCGCCTGTTTTCGGAGCCCAAAATCGAACGTTTGAATTAGTTTCGGGATACTTTTCTTCTTTTGCGCTATTTTTCTGTCCTGATTCATACGTCGTGAGCCGCGATAAGGACGACAACCTAATCCATCACATTTCTATTACTGAATCCCACGGTACCTTAGGCAAAACAACTTCGCTTCACGTAGAGGCTGGGCCCGCAAACTGATGGCGTGGGGCTTGGGACTAGGTCTCCGTCGCTTCAGTGCCCATACCTTTTGATCCGTAAGGAGTTACGTGGCGCACAACAAAATGTTGGAAAGCTCTATGAGAGCTCTATGATAGGGGCAGCAAGACGGCTTGCCTGCGCCTATTCTCGGTGCCCAAAATCAAACATTTTCATAAGTTTCAGGAGACTTTTATTCTTTTGCATGTGTTTTTCTATCCCGGATCGTACGTCGTGAGCCGCGAAAAGGATGACAACCTAATCCATCACATTTCTATTACCGAATCCCACGGCACCTTGGGCAAGACAACTTCGCTTCACTTAGAGGTTGGGCCCGCAAACCGATGGCATGGGGCTTGGGACAGGGTGATTGGTGTGAGAAAAGCTTCCAAGAATTGAAGAAAAGATTGACAACCACACCTGTTCTTGCATTGCCTGAAGGAAGTCAAGGTTTTGTAATCTATAGCGATGCTTCAAAAGAAGGATTGGGTTGTGTGTTGAT
The DNA here is from genome assembly GCA_037974665.1 of Ehretia macrophylla. Classification (NCBI taxonomy): domain Eukaryota; kingdom Viridiplantae; phylum Streptophyta; class Magnoliopsida; order Boraginales; family Ehretiaceae; genus Ehretia; species Ehretia macrophylla. The sequence goes on along the minus strand of CM075779.1, from coordinate 28,104,621 downwards.
GCAAAATGGAAGGGTGATTGCATATGCTTCTAGGAAACCAAAGTCGTATGAATTGAATTACCCGACGCATGATTTGGAGTTAGCAGCTATTGTGTTTGCACTCAAGAAATGGAGGTATTATCTGTGGGGTAACAAGTTTGAGGTGTTTACTGACCATAAGAGCTTGAAATACTTGTTCTCTCAAAAAGAGTTGAATATGAGGCAAAGGCGATGGATGGAGCTTTTGGATGATTATAACTGCACAATCAATTATGTGCCTGGTAAAGCAAATGTAGTTGCAGATGCCTTAAGTAGGAAAGCGAGCATGGCAAAACTGCAAGTCAAGGTGCAGGAGTTGTTGGAGGAAGCATTTTTGTGGAAACCACAATTGACTCGGAAAGGGTTACTTTTTGCTACTACGCAAGTTCAATCGACCTTGTTGTCTGAGTTACGAGAGGCTCAACAGAAAGACCAACAATTTCAGAAGATTAAAGAAAGCAACGCAGATTTCAAGTTTCATGATGATGGTGTTTGGAGGTTTAGGAATCAGATTTGTGTTCACTATGAGCCAGAGCTAAAAAAGAAGATTCTTGAAGAAGCTCATAATTCAAGATATACTATTCACCCCGGCGGAACAAAGATGTAACGGGATTTGAAGCAACACTATTTGTGGAATAACATGAAAAGAGAAATTGCGGAGTTTGTGGCATGGTGTTTGACTTGTTAGAGAGTCAAAGTGGAACATCAATGACCCACAGGTTTACTTCAGCCGTTGGAGATTCCTCAATGGAAATGGGAACATATAACTATGGACTTTGTTATGGACCTGCCTAGATCACAAAAAGGTCATGACGCCGTTTGGGTCATAGTGGATAGATTGACTAAGTCGGCCCACTTCTTACCAATGAACAAGGAGGATAGTCCTGAGAAATTGAGAGATATGTATGTGGCGGAGATTGTAAGATTGCACGGGATGCCTGTGAGTATTGTATCGGATAGGGATCCTCGTTTTACTTCCCAATTTTGGAAGAGATTGCAAGAAGCTTTGGGAACGAAGCTGAGTTTCAGCACGGCTTATCACCCTCAGACTGACGGACAATCGGAGAGGACTATTCAGATTCTGGAGGATATGCTGAGGGCATGTGTTTTAGACTTCGGGAAAGGTTGGGAGAAATATCTATCTCTAGCGGAGTTCGCCTATAATAATAGTTATCAGGCCACTATCGGGATGGCCCCGTTTGAGGCGTTGTATGGACGTAAGTGTCGATCCCCAATTTACTGGGATGAAGTAGATGAGACAAAGACTTTTGACCCGACCCTTTTACCTAAACTTATGAAAACTGTTGATTATATCCACCTCATCTGGAAACGGATGCTTACCGCCCAAAGCAGGCAGAAGAGTTATGCAGACCGACGGAGACGGAGCCTAGAGTTTGAGGTCGGCGACAAGGTGTTCTTGAAGATATCACCCCGGAGGGGACTGATTAAACATGGCAAGGGTGGAAAGTTAAGCCCGAGGTTCGTAGGACCATTTGAGATAATTGAGAAGGTTGGCAAATTGGCGTATCGCTTGGTACTACCCCAGAACCTCTCCAATATTCACGACGTCTTTCATGTTTCAATGCTACGAAAGTATCGTCCTGATCACATATCTTGGAGCCAGAGCCGTTGCAGCTTCGGGAGAACTTGTCTTATGAGAAGAAGCCCATTCGGATCCTAGACTAGCAAGATCGGGAGTTGCGCAACAAAACTATACCCATGGTGAAAGTGCTGTGGGATCATCATAGAGTTGAAGAAGCAACGTGGGAAAGGCGAGACCAAATGGAGCAGCAATATCCAGCTTTATTTTAAAGGTAATATTGAATTTCGGGACGAAATTCTTTTAAGGAGGTACGATATGAGGCCCGACCTCGATTTGCGTGTGATACCTCATTTCGTGTGTCCTAATCTAGATTTGCGTGCCTTGACCTAGGTTTAAGAATTGTGTTCATTTTTGTGTGCCATGCATTGAATTACGTGCATTCATTTAGGGTTGTGTGCATTTACTATAAAAAGGTGCATTCGTCTCGTAGTTCGTGTCATACCTCGTAGTGCGTGCCCTAGACCTAGGAAAGTGTGCCCTCATGCTAATCAAGAAAGCATCTTGCACGAAGCACTAGGTCACTAATTAATCCTACAAAATCCACTAACTATTATTAAATTACTAATTCAACTCACTAGAAGACAAAATTTCACTAAACACTAAGCATTCTTCATTCTTTATTCCTTATTCTTTTTGCACTTCCAACACCCAATTAAATAATACTCCAATAGATGACAAAAAAATCAGATTTTCTATAGCCTTGGCCAACCACTAGGTGGTATTTGTGCATGCTTGCTCAATTCAAATTAACTCTAGACAACTTATGACAACTCTATGACACAAATGCATAAAAATTAGCTCAAAAACCTTTGCAAAAGTTTCCCATACTCGACCAACTCCTCTTTACCCATACTAGGAATTTCAAATTGCATCTTGAAGACAAAAAAAGCTGAATTACTAAGCCCTAGGCCGACCACTTGCATCAAGAATTGCAAAAGCCTTCATTCTTTGTCATTTCTCTCAATTTTTCCTCTCAATCTTCTCTCTCTCCCTCTCATTCTTCTCTCTCTCTCTCGGCCTTGGCTGAGTTTCTTACCTTCATAGCTCATCTTCATCATACCATAGTTAATCAAGGCAAGCCACAAGCAAAGGAACTCAACCAAGCTAGCTAGGTTGCAAGAAAACTCACATGCAAGCTTTTGACTCACCATTTTCGGCCTAGGTAAGTTTCCTAGCTTCCATTTCTTTTCTTCTTGTTCTAACCACATGCATGTACTAAGAGCTTGGCCACTAAGCTAGGAAAAATAGAGAAAATTGAGTTGGAATCTCGGCTAAGCAAGGAAGAAGAAGAATTTGAGCTTCATCAAAGTTTTGTGCATCTTCTTGTTGATTTGCTAAGGTGAGGGCTAAAACCTTTTGAAAATCCTTCAAAAATCCACATGCATGCTCTTAAATGTATGTCTTTGCTTCTGCATTTGAGATATATGTGTGTTCATAAGCTTCTTCAACCATGCATGGCAAGGTTTTGGCTTGAAAATGATGATAGGTGAAATCGGATTGTGTGACAGCTCTCTGACTTGTTGTTTCGAGGTGAGTTTGGCTAGGAAACTGATGTTGAAAATACATGAAAATTGATAGGTGACTAGTTTTGCCAGTTTTGAAAATTTTTTGCAGAAATAGGCCAAAGCTAATTTCGACTCTAAGGTCCTCAAAATGGCAAATCATTAAAATGTGTCCAAATCTGGAAATCTGGAAAAATGAAGCAGGTTTTGGCAGATGCACTGACCTTGTAGAACGAACCAGATTTGACTTAGTAAATGATGTCCAAAATGCATGAAATTTGGTTTGCTGCTATATGTTTCAGTTCTGGACATTTTTATCAGAAATGGACTAAGGCTAAATCTGACCTTAAGAACCTCCAAAACGTCAATTATTGAAATGTGTGCAAATCTGGACAGTTTTGTGCTATCCCACTGTTTCGGCTATAACTATTGATCCCGAACTCCAAATGATGCAAGGTTTGTTTCTGATTTTAGTTCACTTCTTAAGATTTAATTTGACATCTTATTCACTGGCATTGGAGATTGTTTGCTTGTCTTAATGATTGTGGGAAAACAGCCTATTGCAGTGAGGGTTTCACTTGGTTATATGCTTAGAAAATTTGTTGTAACTTCTCTTGTGATATTAAATGCTTGGATTTGTGGCGTTGGGATGTTGTGTGCACTGTTTTGAGTACTTGAGGATGTTTGAATTAAATGATGCATGACTTGAGATTGATTTTGAGTTGACTTAAGGTTTAATCACACTGGTAAGCACGAAATGGAAACTCCAATGACTAGGTAGGCTTGCTAAGTGTTGATCATTCGGATATTGTGTGGAATTATATGCTTAGTAGGCTGCTCGTAGATACCCTTATAGCCCTAAATGTGATTTTGATCATTGCACGTTGACAAATAGGCCTTTCTTGCATCCGAGCCCACGTAGATGTTGTTGCATGTTGAATAATCTTAATATTTGATTACGTGGACTTTGAAATGAGTTATATGACTTGATTTACATGCGTTATATGGCTGCCCGTTTAATGTTCATATAACTCCATATGCTTTTCAAGTGAAATTACTTGTCTATTCGTGCCTCGCTTGTTTACTTGTCAATGTGCAATCTTATGACTGTCCGAAGGCAACCTACTTTGTTGTCCTCCTAATGTGATATATTAAATGTCATAAATGTGCATTGCATACAAGGTTGCAACCTTTCATTCTGGCATGGTAGCGTTCACGCACACCGGGCGGCATCGGGCTTGCCGGTGCAACCGTGACTACCATGGTACCAATTCCCTCTCTCGCTTGGGGGCTAGACTTCCTCTGAGAGTTGGGTCGTAGGTTTCGGGGTACATCCGTAGTACACCCACTTGGCGTGTTAAGGGGATGATTTGAAGTCGGCCGCAACAACTGAGAGCAAAAGCTCACTATATCCTTTTACTATGTTTATAAGTACTCTCGCTTGGTTCCTAGAGGACCTCGGGGAGGAAAGACGGGTAATTGTGTTCCTTTACTTTTGTATTATTATTTTGTACTTAATTGTGTTATATTCATGCTTGCAAAAAGGATTTTCATAAGTTGAACCGGAAAATGAGTTTCAAAACTTATTTCTCGTTCCCCCTCGCTGAGTTCATAAGGACTCACCATCTTTTATCATCTCAGGTGAAGAGGATCAAGAACAGGTACCCGAGGACGACGTGCCTAACGATGATTCCTTGGAGTGATTGCCTGTCTTATGTGCTTTACGTGATTATGGCTACTTGTGAACTCCATGCTACTTGAAGACTATTTCTTTTATGTTGCTTGTTGTTTGTAATGTAAAAGACCCCCGTTGTAATTTGGGGTCTAATTTTGGTTTGTACTGAGATTAACTAGACAGACACTAGACACTACTATTATCGTTTTGCTATTATTACTGCTAGTATCTATAATAAGATTATGAAGTATTAGGTAAGGGCCAAGTAAAATGAACCAACCAAATCTTAAGCAGGTACACATTATTAAGCTATGATCAACAGGTACTTTTGTAACGAGTATAAACAAACGAACGAGACATAGCATCATGCTAGGTTACTAATCAAACGATACATCGAGATAACCAGTAGGCATTTCAATTGATGGTAAATAGTAATCCTAGTTGGAAATGAAATTGAGATAGTAAATTTGAGGCATTTAGAGAATTAGGTCAAACCAAAGAACCCAATTACAGCCGTTATGCTGCCGGTTTTCCAAAAAATTTTGGAGTTTAGGCCAAAACGTTAAGTGTTAAATCTTCATAAATGGTTAAGTATGTGATATGACTTGATCGTTAGATCACACCCTAGTCTAACCTTTATAGGCCGGGTTGGGGCGTGACATACAAGGCACACAACATACCTTTGCAAAGCTCTCTAATAGCTCTACGACAAGAGTAACAAGCCTGCTCGGCTGTGCCTGTTCTCGGAGCCCAAAATCGAACGTTTTCATCAGTTTCAGGACACTTTTCTTCTCTTGCGCTGTTTTTCGGTCTCGGATCGTACGTCGTGAGCCGCGAAATGGATGACAACCTAATCCATCACATTTCTATTACCGAATCCCACGCCACCTTGGCGAAGACAAGTTCACTTCACGTAGAGGCTGGGCCCGCAAACCGAGGGCATGGGGCTTGGGACCAGGTCTCCGTCGCTCAGGTGCCCATAACTTTTGATCCGTAAGGAGTTACGCGGCGCACAGCATACCGTTGGAAACCTCTTTTATAGCTCTACGATAAGGGCAGCAAGCCTACTCCACTGCGCCTGTTCTAGAAGCCCAAAATTGAACGTTTTCATCAATTTCAGGATACTTTTCTTCTTTTGCGCTGTTATTCTGTCCCGAATCGTACGTCGCGAGCCACGAAAAGGACCATAACCTAATCCATCACATTTCTATTACCGAATCCCACGCCACCTTGGGCAAAACAACTTTGTTTCACGTAGAGGCTGGGCCCGCAAACCGAGTGCGTGGGGCTTGGGACCAGGTCTCCGTCGCTCCGGTGCCCATAACTTTTGATCCGTAAGGAGTTACGCGACACACAACATACTGATGGAAAGCTCTCCGAGAGATCTACGACGGGGGCTACAATCCTGATAATCTGCATCTATTTTCGGAGTCCAAAATCGAACGTTTTCAATAGTTTCGGGACACTTTTCTTTTGCGATGTTTTTTCATCCCGGTTCGTACGTCGTGAGCCTCAATAAGGACGACAACCTAATCCATCACATTTCTATTACCAAATCCCACGGCACATTAAGCAAAACAACTTCGCTTCACGTAGAGGCTGGGCCCGCAAACCGATGACGTGGGGCTTGGAACCACGTCTCTGTCGCTCCAGTGCCCATAACTTTTGATCCGTAAGGAGTTATGCGGCGCACAGCATACCATTGGAAAGCTCTATGAGAGCTCTACGACAAAGGTAGCAAGGCTACTCGGCTACGACTATTCTAGAAGCCCAAAATCTAACATTTTCATCAGTTTCAGGATACTTTTCTTCTTTTGCATAGGTTTTTCCGCCCCGGATGGTACGTCGTGAGCCATGAAAAGGATGACAACCTAATCCAACACATTTCTATTACCAAATCCCACAGCACCTTGGCCAAGACAACTTCGCTTCACGTAGAGGTTGGGCCCACAAACCGAGGGCATGAGGATTGGGACCAGGTCTCCGTCGCTCTTGTGCCCATAACTTTTGATCCGTAAGGAGGTACGCGGCGCACATCATACCTTTGGAAAGCTCTCTGATAGCTCTACGACAAGGGCAGCAAGCCTACTCGGCTGCGCCAAATCTGAGAGCCTAAAATTGAACATTTTCATTAGTTTCGGGATACTTTTCTTTTCTTGTGCTATTTTTCCGTCTCGGATCGTGCATCGTGAGCCGCGAAAAGGACGACAACCTAATCCATCACATTTTTATTACCGAATCTCACACCGCCTTGGGCTAGACAACTTCGCTTCACGCAGAGGCTGGGCCCGCAAACCGAGGGCGTGGGGCCTGGGACCAGGTCTCCGTCGCTCTGGTGCCCATAACTTTTGATCCGTAAGGAGTTACGAGGCGTAAAGCATACCGTTGGAAAGCTCTCTGATAGCTCTACAACAAGGGCACCAAGCCTGCTCGGCTGCGCCTGTTCTAGAAGCCCAAAATCAAACGTTTTCATCTGTTTCGGGACACTTTTATTCTTTTGCGCTGTTTTTCCGTCCTGGATCGTACGTCACGACCCACGAAAAGGACGACAACCTAATCCATCACATTTCTATTACCGAATCCCACGCCACCTTGGGCAAGACAACTTCGCTTCACGTAGAGGCTGGGCCCACAAACCGAGTGCGTGGGGCTTGGGACCAGGTCTCCGTCGCTCTGGTGTCCATAACTTTTGATCCATAAATACTTACGCGATGCACAGCATACCGAAGGAAAGCTCTCCGAGAGCCCTACGACGGGGGCAGTGATCCTGATCAGCTGCACCTATTTTTGGAGTCCAAAATCAAACGTTTTCATCAGTTTTGTGACACTTTTTTTCATTTGCGATGTTTTTCTATCCCGGATCGTACGTCGTGAGCCGCAATAAGGACGACAACCTAATCCATTACATTTCTATTACCAAATCCCACGGCACCTTGGGCAAGACAACTTTGCTTCACTTAGAGGTTGGGCCCGTAAACTGATGGCGTGGGGCTTGGGACAGGGTCTCTGTCGCTCCGGTGCCCATAACTTTTGATCCGTAAGGAGTTACGAGGCACACTGCATACTGTTGGAAAGCTCTCCGATAGCTCTACGATAGGGGCGGCAAGCCTGCTCGGCTGCGCCTATTCTCAGAGCCCAAAATAAAATATTTTCCTCAGTTTTAGGACACTTTTCTTCTTTTGCGCTGTTTTTTCATCCCGGATCGTACGTCGTGAGCCACGAAAAGGACGACTACCTAATCCATCACATTTCTATTACTGAATCCCACGGCACCTTGGGCAAGAAAACTTCGCTTCACGTAGAGGCTGGGCTCGCAAACCGAGGGCGTGGGGCTTGGGACTAGGTCTCCGTCGCTCCGGTGCCCATAACTTCTGATCCGTAAGGAGTTACGTGGCACACAACATACCGTTGGAAGGCTCTCAGAGAGCTCTACAACAGGGGTAGCAAGATTGCTCGGCTGCGCCTGTTTTCGGAGCCCAAAATTGAACGTTTTCAATAGTTTTGGTACACTTTTTTACTTTTGTGCTGTTTTTCCGTTTTGGATCGTACGTCGTGAGCCGCGAAAAGAGCGACAACCTAATCCATCACATTTCTATTACCAAATCCCACCGTACCTTGGGCGAGACAACTTCAGTTCACGTAGAGGCTGGGCCTACAAACCGAGGGCGTGGGGCCTGGGACAAGGTCTCTGTCATTCCGGTGCCTATAACTTTTGATTCCTAAGGAGTTACGCAGAACACTACATACCGTTGAAAAGCTCTCCAAGAGCTCTACGACAAGAGAAGCAAGCCTACTCGACTGCGCCTGTTCTCGGAGGCCGAAATCAAACATTTTTATCAGTTTCAGGACACTTTTTCTTCTTTTGCTCTATTTTTCCATCCCGGATCGTACGTAGTGAGCCGCGAAAAGGACAATAACCTATTCAATCACATTTCTATTAACCAATCCCACGCCACCTTGGGCAAGACAACTTCGCTTGATATAGAGGCTGGGCCCGCAAACCGAGGGCATGGGGCTTGGGACCTGATCTCCGTCGCTCCGGTGCCCATTACCTTTGATCTATAAGGAGTTATGTGGCGCACAGCATACCGTTGGAAAGCGAACCGAGAGCTCTATGACAAGGGCAGCAAGCCAGTCGGCTGCGCCTATTCTTGGAGCCCAAAATCGAACGTTTTCATCAGTTTCGGGACACTTTTCTTCTCATGCGCTATTTTTCAGTCTCGGATCGTACGTCGTGAGCCGCGGAGAGGACTACAACCTAATCCATCACATTTCTATTACCGAATCCTGCCACCTTGGGCAAGACAACTTTGCTTCACGTAGAGGCTGGTCCTGCAAACTGAGGGCGTGGGGCTTGGGACAAGGTCTCTATCGCTCCGGTGCCCATAACTTTTGATCCGTAAGGAGTTAAGAGGCGCACTGCATACCGTTGGAAAGCTTTCCAAGAGCTATACGACAGGGACAGCAAGCCTGCTCGGTTGCGCCTGTTCTTGGAGCCCAAAATAGAACATTTTTCTCAGTTTCGGGACACTTTTCTTCTTTTGCGCTGTTTTTTCGTCCCGGATCGTACGTCATAAGCCGCGAAAAGGACGAAAACCTAATCCATCACATTTTTATTACCGAATCCCACGACACCTTGGGCAAGAAAACTTCACTTCAGTTTGAGGCTGGGCCGCAAACTGAGGGCGTGGGGCTTGCGACTAGGTCTCCGTCGCTCCGGTTCCCATAACTTTTGATCTGTAAGGAGTTACGTGGCGCACAGCATGCCATTGAAATGCACTCCGAGAGCTCTACGACGGGGGCAACAAGATTGCTCAGCTGCGCCTAATTTTGGAGCCCAAAATTGAACGTTTTCATCAGTTTCGGTATACTTTTTTACTTTTGTGATGTTTTTCCATTTCGGATCACATGTCGTGAGCCGCGGAAAGGACCACAACCTAATCTATCACATTTCTATTACCGAATCCCACCTTACCTTGGGCTAGACAACTTCGGTTAACGTAGAGGCTGGGCCCGCAAACCGAGGGCGTGGGGCTTGGGACCAAGTCTCCGTCATTTCGGTGCCCATAACTTTTGATCTGTAAGGAGTTACACGACGCACAGCATACCGTTGGAAAGCTCTCCGAGAGCTCTACGATGGGGGCTACGATCCAGCTCAGCTGTGCCTATTTTCAGAGCCCAAAATCTAACATTTTCATCAGTTTCGGGATACTTTTCTTCTTTTGCACTATTTTTTCGTCCTGGTTCGTACGTCGTGCGCTGCGATAAGGACGACAACCTAATCCTTTACATTTCTATTACCGAATCCCACCGCACCTTAGGCAAAACAACTTTGCTTCACGTAGAGGTTAGGCCCGCAAACTGAGGGCGTGGGGCTTGGGACCAGGTCTCCGTCGCTCCAGTGCCCATAACTTTTGATCCGTAAGGAGTTACGCGGCACAAAAAATACCGTTGGAAAGTTCTCCGAGAGCTCTATGACAGGGGCAACAAGACTGCTAAATTGCGCCTATTCTCAGAGCCCAAAATCGAACGTTTTCATCAGTTTCGGGATACTTTTCTTCTTTTGCATGTGTTTTTCAGTCCTGGATCGTACGTCATTAGCCACGAAATGGATGACAACCTAATCCATCACATTTCTATTACCGAATCCCACAGCACCTTGAGCAAGACAACTTCAATTCACGTAGAGGTTGGGCCCGCAAACTGAGGGCGTGGGGCTTTGGACCAAGTCTACGTCGCTCTTGTGCCCATAACTTTTGATCCGGAGGGACGTACGCAGTGCACAGCATACCATTGGAAAGCTCTCTGATAGCTCTACGATAGGGGCAGTAAGCCTGCTAGGCTGCGCCTATTCAAGAAGCCCAAAATCGAATGTTTTTATCAGTTTCCGGACACTTTTCTTCTCTTGCGCTGTTTTTCGTCTTGGATTGTACGTCGTGAGCCGTGAAAAGGACGAAAACCTAACCCATCACATTTCTATTACCGAATCCCACGCCACTTTGGGCAAGAAAACTTTGCTTCACGTAGAGGCTGGGCCCGCAAATCGAGGGCGTGGGGCTTGGACCAGGTCTCCGTTGATCCGGTGCCCATAACTTTTGATCCGTAAGGAGTTATGCGGCGCACAGCATACCGTTGGGAAGCTCTCTAATAGCTCTACGACAAGGGCAACAAGCCTGCTCGGTTGCACCTGTTCTAGAAGCCCAAAATTGAATATTTTCATCAGTTTTTGGACACTTTTCTTCTTTTGCGCTATTTTTTCGTCCCGGATCGTACGTCGTGAGTCGCGAAAAGGACGACAACCTAATCCATCACATTTCTATTATCGAATCCTATGGTACCTTGGGCAAGAGAACTTTGCTTCACGTAGAGGCTGGGCCCACAAACCAAGTGGGTGGGGCTTGGGACCGGGTCTCCGTCGCTCCAGTGCCCATAAATTTTGATCTGTAAGGAGTTACGCGGTACACAGCATACCGATGGAAAGCTCTACGACAGGGGCAGCAATCCTGCTCAGTTGCGCCTATTTTCGGAGTCCAAAATCGAACATTTTCATTACTTTCTTGACATTTTTCTTCTTTTGCACTGTTTTTCCATCCCGGTTCGTACGTCGCGTGCCGCGATAAGGACGACAACCTAATCCAACACATTTCTATTATCGAATCCCACGGCACCTTAGGCAAGACAACTTTGCTTAAAGTAGAGGCTGGGCCTGCAAACCGAGGGCGTAGTGCTTGGGACCAGGTCTCCGTCACCCTAGTGTCCATAACTTTTGATCCATAAGGAGTTACGCGGCGTACAGCATACCGTTGGAAAGCTCTCCGAGAGCTCTACGACGAGTGTAGCGATCATGCTCAGCTGTGTGAGGCCCGATCTCAATTTGCGTACGATACCTCGTTTCATGTGCCTAACCTAGATTTGTGTGCCTTGACCTAGGTTTAAGAGTCGTGTTTCGTTTTGTGTGCCTTGCATTGAATTATATGCATACATTTACGGTTGTCTGCATTTACTTGGGAAATGTGCATTCATCTTGTAGTTAGTGTCCTACCTCGTAGTGCGTGCCCTAAACCTAAGAAAGCGTGCCCACACATTGATCAAGAAAGCATCTTACATGAAGCACTATATCATTAATTAATTCTACAACTCCACTAATTAATATTAAATTGCTAATTCAATCCACTAGAAGACAAAATCTCACAAAAAGCTAGACATTCTTTATTCTTTATTCTTTATTCTTTGCATATCACAAACACACAATTAAATATTGCTTAACCAAGACAAAAATTCAGATTTTGCACAAGCCTTGGCCGACCAGCTCTTGACATTGTGCATGCATTCCAATTTCAAATTCTATTCCTAGACATCCTATGACAATCTATGACACAATGCATAAAAAATTTAACTCAAAACTCTACCCAAGGCTCCATATTCTCGACACAAGCTCCATGCCCATACTAGACAATTCAAAATGCTTCTTGAAGACACAAAATTCTGATTTTCCAAGGCCCTAGGCCGACACAAGCTTCATAGTCTTCAAGGCTTTTCATTTTTCTTTCATTCTTCTTTCTTTCCCTCATTCTTCTCTCTCCCTCTTATTTCTTCTCTTTCTCTCTCGGCCCTAGCTGAATATTGTAGACTCCATAGCTAAGTTCTTCATCCTAAGGCTCTTCAAGGCCTCCAAGCTACCAAGGAACTCGACCAAGCAAAGCTAGAGTGCAAGAGACACACATGCAAGCTCATTGAACATCCATTTCGGCTTAGGTGAGTTTGTTAACTTCCATTTCATTTTCTTCTTGTTCTAACCACATGCACCTACTAAGAACATGGTAACTTAGCTAGGAAATTAGAGAAATCCCAAGTTGTCTCTTGGCTAAGCAAGGAAAAGAGTCAATATCGTGCATCCTCCAGAGTTTGTGCATCTCTTTGTTGTCTTGCTAAGGTGAGGGCTAAAACTTCTTGAAAAGCTTTTGAAAACCACATGCATGCCTTTGAATGTCTATTTTTATCTCTGTACTTGTGATATATGTGTGTTCATGGGCTTTTATAAACATGCATGGCAAGATATTTGGCTAGAATGTGATGATAGTTGAAATCGCGTATGGGACAGCCTTCTGCCTTGTTGGTGCGGGGTGATTTTGACCAGGTAAATGATGTTTAAAATGCATAAAAATTGGTGGGTAACTATTTTTTCCAGTTCTGAGAATTTTGTACAGAAATAGGCCAAAGCTAATTTCGACTCTAAGGTCCTAAAAATGGCAAATTATCAAAATGTGTCCAAATCTAGAAAGTCTGGAAAAAGCAGGTTTTGGCAGATTCACTGTTCTTGTAGAACGAACCGGTTTTAACTTAGTAAATGACATCCAAAATGCATGAAATTTGTTGTGCTGCTAGATTTTCCAGTTCTGGACATTTTTATCAGAAATGGACTAAGGCTAAATCGGACCCTAAGGCCCTCAAAAACGACAAGAATTGAAATGTGTGCAAATCTGGACAGTTTTGCGTAGTCTCACTGTTTTGGCTATAACTCTTGAACCCGAACTCCAAACGATGCGAGGTTTATTTCTGAATTTAGCTCACTCCTTAAGCTTTAATTTGAAATCTTGTTCACTGGAATTAGATTTTGTTTGATTGTCTCAATGATTGTGAGAAAACAGTCCATTGCAGTGAGGGTTTCACCTATTGATATGCTTAGAAAAATTATTGTAGCTTCTCTTGTTGTATTAAATGCTTGAGATTGTGGCATTTGGATGTGTGTGGACTGTTTTGAATACTTGAGGGTGTTTGAATTAATCAATGCATGGCTTGAGCTTAATTACGAGATGACTTGGGGCTTAATCGCACGGGTAAGCACGAATTGAAACCCTAGTGACTAGGTAAATTCGCTAAGTGTTGATCCTATGAATATCGTGTTTAATTATGTAATTAGTAGGCTGCCCGTACTTGCCCTCATAGCCCTAAACATGATTTCGATGATTACATGTTGACAAGTAGGCCTTTCTTGCACCCGGACCCATGTAGATGTCGTTGCATATTGAATAATCTTTTGATTACGTGAACTTCGAAGTGAGTTATATGACTTGATTTACATACGTTACATGGCTGCCCGTTTAATACTCATATAACTCCATGTGCTTTTGAAGTGAAATTACTTGTCATATCGTGCCTCGCGTGATTACTTGTCAATGTGCAATCTTATGACTGCTCAGAGGCAGCCTACTTTGTTGTCCTCCTAATGTGATATATTAAATGTCATAAATGTGCATTGCATACAAGGTTGCAACCTTTCATTCTGGCGTGGTAGCGTTCACGAACACCGAGCGACATCGGGCTTGCCGGTGCAACCGTGACGACCATTGTCCAATTCCCTCTCTCGCTTGGGGGCTAGACTTCCTCAGAGAGTTGGGTCATAGGATTTCGGGGTACATCCGGAGTACACCCATTTGGCGTGATAAGTGGATGATTTGAAGTCGGCCGCAACAACTGATACTGACATAAATTAAGAGCAAAAGCTCACCGTATCCTTTTCACTATGTGTATAAGTAATCTCGCTTGGTTTCTAGAGGACCTCGTGGAGGAAAGACGGGTAATTGTGTTCCTTTAATTTTACATTACGTTATGTACTTACTTGTGATATATTCATGCTTGCAAAAATGGTTTTCAGAAGTTGAACCAGAAAATTAGTTTCAAAACTTATTTCTCGTTCCCCCCCGCTGAGTTCATAAGGACTCACCCTCTTTTATCATCTCAGGTGAAGAAGACCAGGAACAGGTACCCGAGGACGACGTGCCTAATGATGATTCCTTGGAATGATTGCTTGCCCTACGTGCCTTACTTGACTTTGGCCATTTTGTGAACGATATGTTGCTTGAAGACTATTTCATTTCTTATGTTGCTTGTTATTGTATTGTAAATGACCCCCGTTGTAATTTGGGGTCTAATTTTGGCTTGTATTGATAATAACTAGATAGACACTACTATGGTCGTTTTTGCTATCGTTATTGGCTAGTACCTATCATAGGATTATGAAGTATAAGGTAAGGATTAAGTAAAATGAACCTATCCAATCTTAAGTAGGTACTCATTGTTAAGCTAAGATCAATAGGTACTTTTGTAACGAGTATTAACAAACAAACGAGACATAGTATCATGCTAAGTTATTAATCAAACGAGACTTCGAGATAACTAGTAGGCGTTCCAATTGATGGTAAATAGTAATCTTAGTTGAAATGAAATTGAGATTGAAAATTTTGAGGCGTTTAGGAAATTAGGTCAAACTAAAGAGCCCAATTACAGCCGTTATGCTGCCAATTTTCTGAAAAATTGTGGAGTTTAGGCTAAAACGTTAAGTGTTAAACTTTCATGAACGGTTAAGTAAGAGATATGACTTGAATGTTTAGATCACACCCTAGCCTAACCTTTATAGGCCGGGTTGGGGCGTGATACCTTAGAGAAATGGTATCAGAGCTTAGTTTGCTAACTAGGCATTAGTCGGGTTCAACTCTCGGACCGTAGGTAGAAGTCCTAAGGTAATTTTGATGTCTTGTTTATATGTGTTAATGTGTGCTAATGTGCTTTAATTGCTTTGAGCATTGAATATTATGTGCTTTTATGAACCAATGTGAATAATATGTTTTATTTGCTCAACATGCCTATGTGATTCAAGTGCACCGTATGCTTTAAGTGTTTATTATGTTACAATGGTTTCTTGTATGCTAGGCTGTACACTAGCTATTAATGTTTTATTATACAATCCCATGCATTAAGATATAGTTGTTCTTATGTGGTATGATTATATAAGTACATATTTGCTTCTCGTGTAACATAATCGTATATATATAAATACATGTCATATCGTGGGGCTACCTCTTTTAGAATGGTTGGAAGAGTTCTTGGAAGTAGAGGGAGACTTCGAAGGAATAAGTTCGTGACCTTCAAACAAGGGGATTTGACGGTTGCACAGTACGAAACCCGATTGAATCAATTGTCCCAATATGCTCCTGAAATGGTACAGACTACTGAGAAAAAGATCCAGAGATTTATTCATGGGCTGAGATCCGAGATTCAAAATAGCTTGGCTCCTTTTCAGTTTCTCACCTATGGTGAAGTTCTTTTCGAGGCAATAAAAGCTGAGAGAGGAAAGAGTCAGGAAGTGGCGGGGTCGAGTCAACTGAGTCAAGTTTAGAGCCTGGAGGAGCTACCTGTCGAGAAAGTCTGCTAGGGTAGTTTAGATATTCCTGTAGCTCAAGGCCCTTATGGAGGTGTTACTACTACTCTAATCCCATGTTGTACTCACTGTGCACGTAGAGGTCATCTGGAGATTAACTGTTGGAGGAAAACAGGAAGGTGTAACGGTTGCGGTAGCAATCAACATAAGGTCAAGGAATGCCCAAAATGACAGAGGGTGCAAGGGCAGGCTACGAGATGAAGTACCCAGGGTCAGGGCCAGAATTCGGGGAAGGAAGCTACTAACAGATTACAATCGGGTACCACAGTCAACCAATTTAGTCATGTCACATCGAGAGGCACGGTTAACCCCCATCCTGATACATGTAACTATTGCAACAAGAGGGGACACACGGAGGCCCAATGTTGGAAGAGGTCTGGTAAATGCAAAGGATGTAGGAGTGATCAAAATCTCGTCAAGGAATGTCCAAGGTGGCAAAAGAATCGTGTCCAGATTGCTAGCAGTAACCACGGTTGAAGGTAAACTTACCTCTTAAACCTATAGGAAAAATATTACTTGACCTCAGTATCATCCATCCTTTATGTGCATTTCCTTAGAAACAACGTATTGTCATGCAAGTAAAGAGGTTGCTTTATATAACGGAAGTAAAATACGAGCATTATGATAGTAAACCCTAAGACATAAGGTCAACGAGCCTTGATGCTCGTAGCTAATTGAACATGTGAATGGGGAGAGTAATATTCCACATAGTTAAAATAAATATGAATCAGAGTCATGATGACCCAAGAGACTGTTGTTAGACAACCGTATTTAAATACGCCGTTTCACGTCTAGAAACTAGCGGTTGGTGGACTTCGAATTGTGGTTGTTGAATAGAGGACGAATCTCGTAGTGATAGTTAGATGAGTGGTTGATTACTTTTGAAGTTCTATTAGGTTATATTGAAGAATGCCTCGTGGTTATAATTCTTATGTTGATACAGCCTTGAAGTTATTTCATGTAACAAGCTACTTGGGTTAGTATGGTAAGTATCCTATGAGCTAGATCATTCTAGTACCCATTTATAGTCCTAGGATTATTGTTGTACGACCGGTAACCTAATGGAACATTGAGATCGCTTACATGGTTATAACCCTAGCTTAGTGGCACTAATGTTGAAGATATATTGACAGGTATTAAGTGTTCGAAAGAATGACTAGGTCGCTACGTAAGTGGGACCATTATCTTCTTAAGTATGACGTAACCTTGGATTGAGGTGAGTGAAATTTATTTGAGGTTAAAACCATTCGCTTTAGGAGTCTTGATTAAGATTAAAAGAAATTCTGAAGCTTCGTAACTTAAAGACAGAGATTTGAATAAAGAAATAAATTATGGGTCACAAGCTGATGAAACTTACTTGAAGAGTTGAATGAGTGCCATATGATTAGTTTACCCATGCAATTTTGATGGCAGTTTGTTGGTGGTACTTAATAAGCCTTAGAGTTGAGTTTAACGAATCTCAACGGTCTTTCTCGTTGATTACGAGCGTGAAAGTTAACAAAGCCGGGAAAGGAGGTTAGTGAATAGGAGCCTGTAACTTGGAGACTAGTCACTAGAAGATTTGCTAATCTAATGTACCTATGAGATAAAAAGGACTATGATACTATCGATAGATGACGACTTGAAATGGATTAGTTTGTTTGGAAGAGTTCTTCCTGAAAATAGGGTCGTATTGTGAAATGATCCATAACCTGTGTATGACCTGTGTGATAACAATTTGAAGTTAGTTGATATGGTATGTAAATCGGATATAGACTTATCATATTGAAATTAGTGTATGTCACCCTAGGATAGTGGTATTATTGGGATATTCCTTTTGAGATATGAGTGCAAAATCGACACGACATAAGTCATGATTTTGGAGTTATAGTTATATAGTTAGAATACCGATGCAGCTTTGATGACTATATATAGAGATTCTAACCTTAATTAATGTACTTGACCTTAAGATCAAATGGAGAATAGAGTCGTTCAAAGGAACGAACTACAAATGTAGGGGTCACACCGAATTAACGATTAGAGAAAGTTTGGAAGTGAATTAGTTTTGGAAAAGGGGATCATGGAGCGAGCATCGGCCCAAAGTAGAAATATCAATGGCCAGAACCAATCTAACTGATCTCAATAGGTAAGAATGAATTTCGAGACGAAATTCTTTTAAGGAGGGGAGGATGTGAGGCCCGACCTCGATTTGCGTGCGATACCTCGTTTCATGTGACTAACCTAGATTTGCGTGCCTTGACCTAGGTTTAAGAGTCGTGTTTCATTTTGTGTGCCTTGCATTGAATTACGTGCATATATTTAAGGTTGTGTGCATTTACTTGGAAAACGTGTATTCGTCTCGTAGTGCGTACCCTACCTCGTAGTACGTGCCCTAAACCTAGGAAAGCATGCCCACACGATGATCAAGAAAGCATCTTACACGAAGCACTAGATCATTAATTAATCCTTCAACTCCACTAACTAATATTAAATTGCTAATTTAACGTACTAGAAAACAAAATCTCACAAAAAGCTAGACATTCTTTATTCTTTATTCTTTATTCTTTGCATATCCCAAACACACAATTAAATATTGCTTAACCAAGAAAAATATTCAGATTTTGCACAAGCCTTGGCCGACCAACTCTTGACATTGTGTATGCATTCCAATTTCAAATTCTATTCCTAGACATCCTATAACAATCTATGACATAATGCATAAAAAATTTAACTCAAAACTCTACCCAAGGCTCCATATTCTCGACACAAGCTCCATGCCCATACTAGACAATTCAAAATGCTTCTTGAAGACACAAAATTCTGATTTTTCAAGGCCCTAGGCCGACACAAGCTTCATAGTCTTCAAGGCTTTTCATTTTTCTTTCATTCTTCTTTTTTTCCCTCATTCTTCTCTCTCCGTCTCATTTCTTCTCTCTCTCTCTCGGCCCTAGCTGAATATTGTAGACTCCATAGCTAAGTTCTTCATCCTAAGGCTCTTCAAGGCCTCCAAGCTACCAAGGAACTCAACCAAGCAAAGCTAGAGTGCAAGAGACACACATGCAAGCTCATTGAACATCCATTTCGGCTTAGGTGAGTTTGTTAGCTTCCATTTCATTTTCTTCTTGTTCTAACCACATGCACCTACTAAGAACATGGTAACTTAGCTAGGAAATTAGGGAAATCCCAAGTTGTCTCTCGGCTAAGCAAGGAAAAGAGTCAATATCGTGCATCCTCAAGAGTTTGTGCATCTCTTTGTTGTCTTGCTAAGGTGAGGGCTAAAACTTCTTGAAAAGCTTTTGAAAACCACATGCATGCCTTTGAATGTCTATTTTTATCTCTGTACTTGTGATATATGTGTGTTCATGGGCTTTTATAAACATGCATGGCAAGATATTTGGCTAGAATGTGATGATAGTTGAAATCGCGTATGGGACAGCCTTCTGCCTTGTTGGTGCGGGGTGATTTTTGCCAGGTAAGTGATGTTGAAAATGCATAAAAATTGGTAGGTAACTATTTTTACCAGTTCTGAGAATTTTTGACAGAAATAGGCCAAATCTAATTTCGACTCTAAGGTCCTAAATATGCCAAATTATCAAAATATGTCCAAATCTAGAAAGTCTGGAAAAATGAAGCAGGTTTTGGCAGATTCACTATTCTTGTAGAAGGAACCAGTTTTGACGTAGTAAATGACATCAAAAATGCATGAATTTTTTGGTGCTCTAATATATTTTTCAGTTCTGGAAATTTTTGTCAGAAATGGACTAAGGCTAAATCTGACCCTAAGGCCCTAAAAAATGACAAGTATTGAAATGTGTGCAAATCTGGACAGTTTTGCGTAGTCTCACTGTTTTGGCTATAACTCTTGAACCCGAACTCCAAACGATGCGAGGTTTGTTTCTGAATTTAGTTCACTTCTTAAGATTTAATTTGACATCTTGTTCACTGGAATTGGAGTTTGTTTGCTTGTCTCAATGATTGTGAGAAATAGTCCATTGCAGTGAGGGTTTCACCTATTGATATGCTTAGAAAAATTATTGTAGCTTCTCTTGTTGTATTAAATGCTTGCGATTGTGGCATTTGGATGTGTGTGGACTGTTTTGAATACTTGAGGGTGTTTGAATTAATCAATGCATGGCTTGAGCTTAATTACGAGATGACTTGGGGCTTAATCGTACGGATAAGCATGAATTGAAACCTTAGTGACTAGGTAAATTCGCTAAGTGTTGATCCTATGAATATCGTGTTTAATTATGTAATTAGTAGGCTGCCCGTAGTTGCCCTCATAGCCCTAAACATGATTTCGATGATTACATATTGACAAGTAGGCCTTTCTTGCACCCGGACCCACGTAGATGTCGTTGCATATTGAATAATCTTGTTATTTGATTACGTGAACTTCGAAGTGAGTTATATGACTTGATTTACATGCGTTACATTGCTGCCCGTTTAATACTCATATAACTCCATGTGCTTTTCAAGTGAAATTACTTGTCATATCGTGCCTCGCGTGATTACTTGTCAATGTGCAATCTTATGACTGCTCGGAGGCAACTTACTTTGTTGTCCTCCTATTGTGATATATTAAATGTCATAAATGTGCATTGCATACAAGGTTGCAACCTTTCATTCTGGCATGGTAGCGTTCACACACACCGGGCGGCATCGGGCTTGCTGGTGCCACTGTGACTACCATTGTCCAATTCTCTCTCTCGCTTGGGGGCTAGACTTCCTCGGAGAGTTGGGTTGTAGGATTTCGGGGTACATCTGGAGTACACCCATTTGGCGTGATAAGTGGATGATTTGAAGTCGGCCGCAACAATTGATACTGACATAAACTGAGAGCAAAAGCTCACCGTATCCTTTTCACTATGTGTATAAGTACTCTTGCTTGGTTTCTAGAGGACCTCGGGGAGGAAAGACGGGTAATTGTGTTCCTTTACTTTTAAATTACGTTATGTAGTTACTTGTGATATATTCATGCTTGCAAAAATGGTTTTCATAAGTTGAACCGGAAAATGAGTTTCAAAACTTATTTCTCGTTTCCCATCGCTGAGTTCATAAGGACTCACCCTCTTTTATCATCTCAGGTGAAGAAGACCAGGAACAGGTACCCGAGGATGACGTGCCTAATGATGATTCCTTGGAATGATTGCTTGCCCTACGTGCCTTACTTGACTATGGCCATTTTGTGAATGATATGTTGCTTGAAGACTATTTCATTTCTTATGTTGCTTGTTATTGTATTGTAAATGACCCCCGTTGTAATTTGGGGTCTAATTTTGGCTTGTACTGATAATAACTAGATAGACACTACTATGGTCGTTTTTGCTATCATTATTGGCTAGTACCTATCATAGGATTATGAAGTATCAGGTAAGGATTAAGTAAAATGAACCTATCCAATCTTAAATAGGTACTCATTGTTAAGCTAAGATCAATAGGTACTTTTGTAACGAGGATTAATAAACAAACGAGACATAGTATCATGCTAGGTTTTTAATCAAACGAGACTTCGAGATAACTAGTAGGCGTTTTAATTGATGGTAAATAGTAATTTTAGTTGGAAATGAAATTGAGATTGGAAATTTTGAGGCGTTTAGGAAATTAGGTCAAACTAAAGAGCCCAATTATAGCCGTTATGCTGTTGGTTTTTCAAAAAATCGTGGAGTTTAGGCTAAAACGTTAAGTGTTAAACTTTCATGAACGGTTAAGTACGAGATATGACTTGAATGTTTAGATCACACCCTTGTCTAACCTTTATAGGCCGGGTTGGGTCGTGACAGCTGCGCCTGTTTTCAAAGCCCAAAATCAAACGTTTTCATCGGTTTCTTGACACTTTTCTTCTTTTGCGCTATTTTCCGTCCTGGTTCATACGTCGTGAGCCGTGATAAGGACGACAACCTAATCCATCACATTTCTCTTACGAATCCCATGGCACCATAGGCAAAACAACTTCGCTTCATGTAGAGGATGGGCCAACAAACCGAGGGCGTGGGGTTTGAGACCAAGTCTCCGTCGCTCCAGTGTGCATAACTTTTGATCCGTAAGGAGTTACACGGCGCACAGCATACCATTGGAAAGGTCTCCGAGAGCTCTACGACAGGGGCAGTAAGCCTGCTCGGCTGCGCTTGTTCACGGAGCCCAAAATCGAACGTTTTTCATCAATTTTGGGATATTTTTCTTCTTTTGCGCTATTTTTCTGTCCCGGATCGTAGGTCGTGAGCGGCAAAAAGGATGACAATCTAATCTATTACATTTCTATTAACGAATCCCACTGCACCTTGGGCAAGACTACTTTGCTTCACGTAGAGGCTGGGCCCGCAAACTGAGGGCGTGGGGCTTGGGACCAGGTCTCCGTCGCTCTTGTGCCCATAACTTTTGATCCGTAAGGAGTTACGCAGCGTACATCATACCATTGGAAAGCTCTCTGAGAGATCTACGACAGGGGCAGCAAGCCTGCTTGGCTGTGCCTATTCTCGGAGCCCAAAATCAAATGATTTCATCAGTTTTGGGACACTTTTCTTCTCTTGCGCTGTTTTTCTGTCTCAGATCGTATGTCGTGAGCCGCGAAAAGGACGACAACCTAATCCATCACATTTCTATTACCAAATCCCATGCCAGCTTGGGCAAGACAGCTTCGCTTCACGTAGAGGCTGGGCCTGCAAACTGAGGGCGTGGGGCTTGGGACCAGGTCTCCGTCGCTCCGGTGCCCATAACCTTTGATCCGTAAGGACTTATGCGGCACACAACATACCGTTGGAAAGCTCTCCGATAGCTCTAAAACAGGGGCAGCAAGCCTACTCAGATGCTCCTGTTCTAGAAGCCCAAAATCGAATGTTTTCATTAGTTTTGGGATACTTTTATTCTTTTGTGCTATTTTTTCGTCCCAGATCGTACATCGTGAGCCGCAAAAAGGATGACAAACTAATCCATCACATTTCTATTACCAAATCCCACTGCATTTTTGCCAGTTCTGAGCATTTTTCATAGAAATAGGCCATGGCCAATTTTGACTCTAAGGCCTCCAAAATTGCAAAACATCGAAAGGTGCCTAAATCTGGAAAAATTGGAAATATGAAGTCGGAATTGGCAGCCTTCTGACCTTGTTGAACGAAACAGTTTTAGCATAGTAAATGATTTCCAAAATGTATAAAAATTGGTATGTTGCTAGATTTTGCAGTTCTGGAGATTTTTGTCAGAAATAGATCAAAGCCAATTCTAACTCTAAGACCCTCAAAATTGGAAAAAATCGTAATGTGTCTAAAACTGGACAGTTTTTGCGTAGTCTCACGGTTTCGGTCATAACTCCTAAATCTGAACTCCAAATGTAGCGAGGTTTGTTCCTAGATTTAAATAACTTATTAAGCTTTAATTTGAAACTTGGTTCACTAGAATTGGAGATTTTTTGCTTGTCTAATTGAATGTGGGAAAATAGACCATTGCAGTAAGGGTTTTGTTTAGTGATGTGCTTAGAATCATATTGAGACCTTGCTTGCGGTATTGAATGCTTGGAATTGTGGCACTTGGATGTTGTGTGGACTGTTGTGGTTGGTTGAGGTTGATTAATCTAATTGATGTATGGTTTGGGATCATTAATCGATGAATGGTATGCTTAATCGCACGTTTAAGCATGGAATTGAGACCCTAACGCTTATGAGTTTTGTTAAGAGATGACCTATTTGTTAAATGTGTCAAATTGTGTGGTTAATAGGATGCCCGTAGTTGTCCTTATAGCTCTAAATATGATTTCCGATGATTGCATGTTGCTAAGTGAGCTATTCTTGCATCCGGTCTCGTATAAATGTCGTTGCATGCTTGTATAATGTTAATACTTGATACGCGAACCCTGAAATGAGTTATATGACATGATTTATATGTGTTACTTGGCTGCCCGTTTAATGTCCATATGACTCTACATGTTTTACAAAGTGAAAATTCATGTTAAGCATGCCTCATTCGTTTACTTGGCAATATGTGATCTTGAAATTGCTCGGAGACAACCTACTTTGTTGTCCTCCTAATATGAATTGTTAAATGGTATAAATGTTCATCGTATACAAGGTTGCAAACTTTCATTGTGGCATGGTAGCGTTTCACGAACGCCGGGCCGCATAGGGCTTGTCAGTGTTCCCGTGACTACCATGGTCCAATTCCCTCTCTCGCTTGGCATTCCACCCTCGGAGAGTTGGGTCGTAGGATTTCAGGGTACATCTGGAGTACACCCAATTGGGAGCGATAAGTGGATGATTGAAGCTGGCCGCAACAATTGTTATCGAAAATGATCTTAAAAGCAAATCACCGATTGAACTTGAGAGCGAAAGCTCACCGTGTCATGCCCCAACCCGGCCTATAAAGGTTAGACTAGGGTGTGATCTAAACATTCAAGTTTATCTCGTACTTAACTGTTCATGAAAGTTTAACACTTACAATTTAGCCTAAACTCCATAACTTTCCGAAAAACCGGCAGTATAACGGCTGTAATTGGGCTCTTTGGTTTGACCTAATTTTCTAAACGCCTCAAATTTCATTTCCAACTAAGATTACTATTTACCATCAATTGCAATGCCTATTAGTTATCTCGATGTCTCGTTTGATTAATAACCTAGCATGATACTATGTCTTGCTTGTTTGTTAATCCTCGTTACGAAAGTACCTGTTAACCTTAGCTTAACAATGGGTACCTGCTTAAGATTGGATAGGTTCACTTTACTTAGTCCTTACCTGATACTTCATAATCCTATGATAGATACTAACCAGTAACGATAGCAAAACGACCATAGTAGTGTCTGTCTAGTTATTATCGGTACAAGCCAAAATTAGACCCCAAATTACAACGGGGGTCTTTTACATTACAAACATCAAACAACATGAAAAGAAATTGTCTTCAAGCAGCATAGTTTTCACAAATGGCCATAATCAAGCAAAGCACATAGGACAGACAATCATTCCAAGGAATCATCGTTGGGCACGTCGTCCTCGGGTACCTGTTCTTGATCTTCTTCACCTGAGATGATGAAAGAGGGTGAGTCCTTATGAACTCAGCGAGGGGGAACGAGAAATAGGTTTTGAAACTCATTTTCCGGTTCAACTTATGAAAATCCTTTTTGCAAGCATGAATATATCACAAATAAGTATATAACAATAATATAAAAGTAAAGGAACACAATTACCCGTCTTTCCTCCCCGAGGTCCTCTAGGAACCAAGTGAGAGTACTTATACACATAGTAAAAAGGATACGGTGAGCTTTTGCTCTCAGTTCATTTCCAGTATCAGTTGTTGCGGCCGACTTCAAATCATCCCCTTATCACACCAAATGGGTGTACTCCGGACGTACCCCAAAATCCTACGACCCAACTCTCCGAGGAAGTCTAGCCCCCAAGCGAGAGAGGGAATTGGACAATGGTAGTCACGGTTGCACCGGCAAGCCCAATGCCGCCCGGTGTGTGTGAACGCTACCACGCCATAATGAAAGGTTGAAACCTTGTATGCAATGCACATTTATGACATTTAATATATCACATTAGGAGGACAACAAAGTAGGTTGCCTCCGACCAGTCATAAGATTGCACATTGACAAGTAAACAAGCGAGGCACGATAAGACAAGTAATTTCACTTGAAAGGCACATGGAGTTATATGAACATTAAACGGGCAGCCATGTAATGCACGTAAATCAAGTCATATAACTCATTTCAAAGTTCACGTAATCAAATAACAAGATTATTCAACATGCAACGACATCTACGTGGGACCGGGTGCAAGAAAAGCCTACTTATCAACATGAAATCATTGAAATCATATTTAGGGCTACAAAGGCAACTACGGGCAGCCTACTAAACACATAATCCAACACAACATCCAAAGGATCAACACTTAGCAAATTCACCTAGTTACTAGGGTTCCAATTCGTGCTTATCCGTGCGATTAAGCCCCAAGTCATCTCGAAATCAACTCAAGCCATGCATCTATTAATTCAAACACCCTCAAGTATTCAAAACAGTCCACACAACATCCCAATGCCACAATCCTAAGCATTTAACACAACAAGAGAAGCCATAATAATGTTTCTAAGCGTATCACTAAGTGAAACCCTCACTGCAATGGACTGTTTTCTCACAATCATTAAGACAAGAAAACAATCTCCAAATCCAGTGAATAAGATGTCAAATTAAAACAATAAGAAGTGAACTAAATTCATAAACAAACCTCGTATCATTTGGAGTTCAGGTTCAATAGTTATAGCCAAAACAGTGAAACTGAAAAATGTCTAGAACTGAAAAATTTAGCAGTACACCAAATTTTATGTATTTTGGATATCATTTACTAAGACAAAATTGGTTTGTTCCACAAGGTCAGTGAATCGGCCAAAACCTGCTTCATTTTTCCAGACTTTCCAGATTTGGACACATTATAATGATTTGCCATTTTGAGGTCCTTAGAGTCAAAATTAGCTTTGGTCTATTTTTGTGAAAAATGTTTAGAACTGGCAAAACTAGTTACCTATCAATTTTCACGCATTTTCAACATCATTTACCTAGCCAAAATCACCTCGTACCAACAAGACATAAAGTTGTCACATGCACGATTTCATCTATCATCACATTCTATCCAAAAATCTTGCCATGCATGGTTGTAAAAGCTTATGAACACACATATATCTCAAGTTCTGAAGCAAAAATAAACATTTAAGGGCATGCATGTGGGTTTTTGAAAGATTTTCAAGAAGTTTTAGCCCTCACCTTAGCAAAACAACAAGAAGGTGCACATGACTCTTGGTAGTTGATCTTCTTCCTTGCTTAGTCGAGACACCACTCGATTTTCTCTATTTTTCCTAGCTTAGTGACCAAGTTCTTAGTAGGTGCATGTGGTTAGAACAAGAAGAAAAGAAATAGAAGCTAGCAAACTCACCTAAGCCGAAATGGATGTTCAATAAGCTTGCATGTGAGTTTTCTTGCAACCTAGCTTGCTTGGTCAAGCTCCCTAGCTTCTTGCTTGCCTTGATGAACCATGGAGTGATGAAGATGAGCTATGGAGTCTAGAAACTCAGCTAGGGCCGAGAGAGAGAGAGAGAGAAGAATGAGAGGGAGAGAGAAGAATGAGAGAAAAATGAGAGAAATGAAAGAAAAATGAAAGCCTTGCAATTGATGAAGCATGTGTCGGCCTTGGGCATAGAAATTTCAGATTTGTGTCTTCAAGAAGCATGGTTTTTTAATTTCCTAGCATGGGCAAGGAGCTTATGTTGAGATTGAGAGCTTTGAGGAGGTCTTTGAGCTAATTTTTTTTATCCATTTGTGTCATAGAATTGTCATAGAATGTTTGAGGAATAAATTGAATTATGCAAGCAAGCACAAATGCCCAACAAGTGGTCAGCCAAGGCATGTAAAAATCTGATTTTTTGTCATCTTTTAAGCATTAATTAATTGTGTGTTTGAAAAGTGCAAAAGAATAAGGAATAAAGAATGAGAATGTCTAGCTTTTGGTGCAATTTCGTCTTTAGTGGGTTGAATTAGTAATTTAATATTAGTTAGTGGAATTTGTAGGATTAATTATTGATCTAGTGCTTCGTGTAAGATGATTTCTTGATTAGCGTGAGGGAACGCTTTCCTAGGTCTAGGGCACGTACTACGAGGTAGGGCATGAACTACGAGACGAATGCACGTTTTCTAAGTAAATGCATGCAACCCTAAATGAATGCACGTAATTCAATGCATGGCACACAAAATGAAACACGATTCTTAAACCTAGGTCAAGGCACACAAATCTAGGTTAGGGCACACGAAACGAGGTATCACACGCAAATCGAGGTCGGGTCTCACATCTTCCCTCCTTAAAAGAATTTCGTCCTGAAATTCAATATTACCTTTGAAATAAAGTTGGATACTGTTGCTCCATATGGTCTCGCCTTTCCCACGTTGCTTCTTCAACTCCATGATGATCCCACAACATTTTCACCATCGGTAAAGTTTTGCTACGCAATTCCCGATCTTGCTGGTCTAGGATCCGAATGGGCTTCTCCTCATGAGACAAGTTCTCCCGAAGCTGCAACTGCTCTGGCTCCAAGATATACGATGGATCAGGGTGATACTTCCGTAGCATCGAAACATGAAAGACGTCGTGAATATTAGAGAGGTTTTGGGGTAGTACCAGGCGATACGCCAATTTGCCAACCTTCTCAATTATCTCAAATGGTCCTACAAATCTCGGGCTCAACCTTCTACCCTTGCCATGTTTAATCAGTCCCCTCCGGGGTGATATCTTCAAGAACACCTTGTCACCAACCTCAAACTCTAGGCTCCGTCTCCGTCGGTCTGTATAACTCTTTTGCCTGCTTTGGGCGGTAAGCATCTGTTTCCGGATGAGGTGGATATTATCAACAGTCTTCATAAGTTCAGGTAGAAGGGTCGGGTCAAAAGTCTTCGTTTCACTTACTTCATCCCAGTAAATTGGGGATCGACACTTACGTCCATACAACGCCTCAAATGGGGCCATCCCGATAGTGGCCTGATAACTATTATTATAAGCGAACTCTGCTAGAGACAGGTATTTCTCCCAACCTTTCCCAAAGTCTAAAACACACGCCCTCAGCATATCCTCCAGAATCTGAATAGTTCTCTCTGATTGTCCATCAGTCTGAGGGTGATAAGCCGTGCTGAAACTCAACTTCATTCCCAAAGCTTCTTGCAATCTCTTCCAAAATTGGGAGGTAAAACGAGGATCCCTATCCGATACAATAATCACAGGCATCCCGTGCAATCTTACGATCTCCGCCACATACATATCTCCCAATTTCTCAGGACTATCCTCCTTGTTCATCGGCAAGAAGTGCGCTGACTTAGTCAATCTATCCACTATGACCCAAACGGCGTCATGACCCTTTTATGACCTGGGCAGGTCCATAACAAAGTCCATAGTTATATGTTCCCATTTCCATTGAGGAATCTCCAACGGTTGTAGTAAACCTGCTGGTCGTTAATGTTCCGCTTTGACTCTCTGGCAAGTCAAACACTGTGCCACAAACTTCGCAATCTCTCTTTTCATGTTATTCCACCAATAGTATTGCTTCAAATCCTGGTACATCTTTGTTCCGCCGGGGTGAATAGTGTATCTTGAATTATGGGCTTCTTTAAGAATCTTCGTTTTCAGCTCTAGTTCATTAGGAACACAAATCCGGTTCCTAAACCTCCAAACACCATCATCATGAAACTTGAAATCTGTGTTGCTTTCTTTAATCTTCTGAAATTGTTGGTCCTTCTGTTGAGCCTCTCGTAATTCAGACAACAAGGTCGATTGAACTTGTATAGTGGCAAAAAGTAACCATTTTCGAGTCAATTGTGGTTTCCACAAAAATGCTTCCTCCAACAAATCCTGCACCTTGACTTCCAGTTTTGCCATGCTCGCTTTCCTACTTAAGGCATCTGCAACTACATTTGCTTTACCGGGCACATAATTGATTGTGCAGTTATAATCATCCAAAAGCTCCATCCACCGCCTTTGCCTCATATTCAACTCTTTTTGTGAGAACAAGTATTTCAAGCTCTTGTGATCAGTAAACACCTCGAACTTGTTACCCCATAAATAGTGCCTCCATTTCTTGAGTGCAAACATAATAGCCACTAACTCCAAATCATGCGTCGGGTAGTTCAATTCATACGGCTTCGGTTTCCTAAAAGCATACGCAACCACTCTTCCATTTTGCATCAGCACACAACCCAATCCTTCTTTCGAAGCATCGCTATAGATTACAAAACCTTGACTCCCTTCAGGAAATGCAAGAATAGGTGCGGTAGTCAATCTTTTCTTCAATTCTTGGAAGCTGTTCTCACACTTATCATCCCACACGAACTTTGTTTTCTTTTGAGTGAGCTTTGTAAGCGGTCCTGCAATCTTAGAGAAATCCTTCATGAACCTCCGATAATAGCCGGCTAAACCAAAAAAACTCCGAACCTCCGTAACATTTTCCGGCTTCTTCCAAGACATCACCGCTTCTATCTTTGCTGGATCCACTGCTATTCCCTCTTGGGATATGATATGCCCGAAAAATGCAATCTACTGCAACCAAAATTCGCACTTGCTAAACTTTGCATACAATTGATGCTCTCGAAGTTTCTGTAGTACCAACCGCAGATGTTGTTCATGCTCAGCCTCGAATTTTGAGTATACCAAAATATCATCAATGAAAATCACCACAAATTGGTCCTTCAATTCTTGTAGCTCGGCCAGCGCCATACGATAGGGGGCTTTAGATATCAGCTGGGTGCCAGGCAGTAACTCTATAATGAACCCGATCTCCCGATTTAGGGGTAAACCGGACAATTCTTCAGGAAACACATCCGCATAGTCTTTGATCACAGGCATCTCCTCTAACTTAGCTTTGTCCGATGGCTTGTTGATGAGGTAAGCTAAGTATCCACTACACCCTTTTCTGAAGGATTTCACTGCTTTCATAGATGAAATGATGGAACTCCCGGTGAAATCTCTTCGACCCATTACCTCCAGTATTGGTTGACCAGGTACTTGAAACGTTACAATCTTCGTCCGGCAATCTAGTTGGGCATGATGCTTTGCCAACCAGTTCATCCCTAAAATGACCTCATAGTCTCGAAAAGGTAATACAATAAGATTGGCTAAGAATTCCCTATCCTTAATTTGAATTTTATATGCTTTACAAGCCGAGCTAGTAACAAGTTTAGAACCCATCGGAGTACCAACTTCTACCTCATAAGGCAAACATACAACTCGTAGTTTCACACGTTGCACACATAAAGGAGTAATAAATGAATGAGTAGCACCAGGATCAATTAGCACCCTAACAGGTTGATTCAGTATGAAGAATGTACCTTCAACAACAGCGGTCTCCTCTGGAAGCTCCTCGCACTCAATAGTATAAGCTCGAGCCTGAACTCTAGGAACTGGAGTCTTGCCTCTACCAGCTGGTTTAACCTGATTCTTCCTGCTTGCCATTTAGGGCAATCCTTGATCTGATGCTGATCACTGCCGCATCGCACACATCGTCCCGACTTCTTCCAGCACTGGGCCTCGGTATGTCCCTTCTTGTCACAGTAAGAATAGTTGACAGACTAAGTAGCAGGTGAACTACCTGTGGATCCGCGGGTGGAAGAGGCTGATGGTACTTTAGTCGGGCCACGGTTATTCACTGGTATGTTCTGGCTCTGTCCCTGACTACGACTCTGGCCCTGGAATTTCCTCTGTTGACCTGAAGACTGGTATGGTTTCTTGTTCGGTTGACTCGAACCGGTTCTATCAAGTTTTCTCTTCTCAACTAGGGAAGCAGCAACAAAGAGAGCAGAATAGGTATCGAAGTCATGCGAAGCCAATTGGTCCTGAATCTCTGGCCTCAATCCCGTAGTAAATTTCCACATCTTTGCCTCCAGAGTATTGACCATGTATTGAGCATAGTGGGATAGTCGGTCAAAATGAGCCTCGTACTGGGCCACCGTCATGTTACCCTGGGTCAAGTGCATGAACTCATCAATCCGCCTCTGTCTGGAAACTGCAGTTACATATTTCTCCTTGAATGCCTTAACGAAATTACCCCACAAGCGAGGTGTCTGATCAGTTTCCCACAGTGCCTCCACAGTGTGCCACCAATGCTCAGCATCCCCGTGCAACAGAAACACAACAAACTCCACCTTTTCTTCATCAGTATAATCAAGTGGCCTAAAAATCCTCTCAATCTCGGACAGCCAAGCCTCTGTTTTCTCATCATCAGCTTCCCCGTGGAATTTGGACGGGCGAAAGTCAAGGAACTCCCTTATTCTGCTATGTCTCCCATGGTTACCATCATTCCTGTTGTTGTTGTTGTTAGCTTCGTGTGCATCTTGATGTTCCATCACTCGTGACACGCGATCCATGGCGTTTGCCATCATGTTAAACATAGCTATGCCAGGATTAGTTTGATAAGCATCTCCGGTCTCTTGGGGTTCACCGCTCCTATTAGTAGTGCGGGTACTAGGGCTAGCCATCTATAGGCACATATTACGATGCACAATTTATTGAAATATGACAAACAAGAATTTAATGCATAAGATATGCAACATAATATAGATACACAATTCTAGAAACAATTAAGAAATGTTAATTACTTAAGCACATAGAACATAGAAGGCACAATTAACATTATCACACAATAACATATAGACAAGTCATCCTAATTATCTTAGGGCTCTACCCATGGTCCGAGAGTTAAACCCAGCTTAAGCAATCTAAGCTCTGATACCATTTCTTCTTCTATAAGGTGTCACGCCCCAACCCAACCTATAAAGGTTAGACTAGGGTGTGATGTAAACATTCAAGTTTATCTCGTACTTAACTGTTCATGAAAGTTTAACACTTACGTTTTAGCCTAAACTCCATAATTTTCTGAAAAACCGGCAGCATAACGGCTGTAATTGGGCTCTTTGGTTTGACCTAATTCTCTAAACGCCTCAAATTTCATTTCCAACTAAGATTACTATTTACCATCAATTGAAACGCCTACTAGTTATCTCGATGTCTCGTTTGATTAATAACCTAGCATGATACTATGTCTCGTTTGTTTGTTAATCCTCGTTACGAAAGTACCTGTTAACCTTAGCTTAATAATGGGTACCTGCTTAAGATTGGATAGGTTCATTTTACTTAGTCCTTACCTGATACTTCATAATCCTATGATAGATACTAACCAGTAACGAAAGCAAAACAACCATAGTAGTGTCTGTCTGGTTATTATCGGTACAAGCCAAAATTAGACCCCAAATTATAACGGGGGTCTTTTACATTACAAGCATCAAGCAACATGAAAAAAAATAGTCTTCAAGCAGCATAGTTTTCACAAATGGCCATAATCAAGCAAAGCACATAGGACATGCAATCATTCCAAGGAATCATCGTTGGGCACGTCATCCTCGGGTACCTGTTCTTGATCTTCTTCACTTGAGATGATGAAAGAGGGTGAGTCCTTATAAACTCAGCGAGGGGGAACGAGAAATAGGTTTTGAAACTCATTTTCTGGTTCAACTTATGAAAACCCTTTTTGCAAGCATAAATATTTTACAAATAAGTAAATAACAATAATATAAAAGTAAAGGAACACAATTACCCGTCTTTCCTCCCGAGGTCCTTTAAGAACCAAGCGAGAGTACTTATACACATAGTGAAAAGGATACGGTGAGCCTTTGCTCTCAGTTCATTTCCAGTATCAGTTGTTGCGGTCGACTTCAAATCATCCCCTTATCACGCCAAATGGGTGTACTCCGGATGTACCCCGAAATCCTACGACCCAACTCTCTGAGGAAGTCTAGCCCCCAAGCGAGAGAGGGAATTGGACAATGGTAGTCACGGTTGCACCGGCAAGCCCGATGCCGCCCAGTGTGCGTGAACACTACCATGCCAGAATGAAAGGTTGCAACCTTGTATGCAATGCACATTTATGACATTTAATATATCACATTAGGAGGACAACAAAGTAGGTTGCCTCCGAGCAGTCATAAGATTGCACATTGACAAGTAAACAAGCGAGGCACTATAAGACAAGTAATTTCACTTGAAAGGCACATGGAGTTATATGAACATTAAACGGGCAGCCATGTAACGCATGTAAATCAAGTCATATAACTCATTTCAAAGTTCATGTAATCAAATAACAAGATTATTTAACATGCAACGACATCTACGTAGGACCGGGTACAAGAAAAGCCTACTTATCAACATGAAATCATCAAAATCATATTTAGGGCTACAAGGGCAACTACGGGCAGCCTACTAAACACATAATCCAACACAACATCCAAAGGATCAACACTTAGCAAATTCACCTAGTTACTAGGGTTCCAATTCGTGCTTCTCCGTGCGATTAAGCCCCAAGTCATCTCGAAATCAACTCAAGCCATGCATCTATTAATTCAAACACCCTTAAGTATTCAAAACAGTCCACACAACATTCTAATGCCACAATCCCAAGCATTTAACACAACAAGAGAAGCTATAATAATGTTTCTAAGCGTATCACTAAGTGAAACCCTCACTGCAATGGACTATTTTATCACAATCATTAAGACAAGCAAACAATCTCCAAATCCAGTGAATAAGATGTCAAATTAAAACATTAAGAAGTGAACTAAATTCATAAACAAACCTCGCATCATTTGGAGTTCGGGTTCAATAGTTATAGCCAAAATAGTGAAACTGCACAAAACTGTCCAGATTTGTACACATTTCAATACTTGTCATTTTTGAGGTCCTTAGGGTCAGATTTAGTCTTAGTACATTTCTTACAAACATGTCCAGAACTGAAAAATATAGCAGCACACCAAATTTCATGTATTTTGGATATCATTTACTAAGTCAAAACTGGTTCGTTCTACAAGGTCAGTGAATTTGCCAAAACCTGCTTCATTTTTCCAGACTTTCCAGATTTGGACACATTTTAATGATTTTCCATTTTGAGGTCCTTAGATTCAAAATTAGCTTTGGTCTATTTCTGTGAAAAATGTTTATAACGGGCAAAACTAGTTATCTACCAATTTTCACGTATTTTCAACATCATTTACCTAGCCAAAATCACCTCACACCAACAAGACAGAAAGTTGTCACATGCACGATTTCATCTATCACCACATTCTAGCCCAAAATCTTGCCATGCATGGTTGTAAAAGCTTATGAACACACATATATCTCAAGTAAATAAGCAAAGATAAACGTTTAAGGGCATGCATGTGGGTTTTTGAAAGATTTTCAAGAAGTTTTAGCCCTCACCTTAGCAAAACAACAAGAAGGTGCACAAGACTATTGGTGAAGCACAAAGTTGATCTTCTTCCTTGCTTAGCCGAGACATCACTCAATTTTCTCTATTTTTCCTAACTTAGTGACCAAGTTCTTAGTAGGTGCAGTGGTTAGAACAAGAAGAAAAGAAATGGAAGCTAGCAAACTCACCTAAGCCGAAATGGATGTTCAATAAGCTTGCATGTGAGTTTTCTTGCAACCTAGCTTGCTTGGTCGAGCTCCCTAGCTTCTTGCTTGCCTTGATGAACCATGGAGTGATGAAGATGAGCTATGGAGTCTAGAAACTCAGCTAGGGCCAAGAGAGAGAGAGAAGAATGAGAGGGAGAGAGAAGAATGAGAGGAAAATGAGAGAAATGAAAGAAAAATGAAAGCCTTGCAATTGATAAAGCATGTGTCGGCCTTGGGCATAGAAATTTCAGATTTGTGTCTTCAAGAAGCATGGTTTTTGAATTTCCTAGAGCTTTGAGGAGGTCTTTGAGCTAATTTTTTTTATGCATTTGTGTCATAGAATTGTCATAGAATGTTTGAGGAATAAATTGAATTATGCAAGCAAGCACAAATGGTCGGCCAAGGCATGTAAAAATCTGATTTTTTGTCATCTTTTGAGCATTAATTAATTGTGTGTTTGAAAAGTGCAAAAGAATAAGGAATAAAGAATGAGAATGTCTAGATTTTGGTGCAATTTCGTCTTCTAGTGGGTTGAATTAGTAATTTAATATTAGTTAGTAGAATTTGTAGGATTAATTATTGATCTAGTGCTTCGTGTAAGATGTTTTCTTGATTAGCGTGAGGGCACGCTTTCCTAGGTCTAGGGCACGAACTACGAGATAGGGCACGAACTACGAGACGAATGCACATTTCTCAAGTAAATGCACGCAACCCTAAATGAATGCATGTAATTCAATGCATGGAACACAAAAAGAAACACGACTCTTAAACCTAGGTCAAGGCATGCAAATCTAGGTTAGGGCATACGAAACGAGGTATCACACGCAAATCGAGGTCGGGCCTCACATACTGTATCCTTTTCACTACGTGTTTAAGTACTCTCGCTTGGTTCCTAGAGGACCTCGGGGAGGAAAGATGGGTAAATGTGTTCCTTTATATTTATGTATTGTTATGAACTTACTTATTTTATTTGACATGTCTTCAAAAGAGTTTTCATAAGATTAACCGGAAAAGAGTTTTTAAAACGTTATCTCTCATTCCCCCTCATTGAGTTCATAAGGACTCACCCTCTTTTTGTCACAGGTGAAGCAGATTTGGAATTGGTACCCGAGGAGAATGTGCTTGTTGATGATTCCTTGGAGTGGCTACGTGCTTTTATGCTTTGCCTGAAAGTAGTTGCTATTTGGATGTTGTGTTTGATTGCAATTGTTCATTTTGTTGATGTAAATGACCCCGTTGTAATTTGGGTCTAATTTTTGGCTTGTACTGATTATAACTGGACGAACTCTTTATTGGTTATTTGCCTTCATTATCTTGGTTAGTAGTTATCGTAGGCGTTTAAACCGCTAGGTGAAGAATCAAACAAGTTAACTCTATCTAATTTCACTTAGGTACTCATTGTAAGCTAGAGGATAATATGTACTTGCATAATAGGAACTGGCAAATAAACGGGACATAGTTATTATGCTAGGCTTGTCAATCAAATGAGACTATCGAGATAAATTAGTAGGCATATCTATTGATAAGAAAATAGGAAATTTTAATTGGAATTGAATCAATGATTAAAGGTTTTGAGGCATTTTAGAAAATAGGTCAAACCAAAGGTCTTAAATATAGCCATTATGCTGTCGATTTTTCGAAAAAACTTTTGGAGCTCTAGGCCAACGTTAAGCATTAAATTATAAAAAAGGCTAAGAATGTGAAACAGTATAAATGAATTAGTTCATACCCTAGTCTAGCCTCCTTAGGTCGGGTTGGGGCGTGACACCTATATTACAATGCTATCAGAGCTTAGTTTGCTAACTAGGCATTAGTCGAGTTCAACTCTCGGACCATGGGTAGAAGCCCTAAGGTAATTATGATGTCTTGTTTATATGTGTTAATGTATTCTAATGTGCTTTAATTGATTTGAGCATTGAATATCATGTGCTTTTATGGACCATATGTAATATGTGTCATGCACACCGACACGTTAGCGCCCTGAATAATGTATGCATGCTTTTATACTTCTTCCTTGACACATGTGCATAACCATGACTGACTGTTTATACCCATAGATAGTTAGGACTAGAACTTTCAGGGAAGTGAATTCATGCAGGAAGAACGAAAAGTCTCGGTTAGAGATTTCTGACATCTTCACAGGTACTCGATGGATCGTATGTATTATTGGATATGCATATATATAAAATGCGTAGCACATGTATAATTGTTGAGGTAAATTTATCTCATTATCTTTGGAATACCTATACCTGTGATTAAGTTGTCAAATTTATAGCTATGAAGTTCTTGATTCCGTTAAACCGATCTTCTAATTATGGTTCAAGTATAAAGTTTAATGACATATAACTTCACTTAAGATATAAGAGCATACTATTAAATATGTACAGTAGTATATATTCTCATGTGCTAATAGTGGAAGTTGACTTGGAGGGTTTTTTGAATCCATTTCTCACATCTTAAAATTGGCTTGATAGACTATCTAAGAAGTTAGCAATATACTCGTACAATTGAATCCTTACTTGATTGGAATGAAGCATTGATGATTCCAACATGGTGTATAGTAGTGAGCTTCAAGTCCACTAAATGGTAAGATCATGACCTAGAAATTAAGAGATGAATTCGTGGAAGTTGATGATAGTTACTTTTAAGGGTTAGATTATTAAGACATAGATAATGTATTTAAGTAACTTAACAATGGATAACCCCAATACATATAGGCAACTCTGGGAACTGAGTTTAACAAGGTTGATGATTCTTTAGTATAACAAGATATAGGGATGTTGGAATCGAGGAATTCACATAGCTAGAACTTGTGTTCGGAAGACTACACCTAAAATGTTAGGTCGGATAGAAGTATAAGGTATTGAATTTTACATTAGATGACTAACGTTGCTAAAGGTCCTAAGTTGGATATTGGCGATATTAAGAATCATGGTATTAATTTCGTGCCCCCTTGGATTTATTTGTGATTATACAGAGTGAGTTATTCTACACCCTCGTTATTTGGATACCCTAGAGGATGTTAGGAAGCATATATCCATAAGTAATATTGATGGACCTGGCATATAAACCATGTAAATAAGATTTAAGCATCCGGCTGCAAGGTGAAGTCATTAGGGTATGATTAGTAATCTTAAATAGCTAATAGTGAGTATGCATGATGATTCATGATGAACCCTAGGACCTAAGGTCGATGAGTCTTGATGCTCTTAGCTAGTTGAACATGTAAATGAGAAGAGTAAGATTTCATATAGTTAAGATAGAGATGAATTAGAGTCATGATGACCCAAGAAACTAATGTTAGACCACCGTATTTATGTGCACCATTTCACGTCTGGAAACTAGCTGTTGGTAGACTTCGAATCGTGTTTGATTGAATAGAGGGTGAATCTTGTAGTGATAATTAAATGAGTGGTTGATTACTTTTAAAGTTCTATTAGATTATATTGAAGGATGCCTTGTGGTTATAATTCTTATGATGACATAGCCTTGAAATTATTTCGTGTAACAACCTATTTGGATTAGTATGGTAAGTGTCTTATGAGCTATATCATTTCGGTACCCATTTGTAGTTCTACGATTGGTTTTGTATGGCCGATAACCTAGTGGAACATTGATATCACTTACATGGCTATAGCCCTGATTTAGTAACACTAATGTTGAAGATATATTGGCGGGCATTAAGTGTTCGAAGGACTGACTAGGTCACGAAGTGAGTAGGACCATTGTCCTCTTAAGTATGACGTAACCTTGGATTGAGGTGAGTGAAATTTATTTGAGATTGAAACTATTCGCCTTAGGAGTTTCGGTTAAGATTAAAAGAAATTCTAAAGCCTCATGACTTGAAGATAAAGATTTGAATAAGGAAATAAATTATGGATCACAAGCTGATGAAATTTACTTGTAAGAGTTGAACTAGTGTAACATGATTAGTTTACCCATGCAATTTCGATGGCAATTTGTTGGTGGTACTTAATAAACCTTAGAATTTGAGTTTAACGAATATCAACGGTCTTTCTTCTTGACTACGAGAGTGAAGGTTAACAAAGCTGGGAATGAATGTTAGTGAATAGGAGCTTGTAACCGGGAGACTAGTCATTAGAAGATTTGCTAATCTAATGTACCTACGAGATAAGAACTATGATACTATCAATAGATGACGATTTGAGATAGATTAGTTTGTTTGGTGAGTTCTTCTTGAAGACAGGGTCGTATTGTGGAAATGATCAATAACTTGTGTATGTCCTACGTGTTAACAATTTTGAAGCTAGTTGATAGAATATGTAAATCGGATATAGACCTATCATCTTGAAATTAGGGATGTCACCTTAGGATCATAGTATTATTGTGATATTCCTTTTGAAGTATGAATGCGAGATTGATACAACATGAGTCATGATTTTGGAGTTATAGTTATATTGTTAGAATACCGATGCAGCTTTGATTACCATGTTTGGAGATTCTAACCTTAATTAATGAAC
Organism: Ehretia macrophylla; assembly: GCA_037974665.1. NCBI lineage: Eukaryota > Viridiplantae > Streptophyta > Magnoliopsida > Boraginales > Ehretiaceae > Ehretia > Ehretia macrophylla. The sequence goes on along the minus strand of CM075779.1, from coordinate 28,065,197 downwards.
TTGACCTGAAGATCAAATGGAGAGAATAGAGTCGTTCAAAGGAACGAACTGTAAATGTAGGGGTCACACCGAATTAAATGATTGGAGAAAGCTAGGAAGTGAATTCGTTGTGGTAAGAGAGATCATAGAGCAAAGGACGACCCGGAGTTGGAAAATAACAATGGTCGGAATCCGTCTAAATGACCTCAACAAGTGAGAATGAATTTCGGGACGAAATTCTTTTAAGGAGGGAAGGATGTGAGGCCCGACCCCGAATAACATGTCTTACCTCGATTTGCATGCCTTAGACCCAGTATTATATGATCGACCTTGGATTACGTGCCCTATCTTGGTTTTCGTGCATGCCTCGTCATACATGCCTTGACCTAGAATTGTGTGCCCTAATTCTCGACTTACGTGCCCTGACTTTGATTTTCGTGCGATACCTCGTTTGTGTACACTGACCTTGAATTGCGTGCCCTAAACCTAGGTTTAAGAGTCGTACCTCGATTTACGTGTATTGCATTGAATTACGTACCTTGCATTGGTTTACGGGCAATCACCTAGGGTTGCGTGCATTTACTTTGGAATCCGTGTATTAGTCTTGAATTATGTGTCTTACCTCATAGTTCGTGTCTACCTCGTAGTGTGTGCCCTAGAACCTAAGAATGCGTGCCTGCACGCTAATCAATAAAGATTCCTACACAAAGCACAAGACTATTAAATAATCCTACACAATCCACTAACCAATATTATATTCCTAATTCAAATTCTCTACAAAATCTACTAACAATAAATAATTCTATCTACACAAACACCTAAACATTCTTTATTCTTTATTCTCACCCAAAACTAATGCACCTCAAATTCCACCCTTATTATAATCTATAATGTATTAACTTGAATCTGAAATTTCAAATTTTTCATTGCATTACTCGGTCATATCAAGGTCTTGAGCAAGTTTTGAACAAAAAATATTCTACCCTAGACAATCTATGACATACACAAGACACAATGCATAAAATATTGCCATTTCACCCTACCCTAAGTCCCCTTTCTCGACCAACCCACCCCATGCCTCATTATAACTCAAAGTATATGCTAGTTGACACACAAAAATCAGACTTGAAAGGCCCTAAGGCTGACACACACACACACACAACTCATCACATTTCATTTTCCTCTCAAAACTCTCTCAAGCTCTCATTCTCTCTCCATTTTGGGTAAGGCATCTCTTGAGCTTCCAAGACCTCAAGCTCACTCTCTAGGACACTCCAAGCATCGGCCATAGCAAGGTAATCAAGCAAGGATAGCTCAAAGTCACACACAAAGCTCAAAAACAAGGATTTTGTGCTCATTTGCTAAATCTTCAAAGAGGTGAGGGTTAAACTCTTTTAAAAGCTATCAAAAATCACATGCATGCCTTCATATGACTATATTTACCTCTGTAGTTGTTTTATATGTGTGTACATGAGCTTATATGATCATGCATGGCTAGATTTTTGGCTAGAACTTGAAGATAGGTAAAAACGTGTTGCTGGCAGTTTTCTGATCTTGTTGTACGAGGTGCATTTGACATAGAAAAACTTGATAAAAATGCGTGAAAATTGGTAGGCTACTAGTTTTTCCAGTTCTGAGAATTTTTAGTAGAAATAGGCCAAGGCCAATTTTGACTCTAAGGCCTCCAAAATTGCAAAACATCGAAAGGTGCCTAAATCTGGAAAAATTGGAAATATGAAGTAGGATCTGGCAGCCTTCTGACCTTGTAGAACGAAACAGTTTTAGCATAACAAATGATGTCCAAAATGCATGAAAATTGGTAGGTTGCTATATTTTACAATTCTGGACTTTTTTTTTTTTTTTTTCAGAAATAGACCAAAGCCAATTCTGACTCTAAGACCCTCAAAATTGGCAAAAATCGTAATGTGTCTAAAACTGAACAGTTTTTGCGTAGTCTCACGGTTTCGGTCATAACTCCTAAATCCAAACTCCAAATGCAGCGAGGTTTGTTCCTATATTTAAATCACTTATTAAGTTTCAATTTGACACTTGGTTCACTGGAATTGGAGATTTTTTTTTCTTGTCTAATCGAATGTGGGAAAACAGACCATTGCAGTGAGGGTTTTGTTTAGTGATGTGCTTAGAATCATGTTGAGACCTTGCTTGAGGTATTGAATGCTTGGAATTGTGGCACTTGGATGTTGTGTGGACTGTTGTGGTTGGTTAAGGTTGCTTAATTTGATTGATGTATGGTTTAGGATCATTAATCGATGAATGGTATGCTTAATTGCACGTTTAAGCACGGAATTGAGACCCTAACGCTTATGACTTTTGTTAAGAGATGACCTATTTGTTAAATGTGTCAAATTTTCTGGTTAATAGGCTTCCCGTAGTTGTCCTTATAGCTCTAAATATGATTTCCAATGATTGGATGCTGCTAAGTGAGTTATTCTTGCATCCGGTCTCGTATAAATGTCATTGCATGCTTGTATAATGTTAATATTTGATACGTGAACCCCGAAATGAGTTATATGACTTGATTTATATATGTTACTTGGCTGCCCGTTTAATGTCCATATGACTCTACATGTTTTACAAAGTGAAAATTCATGTTAAGCATGCCTCATTCGTTTACTTGGCAATATGTGATCTTGAAATTGCTCGGAGGCAACCTACTTTGTTGTCCTCCTAATGTGAATTGTTAAATGGTATAAATGTTCATCGTATACAAGGTTGTAACCTTTCATTGTGGCATGGTAGTGTTTCATGAACGCCGAGCGGCATAGGGCTTGCCGGTGCTCCCGTGACTACCATGGTCCAATTCCCTCTCTCACTTGGCATTCCACCCTCGAAGAGTTGGGTCGTAGGATTTCGGGTACATCTGGAGTACACCCAATTAGGAGCGATAAGTGGATGATTGAAGCCGGCCGCAACAATTGTTATCGAAAATAATCTTGAGAACAAATGCTCACCAATTGAACTTGAGAGCGAAAGCTCACCGTATCCTTTTCACTATGTGTTTAAGTACTCTCGCTTGGTTCTTAGAGGACTTCGGGGAGGAAAGGCGGGTAAAAGTGGTCCTTTATATTTATGTATTGTTATGAACTTACTTATTTTATTTGACATGTCTTCAAAGGAGTTTTCATAAGATTAACCGGAAAAGAGTTTTTAAAACGTTATCTCTCGTTCTCCCTCGTTGAGTTCATAAGGACTCACCCTCTTTTTGTCACAGGTGAATAAGATTTGGAATAGGTACCCGAGGAGAATGTGCTTGTTGATGATTCCTTGGAGTGACTACATGCTTTTGTTCTTTGCCTGAAAGTAGTTGCTATTTGGATATTGTGTTTGATTGCAATTGTTCATGTTGTTGATGTAAATGACCCCGTTGTAATTTGGGTCTAATTTTTGGCTTGTACTGATTATAACTGGACGAACTCTTTATTGGTTATTTGCCTTCATTATCTTGGTTAGTAGTTATCGTAGGCGTTTAAACCGCTAGGTGAAGAATCAAACAAGTTAACTCTATCTAATTTCACTTAGGTACTCATTGTAAGATAAAGGATAATATGTACTTGCATAATAGGAACAGGCAAATAAATGGGACATAGTTATCATGCTAGGCTTGTCAATCAAACGAGACTATAGAGATAAATTAGTAGGCATATCTGTTGATAACAAAATAGGAAATTTTAATTGGAACTGAATCAATGATTAAAGGTTTTGAGGCGTTTTAGAAAATAGGTCAAACGAAAGGTCTTAAATACAGCTGTTATGCTGTCGGTTTTCCGAAAAAACTTTTGGAGCTCTAGGCCAACGTTAAGCATTAAATCATAAAAAAAGGCTAAGAATGTGAAACAATATAAATGAATTAGGTCATACCCTAGTCTAGCCTCCTTAAGTCGGGTTGGGGCGTGACATCCGTCGCTCTGGTGCCTATAACTTTTGATGCGTAAGGAGTTACGCGGCGCACAACATACTGTTGGAAAGCTCTCTGAGAGCTCTACGGCAGGGGCAGCTAGCCTGCTCGACTGCGCCTATTCTCGGAGCCCAAAATCGAACATTTTCATCAGTTTTGGGACACATTTCTTCTCTTGCGCTATTTTTTCATCTCGGATCGTACGTCGTGAGCAGTGAAAAGGACGACAACCTAATCTATCACATTTCTATTACCGAATCCCATGTCACCTTGGGCAAGACAACTTCGCCTCACATAGAGGCTGAGCCCGCAAACCGAGGGCATGGGGTTTGGGACCAAGTCTCTGTCGCTCCGGTGCCCATAACTTTTGATCTGTAAGGAGTTATGCGACGCACAACATATCGTTGGAAAGCTCTCCGAGAGCTCTACGATAGGGGTAGCAAGCCTACTCAGCTGACCCTATTCTCGGAGCCCAAAATCGAACGTTTTAATCAGTTTATGTACACTTTTCTTCTTTTGTGCTGTTTTTCTGTCCAGGATCATAGGTCGTGAGCCGGGAAAAGGCCGACAACCTAATCCATCACATTTCTATTTCTAAATCCCGCGGCACCTTGGGCAAGAAAACTTCACTTCACGTAGAGGTTGGGCCCGTAAACCGAGGGCGTGGGGCTTGTGACCAGGTATCCGTCGCTCCGGTGCCTATAACTTTTGATCCGTAAGGAGTTTCGCAAGGCACAGCATACCGTTGGAAAGCTCTTTGAGAGCTCTACGACGGGGGCAATGACCCTGCTCAGCTGTTGTGAGGCCCGACCCCGAATAACGTGTGTTTCCTTGATTTGCGTGCCATAGACCAAGAATGATATGACTGACCTTGGATTATGTGCCCTATCTTGGTTTTCGTGCATGCGTCGTCATACGTGCCTTGACTTAGAATTATGTGCCCTAATCCTTGACTTACGTGCCCGGACCTCGATTAGAATGAGATACCTCATTTCGTGTGTCCTAACCTAGATTTGCGTGTCTTGACTTAGGTTTGAGAATTGTGTTCATTTTGTGTGCTTTGCATTGAATTACGTGTATTCACTTAGGGTTGCGTGCATTTACTTGAAAAATGTGCATTCGCCTCGTAGTTCGTGCCCTACCTCATAGTGCGTGCCCTAGACCTAGGAAAGCGTGCCCTCACGTTAATCAAGAAAGCATCTTACACAAAGCACTAGACTATTAAACAATCCTACAAACTCCACTATCAATATTATAATCCTAATTCAACTCGCTAAAAGACAAAAATTCACTAAACACTAAACATTCTTCATTCTTTATTCCTTATTCTTTTTGCACTTTCAAGACACAATTAAAATAATGCTCAAAGATGACAAAAATTCAGATTATTGAGGAGCTTTAGCCAACCACTATATTGTTCCTTGCATGCATGTTTAATTCAAAATGAATCTAGACAAATCATGACACAAAAACACTTATCAATGCATGAAAAAATACTCAAAACCACCTCAAAATTCTACCTTGTTCGACCAAACCACCTATGCCCATGCTAACATTTTAAAATCACATCTTGAAGACACAAAATCAGGAATTTTGGGCTGCCCAAGGCCGACCATAAGCATGAAAGAATGTAAAGCTTTATTCTTTGTCATATTTTTGTCATTTCTTCATTTCTTCCTCAACTTCTCTCTCTCCCTCTCATTTTCTATCTCTCTCTCGGCCTTGGCTGAGTTCTCACCATACCATAGCTCATCTTCTTCACACTTTGGTCAATCAAGACAAGCAACCATCGAAGAAGCTCAAGCAAACTAGCTACAGTTCGAAAATCACACATGCATGTCCTTTGAAGTCTTCTATTCGGCCTAGGTAAGTTTCTTGGCTTCTATTTCTTTTCTTCTAGTTCTAACCTCATGCATGTGCTAAGAGCTTGGTCACTAGGCTAGGAAAAATAGAGAAACCAAGTTGGAATCTCGGCTAAGCAAGAAGAAGAAGAGATTTGGAGCTTCAACTAGTTTTTGTGCATCTTCTTGTTGATTTGCTAAGGTGAGGGCTAAAACCTTTTGAAAATCCTTCAAAAATCCACATGCATGCTCATAAATGTATGTCTTTGCTTCTGTACTTGAGTTATATGTTCTTTCATAAGCTTAAACAACCATGCATGGCAAGATCTTGGCTTGAAAGTGGTGATAGGTGAAGTCGGATTGTTGACAGCTCTCTGACCAGATTGTTTCGAGGTAAGTTTAGCCAGGAAAATGATGTTTAAAATGCATACAAATTGGTAGATGACTAGTGTTTCCAGTTTTGAACATTTTTCGCAGAAATAGGCCGAAGCTAATTTTGACTCTAAGGTCTTCAAAATGGCGAATCTTTAAAATGTGTCCAAATCTGGAAATCTGGAAAAATGAAGCAGGTTTTGGCAGATGCACTGACCTTGTAGAACGAACCAGATTTGACTTAGTTAATAATGTCCAAAATGCATGAAAATTGGTGTACTACTATATTTTTCAGTTCTGGACATTTTTGTCATAAAATGGACTAAGGCTGAATCTGACCCTAAGGACCTCAAAAACGTCAATTATCGAAATGTGTGCAAATCTGGACAGTTTTGTGCTATTCCACTGATTCGGCTATATCTAATGATCCCGAAGTCCAATTGATGCAAGGTTTGTTTATGATTTTAGTTAACTTATTAAGCTTTAATTTGAAATCTTATTCACTAGGTTTGGAGATTGTTTGCTTATCCTATTGATTGTAAGAAAACAGCCTTTTGCAGTAAGGGTTTCACTTAATGTTGTGCTTAGAAAAATTGTTGTGACTCCTCTTGTTGAATTAAATGCTTGGGATTGTGACTTCGGGATGTTGTGTGGACTGTTTTGAATGTTTGAGGATGTTGAATTAAATGATGCATGGCTTGAGATTGACCTTCAGTTGGTTTGAGGCTCAAATTGCACGAATATGCACGAAATGAAAACCCTAATGACTAGGTAGTTTTGCTAAGTGTTGATCATTTGGATATGATGCGGAATTATATGTTTAGTAGGCTGCCCGTAAATGCCTTTATAGTCCTAAATGTGACTTTGATCATTGCATGTTGACAAATAAGCTTTTCTTGCACCCGGACCCACGTAGATATTATTGCATGTTGAATAAGCTTACTACTTGACACGTGGACTTTGAAATGAGTTATATGGCTTGATTTACATGTGTTACATGGCTGCCCGTTTAATGTTCATATAACTCTATATGCCTTTCAAGTAAAATTACTTGTCTTATCGTGCCCTGCCTGTTTACTTGTCAATGTGCAATCTTATGACTGTCCGGAGTCAACCTACTTTGTTGTCCTCCTAACGTGATATGTTAATGTCATAAATCTGCACTGCATACAAGGTTGCAACCTTTCCTGTCGGCATGGTAGCGATCACGCACACCGGGCGACATCGGGCTTGCCGGTGCACCCGTGACTACCATGGTCCCATTCCTTCTCTCGCTTGGGGGCTAGACTTCCTCAGAGAGTTGGGTCGTAGGATTTCGGGGTACATCCGGAGTACACCCACCTGGCGTGTTTTGGGGATGATTTAAAGTCGGCCGCAACCACTGATTCTGAAACTGATCTGAGAGCAAAAGCTCACTGTATCCTTTTTACTATCTGTATAAGTACTCTCGCTTAGTTCCTAGAGAACCTCGGGGAGGAAAGACTGGTATTTCTGTTCCTGTACTTGTATTATTGTTATATTCATGCTTGCAAAAGGATTTCATAAGTTGAACCGGAAAATGAGTTTCAAAACCTATTTCTCGTTCCCCCTCGCTGAGTTCATAAGGACTCACCCTCTTTTATCATCTCAGGTGAAGAAGATCCAAAACAGGTACCCGAGGACGGTGTGCCTAACGATGAATCCTTGGAATGATTGCCTGCTTGTGTGCTTTGCGTGATTGTGGCTACTTGTGAACTCTATGCTGCCTGAAGACTATTTCTTTTATATTGCTTGCTATTTGTAATGTAAAGGACCCCCGTTGTAATTTGGGGTCTAATTTTGGGTTGTACTTATATTAAATAGACTAATGCTAGACATCACTATGATCGTTTTGCTTATTGCGGCTAGTATCTATCATAGGTTATGACGTATTAGTTAAGGACTAAGTAAATGAACTTATCCAATCTAAACAGGTACTCGCTATTAAGCTAAGATCAACAGGTACTTTGTAACGAGGATAAATAAACAAACGAGACATAGTATCATGCTAGGTTATAAATCAATGAGACATTGAGATAACCAATAGGTGTTTCAATTGATGTTAAATGGTAGTCTTAGTTGGAAATGAAATTGAGATTAGAGAAATTTGAGGCGTTTAGAGAATTAGGCCAAACCAAAGAGCCCAATTACAACCGTTATGCTGCCGGTTTTCCAGAAAACTTTGGAGTTTAGACTAAAACGATAAGTGTTAAATCTTCATAAATGGTTAAATATGTGACTTGTCCTGAACGTTTAGATCACACCCTAGTCTAACCTTATAGGCCGGGTTGGGGCTTGACAGCTGTGCCTATTTTCTGTGCCCAAAATTGAACGTTTTCATTAGTTTTGGGACACTTTTCTTCTTTTGCGCTATTTTTCCATCCTGGATCATACGTCGTGAGCTGTGAAAAGGACGACAACCTAATCCATCACATTTCTACTATTGAATCCTACAGTACCTTGGGCAAGACAACTTCGCTTCAAGTAGAGGTTGGGCCCGCAAACAGAGGGCGTGGCGCTTGGGACCAGGTCTCTGTCGCTCCGATGCCCATCACTTTTGATCCATAAGGAGTTACGTGGCGCACAACATACCATTGGAAAGCTCTCCGAGAGCTCTACGACGGGGGCAGCAATCTTGCTCGGCTACGCCTATTTTTGGAGCCCAAAATTGAACGTTTTCATTACTTTCGGGACATTTCTTTTCTTTTGTGCTGTTTTTCCGTCCCGGATAATACGTCGTGAGCTGTGAAAAGGACGACAACCTAATCCATCACATTTCTATTACCGAATCCCACGGCACATTGGGCAAGACAACTTCGCTTCACATAAAGGCTGGACCCGCAAACCAAGTGCGTGGGGCAGGGGACTAGGTCTCTGTCGCTCTGGTGCCCATAACTTTTGATCCGTAAGGAGTTATGCGGCGCACAACATACCGTTGGAAAGCTCTCTGAGAGCTCTACGACAGGCGTAACAAGTTTGCTTGGCTGCGCCTGTACTCAGAGCCCAAAATCGAACGTTTTCATCAGTTTATGGACACTTTTCTTCTCTTGTGCAGTTTTTTCGTCTCGGATCGTACGTCGTGAGCCGCGAAAAGGAAGATAACCTAATCCATCACATTTCTATTACCCAATCCCACACCACCTTGGGCACGACAACTTTGCTGAACGTAAAGGTTGGGCCCGTAAACCGAGGGCATAGGGCTTGGGACCAGGTCTCCATCGCTCCGGTGCCCATAACTTTTGATCCGTAAGGAGTTACGCAGCGCACTGTATACCGTTGGAAAGCTATCCGAGAGCTCTACAACGGGGGCAGCAAGCTTGCTCGACTGTGCCTATTTTCGGAGCCCAAAATCAAACGTTATCATTAGTTGCGGAACACTTTTCTTCTTTTACGCCGTTTTTCGATCCCGGTTCGTATGTCGTGAGCCGCAATAAGGGCGACAACCTAATCCATCACATTTCGATTCCCGAATCCCATGCCACCTTGGGCAAGACAACTTCGCTTCATGTAGAGGCTGGGCCCACAAACCGATGGCGTGGGGCTTAGGACTAGGTCTCCGTCGCTCTAGTGCCCATAACTTTTGACCCGTAAGGAGTTATGCGGCGCACAGCATACCGTTGGAAAGCTTTTCGAGAGCTCTACGACAAGGGCAGCAAGCTTGCCCGGCTGTGCTAGTGCTTGGAGCCCAAAATCGAATGTTTTTATCATTTTTGGTACACTTTTTTTCTTTTGCGCAGTTTTTTCGTCCCGGATCTTACGTCGAGAGCTGCAAAAAGGATGACAACCTAATCCATCACATTTTTATTACCGAATCCCAAGGCACCTTGGGCAAGACAACTTCGTTTCACGTAGAGGCTGGGCCCGCAAACCGAGGGCGTAGGGATTGAAACCAGGTCTCCGTCACTCTGGTACCCATAACTTTTGATCCGTAAGGAGTTACGCTGCGCACTGCATACCGTTGGAAAGCTCTCTGACTGCTCTACGACAGAGGTAGCAAGCCTGCCAAGCTTGGCTTGTTCTCGGAGCCCAAAATCGAATGTTTTCATCAGTTTTCGGACACTTTTCTTCTCTTGCGCTGTTTTTTAGTCTCGGATCGTACGTCGTTATCCGCAAAAAGGACGACAGCCTAATCCATCACATTTCTATTACCGAATCCCATGCCACCTTGGGCAAGACAACTTCGCTTCACGTAGAGGCTGGGCTCGCAAACCGAGGGCGTGGGGCTTGGGATCAGGTCTCTGTCACTTCGATCCCCATAGCTTTTGATCTGTAAGGAGTTACGCGGCGCACAACATACCGTTGGAAAGCTCTCCGAGAGCTCTACGATGGGGGAAATAATCCTGCTTGGCTGCACCTATTTTCTGAGCCCAAAATTGAATGTTTTCATCTATTTTGGGATACTTTTCTTCTTTTGCTCTGTTTTTTCCGTCCCGGATCGTATGTCGTGAGCCGCGAGAAGGACGACAACCTAATCCATCACATTTCTATTATCGAATCCCACGCCACCTTGGGCAAGACAACTTCGCTTCACGTAGAGGCTGGGCCCGCAAACCAAGGGCGTGGGGCTTGGGACCAGGTCTTCGTCGCTCCTGTGCCCATAACTTTTGATCCGTATGGAGTTACGCGATGCACAGCATACCGTTGGAAAGCTCATCAAGAGCTCTACGATAGGGGCAGCAAGCAAGCTATGCTGCGCCTGTTCTCGGAGGCCAAAATCGAACATTTTCATCAATTTTGGTACACTTTTATTCTTTTGCGCTATTTTTTCGTCCTGGATCGTTCGTCGTGAGCCGCGAAAAGGACAACAACCTAATTCGTCACATTTCTATTACCGAATCCTACTGCACCTTTGGCAAGACAACTTGGCTTCTCGTAGAGGCTGGGCCCTCAAACTGAGGGCGTGGGGCTTGGGACCAGGTCTCCATCGCTCTGGTGCCCATAACTTTTGATCCGTAAGGAGTTACACGGCGCACAACATACCGTTGGGAAACTCTCTGGGAGCTCTACGAGAAGGGCAGCAAGCCAGCCAAGCTGCGCCTATTCTAGGAACACAAAATCGAACGTTTTCATCAATTTTGGGACACTTTTCTTCTCTTGCGCTGTTTTTCCGTCTCGGATCGTACGTCGTAATTCGCGAAAAGGACGACAACTTAATCCATCACATTTCTATTACCGAATCCCATGCCACCTTAGGCAAGACAACTTCGCTTCACGTAGAGGCTAGGCCCGTGAACCGAGGGCATGGGGCTTAGGACCAGGTCTTTGTCGCTTTGGTGCCCATAACTTTTGATTCGTAAGGAGTTACGCAGTGCAGAGCATACTGTTGGAAAGCTCTCCGATAGCTCTAAGATGGGGGCAGCAACCCTACTCGGCTGCGCCTATTTTAGAGCCCAAAATCAAACGTTTTCATCACTTTCAGGACACTTTTCTTCTTTTGCTCTATTTTTCCGTCCCGGATCGTACGTTGTGAGCGGTGAGAAGGATGACAACCTAATCCATCACATTTCTATTATCGAATCCGATGCCACCTTGGGCAAGACAAGTTCGCTTCACGTAGAGGCTGGGCCCGCAAACCGAGTGCGTGGGGCTTGGGACCAGGTCTTGGTCGCTCCGATGCCCATAACTTTTGACCCGTAAGGAGTTACGCGGCACACAGCATACCGTTGGAAAGCTCACCGAGAGCTCTACGATAGGGGTAGCAAGCCAGTGTTGCTGCGCCTGATCTCGAACGCCAAAATTGAATGTTTTCATTAGTTTCGGTACATTTTTCTTCTTTTGCGTTATTTTTCCATCCCGGATCGTACGTCGTGAGCCGTGAAAAGGACGACTACTTAATCCATCACATTTCTATTACCGAATCCCATGGCACCTTGGGCAAGACAAGTTGGCTTCTTGTAGAGGCTGGGCCCTCAAACTGAGGGCGTGGGGCTTAGGACCAGGTCTTCGTCGCTCTGGTGCCCATAACTTTTGATCCATAAAGAGTTACACGGCGCACAGCACACCGTTGGAAAGCTCTTCGAGAGCTCTACGACAGGCGTAGTAAGCTTGGTCAGTAGCGCCTATTCTTGGAGCCCAAAATTGAATGTTTTTATCAGTTTAGGGACATTTTTCTTCTCTTGCGCTGTTTTTCTGTCTCAGATCATCCGTCGTGAGCCGCGAAAAGGATGACAACCTAATCCATCACATTTCTATTACCGAATCCCACACTAGCTTGGACAAGACAACTTCACTTCACATAGAGGCTGGGCCCGCAAACCGAGGGTGTGGGACTTGGGACCAGGTCTCCGTCGCTCCGGTGCCTATAACTTTTGATCCGTAACGAGTTACGCGGCGCACAGCATACCGTTGGAAAGCTCTCCAAGAGTTCTATGACGAGGGCAGCAAACTTGCTCAGTTGCGCCTGTTCTCGGAGCCCAAAATCGAACGTTTTCAGCAGTTTCGATACATTTTTTTTCTCTTGCCCTGTTTTTCCATGTCTGATCATACGTCGTGAGCCGCAGAAAGGACGACAACCTAATCCATCACATTTCTATTATCGAATCCCATGCCACCTTCGGCAAGACAACTTCGCTTCACGAAAAGGCTGGGCCCGTAAACCGAGGGCGTGGGGCTTGAGACCACGTCTCCATCGCTTTGATGCCCATTACTTTTGATCCGTAAGGAGTTGCGCAGCGCACGACATACAGTTGGAAAGCTCTCCGAGAGCTCTACAACAACGGCAGCAAGCCTGCTCGGCTACGCCTGTTCTTATAGCCCAAAATCGAACGTTTTCATCAGTTTCGGGATACTTTTCTTCTTTTGCGCTGTTTTTCCGTTGGGGATCGTACGTCGTGAGCTGCGATAGGGATGACCACCAAATCCATCACATTTCTATTACCAAATCCCACGGCACCTTGGGCAAGACAACTTCACTTCACGTAGAGGCTGGGCCAGCAAACCGAGGGCGTGGGGCTTGGGACCAGGTCTCTGTCGCTCCGATGCCCATAACTTTTGATCCGTAAGGAGTTATGTGGCATACAGCATACCGTTGGAAAGCTCTCCGAGAGCTCTACGGTAGGGGTCGTAAGCCTGCTTAGCTGCGCCTGTTCTCGGATCCCAAAATCGAATGTTTTCATCAGTTTCGGTACACTTTTCTTCTTTTGCGCTATTTTTCTTTCACGGATCGTAGGTCGTGAGCCGCAAAAAGGGCGACAACCTAATCCATCACATTTCTATTACCGAATCCCGTGGCACCTTGGGCAAGACAACTACACTTCACGTAGAGGCTGGGCTCGCAAACCGAGAGCATGGGGCTTGGGACCAAGTCTCTGTCGCTCTGGGGCCCATAACTTTTGATCCATAAGGAGTTATGCAGCGCACAGCATATCGTTGAAAAGCTCTATGAGAACTCTATGACGGGGGCAGTAAGCTTGCTAGGCTACGCCAATTTTCGGAGCCCAAAATTGAACGTTTTCATTAGTTTCGGACATTTTTCTTCTTTTGCGCTATTTTTCCGTTCCAGATCGTACGTCGTGAGCCTCGAAAAGGACGACAACCTAATCCATCACATTTCTATTATGGAATCCCATGGCACCTTGGGCAAGACAACTTCTCTTCACGTAGAGGCTGGGCCAGCAAACCAAGTGCGTGGGGCTTGGGACCAGGTCTCCGTCGCTCTAGTTCCCATAACTTTTGATCCATAAGGAGTTACGCGGCGCACAACATACCGTTGGAAAGCTCTCTAAGAGCTCTACGATACGGGCAGCAAGTTTACTCATCTGCGCCTATCCTCGGGGCCCAAAATCAAACGTTTTCATCAGTTTAGGGACGTTTTTCTACTCTTGAGCTGTTTTTCCGTCTCGGATCGTACGTCGTGAGCCGCGAAAAGGAAGACAACCTAATCTATCACATTTATATTACCCAATCCCACACCACTTTGGGCAAGACAACTTCGCTTCACGTAGAGGCTGGGCCCACAAACCGAGGGCGTGGGGCTTGGGACCAAGTCTCCGTCGCTCCGGTACCCATAACTTTTGATCCGTAAGGAGTTACGCGGCGTACCATATACCGTTGGAAAGCTCTCCGAGAGCTCTACGACGTGGGCAACAAGCTTGCTTAGCTGGACCTATTTTCAGAGCCCAAATTGAATGTTATCACCAGTTTTGGGACACTTTTCTTCTTTTACGCTGTTTTTCCGTCCCGGTTCGTACGTCGTTAGCCGCGATAAAGACGACATCCTAATCAATCACATTTCTATTACCGAATCCCACGGCACCTTGGGCAAGACAACTTCGCTTCATGTCGAGGCTTGGCCCGCAAACCGATGGCGTGGGGCTTAGGACCAGGTCTCCGTCGCTCCAATGCCCATAACTTTTGATCCGTAAGGAGTTACGCGGTGTACAGCATACTGTTGGAAAGCTCTCCGAGAGCTCTACGACAGGGGAAGCAAGCCTGCTCGGTTGCGCCCGTTCTCAGAGGCCAAAATCTAACGTTTTCATCAGTTTCGGGATACTTTTATTCTTTTGCACTATTTTTCCGTCCTGGATCGTACGTCGTGAGCCGCGAAAGGAATGACAACCTAATCCATCACATTTCTATTACCGAATCCCATAGCACCTTGGGCAAGACAACTTTGCTTCACGTAGCGGCTAGGCCAGCAAACCGAGGGTGTGGCGCTTGGGACCAGGTCTCTGTCGCTCCGATGCCCATAACTTTTGATTCGTAAGGAGTTATGCAGCGCACAGCATACCGTTGGAAAGCTCTCCGAGAGCTCTACGGTAGGGGTCGCAAGCCTACTCAGCTACGCCTGTTCTCAGATCCCAAAATCGAATGTTTTCATCAGTTTCGGTACACTTTTCTTCTTTTGCGCTCTTTTTCTGTCACGGATCGTAGGTCGTGAGCCGCAAAAAGGGCGACAACCTAATCCATCACATTTCTATTACCGAATCCTGCGGCACCTTGGGTAAGACAACTTCACTTCACGTAGAGACTGGGCTCGCAAACCGAGGGCATGGGACTTGGGACCAGGTCTCCGTCGCTTCGGGGCCCATAACTTTTGATCCATAAGGAGTTATGCAGTGCACATCATGTCATTGAGAAGCTCTCCAAGAACTCTATGACTGGGGCAACAAGCTTGCTAGGCTACGCCAATTTTCGGAGCCTAAAATCGAACGTTTTCATTAGTTTCGGGATATTTTTCTTCTTTTACGCTATTTTTCCATTCCGGATCGTACGTCGTGAGCCTCGAAAAGGACGACAACCTAATCCATCACATTTCTATTACCGAATCCCATGTCACCTTGGGCAAGACAACTTCGTTTCACGTAGGGGTTGGGCCCGCAAACTGAGGCCGTGGGGCTTGGTGTCACGACCCAACCCGGCCTATAAAGGTTAGACTAGGGTGTGATCTAAACATTCAAGTCATATCTCGTACTTAACCATTCATGAAATTTTAACACTTAACACTTTAGCCTAAACTCCACAATTTTCCAAAAAACCGACAGCATAACGGCTGTAATTGGGCTCTTTAGTTTGACCTAATTTCCTAAACGCCTCAAAATTTCCAATCCTAATTTCTTTTCCAACTAAGATTACTATTTACCATCAATTGAAACGCCTACTAGTTATCTCGAAGTCTCATTTGATTAATAACCTAGCATGATACTATGTCTCGTTTGTTTGTTAATCCTCGTTACAAAAGTACCTGTTGATCTTAGCTTAACAATGAGTACCTGCTTAAGATTGGATAGGTTCATTTTACTTAATCCTTACTTGATACTTCATAATCCTATGATAGGTACTAGCCAATAACGATAGCAAAAACGACCATAGTAGTGTATATCTAGTTATTATCAGTACAAGCCAAAATTAGACCCCAAATTACAACGGTGGTCATTTACAATACAATAACAAGCAACATAAGAAATGAAATAGTCTTCAAGCAACATATCGTTCACAAAATGGCCATAGTCAAGTAAGGCACGTAGGGCAAGCAATCATTCCAAGGAATCATCATTAGGCACATCGTCCTCGAGTACCTGTTCCTGGTCTTCTTCACCTGAGATGATAAAAGAGGGTGAGTCCTTATGAACTCAGTGAGGGAGAACGAGAAATAAGTTTTGAAACTCATTTTTCGGTTCAACTTATGAAAACCCTTTTTGCAAGCATAAATATATCATAAGTAAGTACATAACATAATGTAAAAGTAAAGGAACACAATTACCCGTCTTTCCTCCCCAAGGTCCTCTAGGAACCAAGCGAGAGTACTTATACACATAGTGAAAAGGACGACAACCTAATCCATCACATTTCTATTACCGAATCCCACACCACCTTGGGCAAGACTGTGACGCCCGAGATTTAGCCATGCATTCAATTACTGTTGCATCCCTTGTTTGCGCATTTCCTTCTGTACATTATTGACTGCCTTCTTGAATTACTATTCACTTCATTTTTAAACTGCATTCTATTGGTTAATTAGCATTTTTATTAAATCATATTAATTGTAAAAGTAGTGGGAAAAATGTTCAATTGAGCTAGAAGCGATAGGAGAGCTCGTTTAGAAAATGATTTTAGTAGTTCAATGAATAGTGTTACGTAACATAACTTAGAGATTTAATTAGTTAGCTTATACCGTACACTTTAGGCTCGTAATTAAGCTTTCAACGCGCATTTTAGGAGTCCACATAAGCACCCAACATGACCCCACCTCAACACATACTCAATATAACATAACAAGAGCTCATTTGAACACAAAAACAAAAAAAATTCAGCAAGTGTACAGTGCCAAACCCGACAGCCTTCCTTGTGCATTTGGGAGAAATTTTGCTCTTCAATCCTTCAATCCAAGCCTCTCCAAGCCTTGAGCAACTAGTGTAGGGTGTTTGCAAGGTCCCTAGGTGCTCCTACGCGTAGTGGTGAGGGATTTCATGGCTTGTTTTTGCATTTTTAAATAGTTGCTCATTTCTTGAATTGTTGGAAATATGATTAAATGCCATTGTAATTGTTATCTATGCTAATATACCATCTATATGAATGCTAGAGAACACATTTGAGCCGTTTTTTCGCTTTTTAAACGGTTAGAATCGTTAGTTTAATTTTTAGGGTGAATAGTGACGTTTCTTTTAGGGTTTTGTGTAATTGCTCGAATTAGCTTGATTTAATGCTTCTAATAGATGCCTTAGGTGTTAGTGAAGATAGCCTAATAGCCCCGTGCACTTGCATTGCCTTAAATTGCCTAAAAATGGAAAATAGCCGACTTTAAGTTGGGGCTTTTGGGGTTAATGTGAATCCGGGTGGATTCGGGCTTCAATTCTATTATCCTTAGGCTACCTAGGTGCTATAGATGCCTTGATATCCCTTGTTTGAAGCCCGGACAATGTAAGTGTAGTTTAAAGCCAAAAGAGAGAAATTGGGGCTTTCGGGGTAAACGCGTGCATTTGAATGAGTTAGAGGGTTGAGAGGGTACCTTGGGGGTTAGTTAGAAGGTTGGGAGAGTTTCCTTTGAAAATGAAATCATTGACTTTGGTTTAGAAGAGAAATAGTTCGAAAAACAAAGGGGTTTAGGTGCAATTTAAGTTGTCTCACACTTCTAAACCCATGTCAGGACTTCTTGAGTGTTTATATGTGATTTTAAATTGATTTGGAGCTTTTGGAATGATTCTATGCTTATTTGGTATAAGTTCATTTGTAAACTGCTTATTAACTTCTACAGTTGCTTCTATCCTAATTGTATCGAGGTCAACCTACTTTGTTGATCCTCATATGTGTTAATGCTTATATTATTGCTATTAACTTGCCATCGTTGAGTGCATTGCATAGTGGTTGCGCAACCATAGTGTCAGGGGCGGATGTGTTGAATATCGGCTGGGCGGCAGAGGGCTTGCCGGTGGATATTCAAACTCTGTGCCCTATTCCCTCATTCGCCTGGTCCGGAGATTGCCAGGGGATGTTGGGTCGTAGGATTCGGGGTACATCCGGAGTACACCCACTGGAGTGATTGGGGTTATGCCGGCTTATCGTGATCGTGCTCGTGGTTCGTGGATCGTGAATGAAGACCAGTGAAGATTGGTGTATAGGGGTTATGTGAAATGTATCCTTTAAATGTGTGGTTATTTAAGTTTCATTGTTTCTTTAATTGTCTAAGTGTTATTGTTGTATAATTGTATTATCTGTTGCATTGCACGCCCCGGGACTATATCCCTCACTGGGCAACAGTGGTTGCTCATACCTCGCTAACATGTTTCAGGTGGCGCAGTTGGAGGAGTTGCCCTAGTTGCTGTGTGTTATTCTGAAGTGGCTGTGCCTTCTTGTTTCTATTTGGTATCTGTGTATCTATTTTGTGGCCTAAGGGCTTTGTTTATATTGGTTGCTGTAAGAAGTTGAAGGATAGTTGGTTGTAGTGTAGATTTGGGAACCTATATCTTGTAATAACTTATGTTTCTGCTCTCAATTACCTTGCATGCTTGGTAGTGAATGTTCTAACTCTAGCCACTAGCATGCTTGTGTGTTTTTGGAACTATAGTACGCTTCAAGGCTCGGATGGCCTTAATCCTTTGATCTTTAGTTATGAAAAGTTCGTCTTATCTTGTTGTGGCTTTATTGAGTGTTTACAGGTTGTTCAGAATGTCCACAATACAGGGGAAACTCTGTCCGTTCTCCCCAAAATTTTGAGACTGGGTTTGGTATTGGGTTGAGAATAGCATGGTTATTAGAGCCTCCGGTCTCGCGAGGGATCGGGGCGTTACAAAGACAAATTCACTTCACGAAGAGGCTGGGCCCGCAAACCGAGGGCATGGGGCTTGGGACCAAGTCTTTGTCGTTCCGGTGCCCATAACTTTTGATCTGTAAGGAGTTATGTGGTGCACAACATACCATTGGAAAGCTCTCCGAGAGCTCTACGACTGGGACAGCAAGCCTGCTCGGCTGCGCTAGTTCTCCCAGACCAAAATTGAACATTTTCATCAGTTTCAGGACACTTTTCTTCTTTTACGCTATTTTTCCATCCCGGATCGTACGTTGTTAGCTGCGAAAGGGACAACAACCTAATCCATCACAGTTTTATTACCCAATCCCACGACTCCTTGTGCAAGACAACTTCGCTTCATGTAGAGGCTGGGCTCGCAAACCGAGGGCCTGGGGCTTAGGACCAGGTCTCTATCGCTCCAATGCCCATAACTTTTGATCTGTAAGGAGTTACGCGGCGCACAGCATACCGTTGGAAAGATCTCTGAGAGCTCTACAACGGGGTTAGTGATCCAACTGGGCTGTGCCTATTTTCGGAGCCTAAAATGGAACGTTTTCATCAGTTTCGGGATACTTTTCTTCTTTTGCGCTATTTTTTTATCTCGGATCGTACGTCGTGAGTCGCGAAAAGGATGACAGCCTAATTCATCACATTTCTATTACTGAATCCCCCGACACCATGGGCAAGACAAATTCGCATCACGTAGAGGCTAGGGCCACAAACCGAGGGTGTGGGGTTTGGGACCAGGTCTCCGTCGCTCCGGTGCCCATAACTTTTAATCTGTTAGGAGTTATGCGGCGCACAGTATACCGTTGGAAAGCTCTCCGAGAGCTCTACAACGGGTGTAGCAATCCTGCTTGGCTGCGCCTATTTCGGAGCCCAAAATTGAACGTTTTCATCAGTTTCGGGACACTTTTCTTCTTTTGCGCTATTTTTTCATCCCGGATCGTACGTCGTGAACCACAAAAGAGACGACAACCTAATCCATCACATTTCCGATACCGAATCCCATGACTCCTTGTGCAAGACAACTTCACTTCACGTAGAGGCTGGGCTCGCAAACCGAGGGCCTGGGGCTTAGGACAAGGTCTCTGTCGCTCCGATGCCCATAACTTTTGATCCGTAAGGAGTTACGCGGTACACAGCATACCGTTGGAAAGATCTACGAGAGCTCTACAACGGTGTTAGCGATCCAGCAGGGTTGCACCTATTTTCAGAGCCTAAAATCGAACATTTTCTTCAGTTTCGAGATACTTTTCTTCTTTTGTGCTATTTTTTCATCTCGGATCGTACGTCGTGAGCCGCGAAAAGGACGACAGCTTAATCCATCATATTTCTATTACCGAATCCCACGACACCTTGGCCAAGACAAATTCGCATCATGTAGAGGCTGGGGCTGCAAACCGAGGGTGTGGGGTTTGGGACCAGGTCTTCGTCGCTCCGGTACCCATAACTTTTAATTCGTAAGAAGTTATGCGGCGCACAGCATACCGTTGGAAAGCTCTCTGAGAGCTCTACGACGTGGGCAGCAGGCCTACTTAGCTGCTCCTATTTTTGGAGCCCAAAATTGAACATTTTCATCAGTTTCGGGACACTTTTCTTCTTTTGCGCTGTTTATCTGTCCCGGATCGTACGTCGTGAGCCGCGAAAAGGACGACAACCTAATTCATCACATTTCTATTACCGAATCCCATGGCACCTTGGGCAAGACAACTTCACTTCACGTAGAGGCTGGGCCAGCAAACCGAGGGCGTGGGGCTTGTGACTAGGTATCCGTCGGTCCGGTGCCCATAACTTTTGATCCGTAAGGAGTTATGCGGCGAACAGCATATCGTTGGAAAGCTCTTCGATAGCTCTACGACAAAGGCAACAAGCCTGTTCGATTGCGCCTATTTTCGGAGCCCAAAATCGAATGTTTTCATCAATTTTGGGACACTTTTCTTCTTTTGCGCTGTTTTTTCATCCCGGATCATCCATCACATTTCTATTACCGAATCCTACACTACCTTGGGCAAGACATCTTCGCTTCACGTAGAGGTTGGGCCCATAAACCGAGGGCGTGGGGCTTAGGACCAGGTCTCCGTCGCTTCGGTGCCAATAACTTTTGATCCGTAAGGAGTTACGCGGTGCACATCATACCGTTGGAAAGCTTTCCGAGAGCTCTTCGAGGAAGGCAACATGCCTACTCGGCTCCACCTATTTTCAGAGACCAAAATTGAATATTTTCATCAGTTTTGGGATATCTTTCTTCTTTTGCGATGTTTTTTTGACCTGGTTCTTACGTCGTGAGCCGCGAAAAGGACGACAACCTAATCCATCACATTTCTATTACCGAATCCCATGACACCTTGGGCTAGACAACTTCGATTAACGTATAGGCTGGGCACGCAAACCGAGGGCATGGGGCTTGGAACCATGTCTCTGTCGCTCCATTGCCCATAACTTTTGATCCGTAAGGACTTACGCGATACACAGCATACCGTTGGAAAGCTCTCTGAGAGCTCTACGATGGGTGCCGCAAACCTACTCGACTGCACCTATTTTTAGAGTCCAAAATTGAACATTTTCATCAGTTTTGGGACATTTTTCTTCTTTTGCGCTGTTTTTCCGTCCCGGTTCATACGACATGAACCGCGAAAAGGACGACAACCTAATCCATCATATTTCTATTACAGAATCCTAGGGCACCTTGGGCAAGACAACTTCACTACAAGTAGAGGCTGGGCCCACAAACCTAGGGCGTGGGGCTTGGGACCAGGTCTCCGTCGCTCTGGTGCCCATAAATTTTGATCCGTAAGGAGTTACACGGTGCACAACATACCGTTGGAAAGCCCTCCGAGAGCTCTACGACAGTGGCAGCATGCTTGCTTGGCTGCACCTGATTTCAGAGCCCAAAATCGAACATTTTCATCAGTTTTTGGACACTTTTCTTCTTTTGTTCTGTATTTTCGTCCAGGACCGTACGTCATGAGCTGCGAAAAGGACGACAACCTAATGCATCACATTTTTATTACCGAATCCCATGGAACCTTGGGCAGGACATCTTCGCTTCACGTAGAGGTTGAGCTCGCAAACCGAGGGCATGGGGCTTGGCACCAAGTCTCTGTCGCTCCGGTGCCTATAACTTTTGATCTGCAAGGAGTTATGCGGCGCACAGCATACCGTTGGAAATCTCTCCGAGAGCTCTACGATAGGGGAAGCATGCCTGTTTGGCTACGCCTGTTTTCGGATCCCAAAATCTAACGTTTTCATTAGTTTTCAGACACTTTTCTCCTTTTGCTCTGTTTTTCCGTCCAGGTTCGTACGTCGTGAACCGCGAAAAGGATGACAACCTGATCCATCACATTTCTATTACCGAATCCCACGGCACCTTGGGCAAGACATCTTCCCTTCATGTAGAGATTGGGCTCACAAACCGATGACGTGGGGCTTGGTACCAGGTCTCCGTCGCTTCGGTGCCTATAACTTTAGATCTGCAAGGAATTATGAGGCGCACAACATACCGTTAGAAATCTCTCCGAGAGCTCTACGACAGAGGCAGCATGCCTCCTCGGCTGCGCCTGTTTTCGAAGTCCAAAATCGAACATTTTCATCAGTTTTCGGACACTTTTCTTCTTTTGCTCTGTTTTTTTGTCCAAGATCGTACGTCATGAGCCGCAAAAAGGACGACAACCTAATCCATCACATTTCTATTACCAAATCCCATGGCACCTTGGGCAAGACATCTTCGATTCTCGTAGAGGCTGGGTTCGCAAACTGAGGGTGTGGGGCTTGGCACCAGGTCTCTGTTGCTCCGGTGCCCATAACTTTTGATCCACAAGGAGTTATGCGGCGCACATCATACCATTGGAAATCTCTCCGAGAGCTCTACGACGTGGGCAGCCGTCCTGGTCAACTGCGCCTATTTTTGGAGCCCAACATTGAATATTTTTATCAGTTTTGAGACACTTTTCTTCTTTTGCGCTGTATTTCCATCCCAGATCGTACATCGTGAGTAACGAAAAGGACGACAACCTAATCTGTGAGGCCCGACCTCAATTTGCGTGCAATACCTCATTTTGTGTGCCCTAACCTAGATTTATGTGCCTTGACCTAGGTTTAAGAGTCATGTCTCGTTTTATATGCCTTGTATTGAATTACGTGCATTCATTTAGGGTTGCGTGCATTTACTTAGAAATGTGCATTCATCTCGTAGTTCGTGCCTTACCTCGTAGTGCGTGCCCTAAACCTAAGAAAGTGTATCCGCATGCTAATCAAGAAAGCATCTTACACGAAACACTAGATCATTAATTAATCCTACAAATTCCACTAACTAATATTAAAATGCTAAGTCAATGCACTAGAAGACAAAATCTCACAAAAAGCTAAACATTCATATTCTTTATTCTTCATTCTTTTTGCATGTTCCAAGCACACAATAAAATAAGTTGAAACAAGACAAAAAATTCAGATTGGAACGCTAGCTTGGCCGACCACATGATGCATTTGAACAAGCATTGCATATTTCAAAGATTATACCTAGACATCCTATGACAACAACACATAAAACAAAGCATAAAAAATGACTTAAAACCCTACCCAATGCACCACAATCTCAACCCACTCAATTACCCATGCTAAGATGATTCAAATTATGCTCTTGAAGACACAAAATCTGAAATTTAGAAGCTCAAGGCCGACACATTCCCACAAAAGCATCAAACTCTTCAAAGCATCTCATTTTCTCTCTCATTTCCTCTCTCTCTCTCTCGGCCTTGGCTGCAATCTTAGTCTCCATAGCTTACGTTCATCATCCTAAGGTTCTTCAAGACATTCAAGCCACTAAGGAACTCGACAAAGCAAGCTAGAAGCAAAGAACTATGCATGCAAGCTCATAGAACACTCATTCGGCCCTTAGGTATGTTGATAGCTTCTATTTCATTTCCTTTTTGTTCAAAGCACATGCACATACTAAGGACTTGGTAACTTAGATAGGAATTAGGAAATCAAGCAATACTCCTTGGCCAAACAAGGAGAGAACACCATTTGTGCACCTCCAAGAGTTTTGAGCATCCTTTGTTGATAAAGTTGCTAAGGTAAGGGTTAATCCTTTTTAAAAGCTTTCGAAATCCACATGCATGCCTTCATAAGTCTATTTTTACCTCTGTACTTGTGGTATGTGTAAGAATATAACCAATTTCCCAGAAACGTCTTAACAACAATCAAGTAGAAAGACAACACTACTTGTTATAACAATTCAATATAACACTTACAAGATAATTGTCCCACCGTGCGCTCTCAAGATTAGAGCTTCAATGGCTTCTGGACTTACAAGAAGAATACAAGAAAGAAAGACTAACTTAGGATTGTGTTTGGAGTTGTGTTGTGGATGAAAATGATGAACTAATGCATGCCTATTTATAGAATTCAGCTAGCCCATCATAGGAGACTTTCCTATCAAACATTTCAATCTTGGTTGGCTTTACCAACCATGTTCAAATTATTAGCCACCCATATTTATCACATGGGTGGCTACAATTAACCACATGGGTGGCTAGCATCCAAGTCAACTTCTAGGAAGTTTCCTTTGGTCAAATTGGCTAACTTTAGCATTGCATCATCCCGACGTCATCTTAGGTAATTCCAAATTCCCGAACTTCTTTCTTGTAGCCATCGCGATCTCTTTTGACCTCATCGACGTTTAAGTCGGAATCATTAATTTATGCTACCATATAATTAACGATACTTATTATGAAGAGGTGGATATTGACATATATCAACACCCCCCCCTCAATGTTCACCTCATGTTGACTAAGTTATTGGGCCAACACCCAATGTTTGAAGATGCTTGCTCAATTGGACGCTCCCTAACGCTTTAGTGAAGATATCTGCACAATTATCTTATGTAGGGCAGTACTCCATGTAGATTTCACCTTCCTCGATCAGTTCCCTCACATAGTGATATTGAATCTCTATGTGTTTTGTTCTAGCATGAAATACCGGATTCTTTGACATGGCTATACAACTCTGACTGTCACATTTCAACATTGTTGCTTCCTCTATTGGAATGCCAATATCAGTCATGATGCGTCGTAGCCAAACAGCTTCACAGGATGCTACACAAGCAGCCTTGTATTCTGCCTCCGTTGATGAAAGTGCAACGGTGGGTTGCTTCTTACTAGCCCATGAGATGACTCTACCACCGAATGTGAATACGTAACCTGTAACAGATTTTCTTGAGTCAATATCACCAGCCCAGTCTGAGTCACAGTACCCAGATAAAGTATCTCCAGACTTGTATGATATCCCATACTCCAGCGTGCCTTTGAGATATTTGAGGATCCGCATCCCTGCTTGCCAGTGACTTTGTTTCGGTTTATTTGAAAACTGACTGAGAACTCCCACAGCATAACTAATATCAGGTCTTGTGTTACAAAGAAAGATTAAACTTCCCACCAACCTTCTGTAGAGCTTGTTATCAACTTGTTCTGAAGGATCGTCAATTGATAACTTTGTATTCACTTCCATCGGGGTGACAACTGGTTTGCACTCGGACATACCAAATGCAGTCAGAAGCTCATGAGTATATCGTTGCTGCGAGATGAAGATAGTATGAGGTTTTTGCCATACCTCGATTCCCAAGAAATAATGAAAAAGACCAAGATTTGTCATTTCAAATTCTTGGCTCAACCATTCTTGCGTCTTCCGAATATTATCTTCATGGTCACCAGTGATTACAAGACATCCACATATAGGACTACAATTACCTTCTTTCCTTGTTCACTTAGAACATACAAGTTGGCCTCTGATTTGCTTCTACAGAAACCATTTTGCAAGAAGAAAGAGTCTATACGTTTGTACCAAGCTTGTGGTGCTTGCTTTAACCCATATAAAGCCTTTTTCAATTTGCAGACTTTTTCTTCTTCACCTAGTATTTGGAAGCCAGGGGGTTGTGCAACGTAGACTTCTTCTTCAAGTTGCCCATTAAGAAAAGCTGACTTGACATCCATTTGATGTACAATCCATTCATAATGCGTGGCAGCTGCAACAACTAGCCTGATTGTTGACATTTTTGCTGTTGGAGCAAAGGTTTCATATACATCGAAACCTTCGACTTGCGAAAATCCTTGTGCTACGTAAGGAGTTTTGCGGTGCACAACATACAGTTGGAAAGCTCTCCGAGAGCTCTACGACGGGGGCGACAAGCCTGTTCGGCTGCGCCTGTTTTCGTAGTCCAAAATTGAACATTTTCATCAGTTTCGAGACACTTTTCTTCTTTAGCTCTGTTTTTCCATCCTGGATCGTACGTCGTGAGCGGCGAAAAGGATGACAACCTAA
The DNA here is from genome assembly GCA_037974665.1 of Ehretia macrophylla. Taxonomy (NCBI): domain Eukaryota; kingdom Viridiplantae; phylum Streptophyta; class Magnoliopsida; order Boraginales; family Ehretiaceae; genus Ehretia; species Ehretia macrophylla. The sequence goes on along the minus strand of CM075779.1, from coordinate 28,039,030 downwards.
TCCATCGCATTTATATTAGCGAATCCCACGGCACCTTGGGCACATCATACCGTTGGAAAGCTCTCCGAGAGGTCTACGACGAGGGTAGCAAACCTGCACTGCTGCACCTATTTTTGGAGCCTAAAATTGAACGTTTTCATCAGTTTCGGGACACTTTTCTTGTGAGACCCCATATTTTGCTTTATCTCAATTTGCGTGCTTTACCTCGTTTTGCGTGAATTGACCTGTTTATGTGCTATATGACTTAGAATGTGATAATTCTGTGAGTAATACTCCTAGTACATGCCAAGTGTGCATTCATGAAATTTTCATAAAAAACGAAAACAGAAATTTTATTGTCGGTTTGGTGAATAGTATTTTTGAACACTTGTCCGCTAAAATTTTTACAGGGGTGTTTTAAAGGTCTTAAAACCTAGTCCTTGAGTATTAATAGACCCGTGTTTGATTAAAACGGATTTGGAATTGGTTTTGGAATTTTAAAGATTTTTACACTTTCTTTTGCAAAAAAACGAGTTTTAAGCCGATTCGGGTGAAACTGTTTTAATGTAAAATTCTTTGTCACCTAAAATATATTGACTATAATTAATTTAAGTGTTAAATTAATAGTTGAGCAAGAAATACTCAAGAAATGAATTAAAAGACTAGAAAAACAATTAAAGGACTAAATAAACTACTTTGACTTTGCATTTTTTTATTTGACCAAGCCTTTATATGTATAATATCATCAACACACACAAAACACAACACAAAACACACTCAAAAAACACACACATAGCCAAGAGCTTCAAGGGAGAAAAGAGAAAGAAATTTCAAAGGTTTTCAAAGCAATTTTTCATAGAAAAACCTAGTTTTTATCCGTAGAACTTCGTGCTGAGTTGGATTCCACTTGTTGGGCATGCATTGGACGCATATCTAGGCTTATATCGCATCAAAGGTGAGAGAAAAATTCTAGATCTCAAAAGTCATATTTTATGTTTTTGCTCATAACTGCATTTTGAACCGTTAGAATGTTAATTTGAAGTTATATTATTGCTCAGCACATGCTAGGGATCGTTTATGTGTATTACTACGAGATTTGAACCATTGTAGCGAAATTATTTATTTTCGGGTATTAAAAATTGATTAATTAGCCATTTGATGATTATCTTGAGTTGTTGAGATTGGAATCGATTGTCGTCTATTTCTAAAAGTTTGTTAATTATGTGGTAACGCCATTATAATGCCGAATTTTCGATTGCGATGTTTGGGTGAAAATCTAAAAATTTCAGCCTAGGTGCATTGAGGTTTTAGGGTTGTTGGGCTTTGATTTTGATGTGTCTTGGTTGGTTTCCGAGAGGGCTAATGTAGTTGATTGAATAGGTGAGTGTTTGAAACTGATTTAGAGTTGTTTGGATTAGTAGAATGCAAGATATGATTATTTGAAGTTTAGGTTGTCTTTCTTTAAATTGTTGAATTGAGCCTTTAGTTGATTGGGTGGTATTTGAGTGATTGAATTGTGAGTTGTTAATGGTTAGACTAGGGTTAGATTACGTGTTTCATGCATGTTAAGTTGGATGGCCTACTTTGTCATCTAACTTAGTTGTTTGTTGTTTAATTAAATATTGATGTTATGTTGATGTTATATTGATGATTATTGATGTTACAATGGTGGAAATGGATGATTATTGATGATTATTGATTGATGATTGATGAACCGGGAGATAGGCAATTCTACTAGATTGTCCTCCTGTGAATGATGTTTATTATTATTGTTGAGTCTTGGTATGTGTGTGCCACCTCTCGGGCAGCATCGGGCTGTCTGGTTGATAACGACATGACTACCAGAGACTACCCCCAGCTCGCATGACGGAGGTGTCATGGAGGGAGGGGCTAGTGAGGTACCTCGGGTGCGTGAGTAATGGGGAGTTACAAGAAGAATCGTTGAGATCGTGATGGCGTTTGGAGCTACACCAAATTGAGTATCATTTATTGATTGGTCATTATAGTTATGTGTTTATATTGTATTGATGTTTATTTGTGTGTTTACTTGCTCAAAGGATCATTTCCAAGGAGTATAGTAAATACTATTAGAGATCTATCGGATCCTCGCTGAGCTTGTTTTATATAAGTTCACTCTCTATTATTGCATGCATACAGGTGTCCTTTCACAAGATTTCGGGTACATGCCTCTAGAAGGGGAAAATGTGCCTTACGTGGATGAGTCTTATGTGCAAGAGTCTTTGCCATGAGATTGTTTATAGTTATTGTAATATGATGTATTATAAAACCTACCTTAGTATAAAGACTGATGTATAATGGTTTAGTAGTCTTCTTTTGACCTTGTTTAGATTACTAAATTGGTTTATAATCTATTTTGATATGTATGTTAAAGTTAAGGTATTATGTTGGAACGGAGGCGTATAACTATGAATGGATCATCTAAGAATGATTGTTGTATAATATGGTTATGTTGTATGTTGTTAATGGTATTGAGGAATTGATTGTTGTTTGGTTGAGGAGTTTGATTGTATGATGTTCTGAGAGGTTGGTTTAGAGCCTCAGTGTCTTAATTACTGTTGTTATACTGCCGAAATTCCGTTGCGTCCTGACTGATTGTAGGTGGGGTCGAGTTGGGGAGTGACATTTAAGTGGTATCAGAGCGCATGTTAGCTGTCAGCCGGGGTATTCTCGGATTGTGGGTAATGGTCTTAGCATGAAAGTATGTATGAATTGAAAGAAAAGTGAACTATGTGTTAATATGGTTAAGTGATTATGTGATTTAGTGCTTATGTGATTATGTGACTAATTTGTTTATGTGATTGATACTTAAGTGATTTATGTGCTTTATATGAGTTTGTTGTTTATGTGTTAATAGTTGTTCATAGTTTGTTAATGTGCTATAACCTGTGCTAACTCTTTGATTAGTAGAATGATGGGTAGACCGAGGACCAAAGGTAGGCCTGAGGTGACTGATGAGGTTCCGAGAAATGTGGTACCAGGCCAAGTTAGGGATGATGACCGCTTCGGAGTAGCTTTTGATAGGTTAACCGAGATCATGGCCGGGCAGGCACAGTTACTGGCAGGGCAGGCTGCCCAAACTCAGGCATTGCAGAATCAGTTACTGAACGTACAAGGTGGGTACCACGGTCGTGGTACACTGAAAGAGTTTTTAGGGTATTATCCACAACGGTTTTAGGGGAAGCCGGACGATCGGAAGGCTGAGGCGTGGATTAGTAAGGTGGAGAAGATCTTTGACCCTATGGATTATACCGATGAGCAGAAGGTCACCTTTGTCGTGTACTTGCTGGATGATGAGGCAGAAGAATGGTGGCGCACGGTGAGAACTAGCTGGGCGACTCGGGGTATTTCGTATGTTTGGGGTACCTTTCTATTAGCTTTTCGGGCAAAGTATGTCCCGAGGATCGCGAGGGAGCGCAGAGAGGCAGAGTTTCTAGCCTTAGTGCAAGGAGATGCTTCAGTGGCTCAGTATGAGGCCACTTTCACTAGGTTGTCCCGGTATGCACCAGAGTATGTGGCTGACGAGGAACGTAAGACTCGTAGATTCATGTTGGGGTTGAGGCCCGAGATTCAGGATGCGATGGCCTTGAATCGGTATGATATACTTACGGAGGCCTTTGATGCAGCTTCTAGACTGGAGAAGAGAAAGTGGGAATAGATTGTATCTAGCCAGCCTAGCAAGAGGCCATTTCAGCCTCAGGGTTAGCAGGGAGTGTATAGGCCTCCCGTACAACAGGGTGTGTACAGGCTGCCAGCTCAGCAGGGTTCTTACAGACTGCAAGGTCAGCAGAGTTATTATCAGCCACCATTTCAGCAGGGGTCTTATCAGGCTCAGTCTCAGTTTAGGCCGGCCCGGTCTCAGGGTCAATACAGGCCTAGTTTTGTTAGACCTCAGCAGCAGGCTGGTATAGCTGCTTTTTCAGCTTCTGGTTCTTCTAAGGGCAGTGTCAGTGGATCATCACCGCAGTGTACTTACTGCAAATGCCAGGGCCATGTGGAGGCCGACTGCAGGGTAAAGTCAGGGGCTTGTTTGGGATGCGGTAGCAATCAGCATAGGGCGAGGGATTGCCCTAGATATCAGAGGACTGAGAGTCGGGCAGCGACTCAGGGTTATCAGGGTAGACCTGCGGGCAATGCACCTCAGCAGCAGTGGGTTCAGGCTCGGGCCTACGCAGTTGACTTGGAGGAGATGCTTGAGGAGACTGCAGTTGTGGAAGCTAACTTCCTTATACTTGATCAACTTGTTAAAGTGTTGATTGATTCTGGTGCTACGCATTCTTTTATTACTCCTGTTTGTGTGCAACGTGTTAATATACAACCTGAAAGACTGCCTTATGTGGTTGAGATTAGTAAATCTTTGACTGATAAGTATGTGACTGGCCTAGTTTGTAAGGATTGTATAATACATGTTAAGGGGTATAATTTTCCTTCGGACCTTATCTTATTTCCTATCCGGGGGTACGATGTTATCTTGGGTATGGATTGGCTTTCTAAGTATGATGCCCAGTTGAACTGTAGAACAAAGGTAGTATAATTTCGTTTGCCAGATTAGCCAGTAGTTGAGGTAGTAGGGAATCGGGGTGCTAAGACTAGTTTTGTTATCTCAGCAACTAAAGCCGTTAAGTTGGTGAGTAAAGGGTGTTCGGGTTATCTAGCTTATTTGATCAACAAGCCATCAGATAAGCTACAGCTGGAGTAAGTTCCTATTATTCGGGAATATCCTAATGTATTTCCCGAGGAGTTGCCAAGGTTACCGCCAGAGAGAGATGTGGAGTTTGTGATTAATCTTATTCCCGATACTCAACTTATTTCAAAATCAGCGTACCGGATGGCACCAGCTGAGTTGAAGGAGCTGAAAACTCAGTTGCAGGAGTTAATAGAGAAGGGTTTCATTCAGCAGAGTTCTTCACCTTAAGGAGCCGCTATTTTATTTGTGAAGAAGAAGGATGGTACCTTGAGATTGTGTATTGATTATCGTGGTTTGAATCATGTGACTATCAAGAACAAGTATCCTTTGCCACTGATTGACGAGTTATTTGATCAACTTCAGGGAGCCAAAGTCTACTCTAAGTTTGACTTGAGGCAGGGGTATTATCAGCTTCGGATTCATACGGAGGATGTTCCGAAGTCTGCCTTTAGGACTCGGTACGGGCATTATGAGTTTGTAGTTATGCCCTTTGGATTAACTAATGCACCGGCAGCATTTATGGATCTTATGCATCGGGTTTTTCAGCCGTACTAAGACCAGTTCGTGGTGATCTTTAATGATGATATCTTGGTTTATTCTAAGTCTGAATCGGAGCACGAGCAATATCTACGGCTTGTCTTACAAAAGCTGCAGGAGCATCAGTTGTTTGCCAAGTTTAGCAAATGTGAATTTTGGCTACAACGTATATCTTTTCTTGGTCATGTTTTCACACAGAGCGGTATTTCTGTAGATCCCACTAAGATTGAATCAGTGATGTCTTGGAAATGTCCGAAGAATGTTTCAGAGGTTCGTAGTTTTCTTGGCTTGGCAGGTTATTATCGTAGGTTTGTCAAGGACTTTTCGAAGATTGCCGGGCCATTTTCTAAGTTAACTCAGAAACAGACTAGCTTTGTTTGGGATGGGAAATGTGAGAGTGGGTTTCAGGAGTTGAAAAAGAGGTTGACTATTGCTCCAGTACTTGCTCTACCAGAGGGGACCGACAATATGGTCATTTACAACGATGCATCCAAGGAGGGCTTGGGATGTATTCTTATGCAGAATGGTCGGGTTATTGCCTATGCTTCTAGAAAGTTGAAACCTTATGAGGTGAATTATCCGACTCATGATCTTGAGTTGGCAGCTGTTGTTTTCGCACTGAAAAAGTGGCGTCATTATCTATGGGGCAGTAAGTTCGAGATTTTCACTGATCATAAAAGTCTTAAGTATTTATTCTCACAGAAGGAGTTGAATATGCGTCAGCGGAGGTGGATGGAACTTCTTGGAGATTATAATTGTTCTATCAGTTATCTGCCTGGAAAGGCAAATATTGTGGCAGACGCTCTTAGCCGTAAGGCGAATATTTCTTGTTTGGCTGTCAAGAAATGGGAGGTTCTTAAGGAATTTACTTATTGGAGACCGGAGTTGACTCAGGTTGGGGTGATGTGTTCACATCTCCGTATTCAACCTTTATTGCTTTCTCAGATCAGAGAAGCTCAACAACTTGATGTTAAACTTCAGAAGATCAAGGATCAGATCACGGATGATCAGTCTGACTTCAAATTACACGAGGATGGTATTCTTCAGTTTCAAAACAGGGTTTGTGTTCCCGATGAATCGGGTTTGAGGCGAGGTATTCTAGAGGAGGCTCATAATTCTAAGTATACTATTCATCCTGGTGGAAACAAGATGTATCGAGACTTGAAGCAATATTACTGGTGGAATAATATGAAGAGAGAAGTTGCTCAGTTCGTGTCTAGATGTTTGACTTGTCAACGAGTGAAAGCCGAGCATCAAAGACCAGCAGGTTTGCTTCAGCCGTTGGCTATACCACAATGGAAATGGGAGCATATTATGATAGACTTCGTCACTGGTTTGCCTAGAACACCGAGAGGTAATGATGCAGTTTGGGTTGTCGTGGATTGTTTGACGAAGACAACTCACTTTATTTCGATGCGGATGGGAGATGAAGTTACAAAGTTGACGGGTCTTTATTTGGATCAGATTGTTAGGCTTCACGGGATTCCATCTAGTATTGTCTCAGATCGAGATCCTCGATTTGTTTCTCGTTTGTGGGAGAAACTTCAGGAGACTTTGGGTACTCAGCTTAACTTTAGTACAACGTATCATCCACAGACCGACGGTCAGTCTAAGAGGACTATTCAGATTCTGGAAGATATGTTCAGGGCTTGTGTTCTGGACTTCGGGAAGAACTGGGAGAAACATCTACCACTTGCCGAGTTCGCCTATAACAATAGTTATCAAGCTACTATTGGGATGGCACCTTTTGCTGCTCTTTATGGTCATAAGTGTCGTTCACCTTTGTATTGGGACGAGGTAGGGGAGATGAAGACTATTGATCCAACTATTATGCCAGAGCTTCTAGAGAAGATCGAGAATGTTCAGTTGATCAGGCAGAGAATGCTTACGGCGCAGAGTAGATTCAAGAGTTATGCTGATAAGCGTCGTCGGGACTTGGAGTTTGCAGTCGGGGATCGGGTTTTCTTGAGATTGTCTCCTCGTAAGGGGTTTGCTCGTTATGGTAAAGGTGATAAGCTGAGTCCGAGGTTTGTGGGACCGTTTGAGATTACTAGCAGAGTGGGTAAGTTGGCATATCGGTTGGCTTTACCGAAGAATTTCTCTAATGTCCACGATGTATTTCACGTGTCTAATTTGCGGAAATTTAATCTGGATCCTTCTCATATTCTTGAGCCAGAGCTGCTACAGCTTCGTGAGAATCTGACTTATGACGAGCGGCCGATTCGTATTCTTGATCAGATGGAACGAGAGTTGAGGTCGAAGAAGATTCCGATAGTCAAAGTGTTGTGGAAGCATCACGGTATCGATGAAGCTACTTGGGAGAGGCGAGATCAGATGCAGCAACAGTACCCAGATCTTTTTCGATCAGCAAGTAAGAATTTCGGGGATGAAATTTCTTTAAGAGGAGGAGAATGTGAGACCTCATATTTTGCTTTATCTCGATTTGCGTGCTTTACCTCATTTTGTGTGAATTGACCTATTTATGTTCTATATGACCTAGAATGTGATAATTCTGTGATTAATACTCCTAGTACATGCTAAGTGTGCATCCATGAAATTTTCATAAAAAACAGAATTAGAAATTTTATCGTCGGTTTTGGTGAATAGTATTTTTGAACACCTGTCCGCTAAAATTTTTAAAGGGGTATTTTAAACGTCTTAAAACCTAGTCCTCAAGTATTAATAGACCTGTGTTTGATTAAAACGGATTTGGAATCGGTTTTGGATTTTTAAAATTTTTTACACTTTCTTTTGCAAGAAAACGAGTTTTAAGCCGATTCGGGTGAAACTGTTTTAATGTAAAATTCTTTGTCACCTAAAATATATTGACTAGAATTAATTTAAGTGTTAAATTAATAGTTGAGCAAGAAATACTCAAGAAATGAATTAAAAGACTAGAAAAACAATTAAAGGACTAAATAAACTACTTTGACTTTGCATTTTTTTATTTGACCAAGCTTTTATATGCATAATATCATCAACAAACACAAAACACAACACAAAACATACTCAAAAAACACACACATAGCCGAGAGCTTCAAGGGAGAAAAAAGAAAGAAATTTCAAAGGTTTTCAAAGCAATTTTTCATAGAAAACCCTAGTTTTTGTCCGTAGAACTTCGTGCCGAGTTGGATTCTGCTTGTTGGGCACGCATTGCACGTATATCTAGGCTTATACCGCATCAAAGGTGAGAGAAAAATTCTAGATCTCAAAAGTCATATTTTATGTTTTTGCTCATAACTGTATTTTGAACCGTTAGAAGGTTAATTTGAAGTTATATTATTGCTCAGCGCATGCTAGGGATCGTTTCTGTGTATTACTACGAGATTTGAACAATTGTAGCGAAATTATTTATTTTCGGGTATTAAAAATTGATTAATTAGCCATTTGATGATTATCTTGAGTTGTTGAGGTTGGAATCGATTGCCGTCGATTTCTAAAAGTTTGTTAATTACGTGGTAACGCCGTTATAATGCCGAATTTTTGATTGCGATGTTTGGGTGAAAATTCGGACATTTCATCCTAGGTACATTGAGGTTTTAGGGTTGTTGGGCTTGATTTTGATGTGTCTTGGTTGGTTTCCGAGAGGACTAATGTAGTTGATTTAATGGGTGAGTGTTTGAAACTGATTTAGAGTTGTTTGGATTAGTAGAATGTAAGATATGATTATTTGAAGTTTAGATTGTCTTTCTTTAAATTGTTGAATTGAGCCTTTAGTTGATTGGGTGGTATTTGAGTGATTGAATTGTGAGTTGTTAATGGTATACTAGGGTTAGATTACGTGTTTCATGCATGTTAAGTTGGATGGCCTACTTTGTCATCTAACTTAGTTGTTTGTTGTTTAATTAAATATTGATGTTATATTGATGTTATATTGATGATTATTGATGTTACACTGATGGAAATGGATGATTATTGATGATTATTGATTGATGATTGATGAACCGGGAGATAGGCAATTCTGCTAGATTGTCCTCCTGTGACTGATGTTTATTATTATTGTTGAGTCTTTGTATGTGTGTGCCACCTCTCGGGCAGCATCGGGCTATCGGGTTGATAACGGCATGACTACCAGAGACTACCCCCAGCTCGCATGACGGAGGTGTCATGGAGGGAAGGGCTAGTGAGGTACCTCGGGTGCGTGAGTAATGGGGAGTTACAAGAAGAATGGTTGAGATCGTGATGGCATTTGGAGCTACACCAAATTGAGTATCCTTTATTGATTGGTCATTATAGTTATGTGTTTATCTTGTATTGATGTTTATTTGTGTGTTTACTTGCTCAAAGGATCATTTCCAAGGAGTATAGTAAATACTGTTAGAGATCTATCGGATCCTCGCTGAGCTTGTTTTATATAAGCTCACTCTCTATTATTGCATGCATACAGGTGTCCTTTCGCAAGATTTCGGGTACGTGCCTCCAAAAGGGAAAAATGTGCCTTACGTGGATGAGTCTTATGTGCAAGAGTCTTTGCCATGAGATTGTTTATAGTTATTGTAATATGATGTATTGTAAAACCTACCTTAGTATGAAGACTGATGTATAATGGCTTAGTAGTCTTCGTTTGACCTTGTTTAGATTACTAAATTGGTTTATAATCTATTTTGATATGTATGTTAAAGTTAAGGTATTATGTTGGAACGGAGGCGTATAACTATGAATGGATCGTCTAAGAATGATTGTTGTATAATATGGTTATGTTGTATGTTGTTAATGGAATTGAGGAATTGATTGTTGTTTGGTTGAGGAGTTTGATTGTATAATGTTCTGAGAGGTTGGTTTAGAGCCTAGGTGTCTTAATTACTGTCGTTATACTGCCGAAATTCTGTTGCGTCCTGACTGATTGTAGGTGGGGTTGAGTTGGGGCGTGACATTTCTTCTTTAGCGCTGTTCTTCCGTCCCGGATCGAACGTCGTGAGCCGCGAAAAGGACGATAATCTAATCCTTCACATTTTTATTACCGAATCCCACGACACCTTAGGCAAGACAACTTCACTTCACGTAGAGGCTGGGCCCGCAAACCTAGAGCGTAGGGCTTGTGACCAAGTATCCGTCACTCCGGTGCCCATAACTTTTGATTCGTAAGGAGTTACGCGGTGCACAGCATACCGTTGAAAAGCTCTTTGAGTGCTCTACGATGGGGGCAGCAAGCCTGCTCGGCCGCACCTATTTTTGGAGACTAAAATTGAACATTTTTATCAGTTTCGGGACAATTTTCTTATTTTGCTCTGTTTTTCCGTCCCGGATCGTATGTCGTGAGCCGTGAAAAGGACGACAACCTAATCCATCACATTTCTATTAACGAATCCCATGGCACCTTGGGCAAGACAACTTCATTTCACGTAGAGGTTGGGCCCGCAAACTGAGGGCGTGGGGCTTGTGACCAGGTTTCCGTCGCTCCTGTGCCCATATCTTTTGATCCGTAAGGAGTTACGCGGCGCACAGTATACCGTTGGAAAGCTCTCTGAGAGTTCTACGACGGGGGCAACAAGCCTGCTTGGCTGCTCCTGTTTTTGGAGCCCAAAATCGAACATTTTCATCTGTTTCAGGACACTTTTCTTCTTTTGCACTATTTTTTCATCCCGGATCGTATGTCGTGAGCCGCAAAAAGGACGACAACCTAATCCATCACATTTCTATTACCAAATCCCATGACACCTTGGGCAAGACAACTTCGCTTCACGTAGAGGCTGGGCAAGCAAACCGAGGGCGTGGGGCTTAAGACCAGGTCTCCGTCGCTCCGGTGCCCATAACTTTTGATTTGTAAGGAGATACGCAGCGCGCAGCATACCGTTGGAAAGCTCTCCTAGAGCTCTACAACGGGGGCAGCAAGCCTGCTCTCCTGCGCCTATTTTAGGAGCCCAAAATTGAACATTTTCATCAATTTTGGGACACTTTTCTTGTTTTGTGCTATTTTTTCGTTCCGGATCGTACGTTGTGAGCAGCGAATGGACGACAACCTAATCCATCACATTTCTATTAACGAATCCCACGGTACCTTGTGCAAGACAACTTCGCTTCACATAGAGGATGTGCCTATAAACCGAGGGTGTGGGGATTGTGACTAGTTATCCGTCGCTCCGGTGCCCATAACTTTTGATCCGTAAGGAGTTACGCGGTGTACAACATACTGTTGCAAAGCTCTCTGAGAGCTCTACGACAGAGGCAACAAGCTTGCTAGACTGCGCCCATTTTTGTAGTCCAAAATCGAACGTTTTCATCAGTTTTGGGACACTTTTCTTCTTTTGCACTGTTTTTTCATCCCGGATCGTATTACCGAATCCCACGACACCTTGAGCAAGACAATTTTACTTCACGTAGAGGCTGGGCCTGCAAACCGAGAACGTGGGGCTTGTGACCAGGTATCCGTCGCTCCGGTGCCCATAACTTTTGATCCGTAAGGAGTTACACAGCGCACAACATACCGTTGAAAAGCTCTCCGAGAGTTCTACGACGGGGGCAGCGATCCTGCTTGGCTATGCCTGTTTTCAGAGCCCAAAATCGAATGTTTTCTTTAATTTTGGGGTACTTTTCTTCTTCTGCGCTGTTTTTCCATCTCGGATCGTATGTCGTGAGCCGCGAAAAGGACGACAACCTAATCTATCACATTTCTATTACCGAATCCCATGGCGCCTTGGGCAAGACAACTTCACTTCATGTAGAAGCTGGGCCCACAAACCGAGGGCGTAGGGTTTGTGACCAGGTATTCGTCGTTCCGGTGCCCATAACTTTTGATCCATAAGGAGTTTCGCGGCGCACAGCATACCGTTGGAAAGCTCTCCGAGAGCTCTACGACGGGGGTAGCAAGCCTACTCAGCTGCGCCTGTTTTCAGAGCCCAAAATCGAACATTTGCATCAATTTCGGGACACTTTTCTTCTATTGCACTGTTTTTCTGTCCCGGATCGTACGTCGTGAGCCGCGTTAAGGACGACAACCTAATCCATCACATTTCTATTTTTGAATCCAACGACACCTTGGGCAAGACAACTTCACTTCACGTAGAGGCTAAGACCGCAAACCGAGGGTGTGGGGCTTGTGACCAGATATTCGTCGCTCCGGTGCTCATAACTTTTGATCCGTAAGGAGTAACACGGCACACAGCATACTGTTGGAAAGCTCTCTGAGAGCTCGACGACGTGGACATTAAGCTTGCTAGGCTGCGCCTATTTTTGGAGTCCAAAATTGAACATTTATATAAGTTTCGGGACACTTTTCTAGTTTTGCGCTATTTTTTCGTCCCGTATCGTACGTCGTGAGCCGCGAAAAGGACGACAACCTAATCAATCACATTTCTATTACCGAATCCCACGGCACCTTGGGCAAGACAACTTCTCTTCACGTAGAGGCTAGGCCCGCAAACTGAGGGTGTGGGGCTTACGACCAGGTATCCGTCGCTCCGGATCCTATAACTTTTTATATGTAAGGAGTTACGCGGCGCACAGCATACCGTTGGAAAGCTCTTCGAGAGCTCTACAATGGGGAAAGCAAGTCTACTTGGCTGCGCCTATTTTCAGAGCCCAAAATTGAACGTTTTCATCAATTTTGGGACACTTTTCTTCTTTAGCCCTATTTTTTCGTCCCGGATCATACGTCGTGAGCCGTGAAAAGGACAACAACCAAATCCATCACATTTCTATTACCGAATCCCACGACACCTTATGCAAGACAACTGCACTGCACGTAGAGGCTGGGCCCGCAAACCTAGAGCGTGGGGCTTGTGACCAGGTATCCGTCGCTCTGATGCCCATAACTTTTGATCCGTAAGGAGGTACGCGGTGCACAGTATACCGTTAGAAAGCTCTCCGAGAGCTCTACGATGGTGGCAACAAGCCTGCTCAGCTGCGCCTATTTTCAGAGTCCAAATTCGAACATTTCATCAGTTTTTGGATAATTTTCTTCATTTGCGCTATTTTTTCATCCCAAATCGTATGTCGTGAGGCGCGAAAAGGACGACAACCTAATCCATCACATTTATATTAACGAATCCCATAGCACCTTGGTCAAGACAACTTCACTTCTCGTCAAGGTTGGGCCTGCAAACCGAGGGCGTGGGGCTTATAACTAGGTATCCGTCGCTCCGGTACCCATAACTTTTGATCCGTAAGGAGTTACGCGGCGTAAAACATACTGTTGGAAAGCTTTCTAAGAGCTCTACGACATGGCCAACAAGCTTGCTCGACTGCGCCTATTTTCGTAGTCCAAAATCGAACGTTTTCATCAATTTTGGGATACTTTTCTTGTTTTGCACTGTTTTTTCGTCCCGGATCGTATTATCGAATCCTACGACAACTTGGGCAAGACAACTTCACTTCATGTAGAGGCTGGGCCTGCAAACCGAGAGGTAGGGCTTGTGACCAGGTATCGGTCGCTCCGGTGCCCATAACTTTTGATTTGTAAAGAGTTACGCGGCGCACAGCATACCATTGGAAAGCTCTCCGAGAGCTCTACGACGGGGGCAGTGATCCTGCTCGCCTGCGCCTATTTTTCGAGCCCAAAATTGAATGTTTTCGTCAATTTTGACGTACTTTTCTTCTTTTGCGCTATTTTTTCGTCTCGGATCGTATGTCGTGAGCTGTGAAAAAGACAACAACCTAATCCATCACATTTCTATTACCAAATCCCATGGCACCTTGGGCAAGACAACTTCACTTCACGTAGAAGCTGGGCCTGCAAACCGAGGGCGTGGGGTTTGTGACAAGGTATCCGTCGCTCCGGTGCCCATAACTTTTGATCCGTAAGGAGTTGTGCGGCGCACACCATACCGTTGGAAAGCTCTCCGAGAGCTCTACGACAGGGGCAATAAGCTTGCTCTGCTGCGCCTGGTTTCGGAGCCCTAAATTGAACATTTTCATCTGTTTTGGGACACTTTTATTATTTTGCACTGTTTTTCTGTCCTGGATCGTACGTCGTGAGCTGCGTTATGGACGACAACCTAATCCATCACATTTCTATTACTGAATCCCACGACACCTTGGGCAAGACAACTTCACTTCACGTTGAGGCTGGGCCCGCAAACCGAAGGCATGGGGTTTGTGACTAGATATTCGTCGCTCCGGTGCTCATAACTTTTGATTCGTAAGGAGTTACGCGGCGCACAGCATACTGTTGGAAAGCTCTCCGAGAGCTCTACGACTTCGGCATCAAGCCTGCTCGGCGGCACCTATTTTTGGAGTCCAAAAGCGAACGTTTTCATCAGTTTTGGGATACTTTTCTTGTTTTGCGCTGTTTTTTCGTCCCATATTGTACGTCGTGAGCCGCGAAAATGACGACAACCTAATCCATCACGTTTCTATTACCGAATCCCACAGCACCTTGGGCAAGACAACATCTCTTCATGTAGAGGCTAGGCCCACAAACCGAGGGCGTAGGGCTTGTGACCAGGTATCCGTCGTTCCGGTGCCTAATACTTTTGATCCGTAAGGTGTTACGCAGCGCACAGCTTACCGTTGGAAAGTTCTTTGAGAGCTCTACAATGGGGAAATCAAGTCTACTTGGCTGCTCCTGTTTTTAGAGCCCAAAATTGAACATTTTCAACAATTTCGGGACACTTTTCCTCTTTTACGCTGTTTTTCCATCCCGAATCGTACGTCGTGAGCCGCAATAAGGATGACAACCTAATCCATCACATTTTTATGAATCCCATGGCACCTTAGGCAAGAGAACTTTACTTCACGTAGAGGTTGGGCCTGCAAACCGAGGGCGTGGGGCTTATGACCAAGTATCCGTCGCTCCGGTGCCCATAACTTTTCATCCGTAAGGCGTTACGTGACGCAAAGCATACCGATGGAAATCTATTCAAGAGCTCTACGACTCGGGCAGCATGCTTTCTTGGTTGCGCCTATTTTCGGAGCCCAAAATTGAACCTTTTAATCAATTTTGGGACACTTTTCTTCTTTTGCGCTATTTTTCCGTCCTGGATAGTACGTCGTGAGCCGCAAAATAGACGACAACCTAATCCATCACATTTCTATTACCGAATCCCATGACACCTTGTGCATGAGAACTTCGCTTGACGAAGAGGATGGGCCCACAAACCGAGGGCGTGGAGCTTGTGACCAGGTATCCGTCACTCCGTTGCCCATAACTTTTGATCCGTAAGGAGTTATGCGGCGTACAACATACCGTTGGAAAGCCCTCCAAGAGCTGTACGACAGAGGTAGCAAGCCTGCTCGACTTTGCCCATTTTTGTAGTCCAAAATCGAACGTTTTCATCTGTTTCGGGGCACTTTTCTTCTTTTGCGTTGTTTTTCCGTCCTGGATTGTACGTCGTGAGCCGCGAAAATGACAACAGCCTAATTCATCACATTTCTATTACCGAATCCCACGACACCATGGGCAAGACAACTTCACTTCACGTAAAGACTGGGCCCGCAAACCAAGAGTGTGGGGCTTGTGACCAGGTATCCGTCGCTCCGGTGCCAATAACTTTTGATCCGTAAGGAGTTACGCGGCGCACAGCATACTGTTGGAAAGCTCTCCATGAGCTATACGACGAGGACATCGATCCTACTATCTTGCACCAATTTTCAGAGCTCGAAATCGAACATTTTCATCAATTTCTGGATACTTTTCTTCTCTTGCGTTGTTTTATCGTCTCGGATCGTTTGTCGTGAGCCGCCAAAAGGACGATAACATAATCCATCACATTTCTATTACCGAATCCTATGGAACCTTGGGCAAGACAACTTCACTTCACGTAGAGGCTGGGCCCGCAAACTGGGGGCGTGGGGTTTATGACTAGGTATCCGTCGCTACGGTGCCCATAACTTTTGATTCATAAGGAGTTACACGGCACACAGCATACCGTTGGAAAGCTCTCCGAGAGCTCTACGATGGTGTTAGGAAGCTTCCTCGGCCGCGCCTATTTTCGGACCCCAAAATTGAACATTTTCATCAGTTTCGGGACACTTTTACACTTTTGAGCTATTTTTTCATCCCGGATCGTACGTCGTGAGCCGCGATAAGGATGACAACCTAATCCGTCACATTCCTATTACTGAATCGCATGCCACCTTGGGCAAGGCAACTTCACTTCACGTAGAGGCTGGGCCCGCAAATCGAGGGCGTGGGGCTTGTGACCAAATATCCGTCGCTCCGGTGCTCATAACTTTTGATCTGTAAGGAGTTACGCTTCTTAAAGCATACCATTGGAAAGCTCTCCGAGAGCTCTACGACGTGGGCATCAAGCCTACTTGGCTGGGCCTATTTTCGAAGTCCAAAATCAAACATTTATATCAGTTTCGGGATGCTTTTCTTCTTTTGCGCTATTTTTCCGTCCCGGATCGTACGTCGTGAGTCGCAAAAAGGACGACAACCTAATCCATCACATTTCTATTACCGAATCCCATGGCACCTTAGGCAAGACAACTTTGCTTCACGTAGAGGCTGGGCCAGCAAACTGAGGGCGTGGGGCTTGTGACCAGGTATCCGTCGCTCCGGTGCCTATAACTTTTGATTCGTAAGGAGTTACGCGGCGCACAACATACCGTTGGAAAGCTCTCCGAGAGCTCTACGATGTGGACAACTTGTCTGCTCAGCTGCGCCTATTTTTGGAGCTCAAAATTGAACTTTTTCAACGGTTTTGGGACACTTTTTCTTCTTTTGTGCTATTTTTCTGCCCCGGATCGTATGTCGTGAGCCGCGAAATGGACGAAAACCTATCTATCACATTTCTATTACGGAATCCCACGGCACCTTATGCAAGAAAACTTTGCTTCACGTGTAGGATGGGCCCACAAACCGAGGACGTGGGGCTTATGACCAGGTATCCGTCGCTCCGGTGCCCATAACTTTTGATCGGTAAAGAGTTACGCGGCGTATAACATAACGTTGGAAAGCTCTCCGAGAGCTCTACCATAGGGACAGCAAGCCTACTTGGCTGCACCTGTCTTCGGAGTCCAAAATCGAACGTTTTCATAAGTTTCGGGACACTTTTCTTCTTTGGCACTGTTTTTCCGTCCCAGATCGTACGTCGTGAGCTGCAAAAAGGACGACAACCTAATCCATCACATTTCTATTACCGAATCCCATGGCACCTTGGGCAAGACAACTTCACTTCACGTAGAGGCTGGGCCCGCAAACCGAGGGCGTGGGGTTTGTGACTAGGTATCCGTCGCTCCGGTGCCCATAACTTTTGATCCGTATGGAGTTACGCAACACACAACATACCGTTGGAAAGCTCTCCGAGAGCTCTAAGACGGGGGTAGCGAGCCTGCTCGGTTGCGCCTTTTTTTCAATGCCCAAAATCGAACGTTTTCATCAGTTTTGAGACACTTTTCTTCTTTTGCGCCATTTTTCGGTCCTAGATCGTACGTCATGAGCCGCGATAATGACGACAAACTAATCCATCACATTTCTATTACTGAATCCCACGGCTCCTTGGGCAAGACAACTTCACTTCACGTAGAGGCTGGGCCAGCCATCCGAGGGCGTGGGGCTTGTGACCAGATATCCGTCGCTCCGATTCTCATAACTTTTGATCCGTACGGAGTTATGCGGCGTACATCATGCTATTGGAAAGCTCTCCGAGAGCTCTGCGATGGGGACAACAAGCCAGCTCAGCTGCAGCTGTTTTGAGAGCCCAAAATTAAACATTTTCAACAGTTTTGGGACACTTTTATTCTTTTGCACTGTTTTTTCATCACGAACCATACTTCGTGAGCCGCGATAAGGATGACAACTTAATCTATCACATTTCTATTACTGAATCCCACGGCACCTTGGGAAAGACAACTTCACTTCACGTAGAGATTGGACCTGTAAACCGAGGGCGTGGGGCTTGTGACCAGGTATCCGTTGCTCCGGTGCCCATAACTTTTGATCCGTAAGGAGTTACGCGGCACACAACATACCGTTGGAAAGCTCTCCAAGAGCTCTACGACGGGGGCAACAAGCCTGCTCGGTTGCGCCTGTTTTCAGAGCCCAAAATCGAACATTTTTATCAATTTTGGGATACTTTTCTTCTTTTGCGCTATTTTTTTGTCCCGGATTGTACATCGTGAGCCGCGAAATGGAAAACAACTTAATCCATCACATTTCTATTATCGAACCCCATGGCACCTTGTGCAAGACAACTTCGCTTCACGTAGAGGATGGGCCCACAAACCGAGTGGGTGGGGCTTCTGACCAGGTATCCGTCGCTCCAGTGCCCATAATTTTGATCCGTAAGGAGTTATGCGGCATACAACATACTGTTGGAAAGCTCTCCGAGAGCTCTACGACAGGGGCAGTAAGTTCGCTCGGCTGCTCCTGTTTTCATTGTCCAAAATCGAATGTTTTCATCATTTTCAGTACATTTTTCTTCTTTTGCTTTGTTTTTTCATCCCGGATCGTACGTCGTGAACCGCAAAAAGGACGACAACCTAATCCATCACATTTCTATTACTGAATCCCACGACACGTTTGGCAAGACAACTTCACTTCACGTAGAGGCTGGGCCCGCAAACCGAGAGCGTAGGGCTTGTGACCAAGTATCCGTCGTTCCGATGCCCATAACTATTGATCCGTAGGGAGTTACGCGGCGTACAGCATACTGTTGGAATGCTCTTCGAGAGCTCCACGATGGGGGTAGCGATCCTACTCGACTACTCCCGTTTTCAGAGCCCAAAATCGAACGTTTTCATCAACTTCAGAATACTTTTCTTCTTTTGCGCTATTTTTCCATCTCGGATCATATGTCGTGAGCCGCAAAAAGGATGACAACCTAATCCATCACATTTCTATTACCGAATCAAATGGTGCCTTGGGCAAGACATCTTCACTTCACGTAGAGGCTGGGCCCATAAACCTAGGGCGTGGGGTTTGTGACTAGGTATCCGACGCTCCGGTGCCTATAACTTTTGATCCGTAAGATGTTACGCGACGCACAACATTCCGTTGGAAAGCTCTCCGAGAGCTCTACGACTGGGGCAACAAGCCTGTTCGACTGCGCCAGTTTTTGGAGCCCAAAATCGAACGTTTTCATCAGTTTTGGGATACTTTTCTTCTTTTGCGCTGTTTTTTCATCCCGGATCGTACGTCGTGAGCCGCGAAATGGACGACAACCTAATCCATCACATTTCTATTACCGAATCCCACGGCACCTTATGCAAGACAACTTCGCTTCACGTAGAGGAGGGGCCAACAAGCCGAGTGTGTGGGGCTTGTGTCCAGATATCCGTCGCTCCGATGCCCATAACTTTTGATTCGTAAGGAGTTACGCGGCGTACAGCATACCGTTTGAAAGCTCTTTGAGAGCTCTAAGACAGGGGCAGCAAGCATACTAGGCTGCTCCTATTTTCGTTGTCAAAAATCAAACGTTTTCATCACTTTCGGTACACTTTTCTTCTTTTGCGCTATTTTTTCATCCCGGATCGTACGTCGTGAGACGCGAAAAGGAAGACAACCTAATCCATCACAATTTTTATTACCGAATCCCATGGCACCTTGGGCAAGATAACTTCACTTCACGTGGAAGCTGGGCCAACAAACCTAGGGCATGGGGTTTGTGACCAGGTATCCGTCGCTCCAGTGCCCATAACTTTTGATCCGTTAGGAGTTACGCGGTGCACAACATACTGTCGGAAAGCTCTCCGAGAGCTCTACGACGGGGGCAACAAGCCTGCTCGACTGCGCCTATTTTCGGAGCCCAAAATTGAACATTTTCATCAGTTTTGGGACAATTTTTTTCTTTTGCGCAATTTTTTCATCCCGGATCGTACGTCATGAGCCGCAAATTGGACGACAACCTAATCTATCACATTTCTATTACCGAATCCCACTGCACCTTGTGCAAGACAACTTCACTTCACGAAGAGGATGGGCCCACAAACTGAGGGCGTGGGGCTTGTGACCAGGTATCCGTCGCTTCGGTGCCCATAACTTTTGATCCTTAAGAAGTTACGTGGCGCACAACATACCGTTGGAAAGCTCTACGAGAGCTCTACGACGTGGACAACTTGTCTGCTCAGCCGCGCCTGTTTTCAGAGCCCAAAATTGAATTCTTTCAATGGTTTCGAGACAATTTTCTTCTTTTGCGCAATTTTTCTGCCCAGGATCGTATGTCGAGAGTCGCGAAATGGACGATAACCTAATCTATCACATTTCTATTACCGAATCCCATGGCACCTTGTGCAACACAACTTCACTTCACGTAGAGGATGGGCCCACAAACTGAGGGCGTGGGCCTTGTAACCAGGTATCCGTCGCTCTGGTGCCCATAACCTTTGATCTGTAAGGAGTTACGCGGCGTACAACAAACAGTTGGAAAGCTCTCCAAGAGCTCTACGATAGTGCAACAAGCCTGCTCAGCTGTGCCTGTTTTCGTTGTCCAAAATCGAACGTTTTCATCAGTTTCGGTACACATTTCTTTTTTTGCACTGTTTTTTCATTCCGGATCGTACGTCGTGATCTGCGAAAAAGACGACAATCTAATCCATCACATTTCTATTACCGAATCCCATGACACCTTGGGCAAGTCAACTTCACTTCACGTAGAGGCTGGGCCCGCAAACCGAGAGCGTGGGGCTTGTGACTAGGTATCCGTCGCTCCGGTGCCTATAACTTTTGATCCGTAAAGAGTTACGCGGCGCATAACATACCGTTGGAAAGCTCTCCGAGAGCTCCACGACGTGGCCAGTGATCCTGCTCAACTGCGCTTGTTTTCAGAGCCCAAAATCGAATGTTTTCCTCAATTTTGAGATACTTTTCTTCTTTTGTGTTGTATTTTTGTCTCGGATCGTATGTCGTGAGCTGCGAAAAGAACAACAACCTAATCCATCACATTTCTATTATCGTATCCCATGGCACCTTGGGCAAGGCAACTTCATTTCACATAGAGGCTGGGCTCGCAATCTGAGGGCGTGGGGCTTGTAACTAGATATCCGTCGCCCCGGTACTCATAAATTTTGATCCGTATGGAGTTACGCGGCGCACAGCATACCGTTGGAAAGCTCTCCGAGACTTCTACGACGTGGGCATCATGTCTTCTTGGTTGCACCTGGTTTTGGAATCCAAAATCGAACATTTTCATTAGTTTTGGGACACTTTTCTTTTTTTGCGCTGTTTTTTCATCCCGGATCATACGTCGTGAGTCGCGAAAAGGACGACAATGTAATCCATCACATTTCTTTTACCAAATCCCATGGCACATTGGGCAAGATAACTTCGCATCATGTAGAGGCTGGGCCCGCAAACCGTGGGCATGGGGCTTGTGACCAGGTATCCGTCGCTCCGGTGCCCATAACTTTTGATCCGTAAGGAGTTACGCGGCGCACAACATACCGTTGGAAAGCTCTCTGAGACTCTACGACGTGGACAACTAGTCTTCTCAGCTGTGACTATTTTCGGAGCCCAAAATTGAATGCTTTCAACGGTTTCGGGACACTTTTCTTCTTTTGCTTTATTTTTCTGCCCAGGATCGTATTTCGTGAGCCGCGAAATGGACGACAGCCTAATCTATCACATTTCTATTACCGAATTCCACGGCACCTTGTGCAAGAAAACTTCGCTTCACGTAGAGGATGGGCCCACAAACTGAGGGCGTGGGGCTTGTGCCAGGTATCTGTCGTTCCGGTGACCACAACTTTTGATCCGTAAGGAGTTACGCGGCGTACAGCATACCGTTGGACAGCTCTCCGAGAGCTCACGACAAAGGTAGTAAGCCTGCTTGGCTGCGCCTGTTTTTGTTGTCCCAAATCGAACGTTTTCATTAGTTTCGGTACACTTTTCTTCTTTTACACTGTTTTTTTTATCCCGGATCGTATGTCGTAAGCCACCAAAAGGACGACAACCTAATCCATCATATTTCTATAACCGAATCCCATGACACCTTGGGCAAGACAACTTTACTTCACGTAGAGGCTGGGCCCGCAAACCGAGAGTGTGGGGCTTGTGACCAGGTATCCGTCGCTCCGGTGCCCATAACTTTTGATCCGTAAGGAGTTATGCGGCGCACGGCATACCGTTGGAAAGCTCTCGGAGAGCTTCACGACTTGGGTAGTGATCCTATTCGACTCCTCCTATTTTCAGAGCCCAAAATTGAACGTTTTCATCAATTTTAGGATACATTTCTTCTTTTGCGCTGTATTTTCGTCTCAAATCGTATGTCGTGAGCCGTAAAAAGAACGACAACCTAATCCATGACGTTTCTATTACCGAATCCCATGGCACCTTGGGCAAGACAACTTCACTTCACGTAGAGGCTGGGCCCGCAATCCGAGGGCGTGGGGCTTGTGACCAGATATCCGTCGCTCTGGTGCTCATAACTTTTGATCCGTACGGAGTTACGCGGCGCACAGCATACCGTTGGGAAGTTCTCCGAGACCTCTACGACGTGGGCATCATGCCTTCTCGGCTGCATCTATTTTCGGAGTCCAAAATTGAATGTTTTCATCAGTTTCGGGATACTTTTCTTCATTTGTGCTATTTTTTCATCCCGGATCGTACATCGTGAGCCGCGATAATGATGACAACCTAATCCATCACATTTCTATTACTGAATCCCACGGCACCTTGGGCAAGACAACTTCACTTCACGTAGAGGCTGGGCCCGAAATTCGAGGGCGTGGGGCTTGTGACTAGATATCCGTCGCTCTGGTGCTTATAACTTTTTATCCGTATGGAGTTACGCAACGCACAACATACCGTTGGAAAGCTCTCTGAGAGCTCTACGACATAGGCATCAAGCCTTCTTGGCAGCACCGGTTTTCGAAGTCCAAATTCGAACGTTTTCATTAGTTTCGGGACACTTTTCTTGTTTTGCACTATTTTTTCGTCCCGGATCGTACGTCGTGAGCCGTGAAAAAGACGACAACCTAATCCATCACATTTCTATTACCAAATCCCACGGCACCTTGGGCAAGACAACTTCACTTCATGTAGAGGCTGGGCCCGCAAACCGTGGGCGTGGGGCTTGTAACCCAGTATCCGTTGCTCTAGTGCCCATAACTATTGATCCGTAAGGAGTTACACGGCGCACAACATGCCATTAGAAAGCTCTCCGAGAGCTCTACGACGGGGACAACAAGCCTGCTCTGCTACGCCTATTTTTAGAGCCCAAAATTGAATGTTTTCAACAGTTTTGGGACACTTTTATGCTTTTGTGCTGTTTTTCTGTCCCGAATTGTATGTCGTGAGCCGCGATAAGGACGACAACCTAATCCATCACATTTCTATTACCGAATCCCATGGCACCTTGGACAAGACAACTTCACTTCACGTAGAGGCTGGGCCCGCGAAACAAGAGCGTGGGGCTTGTGACCAGGTATCCGTCGCTCCGGTGCCCATAACTTTTGATTTGTAAGGAGTTACGCGGCGCACAACATACCATTGAAAAGCTCTCCGAGAGCTCTACGACGTGGACAACTTGTCTCCTCAGCTGCGCCTATTTTTTGAGCCCAAAATTGGATGTTTTCAACAGTTTCGGGATACTTTTCTTCTTTTGCGCTATTTTTTCGCCCAGGATTGTATGTCGTGAGCTGCGAAATGGACGACAACCTAATCCATCACATTTCTATTACCGAATCCCATGGCACCTTGTGCAAGGCAACTTCACTTCACGTATAGGATGGGCCCACAAACCGAGGGCGTGGGGCTTGTGACCAGGCATCCGTCGCTCCAGTGCCCATAACTTTTTATCCGTAAGGAGTTACGCGGCGTACAACATACCGCTAGAATGCTCTCCGAGAGCTCTACGATAGGGGTAGCAAGCCTGCTCAACTGCGCCTATTTTTGTTGTCCAAAATCGAACGTTTTCATTATTTTCGGTACACTTTTCTTCTTTTGTGCTGATTTTTCATCCCGGATCGTGCGTCGTGAGCCGCGAAAAGGACGACAACCTCATCCATCACATTTCTATTACCGAATCCCAGGACACCTTTGGCAAGACAGCTTCACTTCACGTAGAGGGTGGACCTACAAATCGAGAGTGTAGGGCTTGTGACATGATATCCGTCGCTCCAGTGCCCATAACTTTTGATCCGTAAGGAGTTATGTCACACCCCAACCCGACCTATAAAGGTTAGACTAGGGTGTGATCTAAACATTCAAGTCATATCACGTACCTAATCATTCATGAAAGTTTAACACTTAACGTTTTAGCCTAAACTCCACAAATTCTCCAGAAAACTGGCAGCATAACGGCTGTAATTGAGCTCCTTAGTTTGACTTAATTTTCTAAAGACCTCAAAACTTTCAATCTCAATTTTATTTCCAACTAAGATTACTGTTTATAATCAATCGAAACACCTACTAGTTATCTCGAAGTCTCGTTTGATTAATAGCCTAGCATGATACTATGTCTCGTTTGTTTGTTAACCCTCGTTACAAAAGTACCTGTTGATCTTAGCTTAACAATAAGTACCTGTTTAAGATTGGATAGATTCATTTTACTTAATCCTTACCTGATACTTCATAATCCTATGATAGATACTAGTCAATAGCGATAGCAAAAATGACCATAGTAGTGTCTATCTAGTTATGATCAGTACAAGCCAAAATTAGACCCCAAATTACAACGGGGGTCATTTACAATACAACAACAAGCAAAGTAAGAAATAGTGTTCAAGCAACATATCATTCACAAAATGGCCATAGTCAAATAAGGCACGTAGGGCAAGCAATCATTCCAAGTAATCATTATTAGGCACGTTGTCCTCGGGTACCTGGTGTCACGCCCCAACCCGGCCTATAAGGTTAGACTAGGGTGTGAACTAAACATTCAGGTAATATCACATACTTAACTGTTTATGAAGATTTAACACTTAACGTTTTGGCCTAAACTCTAAAATTTTCAGGAAAACCGGCAGCATAATGGCTGTAATTGGGCTCTTTGGTTTGACCTAATTCTCTAAACGCCTCAATTATTCCAATCATTAACCCAATTCCATTAAGGACTCCTATTTGTCACCAACCGATTTGCCTACTAGTTTATCTTGAAGGTCTTGTTTGGTTAATGAGCCTAACATGATAACTATGTCCCGTTTATTTGTCAATTTCCTATCATGCAAGTACCTATTATCCTTTAGTTTGCAAGTGAGCACCTAAGTGAAATTAGATAGAATTAACTTAGTTGGTTGTTCATCTAGTGGTTTGAATGCCTATGATAACTACCAATTAAGAAAACGAAAGCAAACTACCAAATAAAAGTTCATCCGGCTATAGGTAGTACAATCCCAAAATTAGACCCAAATTACAACGGGGTCATTTACATCGATAAAATGAATAGTTTGCAATCAAACACAATATCCATATAGCAACCACTTTCAGGCAAAGCACAAAAGCACGTAGGGACAGACAATCACTCCAAGGAATCATCGATAGGCACGTTGTCCTCGGGTACCTGTACCTGTTCTTCTTCACCTGTGATAAAAAAAAGAGGGTGAGTCCTTATGAACTCAACGAGGAGGAACAAGAAATAAGTTTTGAAACTCATTTTCCGGTTCAACTTATGAAAATCCTTTTGCAAGTATGAATATAACAAAAATATAAGTACAAAAACAGAAATACCGGTCTTTCCTCCCCGAGGTTCTCTAGGAACCAAGCGAGAGTACTTATACACATAGTAAAAAGGATACAGTGAGCTTTTTGCTCTCAGATCAGTTCCAGGATCAGTTGTTGCAGCCGACTTCAAATCATCCCCCAAACACGCCAGGTGGGTGTACTCCGGATGTACCCCGAAATCCTACGACCCAACTCTCCGAGGAAGTCTAGCCCCCAAGTGAGAGAGGGAATGGGACCATGGTAGTCACGGGTGCACCGGCAAGCCCGATGCCGCCCGGTGTGCGTGATCGCTACCATGCCGACAGGAAAGGTTGTATCCTTGTATGCAATGCACATTCATGACAAGTAATATATCACAGTAGAAGGACAACAAAGTAGGTTGCCTCCGGACAGTCATAAGATTGCACATTGACAGGTAAACAAGCAGGGCATGAAAAGATAGGAAATATATCACATAGGAGGACAACAAAGTAGGTTGCCTCCGAACAGTCATAAGATTGCACATTGACAGGTAAACAAGCAGGGCACGATAAGACAGGTAATTTCACTTGAAAGGCATATAGAGTTATATGAAAATTAAACAGGCAGCCATGTAACACATGTAAAACAGGCCATATAACTCATTAAGAAGCCCACGTGATCAAGTGATAAGATTATTCAACATGCAATGACATCAATCATGGGTTCGGGTGCAAGAAAAGCTTATTTGTCAACATGCAATGGTCAAAATCACATTTGAAGTTATAAGACATTTACGGGCAACCCACTAAGCATATAATTTCCACACAATATCCAAATGATCAACACTTAGCAAGACTACCTAGTCATTAGGGTTTCCGTTTCATGCTTAACCGTGTGATTAAACCCTAAGTCAACTCAAAATCATTCTCAAGTCATGCATCATTCAATTCAAACATCGTAAAGTACTCAAAACAGTCCACAGAACATCCCAACACCACAATTCCAAGCAATTAGTACCACAAGAGAGGTTACAACAATTTTCCAAGCATATAACTAAGTGAAACCCTTACTGCAATAGGCTATTTTCTCACAATCAATAGGATAATCAAACAATCTCCAAATTTAGTGAATAAGATTTCAAATTAAATCTTAAGGAGTCAAATAAAATCAGAAACAAACCTTGCATCAATTGGAGTTCGGGATCATTAGATATAGCCGAAACAGTGGGATAGCACAAAACTGTCCAGATTTGCACATATTTCGATAATTGGCGTTTTTGAGGTCCTTAGGGTCAGATTCAGCCTTAGTCCATTTCTGAAAAAAAATGTCCAGAACTGAAAAATATAGTAGCACACCAATTTTCATACATTTTAGACATCATTAACTAAGTCAAATCTGGTTCGTTCTACAAGGTCAGTGCATCTGCCAAAACCTGCTTCATTTTTCCAGATTTCCAGATTTGGTCACATTTTAAAGATTTGCCATTTTGAGGACCTTAGAGTCGAAATTAGCTTTGTCCTATTTCTTCAAAAAGTGTTCAAAACTGTCCAAAATAGTCACCTACCAATTTTCAAGCATTTTCAACATCATTTTCCTAGCTAAACTTACCTCTAAACAGACTGGTCAGAGAGTTGTCAACAATCCAACTTCACCTATCATCTCTTTCAAGCCAAGATCTTGCCATGCATGGTTGCAAAAGCTTATGAATGAACATATAACTCAAGTACAGAAGCAAAGAAATAATTTAATGAGCATGCATGTGGATTTTTGAAGGATTTTCAAAAGGTTTTAGCCCTCACCTTAGCAAACAACCAAGAAGATGCACAAAAACTTGTTGAAGCTCAAATCTCTTCTTCTTCTTGCTTAGCCGAGGTTCCAACTAGCTTTTCTCTATTTTTCCTAGCTTAGTGATCAATCTCTTAGCACATGCATGAGGTTAGAACAAGAAGAAAAGAAATGGAAGCTTAAAACTCACCTAGGGCCGAAATGAAGGCTTCAAAGGACATGCATGTGTAGTTTTCGCATCCTAGCTTGTTTGCTTGAGTTTCTTTGATGGTTGCTTGTCTTGTTGCACCATATGATGAAGAAGATGAGCTAGGAGGTGGAGAGAACTCAGCCAAAACCGAAATGGAGAGAGAAAATGAGAGGGAAGTGAGAGAAAAGAAAGAGAAATGAAAGAATATGACAAAGAGTGATGTTTTGCATTGATTCAAGCATATGGTCAGCCTTGGGCAGCCCATTTTCAGTCTTTTTGTGTCTTCAAGGAGTATTTTGAAATGGCTAGCATGGGCATGAAGTGTTTGGTCTTAAATGGTGTGCATTGGGTAGGATTTTGGGGCTATTTTATGCCTAGTGTCTTGTGTGTGTGTCATAGTTTGTCTAGGACTAATTTTTTTATGCATTTGTGTCATTAGAATTGTCATAGGAATGTTGGGAAATTAGGGAATCTAGGTAGAATAAAATATAGAAATGTTTGTTGATGAGTTGAATTATGAATAGAATAATAGATAGTGGAAAATGTAGGAATAGTTTAGTATTATTTTATTGTTAGTGGAGTTTGTAGAGAATTTGAATTAGGAATATAATATTGGTTAGTGGATTATGTAGGATTATTTTATTGTCTAGTGCTTTGTGTAGGATTCTTTCTTGATTAACGTGGTGGCACGGATTCCTAGGTCTAGGCCACGAATTATGAGATAGACACGAACTACGAGGTAAGACACGAACTACGAGGTACAGCACGTATTTCAAGACTAAGGCACATACCTCAAGATAAGTGCACGGATTCTAATGCTAACACACGCAACCCTATGTGAATGAATGTAGACCAAAATAAGGCACGTAATTCAATGCAATGCACGTAATTCAAGACACGACTCTTAAACTTAGGTTAAAGCATGCAGTTCAAGGTTAATGCACACGAAACGAAGAGACACACGCAAATCAAGGTCTCGCACGTAAATTAAGGTCATGGCATGTTTATCTAGGTATCGCACGTATATCGAGGATTAGGGCACATAATTCTAGGTTAAGGCACGTATAACGAGACATGCACAAAAACCAAGACAGGGCACATAATCCAAGGTCGGTCATATAATTTTAGGCCTAAGGCGCGCAAATCGAGGTAGGACACGTTATTCGGGGTCGGGCCTCACGCTTGTCCCTCGTCTTCTTCACATGAGATGATAAAAGAGGGTGAGTCCTTATGAACTCAGCGAGGGAGAACGAGAAATAAGTTTTGAAACTCATTTTCCGGTTCAACTTATGAAAACCCTTTTTCAAGCATGACATTATATCACAAGTAAGTAAATAATGTAATGTAAAAGTAAAATAACACAATTACCCGTCTTTCATCCCCGAGGTCCTCTACGAACCAAGCAAGAGTACTTATACACATAGTGAAAAGGATACGGTGAGCTTTTGCTCTCAGTTCATTTCCAGCATCAATTGTTGCGGCCAACTTCAAATCATCCCCTTATCACGCCAAATGGGTGTACTCTGGATGTACCCCGAAATCCTACGACCCAACTCTCCGAGGAAGTCTAGCCCCCAAGCGAGAGAGGGAATTGGACAATGGTAGTCACGGTTGCACCGGCAAGCCCGATGCCGCCCGGTGTACGTGAACGCTACCACACCAGAATGAAAGGTTGCAACCTTGTATGCAATGCACATTTATGACATTTAATATATCACATTGGGAGGACAACAAAGTAGGTTGCCTCCGAGCTGTCATAAGATTGCACATTGACAAGTAAACACGTGAGACACGATATGACAGGTAATTTCACTTATAAGCACATGGAGTTATATGAAAATTAAACGGGCAGCCATGTAACGCATGTAAATCAAGTCATATAACTCATTTTGAAGTTCACGTATTCAAATAATAAGATTATTCAACATGCAACGACCTCTACATGGGACCGGGTGCAAGAAGGGCCTACTTGTCAACATGTAATCATCGAAATCACATTTAGGGCTACAAGGGAAATTACGGGCAGCCTACTAATCACATAATTAGACATGATATTCATAGGATCAACACTTAACGGGTTTTTCCTAGTCATTAGGGTTTCATTTCATGCTCACCCGTGCGATTAAGCCCTAAGTTATCACGTAATTAAACTCAAGCCATGCATTGATTAATTAAAACACCCTCAAGCATTCAAAACAGTCCACACAACATCCAAGTGTCACAATCCCAAGCATTGAATACGACAAGAAAAGTTACAATAATTTTCAAAGTAAATCCCTAATTGAAAACCTCACTGCAATGGTCTGTTTTCTCACAATCATTGAGACAAGAAAACAAACTCCAATTCTAGTGAAAAAAATTTCAAATTAAATATTAAGGAGTTAACTAAATCCAGAAACAAACCTCGCATCATTTGAAGTTCGGGTTCAAGCGTTATAGCCAAACACGTGAGACTACGCAAAACTGTTCAGATTTTCACACATTTCAATACTTGTCGTTTTTGAGGACCTTAGGGTCAGATTTAGCCTTAGTCCATTTCTGACAAAAATGTCCAGAACGGAAAAATATAGCATTATACCAAATTTCATGCATTTTTGACATCATTTACTAAGTCAAAACTGGTTCGTTCTACAAGGACAGTGAATCTGCCAAAACCTGCTTCATTTTCCCATATTTTCCAGATTTGGACACATTTTGATATTTTTCCATTTTGAGGACCTTAGAGTCAAAATTAGCTTTGGCCTCTTTCTACGAAAAATGATCATAACTGGAAAAACTAGTTACCTACCAATTTTCACGTATTTTAAACCTCATCTACCTTGTCAACATCACCCTGCACCAACAATACAGAAGACTGTCCCATACGCGATTTCATCTATCATCACATTCTAGCCAAATGTCTTGCCATGCACGTTTACAAAAGCTCATGTACACACATATATCATAAGTACAGAGGTAAAAATAGACATTTAAAGGCACACATATGGTTTTTGAAAGCTTTTCAAGAAGTTTTAGCCCTCACCTTAGCAAGACAACAAAGAAGATGCACAAACTCTTGATGAAGCACAATGTCGACCCTTTTTCCTTGCTTAGCCGAGAGACCACTTGATTTTCTCTAATTTCCTAGCTTAGTAACCATGTTCTTAGTATGTGCAAGTGGCTAGAACAAAAGAAAATGAAATGGAAGCTAACAAACTCACCTAAGCCGAAATGAAGGTTCAATGAGCTTGCATGTGTGAGTTTCTTTGCTCCTAGCTTTGCTTGGTCGAGCTCCTAGTTTCTTGCATGTCTTGATGAACCATTGGATGAAGAACTTAAGCTATGGAGTCTATAGTTTCAGCTAGGGCCGAGAGAGAGAGAGAAGAAATGAGAGAGTGAGAGAAAAATGAGAGAAAGAAAGAAGAATGAAAGAAAAATGAAAAACTTTGAAGTGTTTGATGCTTGTGTCGGCCTAGGGCCTTGAAAATTCTGAATTTATGTCTTCAAGAAGCATGTTTGAATCATCCTAGCATGGGCATATGCATATGTCGAGATTGGTGGAGCTTTGGGTAGAGTTTTGAGTCATTTTTTAAGGCTTTGTGTCATAATATGTCATAGAATGTTTAGGAATAGAATTTGAAATTAAAATGCATGCACAAAGGCTCCTTGTGGTTGGCCAAGCTTGGGTTCAAATCTGAATTTTTGTCTTGGTTGAGCAATATTTAATTGAGTGCTTGGAATATGCAAAAGGATAAAGAATAAAGAATAAGAATGCTTAGCTTTTGGTGCAATTTCGTCTTCTAGTGAGTTGAATTAGCAATTTAATATTAGTTAGTGGAGTTTGTAGGATTAATTAATGATCTAGTGCTTCATGTAAGATTCTTTCTTGATTAGCGTGTGGGCACGCTTTTCTAGGTTTAGGGCACGCACTACAAGGTAGGGCACGAACTACGAGACGAATGCACGTTTCTCAAGTAAATGCACGCAACCCTAAATGAATGCACGTAATTCAATGCAAGGCACACAAAATGAAACACAACTCTTAAACCTAGGTCAAGGCACGCAAATCTAGGTCAGGGCACACGAAATGAGGTAACGCACGTCAGTCAGGAATTAGGGCACACCATTCTAGGTTAAGGCACGAATGACGAAGCATGCACGAAAATCAAGACAGGGCATATAATCCAAGGTCAGTCATATAATTCTTGGTCTATGGCACCCAAATCGAGGTAACACACGTTATTCGGGGTCGGGCCTCACATCCTCCCCTCCTTAAAAGAATTTCGTCCCGAAATTCATTCTTGCCTATTGAGGTCATTTAGACGGATTCTGACCCTTGTTATTCTTCCTACTCCGGTTCGTCATGTGTTTGGTGATCTTTTACCACAACCAATTCACTTGTTATGTTTCTCCAATCATTTAGTTCGGTGTGACCTCTACATTTACAGTTCTTTCCTTTGAACGACTCTATTCCTTCCATTTGATCTTAAGGTCAAGTTCATTAACTAAGGTTAGAGTCTTCAAACGTAGTCATCAAAGCTGCATCGGTATTCTAACTATATAACTATAACTCCAGAATCCTAACTCATGTTGTATCAAACTCGCCTTCATACCTCAAAAAGGAATATCACCATAATACCATGATCCTATGGTGACATACCCTAATTTCAAGACGATAGGTCAATATCCGATTTACATATCCTACCAACTAGCTTCAAAATTGTTAACACATAGGACATAAACAAGTTATGGATCATTTCCACAATATGACCCTATCTTCAAGAAGAACTCACCAACAAACTAATCCATCTCAAATCGTCATCTATCGATAGTATCATAGTCCTTATCTCGTAGGGACATTAGATTAGCAAGTCTTCTAATGACTAGTTTCCCAGTTATAGGCTCCTATTCATTAACATTCTTCCCTAGCTTCGTTAACCTTCAAGCTCGTAATCAAGAAGAAAGACCGTTGAGATTCGTTAAACTCAAACTCTAAGGTTTATTAGGTACCACCAACAAATTGCCATTGAAATTGCATGGGTAAACTAATCATGTTGCACTAGTTCAACTCTTACAAGTAAATTCATCAACTCGTAATCCACAGTTTATTTCCTTATTCAAATCTCTATCTTCAAGTCACGAAGCTTCGGAATTTCTTTTAATCGAAACCAAGACTCCTAAGGCGAATAGTTTCAATCTCAAATAAATTTCACTCACCTCAATCCAAGGTTACATCATACTTAAGAGGACAATGGTCCTACTCACTTCGCCAACTAGTCATTCCTTCAAACACTTAATGCCCGCCAATATATCTTCAACATTAATGTTACTAAGCTGGGTTCTTCGCCATGTAAGTGATATCAATGCTCTACTAGGTTACCGGCCGTACAATAACAATCCTAGGACTATAAATGGGTACCGAAATGATCGAGCTCATAAGATACTTACACGAGATAACTTCAAGGTTGTATCAATATAAGAATTATGACCAAGAGGCATCCTTCAACATAACCTAATAGAACTTCAAAAGTAATCAACCACCCATTTAACTATCACTACAAGATTCACCTCTTTATTCAACGACCACAATTTGAAGTCTACCAATCGCTAGTTTCTAGACGTGAAACGGTGCACATAGATACGATGGTCTAACAATAGTCTCTTGGGTCGTCATGAATCTAATTCATCTCTATCTTATTCTCTTCATTTACATGTTCAACTAGCTAAGAGCATTAAGTCTGATCGACCTTAGGTCCTAGGGTTTACCATAAATCATCATGCATACTCACTATTAACTATTTAGGATTATTATTCATATCCTAACGACTCCATTCTGCAACCGGATGTTTTAATCTCATTTCCATGGTTTATATACTAGGTCCATCGGTCTTGCTTAGGGATACATGCTTTCTAGCATCCTCTAGGGTATCCAAACAACGAGTGCATAGAATGACTAACTTCGCATAATCACAACTAAATTCGAGGGGCAACAATTTAATACCATGATTCTTAATATCACCAATATCCAACTTAGGACCTTGGCAACGTTAGTTATCTAATGCATAATTCAATACCTTACACTTCTATTCGACCTAACATTTATGTGTAGTCTTCCGAATACGAGTTCTAGTTATGTGAATTCCTCGATTCCAACATCCCCATATCTTGTTATACTAAAGATTCATCAACCTTGTTAAACTTAGTCTCCAGAGTTGCCTACATGTCTTGAGGTTATCCATTGTTAAGTTACTTAAATACGCTATTCATGCCTTAATAATCTAACCCCTATCGTCAATTTCCATGAATTCATCTCTTAATTTCTAGGTCACGATCTTACCATTGAGTGAACTTGAAACTCGCTAATATACACCTTATTAGGTTCAACAATGCTTGATTCCAATCAAGTAAGGATTCAATCATATAAATAGTCTATTATACCATTTTAAGATATAAGAATTTTATTCAAAAGCAACTTCTAAGTCAAACTTCCATTATAAGCACATGAACATATATA
This sequence comes from Ehretia macrophylla, assembly GCA_037974665.1. Lineage (NCBI taxonomy): Eukaryota > Viridiplantae > Streptophyta > Magnoliopsida > Boraginales > Ehretiaceae > Ehretia > Ehretia macrophylla. The sequence continues at coordinate 28,004,901 of CM075779.1, read as the reverse complement.
TACTACTCCACATGTCCAATAGTATATTCTTATATCTAAGGAAAGTTGTATGTCCTTAACATTTATTCTTGAACCACAATTAGAAGAACGGTTTAACAAAATCAAGAACTTTATGGCTATAAAATTGTAACTTAATCACAGGCATGTGTATTCCAAAGATAAGGAGATAATTTTACCTCAACAATTATACATGTGCTACGCATTTTATATATATGCATATCCAATAATATATAGGATCTATCAAGTACCTGTGAAGATGCGAGAAATCTCTAACCGAGCCATTTTCGTTCTTCCTGCATAAATTCACTTCCCTGAAAGTTCTAGTCCAAACTATCTATGTATATAAACAATCATTCATGGTTATATAACATGCACATGTATCAAGAAAGGAGTATAAACGCATGCATGCATTATTGAGGGCACTAACGTGTCGGTGTGCATGACACATAATACATATGGTCCACAAAAGCACATAATATTCAATGCACAAAGCAATTAAGCACATTAGCACACATATAAACAAGACATCATATTTACTTTAGGGCTTCTACCTACGGTCCGAGAGTTGAACCCGGCTTAAGCAATCTAAGCTCTGATACCATTTCTATAAGGTGTCACGCCCCAACCCAACCTATAAAGGTTAGACTAGGGTGTGATCTAAACATTCAAGTCATATCACGTACTTAATCGTTCATGAAAGTTTAACACTTAACGTTTTAGCCTAAACTCCACAAATTCTCCAGAAAACTGGCAGCATAACAGCTGTAATTGGGCTCCTTAGTTTGACCTAATTTTCTAAAGACCTCAAAACTTTCAATCTCAATTTCATTTCCAACTAAGATTATTGTTTATAACCAATTGAAACGCCTACTAGTTATCTCGAAGTCTCGTTTGATTAATAGCCTAGCATGATACTATGTCTCGTTTGTTTGTTAACCCTCGTTACAAAAGTACCTGTTGATCTTAGCTTAACAATAAGTACCTGTTTAAGATTGGATAGATTCATTTTACTTAATCCCTACCTGATACTTCATAATCCTATGATAGATACTAGTCAATAGCGATAGCAAAAACGACCATAGTAGTGCCTATCTAGTTATGATCAGTACAAGCCAAAATTAGACCCCAAATTACAACGGGGGTCATTTACAATACAACAACATGCAAAATAAGAAATAGTCTTCAAGCAACATATCATTCACAAAATGACCATAGAAATAAGGCACGTAGGGCAAGCAATCATTCCAAGTAATCATTATTAGACACATTGTCCTCGGGTACCTGTTCTTGGTCTTTTTCACCTGAGATGATAAAAGAGGGTGAGTCCTTATGAACTCAGCGAGGGGGAACGAGAAATAAGTTTTGAAACTCATTTTCAGGTTCAACTTATGAAAACCCTTTTTCAAGTATGACATTATATCACAAGTAAGTACATAATGTAATGTAAATGTAAAAGAACACAATTACCTGTCGTTCCTCCTCGAGGTCCTCTAGGAACCAAGCGAGAGTACTTATACACATAGTGAAAAGAATACGATGAGCTTTTGCTCTCAGTTCATTTCCAGTATCAGTTGTTGTGGCCGACTTCAAATCATCCCCTTATCATGCCAAATGGGTGTACTCCGGATGTACCCCGAAATCCTATGACCCAACTCTCCGAGGAAGTCTAGTCCCCAAGCGAGATAGGAAATTGGACAATGGTAGTCACGGTTGCACCGGCAAGCCCGATGCCGCCCGGTGTGCGTGAATGCTACCACGCCAGAATGAAAGGTTGCAACCTTGTATGCAATGCACATTTATGACATTTAATATATCACATTGGGAGGACAATAAAGTAGGTTGCCTCCGAGCAGTCATAAGATTGCACATTGACAAGTAAACACGCGAGACACGATATGACAGGTAAATTTACTTATAAGCACATGGAGTTATATGAATATTAAATGGGCAGCCATGTAACACATGAAAATCAAGTCATATAACTCATTTTGAAGTTCACGTAATCAAATAATAAGATTATTCAACATGCAACGACCTCTACGTGGGACCGAGTGCAAGAAGGGCCTACTTGTCAACATGTAATCATCGAAATCACATTTAGGGCTACAAGGATAATTACAGGCAGCCTACTAATCACATAATTAAACACGATATCCATAGGATCAACACTTAACAAGTTTTTCCTAGTCATTAGGGTTTCATTTCATGCTCACCCGTGCGATTAAACCCTAAGTTATCACGTAATTAAACTCAAGACATGCATTAATTAATTAAAACATCCTCAAGCATTCAAAACAGTCCACACAACATCCAAGTGTCACAATCCCAAACATTTAATACGACAAGAGAAGTTACAATAATTTTCAAAGCAAATCCCTAATTGAAAACCTCACTGCAATGGTCTGTTTTCTCACAATCATTGAGACAAGCAAACAATCTCCAATTCTAGTGAACAAAATTTCAAATTAAAGATTAAGGAGTGAACTAAATCTAGAAACAAACCTCGCATCATTTGAAGTTCGGGTTCAAGCGTTATAGCCAAAACCGTGAGACTATGCAAAACTGTCCAAATTTTTAAACATTTCAATACTTGTCGTTTTTGAGGACCTTAGGGTTAGATTTAGCTGTGAGGCCCGACCCTGAATAACGTGTCTTATCTCGATTTGTGTGCCTTCGACCCAGAACTGTATGACCGACCTTGGATTACGTGCCCTGTCTTGGTTTTCATGCATGCCTTCATACGTGCCTTGACCTAGAATTGTGTACCCTAATCCTCGACTTACGTGCCCTGATTTTGATTTACATACGATACCTCGATTTGTGTGCACTAACCTTGAGTTGCATGCCCTAACCTAGGTTTAAGATTCGTACCTTGATTTACGTGCATTGTATTGAATTACATGCCTTGCATTGGTTTATGTGCATTCACCTAGGGTTACTTGCATTTGCATTGGAATCCATACATTTATCTTGAAGTACGTGCCTTACCTCATAGTTCATGTCTATCTCGTGATTCGTGCCCTGTATTGATTTCTATGCGTGTCTCGTAGTGCGTGTCCTAGACCTAGAAAAGCGTGCCCACACGCTAATCAATAAAGAATCCTACACAAAGCATAAGACAATAAAATAATCCTACACAATCCACTAACCAATATTATATTTCTAATTCAAATTCTCTACAAAACCCACTAACTAATAAAATATTCTATCACACTCAACTAACCAATAAACTATTATAAACCTACACTTATTATAATCCAAAATATACTAACTTGAATCTGAAATTTCAGATTCTCCCTTGCATTACATGGCCAAAACAAGGCAATTTGATCAACTTTGCATAATTAAATTAAAGTCTAGACATTCTATGATACATGCACTAAGCACAATGCATAAAAAATTCACCTACACCCTACCCAAGCATCTCATTTTCGACCCTCTCAATGCCATGCTACATTTCAACTAAAAAAAATTCTAAAGATGACACAAAATTCAGATTTGAAAGGCTCAAGGCCAACACACACACACACAAGCATCATTTCTCTCTCAAACTCTCTCTTTCCTCTCAAACTCTCCCATTCTCTCTCCATTTTCGACCAAGGCAGCCTTTGAGCTCCCAAGACTCCTCACAAGCTCTCAAGGACTCTCTAAGACTCTCCCAAGCTCGGCCATAGCAAACCATAGCAAGCAAACATGCAAGAAAGTCTCATACAAGCTCATAACTCATCATTTTCAGCCTAGGAAAATCAAGATATCTCTCGGCCAAGCAAGGAGAAAAGACGTTTTTGTGCATCTTCAAGAGCTTTGTGCATCCTCATCTATTGTCTTGCTAAGGTGGGGGCTAAAACCTCTTGAAAAGCTTTCAAAAACCTCATGCATGCCTTTAAATGTCTATCTTTACCTCTGTACTTGTGATATATGTGTGTTCATGAGCTTTTGTAAGCATGCATGGCAAGATTTTGGCTAGAATGTGAAGATAGGTGAAAATCGCGTATTGGACAGCTTTCTGTCTTGTTGGTTTGAGGTGATTTTGACCAGGTAAATGATGTTGAAATGAGTGAAAATTGGTAGGTAACTATTTTTGCCTGTTCTAAGAATTTTTCACAGAAATAGGACAAAGATAATTTTGACTCTATGGCCCTCAAAATGGCAAATTATCAAAATGTGTCCACATCTGGAAAGTTTGGAAAAATGAAGCTGGTTTTGGTAGATTCACTGACCTTGTAGAACGAACCAGTTTTGACTTAGTAAATGATATCCAAAATGCATGAAATTTGGTTGGAAGCTATATTTTTCAGTTCTGGATATTTTTATCAGAAATGGACTAAGGCTAAATCTGACCCTAAGGCCCTAAAAAACGACAAGCATTGAAATGTGTGCAAATCTGGATAGTTTTGTGTAGTCTCACTGTTTTGGCTATAACTCTTGAACCCGAACTCCAAATGATGCGTGGTTTGTTTCCGAATTTAGTTCACTCATTAAGCTTTAATTTGACATCTTGTTCACTAGAATTGGAGTTTGTTTGCTTGTCTCAATGATTGTGAGAATACAGTCCATTGCAGTGAGGATTTCACCTAGTGATATGCTTAGAAAAATTATTGTAGCTTCTCTTGTTGCATTAAATGCTTGGGATTGTGGCATTTGGATGTTGTGTGGACTGTTTTGAATACTTGAGGGTGTTTGAATTAATCAATGCATGGCTTCAGTTTAATTACGAGATGACTTGGGACTTGATCGCATGGGTAAGCACGAATTGAAACCCTAGTGACTAGGTAAATTTGCTAAGTGTTGATCCTATGGATATCGTGTTTGATTATGTAATTAGTAGGCTGCCCGTAGTTTCCCTCATAGCCCTAAACATGATTTTGATGATTACATGTTGACAAGTAGGCCTTTCTTGCACCCGGTCCCACGTAGATGTCGTTGCATGTTGAATAATCTTATTAATTGATTACGTGAACTTCGAAATGAGTTATATGACTTAATTTACATGCGTTACATGGCTGCCCGTTTAATATTCATATAACTCCATGTGCTTTTCAAGTGAAATTACTTGTCATATCGTGCCTCGCTGTTTACTTGTCAATGTGCAATCTTATGACTGCTCGGAGGTGACCTACTTTGTTGTCCTCCTAATGTGATATATTAAATGTCATAAATATGCATTGCATACAGGGTTGCAACCTTTCATTCTGGCGTGGTAGCGTCTCACGCACACCGGGCTGCATTGGGCTTGCCGGTGCAACCGTGACTACCATTGTCCAATTCCCTCTCTCGCTTGGGGGCTAGACTTCCTCGGAGAGTTGGGTCGTAGGATTTCGGGGTACATCCGGAGTACACTCATTTGGCGTGATAAGTGGATGATTGAATCCGGCCGCAACAATTGTTATCAGAAATGATCTTGAGAGCGAAAGCTCACCGTATCCTTTTCACTATGTGTTTAAGTACTCTCGCTTGGTTCCTAGAGGACCTCGGGGAGGAAAGACGGGTAAATGTGTTCAATTACATTTATATTATGTTATAAACTTACTTGTGTTATATGTCATGCTTTCAAAAAGGGTTTTTCATCAGTTTAACCGGAAAAGGATTTCAAAACATTATCTCTCGTTCCCTCTCGCTGAGTTCATAAGGACTCACCCTCTTTTTTGTCACAAGTGCAGCAGATTTGGAACAAGTACCCGAAGTAAATGTGCTTGTTGATGATTCCTTGGAGTGACTACGTGCTTTTGTGCTTTGCCTGAAAGTGGTTGCTATATGGATTTTGTGTTCGATTGCAAATTGTTCATGTTATTGATGTAAATGACCCCGTTGTAATTTGGGTCTAATTTTGAGTTTGTACTATCTATAACCGGACGAACTTCTTATTTGGTTATTTGCTTTCGTTATCTTGAATAGTAGCTATTGTAGGCAATTAAACCACTAGGTGAAAAATTAACTAAGTCAAGTCTATCTAATTCCACTTAGGTGCTTATTTGTAAACTAAAGAATAATAGGTACTTGCATAATAGGAAATTGATAAATAAACGGGACATAGTTATTATGCTAGGCTTATTAACCAAACGAGACTTTCAAGATAGACTGGTATGCATATCGGTTGATGACAAAATAGGAGTCCTTAATGGAATTGGATTAATGATTGGAATAATCGAGGCGTTTAAAAATTAGGTCAAACAAAAAGGTCCTAACTACAGCTGTTATGCTGTCGATTTTTCTGAAGAATTGTTGGAGTTCTAGTCTAACGGATAAGCTTAACCTTCGTTAACCAGTTATAATAGTAAAAGAACGTGAATGATTAGATCACACCCTAGTCTAACCTGCATAGGTCGGGTTGGGGGCGTGACATTAGCCTTAGTCCATTTCTGACAAAAATGTCCAAAACTGAAAAATCTAGTAGTATACCAAATTTTATGCATTTTTGACATCATTTACTAAGTCAAAACTGGTTCGTTCTACAAGGACAGTGAATCTGCCAAAACCTGCTTCATATTCCCAGATTTTTCAAATTTGGACACATTTTGATATTTTTTCATTTTTAGGACCTTAGAGTCAAAATTAGCTTTGGCCTATTTCTATGAAAAATGCTCATAACTGGAAAAAAATAGTTACCTATCAATTTTCACGCATTTTCAACCTCATCTACCTTGTCAAAATCACCCCGCACCAACAAAACAAAAGACTGTCCCATACGCGATTTCATCTATCATCACATTCTAGCCAAATGTCTTGCCATGTATGTTTACAAAAGCTCAAGTACACACATATATCACAAGTACAGAGGTAAAAATAGACATTTAAAGGCATGCATGTGGTTTTTGAAAGCTTTACAAGAAGTTTTAGCCCTCACCTTAGCAAGACAACAAAGAAGATGCACAAACTCTTGATGAAGCACAATGTTGACCTTTTTTCCTTGCTTAGCCGAGAGACCACTTGATTTTCTCTAATTTCCTAGCTTAGTAACCATGTTCTTAGTATGTGCAAGTGGCTAGAACAAAAGAAAATGAAATGGAAGCTAACAAACTCACCTAAGCCGAAATGAAGGTTCAATGAGCTTGCATGTGTGAGTTTCTTTGCTCCTAGCTTTGCTTGGTCGAGCTCCTAGTTTCTTGCATGTCTTGATGAACCATTGGATGAAGAACTTAAGCTATGGAATCTATAGTTTCAGCTAGGGCCGAGAGAGAGAGAGAATAAATGAGAGAGTGAGAGAAAAATGAGAGAAAGAAAGAAGAATGAAAGAAAAATGAAAAGCTTTGAAGTGTTTGATGCTTGTGTCGGCCTAGGGCCTTGAAAATTCTGAATTTGTGTCTTCAAGAAGCATGTTTGAATCATCCTAGCATGGGCATATGCATATGTCGAGATTGGTGGAGCTTGGGGTAGAGTTTTGAGTCATTTTTTTAAGGCTTTGTGTCATAAAATGTCATAGAATGTTTAGGAATAGAATTTGAAATTAAAATGCATGCACAAAGGCTCCTTGTGGTCGGCCAAGCTTGGGTTCAAATCTGAATTTTTGTCTTGGTTGAGCAATATTTAATTGAGTGTTTGGAATATGCAAAAGGATAAAGATAAAGAATAAGAATGCTTAGCTTTTGGTACAATTTCGTCTTCTAGTGAGTTGAATTAGCAATTTAATATTAGTTAGTGGAGTTTGTAGGATTAATTAATGATCTAGTGCTTTGTGTAAGATGCTTTCTTGATTAGCGTGTGGGCACGCTTTCCTAGGTTTAGGACACGCACTATGAGGTAGGGCACGAACTACGAGACGAATGTACATTTTCCAAGTAAATGCACGCAACCCTAAATGAATGCACGTAATTCAATGCAAGTCACACAAAACGAAATACAACTCTTAAACCTAGGTCAAGGCACGCAAATCTAGGTCATGGCACACGAAACGAGGTAACGCACGTCAGTCGGGGATTAGGGCACACCATTTTAGGTCAAGGCATGAATGACGAAGCATGCACGAAAATGAAGACAGGGCATGTAATCCAAGGTCAGTCATATAATTATTGGTCTATGGCACGCAAATCGAGGTAACACACGTTATTTAGGGTCAGGCTTCACAAGTTACACGGTGCACAGTATAGCATTGGAAAGCTCTCCGAGAGCTCCACGACGTGGGCAGTGATCCTGCTAGACTGCGCCTATTTTCAGAGCCCAAAATCGAACGTTTTCATCAATTTTGGGATACTTTTATACTTTTGCACTGTATTTCCATCTCGGATCGTATGTCGTGAGTCGCGAAAAGGACGACAACCTAATCCATCACATTTCTATTACCGAATCCCATGGCACCTTGGGCAAAACCACTTCACTTCACGTAGAGGCTGGGCCCGCAATCCGAGGGCGTGGGGCTTGTGACCAGATATCCGTCGCTTCGTTGCTCATAATTTTTGATCCGTACGGAGTTACGCGGCGCACAGCATACCATTGGAAAGCTATACGAGACCTCGACGACGGGGGCATCATGCCTTCTCGGCTGCGCCTATTTTCGGATTCCAAAATCAAATGTTTTCATCAGTTTCGGGATACTTTTCTTGTTTTGCACTGTTTTTCCATCACGGATTGTACGTTGTGAGCCGCAAAAAGTACGACAACCTAATCCATCCCATTTCTATTATCGAATCCCACAACATCTTGGGCAAGACAACTTCACTTCACGTAGAGGCTTGGCCCGTAAACCGAGAGCATGGGGCTTGTGACCAGATATCCGTCGCTCTGGTGCTCATAACTTTTGATCCGTACGGAGTTACGCGGCGCACAACATACCGTTGGAAAGCTCTCCGAGAGCTCTACGACGTGGGCATCAAACCTTCTTGGCTGCACCTATTTTTGGAGTCCAAAATTGAATGTTTTCATCAGTTTCGGGATGCTTTTCTTGTTTTGCGCTGTCTTTCCTTCCCGGATCGTACGTCGTGAGCCGCGAAAAGAACGATAATATAAACCATCACATTTCTATTACCAAATCCAATGGCACCTTGGGCAATACAACTTCGCTTCACGTAGAGGCTGGGCCCGCAAATCGTGGGCGTGGGGCTTGTGACCAGGTATCCGTCGCTCCAATGCCCATAACTTTTGATCCGTAAGGAGTTACGCGGCGCACAACATGCCATTGGAAAGCTCTCCGAGACCTCGACGACGGGGGCATCATGCCTTCTCGGCTGCGCCTGTTTTCGGATTCCAAAATTGAATGTTTTCATCAGTTTCGGGATACTTTTCTTGTTTTGTACTGTTTTTCCATCACGGATTGTACGTCGTGAGCCGCGAAAAGTACGACAACGTAATCCATCCCATTTCTATTATCGAATCCCATAACATCTTGGGCAAGACAACTTCACTTCACGTAGAGGCTTGGCCCGTAAACCGAGAGCATGGGGCTTGTGACCAGATATCCGTCGCTCTGGTGCTCATAACTTTTGATCCGTACGGAGTTACGCGGCGCACAGCATACCGTTGGAAAGCTTTCCGAGAGCTCTACGACGTGGGCATCAAACCTTCTTGGCTGCACCTATTTTTGGAGTCCAAAATTGAATGTTTTCATCAGTTTCGAGACACTTTTCTGCTTTTACGCAATTTTTTTGTCCCGAATTGTACGTCGTGAGCCGCGATAAGGACGACAACCTTATCCATCATATTTCTATTACCGAATCCCATGGTACCTTGGGCAAGACAACTTCACTTCACGTAGAGGCTGGGTGTCACGCCCCAACCCGGCCTATAAGGTTAGACTAGGGTGTGGTCTAAACATTCAAGTCATGTCCCGTACATAATCGTTCATGAAAGTTTAACACTTAACGTTTTAGCCTAAACCCCAAAATTTTTCGAAAAATCGGTAGCATAACGGCTGTAATTGGGCTATTTGGTTTGACCTAATTCTCTAAATGCCTCAAATTTTTCAATCTCAATTTCATTTCCAACTAAGATTACTATTTACCATCAATTGAAATGCCTATTGGTTATCTCGATGTCTCATTTGATTAATAACCTAGCATGATACTATGTCTCGTTTGTTTGTTTATCCTCGTTACAAAAGTACCTGTTGATCTTAGCTTAACCATAAGTACCTGCTGAAGATTTGGTTGGTTCATTTTACTTAGCCCTTACCTAATACTTTGTAATCCTATTATAGATACTAGCAGTAATAATAGCAAAATGACCATAGTAGTGTTTGTCTAGTTCATATCAGTACAAACCAAAATTAGACCCCAAATTACAACGGGGGTCTTTTACATTACAAAAAACAAGCAACATAAAAGAAATAGTCTTCAAGTAGCATAGCGTTCACAAATAGCCATAATCACGCAAAGCACATAGGACAGACAATCACTCCAAGGAATCATCGTTAGGCACGTCGTCCTCGGGTACCTGTTCTTGATCTTCTTCACCTGAGATGATAAAAGAGGGTAAGTCCTTATGAACTCAGCGAAGGGGAACGAGAAATAGGTTTTGAAACTCATTTTTCGGTTCAACTTATGAAAGTCCTTTTGCAATCATGAATAAAACAATTAAGTACATAATCAGTAATATAAGAGTAAAGGAACACAATTACCCGTCTTTCCTCCCCGAGGTCCTCTAGGGACCAAGCGAGAGTACTTATACACATAGTAAAAAAGATATGGTGAGCTTTTGCTCTCAGTTGTTGTGGCCGACTTCAAATCATCCCCTTATCACGCCAAGTGGGTGTACTCCGGATGTACCCCGAAATCCTACGACCCAACTCTCCGAGGAAGTCTAGTCCCCAAGCAAGAGAGGGAATTGGACAATGATAGTCACGGTTGCACCGGCAAGCCCGATGCCGCCCGGTGTGCATGAACGCTACCATGCCGGAATGAAAGGTTGAAACCTTATATGCAATGCACATTTATGACATTTAATATATCACATTAGGAAGACAACAAAGTAGGTTGCCTCCGGACAGTCATAAGATTGCACATTGACAAGTAAACAAGCGAGGCACGAATAGGCAAGTAATTTCACTTGAAAGGCATATGGAGTTATATGAACATTAAACAGGCAGCCATGTACGCACGTAAATTAAGTCATATAACTCAATTCAAAGTCCACGTAATCAAATAATAAGACTATTCAACATGCAACAACATTTACGTGGGTTCGGATGCAAGAAAGGCCTATTTGTCAATATGCAATGATCAAAATCACATTTAGGGCTATAAGGGCAACTACGGGCAGCCTACTCAACATATAATTACACAAAATATCCAAAGGATCAACACTTAGAAAGTTTACCTAATCACTAGGGTTTCCATTTCGTGCTTACCGGTGCGCTTAAGCTCCAAGTCAACTGAAAATCAATCTCAAGCCATGCATCAATTAATTAAAACATCCCCAAGTATTCAAAACAGTCCACACAACATCCCAATGCCACAATCCCAAGCATTTAATACCACAAGAGAAGTTACAACAAATTTTCTAAACATATAACTAAGTGAAACCCTCACTGCAATAGGCTGTTTTCTCACAAACATTAAGACAAGTAAACAATCTCCAATTCCCATGAATAAGAAGTCAAATTAAATCTTAAGAAATGAACTAAAATCAAAAACAAACCTTGCATCATTTGGAGTTCGGGTCCAATAGTTATAGCCAAAACAGTGGGATTGCACAAAACTGTCCAGATTTGCACACATTTCAATACTTGTCATTTTTTAGGTCCTTAGGGTCAGATTTAGCCTTGGTCCATTTCTGACAAAAACGTCCAGAACTGAACATCCTAGCAAGGCGCAAACTTTCATGCATTTTGGACATCATTTACTAAGCCAAAACTGGTTCGTTCTACAAGGTCAGTGCATCTGCCAAAACCTGCTTCATTTTTCCAGACTTCCAAATTTGGACACATTTTAATGATTTGCCATTTTGAGGACCTTAGAATCAAAATTAGCTTTGGCCTATTTCTGTGACAAATGTTCAAAACTGGAAAAAATAGTTACCTATCAATTTTAATGCATTTTCAACATCATTTTCCTAGCCAAAATCACCTCACAACAACAAGCCAGAGAGCTGTCACCAAACCCGATTTCATCTATCATCACCTTCAAGCCAAAATCTTGCCATGCATGGTTGTAAAAGCTTATGAACACACATATAACTCAAGTACAGAAGCAAGGACATACATTTAAGAGCATGCATGTGGATTTTTGAAAGATTTTCAAGAAGTTTTAGCCCTCACCTTAGCAAATCAACAAGAAGATGCACAAAACTTTGATGAAGCACAAATTGCTTCTTCTTCCTTGGTTAGCCGAGACTCCAACTCGATTTTCTCTATTTTTCCTAGCTTAGTGGCCAAGTTCTTAGTAGATTCATGTGGTTAGAATAAGAAGAAATGAAATGGAAGCTAGCAAACTCACCAAGGCTGAAATGGTTGTTCAAAAAGCTTGCTTGTGTGATTCTTGCAACTTAGCTAGCTTGGTCGAGTCTCTTTGCTTGTTGCTTGTCTTGATGCACCATGGAATGATGAAGATGAGCAATGGTAAGATGAAACTCAACCAAAGCCGAGAGAGAGAGAGAAGAATGAGAGGGAGATAGAAAATGTGAGGAGAATGAGAGAAATGAAAAAAAATGATAGCTTTTGCAAAGGTTGATGCATGTGTTCGGCCTTGGGCATAGGAATTCAGATTTTTATGTCTTCAAGGAGCATTTTGAAATTCCTAGCATGGGCAAGGAGCATCTTGTCGAGATTTGAAGGCTTTGACGCGGTATTTGAGCTAGTTTTTATGCATTTGTGTCATAGATTGTCATAGGATTGTTTGGAGAATAATTGAATTAAGCAAGCAAGCACAAAAGCCCACATGGGGGTCGGCCAAGGCATCAAAAAAATCTAATTTTTTTGTCATCTTTTGAGCATTATTTAATTGTGTGTTGAAAGTGCAAAAAGAATAAGGAATAAAGAATAAGAAATGTCTAGCTTTTTGTGAGATTTTGTCTTCTAGTGGGTTGAATTAGTAATTTAATATTAGTTAGTGGAATTTGTAGGATTAATTAATGACCTAGTGCTTCGTGTAAGATGCTTTCTTGATTAGCGTGAGGACACGCTTTCCTAGGTCTAGGGCACGTACTACGAGATAAGGCACGAACTATGAGACGAATGCACGTTTTTCAAGTAAATGCACGCAACCCTAAATGAATACACGAAATTCTATGCAAGGCACACAAAACAAACACAATTCTTAAACCTAGGTCAAGGCATGCAAATCTAGATTAGGGCACACGAAACGAGGTATCGCACGCAAATCGAGGTCGGGCCTCACAACCTCCCCTCCTTAAAAGAATTTCGTCCCAAAATTCAATATTACCTTTGAAATAAAGCTGGATATTGCTGCTCCATCTGGTCTCGCCTTTCCCACGTTGCTTCTTCAACTCCATGATGATCCCACAGCACTTTAACCATCGATATAGTTTTGTTGCGCAACTCCTGATCTTACGGGTCTAGGATCCGAATGGGCTTCTCCTCATAAGACAAGTTCTCCCGAAGCTGCAACGGTTCTGGCTCCAAGATATGCGATGGATCAGGATGATACTTCCGCAGCATTGAAACATGAAAGACGTCGTGAATATTGGAGAGGTTTTGGGGTAGTGCCAGGCGATACGCCAATTTGCCAATCTTCTCAATTATCTCAAATGGTCCTAAAAATCTCAGGCTCAACTTTACACCCTTACCGTGTTTAATCAGTCCCCTCCGAGGTGATATCTTCAAGAACACCTTGTCGCCGACCTCAAATTCTAGGCTCCGTCTCTGTCGGTCTGCATAACTCTTCTGCCTGCTTTGGGCGGTAAGCATCCATTTCCGGATGAGGTGTATATTATCAACAGTCTTCATAAGTTCAGGTAGAAGGGTTGGGTCAAAAGTCTTCGTTTCACCTACTTCATCCCAGTAAATTGGGGATCAATACTTACGTCCATACAATGCCTCAAAAGGGGCCATCTCGATAGTGGCCTGATAACTATTATTATAAGCGAACTCGGCTAGAGAAAGATATTTCTCCCAACCTTTCCCGAAGTCTAAAACACACGCCCTCAGCATATCCTCCAGAATCTAAATAGTCCTCTCCGATTGTCCATCAGTCTGAGGGTGATAAGCCGTGCTGAAACTCAAATTCGTTCCCAAAGCTTCTTGCAATCTCTTCCAAAATCGGGAAGTAAAATGAGGATCCTTATCCGATACAATACTCACTGGCATCCCGTGCAATCTTACATTCTCCGCCACATACATATCTCCCAATCTCTCAGGACTATCCTCCTTGTTCATCGGTAAAAAGTGCGCCGACTTAGTCAATCTATCCACTATGACCCAAACGGCGTCATGACCCTTTTGTGATCTAGGTAGGTCCATAACAAAGTCCATAGTTATATGTTCCCATTTTCATTGAGGAATCTCCAACGGTTGAAGTAAACCTGCTGGCCGTTGATGTTCTGCTTTGACTCTCTGGCAAGTCAGACACCGAGCCACGAACTCTGCAATCTCTCTCTTCATGTTACTCTACCAATAGTGTTGCTTCAAATCCCGGTACATCTTTGTTCTGCCGGGGTGAATAGTGTATCTTGAATTATGGACTTTTTCAAGAATCTATTTTTTCAGCTCTGGCTCATTAGGAACACAAATCCGATTCCTAAACCTCCAAATACCATCATCAAGAAACTTGAAATCTGTGTTGCTTTCTTTGATCTTCTGAAATTGTTGGTCCTTCTGTTAAGCCTCTCGCAACTCGGACAACAAGGTCGATTGAACTTGCGTAGTGGCAAAAAGTAACCCTTTTCGAGTCAATTGTGGTTTCCACAAAAATGTTTCCTCCAACAACTCCTGCACCTTGACTTCCAGTTTTGCCATGCTTGTTTTCCTACTTATGGCATCTGCAACTACATTCACTTTACCGGGCACATAATTGATTGTGCAGTTATAATCATCCAAAAGCTCCATCCACCGACTTTGCCTCATATTCAACTCATTTTGAGTGAACAAGTATTTCAAGCTCTTGTGATCAGTAAATACCTCAAACTTGTTACCCCACAGATAATGCCTCCATTTCTTGAGTGCAAACACAATAGCCGTTAATTCCAAATCATGCGTCGGGTAGTTCAATTCATATGGCTTCGGTTTCCTAGAGGCATACGCAATCACCCTACCATTTTGCATCAACACACAACCCAATCCTTCCTTCGAAGCATCGCTATAGATTACAAAACCTTGACTCCCTTCAGGCAATACAAGAACAAGTGCGGTAGTCAATCTCCTCTTCAACTCTTGGAAGCTGTTCTCACACTTATCATCCCACACGAACTTTGTTTTCTTTTGAGTGAGCTTTGTAAGTGGTCCTGCAATCTTAGAGAAATCTTTCACGAATCTCCGATAATAGCCGGCTAGACCAAGAAAACTCCGAACCTCCGTAACGTTTTTCGATTTCTTCGAGGACATCACTGCTTCTATCTTTGCTGGATCCACCGCTATTCCCTCATGGGATATGATATGCCCCAAAAATGCAATCTGCTGCAACCAAAATTCGCACTTGCTAAACTTTGCGTACAACTGATGCTCTCGAAGTTTTTGCAATACCAATTGCATATGTTGTTCATGCTCCGCCTCGGATTTCGAGTATACCAAAATATCATCAATGAAGATCACCACAAATTGGTCCAAGTAGGGCTGAAACACCCTGTGCATCAAGTCCATAAAAGCTGCAGGGGCATTAGTTAGTCCAAATGGCATCACCACATATTCATAATGCCCATATCTCGTCCTGAAAGCCGTTTTAGGCACATCTTCCTTTTTGATTCGCAACTGTAGTACCCTTGCCTTAAGTCGAGTTTCGAATACACTTTGGCTCCTTGAAGTTGATCAAATAGCTCGTCGATCAGTGGAAGTGGGTATTTATTCTTGACAGTCACTTGGTTCAATCCTCGGTAATCGATGCATAGCCTCAACATTCCGTCTTTCTTCTTTACAAATAGGACTGGTGCACCCCACGGTGAAGAACTCGGTTGAACAAACCCCTTCTTCAACAATCCTTGTAATTGGTCCTTCAATTCTTGTAGCTCGGTCGGTACCATACGATAGGGAGCTTTAGATATCGGCTGGGTGCCAGGCAGTAGCTCTATAATGAACTCGATCTCCCGGTTTAGGGGTAAACCGGGCAATTCTTTTGGAAACACATCCGTATAGTCTTTGATTACAGGCATCTCCTCCAACTTAGCTTTGTCCGACGGCTTGTTGATAAGGTAAGCTAAGTATCCACTACACCCTTTTCTCAAGGACTTCACTGCTTTCGTAGATGAAATGATGGAACTCCCAGTGAAATCTCTCCGACCTACTACCTCTAGTATTGGTTGACCAGGTACCCGGAACGTTATAATCTTCGTCCGGCAATCTAGTTGGATATGATGTTTTGCCATCCAGTCCATCTCTAAAATGACCTCATAGTCTCGAAAAGGTAATACAATAAGATTGGCTGAGAATTCCCTATCCTTAATTTGGATTTTACATGCTTTACAAGCTGAGCTAGTGACGAGTTTAGAACCCATTGGAGTACCAACTTCTACTTCGTATGGCAAACATACAACTTTCAGTTTCACACGTTGCACACAGAAGGGGGTAATAAATAAATGAGTAGCACCCGGATCAATTAGCACCCTAACAGGTTGATTCAGTATGAAGAATGTACCTTCAATAATAGCGGTCTCATCTGGAAGCTCCTCGCACTCAATAGCATAAGCTTGAGCCTGAACTCTAGGAACTGGAGTCTTGCCTCTACCAGCTGGTTTACCCTAATTCTGCCCTGCCTGCCGTTTAGGGCAATCCTTGATCTGATGCTGATCACTGCCACATCTCACACATCGTCCTGACTTCTTCCAACACTGGGCCTCGGTATGACCCTTCTTGTCACAGTAAGAACAGTTGACAGATTGAGTAGCAGGTGAACTACCGGTGGATCCGTAGGTGGAAGAGGCTGATGGCTCTTTAGTCGGGCCATGGTTATTCACTGGTCTGTTCTGGCCCTGGCCCTGACTACGACTCTGGCTCTGGAATTTCCTCTGCTGACCTGGAGGCTGGTATGGTTTCTTGTTCAGCTGACTCGAACCGGCTCTATCAAGTTTCCTCTTCTCAACTCGAGAGGCAGCAGCAAAGAGAGCAGAATAGGTATCGAAGTCATGAGAAGCCATCTGGTCCTGAATCTCTGGCCTCAATCCAATAGTAAATTTCCACATCTTCGCCTCCAGAGTACTAACCATATATTGAGCATAACGGGACAGTCGGTCAAAATGAGCCTCGTACTAGGCCACCGTCATGTTACCCTAGGTCCAGTGCATGAACTCCTCGATCCGCCTCTGACTGGAAACTGCAGGTACATATTTCTCCTTGAATGCCTTAACGAAATTACCCCACAGGCAATGTCACGACCCCATTTCCTTAATCTTTATAATGGTTCCTAATTCCAAAATAATGACACAGACGGGAATAAACTTAACTTATGAAGGCTTTGAAATCTGGGATCGTGATGCCACGGGCTTAAGAAGATTACTCCTCTTAGGTCTGCAAAGGCACAAGATACTAGTATGAGTCTCGATTTTTCCCCGAACCAAACATTAGGTGACATTCAAGTTGCTAATCATTACTATTACACCACTTGTTAATAATTTAATTCTAAATAACACATTATACAAACTTTATCACTAATAAATAAAATTACAACCATCGAATCCAAAAGAATAATTACAATACATAAAGTTGCTCAATATTAACATAGCTTAACACCCTAAACCACATTAGCAACAAGCATGATCACAGCAAGCAAAAGTCTGACTTGTCACACATGTAAATCTCGTCCTCAGTTAGAGTCCTTGGCTCGGGATCAGTCTCACCTAAAAGATTGTCATGGAAAGGGATGAGCTACACTTAGCTCAGCGAGGGTTAAAGGTCTCGGTAGGTTTTCGTAAACATTTTTCGACATTTAGAAAACCCTTTTTGAAAAGTCATGCCATGCACATACAAAACAGCTGATAAGAAACAAGGTAAAAACATGATAAAGGACCAGTTTAAGTATTTATAACAAGTAGTACTAACAGAGAACATGTATCCCGAATCTTTAATGCAAAGATAACCAAATATGTTAACAACAAAATTAAACATGTGAACAAGTAATCAACTCTTCTCCCTGAGTGAGAGTGGTTGAACATATAATAAAAGGATACGGGCAACGCTTTCCTCTGAGGACCTCAAGAGACCAAGTGAGAATGGTTGCAAATGCTAGAGATGGCCAATCTCGTTGCTTCATCGATGTCATAACCCCATACACCAAATTACAAGGATGAAATCCGGATATACACCCTAATGCCACGGTAGCCAGTCCATCCTGGCAAGCCCAATGCCGCCCAGGCGGTACCGGAACTTCTACCATGGGGTCCATTATATTGCTTAATTATATCATTTATATAACTTCCATCTCTCCAAGGAGAATTCACCAAGCGAGAGTGGATTTCAAATATAGAAACAAGCTCGGAGGCAACAAAGTAGGTTGCCACCGGTTAGTGATAACAATTAAACACATACAGTATAATCATAATCCAATTAGAGTTCATATAACATATAAACATGCATGAGAGGATCAACCAAGTAGGATTCCTCCGATAGCCAATAATGATCACAAATGCAATAAAAAGTTCATGCTAGCTCGGTGCTCATAGCTAGGTTCAAGGCAATGTATTTACATGTTTAAGGTGAAGGCTAACTTTTATGTTCAACTCCTACCCAATAATTTACCGAAAAGGGTCATGGAACAAGTTAGAAACAAAGGAACAAAGTGTGCAAAGAAAGAGGCAAGGTAGGCTAAGCAAGTGAAATGAAATAAAAGAGTTACACAAGCCCTAACTTATACAGTTAGTTTATCTATGATCCCAACATCCAATTAACTTTATTTTGGTATATAATCGAAGCTTATCAAATGTAGATAGTTCTAGAATCAAACGGGACTCAATTCGGAGTTAAAACAAATGAGATATGGCTTTCGCAAAATCACTGCGCAGAGCTGTCAAACATCCGGGCGCTGAGGCCTTAATCCGGGCGCCCGGAAGAAGCCAGTAACGCCCGGATCGGAGTTTTCTACCGGGCGTTGAGTCCTCTATCCGGGCGACCGGATAAGGGCTGTAACACCCGGATAGCTGACGGAAAACACCCAAATTCTACCCAAACCATCTAAACAACAACCAATCCTTCTACCGACATACAAACAAGTTCAATGAAGCTATTAGACATCACACAAGGGTTCTAACTCAACCAAAACCACCCCACATCCACAATCAATAAACACCCAAAACCAAATTCAAAATCCTAAATCTACAACACAAAATACACAACTTTCTCATCAACAAAGCTATTGTATACAAGCTATAGCAAGACTAATACACATATATAATCACAATCATGCTCAATATAGCTTTAGAAAACTTTTAAGAAAACAACCCTCACCTTTGCAAGAATTGGAGATGGAAGAAAATAGTTATGAGATGCAAGAAAATGCTCAATATGGCTAGCAATGGCTTCTTCTCCTTTCCTTCTTCTTCTTTCTTCTTCTTTCCCTCTTTTCTTCTCTCCCTCTCTTTTCCCTCTTTGATCGTGTGTGAGTGTGTGTGCAGGATTTTAGTGTGTGTGTAGAGTGTATTGTGTGTTTTGAGTGGAAATGCATAGTAGAAATTAGGTGATCAAATATCTAGGGGGCCAAATTACAAGAGTGCCCTCCAACTATGTTGTGTACTACTAGTTTGCCATTTTGGTTGAATTGTAACTAATTAGTTACTACTCATGACTTATTTGAGTACTATTAATGCCTATGACACGTAAAACTCCATAATGCACATAATTGAACATTTTGGCACGTTGAACATGAACACGTAAATGATATAAATTGCATATTAATTAATATAAATGCAATTTAAATGATTCAAAAATACATGAAATGTTATAAAATGCACATGAGCCTCGTGTGAGGTTTTACAGGCAAGGTGTCTGATCAGTTTCCCACAGTGCCTCCACAATGTGCCACCAATGTTCAGCATCCCCGTGCAACAGAAACACTACAAACTCCACCTTTTCTTCATCAGTATAATCAAGTGGCCTGAAAATTTTCTCGATCTCGGACAGTCAAGCCTCTGCTTTCTCATCATCAGCTTCCCTATGGAATTTGGACGGGCGAAAGTCAAGAAACTCCCTCATTCTGCTATGTCTCCCATGGTTGCCATCATTCCTGTTGTTGTTGTTGTTGTTGGCCTCACGTGCATCTTGGCGCTCCATCACTCATGATACGCGATCCATGGCATTTGTCATCATGTTAAAGATAGCTATACCGGGATTAGTTTGATAAGCATCACCGGTCTCTTGAGGTTCACTGCTCCTATTAGTAGTGTGGGTACTAGGGCCAGCCATCTATAGACACAGATTACGATGCACAATTTATTAAAATATGACAAATAAGAATTTAATGCATAAGATATGCAACATAATATAGATACAATTCTAGAAAAAATTAAGGCATGTTAATCACTTAAGCACATAGAACATAGAAGGCACATTTAACATTATCACACAATAACATCTAGACAAGTCATCCTAATCATCCTAGGGCTCTACCCATGGTCCGAGAGTTAAACCAGGCTTAAGCAATCTAAGCTCTGATACCATTCTTTTCTTATAAGGTGTCACGCCCCAACCCGGCCTATAAGGTTAGACTAGGGTGTGGTCTAAACATTCAAGTCATGTCCCGTACATAATCATTCATGAAAGTTTAACACTTAACGTTTTAGCCTAAACCCCAAAATTTTCTGGAAAATCGGCAACATAACGGCTGTAATTGGTCTATTTGGTTTGACCTAATTCTCTAAATGCCTCAAATTTTCCAATCTCAATTTCATTTCCAACTAAGATTACTATTTACCATCAATTGAAATACCTATTGGTTATCTCGATGTCTCGTTTGATTAATAACCTAGCATGATACTATGTCTCGTTTGTTTGTTTATCCTCGTTACAAAAGTACATGTTGATCTTAGCTTAACCATGAGTACCTGCTTAAGATTTGGTTGGTTCATTTTACTTAGCCCTTACCTAATACTTTGTAATCCTATTATAGATACTAGTAGTAATAATAGCAAAATAACCATAGTAGTGTTTGTCTAGTTCATATCAGTACAAACCAAAATTAGACCCCAAATTACAACGGGGGTCTTTTACATTACAAACAACAAGCAGCATAAAAGAAATAGTCTTCAAGTAGCATAGCGTTCACAAATAGCCATAATCACGCAAAGCACATAGGACAGGCAATCACTCCAAGGAATCATCGTTAGGCACGTCGTCCTCGGGACCTGTTTTTGATCTTCTTCACCTGAGATGATAAAAGAGGGTGAGTCCTTATGAACTCAGCGAGGGGGAACGAGAAATAGGTTTTGAAACTCATTTTCCGGTTCAACTTATGAAAATCCTTTTGCAAGCATGAATAACACAATTAAGTACATATTCAGTAATATAAGAGTAAAGAAACACAATTACCTGTCTTTCCTCCCCGAGGTCCTCAAGGGACCAAGCGAGAGTACTTATACACATAGTAAAAAGGATACGGTGAGCTTTTGCTCTTAGTTGTTGCGGCCGACTTCAAATCATCCCCTTATCATGCCAAGTGGGTATACTCCGGATGTACCCCGAAATCCTACGACCCAACTCTCCGAGGAAGTCTAGCCCCCAAGTGAGAGAGGGAATTGGACAATGGTAGTCACGGTTGCACCGGCAAGCCCGATGCCGCCTGGTGTGCGTGAACGCTACCACGCCAGAATGAAAGATTGCAACCTTATATGCAATGCACATTTATGACATTTAATATATCACATTAGGAGGACAACAAAGTAGGTTGCCTCCGGACAGTCATAAGATTGTACATTGACAAGTAAACAAGCGAGGCACGAATAGGCAAGTAATTTCACTTGAAAGGCATATGGAGTTATATGAACATTAAACGGGCAGCCATGTACGCACGTAAATTAAGTCATATAACTCAATTCAAAGTCCACATAATCAAATAATAAGACTATTCAACATGCAACAACATTTACGTGGGTTCGGATGCAAGAAAGGCCTATTTGTCAACATGCAATGATCAAAATCACATTTAAGGCTATAAGGGCAACTACGGGCAGCCTACTCAACATATAATTACACACAATATCCAAAGGATCAACACTTAGCAAGTTTACCTAGTCACTAGGGTTTCCATTTCGTGCTTACCGGTGCGCTTAAGCTCCAAGTCAACTGAAAATCAATCTCAAGCCATGCATCAATTAATTCAATCATCCCCAAGTACTCAAAACAGTCCACACAACATCTCAATGCCACAATCCCAAGCATTTAATACCACAAGAGAAGTTACAACAAATTTTCTAAACATATAACTAAGTGAAACCCTCACTGCAATAGGCTGTTTTCTCACAAACATTAAGACAAGTAAACAATCTCCAATTCCAGTGAATAAGATGTCAAATTAAATCTTAATAAATGAACTAAAATCAGAAACAAACCTTGCATCATTTGGAGTTCGGGTCCAATAGTTATAGCCAAAACAGTGGGATTGCACAAAACTGTCCAGATTTGCACACATTTAAATACTTGTCATTTTTGAGGTCCTTAGGGTTAGATTTAGCCTTGGTCCATTTCTGAAAAAAACATCCAGAACTGAAAAACCTAGCATCACGAAAAATTACATGCATTTTAGACATTATTTACTAAGTCAAAACTGGTTCGTTCTACAAGGTCAGTGCATCTTCCAAAACCTGCTTCATTTTTCCAGACTTCCAGATTTGGACACATTTTAATGATTTGCCATTTTGAGGACCTTAGATTCAAAATTAGCTTTGGCCTATTTCTTCGAAAAATGTTCAAATCTGGAAAAACTAGTTTCCTACCAATTTTCATGCATTTTCAACATCATTTGCCTAGCAAAAATCACCTCGAAACAACAAGACAGAGAGCTGTCACCAAACCCGATTTCATCTATCATCACCTTCAAGCCAAAATCTTGCCATGCATGGTTGTAAAAGCTTATGAACACATATATAACTCAAGTACAGAAGCAAGGACATACATTTAAGAGCATGCATGTGGATTTTTGAAAGATTTTCAAGAAGTTTTAGCCCTCACATTAGCAAATCAACAAGAAGATGCACAAAACTTTGATGAAGCACAAATTTCTTCTTCTTCCTTGCTTAGCCGAGACTCCAACTCGATTTTCTCTATTTTTCCTAGCTTAGTGGCCAAGTTCTTAGTAGATGCATGTGGTTAGAACAAGAAGAAAAGAAATGGAAGCTAGCAAACTCACCAAGGCCGAAATGGTTGTTCAAAAAGCTTGCATGTGTGATTCTTGCAACTTAGCTAGCTTGCTCGAGTCTCTTTGCTTGTTGCTTGTCTTGATGCACCATGGAATGATGAAGATGAGCAATGGTAAGATGAAACTCAGCCAAAGCCGAGAGAGAGAGAGAAGAATGAGAGGGAGAGAGAGAAATGTGAGGAGAATGAGAGAAATGAAAAAAAAAATGATAGCTTTTGCAAAGGTTGATGCATGTGTTCGGCCTTGGGCATAGAAATTCAGATTTTTATGTCTTCAAGGAGCATTTTGAAATTCCTAGCATGGGCAAGGAGCATCTTGTCGAGATTTGAAGGCTTTGAGGAGGTATTTGAGCTAGTTTTTATGCATTTGTGTCATAGATTGTCATAGGATTGTTTGGAGAATAATTGAATCAAGCAAACAAGCACAATAGCCCACATGGGGGTCGGCCAAGGCATCAAAAAAATCTAATTTTTTTGTCATCTTTTGAGCATTATTTAATTGTGTGTTGAAAGTGCAAAAAGAATAAGTAATAAAGAATAAGAAATGTCTAGCTTTTTGTGAGATTTTGTTTTCTAGTGGGTTGAATTAGTAACTTAATATTAGTTAGTGGAATTTGTAGGATTAATTAATGACCTAGTGCTTCGTGTAAGATGCTTTCTTGATTAGCGTGAGGGCACGCTTTCCTAGGTCTAGGGCACGCACTACGAGATAGGGCACGAACTACGAGACGAACGCACGTTTTCCAAGTAAATGCACGCAACCCTAAATGAATGCACGAAATTTAATGCAAGGCACACAAAACGAACACAATTCTTAAACCTAGGTCAAGGCACGCAAATCTAGATTAGGGCACACGAAATGAGGTATCGCACGCAAATCGAGGTCGGGCCTCACACTGGGCCCGCAAACCAAGAGTGTGGGGCTTGTGACCAAGTATCCGTCGCTCCGGTGCCCATAACTTTTGATCCGTAAGGAGTTACGCGGCGCACAACATACCGTTGGTAAGCTCTCCGAGAGCTCCACGACATGGGCATCAATCCTGCTTGACTGCGCCTATTTTCAGGGCCCAAAATCGAACGTTTTTATCATTTCTGGGATACTTTTCTTCTTTTGCGCTGTATTTCTGTCTCGGATCGTAAGTCGTGAGCCATGAAAAGGACGACAACCTAATCCATCACATTTCTATTATCGAATCTCTTGGCATCTTGGGAAAGACAACTTCACTTCACGTAGAGGTTGGGCCCACAAATCTAGGGCGTAGGGTTTGTGACCAGGTATCCGTCGCTCCGGTGCCCATAACTTTTGATCCGTAAGGAGTTACGCGACGCACAGCACACCGTTGGAAAGCTCTTCGAGTGCTCTACGATAGGGGCAGCAAGCTTGCTTAGCAACGCCTATTTTTGTTTTCCAAAATTGAACGTTTTCAACAGTTTCGGTACACTTTTCTTCTTTTGCGCTATTTTTTCGTCCCGAATCGTACGTCGGGAGCCACTATAATGACGACAACCTAATCCATCACATTTCTATTACTGAATCCCAAGGCACTTTGGGCAACACAACTTCACTTCACGTAGAGGCTGGGCCCACAATCCGAGGGCGTGGGGCTTGTGACCAGATATCCGTCACTCCGGTGCTTATAACTTTTGATCCATACGGAATTACGTGGCGCACAGCATACTGTTGGAAAGCACTCCGAGAGCACTACGACGTGGGCATCAAGCCTTCTCAGCTGCACCTATTTTTGGAGTCCAAAACCGAACGTTTTCATCAATTTCGCGACACTTTTCTTGTTTTGCGTTGTTTTTCCGTCTCGGATTGTACGTCGTGAGCCGCAAAAAGGACGACAACCTAATCCATCACATTTCTATTACTGAATCTCATGGCACTTTGGGCAAGACAACTTCGCTTCACGTAGAGGCTGGGCCCACAAACCGTGGGCGTGGGGCTTGTGACCAGGTTTTCGTCACTCTAGTGCCCATAACTTTTGATCTGTAAGGAGTTACGCAGCGCACAGCATGCCGCTGGAAAGCTCTCTGAGAGCTCTATGATGGGGACAACAAGCCTGCTCTGTTGCACCTATTTTCGCAGCACAAAATTGAACATTTTCAATAGTTTCGGGATAATTTTCTACTTTTGTGCTATTTTTCCGCCCAGGATCGTACGTCGTGAGCCGCGATAAGGACGATAACCTAATCCATCACATTTCTATTACCAAATCCCATGGCACATTAGGCAAGCCAACTACACTTCACGTAGAGGCTGGGCCTGCAAACCAAGAGCGTGGTGCTTGTGACCAGGTATCCGTCGCTCCGGTGCCCATAACTTTTGATCCGTAAGGAGTTACGCGGCGCACAACATACCGTTCGTAAGCTTTCCGAGAGCTCCACGACATGGGTAGCAATCCTGCTCAACTGCGCCTGTTTTCAGGGCCCAAAATTGAACGTTTTCATCAATTTTGTGATACTTTTCTTCTTTTACGCTGTATTTTCATCTTGGATTGTATGTCGTGAGCCGCAAAAAGGACGACAACCTAATCTATCACATTTCTATTGCTGAATCCTACGGTACCTTGGGCAAGACAACTTCACTTCTAGTAGAGGCTGGGTCCGCAAACCGAGAGCATGGGCTTGTGACCAGGTATCCGTCGCTCTAGTGCTCATAACTTTTGATCTGTACGGAGTTACGCAGCGCACAACATACCGTTGGAAAGCTCTCCGAGACCTCTACGACGTGGGCATCATGCCTTCTTGGCTGCGCCTATTTTTGGAGTCCAAAATCGAATGTTTTCAACAGTTTCGGGATACTTTTCTTCTTTTGTGTCATTTTTCCATCCCGGATCGTACGTCGTGAGCCGCGATAATGACGACAACCTAATCCATTACATTTCTATTACCGAATCCCATGGCACCTTAGGCAAGACAACTTCACTTCACGTAGAGGCTGGGCCCACAAACCTAGGGCGTAGGGTTTGTGACCAAGTATCCGTCGCTCCGGTGACCATAACTTTTGATCCGTAAGGAGTTACGCGGCGCACAGCATACCGTTGGAAAGCTCTCCGAGTGCTCTATGACGGGAGTAGGAAGCCTACTAGGCTGCGCCTACATTCGGAGCCCGAAATCGAACATTTTCATCAGTATTGAGACTCTTTTCTTACTTTGCGCTGTTTTTCTTTCTCGGATCGTACGTCGTGAGCCGCCATAATGACGACAGCCTAATCTATCACATTTCTATTACTAAATCCCACGGCACCTTGGGCAAGACAACTTCACTTCACGTAGAGGCTGGGCCTGCAATCCGAGGGCATGGGGCTTGTGACCAGATATCCATCGTTCTGGTGGTCATAACTTTTGATCCATACGGAGTTATGCGGCGCATAGCATACCGTTGGAAAGTTCTCCTAGAGCTCTACGACGTGGGCATCAAGCCTTCTCGGCTGTGCCTGTTTTCGGAGTCCAAAATCGAATGTTTTAATCAGTTTTGGGATACTTTTATTGTTTTGCGCTGTTTTTCCGTCCCGGATCGTACGCCGTGAGCCGCGAAAAGGACGACATCCTAATCCATCACATTTCTATTACCGAATCCCACGGCACCTTGGGCAAGACAACTTCGCTTCATGTAGAGGCTGGGCCCGAAAACCGAGGGCGTAGGGCTTGTGACCAGGTATCCGTCGCTCCGATACCCATAACTTTTGATCCGTAAGGAGTTACGCGGCGCATAGCATACCGTTGGAAAGCTCTCTGAGAGCTCTACGACGGGGGCAACAAGCCTGTTCGGCTGCACCTGTTTTCGGAGCCCAAAATCGAACGTTTTCATCAGTTTTAGGACAGTTTTCTTCTTTTGTGCAATTTTTCCGTCCCGGATCATACGTCATGAGCCGCGAAATGGATGACAAGCTAATCCATCACAATTCTATTACCGAATTCCATGGCCCTTGTGAAAGACAACTAAGCTTCACGTAGAGGATGGGCCTACAAACCGAATGCGTGGGGCTTGTGTCCAGATATCCGTCGCTCCGATGCCCATAACTTTTGATCAGTAAGGAGTTACGCGGCGTACAACATACCGTTGCAAAGCTCTTCCAGAGCTCTTCAACATGGGCAGCAAGCCTACTTTACTGCTCCTGTTTTCGTTGTCTAAAATCAAACATTTTTATCAGTTTTGGTACACTTTTCTTATTTTGCATTGTCTTTTTGTCCCGGATCATACGTCGTGAACTGCGAACAAGACGACAACCTATTCCATCACATTTCTATTACCGAATCCCATGACACATTGGACAAGACAACTTCACTTCACGTAGAGGCTAGGCCTGCAAACCGAGAGCGTGCGGCTTGTGACCAGGTATCCGTCGCTCCGGTTCCCATAACTTTTGATCCGTAAGGAGCTACGCGGTGCACAGCATACCGTTGGAAAGTTCTCCGAGAACTCCACGATAGGGGCAGCGATCCTGCTCGATGCGCCTATTTTCAAAGCCCAAAATCGAACGTTTTTTATCAATTTCGGGATACTTTTCTTCTTTTGCACTTGTTTTTTCCTCCCGGATCGTATGTCATGAGCCGCGAAAAGGATGACAACCTAATCCATCACATTTCTATTACCGAATCCCATGTCACCTTGGGCAAGACAACTTCACTTCACGTAGAGGCTGGGCCCACAAACCTAGTGCGTGGGGTCTATGACCAGGTATCCATCACTCCGGGGCCCATAACTTTTGATCCGTAACGAGTTACACGGTGCACAGCATACCGTTGGAAAGCTCTCCGAGACCTCTATGACTAAAGCAGGAAGCCTGCTCAGATGCACCTATTTTTGGAGCATAAAATTGAACATTTTCATCAGTTTCAGGACACTTTTCTTCTTTTGCGCTATTTTTTCATCCCGGATCGTACGTCATGAGCGGCGATAATGATGACAACCTAATCCATTACATTTCTATTACTAATTCCCCCGACATTTTGGGTAAGACAACTTCACTTCACGTAGAGGCTGGGCCCGCAATCTGAGGGCGTAGGGCTTATGACCAGATATCCGTCGCTCCAATGCTCATAACTTTTGATCCGTACAGAGTTATGCGGCGCACAGCATACCGTTGAAAAGCTCTCCGCGAACTCTACGACGTGGGCATTATGCCTTCTAGGCTGCGCCAATTTTCAGAGTCCAAAATCGAATGTTTTCATCAGTTTTGGGACACTTTTATTATTTTGCACTGCTTTTCCGTCCCGGATCGTACGTCGTGTCCCGCAAAAAGGACGACAACCTAATCCATCTCATTTCTATTACCGAATTCCACGGCACCTTGGGCAAGACAACTTCGCTTCACGTAGAGGCTGGGCCCGCAAACCGAGGGCGTGGGGCCTGTGACCACGTATCCGTTGCTCCGGTGCCCATAACTTTTGATTCGTAAGGAGTTACGCAGCGCACAGAATACCGTTGGAAAGCTCTCCGAGAGCTCTACAACGGGGGCAACAAGCCTGCTCAGATGCGCCTGTTTTCAGAGCCCAAAATTGAACATTTTCATTAGTTTTGGGATACTTTTCTTGTTTTGCGCGATTTTTTCATTCTGGATTGTACGTCGTGAGCCGCGAAATGGATAACAACCTAATCCATCACATTTCTATTAACAAATCACACTGCACCTTGTGCAAGACAGCTTCGCTTCACATAGAGGAGAGGCCCACAAACCGAGGGTGTGGGGCTTGTGACCAGGTATCCGTCGCTCCGGTGCCCATAACTTTTGATCCATAAGGAGTTACGTGGCATACAATATACTGTTGAAAAGCTTTTCGAGAGCTCTACGATGTGGACAACTTGTCTGCTCAGCTGCGCCTATTTTCGGAGCCCAAAATTGAATGTTTTCAATAGTTTCGGGACACTTTTCTTCTTTTGCGCTATTTTTTCGCCCTGGATCGTATGTCATGAGCTGCGAAATGGACGACAACCTAATCCATCACATTTCTATTACCGAATCCCATGATACCTTGTGCAAGACAACATCACTTCATGTAATGGATAGGCCCATAAACCGAGGGCGTGGGGCTTGTGACCAGGTATCCGTCGCTCTGGTGCCCATAACTTTTGAACCGTAAGGAGTTACGCGGCGTACAGCATACCGTTGGAAAGCTCTCCGAGAGCTCCACGACGTGGGCAGCAACCCTGCTCGACTGTGCCTGTTTTTAGAGCCCAAAATCGAACGTTTTCATCAATTTTAGGATACTTTTCTTCTTTTGCGCTATATTTACATCTCGGATCGTATGTCATGAGCTGCGAAAAGGACGACAACCTAATCCATCACATTTCAATTACCGAATCCCATGATACCTTGGGCAAGACAACTTCACTTCAGGTAGAGGCTGGGCCCACAAACCTAGGGCGTAGGGATTGTGACCAGGTATCCGTCGCTCCGGTGCCCATAACTTTTGATCCGTAAGGAGTTACACGACGCAAAGCATATTGTTGGAAAGCTCTCCGAGAGCTCCACGACGTGGGTAGCGATCCTACTGGACTGTGCCTATTTTCAGAGCCCAAAATCGATCATTTTCATCATTTTCAGGATACTTTTCTTCTTTTGCGTTGTATTTTCGTCTCGGATCGTATTTCGTGAGCCACAAAAAAGGACGACAACCTAATCCATCACATTTCTATTACCAAATCCCATGGCACCTTGGGCAAAACAACCTCACTTCATGTAGAGGCTGTGCCCACAAACCTAGGGCGTTGGGTATGTGACCAGGTATTCGACGCTCCGGTGCCCATAAGTTTTGGTCGGTAAGGAGTTACACGGCACACAGCATACCGTTGGAAAGCTCTCTAAGATGTCCACGACGTGGGCAATGATCATGTTCGACTGTGCCTATTTTCAGAGCCCAAAATCAAACGTTTTCATCAATTTCAGGATACTTTTCTTCTTTTGCGCTGTATTTCTGTCTCGGATCGTATGTCGTGAGCCGCGAAAAGGACGACAACCTAATCCATCACATTTCTATTACCAAATCCCATGGCACCTTGGGCAAGACAACTTCACTTCACGTAGAGGCTGGGCCCACAAACCTAGGGCGTAGGGTTTGTGACAGGGTATCCGTCGCTCCGGTGCCCATAACTGTTGATCCGTAAGGAGTTACACGGCGCACAACATACCGTTGGAAAGCTCTCCGAGAGCTCCACGATGTGGGAAACGATCCTGCTCAATTGTGGCTATTTTCAGAGCCCAAAATCGAACGTTTTCATCAATTTCGGGATACTTTTCTTTTTTTTGCGCTGTATTTCTGTCTCGAATCGTATGTCGTGAGCCGCGAAAAGGACGACAACCTAATCCAACACATTTCTATTACCAAATCCCATGGCACCTTGGGCAAGACAACTTTACTTCACGTAGAGGCTGGGCCCACAAACCTAGGGCGTAGGGTTTGTGACCAGGTATCCGTCGATCCGGTGCCTATAACTTTTGATGCGTAAGGACTTACGTGACGCATAGCATACCGTTGGAAAGCTCTCCGAGTTCTCTACGACGAGGGCAGAAAGCCTACTCGGCTGCGCCTATCTTCGAAGCCCAAAATTGAACATTTCATCAGTTTCGGTACACTTTTCTTCTTTTGTGCTATTTTTTCGTCTCGGATCGTACGTCGTGAGCCGCGATAATGACGACAACCTAATCCATCACATTTCTATTACTGAATCCCACGGCTCCTTGGCCAAGACAACTTCACTTCACGTAGAGGCTGGGCCCGCAATCCGAGGCCATGGGGCTTATGACCAGATATTCATCGCTCCGGTGTTCGTAACTTTTGATCTGTACAAAGTTACGCGGCGCACAGCATACCGTTGGAAAGCTCTCCGAGAGCTCTACAACGTGGCATCAAGCCTTCTAGGTTGCACCTATTTTCGGAGTCCAAAATTGAATGTTTTCATTAGTTTTGGGACACTTTCATTGTTTTACGCTATTTTTTTGTCCCGGATCGTACGTCAGGAGCTGCGAAAAGGACGACAACCTAATCCATCACATTTCTATTACCGAATCCCACGATACCTTGGGCAAGACAACTTTGCTTCACGTAGAGGCTAGGCCCGCAAACCGAGGGCATGGGGCTTGTGACCAGGTATCTGTCGCTCCGGTGTCCAAAACTTTTGATCCGTAAGGAGTTACGTAGCGCACAACATACTGTTGGAAAGCTCTCCGAGAGCTCTACGACGTGGGCATCAAGCCTTCTCGGTTGCGCCTATTTTCGGAGTCCAAAATTGAATGTTTTCATCAGTTTTGGGACACTTTTATTGTTTTGCGTTGTTTTTCCGTCCCGGAATGTACGTCGTGAGCCGCGAAAAGGACGACAACCTAATCCATCACATTTCTATTACCGATTGTCACGACACCTTGGGCAATACTACTTCACTTCACGTAGAGGCTGGGCCCGCAAACCGAGAGCGTGGGGCTTTTGACTAGGTATCCGTCGCTCCGGTGCCCATAACTTTTGATCCGTAAGGAGTTACGCGGCGCACAGCATACCGTTGCAAAGCTCTCCGAGAACTCCACTGCGCCAGTTTTCAGGGCCCAAATTTGAACATTTTCATCAATTTCGGGATACTTTTATTCTTTTGCACTATTTTTCTGTCTCGGTCGTATGTCGTGAGCCGCAAAAAGGACGACAACCTAATCCATCACATTTCTATTACCGAATCGCATGGTACCTTGGGCAAGACAACTTAACTTCACGTGGAGGCTGGGCCCACAAACCTAGGGCGTAGGGTTTGTGACAAGGTATCTGTCGTTCTGGTGCCCATAACTTTTGATCCGCAAAGAGTTACGCGGCGCACAACATACCGTTGGAAAGCACTCCGAGAGCTCTACGACGGGGACAGGAAGGGTGCTCGGCTGCACCTATTTTCGGAGCATAAAATTGAACATTTTCATAAGTTTCGAGACACTTTTTTTTTTTGCGCTATTTTTCTGTCCAAGATCGTACGCTGTGAGCTGCGATAATGACGACAACCTAATCCATCACATTTCTATTATTGAATCCCATGGTACCTTGGGCAAGACAACTTCACATCACGTAGAGGCTGGGCCCACAATCCAAGGGCATGGGGCTTGTGACCAGATATCTGTCACTCCGGTGCTCATAACTTTTGATCCGTACGGAGTTACGAGGCGCACAACATACTGTTGGAAAGCTCTCCATGACCTCTACGATGTGGGCATCATGCCTTCTCTGCTGCGCCTATTTTCGGAGACAAAATTGAATGTTTTCATCAGTTTTGGGGCACTTTCATTGTTTTGTGCTGTTATTCCGTCCCGGATCGTAAGTCGGGAGCTGCAAAAAGGACGATAACCTAATCCATCACATTTCTATTACCGAATCCCATGACACCTTGGGCAAGACAACTTCGCTTCACGTAGAGGCTGGGCCCACAAACAGAGGGCGTAGGGCTTGTGACCAGGTATCTATCGTCCGGTGCCCATAACTTTTGATTCGTAAGGAGTTACGCGGCGTACAAAATACCGTTGGAAACCTCTCCGAGAGCTCTACGACGAGGGCAACAAGCCTGCTCGGATACGACTATTTTCGGAGCCCAAAATTGAATGTTTTCATCAGTTTTGGGACACTTTTCTTCTTTTGCGCTATTTTTCTGTCCCGGATCGTACGTCGTGAGCCGCGAAATGGACGACAACCTTATCCATCACAATTCTATTCCCCAATCCCACTGTACCTTATACAAGACATCTTCACTTAACGTAGAGGATGGGCCCACAAACCGAGGGCATGGGGCTTGTGACCAGGTATCCGTCACTCCGGTGCCCATAACTTTTGATCCGTAAGGAGTTACGCGGCGCAAAACATACCGTTGGAAAGCTCTCCGAGAGCTCTACGACGTGGACAACTTGTCTACACAGCTGCTCATATTTTCAGAGCCCAAAATTGATTGTTTTCAATGATTTCGAGACACTTTTCTTTTTTTGAGCTATTTTTTCACCCTGGATCGTATGTTGTGAGCCGTGAAATGGACGACAACCTAATCCATCACATTTCAATTACTGAATCCCAAGGTACCTTGTGCAAGACAACTTCACTTCACGAAGAGGATAGGTCCACAAACCGAGGACGTGGGGCTTGTGACTAGGTATCCATCGCTCTGGTGCCTATAACTTTTCATCCGTAAGGAGTTACGCGGCGTACAACATACCGTTGCAAAGCTCTCCGGGAGCTCTACGACAGGGGCCGCAAGCCGACTCGGCTATGCCTATTTTCGTAGTCTAAAATAGAACATATACATCAGTTTTGGGACTCTTTTCTTCTTTTGCACTATTTTTCTGTCCTGGATCGTACGTCGTGAGCCGCAAAAACGATGACAACCTAATCCATCACATTTCTATTACCGAATCCCATGGCACCTTGGGCATGACAACTTCACTTCACGTAGTGGCTCAGCCCGCAAACTGAGGTCGTGGGGTTTGTGACCAGGTATCCCTCGCTCCGGTGCTCATAACTTTTGATCTTTAAGGAGTTATGCGATGCACATTATACCGTTGGAAAGCTCTTCGAGAGCACTACAACGGGGGTAGGAAGCCTGCTTGGCTGCACCTACTTTCGAAGCCCAAAATCGAACATTTTCATCAATTTAGGGACACTTTTCTTCTTTTGCGCTGTTTTTTCGTACCGGATCGTACGTCGTGAGCCGCGATAATGATGACAACCTAATCCATCACATTTTTATTACTGAATCCCATGGCACCTTGGGTAAGACAACTTCACTTCACATAGAGGCTGGGCCCACAATCCGAGGGCGTGGGGCTTGTGACCAGATATCTGTCGCTCCGGTGCTCATAACTTTTGATCCATACGGAGTTACGCGGCGCACAGCATACCGTTGGAAAGCTTTCCAAGAGCTCTTCGATGTGGGCATCAAGCTTTCTCAGTTGTACCTATTTTCGGAGTCCAAAATTAAATGTTTTCATCTATTTTGGGACATTTTTCTTGTTTTGCTCTGTTTTCCGTCCCAGATCGTACGTCGTGAGCCGCGAAAAGGACGACAACCTAATCCATCACATTTCTATTATCAAATCCCATGGCACCTTGGGAAAGACAACTTTGCTTCACGTAGAGGCTGGGCCCGCAAACCGAGGGCGTGGGGCTTGTGACCAGGTATCCGTCGCTCCAGTGCCCATAACTTTTGATCCGTAAGGAGTTACACGATGCACATCATGTCATTGGAAAGCTCTCCGAGAGCTCTACGACGGGGAAAACAACATTGCTCCCTATGTCTGTTTTCGGAGTCCAAAATTGAACGTTTTTAGTAGTTTCGGGACACTTTTCTTCTTTTGCACTGTTTTTTCGTCCTGAATCGTACGTTGTGAGCCGCTATAAGGACGACAGCCTAATCCATCACATTTCTATAACCAAATCCCATGGCACCTTAGGCAAGACAACTTCATTTCACGTAGTGGTTGGACACGCAAACCGAGGGCATAGTGCTTGTGAACAGGTATCCGTCGCTCCGGTGCCCATAACTTTTGATCTGTAAGGAGTTATGTAGCGCACAACATTCCGTTGGAAAGCTCTCTGAGAGCTGTACGACGAGGGCAACAAGCTTGCTCGGCTGCGCCTATTTTCTGAGCCCAAAATTGAACATTTTCATCAGTTTTGGGACACTTTTATTCTTTTGCGCTGTTTTTCCATCCCGGATCATACGTCGTGAGCCGCGAAATGGACGACAACCTTATCCATCACAATTCTATTACCGAATCCCACTATACCTTGTGCAAGACATCTTCGCTTCACGTAGAGGATGGGCCCACAAACCGAGGGCGTAGGACTTGTGACCAGGTATCCGTCACTCCGGTGCCCATAACTTTTGACCCGTAAGGAGTTACTCGGCGCACAACATACCGTTCGAAAGCTCTCCGAGAGCTCTACGACGTGGACAACTTGTCTGCTCTACTGCTCCTATTTTTGGAGCCCAAAATTGATTGTTTTCAACGATTTCGAGACACTTTTCTTCTTTTGCGCTATTTTTTTGCCCTGGATCGTATGTCGTGAGCCGCGAAATGGACGGCAACCTAATCCGTCACATTTCTATTACCGAATCCCATAGTACCTTGTGCAAGACGACTTCGCTTCACGAAGAGGATGGGCCCACAAACCGAGGGCGTGGGGCTTGTGACCAGGTATCCGTCACTCCGATGCCGATAACTTTTCATCCGTAAGGAGTTATGCGGCGTACAGCATACCGTTGGAGAGCTCTCCGAGAGCTCTACGACAGGGGCAGCAAGCCGGCTCGGTTATGCCTATTTTTGTAGTCTAAAATAGAACATTTTCATCAATTTCGGGACACTTTTCTTCTATTGCACTATTTTTCTGTCCCGGATCGTTCGTCGTGAGCCGCGAAAACAATGACAACCTAATCTATCACATTTCTATTACCAAATCCCATGGCACCTTGGGCATGACAACTTCACTTCACGTAGAGGCTGGGCCCGCAAACTGAGGGCGTGGGGTTTGTGACCAGGTATCCCTCGCTCCGGTGCCCATAACTTTTGATCTTTAAGGAGTTACGCGGCGCACATCATACCGTTGGAAAGCTCTTCGAGTGCACTACGACGGGGGTAAGAAGCCTGCTTGGCTGCGCCTACTTTCGGAGCACAAAATCCAACATTTTCATCAGTTTAGGGACATTTTTCTTCTTTTGCGCTGTTTTTCCGTACCGGATCATACGTCGTGAGCCGCGATAATGATGACAACCTAATCCATCACATTTCTATTACTGAATCCTGTGGCACCTTGGGCAAGACAACTTCACTTCACGTAGAAGCTGGGCCCGCAATCCGAGGGCGTGGGGCTTGTGACCAAATATCCGTCGCTCCGGTGCTCATAACTTTTGATCCGTATGGAGTTACGAGGCGCACAACATACCGTTGGAAAGCTCTCCAAGAGCTCTTCGACGTGGGCATCAAGCTTTCTCGGCTGCACCTATTTTCGAAGTCCAAAATTGAACGTTTTCATCTATTTTGAGACACTTTTCTTGTTTTGCACTATTTTTCCGTCCTGGATCGTACGTCGTGAGCCGCGAAAAAGGACGACAACCTAATCCATCACATTTCGATTACAAAATAACACGACACCTTGGGAAAGACAACTCGCTTAACGTAGAGGCTGGGCCCGCAAACCGAGGGCGTGGGGCTTGTGACCATGTATCCGTCGCTCCAGTGCCCATAACTTTTGATCCGTAAGGAGTTACGCAGTGCACATCATGCCGTTGGAAAGCTCTCCGAGAGCTCTACGACGGGGACAATAACACTGCTCCTTGCATCTGTTTTTGGAGTCCAAAATTGAACGTTTTTAACAATTTCGGGACACTTTTCTTCTTTTGTGCTATTTTTCAGTCCCGAATCGTACGTTGTGAGCCGCGATAAGGACGACAACCTAATCCATCACATTTCTATAACCGAATTCCCCGGCACCTTAGGAAAGACAACTTCATTTCACGTAGTGGTTGGACCCGCAAACCGAGGGCGTGGTGTCACACCCTAACCCGACCTATAAAGGTTAGACTAGGGTGTGATCTAATCATTCAAGTCATATCACGTACTTAATCGTTCAAGAGGGTTTAACACTTAACGTTTTAGCCTAAACTCCACAATTTTTCTACAAAATCGACAGCATAACGGCTGTAATTGGGATCTTTAGTTTGATCTAATTCTCTAAACGCCTCAAAATTTCCAATCTCAATTTTATTCCCAACTAAGATTACTATTTATAACCAATCGAAATGCCTACCAGTTATCTCGAAGTCTTGTTTGATTAATAACCTAGCATGATACTATATCTCGTTTGTTTGTTAATCCTCGTTACAAAAGTACCTGTTGATCTTAGCTTAACAATGAGTACCTGCTTTAAATTGGATAGGTTCATTTTACTTAATCCTTACCTGATATTTCATAACCCTATGATAGATACTAGCCAATAACGATAGCAAAACGACCATAGTAGTGTCTATCTAGTTACTATCAGTATAAGCCAAAATTAGACCCCAAATTACAACGGGGGTCTTTTACGTTACAACAACAGGCAACATAAAAGAAATAGTCTTCAAACAACATATTGTTCACAAAATGGCCATGGTCACGTAAGGCATGTAGGGCAAGCAATCATTCCAAGGAATCATCGTTAGGCACGTTGTCCTCGGGTACTTGTTCCTGATCTTCTTCACCTGAGATGATAAAAGAGGGTGAGTCCTTATGAACTCAGCAAGGGGGAACGAGAAATAGGTTTGAAACTCATTTTCCGGTTCAACTTATGAAAACCCTTTTTGCAAGCATGAATATATCACAAGTAAATACATAACATAATATAAAAGTAAAGGAACACAATTACTCGTCTTTCTTCCCCGAGGTCCTCTAGGAACCAAGCGAGAGTACTTATACACATAGTGAAAAGGATACGGTGAGCTTTTGCTCTCGGTTCGTTTCCAGTATCAGTTGTTATGGCCGACTTCAAATCATCCCCTTATCACGGCAAATGGGTGTACTCCGGATGTACCCCGAAATCCTACGACCCAACTCTCCGAGGAAGTCTAGCCCCCAAGCGAGAGAAGGAATTGGACAATGGTAGTCACAGTTGTACCGGCAAGCCCGATGCCCCCCGGTGTGCGTGAACGCTACCACGCCAGAATGAAAGGTTGCAACCTTGTATGCAATGCACAATTATGACATTTGATATATCACATTTGGAGAACAACAAAGTAGGTTGCCTCCGAGCAGTCATAAGATTGCACATTGACAGTTAAACACACGAGGCACGATATGACAAGTAAATTCACTTGAAAGGCACATGGAGTTATATGAATATTAAACGGGCAGCCATGTAACGCATGTAAATCAAGTCATATAACTCATTTCGAAGTTCACGTAATCAAATAATAAGATTATTCAACATGCAACGACATCTACGTGGAACCGGGTGCAAGAAAGGCCTACTTGTCAACATGTAATCATCGAAATCATGTTTAGGGCTATGAGGGCAACTACGGGCAGCCTACTAATTTCATAATCAAACACGATATCCATAGGATCAACAACTTAGCGAATTTACCTAGTCACTAGGGTTTCAATTCGTGCTTACCCGTGTGATTAAGCCCCAAGTCATCTCGTAATTAAGCTCAAGCCATGTATTGATTAAATTAAACACCCTCAAGAAATCAAAACAGTCCACACAACATCCAAATGCCACAATCGCAAGCACTTAATACAACAAGAGAAGCTACAATAATTTTTCTAAGCATATCAATAGGTAAAACCCTCACTGCAATGGACTGTATTATCACAATCATTGAGATAAGCAAACAATATCCAATTCCAGTGAACAAGATGTCAAATTAAATATTAAGGAGTGAACTAAATTCAGAAACAAACCTCGCATCATTTGGAGTTCGGGTTCAAGAGTTATAGCCAAAACAGTGAGACTACACAAAACTGTCCAGATTTGCACACATTTCAATACTTGTCATTTTTTAGGGCCATAGGGTCAGATTTAGCCTTAGTCCATTTCTGACCACAATGTCCAGAACTGAAAACTCTAGCTGCAAACCAAATTTCATGCATTTTTGATATCATTTACTAAGTCAAAACAGGTTCGTTATACAACATCAATGAATTTGCCAAAACCTGCTTCATTTTTCCAGACTTTCCAGATTTGGACACATTTTGATAATTAGCCATTTTGAGGACCCTAAAGTCAAAATTAGCTTTGGTCTATTTCGGAAAAAAGTGTTTAGAACTGGCAAAACTAGTTACCTACCAATTTTCACACATTTTCAACATCTTTTACCTGGTCAAAATCACCTCGCACCAACAAGGCAGAAGGCTGTCACATACCTGATTTCATCTATCATCACATTCTAGCCAAATATCTTGCCATGCATGTTTATAAAAGCTCATGAACACACATATATCTCAAGTACATAAGTAAAGATAGACATTTAAGGGCATGCATGTGATTTTTTGAAAGATTTTCAAGAAGTTTTAGCCCTCACCTTAGCAAAACAACAAGAAGATGCACAAGACTCTTGATGGTTGCACAAGATTGACTCTTTTCCTTGCTTAGCCAAGACACCACTCGATTTTCTCTAATTTCCTAGCTTAGTAACCAAGTTCTTAGTAGGTGCATGTGGTTAGAACAAGAAGAAAAGAAATGGAAGCTAGCAAACTTACCTAAGCCGAAATGGAGGTTCAAAGAGCTTGCATGTGTGTCTTTTGCACTCTAGCTTTGCTTGGTCGAGTTCCTTGGTTGCTTGGAAGTCTTGAAGAGCCTTAGGATGAAGAACTTAGCTATGGAGTCTACAATATTCAGCTAGGGCCGAGAGAGAGAGAGAATAATGAGAGGGAGAGAGAGAAATGTGAGAAAGAAAGAAAGAATGAAAGAAAAAATGAAAGGCTTTGAAGAGAATGATGCATATGTCGGCCTAGGGCCTTGCAATTTCAGATTTTTGTGTCTTCAAGGAGCATTTTTTTGAATCCTTAGCATGGGCAATTGAGAATGGGTCGAGAATGGAGCATTGGGGAGAGTTTTTGAGCCATTTTTTTATGCATTGTGTCATTAAATTGTCATAGAATGTTTGAGGAATAAATTTTAAAATTGGATTGCATGCACAAAGCTCCTAGTGGTCGGCCAAGGCTTGTGCAAAATCTGAATTTTTTGTCTTGTTCAAGGCTTATTTATTGTGTGTTTGGGATATGCAAAAAATAAAGAATAAATAATAAAGAATGTCTAGCTTTTTGTGAGATTTTGTCTTCTAGTGGGTTGAATTAGTAATTTAATATTAGTTAGTGGGATTTGTAGGATTAATTAATGACCTAGTGCTTCGTGTAAGATGCTTTCTTGATTAGAGTGAGGGCACGCTTTCCTAGGTCTAGGGCATGCACTACGAGGTAAGGCACAAACCACGAGATGAATGCACGTTTCCTAAGTAAATGTGCGCAACCCTAAATGAATGCACGTAATTCAATGCATGGCACACAAAATGAAATACGATTCTTAAACTTAGGTCAAGGCACACAAATCTAGGTTAGGCACACGAAATGAGGTATCGCACGCAAATCGAGGTCGGGCCTCACATCCTCCCCTTCTTAATAGAATTTCGTCCCGAAATTCAATATTACCTTTGAAATAAAGCTGGATATTGTTGCTCCATCTGGTCTCGCCTTTCCCACGTTGCTTCTTCAACTCCATGATAATCCCACAACACTTTTACCATCGGTATAGATTTGTTGCGCAACTCCCGATCTTGCTGGTCTAGGATCTGAATGGGCTTCTCCTCATAAGACAAGTTCTCCCGAAGCTGCAACGGCTCTGGCTCCAAGATATGCGATGGATCAGGGTGATACTTCCGTAGCATAGAAACATGAAAGACGTCGTGAATATTGGAGAGCTTTTGGGGTAGTTCCAGGCGGTACGCCAACTTGCCAACCTTCTCAATTATCTCAAATGGTCCTACAAACCTCGGGCTCAACTTTCCACCCTTGCCGTGTTTAATCAATCCCCTCTGAGGTGATATCTTCAAGAACACCTTGTCGCCGACCTCAAACTCTAGGCTCCGTCTCCGTCGGTCTGCATAACTTTTTTGCCTGGTTTGGGCGGTAAGCATCCGTTTTCGGATGAGGTGGATATTATCAACAGTCTTCATAAGTTCAGGTAGAAGGGTCGGGTCAAAAGTCTTCGTCTTACCTACTTCATCCCAGTAAATTGGGGATCGACACTTACGTCCATACAATGCCTCAAATGGGGCCATCCCAATAGTGGCCTAATAACTATTATTATAAGCGAACTCCGCTAGAGACAGATATTTCTCCCAATCTTTCCCGAAGTCTAAAACACACGCCCTCAGCATATCCTCTAGAATCTGAATAGTTCTCTCAGATTGTCCATTAGTCTGAGGGTGATAAGCCGTGCTGAAACTCAACTTTGTTCCCAAAGCTTCTTGCAGTCTCTTCTAGAATTGGGAAGTAAAACAAGGATCCCTATCCGATACAATACTCACAGGTATCCCGTGCAATCTTACAATCTCCGCCACATACATATCTCCCAGTTTCTCAGGACTATCCTCCTTGTTCATCGGTAAGAAGTGCGCTGACTTGGTCAATCTATCCACTATGACCTAAACGGCATCATGACCCTTTTGTGACCTGGGCAGGTCCATGACAAAGTCCACTGTTATATGTTCCCATTTCCATTGAGGAATTTCCAACAGCTGAAGTAAACCTGCTGGTCATTGATGTTCTGCTT
Organism: Ehretia macrophylla; assembly: GCA_037974665.1. Classification (NCBI taxonomy): domain Eukaryota; kingdom Viridiplantae; phylum Streptophyta; class Magnoliopsida; order Boraginales; family Ehretiaceae; genus Ehretia; species Ehretia macrophylla. The sequence continues at coordinate 27,963,266 of CM075779.1, read as the reverse complement.
TGACTCTCTGGCAAGTCAAACACCGTGCCACAAACTCCGCAATCTCTCTCTTCATGTTATTCCACCAATAGTGTTGCTTCAAATCTCGGTACATCTTTGTTCCGTCGGGGTGAATAGTATATATTGAGTTATGGGCTTCTTCAAGAATCTTCCTTTTCAGCTCTGGCTCATTAGGAACACAAATTCGATTCCTAAACCTCCAAATACCATCATCATCAAACTTGAAATATGTGTTGCTTTCTTTAATCTTCTGAAACTGTTGGTCCTTCTGTTAAGCCTCTCTTAATTCAGACAACAAGGTCGATTGAACTTGTGTAGTGGCAAAAAGTAACCCTTTTCGAGTCAATTGTGGTTTTCACAAAATTGCTTCCTCCAACAACTCCTGCACCTTGACTTCCAGTTTTGCCATGCTCGCTTTCCTACTTAAGGCATCTGCAACTACATTTGCTTTACCGGGCACATAATTGATTGTACAGTTATAATAATCCAAAAGCTCCATCCACCGCCTTTGCCTCATATTCAACTCTTTTTGTGAGAACAAGTATTTCAAGCTCTTGTGATCAGTAAACACCTCGAACTTGTTACCCTACAGATAGTGCCTCCATTTCTTGAGTGCAAACACAATAGCCGCTAACTCCAAATCATGTGTCGGGTAGTACAATTCATACGGCTTCGGTTTCCTAGAAGCATATGCAATCACTCTACCATTTTGCATCAACACGCAACCTAGTTCTTCCTTCGAAGCATCGCTATAGATTACAAAACCTTGACTCCCTTTAGGCAATGCAAGAACAGGTGCAGTAGTCAATCTTTTCTTCAATTCTTGGAAGCTGTTCTCACACTTATCATCCCACACGAACCTTGTTTTCTTTTGAGTGAGCTTTGTAAGCGGTCCTGTAATCTTTGAGAAATCCTTCACGAACCTCCGATAATAGCCGGCTAGACCAAGAAAACTCCGAACCTCCGTAACGTTTTCCGGCTTCTTCCAAGACATCACCGCTTCTATCTTTGCTGGATCTACAGCTATTCCCTCTTGGGATATGATGTACCCCAAAAATGCAATCTACTGCAACCAAAATTCGCACTTGCTAAACTTTGCATACAATTGATGTTCTCGAAGTTTCTGTAGTACCAATCGCATATGTTGTTCATGCTCAGCCTCGGATTTCGAGTATACCAAAATATCATCAATGAAGATCACTACAAATTGGTCCAAGTAGGGTTGAAACACCCTGTGCATCAAGTCCATAAAAGCTGCAGGGGCATTTGTTAGCCCAAATGGCATCACCACATACTCATAATGCCCATATCTCGTCCTGAAAGTCGTTTTAGGCACATCCTCCTTTTTGATCCGCAACTGATAGTACCCTTGCCTCAAGTCGAGCTTCGAATACACTTTGGCTCCCTGAAGTTGATCAAACAACTCGTCGATAAGTGGAAGTGGGTATTTATTCTTAACGGTCACTTGGTTCAATCCTCGGTAATCGATGCATAGCCTCAATGTTCCGTCTTTCTTCTTTACAAATAGGACTGGCATACCCCATGGACAAGAACTTGGTTGAACAAACCCCTTCTTCAACAATCCTTGCAATTGGTCCTTCAATTCTTGTAGCTCGGCCTGTGCCATATGATAGGGAGCTTTAGATATCGACTGGGTGCCAAGCAGTAATTCTATAATGAACTCGATCTCCCGATTTGGGGGTAAACTGGGCAATTCTTCTGGAAACACATCTGCATAATCTTTAATCACTGGCATCTCCTCCAACTTAGCTTTGTCCGACGGCTTGTTAATGAGGTAAGCTAAGTATCCACCACACCATTTTCTCAAGGACTTCACTTCTTTCGTAGATGAAATGATAAAACTCCCGGTGAAATCTCTTCGACCCATTACCTCCAGTATTGGTTGACCAGGTACCTGGAACGTTACAATCTTCGTCCGGCAATCTAGTTGGGCATGATGCTTTGCCAACTAGTCCATCCCTAAGATGACCTCATATTCTCGAAAAGGTAATACAATAAGATTGGCCGAGAATTCCCTATCTTTAATTTGGATTTTACATGCTTTACAAGCTGAGCTAGTAACAAGTTTAGAACCTATCGGAGTACCAACTTCTACTTCGTAAGGCAAACATACAACTCGTAGTTTCACACATTGTACACATAAGGGAGTAATAAATGAATGAGTAGCACCCGGATCAATTAGCACCCTAACAGGTTGATTTAGTATGAAGAATGTACCTTCAACAACAATGGTCTCCTCTGGAAGCTCGAGCCTGAACTCTAGAAACTGGAGTCTTGCCTCTAACAGCTGGTTTAACCTGATTTGATCCTCCTTGCCATTTAGGGCAATCCTTGATCTGATGCTGATCACTGCTACACCGCACACATCGTCCTTACTTCTTCCAGCACTGGGCCTCGATGTGACCCTTCTTGTCACAATAAGAGCAGTTGATAGACTGAGTAGCAGGTGAACTACCTGTGGATCCGCGGGTGGAAGAGGCTGACGGTGCTTTAGTCGGGCCACGGTTATTAACTGGTCTATTCTGGCTCTGGCCCTAACTGCGACTCTGGCTCTGGAATTTCCTCTGTTAACCTGGAGGCTGGTATGGTTTCTTGTTCGGCTGACTCGAACCGGCTCTATCAAGTTTCCTTTTCTCAACTCGGGAAGCAGCAGCAAGGAGAGCATAATAGGTATCGAAGTCATGCGAAGCCAACTGGCCCTGAATTTCTGGCCTCAACCCATTCGTAAATTTCCACATCTTCGCCTCAGGGGTACTCACCATGTATTGAGCATAGTGGGACAGTCGGTCAAAATGAGCCTCGTACTGGGCCACCGTCATGTTACCCTGGTTCAAGTGCATGAATTCCTCAATCTGCCTCTTCCTGGAAACTGCAGGTACATATTTCTCCTTGAATGCCTTAACGAAATTACCCCACAAGTGAGGTGTATGATTAGTTTCCCATAGTGCCTCCACAGTGTGCCACCAATGCTCAGTATCCCCGTGCAACAAAAACACAGCAAACTCCACCCTTTCTTCATCAGTGTAGTCGAGTGGCCTGAAAATCCTCTCGATCTTAGACAGCCAAGCCTCTGCTTTCTCATCATCAGCTTCCCCGTGGAATTTGGACGGGCGAAAGTCAAGGAACTCCCTCATTCTGCTATGTCTCCCATGGTTACCATCATCCCTATTGTTGTTGTTGTTGTTGTTATTGTTTGCTTCATGTGCATCTTGCCGTTCCATCACTTGGGACACGTGATCCATGGCATTCGCCATCATGTTAAACATGGCTATGCTGGGATTAGTTTGATAGGCATCTCCGGTCTCTTGGGGCTCACCGCTCCTATTAGTAGTGTGGGTACTAGGGCCAGCCATCTATAGGCACAGATTACGAAGCACAATTTATTGAAATACGACAAATAAGAATTTAATGTATAAGGTATGCAACATACAATTTTTACATAAACATATAGTTCTAGAAAGAGTTAAGACAAGTTATTCACATAAGCACATAGAACATAGAAGGCACAATTAACATTATCACACAATAACATATAAACAAGTCATCCTAATTACCTTAGGGCTCTACCCATGGTCCGAGAGTTAAACCCGGCTTAAGCAATCTAAGCTCTGATACCATTTCTTCTTCTATAAGGTGTCACGCCCCAACCCAACCTATAAAGCTTAGACTAGAGTGTGATCTAATCATTCAAGTCATATCACGTACTTAATCGTTCAAGAGGGTTTAACACTTAACGTTTTAGCCTAAACTCCACAATTTTTTCCAGAAAATCGACAGCATAACGGCTGTAATTGGGCTCTTTAGTTTGATCTAATTCTCTAAACGTCTCAAAATTTCCAATCTCAATTTCATTCCCAACTAAGATTACTATTTATAACCAATCGAAACGCCTACCAGTTATCTCGAAGTCTCGTTTGATTAATAACCTAGCACGATACTATGTCTCGTTTGTTTGTTAATCCTCGTTACAAAAGTACCTATTGATCTTAGCTTAACAATGAGTACCTGCTTTAAATTGGATAGGTTCATTTTACTTAATCCTTACCTGATACTTCATAACCCTATGATAGATACTAGCCAATAACGATAGCAAAACGACCATCGTAGTGTCTATCTAGTTATTATCAGTACAAGCCAAAATTAGACCCCAAATTACAACGGGGGTCTTTTACGTTACAACAACAGGCAACATAAAAGAAATAGTCTTCAAACAACATATTGTTCACAAAATAGCCATGGTCACGTAAGGCATGTAGGGCAAGCAATCATTCCAAGGAATCATCGTTAGGCACATTGTCCTCGGGTACCTGTTCCTGATCTTCTTCACCTGAGATGATAAAAGAGGGTGAGTCCTTATGAACTCAGCGAGGGGGAATGAGAAATAGGTTTGAAACTCATTTTTCGGTTCAATTTATGAAAACCCTTTTTGCAAGCATGAATATATCACAAGTAAGTACATAACATAATATAAAAGTAAAGGAACACAATTACCCGTCTTTCTTCCCTGAGGTCCTCTAAGAACCAAGCGAGAGTACTTATACACATAGTGAAAAGGATACAGTGAGCTTTTGCTCTCGGTTCGTTTCCAGTATCAGTTGTTACGGCCGACTTCAAATCATCCCCTTATCACGCCAAATGGGTGTACTCCGGATGTACCCCGAAATCCTACGACCCAACTCTCCGAGGAAGTCTAGCCCCCAAGCGAGAGAGGGAATTGGACAATGGTAGTCACGGTTGCACCGGCAAGACCGATGCTGCCTGATGTGCGTGAACGCTACCACGCCAGAATGAAAGGTTGCAACCTTGTATGCAATGCACAATTATGACATTTGATATATCACATTTGGAGGACAACAAAGTAGGTTGCCTCCGAGCAGTCATAAGATTGCATATTGACAGTTAAACACGCAAGGCACTATATGACAAGTAAATTAACTTGATAGGCACATGGAGTTATATGAATATTAAATGGGCAGCCATGTAACGCATGTAAATCAAGTCATATAACTCATTTCGAAGTTCACGTAATCAAATAATAAGATTATTCAACATGCAACGACATCTACGTGGAACAGGGTGCAAGAAAGGCCTACTTGTCAACATGTAATCATCAAAATCATGTTTAGGGCTATGAGGGAAACTACGGGCAGCCTACTAATTTCATAATCAAACACGATATCCATAGGATCAACAACTTAGCGAATTTACCTAGTCACTAGGGTTTCAATTCGTGCTTACCCGTGCGATTAAGCCCCAAGTCATCTCGTAATAAAGCTCAAGCCATGTATTGATTAAATTAAACACCCTCAAGCAATCAAAACAGTCCACACAACATCCAAATGCCACAATCCCAAGCACTTAATACAACAAGAAAAGCTACAATAATTTTTCTAAGCATATCAATAGGTAAAACCCTCACTGCAGTGGACTCTTTTCTCACAATTATTGAGACAAGCAAACAATCTCCAATTCTAGTGAACAAGATGTCAAATTAAAGCTTAAGGAGTGAACTCAATTCAGAAACAAACTTCGCATCATTTGGAGTTCGGGTTCAATAGTTATAGCCAAAACAGTGAGTCTACACAAAATTGTCCAGATTTGCACACATTTCAATACTAGTCGTTTTTTAGGGCCTTAGGATCAGATTTAGCCTTAGTCCATTTCTAAAAAAAATGTCCAGAACTGAAAATATAGCTGAAAACCAAATTTTATGCATTTTGGATATCATTTACTAAGTCAAAACTGGTTCGTTCTACAAGGTCAGCGAATCTGCCAAAACAACAAGAAGATGCACAAGACTCTTGATGGTTGCACAAGATTGACTCTTTTCCTTGCTTAGCCGAGACACCACTCTATTTTCTCTAATTTCCTAGCTTAGTAACCAAGTTCTTAGTAGGTGCATGTGGTTAGAACAAGAAGAAAATAAATGGAAGCTAGCAAACTCACCTAAGCCGAAATGGAGGTTAAAAGAGCTTGCATGTGTGTCTTTTGCACTCTAGCTTTGCTTGGTCGAGTTCCTTGGTTGCTTGGAAGTCTTGAAGATCCTTAGGATGAAGAACTTAGCTATGGAGTCTACAATATTCAGCTAGGGCCGAGAGAGAGAGAGAATAATGAGAGGGAGAGAGAGAAATGTGAGAAAGAAAGAAAGAATGAAAGAAAAAATGAAAGGCTTTGAAGAGAATGATGCATATGACGGCCTAGGACCTTGCAATTTCAGATTTTTGTGTCTTCAAGGAGCATTTTTTTGAATCCTTAGCATGGGCAATTGAGAATGGGTCGAGAATGGTGCATTGGGGAGAGTTTTTGAGCCATTTTTTTATGCATTGTGTCATTAAATTGTCATAGAATGTTTGAGGAATAAATTTTGAAATTGGATTGCATGCACAAAGCTCCTAGTGGTCGGCCAAGGCTTGTGCAAAATCTGAATTTTTTGTCTTGTTCAAGGCTTATTTTATTGTGTGTTTGTGATATGCAAAAAATAAAGAATAAAGAATAAAGAATGTCTAGCTTGTTGTGAGATTTTGTCTTCTAGTGGGTTGAATTAGTAATTTAATATTAGTTAGTGGGATTTGTAGGATTAATTAATGACCTAGTGCTTCGTGTAAGATGTTTTCTTGATTAGCGTGAGGGCACGCTTTCCTAGGTTTTGGGCACGCACTACGAGGTAAGGCACAAACTACGAGATGAATGCATGTTTTCCAAGTAAATGCATGCAACCCTAAATGAATGCACGTAATTCAATGCATGGCACACAAAACGAAATACAATTCTTAAACCTAGGTCAAGGCATGCAAATCTAGGTTAGGCACACGAAACGAGGTATCGCACGCAAATCGAGGTTGGGCCCACACGTGGTACTTGTGAACAGGTATCCGTCGCTCTGGTGCCTATAACTTTTGATCCGTAAGGAGTTATGCAGCACACAACATTCCGTTGGAAAGCTCTCCAAGAGCTGTACGACGAGTGCAATAAGTCTGCTCGGCTGTACCTATTTTCTGAGCCCAAAATTGAGCATTTTCATCAGTTTTGGGACACTTTTATTCTTTTGCGCTGTTTTTCCATCCCGGATTGTACGACGTGAGCTATGAAATGGACGACAACCTAATCCATCACATTTCTATTACCGAATCCCACTGCACCTTGTGCAGGAAAACTTCACTTCACGTAGAGGATGGGCCCACAAACCGAGGGCATAGGGCTTGTGACCAGGTATTCGTCGTACTGGTGCCCATAACTTTTGATCCGTAAGGAGTTACGCAGCGCACAACATACCATTGGAAAGCTCTCCGAGAGCTCTACGCCGTGGACAACTTTTTTGCTCAATTGCGCTAGTTTTTGGAGCCCAGAATTGAATGTTTTCAACAGTTTTGGGACACTTTTCTTCTTTTGCGCTAATTTTCCGCCCTGGATCGTAGGTCGTGAGCTGCGAAATGGACGACAACCTAATCCATCATATTTCTATTACCGAATCCCAAGACTCATTGGGCAAGACAACTTCACTTCATGTAGAGGCTGGGCTCAAAAACCGAGAGCGTGGGGCTTATAACCAGGTATCCGTCGCTCCGATGCCCATAACCTTTGATTCGTAAGGAGTTATGCGGCGCACAGCATACCATTGGAAAGCTCTCTGAGAGCTCTACGACGAGGGCAACAAGCCTGTTCGGCTGCACCTATTTTTGGAGCCCAAAATCGAACGTTTTCATCAGTTTTGGGATACTTTTCTTCTTCTGCGCTGTTTTTCCGTCCCGGATCGTACGTCGTGAGCCGTGAAATGGGCGACAACCTAATCCGTCACATTTCTATTACCGAATCCCACGACACCTTGTGCAAGACAACTTCACTTCACGTAGAGGATGGGCCTACAAACCGAGTGCGTTGGGCTTGTGACCAGGTATCCGTCTCTCCAATGCCCATAACTTTTGATCCGTAAGGAGTTACACGGCGTACAGCATACAGTTGGAAAGCTCTCTGAGAGCTCTACGACAAGGGCATCAAACCTACTCGGCTGCGCCTATTTTCTTAGTCCAAAATAGAACATTTTCATCAGTTTTAGTACACTTTTCTTCTTTTGCGCTGTTTTATCATCTCGGATTGTACGTCGTGAGCCGCGAAAAGGACGACAACCTAATCCAACACATTTCTATTACCGAATCCCATGACACCTTGGGCAAGACAACTTCCCTTCATGTAGAGGCTGGGCCCGTAAACCGAGAGCGTGGAGCTTATGACCAGGTATCCGTCGTACCGGTGCCCATAACTTTTGATTCGTAAGGAGTTTTGCAGTGCACATCATACCGTTTGAAAGCTCTCCGAGAGCTCCACGACGAAGGCAGTGATCCTGCTTGACTGCACCTATTTTCAGAGCCCAAAATCGAATGTTTTCATCAATTTCGGGATACTTTTCTTCTTTTGCGCTGTATTTCCATCTCGGATCGTATGTCGTGAGCCGCGAAAAGGACGACAACCTAATCCATCACATTTCTATTACCGAATCCCATGGCACCTTGGGCAAAACAACTTCACTTCACGTAGAGGCTGGGCCCACAAACCTAGGGCGTAGGGTTTGTGACCAGGTATCCGTCGCTTCAGTGCCCATAACTTTTGATCCGTAAGGAGTTACGCGGCGCACAACATACCATTGGAAAGCTCTCTGAGTGCTCTACGATGGGGGCAGGAAGCCTGCTTGGCTGTGCCTATTTTTAGAGCCCAAAATCGAACATTTTCATTAGTTTCAGGATACTTTTCTTCTTGTGCGCTGTTTTTTTGTCCCGGATCGTACGTCGTGAGCCGCGATAATGACGACAACCTAGTCCATCACATTTCTATTACTAAATCCCATGGCACCTTGGGCAAGACAACTTCACTTCACGTAGAGGCTGGGCTCGCAATCCGAGGGCGTGAGGCTTGTGACCAGATATCCGTCGCTCCAGTGCTCATAACTTTTGATCCGTATGGAGTTATCTTAGGGCTCTACCCATGGTCCGAGAGTTAAACCTGGCTTAAGCAATCTAAGCACTGATACCATCTCTTCTTCTATAAGGTGTCATGCCCCAACCCAGCCTATAAAGGTTAGACTAGGGTGTGATCTAAATATTCAAGTTTATCTCGTACTTAACTGTTCATGAAAGTTTAACACTTACGTTTTAGCCTAAACTCCATAACTTTTCGAAAAATCGGCAGCATAACGGCTGTAATTGGGCTCTTTGGTTTGACCTAATTCTCTAAACGCCTCAAATTTCATTTCCAACTAAGATTACTATTTACCATCAATTGAAACGCCTACTAGTTATCTCGGTGTCTCGTTTGATTAATAACCTAGCATGATACTATGTCTCGTTTGTTTGTTAATCCTCGTTACAAAAGTACTTGTTGACCTTAGCTTAACAATGGGTACCTGCTTAAGATTGGGTAGGTTCATTTTACTTAGTCCTTACCGGATACTTCATAATCCTATGATAGATACTAACCAGTAACGATAGCAAAAAGACCATAGTAGTGTCTGTCAGTAACGATAGCAAAAAGACCATAGTAGTGTCTGTCTAGTTATTATCAGTACAAGCCAAAATTAGACCCCAAATTACAATAGGGGTCTTTTACATTACAAACAACAAGCAACATAAAAGAAATAGTCTTCAAGTAGCATAGTGTTCACAATGGCCATAATCAAGCAAAGCACATAGGACAGGCAATCATTCCAAGGAATCATCGTTAGGCACGTCGTCCTCGGGTACCTATTCTTGATCTTCTTCACCTGAGATGATAAAAGATGGTGAGTCCTTATAAACTCAGTGAGGGGGAACGAGAAATAGGTTTTGAAACTCATTTTCCGGTTCAACTTATGAAAACCTTTTTTGCAAGCATGAATATATCACAAATAAGTACATAACAATAATATAAAAGTAAAGGAACACAATTACCCATCTTTCCTCCCCGAGGTCCTCTAGGAACCAAGCGAGAGTACTTATACACATAGTGAAAAGGATACGGTGAGCTTTTGCTCTCAGTTCATTTCCAGTATCAATTGTTGCGGCCGACTTCAAATCATCCCCTTATCACGCCAAATGGGTATACTCTGGATGTACCCCGAAATCCTACGACCCAACTCTCTGAGGAAGTCTAGCCCCCAAGCGAGAGATGGAATTGGACAATGGTAGTCACAGTTGCACTGGCAAGCCCGATGCCGCCCAGTGTGCGTGAATGCTACCATGCCAGAATGAAAGGTTGCAACCTTGTATGCAATGCACATTTATGACATTTAATATATCACATTAGGAGAACAACAAAGTAGGTTGCCTCCGAGCAGTCATAAGATTGCACATTGACAAGTAAACAAGCGAGGCACGATAAGACAAGTAATTTCACTTGAAAGGCACATGGAGTTATATAACATTAAACGGGCAGCCATGTAACGCACGTAAATCAAGTCATTTAACTCATTTCAAAGTTCATGTAATCAAATAACAAGATTATTCAACATGCAACGACATCTACGTGGGACCGGTGCAGGAAAAGCCTACTTGTCAACATGTAATCATCAAGATCGCATTTAGGGCTACAATGGCAACTACGGGCAGCCTACTAAACATATAATTAAACATGATATTCATAGGATCAACACTTAGCAAATTCACCTACTTACTAGGGTTCCAATTCGTGCTTACCCGTGCGATTAAGCCCCAAGTCATCTCGAAATCAACTCAAGCCATGCATCTATTAATTCAAACACCCTCAAGTATTCAAAACAGTCCACACAACGTCCCAATGCCACAATCCCAAGCATTTAACACAACAAGAGAAGCTACAATAATTTTTCTAAGCATATCACTAAGTGAAACCCTCACTGCAATGGGCTGTTTTCTCACAATCATTAAGACAAGAAAACAATCTCCAAATCCAGTGAATAAGATGTCAAATTAAAGCTTAAGTAGTGAACTAAATTCAGAAACAAACCTCGCATCATTTGGAGTTTGGGTTCAATAGTTATAGCCAAAACAGTGAAACTGCACAAAACTGTCCAGATTTGCACACATTTCAATACTTGTCGTTTTTGAGGTCTTTAGGGTCAGATTTAGCCTTAGTCCATTTCTGACAAAAATGTCCAGAACTAAAAAATCTAGCAGTAAACCAAATTTAATGAATTTTGGATATCATTTACTAAGTCAAAACTGGTTCGTTCCACAGAGTCAGTGAATCTGCCAAAACCTGCTTCATTTTTCCAGACTTTCCAAATTTGGACACATTTTAATGATTTGCCATTTTGAGGTCCTTAGAGTCAAAATTAGCTTTGGTCTATTTCTACAAAAAATGTTCAGAACTGGCAAAACTAGTTACCTACCAATTTTCATGCATTTTAAACATAATTACCTAGCCAAAATCAACTCACACCAACAAGACAGAAAGTTGTCACATGCACGATTTCATCTATCATCACATTCTAGCCCAAAATCTTGCCATGCATGGTTGTAAAAGCTTATGAACACACATATATCTCAAGTACAGAAGCAAAGATAAACGTTTAAGGGCATCCATGTGGGTTTTTGAAAGATTTTCAAGAATTTTTAGCCCTCACCTTAGCAAAACAACAAGAAGATGCTCAAGACTCTTGGTGAAGCACAGAGTTGATCTTCTTCCTTGCTTGGCCGAGACACCACTCGATTTTCTCTATTTTTCCAAGCTTAGTGACCAAGTTCTTAGTGGATGCATGTGGTTAGAACAAGAAGAAAAGAAATGGAAGCTAGCAAACTCACCTAAGCCGAAATGGAGATTCAAAGAGCTTGCATGTGTGTTTCTTGCAACCTAGCTTGCTTAGTCGAGCTCCCTAGCTTCTTGCTTGCCTTGATGAATCATGGAGTGATGAAGATAAGCTATGGAGTATAGGAACTCAGCCAAAGCCGAGAGAAAGAGAGAAGAATGAGAGGGAGAGAGAGAAATGTGAGGAAATGAGAGAAATGAAAGAAAAATAAAAGCTTTTGCAAGGTTTGAAGCATGTGTCGGCCTTGAGCTTTGCAATTTCAGATTTGTGTCTTCAAGAAGCATGGTTTTTGAATTACCTAGCATGGGCAAGGAGCTTTGTGTCAAGAATTAGAGCTTTGAGGAGGGTTTGAGCTAATTTTTTATGCATTTGTGTCATAAGTTGTCTAAGAATGTTTGAGGAATTAATTTTGAAATTGAAGTGCATGCACAAGGGTCCAAATGGTCGGCCAAGGGTGTGTGCAAATCTGAATTTTTGTCATCTTTTGAGCATTATTTAATTGTGTGTTTGGAATATGCAAAGAATAAAGAATAAAGAATAAGGAATGTCTAGCTTTTGGTGCAATTTCGTCTTCTAGTGAGTTGAATTAGTAATTTAATATTAGTTAGTAGGATTTGTAGGATTAATTATTGATCTAGTGCTTCGTGTAAGATGTTTTCTCGATTAGCGTGAGGGCACGCTTTCCTAGGTTTAGGGCACGCACTACGAAGTAGGGCACGAACTACGAGACGAATGCACGTTTTCCAAATAAATGCACGCAACCCTAAATGAATGCACATAATTCAATGCAAGGCACACAAAACGAAACACAATTCTTAAACCTAGGTCAAGGCACACAAATCTAGGTTAGGGCACACGAAACGAGGTATCGCATGCAAATCGAGGTCGGGCCTTACATACAGCATACCGTTGGAAAGCTCTCCGAGGGCTCTGCGACAGAGGCAGCAAGCCTGCACGGCTGCGCCTATTTTCGTTGTCCAAAATCGAACATTTTCATCAGTTTCGGTACACTTTTCTTTTCTTGCGCTGTTTTTTCATCCCGGATCGTACGTCGTGAGCCGTAAAAAGGACGACAACCTAATCCATCACATTTCTATTACCGAATCCCACGACACCTTGGGCAAGACAACTTCACTTCACATAAAGGCTGGGCCCACAAACCGAGAGCGTGGGGCTTGTGACCAGGTATCCGTCACTCTAGTGCCCATAACTTTTGATCCGTAAGGACTTACGCGGCACACAGTATACCGTTGGAAAGCTCTCCTAGAGCTCCTCAACGAGGGTAGCGATCCTGCTAACCTACGTCTATTTTTGGAGCCCAAAATCGAACATTATCATCAATTTCGGGATACTTTTCTTCTTTTGCGCTGTTTTTTCATTTCGGATCGTATATCGTGAGCCGCGAAAAGGACGACAACCTAATCCATCACATTTCTATTACCAAATCCCATGGCACATTGGGCAAGACAACTTCACTTCACGTAGAGGCAGGGCTCGCAAACCGAGGGTGTAGGGTTTGTGACCAGGTATCTGTCGCTCCGGTGCCCATAACTTTTGATCTGTAAGGAGTTACGTGGTGTACAACATACCGTTGGAAAGCTCTCCAAGAGTTCTATGACAAAGGAAGCAAGCCTGGTCGGCTACACCTGTTTTCATTGTCCAAAATCGAACATTTTCATCAGTTTCGGTACACTTTTCTTTTTCTACGCTGTTTTTTCGTCTCGGATCGTATGTCGTGAGCCCCAATAATGACGACTATCTAATCCATCACATTTCGATTATTGAATCACACAGCACCTTGGGCAAGACAACTTCACTTCACGTAGAGGCTGGGATCGCAAACCGAGGGCGTGGGGTTTGGGACCAGATATCCGTCATTCCGATGCTTACAACTTTTGATCCGTAAGGAGTTACGTGTCGCACAACATACCGTTGGAAAGCTCTTTGAGAGCTCTACGACGAGGGCATCAAGCTTGCTTGGTTACGCCTATTTTTGGAGTGCAAAATCGAATGTTTTCATCAGTTTCGAGATACTTTTCTTCTTTTGTGTTGTTTTTCTGTCCCGGATCGTACGTCTTGAGCAGCGAAAAAGACGATAACCTAATCCATCACATTTCTATTACTGAATCCCATGGCACCTTGGGCAAGTCAACTTCGCTTCACGTAGAGGCTGGGCCCGCAAACCGAGGGCGTGGGGCTTGTGACCAGGTATCCGTCACTCTTGTGCCCATAACTTTTGATCCGTAAGGAGTTACGCGGCGCACAACATACCGTTGGAAAGCTCTCCGAGTGCTCTACGACGGGGATAACAAGCCTACCCAGCTGTGCCTGTTTCAGAGCCCAAAATTGAATGTTTTCAACAGTTTTGTGAAACTTTTCTTCTTTTGCACTGTTTTTACATTCTGAATTGTACGTCGTGAGCTGAGATAAAGACGACAACCTAATCCATCACATTTCTATTACCGAATCCCACGGTACCTTGGGTAAGATAACTTTACATCACGTAGTGGTTGGGCCCGCAAACCAAGGGCGTGGGGCTTGTGACCAGGTATCCGTCGCTCCGGTGCCCATAACTTTTGATCCGTAAGGAGTTATGCGGTGCACAACATATCGTTGGAAAGCTCTCCGAGAGATCTATGACATAGGCAGCAAGCCTACTCGGCTGCACCTATTTTCGGAGCCCAAAATTGAATGTTTTCATCCGTTTCATGACACTTTTCTTCTTTTTTGCTATTTTTCCGTCACAGATCGTACGTCGTGAGCCGCGAAATGGACGACAACTTAATCCATCACATTTCTATTATCGAATCCCATGGCACCTTGTGCAAGACAAATTCGCTTCACGTAGAGGATGAGCCCACAAACCAACGGTGTGGGGCATGTGACCAGGTATCCGTCGCTCCGGTGTCCATAACTTTTGATCTGCAAGGACTTACGCGGCGTAAAGCATACCATTGGAAAGCTCTCCGAGAGCTCTACGACAGTGGCTATAAGCCTGCTTAGCTGTGCTTACTTTCGGAGCCCAAAATCGAACGTTTTCATCAATTTCAAGACAATTTTCTTCTTTTGTGATGTTTTTCCATCTAGGATCGTATGTCGTGAGCCGCAAAAAGGACGACAACCTAATCCATCACATTTCTATTACCGAATCCCACGACACCTTGGGAAAGACAACTTCACTTCACATAAAGGCTGGGCCCACAAACCGAGAGCGTGGGGCTTGTGACCAGGTATCCGTCACTCCAGTGCCCATAACTTTTGATTCGTAAGGACTTACGCGGCGCACAGCATACCGTTGGAAAGCTCTCCTAGAGCTCCTCAATGAGGGTAGTGATCCTGCTCAGCTACGTCTATTTTCGGAGCCCAAAATTGAACATTATCATCAATTTCGGGATACTTTTCTTCTTCTGCGCTGTTTTTTCATCTCGGATCGTATGTCGTGAGCCGCGAAAAGGACGACAACCTAATCCATCACATTTCTATTACCAAATCCCATGGCGCCTTGGGCAAGACAACTTCACTTCACGTAGAGGCGGGGCCCGCAAACCGAGGTCGTAGGGTTTGTGACCAGGTATCTGTCGCTCCGGTGCCCATAACCTTTGATCTGTAAGGAGTTACGCGGTGTACAACATACCGTTGGAAAGCTCTCCAAGAGTTCTACGACGAAGGCAACAAGCCTGGTCGGTTACGCCTGTTTTCATTGTCCAAAATTGAACATTTTCATCAGTTTCGGTACACTTTTCTTTTTCTACGCTGTTTTTTCGTCTCGGATCGTATGTCGTGAGCCCCAATAATGACGACTACCTAATCCATTACATTTCAATTATTGAATCACACAGCACCTTGGGCAAGACAACTTCAGTTCACGTAGAGGCTGGGATCGCAAACCGAGGGCATGGGGTTTGGGACCAGATATCCGTCATTCCGATGCTTACAACTTTTGATCCGTAAGGAGTTACGAGGCGTACAACATACCGTTGGAAAGCTCTTTGAGAGCTCTACGACGAGGGCATCAAGCCTGCTTGGTTACGCCTATTTTTGGAGTGCAACATCAAATATTTTCATCAGTTTTGAGATACTTTTCTTCTTTTGTGTTGTTTTTCTGTCCCGGATCGTACGTCTTGAGCAGCGAAAAAGACGACAACCTAATCCATCACATTTCTATTACCGAATCCCATGGCACCTTGGGCAAGTCAACTTCGCTTCACGTAGAGGCTGGGCCCGCAAACCGAGGGCGTGGGGCTTGTGACCAAGTATCCGTCGCTCTTGTGCCCATAACTTTTGATCCGTAAGGAGTTACGCGGCGCACAACATACCGTTGGAAAGCTCTCCGAGTGCTCTACGACAGGGATAACAAGCCTACCCTGATGTGCCTGTTTTCAGAGCCCAAAATTGAATGTTTTCAACAGTTTTGTGAAACTTTTCTTCTTTTGCACTGTTTTTCCATTCTGAATTGTACGTCGTGAGCCGAGATAAAGACGACAACTTAATCCATCACATTTCTATTACCGAATCCCACGGTACCTTAGGTAAGATAACTTTACTTCACGTAGTGGTTGGGCCCGCAAACCAAGGGCGTGGGGCTTATGACCAGGTATCCGTCACTCCGGTGCCCATAACTTTTGATCCGTAAGGAGTTATGCGGTGCACAACATATCGTTGGAAAGCTCTCCGAGAGATCTATGACATGGGCAGCAAGCCTACTCGGCTGCACCTGTTTTCGAAGCCCAAAATCAAATGTTTTCATCCGTTTCATGACACTTTTCTTCTTTTTTGCTATTTTTCCGTCACGGATCGTACGTCGTGAGCCGCGAAATGGACGACAACCTAATCCATCACATTTCTATTACCGAATCCCACGGCACCTTGTGCCAAAAAAAATCGCTTCACGTAGAGGATGCGCCCACAAACCGATGGCGTGGGGCGTGGGGCGTGGGGCATGTGACTAGGTATCCGTCGCTCCGGTGTCCATAACTTTTCATCCGTAAGGACTTACGCAGCGTAAAACATACCGTTGGAAAGCTCTCCGAGAGCTCTACGACAGTGGCTGTAAGCCTGCTCAGCTGCACCTATTTTCGGAGCCCAAAATCGAACGTTTTCATCAATTTCAGGACAATTTTCTTATTTTATGGTGTTTTTCGGTCTAGGATCGTATGTCATGAGCCGCGAAAAGGACGACAACCTAATCCATCACATTTCTATTACCGAATCCCATGGCACCTTGGGCAAGACAACTTCACTTCACGTAGAGGCTGGGCCCACAAACTGAGGGCGTAGGGCTTGTGACCAGGTATCCGTCGCTCCGGTGCCCATAACTTTTGATTCGTAAGAAGTTACGCAGTGCACAACATACTATTGGAAAGCTCTCCGAAAGCTCTACGACGAGGGCAAGATGCCTGAACGGCTGCACCAATTTTCGAAGCCCAAAATCGAACATTTTTATCATTTTCGGGATACTTTTCTTCTTTTGTGCTATTTTTCCATCTCGGATCGTACGTTGTGAGCCACAAAAAGGACGACAACCTAATCCATCACATTTCTATTACAGAATCCCACAACACCTTAGGCAAGACAACTTCACTTCACGTAGATGCTGGGCCCTCAAACCGAGGGCGTGGGGCTTGTGACCAGGTATCCGTCGCTCAGGTGCTCATAACTTTTGATCCGTAAGGAGTTACGTGGCGTACAACATACCGTTGGAAAACTCTTCAGGAGCTCTTCGACGTGCGCTTCAAGCCTATTCTGTTGCGCCTATTTTTGAAGTTCAAAATCGAATGTTTTCTTTAGTTTTGCGACACTTTTCTTCTTTTGCGATGTTTTTCAGTCCCGGATGGTACGTCGTGAGCCGAAAAAAGGACGACAACATAATCCATCACATTTCTATTACCGAATCCCACGGCACCTTGGGGAAGACAACTTCGATTCACGTAGACGCTGGGCCCATAAACCGAGGGCGTGGGGCTTGTGACCAGTTATTTATCGCTCTGGTGCCCATAGGTTTTGATCCGTAAGGAGTTACGCAGTGTACAGCATACCGTTGGAAAGCTCTCCGAGAGCTCTACGACAGGGGCAGCAAGCATGCTCAGCTGCTCCTATTTTCGTAGTACAAAATTGAACGTTTTCATTAGTTTCGGGACACTTTTTTACTTTTGCGCTATTTTTTCATCCCGGATCGTACGTCGTGAGCCTAAAAAAGGACGACAACGTAATCCATCACATTTCTATTACCGAATCCTACGACACCTTGGGCAAGACAACTTCACTTTACGTAGAGGCTGGAACTGCAAACCGAGAGCGTGGGGACTGTAACCAGGTATCCGTCGCTCCGGTGCCCATAACTTTCTATCCGTAAGGAGTTATGCAGCACACAGCATACCGTTGGAATGCTCTCTGACAGCTCTACGATGGGGGCAGCATGCCTGCTTGGCTGCGCTAGTTTTCGGAGCCCAAAATTGAATGTTTTCATCTATTTCGGCATAATTTTCTTCCTTTGTGCTATTTTTCCATCTCGGATCATATGTCGTGAGCCGCAAAAAGGACGACAACCTAATCTATCACGTTTCTATTACCGAATCCCATGGCACCTTGGGTAAGAAAACTTCCCTTCACGTAGAGGCTGGGCTCGCAAACCGAGGGCGTGGGGCTTGTGACCAGGTATCCGTCGCTCCGGTGCCCATAACTTTTGATCTGTAAGGAGTTACGCGGCGGACAACATACCATTGGAAAGCTCTCTGAGAGCTCTAACACGTGAGTAGGAAGCCTACTCGGCTGCGCCTATTTTCAGAGCCCAAAATGGGTCATTTTAATCAGTTTTGGGATACTTTTCTTCTTTTGCGCTATTTTTTCATCTCGGATCGTACGTCGTGAGCAATGATAAAGACGACAACCTAATCCATCACATTTCTATTACTAAATTCCACGGCACCTCTGGCAAGACAACTTCACTTCACGTAAAGGCTGGGCCTGCAAACCAAGGGTGTGGGGCTTGTGACCCTGTATCCGTCCCTCCAGTGCTCATAACTTTTGATCCGTAAAGAGTTACGCGGCGCACAGCATACCGTTGGAAAGCTCTCTAAGAGCTCTACGACAAGGGCAGCAAACCTGCTCGGCTGTGCCTGTTTTCTTTGTCCAAAATAGAACGTTTTCATCAGTTTTGGTACACTTTTCTTCTTTTACGCTATTTTATCATCCCGGATTGTACGTCGTGAGTCGCGAAAAGGACGACATCCTAATCCAACACATTTCTATTACCGAATCCCATGACACCTTAGGCAAGACAACTTCCCTTCACGTAGAGGCTGGGCCCGCAAACCGAGAGCGTGGGGCTTGTGACCAGGTATCCGTCGCACCGGTGCCCATAACTTTTGATTCGTAAGGAGTTACGCGGAGCACAACATACCATTTGAAAGCTCTCCGAGAGCTCCACGACAAGGACAGCAATCCTGCTTGACTGCGCCTATTTTCAGAGCCCAAAATCGAATGTTTTCATCAATTTTGGGATACTTTTCTTCTTTTGCGCTGTATTTCTGTCTCGGATCGTATGTAATGAGCCGCGAAAAGGACGACAACCTAATCCATCACATTTCTATTACTGAATCCCATGGCACCTTGGGCAAGACAACTTCACTTCACGTAGAGGCTGGGCCCATAAACCTAAGGCATAGGGTTTGTGACCAGGTATCCGTCGCTCCGGTGCCCATAACTTTTGATCAGTAAGGAGTTACGCGGTGCACAACATACCGTTGGAAAGCTCTCTAAGTGCTCTACAACTGGGGCAGGAAGCCTACTCGGCTGCGCCTATTTCGGAGCCCAAAATTGAACATTGTCATCAGTTTTGGGATACTTTTCTTCTTTTGCGCTGTTTTTCCGTCCCGGATCGTACGTCGTGAGCCACTATAATGACGACAACCTAATCCATCACATTTCTATTACTAAATCCCACGGTACCTTGGGCAAGACAACTTCACTTCACGTAGAGGCTGGGCCCGCAATCCGAGGGCGTTGGGCTTTTGACCAGATATCCGTCGCTCCAATGCTCATAACTTTTTATCCGTACGGACTTACGCAGTGCACAACGTAGCGTTGGAAAGCTCTCCGAGAGCTCTACAACGTGGGCATCAAGCCTTCTCGGCTGCGCCTGTTTTCAGAGTCTAAAATCGAATGTTTTTATCAGTTTCGGGACACTTTTATTGTTTTCCCCTGTTTTTCCGTCCATGATCGTACGTCGTGAGCCGTGAAAAGGACGACAACCTAATCCATCACATTTCTATTACCGAATCCCACGGCACCTTAGGCAAAATAACTTCGCTTCCCATGGAGGCTGGGCCTGCCAACCGAAGGCGTGGGGCATCTAACCAAGTATCCATCGCTCTGGTGCCCATAACTTTTGATCCGGAAGGAGTTACGCGGCGCACAACATACCGTTGTAAAGCTCTCTAGGAGCTCTACGATGAGTACAACAAGCCTGCTTGGCTGTACCTATTTTCAGAGCCCAAAATTGATAGTTTTCATTAGTTTTGGGACACTTTTCTTCTTTTGCGCTGTTTTTTCGTCCCAGATCGTACGTCGTGAACCGCAAAATGGACGACAACCTAATCCATCACATTTCTATTACTGAATCCCACGGTACCTTGTGCAAGACAACTTCGATTCACGTAGAGGATAGGCCCAAAAACCGAGTGCGTGGGGCTTGTATCCAGATATCCGTCACTTCGACGCCTATAACTTTTGATCCGTAAAGAGTTATGCGGTGTACAGCATACCGTTGGAAAGCTCTCCGAGAGCTCTACGACAGGGGCAACAAGCCTGCTTGGCTGCGCCTATTTTCATTGTCCAAAATCGAACATTTTCATCAATTTCGGTACACTTTTCTTTTTTTCGCTATTTTTTCATCACGGATCGTACGTCGTGAGCCACAAAAAGGATGACAATCTAATCCATCACATTTCTATTACCGAATCCCACGACACTTTGGGCAAGACAACTTCACTTCACGTAGAGGCTGGGCCCGCAACCGAGAGCGTGGGGCTTGTGACCAGGTATCCGTCGCTCCGGTGCCCATAACTTTTGATCCGTAAGGACTTACGCACCGCACAACATACCGTTCGAAAGCTTTCCTAGAACTCCTCGACGGGGGTGGCGATCCTGCTCACCTATGCCTATTTTCGGAGCCCAAAATCGATCATTTTTATCAATTTCGGGATACTTTTCTTCTTATGCGCTGTTTTTTCATCTCGGATCGTATGTCGTGAGCCGCGAAAAAGACGACAACCTAATCCATCACATTTCTATTACCAAATCCCATGGCAAGGACGATAACCTAATCCATCACATTTCTATTACTGAATCCCATGGTACATTGGGCAAGACAACTTCACTTCATGTAGAGACTGGGCCCGCAAACTGAGGGCGTCTGGTTTGTGACCAGGTATATGTCGCTCCGGTGCCCATAACTTTTGATCTGTAAGGAGTTACGCGGCGTACAACATACCATTGGAAAGCTCTCCGAGAGCTCTACGATAGGGGCAGCAAGCCTGGTCGGCTGTGCCTATTTTCGTTGTCCAAAATTGAACAATTTCATCAGTTTCGGTACACTTTTCTTTTTTTGCACTGTTTTTTCATCTCGGATCCTACGTCGTGAGCCGCAATAATGACGGCTACCTAATCCATCACATTTCGATTATTGAATCACACGGTACCTTGGGCACGACAACTTCACTTCACGTAGAGGCTGGGCTCGCAAACCGAGGGCATGGGGTTTGGGACCAGATATCCGTCATTCCGGTGCTTACAACTTTTGATCCGTAAGGAGTTACGCGGTGCACAGCATACCGTTGGAAAGCTCTTCGAGAGCTCTACGCCTAGGGCATCAAGCCTGCTTGGTTACACCTATTTTTTGAGTGCAAAATCGAACATTTTCATCAGTTTCGAGACACTTTTCTTCTTATGTGTTGTTTTTCTATCCCGGATCATATGTCGTGAGCGGCGAAAAGGACGACAACCTAATCCATCACATTTCTATTACCAAATTCCACGGCACCTTGGGCAAAAAAACTTCGCTTCACGTAGAGGCTGGGTCCGCAAACTGAGGACGTGGGGCTTGTGACCAGGTATCCGTCGCTCCTGTGCCCATAACTTTTGATCCGTAAGGAGTTACGCGGCGCAAAGCATACAGTTGAAAAGCTCTCTAAGTGCTCTACGACGGGGATAACAAGCCTACCCAGCTGTGCCTATTTTTAGAGCCCAAAATTTAACGTTTTCAACAGTTTCAAGAAATTTTTCTTCTTTTACGCTATTTTTCCGTCTCGAATCGTGCGTCGTGAGCCCAGATAAGGAAGACAACCTAATCCATCACATTTCTATTACAGAATCCCATGGCATCTTGGGCAAGACAACTTTACATCATGTAGTGGTTGGGCCCGCAAACTGAGGGCGTGGGGCTTATGACCAGGTATCCGTTGCTCCGGTGCCCATAACTTTTGATCCGTAAGGAGTTACGAGGCGCCCAACATGCCGTTGGAAAGCTCTCCGAGAGCTCTACGACATGGGCAACAAGCCTTCTCAGCTGCACCTATTTTCAGAGCCCAAAATCGAATGTTTTCATTAGTTTCTGGACACTTTTCTTCTTTTTTGCTATTTTTCCGTCACGGATCGTACGTCGTGAGCCGCGAAATGGACGACAACCTAATCCATCACATTTCTATTACCGAATCCCACGGCACCTTGTGCAAGACAAATTCGCTTCACGTAGAGGATGCGCCCACAAACCGACGGCGTGAGGCATGTGACCAGGTATCTGTCGTTCTGGTGTCCATAACTTTTGATCTGCAAGGACTTACGTGGCGTAAAGCATACCGTTGGAAGCTCTCCTAGAGCTGTACGACAGTGGCTGTAAGCCTGCTCAGCTCTACCTATTTTCGGAGCCCAAAATTGAACGTTTTAATCAATTTCAGGACAATTTTCTTCTTTTATGGTATTTTTCCATCTGGGATCGTATGTCGTGAGCCGCGAAAAGGATGACAACCTAATCCATCACATTTTTATTACCGAATCCCATGGCACCTTGGGCAAGACAACTTCACTTCACGTAGAGGCTGGGCCCACAAACCGAGGGCGTGGGGCTTATGACCAGGTATCCGTCGCTCCAGTGCCCATAACTTTCGATTCGTGAGGAGTTATGCGGCGCACAGCATACCGTTGGAATGTTCTCCGAGTGCTTTACGATAGGGCAGCAAGCCTGCTCGGTTGCGCCAGTTTTCGGAGCCCAAAATCGAATTATTCATCTATTTCAGCATAATTTTCTTCTTTTGTGTTGTTTTTCCGTCTCGGATCATATGTCATGAGTCGCGAAAATGACGACAACCAAATCTATCACGTTTCTATTACCGAATCCCATGGCACCTTGGGTAAGACAACTTCACTTCACGTAGAGGTTGGGCTCGCAAACCGAGTGCGCGGGGCTTGTGACTAGGTATCCGTCGCTCCAGTGCCCATAACTTTTGATCCGTAAGGAGTTACACGGCGCACAACATACCACTGGAAAGCTCTCCGAGAGCTCTACGACGGGAGCAGGAAGCCTGCTAGGCTGCACCTATTTTCAGAGCCCAAAATGGGTCATTTTAATCAGTTTCGGGATACTTTTCTTCTTTTGTGCTATTTTTTCGTCTCGGATCATACGTCGTGAGCAGTGATAAGGACGACAACCTAATCCATCACATTTCTATTATTAAATCCCATGGCACCTTGGGCAAGAAAACTTCACTTCACATAAAGGCTGGGCCCGCAAACCGAGGGCGTGGGGCTTGTGACCTGGTATCCGTCGCTCCGGTGCTCATAACTTTTGATCCGTAAGGAGTTACGCTGTGTACAACATATCGTTGGAAAGCTCTTCGGGAGCTCTACAATGTGGGCTTCAAGCCTATTATGCTGCGCCTATTTTCAAAGTTCAAAATCGAACATTTTCATCAGTTTTAGGATACTTTTCTTCTTTTGCGTTGTTTTTCCATTCTGGATCGTACGCTGTGAGTCGCGGAAAGGACGACAACCTAATCCATCACATTTCTATTACAGAATCCAACGACACCTTTGGCAATACAACTTCGCTTCACGTAGAGGCTGGGCCCGCAAACCGAGGCGTGGGGCTTGTGACCAGGTATCCGTCGCTCAGGTGCTCATAACTTTTGATCCGTAAGGAGTTACGCTGTGTACAACATATCATTGGAAAGCTCTTCGGGAGCTCTACAACGTAGGCTTCAAGCCTATTCGGCTGCACCTATTTTCAAAGTTCAAAATCGAACATTTTCATCAGTTTCGGGACACTTTTCTTCTTTTGCGATGTTTTTCAGTCCCGGATCGTACGTCGTGAGCCGAGAAAAGGACGACAACATAATTCATCACATTTCTATTACCGAATCCCACGGCACCTTGGGGAAGAACACTTCGCTTCACGTAGAGGCCAGGCCCATAAACCGAGGGTGTGGGGCTTGTGACTAGGTATTTGTCGCTCCGGTGCCCATAGGTTTTGATCCGTAAGGAGTTACGCAGCGTATAGCATACCGTTGGAACGCTCTCCGAGAGTTCTACAATAGGGGCAGCAAGCATGCTCGGCTGTGCCTATTTTTATAGTCCAAAATCAAATGTTTTCATCAGTTTCAGGACACTTTTCTTCTTTTGCGCTGTTTTTTCATCCCGGATCATACGTCGTGAGCCTCGAAAAGGACGACAACCTAATCCATCACATTTCTATTACCGAATCCGATGACACCTTGGGCAAGACAACTTCACTTTACGTAGAGGCCAAAAACGAAAACCGAGAGCGTGGGGACTGTAACCAGGTATCCGGTGCCCATAACTTTCGATCCGTAAGGAGTTATGCAGCGCACAATGTCACGCCCCAACCCGACTTATAAAGGTCAAACTAGCATGTGATCTAAACATTCAAGTCATATCACGTACTTAATCGTTCATGAAAGTTTAACACTTAACGTTTAGCCTAAACTCCACAAATTCTCGGGAAAATCGACAGCATAACGGCTGTAATTAGGCTCTTTAGTTTGACCTAATTTTCTAAAGGCCTCAAAACTTTCAAGCTCAAATTCATTTCCAACTAAGATTACTATTTATCACCAGTAGAAACGCCTGCTAGTTATCTCGAAGTCTCGTTTGATTAACAATTTAGCGTGATACTATGTCTCGTTTGTTTGTTAATCCTTGTTACAAAGTACCTGTTGATCTTAGCCTACCAATGAGTACCTGCTTAAAATTGGATAGATTCATTTACTTAATCCTTTACTTGATACTTCATAAGCCTGTGATAGATACTAGCTAGTAATGATAGCAAAAATGACCATAAGAGTGCCTAACTAGTTATGATCAATACAAGCCAAAATTAGACCCCAAATTACAACGGGGGTCATTTAAAATACAACAACAAACAACATAAGAAATAGTCTTTAAGCAACATATTGTTCACAAAATGGCCATAGTCACGTAAGGCACATAGGGAAATCAATCATTCCAAGGAGGCATCAAAAGGCACGTTGTCCTCGGGTACCTGTTCCTGGTCTTCTTCACTTGAGATGATAAAAGAGGGTGAGTCCTTATGAACTCAGCGAGGGGGAACGAGAAATAAGTTTTAAAACTCTTTTTTCGGTTCAACTTATGAAAACCCTTTGCAAGCATGACATATATCACAAATAAGTACATCATGTAATATAAAGGTAAAGGAACACAATTACCCGTCTTTCCTCCCCGAGGTCCTCTAGGAAACAAGCGAGAGTACTTATACACATAGTGAAAAGGATACGGTGAACTTTTGCTCTCAGTTCATTTCCAGTATCAGTTGTTGCGGCCGACTTCAAATCATCCCCTTATCATGCCAAATGGGTGTACTCCGGATGTACCCCGAAATCCTACGACCTAACTCTCCGAGGAAGTCTAGCCCCCAAGCGAGAGAGGGAATTGGACAATGGTAGTCACGGTTGCACCGGCAAGCCCGAAGCCGCCCGGTGTGCGTGAACGCTACCACGCCAGAATGAAAGGTTGCAACCTTGTATGCAATGCACATTTATGACATTTAATATATCACATTAGGAGGACAACAAAGTAGGTTGCCTCCGATCAGTCATAAGATTGCACATTGACAAGTAAACACGCGAGGCACGATACGACAGGTAATTTCACTTGTAAAGCACATGGAGTTATATGAATATTAAATGGGCAGCCATGTAACGCATGTAAATCAAGTCATATAACTCATTTCAAAGTTCACGTAATCAAATAATAAGATTATACAATGTGCAACGACATCTACGTGGGACCGGGTGCAAGAAAGGCCTACTTGTGAACATATAATCATCAGAATCACATTTAGGGCTATAAGGGCAACTACGGGCAGCCTACTAATCATATAATTAAACGCGATATCCATAGGATCAACACTTAGTGAGTTTTCCTAGTCATTAGGGTTTCAATTCGTGCTCACCCGTGCGATTAAGCCCTAAGTTGTCACGTAATTAAACTCAAGCCATGCATTGATTAATTCAAACACCCTCAAGTATTCAAAACAGTCCACACAACATCCAAGTGCCACAATCCCAAGCATTTAATACAACAAGAGAAGTTACAATAATTTTTCTAAGCATATCACTAGATGAAAACCTCACTGCAATGGTATGTTTTCTCACAATCATTGAGACAGGCAAACAATCTCCAATTCGAATGAACAAAATGTCAAAGTAAAGCTTAAGTAGTTAACTAAATCCAGAAACAAACCTCTCATCATTTGGAGTTCAGGTTCAAGAGTTATAGCCATAACCGTGAGAATGCGCAAAACTGTCCAGATTTGTACACATTTCAATACTTGTCATTTTTTAGGACCTTAGGGTCAGATTTAGCCCTAGTCTATTTCTGACAAAAATGTCCAGAACTGAAAAATATAGCAGAAAACCAAATTTCATGTATTTTGGATATCATTTAATAAGTCCAAACTGGTTCGTTCTACAAGGACAGTGAATCTGCCAAAACCTGCTTCATTTTCCCAGATTTTCCAAATTTGGACACCTTTCGATGTTTTGCCATTTTGGCGACCTTAGAGTCAAAATTAGCTTTGGCCTATTTCTACGAAAAATTCTCAGAACTGGCAAACCTAGCCACCTACCAAATTTCACTTATTTTCAACATCATTTACCTGGTCAAAATCACTTTGTTCCAACAGAACAGAAAGCTGCCAAATACGCGATTTAACCTATCTTCACATTCTAGCCAAATATCTTGCCATGCATGTTTACCAAAGCTCATGTACACACATATATCACAAGTACAGAGGTAAAAATAGACATTTAAAGGCATGCATGTGCTTTTTGAAAGCTTCTCAAAGAGTTTTAGCCCTCACCTTAGCAAGACAACAAAGAAGATGCACAAAACTCTTGATGATGCACAAGGTCGTCCTTTTTCCTTGCCTAGCCGAGAGACAACTTGAGATTCTCTAATTTCCTAGCTTAGTAACCATGTTCTTAGTATGTGCAAGTGGCTAGAACCAAAAGAAAAAGAAATAGGAGCTATTAAACTTACCTAAGCCGAAATGAATGTGCTATGAGCTTGCATGTGCGTGTTTTTGCATTCTAGCTTGCTTGGTCGAGTTCCTTAGGGTCTTGCATGTCTTGAAGAACCTTTGGATGAAGAACTTAAGCCATGGAGAGTGAAATAGCAGCCAGGGCCGAGAGAGAGAGAGAGAGAAGAATGAGAGAGTGAGAGAAAATGTGAGAAAGAAAGAAAATGAGAGAAAAATGAAAGCTTTGAGGGATTTTGATGCATATGTCGGCCTAGGGTCTTGAGAATTCTGAATTTGTGTCTTCAAGGAGCATGTTTGAATCATCCTAGCATGGGCATATGCTTATGTCAAGATTTTGGGTGTATTGGGTAGGGTTTTGGGTTATTTTTTTATGCCTTGTGTCATAGATTGGCTAGGTTTAATTTTGAATCATGCAAAGCAAGCACAAATGCAAGAAAGTGATCGGCTAAGGCATTGCAAAATTATGAATTTTTGTCATCTTTTGAGCATTATTTAATTGTGTGTTTGGGATATGCAAGGAATAAAGAATAAAGAATAAGAATGTCTAGCTTTTGGTGCAATTTTCGTCTTCTAGTGAGTTGAATTAGCATTTTAATATTAGTTAGTGGAGTTTGTAGGATTAATTAATGATCTAGTGCTTCGTGTAAGATGCTTTCCTGATTAGCGTGCGGGCACGCTTACCTAGGTCTAGGGCACGCACTACAAGGTAAGTCACAAACTACGAGATGAAAGCACGTTTCCCAAGTAAATGCATGCAACCCTAAATGAATGCACGTAATTCAATGCAAGGCACACAAAACGAAACACGACTCTTAAACCTAGGTCAATGCTAGCAAATCTAGGTTAGGGCACACAAAACGAGGTATCGCATGCAAATCGAAGTAACACACGTTATTCGGGGTCGGGCCTCACATCCTCCCCTCCTTAAAAGAATTTTATCCCAAAATTCATTCTTACTTGTTGAGGTCATTTAGACGGAGTCCAACCATTGTTATTTTCCAACTTCGGGTCGTCCTTTGCTCTGTGATCTCTTTTACCACAACGAATTCACTTCCTAGCTTTCTCAATCATTTAATTCGGTGTGACCTCTACATTTATAGTTCGTTCTTTTGAATGACTCTATTCCTTTCATTTGATCTTAAGGTCAAGTTCTTTAACTAAGGTTAGAATCTCCATATGTAGTCATCGAAGCTGCATCGGTATTCTAACCATATAACTATTACTCCAAAATCATGACTTATGTCGTGTCAATCTTGCATTCATACCTCAAAAAGGAATATCACAATAATACTATGATCCTATGGCCACATATACTAATTTCAAGATGATAGGTTTATATCCAATTTACATAACCTATCAACTAGCTTCACAATTGTTAACACGTAGGACATAAACAAGTTATGGATCATTTCCACAATATGGCCCTATCTTCAAGAAGAACTCACCAAACAAACTAATCCATCTCAAATCGTCATCTATCGATAGTATCATAGTGCCTCACAGCTGCACCCATTTTCGGAGAACAAAACTGAACTTTTTCATCAGTTTCGAGACACTTTTCTTCTTTTGCGCTGTTTTTCTATTCCGGATCGTACGTCATGAGCCGCAAAAAGGACGACAACCTAATCCATCACATTTCTATTATCGAATCCCACGGCAACTTGGTCAAGACAACTTCGCTTCACATAGAGGCTGGGCCTGCAAACCGAGGGCGTTGGGCTTGTGACCAGGTATCCGTTGCTCCGGTGCCCATAACTTTTGATCCGTAAGGAGTTACGCAGCGCAAAGCATACCGTTGGAAAGCTCTCCAAGAGCTCTGCGACGGGTGCAGCAAGTCTGCTCAGCTGCGCCTGTTTTCGGAGCCCAAAATTGAACGTTTTCATTAGTTTTGATACACTTTTATTCTTTTGCGCTATTTTTCTGTCTCGGATCGTACGTCGTCAGCCGCGAAAAGGACGACAACCTAATCCATAACATTTCTATTATCGAATCCTATGGCACCTTGGGCAAGACAACTTCGCTTCACGTAGAGGCTGGGCCCACAAACCGAGGGCGTGGGGCTTGGGACTAGGTCTCCATCGCTCCGGTGCCCATAACTTTTGATCCATAAGGAGTAACGCGGCACACAGCATACCGTAGGAAAGCTCTCCGAGAGCTCTAAGACAGTTGTAGTAAGCCTTCTCGGCTGTGCCTATTTTCGGAGCCCAAAATCAAACGTTTTCATCAGTTTTGGGTCACTTTTATTCTTTTACGCTGTTTTTCTGTCCCGGATCGTACGTCGTGAGCTGCGAAAGGACGACAACCTAATCCATCACATTGCTATTATCAAATCCCACAGCACTTTGGGCAAGACAACTTCGCTTCACGTAGATGCTAGACCCGCAAACCGAGGGCGTGGGGCTTGGGACCAGGTCTCTGTCGCTCCGGTGCCCATAACTTTTGATTTGTAAGACGTTACGCGGCGCACAGCATACCGTTGGAAAGCTCTCCGAGAGCTCTACGATGTGTGCAGCAATCCTGCTAGGCTATGACTATTTTTGGATCCCAAAATCGAACGTTTTCATTAGTTTCGGGACACTTTTCTTTTTTTGAGATGTTTCTCTGTCCCGGATCGTACATCGTGAGCCGCAAAAAGGACAACAAACTAATCTATCACATTTCTATTACCGAATCCCACGGCACCTTGGACAAGACAACTTTGCTTCACGTAGAGGCTGGGCCCCCAAACTGAGGGCGTAGGGCTTGTGACTAGGTATCCGTCGCTCCGGTGCCCATAACTTTTGATCCATAAGAGTTACGCGGCGCACAACATACAGTTGGAAAGCTCTCCGAGAGCTCTACGATGGGTGCAGCATGTCTGCTTGGCTGCGCCTGTTTTTGGAGCCCTAAATAGAACGTTTTTATTAGTTTCGGGACACTTTTCTTCTTTTGCACTATTTTTACGTCCTGGATCGTACGTCGTCAGCCGCGAAAAGAACGACAAACTAATCCATCATATTTCTATTACCGAATCCAACGGCACCTCGGGCAAGACAACTATGCTTCACGTAGAGGCTGGGCCCACAAATCGAGGGCGTGGGGCTTGTGACCAGGTATCCGTCGCTCCGGTGCCCATAAGTTTTGATCCGTAAGGAGTTATGCGGCGCACAGCACACCGTTGGAAAGCTCTCCGAGATCTCTACGATGTGAACAACAAGCCTGCTTGGCTGCGACTATTTTTCAATCCCAAAATCGAACGTTTTCATATGTTTTGGGACACTTTTCTTCTTTTGTGCTGTTTTTCTGTCCCGGATCGTACGTCGTGTGTGAGGCCCGACCTCGATTTGTGTGCAATACCTCATTTCATGTGCCCTAATCTAGATTTGCGTGCCTTGACCTAGGTTTGAGAATTGTGTTCGTTTTGTGTGCCTTGCATTGAATTACGTGCATTTATTTAGGGTTGCGTGCATTTACTTGAAAAATATGTGTTCGTCTCGTAGTTCATTCCCTACCTCGTAGTACGTGCCCTTGACCTAGGAAAACGTGCCCTCACGCTAAACAAGAATGCATCTTACACGAAGCACTAGGTCATTAATTAATCCTACAAAATCCACTAACTATTAAATTACTAATTCAACCCGCTAGAAGACAAAATCTCACAAAAAGCTAGACATTCCTTATTCTTTATTCCTTATTCTTTTTGCACTTTCAACACACAATTAAAATAATGCTCAAAGATGACAAAAATTCAGAATTTAAGCTAGCTTTGGCTGACCACTATGTGCATTTAAACTAGCATTGCATAATTTATTAATAATCCTAGACATACTATGACATTCTATGACACAAATGCATTAAAAAAATTGCTCAAAAATCTCCTCAATTCTCCACCTTGCTCGACCAAACACACCTTGCCCATGCTAGCAATTTTAAATTTCACCCTGAAGACACAAAATGCTAAAATTTTGCTGCCCAAGCCGACCATATGCATCAAACTTGCAAAAGCCTTATTCTTTGTCATATTCTCTCATTTTCCTCTCAACTTCTCTCTCTCCCTCTCATTTTTCTCTCTCTCTCTCGGCCTTGGCTGAGTTTACTCTTGCCTTTGCTCATCTTCATCAATTCATGGTTCATCAAGACAAGCAACCATCAAAGAAACTCAAGCAAGCTAGCTAGGATGCAAGAATCACACATACATGTCCTTTGAGTCTTCATTTCGGCCCTAGGTGAGTTTCTAAGCTTCCATTTCTTTTCTTCTTGTTCTAACCTCATGCATGTACTAAGAGCTTGGTCACTAAGCTAGGAAAAATAGAGAAAATCTAGTTGGAATCTCGGCTAGGCAAAGGAGAAGAAGAAAATTGTGCTTCAACAAGTTTTGAGCATCTTCTTGGTTGATTTGCTAAGGTGAGGGCTAAAACCTTTTGAAAATCCTTCAAAAATCCACATGCATGCTCATAAATGTATGTCTTTGCAGCTGTACTTGAGTTATATATTCGTTCATAAGCTTTTACAACCATGCATGGCAAGATTTTGGCTTGAAAATGATGATAGGTGCAATCGGATTATGGACAGCTCTCTGACCTGTTGTTTCGAGGTGAGTTTGGCTAGGCAAATGATGTTGAAAATGCATGAAATTTTTTAGGTGACTATTTTTCCAGTTTTGAACATTTCTCGCAGAAATAGGCCAAAGCTAATTTCGACTCTAAGGTCTTCAAAATGGCAAATCATTAAAATGTGTCCAAATCTGGAAATCTGGAAAAATGAAGCAGGTTTTGGCAGATGCACTGACCTTGTAGAACGAACCAGATTTGACTTAGTAAATGATATCCAAAATGCATGAAATTTGGTGTGCTGCTATATTGTTCAGTTCTGGACATTTTTGTCAGAAATGGACTAAGGCTAAATCTGACCCTAAGGACCTCAAAAACGCCAATTATCGAAATGTGTGCAAATCTGGATAGTTTTGTGCTATCCCACTGTTTCGGCTATAACTAATGATCCTGAACTCCAAATGATGCAAGGTTTGTTTCTGATTTTAGTTCACTTCTTAAGCTTTAATTTGACATCTTATTCACTGAAATTGGAGATTGTTTGCTTGCCCTAATAATTGTGAGAATACAGCCTATTGCAGTAAGGATTTCACTTAGTTATATGCTTGGTAAAATTGTTGTAACTTCTCTTGTTGAATTAAATGCTTGGGATGGTGGCTTTGGGTTGTTGTGTGGACTGTTTTGAATACTTGGGGATGTTTGAATTAATTGATGTATGGCTTGAGGTTGATTTTGAGTTGACTTAGGGTTTAATCACACGGGGTAAGCACGAAATAGAAACCCTAATGACTAGGTAGGCTTGTTAAATGTTGATCATTTGGATATTGTGTGGAATTATATGCTTAGTAGGCTGCCCGTAGTTGCCTTTATAGTCCTAAATGTGATTTTGATCATTGCATGTTGACAAATAGGCTTTTCTTGCATCCGAGCCCACGTAGATGTTGTTGCATGTTATATAATCTTAATATTTGATTACGTGGACTTTGAATTGAGTTATATGACTTGATTTATGTGCGTTACATGGCTGTCCGTTTAATGTTCATATAACTCCATATGCTTTTCAAGTAAAACTACTTGTCTATTCGTGCCTCGCTTGTTTACTTGTCAATGTGCAATCTTATGACTGTCCGGAGGCAACCTACTTTGTTGTCCTCCTAATGTGATATGTTAATATCATAAATGTGCATTGCATACAAGGTTGCAACCTTTCATGTCGGCATGGTAGCGATCACGCACACCAGGCGGCATCGGGCTTGCCGGTGCACCCTTGACTACCATGGTCCCATTCCCTCTCTCGCTTGGAGGCTAGATTTCCTCGGAGAGTTGGGTTGTAGGATTTCGAGGTACATCCGGAGTACACCCACTTGGCGTGTTATGGGGATGATTTGAAGTCAGCCGCAACAACTGATTCTGGAAATGAACTGAGAACAAAAGCTCACCGTATCCTTTTTACTATGTGTATAAGTACTCTCGCTTAGTTCCTAGAGAACCTCGGGGAGGAAAGACGGGTAATTGTGTTCCTTTACTTTTGTATTATTATTCTGTACATAATTGTGTTATATTCATGCTTGCAAAAGGATTTTCATAAGATTGAACCGGAAAATGAGTTTCAAAACCTATTTCTCGTTCCCCCTCGCTGAGTTCATAAGGACTCACCCTCCTTTATCATCTCAGGTGAAGAAGATCAAGAACAGGTACCTGAGGACGATGTGCCCATCGATGATTCCTTGGAGTGATTGCCTGTCTTGTGTGCTTTGCATGATTATGGCTACTTGTGAACTCTATGCTACTTGAAGACTATTTCTTTTATGTTGCTTGTTATTTGTAATGTAAAAGACCCCCGTTGTAATTTGGGGTCTAATTTTGGTTTGTACTGATATTTCTAGACAGACACTAGATATTGCTATGGTCGTTTTGCTTTTATTATCGCTAGTAGCTACAATAGGATTATGAAGTATTAGGTATGGGCGAAGTAAGATGAGCCATCCAAACCTTAAGCAGGTACACGTTATTAAGCTAAGATCAACAGGTACTTTTGTAACGAGGATTAACAAACGAACGAGACATAGTATCATGCTAGGTTATAAATCAAACGAGACGTCGAAATAACCAATAGGCAATTCAATTGATGTTAAATGGTAATCCTAGTTGGAAATGAAATTAAGATTGGAAAATTTTGAGGTGTTTAGAGAATTAGGCCGAACCAAAGAGCCCAATTACAGCCGTTATGCTGCCGGTTTTCCGAAAAATTTTGGAGTTTAGGCCAAAACGTTAAGTGTTAAATCTTCATGAACGGTTAAGTACGAGACGTGACTTGAATGTTTTGGCATACTTTTCTTCTTTTGCGCTGTTTTTCCGTCCCGGATCGTACGTTGTGAGCCTGGAAAAGGACGACAAACTAATCCATCACATTTCTATTGCTGAATCCCATGGCACCTTGGGCAAGACAACTTCACTTCATGTAGAGGCTGGGGCCCCAAACCCAGGCCATGTGGCTTGTGACTAGGAATCCGTCGCTCCAATGCCCATAACTTTTGATCCGTAAGAGCTATGCGGCGCACAACATATTGTTGGAAGGCACTCCGAGAACTCTACGACGGGTGCATCAAGCCTGCTCGGCTGTGCCTATTTTCGGAGCTTTAAATCGAACGTTTTATCAGTTTCGGGATACTTTTCTTCTTTTGCACTGTTTTTCCGTCCCGGATCGTATGTCGTGAGCCGCGAAAAGGACGATAACCTAATCCATCACATTTCTATTATCGAATCCCACGGCACCTTGGGTAAGACAACTTCGCTTCAAGTAGAGGCTGGGCCCACAAACCGAGGGCGTGGGGATGGTGACTAGGTATCCGTCGCTCTAGTGCCCATAACTTTTGATCCGTAAGGAGTTACGCGGCGTACAACGTACCGTTGAAAAGCACTCCGAGAGCTCTACGACGGGTACAACAAGCCTGCTTGGCTACGCCTATTTTCGGAGCCCAAAATTGAACGTTTTCATCAGTTTCAAGATAACTTTTCTTCTTTTGCGCACTTTTTTCGTACCGGATCGTACGTCGTGAGCCGTGCAAAGGACGACAAACTAATCCTTCACATTTCTATTATCGAATCCCACGGTATCTTAGGCAAGACAACTTCGCTTCACGTAGAGGCTGGGCCCGCAGACCGAGGGCGTGGGGCTTGGGATCAGGTATCCGTCGCTCTGGTGCCCATAACTTTTGATCTGTAAGGAGTTATGCGGTGCACAGCATACCGTTGGAAAGCTCTCTGAGAAATCTACGATGGGGGCAACAAGCCTGCTCGGCTGCTCCTATTTTCGGATCAAAAAATCAAACATTTTCATCAATTTTGCAACACTTTTCTTCTTTTGCGCTGTTTTTCCATCCCGGATCGTACGTCGTGAGCCGCGAAAAAAACGACAAACAAATCCATCACATTTATTTTACCGAATCCCATGGCACCTTGGGCACGACAACTACGCTTCACGTAGAGGCTGGGCCCCTAAACCGAGGGCGTGGGGCTTGTGACCAAGTATCTGTCGCTCCGGTGCCTATAACTTTTTATCTGTAACAAGTTACGTGGCGCCCAGCATACCGTTGGAAAGCTCTCCCAGAGCTCTACGACGTGTGTAACAAGCTTGTACGGCTGCCACTATTTTTGGATCCCAAAATCGTTTGTTTTCATCAGTTTTAGGACACTTTTCTTCTTTTGCGCTGTTTTTTCATCCCGGATCGTACGCTGTGAGCCGCGAAAAGGACGACAAACTAATCCATCACATTTCTATTACCGATTACCACGGCACCTTGGGCAAGACAAAATCGCTTCACGTAGAGGCTGGGCCCCCAAACCGAGGGTGTGGGGCTTGTGACTAAGTATCCGTCACTCCAGTGCCCATAACTTTTGATTCGTAAGGAGTGACGCAGCGCACAACATACCGTTGGAAAGCACTTCGAGAGTTCTACGATTGGTGCAGCAATCTTGCTCAGCTGAGCCTATTTTCGGAGCCCAAAATAGAATGTTTTCATCAATTTTCGGACACTTTTCTTCTTTTGCGCTATTTTTTCGTCCCGGATCGTACGTCGTGAGCCACAAAAAGTACGACAACCTAATCCATCACATTTCCCTTATCGAATCCCACGGCATCTTGGGCAAGACAACTTCGCTTCACGTAGAGGTTGGGCCTGCAAACCGAGAGCGTGGGGCTTGTGACCAGGTATCCGTCGCTCAGGTGCCCATAACTTTTGATCCGTAAGGAGTTACACAGCGCGCAGCATACAGTTGGCAAGCTCTCCTGGAGCTCTATAATGGGTGCGGTAAGCTTACTTAGCTGCGCCTATTTTCGGAGCCCAAAATCGAACATTTTCGTCAATTTCGGGACACATTTCTTCTTTTGCGCTAATTTTCCATCCCTGATCGTACGTCGTGAGCCACAAAAAGGACGACAACCTAATCCATCACCTTTATATTATCGACTCCCATGACACCTTGGGCAAGACAACTTCGCTTCACGTAGAGGCTGGGCCCGTAAACCGAGGGCGTGGGGCATGGGACCAGGTATCCGTCCCTCCGGTACCCATAATTTTTGATCCGTAAGGAGTTATGTGGCGCACAGCATACCGTTAGAAAGCTCTCCAAGAAATCTACGACGGGGGCACCAAGCCTGCTCGGCTAATCCTGTTTTCGGATCCCAAAATTAAACGTTTTCATTAGTTTTGGGACACTTTTCTTCTTTTGCGCTGTTTTTCCGTCCCGGATCGTACGTCGTGAGCCTAGAAAAGGATGACAAACTAAACCATCACATTTTTATTACTGAATCCCATGGCACCTTGGGCAAGACAACATCGCTTCACGTAGAGGATAGGCCCGCAAACCGAGGGTGTAGGGCTTGGGACCAGGTCTCCGTCGCTATGGTGCCCATAACTTTTGATCTGTAAGCAGTTACACGGCGCACAGCATACCGTTGCAAAGCTCTCCAAGAGCTCTACGATGGGTGCAGCAAGCCTGCTTGACTACGCTAATTTTCAGAGCCCAAAATCGAACGTTTTCATCATTTTCAGGACACTTTTCTTCTTTTGCGCTGTTTTTTCGTCCCGGATCGTACGTCGTGAGCGGCGAAAAGGACGACAAACTAATCCATCACATTTCTGTTACCGAATACCACGACACCTTGTGCAAGACAACTTCGCTTCAC
Source organism: Ehretia macrophylla (assembly GCA_037974665.1). NCBI lineage: Eukaryota > Viridiplantae > Streptophyta > Magnoliopsida > Boraginales > Ehretiaceae > Ehretia > Ehretia macrophylla. Next base: position 27,926,205 of record CM075779.1, on the reverse strand, counting down.
ATAGAGGCTGGGCCCGCAAACCGAAGGCGTGGGGCTTGTGACCAGGTATCCGTTACTCCGGTGCCCATAACTTTTGATCCGTAAGGAGTTACGCGGCGCACAACTTCCCGTTGGAAAGCTCTCCGAGAGCTCTACGATGTGTGTAGCAAGCCTGCTCGGCTGAGACTATTTTTGAGTCCTAGAATCGAACGTTTTCATAAGTTTTGGGATACTTTTCTTCTTTTGCGTTGTTTTTCCGTCTCGGATCGTACGTAGTGAGCCGCAAAAAGGACAACAAAGTGATCCATCACATTTCTATTGCCGAATCCCATGGCACCTTGGGCAAAACAACTTCGCTTCATGTAGAGGTTGGGGCCCCAAACTGAGGGCGTGGGGCTTGTGACTAGGTATCCGTCGCTCCGATGCCTATAACTTTTGATCCGTAAGAGTTACGCGGCGCACAACATACCGTTGGAAAGCTTTCTGAGAGCTCTACGACGGGTGCAGCAAGCCAGCTCGGTTGTGCCTATTTTCAGAGCCCTAAATAGAACGTTTCCATCAGTTTTGGGATACTTTTATTCTCTTGCGCTGTTTTTCAGTCCGGGATCTTACGTCGTGAGCCGCGAAAAGGAAGACAACATAATCCATCACATTTCTATTTTCGAATCCCATGACACTTTGGGCAAGACAACTTTGCTTCACGTAGAGGCTTGGCCCACAAACCGAGGGCGTGGGGCTTGTGACTAGGTATCCGTTGCTCCGATGCCCATAACTTTTAATCCGTAAGGAGTTACGCAGCTCACAACATACCGTTTGTCACGCCCCAACCCGGCCTATAAAGGTTAGACTAGGGTGTGATCTAACATTCAAGTCATGTCACATACTTAACCGTTTATGAAGATTTCACACTTAATGTTTTGGCCTAAACTCCAAAATTTTTCGGAAAACCGGCAGCATAATGGCTGTAATTAGGCTCTTTGGTTTGACCTAATTCTCTAAATGCCTCAAAATTTACCATCTCAAATTCATTTCCAACTAAGATTACTATTTTTCATCAATTGAAATGCCTACTGGCTGTCTCGACGTCTCGTTTGATTAATAACCTAGCATGATATTATGTCTCGTTTGTTTGTTTATCCTCGTTACAAAAGTACCTGTTGATCCTAGCTTAATAACGTGTAACTGCTTAAGATTTGGTTGGTTCATTTCACTTAGGCTTTACCTAATACTTCATAATCATATTATAGATACTAGCAGTAATAATAGCAAAACGATCATAGTAGTGTCTAGTGTCTGTCTAGTTAATATCAGTACAAACCAAAATTAGACCCCAAATTACAACGAGGATCTTTTACATTACACATCAAGCAACATAAAAAGAAATAGTCTTCAAGTAGCATAGTTCACAAATAGACATAATCACGCAAGGCACATAGGACAGGCAATCACTCCAAAGAATCATCGTTAGGCACATCGTCCTCAGGTACCTATTCTTGATCTTCTTCACCTGAGATGATAAAAGAGGATGAGTCCTTATGAACTCAGCGAGGGGGAACGAGAAATAGCTTTTGAAACTCATTTTCCGATTCAAATTATGAAAATTCTTTTTGCAAGCATGAATATAATACAATTAAGTACATAACGATAATATAAAGTAAATGAACACAATTACCAGTCTTTCCTCCCCGAGGTCCTCTAAGAACCAAGCGAGAGTACTTATACACATAGTAAAAGGATACAGTGAGCTTTTGCTCTCAGTTGTTGCAGCCGACTTCAAATCATCCCCCTTAACACGCCAAGTGGGTGTACTCCGGATGTACCCCGAAATCCTATGACCCAAATCTCCGAGGAAGTCTAGCCCCCAAGCGAGAGAGGGAATTGGACCATGGTAGTCACGGTTGCACCGGCAAGCCCGATGCCGCCCGGTGTGCGTGAACGCTATCATGCTAGAATGAAAGGTTGCAACCTTGTATGCAATGCACATTTATGACATTTAATATATCACATTAGGAGGACAACAAAGTAGGTTGCCTCCGTACAGTCATAAGATTGCACATTGACAAGTAAACAAGCGAGGCACGAATAGACAAGTAATTTCACTTGAAAAGCATATGGAGTTATATGAACATTAAACGGGCAGCCATGTAATGCACGTAAATCAGGTCATATAACTCATTTCAACGTCCACGTAATCAAATAATAAGGTTATTCAACATGCAACAACAATCTACGTGGTTCGGATGCAAGAAATGCCTATTTGTCAACATGCAACGAATCAATATCACATTTAGGGCTATAAGGCAACTACGATCAGCCTACTAAACATATAATTTCACTGAATATTCAAAGGATCAACACTTAGCAAGTTCGCCTAGTCACTAGGGTTTCCATTTCGTGCTTACCCGTGCAATTAAGCCCCCAAGTCAACTCAAAATCAATCTCAAGTCAAGCATCAATTAATCCAAACATCCCCTAAGTACTCAAAACAGTCCACACAACATCCCAATGCCACAATCCAAAGCAATTAATACCACAAGAGAAGTTACAACAAATTTCTAAGCATATAACTAAATGAAACCCTCACTGCCATATGCTGTTTTCTCACAAACATTGAGTCAAGCAAACAATCTCCAATTCTAGTAAATAAGATTTCAAATTAAAGCTTAAGAAGTGAACTAAAATCAGAAACAAACCTTGCATCATTTGGAGTTCGAGATCAATAGTTATGGCCAAAATAGTGGGATTGCACAAAACTGTCCAGATTTGCACACATTTCAATAATTGTCGTTTTTGAGGTCTTTAGGATCCGATTTAGCCTTAGTCCATTTCTGACAAAAATGTCCAGAACTGAAAAATATAGTATAACACCTAATTGCATGCATTTTTTTATATGATTTACTAAGTCAAAAGTGGTTCGTTCCATAAGGTCAGTGCATCTGCCAAAACCTGCTTCATTTTTCCAGACTTCCCGATTTGGACACATTTTAATGATTTTCCATTTTGAGGACCTTAGATTCAAAATTAGCTTTGGCCTATTTCTGTGAAAAATGTTCAAAACTGGAAAAAATAGTCACCTACCAATTTTCATGCATTTTCAACTTCATTTGCCTAGCCAAACTCACCTCGAAACAACAAGTCAGAGAGCTGTCAACAAACCCGATTTCATCTATCATCAACTTCAAGCCAAAATCTTTCCATGCATGGTTGTAAAAGCTTATGAACACACATATAACTCAAGTACAGAAGCAAAGACATACATTTAAGAGCATGCATGTGGATTTTTGAAGGATTTTCAAAAGGTTTTAGCCCTCACCTTAGCAAATCAACAAGAAGATGCACAAAACTTGATGAAGCACAATTTTCTTCTTCTTCCTTGCTTAGCCAAGACACCACCCAATTTCTCTCTATTTTTCCTAGCTTAGTGGCCAAGTTCTTAGTACATGCATGTGGTTAGGACAAGAAGAAAAGAAATGGAAGCTAGTAAACTCACCAAGGCTGAAATGGTGACTCAAAGAGCATGCATGAGTGATTCGTGCATCCTAGCTAGCTTGGGCGAGTTTCTTTGCTTGTTGCTTGTCTTGATTAACTATGGTGTGATGAAGATGAACTATGAAGTGAAGGAACTCAGCCAAGGCCAAGAGAGAGAGAGAAGAATGAGAGGGAGAGAAAGAAGAATGAGAGGAGAATGAGAGAAATGAAAAAAAAAACAAAAGCCTTGCAATTGATGAAGCATGTTCGGCCTTGGGCAGCATCAATTCAGCTTTTTTGTGTCTTCAAGATGTAATTTGAAATTCCTAGCATGGGCAAGAAGCATTATGTCGAGATTTGGAGGCTTTGGTAGAGTTTTTTGAGCTAATTTTTTATGCAATGTGTCATAGATTGTCATAGGGTTGTCTAGATGTAATTTGAATTATGCAAAGCATTGCTAAATGATCCCATGTGGTCGGCCAAGGCTAGTGCTATGATCTGAATTTTTATCATCTATTGGAGTATTATTTAATTTGTGTGTTGAAAGTGCAAAAGAATAAGGAATAAAAAATAAGGAATGTCTAGCTTTTTGTGAGATTTTGTCTTCTAGTGGGTTGAATTAGTAATTTAATAATAGTTAGTGGATTTTGTAGGATTAATTAATGACCTAGTGCTTCGTGCAAGATGCTTTCTTGATTAGCGTGAGGGCACACTTTCTTAGGTCTAGGGCACGCACTACGAGGTAGGACACGAACTACGAGATGAATGCACGTTTTTCTAGTAAATGCACGCAACCCTAAATGAATGCACGTAATTCAATGCATGGCACACAAAACGAACACAATTCTTAAACTTAGGTCAAGGCACGCAAATCTAGATTAGGGCACACGAAACGAGGTATCGCACACAAATCGAGATCAAGTCTCACATCCTCCCCTCCTTAAAAGAATTTCATCCCGAAATTCGATTTTACCTTTGAAATAAAGTTGGATATTGCTGTTCCATCTGGTCTCGCCTTTCCCACGTTGCTTCTTTAACTCCATGATGATCCCACAATACTTTCACCACCAGTATAGTTTTGTTGCGCAACTCCCGATCTTGCTGGTCTAGGATCCGAATGGGCTTCTCCTCGTAAGACAAGTTCTCCCGAAGCTGCAACGGCTCTGGCTCCAAGATATGCGACGGATCAGGATGATACTTCCGCAGCATTGAAACATGAAAGACATCGTGAATATTGGAGAGGTTTTAGGGTAGTGCCAGGCGATACGCCAACTTGCCAACCTTCTCAATTACTTCAAATGGTCCTGCAAACCTCGGGTTCAACTTTTCATCCTTGCCGTGTTTAATCAGTCCCCTCTGAGGTGATATATTCAGGAACACCTTGTCGCCGACCTCAAACTCTAGGCTCCGTCTCCGTCGGTCTGCATAACTCTTCTGCCTGCTCTGGGCGGTAAGCATCCATTTCCGGATGAGGTGGATATTATCTACAGTCTTCATAAGTTCATGTAGAAGGGTCGGGTCAAAAGTCTTCGTCTCACCTACTTCATCCTAGTAAATTGGGGATCGATACTTACGTCCATACAATGCCTCAAATGGGGCCATCCCGATAGTGGCCTGATAACTATTATTATAAGCGAACTCCGCTAGAGATAGATATTTCTCCCAACCTTTTCCGAAATCTAAAACACACGCCCTCAGCATATCCTCCAGAATCTGAATAGTTCTCTCCGATTGTCCATCAGTCTGAGGGTGATAAGCTGTGCTGAAACTCAACTTCGTTCCCAAAGCTTCTTGCAATCTCTTCCAAAATCGGGAAGTAAAACGAGGATCCCTATCCGATACAATACTCACAGGCATCCCATTCAATCTTACAATCTCCGCCACATACATATCTCTCAATTTCTCAAGACTATCCTCCTTGTTCATCGGTAAGAAGTGCGCCGACTTAGTCAATCTATCCACTATGACCCAAACGGCATCATGACCCTTTTGTGACCTTGGCAAGTCCATAACAAAGTCCATAGTTATATGTTCCCATTTTCATTGAGGAATCTCCAACGGCTGAAGTAAACCTACGGGTCGTTGATGTTCTGCTTTGACTCTCTGGCAAGTCAAACACCGTGCTACAAACTCTGCAATCTCTCTCTTCATGTTATTCCACCAATACTGTTGCTTGATATCCCGGTACATCTTCGTTCCACTGGGGTGAATAGTGTATCTTGAATTATGGGCTTCTTCAAGAATCTTCTTTTTCTGCTCTGGTTCATTAGGAACACAAATCCGATTCCTAAACCTCCAAATACCATCATCATGAAACTTGAAATCTGCGTTGCTTTCTTTAATCTTCTGAAATTGTTGGTCCTTCTGTTGAGCCTCTCGTAACTCAGATAACAAGGTCGATTGAACTTGCGTAATGGCAAAAAGTAACCATTTCCGAGTCAATTGTGGTTTCCACAAAAATGCTTCCTCCAACAACTCTTGCACCTTGACTTCCAGTTTTTCCATGCTTGTTTTCCTACTTAAGGCATCCGCAACTACATTCGCTTTACTGGGTACATAATTGATTGTGCAGTTATAATCATCCAAAAGCTCCATCCACCGCCTTTGCCTCATATTCAACTCTTTTTGAGAGAACAAGTATTGTGATCAGTAAATACCTCAAACTTGTTACCCCACAGATAATGCCTCCATTTCTTGAGTGCAAACACAATAGCCGCTAACTCCAAATCATGCGTCGGGTAGTTCAATTCATATGGCTTCGGTTTCCTAGAAGCATATGCGATCACTCTTCCATTTTGCATCAGCACACAACCCAATCCTTCCTTCGAAGCATCGCTATAGATTACAAAACCTTGACTCCCTTCAGGAAATGCAAGAATAAGTGTGGTAGTCAATCTTTTCTTCAACTCTTGGAAGCTGTTCTCACACTTATCATCCCACACGAACTTTGTTTTCTTTTGAGTGAGCTTTGTAAGTGGTCCTACAATCTTAGAGAAATCCTTCACGAATCTCTGATAATAGCCAGCTAGACCAAGAAAACTTCGAATCTCCGTAACATTTTCCAGCTTCTTCCAAGACATCACTGCTTCTATCTTAGCTGGATCCACCGTTATTCCCTCTTGGGATATGATATTCCCCAAAAATGCAATCTGTTGCGACCAAAATTCACACTTGCTAAACTTTGCATACAATTGATGCCCTCGAAGTTTCTGTAGTACCAACCGCAGATGTTGTTCATGCTCCGCCTCGGATTTCAAGTATACCAAAATATCATCGATGAAGATCACCACAAATTGGTCCAAGTAGGGTTGAAATACCCTGTGCATCAAATCCATAAAAGCTGCAGGGGCATTAGTTAGTCCAAATGGCATCACCACATATTCATAATGCCCGTATCTTGTCCTGAAAGCCGTTTTAGGCACATCTTCCTTTTTGATCCGCAACTGATAGTACCCTTGCCTCAAGTCGAGTTTCGAATACACTTTAGCTCCTTGAAGTTGATCAAACAACTCGTCGATCAGTGGAAGTGGATATTTATTCTTGACAGTCACTTGGTTCAGTCCTCGGTAATCGATGCATAGCCTCAGCGTTCCGTCTTTCTTCTTTACAAATAGAACTGGTGCACCCCATGGTGAAGAACTCGGTTGAACAAACCCCTTCTTCAACAATCCTTGCAATTGGTCCTTCAATTCCTGTAGCTCGGCCGGTGCCATACGATAGAGGGCTTTAGATATTGGCTGGGTGCCAGGCAATAACTCTATAATGAACTCGATCTCCCGATTTGGGGGTAAACCGGGCAATTCTTCTGGAAACACATCCGCATAGTCTTTGATCATTGGCATCTCCTCCAACTTAGCTTTATCTGACGGCTTGTTGATGAGGTAAGCTAAGTATCCGCTACAACCTTTTCTCAAGGACTTCACTGCTTTCGTAGATGAAATGATGGAACTCTCGGTGAAATCTCTTCGACCCATTACCTCCAGTATTGGTTGACTAGGTACCCGAAATGTTATAATCTTCGTCCGACAATCTAATTGGACATGATGTTTTGCCAACCAGTCCATCCCTAAAATGACCTCATAGTCTCAAAAAGGTAATACAATAAGATTGGCTGAGAATTCCTTATCCTTAATTTGGATTTTATATGCTTTACAAGCTGAGCTAGTAACGAGTTTAGAACCCATCGGAGTACCAACTTCTACTTCGTATGGCAAACATACAACTTTCAGTTTCACACGTTGCACACACAAGGGAGGATTAAATGAATTAGTAGCACCCGGATCAATTAGCACCCTAACAAGTTGATTCAGTATGAAGAATGTACCTTCAACAACAGCGGTCTCATCTGGAAGCTCCTCGCACTCAATAGTATAGGCTCGAGCCTGAACTCTAGGAACTGGAGTCTTGCCTCTACCAGCTGGTTTACCCTGATTCTGTCCTGCCTACTGTTTAGGGCAATCCTTGATCTGATGCTGATCACTATCACATCTCATACATTGTCCTGACTTCTTCCAGCACTAGGCCTCGGTATGACCCTTCTTGTCACAGTAAGAACAGTTGACAGACTGAGTAGTAGGTGAACTACCTGTGGATCCACGGGTGGAAGAGGCTGATGGCGCTTTCGTCGGGCCACGGTTATTCACTGGTCTATTCTGGCTCTGGCCCTGATTGTGACTCTGACTCTAGAATTTCCTCTGCTGACCTGGAGGCTGGTATGGTTTCTTGTTCGGCTGACTCGAACCGGCTCTATCAAGTTTCCTCTTCTCAACTCGGGATGCAGCAGCAAAGAAAGCAGAATAGGTATCGAAGTCATAAGAAGCCAACTGGTCCTGAATCTCTGGCCTCAATCCAGTCGTAAATTTCCACATCTTCGCCTTCGGAGTACTAACCATATATTGAGCATAACGGGACAGTCGGTCAAAACAAGCTTCGTACTGGGCCACCGTCATGTTACCCTGGGTCAAGTGCATGAACTCCTCAATCCGCCTCTGCCTAGAAACTGCAGGTACATATTTCTCCTTGAATGCCTTAACGAAATTACCCCACAAGCGAGGTGTCTGATCTGTTTCCCACACTGCCTCCACAGTGTGCCACCAATGTTCAGCTTCCCGGTGCAACAGAAACACAGCAAACTCCACCTTCTCTTCATCATTATAGTCAAGTGGCCTGAAAATCTTCTCGACCTCGGACAGCCAAGCCTCTGCTTTCTCATCATCAGCTTCCCCGTGGAATTTGGACGGGCGAAAGTCAAGAAACTCCCTCATTCTGCTATGTCTCCCATGGTTACCATCATTCCTGTTGTTGTTGTTGTTGGCCTCACGTGCATCTTGGCACTCCATCACTCGTGATACGTGATCTATGGCATTTGCCATCATGTTAAACATAGCTATACCGGGATTAGTTTGATAGGCATCTCCGATCTCTTGGGCTTCACCGCTCCTATTAGTATTGCGGGTGCTAGGACCAGCCATCTATAGGCACAGATTACGATGCATAATTTATTGAAATACGACAAACAAGAATTTAATGAATAAGATATGAAACATAACGTAGATACATAACCCTAGAAATAATTAAGACATGTTAAACACTTAAGCACATAGAACATAGAAGGTACATTTAACATTATCACACAATAACATATAAACAAGTCATCCTAATTATCTTAGGGCTCTACCAATGATCCAAGAGTTAAACCCGACTTAAGCAATCTAAGCTCTGATATCATTCTAATATAAGGTGTCATGCCCCAACCCGACCTATAAAGGTTAGACTAGGGTATGATCTAACATTCAAGTCATGTCATATATTTAACCGTTTATGAAGATTTCACACTTAATGTTTTGGCCTAAACTCCAAAAATTTTCAAAAAACAGGCAGCATAATGGCTGTAATTGGGCTCTTTGGTTTGACCTAATTCTCTAAACGCCTCAAAATTTACCATCTCAAATTCATTTCCAACTAAGATTACTATTTATCATCAATTGAAATACCTACTGGTTGTCTCGACGTCTCGTTCGATTAATAACCTAGCATGATACTATGTCTCATTTGTTTGTTTATACTCGTTACAAAAGTACCTGTTGATCCTAGCTTAATAACGTGTACCTGCTTAAGATTTGGTTGGTTCATTTTACTTAGCCTTTACCTAATACTTCATAATCCTATTATAGATACTAGCAGTAATAATAGCAAAACGATCATAGTAGTGTCTAATGTCTGTCTAGTTAATATCAGTACAAACCAAAATTAGACCCCAAATTACAACGGGGGACTTTTACATTATACATCAAGCAACATAAAAAGAAATAGTCTTCAAGTAGCATAGTTCACAAATAGCCATAATCACGCAAGGCACATAGGACAGGCAATCACTCCAAGGAATCATCGTTAGGCACATCATCCTCAGGTACCTGTTCTTGATCTTCTTCACCTGAGATGATAAAAGAGGGTGAGTCCTTATGAACTCAGCGAGGGGGAACGAGAAATAGGTTTTGAAACTCATTTTCCGGTTCAACTTATTAAAATTCTTTTTGCAAGCATGAATATAACACAATTAAGTACATAACGATAATATAAAGTAAAGGAACACAATTACCAGTCTTTCCTCCCCGAGGACCTCTAGGAACCAAGCGAGAGTACTTATACACATAGTAAAAGGATACGGTGAGCTTTTGCTCTCAGTTGTTGCGGCCGACTTCAAATCATCCCCCTTAACACGCCAAGTGGGTGTACTCCGGATGTACCCCGAAATCCTACGACCCAACTCTCTGAGGAAGTCTAGCCCCCAAGCGAGAGAGGGAATTGGACCATGGTAGTCACGGTTGCACCGACAATCCCAATGCCGCCCGGTGTGCATGAACGCTACCATGCCAGAATAAAAGGTTGCAACCTTGTATGCAATGCACATTTATGACATTTAATATATCACATTAGGAGGACAACAAAGTAGGTTGCCTCCGGACAGTCATAAGATTGCACATTGACAAGTAAACAAGCGAGGCACGAATAGACAAGTAATTTCACTTGAAAAGCATATGGAGTTATATGAACATTAAACGGGAAGCCATGTAACGCACGTAAATCAAGTCATATAACTCATTTCAACGTCCACGTAATCAAATAATAAGGTTATTCAATATGCAACAACAATCTACGTGGTTCGGATGCAAGAAAGGCCTATTTGTCAACATGCAACGAATCAATATCACATTTAGGGCTATAAGGAAACTATGGGCAGCCTACTAAACATATAATTACACTGAATATTCAAAGGATCAACACTTAGCAAGTTCGCCTAGTCACTAGGGTTTCCATTTCGTGCTTACCCGTGCAATTAAGCCCCAAGTCAACTCAAAATCAATCTCAAGCCAAGCATCAATTAATCCAAACATCCCCAAGTACTCAAAACAGTCCACACAACATCCCAATGCCACAATCCAAAGCAATTAATACCACAAGAGAAGTTACAACAAATTTCTAAGCATATAACTAATTGAAACCCTCACTGCGATAGGATGTTTTCTCACAAACATTGAGTCAAGCAAACAAACTCCAATTCCAGTAAATAAGATTTCAAATTAAATCTTAAGAAGTGAACTAAAATCAGAAACAAACCTTGCATCATTTGGAGTTCGAGATCAATAGTTATGGCCAAAACAGTGGGATTGCACAAAATTGTCCAGATTTGCACATATTTCAATAATTGTCGTTTTTGAGGTCCTTAGGGTCAGATTTTGCCTTAGTCCATTTCTGACAAAAATGTCTAAAACTGAAAAATATAGAAGTACACCAAATTTCATGCATTTTTGACATCATTTACTAAGTTAAAACTGGTTCGTTCCACAAGGTCAGTGCATCTGCCAAAACCTGCTTCATTTTTCCAGACTTCCAGATTTGGACACATTTTAATGATTTGCCATTTTGAGGACCTTATAGTAAAAATTAGCTTCGGCCTATTTCTGTGAAAAATGTTCAAAACTGGAAAAAATAGTCACCTACCAATTTTCATGCATTTTCAACTTCATTTTAGTGCCCAAACTCACCTCGTAACAACAAGTCAGAGAGCTGTCAACAAACCCGATTTCATCTATCATCAACTTCAAGCCAAAATCTTGCCATGCATGGTTGAAAAAGCTTATGAACACACATATAACTCAAGAACAGAAGCAAAGACATACATTTAAGATCATGCATGTGGATTTTTGAAGGATTTTCAAAAGGTTTTAGCCCTCACCTTAGCAAATCAACAAGAAGTGCACAAAACTTGATGACGCACAATTTTCTTCTTCTTCCTTGCTTAGCCAAGACACCACCCAATTTCTCTCTATTTTTCCTAGCTTGGTGGCCAAGTTATTAGTACATGCATGTGGTTAGAACAAGAAGAAAAGAAATGGAAGCTAGTAAACTCACCAAGGCCAAAATGGTGACTCAAAGGGCATGCATGAGTGATTCTTGCATCCTAGCTAGCTTGGGCGAGTTTCTTTGCTTGTTGCTTGTCTTGATTAACTATGGTGTGATGAAGATGAACTATGAAGTGAAGGAACTCAGTCAAGGTCAAGAGAGAGAAAGAAGAATGAGAGGGAGAGAAAGAAGAATGAGAGGAGAATGAGAGAAATGAAAAAAAAAAAAAAAAACAAGAGCCTTCCAATTGATGAAGCATGTTCGGCCTTGGGTAGCATAAATTCAGCTTTTTTGTGTCTTCAAGATGTAATTTGAAATTCCTAGCATGGGCAAGAAGCATTATGTCGAGATTTGGAGGCTTTGGTGGAGTTTTTTGAGCTAATTTTTTATGCAATGTGTCATAGGGTTGTCTAGATTTAATTTGAATTATGCAAAGCATTGCTAAATGATCCCATGTGGTCGGCCAAGGCTAGTGCTATGATCTGAATTTTTATCATCTATTGGAGTATTATTTAATTTGTGTGTTGAAAGTGCAAAAGAATAAGGAATAAAAAATAAGGAATGTCTAGCTTTTTGTAAGATTTTGTCTTCTAGTGGGTTGAATTAGTAATTTATAATAGTTAGTAGATTTTGTAGGATTAATTAATGACCTAGTGCTTCGTGCAAGATGTTTTCTTGATTAGCGTGAGGGCACGCTTTCCTAGGTCTGGGGCATGCACTACGAGATAAGACACGAACTACGAGACAAATGCACGTTTTTCTAGTAAATGCACGCAACCCTAAATGAATGCACGTAATTCAATGCATGGCACACAAAACGAACACAATTCTTAAACCTAGGTCAAGGCACGTAAATCTAGATTAGGGCACACGAAATGAGGTATCGCACGCAAATCGAGGTCGGGCCTCACACCGTTGGAAAGCTCTCCGAGAGCTCTACAACGGGTGAAGCAAGCCTGCTCAGCTGCGCCTGTTTCGAAACCCAAAATCGAACATTTTCATCAGTTTCGGGACACTTATCTTTTTTTGCGCTATTTTTCCATCCCGGATCTACGTCGTGAGCCGCGAAAAGGATGACAAACTAATCCATCACATTTCTATTACCGAATCCCATGGCACCTTCGGCAAGACAAGTTCGGTTCACGTAGAGGTTGGGCCCTCAAACCGAGGGTGTGGGGCTTGTGACCAGGTATCCGTCACTCTAGTGCCCATAACTTTTGATCCGTAAGGAGTTACGTGGCGCACAACATACCGTTGGAAAGCTCTTCGAGAGCTCTACGATGTGTGTAACAAGCCTGCTCGGCTGAGACTATTTTTGATTCCCAAAATTGAACGTTTTCATCAGTTTCGGGATACTTTTCTTCTTTTGTGCTGTTTTTCCGTCCCGAATCGTACGTCATAAGCGGCAAAAAGGACGACAAACTGATCTATCACATTTCTATTGCTGAATCCCACGGCACCTTGGGCAAAACAACTTCGCTTCATGTAGAGGCTGGGGCCCCAAACTGATGGCGTGGGGCTTGTGACAAGGTATCCGTCGCTCCGGTGCCCATAACTTTTGATCCGTAAGAGTTACGCGGCGCACAACATACCGTTGGAAAGCTCTCTGAGAGCTCTAAGACGGGTGCAGCAAGCCTGCTCGGTTGTGTCTATTTTCGGAGCCCTAAATAGAACGTTTTCATCAGTTTCAGGATACTTTTATTCTCTTGCGCTATTTTTCGGTCCCAGATCGTACGTCGTATGCCGCGAAAAGGACAACAACCTAATCTATCACATTTCTATTATCGAATCCCATGGCACTTTGGGCAAGACAACTTCACTTCACGTAGAGGCTGGGCCCGCAAACCAAGGGCGTGAGGCTTGTGACTAGGTATCCGTCGCTCCAGTGCCTATAACTTTTAATCCGTAAGGAGTTACGCGGCCCACAACATACCGTAGGAAAGCTCTTCAAGAGCTCTACGATGGTGCAGCAAGCTTGCTCAGCTGCGCCTGTTTTAGGAATCCAAAATCGAACGTTTTCATCAGTTTCAGGATACTTTTCTTCTTTTGCGCTATTTTTTCATCCCTGATCGTACGTCGTGAGCTGCGAAAAGGACAACAACCTAATCCATCACATTTCTATTATCGAATCCCATGGCACCTTGGGCAAGACAACTTCCCTTCACATAGAGGCTGGGCCCGCAAACCGAGGGCGTGGGGCTTGTGACCAGGTATCCGTCGCTCCAGTGCCCATAACTTTTGATCCGTAAGGAGTTATGCAGTGTACAGCATACCGTTGGAAAGCTCTCAGAGTAATCTACGACGGGGACAGCAAGCCTACTCGGCTGCTCCTATTTTCAAATCCCAAAATCGAACATTTTCATCCCTTTTAGGACATTTTTCTTCTTTTGCGCTATTTTTCCGTCCCGGATCGTACGTCATGAGCCGCGAAAAGGATGACAAACTAATCCATCACATTTCTATTAGCGAATCTCACGGCACCTTGGGAAAGACAACTTCGCTTCACGTAGAGGTTGGGCCCCCAAACCCAGGGCGTGGGCTTGTGACCAGGTATCCGTCGCTCTGGTGCCCATAACTTTTGATCCGTAAGAGTTACGCGGCGCACAACATACAGTTGGAAAGCTCTCGGAGAGCTCTACGACGGGTGCAACAAGCCGACTCGGCTGTGCCTGTTTTCGGAGCCCTATATAGAACGTTTTCATCTGTTTCGGGATATTTTTCTTCTCTTGCGCTATTTTTTTGGTCCCGGATCGTACGTCGTGAGCCGCGAAAAGGATGACAACCTAATCCATCACATTTCTATTATCGAAACCATGGCACTTTGGGCAAGACAACTTCGCTTCACGTAGCGGCTGGGCCTGCAAACCGAGGGCGTGGGCCTTGTGACTAGGTATCCGTCGCTCCGGTGCTCATAACTTTTGATCCGTAAGGAGTTGCGCAGCTCATAGCATACCATTGGAAAGCTCTCCGAGAGCTCTACGACGGGTGCAGCAAGCTAGCTTTGCTGCACCTATTTTCAGAACCCAAAATCGAATATTTTCATCAGTTTCGGGACACTTTTCTTCTTTTACGCTATTTTTTCATCCCGGATCATACGTCGTGAGCTGCGAAAAGGACGATAACCTAATCCATCACATTTCTATTATCGAATCCCACGACACTTTAAGCAAGATAACTTCGCTTCACGTAGAGGTTTGGCCTGCAAACCGAGGGCGTGGGGCTTGGGACTAGGTATCCGTCGCTCCAGTGCCCATAACTTTTGATCCGTAAGGAGTTATGCGCTGCACAGCATACCGTTGGAAAGCTCTCCGAGAAATCTACGACAGCGACAACAATCCTGCTCGGCTACTCCTATTTTTGGATCCCAAAATCTAACATTTTCATCAGTTTTAGGACACTTTTCTTATTTTGCTCTGTTTTTCCGTCCTGGATCGTACGTCGTGAGCCGCGAAAAGGATGACAAACTAATTCATCACATTTCTATTACCGAATCCCATGGCACCTTGGGCAAGAAAACTTCGCTTCACGTAGAGGCTGGGCCTCCAAACCGAGGGCGTAGGGCTTGTGACCAGTATTCGTCGCTCCGATGCCCATAACTTTTGATCCGTAACGAGTTACGTGGTGCACAGCATACCGTTGGAAAGCTTTCAGAGAGCTCTACGATGTGTGCCGCAAGCTTGCAAGGCTGCGACTATTTTTGGATCCCAAAATCGAACATTTTCATCAGCTTCGGGACACTTTTCTTCTTTTGTACTATTTTTTTGTCACGGATCGTACGTTGTGAGCCGTGAAAAGGACGACAAATTAATCCATCACATTTCTATTACTGAATACCACGGTACCTTGGGCAAGAAACTTCGCTTCACGTAGAGGCTGGGCCCCCAAACCGCGGGCGTGAGGCTTGTGGCTAGGTATCCGTCGCTCCGATGCCCATAACTTTTGATCCGTAAGGAGTTACGCGGCGCACAACATACCGTTGGAAAGCTCTCCGAAAGCTCTACTACGTGTGCAGCAAGCCTGCTCGGCTGCGCCTATTTTCGGAGCCCAAAGTTCAACGTTTTCATCAGTTTCGGGATACTTTTCTTCTTTTGCTCTATTTTTCCGTCCCGGATCGTACTTCGTGAGCCGCGAAGAGGACGACAACCTAATCCATGAAATTTCTATTATCGTATCCCACGGCACCTTGGGCAAGACAACTTCGCTTCACGTAGAGGCTGGGCCCGCAAACCGAGGGCATGGGGCTTGGGACCAGGTCTCCGTCACTACGGAACCCATAACTTTTGATCCGTAAGCAGTTACGCGGCGCATATCATACCGTTGCAAAGCTCTCCGAGAGCTCTACGACCGGTGCAACAAGCCAGCTTAGCTGCGCCTATTTTCAAAACCCAAGATCGAACATTTACATATGTTTCGGGACACTTTTCTTCCATTGCGTTGTTTTTTTGTCCTGGATCGTACGTTGTGAGCAGCGAAAAGGACGATAACCTAATCTATCACATTTCTATTATCGAATCCCACGGCACCTTGGGCAAGACAACTTCGCTTCATGTAGAGGCTGGGCTCGCAAACCGAGGGCGTGGGGATAGTGATCAGGTATCCGTTGCTCCGGTGCCCATAACTTTTGATCCGTAAGGAGTTGCGCATCGTACAGCTTACCGTTGAAAAGCTCTCCGAGAGTTCCACGACGGGTGCAGCAAGCCAGCTTAGCAGCGCCTATTTTTAGAGTCCAAAATCGAACGTTTTCATCAATTTCAGGACACTTTTCTTCTTTTGCGCTGTTTTTTCGTCCCGGATCGTATGTCGTGAGCCGCGAAATGGACGATACCCTAATCCATCATATTTCTATAATCAATTTCTACGGCACCTTGGGCAAGACAACTTCACTTCATGTAGAGGCTGGGCCCATAAATCGAGGGCATGGGGCTTGTGATAAGTTATCCGTGGCTCCGGTGCCCATAACTTTTGATCCGTAAGGAGTTACGCGGCGTACAGCATACCATTGGAAAGCTCTTTGAGAGCTCTACGACAAGTGCAGCAAGCCTGCTCGGTTGCACCAATTTTCAGAGATCAAAATAGAACTTTTTCATCAGTTTCGGGACGTTTTCTTCTTTTGTGCTATTTTTCTGTCCCGTATCGTACGTCGTCAGCCGCGAAGATGACGACAACCTAATCCATGACTTTTCTATTACCGAATCCCATGGCATCTTGAGAAAGACAACTTCGCTTCACGCAGAGTCTGGGCTCGCAAACCGAGGTCATGGGGCTTGGGAACTAGTCTACGTCGCTCTGGTTCCTATAACTTTTGATCCGTATGGCGTTACGCAGTGCACAGCTTAACGTTGGAAAGCTCTCCGAGAGATCTACGACGAGAACAACAAGCTTGCTCGGCTGCGCCTGTTTTTGGAGCCCAAAATCGAACGTTTTCATCAGTTTCGGGATAATTTTCTTCTTTTGCGCTGTTTTTCCATCCCGGATCATACGTCGTGAGCCGCGAAAAGGACGACAACCTAATCCATCACATTTCTATTATCGAATCCCATGGCACCTTGGGCAAGACAACTTCGCTTCACGTAGGGGCTGGGCCCCTAAACTAAGGGCGTGGGGCTTGTGACTAGGTATCCTTCGCTCTGATGCCCATAACTTTTGATCCGTAAGAGTTATGTAGTGCACAACATACAGTTGCAAAGCTTTCCGAGAGCTCTACAACGGGTGCAGCAAGCCTGCTCGGCTGCGCCTATTTTCAAAGCCCTAAATAGAACATTTTCATTAGTTTCAGGACACTTTTCTTCTTTTGTGCTGTTTTACTGTCCCAGATTGTACGTCGTGAGCAGCGAAAAGGATGACAACCTAATCTATCATATTTCTATTATCGAATCCCACGGCACCTTGGGCAAGGCAACTTCACTTCACGTAGAGGCTGGTCCCGCAAACCGAGAGTATGGGGCTTGTGACCCGGTATCTACTGCTCTGGTGCCAAAACGTTTGATCAGTATTGAGTTACGTGGCGCAAAGCATACCGTTGGAAAGCTCTCTGGGAGCTCTACGATGGGTACAGCAAGCCTGCTTGGCTGCACCTATTTTCGGAGCACAAAATCGAACGTTTTCATCAGTTTTGGGACATTTTTTTTCTTTTGCGCTATTTTTTCGTCCCAGATCGTACGTCGTGAGCCGTGAAAAGGACGACAACCAAATCCGTAACATTTCTATTATCGAATCCTATAGCACCTTGGGCAAGACAATTTCACTTCACGTAGTAGCTGGACCCGCAAACCGAGGGCGTGAGGCTTGGGACCAAGTCTCCGTCGCTTCGATGCCCATAACTTTTGATCCGTAAGGAGTTATGCGGCGCACAGCATACCGTTGGAAAGCTCTCCGAGAGATCTACGATGGGGGCAGAAACTTTGCTCGGTTGCGCCTATTTTTGGATCCCAAAATCGAACGTTTTCATCAATTTCGGGACACTTTTCTTCTTTTGCCCTATTTTTTTGTCCCGGATCGTACGTCGTGAGCAGCGAAAAGGACGACAACTAATCCATCACATTTCTATTACCGAATCCCATGGCACCTTGGGCAAGACAACTTCACTTCACGTAGAGGCTGGGCCCGCAAACCGAGGGTGTGGGGCTTGTGACCAGGTATCCGTTACTCCGGTGCCCATAAGTTTTGATCAGTATGGAGTTACGTGGCGCACAAGATACCGTTGGAAAGCTCTCCAAGAGCTCTACAATATGTGTGTAGCAAGCCTGCTCTGTTGTGACTGTTTTTGGATCCCAAAATCGAACGTTTTAATCAGTTTTGGGATACTTTTCTTCTTTTGCGCTATTTTTTCGTCCCGGATCGTACGTCGTGAGCCGCAAAAAGGACGACAAACTAATCTATCACATTTTTATTGCCGAATTCCATGACACCTTGGGCAAGACAACTTCGCTTCACGTAGAGATTAGGCCCCCAAACCGAGGGCGTGGGGCTTGTGACTAGGTATCCGTCGCTCCGATGCCCATAACTTTTGATCCGTAAGAGTTACGCAGTGAACAACATGCAGTTGGAAAGCTCTCCGAGAGCTCTACGACATGTGTAGCAAGCCTGCTCGGCTGCGCCTAATTTCAGAGCCTTAAATAGACGTTTTCATCAGTTTCGTGATGCTTTTCTTCTTTTGCGCTATTTTTTTGTCCCAGATCGTACGTCGTGAGCCGCGAAAAGGACGACAACCTAATCCATCACATTTCTATTATTGAATCCCATGACTCCTTGGGCAAGACAACTTCGCTTCATGTAGAGGCTGGGACCGCAAACCGAGAGCGTGGGGCTTGGAACCAGGTCTCCGTTGTTCCGGTGCCCATAATTTTTGATCCGTAAGGAGTTACGCGGCGCACAACATACTATTGGAAAGCTCTCCGAGAGATCTACGACAGGTGCAGCAAGCTTGCTTGGCTGCGCCCATTTTTGGATCCCAAAATCGAACGTTTTCATCAGTTTCGATACACTTTTCTTCTTTTGCGCTGTTTTTCTATCCCAGATCGTACGTCGTGAGCCGCGAAAAGGACAACAACCTAATCCATCACATTTCTATTATCGAATCACACGGCATCTTGGGCAGGACAACTTCACTTCACGTAGAGGCTGGACCCGCAAACCGAGGGCGTGGGGCTTAGAACTAGGTATCGGTCATTCCGGTGCCTATAATTTTTGATCCGTAAGGAGTTACGTGGTGCATAGCATACCGTTGGAAAGCTCTCCAAGAGCTCTACGATGGGTGCAACAAGGCTGCTCAGCTGTGCCTATTTTTGGAGCCCAAAATTGAACGTTTTCATCAGTTTTGGGACACTTTTCTTCTTTTGCGCTATTTTTTCGTCCCGGATCGTATGTCGTGAGCCACGAAAAGGATGACAACCTAATCCATCACATTTCTATTACCGAATCCCACGACACCTTGGGCAAGACAACTTCACTTCACGTAGAGGCTGGACCCGCAAACCGAGAGCGTGGGGCTTGGAACCAGGTTTCCGTCGTTTCGGTGCCATAATTTTTGATCCGTAAGTTGTTACGTGGCGCACAGCATACCATTGGAAAGCTCTCCGAGAGATCTACGACAGGTGCAGCAAGCTTGCTCGGCTGCGACTATGTTTGGATCCCAAAATTGAACGATTTCAACAATTTTGGGATACATTTCTACTTTTTCGCTATTTTTCCATCCCGGATCGTACGTCGTGAGCCGCGAAAAGGACGACAAACTAATCCATCACATTTCTATTTCCGAATCCCATGACACCTTGGGCAAGACAACTTCGTTTCATGTAGAGGCAAGGCCACCAAACCGAGGGCGTGGGGCTTGTGACTAGGTATCTGTCTCTCTGGTGCCCATAACTTTTGATCCGTAAGAGTTAAGCGGCGCACAACATACAGTTGGAAAGCTCTCCAGAGCTCTACGACGGGTGAAACAATCCTGCTCGGCTGCGCCTGTATTCGGAGCCCTGAATAGAACATTTTCATCAGTTTCGGGACACTTTTGCTCTTTTGCGCTATTTTTTCGTCCCGGATCGTAGGTCGTGAGCCGCGAAAAGGACGACAACCTAATCCATCACATTTTTATTATCGAATCCCACGGCACCTTGGGCAAGACAACTTCGCTTCACGTAGAGGCTGGGCCCACAAACCGAGGGCGTAGGGCTTAGGACCAGGTTTAAGTCTTTCCGGTGCCTATAACTTTTGATCCGTAAGGAGTTACGTAGCGCATAGCATACCGTTGGAAAGCTCTCCGAGTGCTCTATGACGGGTGTAGTAAGTTTGCTCGGCTGCACCTCTTTTCAGAGCCCAAAATCTAACATTTTCATCAGTTTCGAGACACTTTTCTTCTTTTGCGCTGTTTTTCCATCCCGAATCGTACGTCGTGAGCCGCAAAAAGCACGACAACCTAATCCATCATATTTCTATTATTGAATCCCATAACACCTTGGGCAAGAAAACTTCGCTTCACGTAGAGGCTGGGCCCGTAAACCGAGGGCGTGGGGCTTGTGACTAGGTATTTGTCGCTCCGGTGCCCATAACTTTTGATCCGTAAGGAGTTTCGCGGCGCACAGCATACCGTTGGAAATCTCTTCAAGAGCTCTACGACAGGTGCAGCAAACCTACTCGGCTGCGCCTGTTTTTGGAGAAAAAAATAGAACATTTTCATCATTTTCGGGACATTTTTGTTCTTTTGCGCCGTTTTTCCATTCCGGATCGTACGTCGTGAGCCGCGAAAATGACGACAACCTAATCCATCCCATTTCTATTATCGAATCCCATGGCACCTTGGTCAAGACAACTTCGCTTAACATAGAGGCTCGGCCCGCAAACTGAGGGTGTAGGGCTTGTGACCAGGTATCCGTCGCTCCGTTGCCCATAACTTTTGATCCGTAAGGACTTATACGGCGCACAGCATACCGTTGGAAAGCTCTCCGAGAGCTCTACGATGGGTGCAGCAAGCTTGCTCGGTTGTGCCTGTTTTCAGAGCCCAAAATTGAACGTTTTCATTAGTTTTGGGACACTTTTCTCCTTTTGCGCTGTTTTTTCGTCTCGGATCGTACGTCGTGAGCCGCGAAAAGGACGACAATCTAATTCATCACATTTCTATTATTGAATCCCACGGCACCATGGGCAAGATAACTTCGCTTCACGTAGAGGCTGGGCCCGTAAACCGAGGGCGTGGGGCTTGGGACCAGGTTTTCCTCGCTCCGGGGCCCATAACTTTTGATTTGTAAGGCGTTACGTGGCGCATAGCATACCGTTGTAAAGCTCTCCAAGAGATCTACGACGGGTACAGCAAGCTTGCTCGACTGCGCCTATTTTTAGAGCCCAAAATCGAACGTTTTCGGGACACTTTTCTTCTTTTGCGATGTTTTTTCGTCCCGGATCGTACGTCGTGAGCCGCTAAAAAGATGACAACCTAATCCATCACATTTCTATTATTGAATCACATGGCACTTTGGGCAAGGCAACTTCGCTTCATGTAGAGGTTGGGCCTGCAAACTGAGGGCGTAGGGCTTGGGATCAGGTCTCCGTCGCTCTGGTACCCATAACTTTTGATCCGTAAGGCGTTACGCGGCGCACATCATAACGTTGGAAAGCTCTCCGAGAGCTGTACAACGGGTACTGCAAGCCTACTAGGTTGTGCCTATTTTTGGAGCCCAAAAATCAAACGTTTTCATTAGCTTTGGGACACTTTTCTTCTTTTGCGCTATTTTTTCATCCCGGATTGTACGTTGTCAGCCGCGAAAAGGACGACAACGTAATCTATCACATTTCTATTACCGAATCCCATGACACCTTGGGCATGACAACTTCACTTCACGTAGAGGCTGGGCCCACAAACCGAGGGCGTGGGGCTTATGACCAGGTCTATGTCGCTCCGGTACCCATAACTTTTGATCCGTGAGGAGTTACGCAGCGCACAGAATACCGTTGCAAAGCTCTCTGAGAGCTCTAAAACGGGGGCAGCAAGCCTGCTTGGTTGTTCCTATTTTCGGAGTCCAAAATCGAATGTTTCCATCAGTTTCATGACACTTTTATTCTTTTGCCTGTTTTTCCATCCCGGATAGTACGTCGTGAGCCGCGAAAATGACGACAACCTAATCCATCAGATTTCTATTATCGAATCCCATGGCACTTTGGGCAAGACAACTTCGCTTCACATAAAGGCTGGGCCTGTAAAGCGAGGGCGTGGGGCTTGTGACCAGTTATCTGTCGCTTCGGGGCCAATAACTTTTCATCCGAAAAGAGTTATGCTGCGCACAATATACCGTTGGAAAACTCTTCTAGATCTCTACGACAAGTGCAGTAAGCTTGCTCGGCTGGACCCATTTTCGGAGAACAAAGTTGAACTTTTTCATCAGTTTCGGTACAATTTTCTTCTTTTGCGCTGTTTTTCCATCCCGGATCGTACGTCGTGAGCCGCAAAAAGGACGACAACCTAATCCATCACATTTCTATTATTGAATCCCATGGCAACTTGGTCAAGACAACTTCGCTTCACATAGAGGCTGGGCCCACAAACCGAGGGCGTGGGGCTTGTGACTAAGTATCCGTCGCTCCGGTGCCCATAACTTTTGATCCGTAAGGAGTTACGCGGCGCACAACATACCGTTGGAAAGCTCTTCGAGAGCTGTACGACGGGGGTAGCAAGTGTGCTTGGCTGCTCCTATTTTCGGATCCCAAAATCGAACGATTTCATCAATTTTGGGACACTTTTCTTCTTTTGCGCTATGTTTCTGTCCCGGATCGTACGTCGTCAGCCTCGAAAAGAACGACAATCTAATCCATAACATTTTTATTATCGAATCCCACGGCACCTTGGGCAAGACAACTTCGCTTCACGTAGAGGCTGGGCCCACAAACCGAGGGCGTGGGGCTTGGGACCAGGTCTCCGTCGCTCCGGTGCCCATAACTTTTGATCCATAAGGAGTTACGAGACGCACAGCATATCGTTGGAAAGCTCTCCAAGATCTCTAAGACGGTTGTAGTAAGCCTTCTCGGCTATGCCTATTTTTGGATCCCAAAATCGAATGTTTTCATCAGTTTTGGGTCATTTTTGTTCTTTTGCACTGTTTTTTCGTCCCGGATCGTATGCCGTGAGCCACGAAAGGACGACAACCTAATCCATCACATTACTATTATCGAATCCTATGACACCTTGGGCAAGACAACTTCACTTCACGTAGAGGCTGGGCCTGTAAACCGAGGGTGTAGGGCATGGGACCAGGTCTCCGTTGCTCCGGTGCCCATAACTTTTGATCCGTAAGACGTTACGCGGCGCACAGCATACCGTTGGAAAGCTCTCTGAGAGATCTACGATGTGTACAGCAAGCCTGCTCGGCTGCGACTGTTTTTGGATCCCAAAATCGAACGTTTTCATAAGTTTTGGGACACTTTTCTTCTTTTGAGATGTTTCTCCGTCCCGGAACGTACGTCGTGAGCCGCGAAAAGGACGACAAACTAATCCATCACATTTTTATTACCAAATCCCACGGTACCTTGGGCAAGACAACTTCGCTTCACGTAGAGGCTGGGCTCCCAAACCGAGGGCGTGGGGCTTGTGACTAGGTATCCGTCGCTCCGGTGCCCATAACTTTTGATCCGTAAGAGTTACGCGGCGCACAACATACAGTTGGAAATCTCTCCGAGAGCTCTATGATGGGTGCAGCAAGCCTACTCGGCTGCACCTATTTTCGGAGCCCTAAATAGAACATTTTCATCAGTTTTGGGACACTTTTCTTCTTTTGCACTATTTTTTCATCCCGGATCGTACGTCGTCAGCTGTGAAAAGGATGACAAACTAATCCATCACATTTATGTTACCGAATCCAATGGTATCTTGGGCAAGACAACTTCGCTTCACGTAGAGGCTGGGCCCACAAACCGAGGGTGTGGGGCCTGTGACCAGGTATCCGTCACTCCGGTACCCATAACTTTTGATCCGTAAGGAGTTACGCAGTGCACAGCACACCATTGGAAAGCTCTCTGAGAGCTCTACGATGTGTATAACAAGCCGGCTCGGCTGTGACTATTTTGTGATCCCAAAATTGAATGTTTTCGTCAGTTTTGTGACACTTATCTTCTTTTGCGCTGTTTTTCCGTCCCAGATCGTACGTCGTGAGCCTCAAAAAGGACGACAAACTAAGCCATCACATTTTTATTACCGAATCCCACGACACCTTAGGCAAGAAAACTTCGCTTCATGTAGAGGCTAGGCCCCCAAACTTAGGGCGTGGGGCTTGTAACTAGGTATCCGTCGCTCCGGTGCCCATAACTTTTGATCCGTAAGAGTTACGTGGTGCACAACATACTGTTGGAAAGCTCTCCGAGAACTCTACGACGGTGCAGCAAGCCTGCTCAGCTGCGCCTATTTTCAGAGCCCTAAATAGAATGTTTTCATCAGTTTCGGGACACTTTTGCTCTTTTGCGCTATTTTACCGTCCCAGATCGTACGTCGTCAGCAGCGAAAAGGATGACAACTTAATCCATCACATTTCTATTATCGAATCCTATGGCTCCTTGGGCAAGACAACTTCGCTTCACGTAGAGACTGGGCCCGCAAACCGAGAGCGTGGGGCTTGTGACCCGGTATCTGTCGCTCCGGTGCCCATAACTTTTGATCAGTATGGAGTTACGCGGTGCACAACATATCGTTGGAAATCTCTTTGGGAGCTCTACAACGGGTAGAGCAAGCCTGCTCAGCTGCGCCTGTTTTCGGATCCCTAAATTGAACATTTTCATCAGTTTTGGGACATTTTTCTTTTTTTGCAATGTTTTTTCATCCCGGATCGTACGTCGTGAGCCGCAAAAATGATGACAACCTAATCCATCACATTTCTATTATCGAATCCCACGGCACCGTGGGCAAGACAACTTTGCTTCACATAGAGGCTGGACCCGCAAACCGACGGTATGGTGCTTAGGACCAGGTCTCCGTCGCTCCGATGCCCATAACTTTTTATCCATAAGGAGTTACGCGGCCCACAACATACCGTTGGAAAGCTCTCCGAGAGATCTACGACGGGGTCAACAAGCTTGCTCGGCTGCGCCTATTTTCGAATCCTAAAATCGAACGTTTTTATCAGTTTCGGGACACTTTTCTTCTTTTGCACTATTTTTTCATCCCGGATCGTACATCGTGAGACGGGAAAAGGACGACAAACTATCCATCACATTTCTATTACCGAATCCCACGGCACCTAATGCAAGACAACTTCGATTCACGTAGAGGCTGGGCGCGCAAACCGAAGGCGTGGGGCTTGTGACCAAGTATCCGTCACTCCGGTGCCCATAACTTTTTATCCGTAAGGAGTTACATGGCACACAGCATACCGTTGGAAAGCTCTCCAAGAGCTCTACGGTGTGTGTAGCCAGCCTGCTCGGCTGCAACTGGTTTTGGATCCCAAAATTGAACATTTTCATAAGTTTCAGGATACTTTTCTTCTTTTGCGCTATTTTTCCATCCCGGATCGTAAGTCGTGAGCTGCGAAAAGGACGACAAACTAATCCATCACATTTCTATTGCGAATCCCATGGTACCTTGGGCAAAACAACTTCGCTTCATGTAGAGGCTGGGGCCCCAAACCGAGGGCGTGGGGCTTGTGACTAGGTATCCGTCGCTCCGGTGCCCATAACTTTTGATCCGCAAGAGTTATGCGGCGCACAACATACCGTTGGAAAGCTCTTCGAGAGCTCTACGACAGGTATAGCAAGCCTACTCGGCTACGTTAATTTTTGGAGCCATAAATAGAACATTTTCATATGTTTCAGGATACTTTTCTTCTTTTGCGCTATTTTTTCTTCCCGGATTGTACGTCGTGAGCTGTGAAAAGGACGACAACCTAAGCCATCACATTTCTATTATCGAATACCATGGCACTTTTGGCAAGACAACTTCACTTCACGTAGAGGCCGGGCCAGCAAACCGAGAGCGTGGGGCTTGTGACCAAGTATCCGTCGCTTCGGTGCCCATAACTTTTGATCCGTATGTTTCGCGGTTCACAACATACCGTTGGAAAGCTCTATGAGAGCTCTACGATGGGTACAGCAAGCTTGCTCAGCTGTGCCTGTTTTCGGAGCCCAAAATCGATCATTTTCATCAATTTCGGGACACTTTTCTTCCTTCGCACTATTTTTCTGTCTAGGATCGTACGTTGTGAGCCACAAAAAGGACGACAACCTAATCCATCACATTTCTATTATCGAATCCCACGGCACCTTGGGCAAGACAACTTCGCTTCACGTAGAGGCTGGGCCCGCAAATCGAGAGTGTGGGGCTTGGGACCAGGTATCCGCTGCTCCAGTGCCCATAACTTTTGATCCGTAAGGAGTTATGTGGCGCATAGCATACCGTTGGAAAGCTCTCCGAGAGCTCTACGAAGTGTGCAGCAGGCTTGCACGGCTGCTACTATTTTTGGATCCCAAAATCAAACGTTTTCATCAGTTTCGGGACACTTTTCTTTTGCATTGTTTTTCCGTCCCAGATCGTACGTTGTGAGCCACGAAAAGGATGACAAACTAATCCATCACATTTCTGTTACCGAATCCCATGGCACCTTGGGCAAGACAACTTAGCTTCACGCAGAGGCTGGGTGTAAGGCCTAACCCCGAATAACGTGGCATACCTCGATTTGCGTTCCATAGACCCAAAATTATATGATCGACCTTGGATTACGTGCCCTATCTTGGTTTTCGTGCATGCCTCGTCATATGTGCCTTGACCTAGAATAGTGTGCCCTAATCCCCGACTGATGTGCGATACCTAAATATACGTACCCTAACCTCGATGTACGTGCGTTACCTCATTTCGTGTGCCCCAATCTTGAACTGCGTACCTTAACCTAGATATAGAGTCATGCCTTGATTTGCATGCATTGCATTGAATTACGTGCCTTGCATTGATTTATGTGTCTTGCATTGGTTTACGTGCATTCACCTAGGATTGCGTGCATTAGTCTTGAAGTTCATGTCTTACCTCGTAGTTCGTGTCTACCTCGTAATTCGTGCCCTAGACCTAGAAATCCGTGCCACCACGTTAATCAAGAAAGAATCCTACACAAAGCACTAGACACTAAAATAATCCTACACAATCCACTAATCAATATTATATTCCTAATTCAAATTCTCTACAAACTCCACTAACAATAAAATAACACTAAACTATTCCTACATTTCCCACTATCTATTATTCTATTCATAATTCAAACTCATCAACAAACATTCCTAGATTTTATTCTACCTAGATTCCCTAATTTCCCAACATTCCTATGACAACACAAGACACTATGCTACCTAGGATAGACAAACAAAAACAATCATATTTTAAACACTCAATATTCCTCACAAAACACAAGAATGCATAAAAAATACACACCACACACATACCCTAGCCCTCATTTTTGACCAAGGCACCCAAATACAATTAAAATTCAGATGTTTACATCAAAAACATCTCACACATGCTCTCTCAACTCACCAAAACTGAGCACACACACACACTAAAACTTCACTTTTCCTCACAAACTCTCTCATTCTCTCTCCTTCTCTCTCATTTTCGACCATGGCAGCCCCTTGAGCATTCAACACTCCTAAAAACTCTCTAAGGCTCTCCCAAGCTCGGCCATAGCAAGCACAAGCAAGGAAACTATCTCAAAAACGCACACAAGCTCACAAAACTCATCATTTTCGGCCTAAGGTAAGTCTTGATAGTTTTCTTCCATTTCTTTTTGTTCTAGTCACATGCACACACTAATCATAAGCTAACTAAGCTGGGATTTAAAGGAAATCAAGATATCTCTCTGCCAAAGCAAGGAAGAAGCTCCCTTTGTGCATTTTGAAGAGTGTTTGTGCATCATTAACCATCAATAGGCTAAGGTGAGGGTTAAACTCTTTTGAAAATCTTTCAAAAAACACATGCATGCCTTTAAATGTCTATTTTTACCTCTGTACTTGTGATATATGTGTGTACATGAGCTTTTGTAAACATGCATGGCAAGATATTTGGCTAGAATGTGAAGATAGGTGAAATCCCGTAAATGGACAGTCTTCTGTTCTGTTGGAGAGAAGTGATTTTGACCATGTAAATGATGTTGAAAATACATGAAAATTGGTAGGTGACTATTTTTGCCAGTTCTGATCAATTTTCATAGAAATAGGCCAAAGCTAATTTTGACTCTAATGTTCCCAAAATGGCAAAACATTGAAAGGTATCCAAATCTGGAAAATCTGGGAAAATGAAGCAGGTTTTGGCAGATTCACTGTCCTCGTAGAACGAACCAGTTTTGACTTAGTACCTGATATCCAAAATTCATGAAATTTAGTGTACTGCTAGATTTTTCAGTTCTGGACATTTTTGTCAGAAATAGACTAAGGCTAAATCGGACCCTAAGGTCCACAAAAACGACAAGCATTGAAATGTATACAAATATAGACAGTTTTGCGTAGTCGAACGGTTTTGGCTATAACTCTTGAACCTGAACTCCAAATGATGCGAGGTTTGTTTCTGGATTTAGTTAACTCCTTGAGCTTTTATTTGACATCTTGTTCACTGAAATTGGAGATTTTTTGCTTGTCTCAAGGATTGTGAGAATACAGACCATTGCAGTGAGGTTTTCATCTAGTGGTTGGCTTTGAAAATTATTGTAACTTCTCTTGTTGTATTAAATGCTTGGGATTGTGGCACTTGGATGTTGTGTGGACTGTTTTGAATGCTTGAGGGTGTTTCGATTAATCGATGCATGGTTTGAGTTTAATTACGTGACAACTTAGGGCTTAATCGCACGGGTGAGCATGAATTGAAACCCTAATGACTAGGAAAACTCGCTAAGTCTTGATCTTATGAATATCGTGTTTAATTATGTGATTAGTAGGCTGCCCGTAGTTGCCTTCATAGCCCTAAACATGATTTCGATGATTACATATTGACAAGTAGGCCTTTCTTGCACCCGGTCCCACGTAGATGTCATTGCATGTTGTATAATCTTATTATTTGATTACGTGAACTTCGAAATGAGTTATATGACTTGATTTACATGCGTTACATGGCTGCCCGTTTAATATTCATATAACTCCATGTGCTTTTCAAGTGAAATTACTTGTCATATCGTGCCTCGCGTATTTACTTGTCAATGTGCAATCTTATGACTACTCGGAGGCAACCTACTTTGTTGACCTCCTAATGTGATATATTAAATGTCATAAATGTGCATTGCATACAAGGTTGCAACCTTTCATTCTGGCGTGGTAGCGTTCACGCACATTGGGTGGCATCGGGCTTGCCGGTGCAACCGTGACTACCATTGTCCAATTCCCTCTCTCGCTTGGGGGCTAGACTTCCTCGGAGAGTTGGGCCGTAGGATTTCGGGGTACATCCGGAGTACACCTATTTGGCGTGATAAGGGGATGATTTGAAGTCGGCCGCAACAACTGATGCTGGAAATGAACTGAGAGCAAAAGCTCACCGTATCTTTTTCACCATGTGTATAAGTACTCTCGCTTGGTTCCTAGAGGACCTCGGGGAGGAAAGACGGGTAATTGTGTTCCTTTACTTTTATATTACATTATCTACTTACTTGCGATATATGTCATGCTTGCAAAAGAGTTTTCACGAGTTAAACTGGAAAAAGAGTTTCAAAACTTATTTCTCGTTCCCCCTCGCTGAGTTCATAAGGACTCACCCTCTTTATCATCTTAGGTGAAGAAGACCAGGAACAGGTACCTAAGGACAACGTGCCTTTTGATGATTCCTTGTAGTGATTGCATGTCCTACGTGCCTTACTTGACTGTGGCTATTTGTGAACGATGTGTTGCTTTGAAGACTATTTCTTATGTTACTTATTGTCGTTATTGTAAATGACCCCCGTTGTAATTTGGGGTCTAATTTTGACTTGTACCGATATTAACTAGATAAACGCCCTATTTGCTCGTTTTGCTACTTTGGTTGGTAACTACTGCAGGCTTATGAAGTACTAGATAGGAGTTAAGTAAAATGAATCTATCTAATATTAAGCAGGTACTCTTTGGTAAACTAAGGTCAACAGGTACTTTTGTAACAAATATTTACAAACAAACGAGACATAGTATCATGTTAAGTTATTAATCAAACGAGACTTCGAGATAACTAGTAGGCGTTCCGATGAGTGATAACTAGTAACCTTAGTTGGAAATGAAATTGAGATTGGAAGCTTTGAGGCCTTTAGAAAACTAGGTCAAACTAAAGAGCCCAATTACAGCTATTATCCTGCCGGTTTTTCGGAGAATTTGTGGAGTTTAGGCTAATCGTTAAGTGTTAAACCTTCTAGAACGATTAAGTACATGAAAGGACTTGAATGGTTAGATCACTCCCTAGTCTAACCTCTATAGGTCGGGTTGGGTGTGACACTGGGCCCCCAAACCAAGGGCGTGGGGCTTGTGACTAAGTATCCGTTGCTCCGGTGCCCATAACTTTTGATCCGTAAGGAGTTACGCGGCGCACAGCATACCGTTGGAAAGCTCTTCGAGAACTCTACGACGGGGACAGCAAGCCTGCTTGGCTGCTCCTATTTTTGGATCCCAAAATCAAACGTTTTCATCAATTTTGGGACACTTTTCTTCTTTTGAGCTATTTTTCCTTCCCGGATCGTACGTCGTGAACAGCGAAAAGGACAACAAACTAATGCATCACATTTCTATTACCGAATCCCATGGCACCTTGGGCAAGACAACTTCGCTTCTCGTAGAGGCTAGGCCCCCAAACCGAGGGCGTAGGGCTTGTGACTAGGTATCCGTCGCTCTGGTGCCCATAACTTTTGATCCGTAAGGAGTTACGCGGCTCACAGCATACCATTGGAAAGCTCTCCGAGAGCTCTATGACTGGTGTAGCAAGCTTGCTCTGCTGCGCCTATTTTTGCAACCCAAAATCGAATGTTTTCATCAGTTTCGGGCCATTTTTCTTCTTTTGCGCTATTTTTCCATTTCTGATCGTACGTTGTGAGCTGCAAAAAGGATGACCAACTAATCCATCACATTTCTATTACCGAATCCCACGACACCTTAGGCAAGACAACTTCGCTTCACGTAGAGGCTGGGCCCCCAAACCGAGGGCGTGGGGCTTGTGACTAGGTATCCGTCGCTCCGATGCCCATAACTTTTGATCCGTAAGTAGTTACGCGGTGCAAATCATACCGTTTGAAAGCTCTCTGAGAGCTCTACAACAGGTGTTGCAAGCCTACTCGGTTGCACCTATTTTTGGAGCCCAAAATCGAACATTTTCATCAGTTTCAGGACACTTTTCTTCTTTTGCGCTATTTTTCCTTCCCGGATCGTACGTCGTGAGCCCTGAAGAGGACGACAACCAAATCCATCACATTTCCATTATTGAATCCCACGGCACCTTGAGTAAGACAACTTCACTTCACGTAGGGGCTGGGCCCCCAAACCGACGGCGTGGGGCATAGGACTAGGTATTCGTCGCTACGGTGCCTATAACTTTTGATCCGTAAGGAGTTACGTGGCGCACAGCATACCGTTGAAAGCTTTTCCAGAAATCTACGACGGGGGCAGCAAGCCTGCTCGACTACTCCTATTTTTGGATCCCAAAATTGAACGTTTTCATTAGTTTTGGGACACTTTTCTTATTTTACGCTGTTTTTATGTCCCGGATCGTACGTCATGAGCCTCGAAAACGACGACGAACTAATCCATCATATTTCTATTACCGAATCCCATGGCACCTTGGGCAAGACAACTTCTCTTCACGTAGAGGCTGGGCCCCCAAACCGAGGGCGTGGGGCTTGTGACTAGGTATTCGTCACTTCGGTGCCCATAACTTTTGACCCGTGAGAGTTACGCGGTGCACGACATATCTACGACGAGTGCAGCAAGCCTGCTCGGCTGCGCCTATTTTCAGAGCCCTAAATCGAACGTTTTAATCAGTTTCGGGATACTTTTCTTCTTTTGAGCTATTTTTCCATCCCAGATCGTACGTCGTCAGCCGTGAAAAGGATGATAACCTAATCCATCACATTTCTATTATCGAATCCCATGGCACCTTGGGTAAGACAACTTCGCTTCATGTAGAGGCTGGGCCCGCAAACCGAGGGCGTGGGGATGGTGACCAGGTATCCGTCGCTCCGGTGCCCATTACTTTTGATCCGTAAGGAGTTACGTGGCGTACAACATACCGTTGATAAGCTCTCTGAGAGCTCTACGACGGGTGCAACAAGCCTGCTTGGCTGCACCTATTTTCGAAGCCCAAAATCGAACGTTTTCATAAGTTTTAGGATAACTTTTCTTCTTTTGCGCCGTTTTTCCGTCCCGGATCGTATGTCGTGAGCCGCAAAAAGGACGACAAACTAATCCTTCACATTTCTATTATCGAATCCCATGGCACCTTGGGCAAGACAACTTCGCTTCACGTAGAGGCTGGGCCCGCAGACCGAGGGTATGGGGCTTATGATCAGGTATCCGTCGCTCTGGTGCCCATAACTTTTGATCCGTAAGGAGTTATGCCGCACACAGCATACCGTTGGAAAGTTCTCCGAGAAATCTACGATAGGGGCAACAAGCCTGCTCGGCTGCTTCTATTTTTGGATCAAAAAATTGAACATTTTCATCAGTTTTGGAATATTTTTCTTCTTTTGCACTGTTTTTCCATCCCGGATCGTACGTCATGAGCCGCGAAAAGGACGACAAACTAATCCATCACATTTATTTTACCGAATCCCACGGCACCTTGGGCAAGATAACTTCACTTCACGCAGAGGCTGGGCCCCCAAACCGAGGGCGTGGGGCTTGTGACCAGGTATCCCTCACTCCGGTGCCCATAACTTTTGATCCGTAACGAGTTATGTAGTGCCCAACATACCGTTGGAAAGCACTCCCAGAGCTCTACGACGTGTACAGCAAGCTTGTACGGCTGTGACTATTTTTGGATCCCAAACTCATTCGTTTTCATCAGTTTCAGGACACTTTTCTTCTTTTGCGCTGTTTTTCTGTCCTGGATCGTACGTTGTGAGCCGCGAAAAGGATGACAAACTAATCCATCACTTTTCTATTACCGATTCCCACAGCACCTTGGGCAAGACAACATCTCTTCACGTAGAGGCTGGGCCCCCAAACCGAGGGCGTGGGGCTTGTGACTAGGTATCCGTCACTCCGATGCCCATAACTTTTGATTCGTAAGGAGTTACGCAGTGGACAGCATACCGTTGGAAAGCTCTCCGAGAGTTCTATGATTGGTGCAGCAATCTTGCTCGTCTGCACCTATTTTTGGAGCCCAAAATAGAACATTTTCATCCGTTTCCAGACACTTTTCTTCTTTTGCGCAGTTTTTTCATCCCGGATCGTACATCGTGAGCCACAAAAAGGACGACAACCTAATCCATCACATTTCCATTATCGAATCCCATGGCACCTTGGGCAAGACAACTTCGCTTCACGTAGAGGCTGGGCCCGCAAACCGAGAGCGTGAGGCTTGTGACCAGGTATCCGTCTCTCAGGTGCCCATAACTTTTGATCCGTAAGGAGTTACGCGGTGCGCAACATACAATTAGAAAGCTCTCTTGGAGCTCTACGATGGGTGTAGCAAGCCTGCTCAGCTGCGCCAATTTTCGTAGCCCAAAATCAAACGTTTTCATTAGTTTTGGTACACATTTCTTCTTTTGCGCTAAATTTTCATCTCGGATCGTACGTCGTGAGCCACAAAAAGGACGACAACGTAATCCATCACCTTTATATTATCGAATCCCATGACACCTTGGGCAAGACAACTCCACTTCATGTAGAGGCTGGGCCCGCAAACCGAGGGCGTGGAGCATGGGACCAGGTATCCGTCGCTCCGGTGCCCATAATTTTTGGTCCGTAAGGAGTTATGCGGCGCACAACATACCGTTGGAAAGCTCTCCGAGAAATCTATGATGGGGGCCACAAGCCTGCTCAGTTACTCATGTTTTCGGATCCCAAAATTGAACGTTTTCATCAGTTTTGATAAAGTTTTCTTCTTTTGCACTGTTTTTCCGTCCCGGATCGTACGTCGCGAGCCTCGAAAAGGACAACAAACTAATCCATCACATTTCTATTACCGAATCCCATGGCACCTTGGGCAAGACAACTTCGCTTCACGTAGAGGCTGGGCCCCCAAACCGAGGGCGTGGGGCTTGTGACCAGGTATCCGTCGCTCCGGTGCCCATAACTTTTGATCCGTAACGAGTTACGTGGTGTACAACATACCGTTGGAAAGCTCTCCGAGAGTTCTACGACGTGTACAGCAAGCTTGTACGACTGCAACTATTTTTGGATCATAAAAATCAAACGTTTTCAATAGTTTCTGGACACTTTTCCTCATTTGCGCTATTTTTTTGTCCCGTATCGTATGTCGTGAGCCGCGAAAAAGACAACAACCTAATCCATCACATTTCCATTATCGAATCCCATGGTACCTTGGGCAAGACAACTTCGCTTCACGTAGAGGCTGGGCCCGCAAACCGAGGTCGTGGGGCTTGGGACCAGGTCTCCGTTGCTACGGTGCCCATAACTTTTGATCCGTAAGCAGTTACGCGGCATATAGCATACAGTTACAAAGCTCTCCGAGAGCTCTACGATGGGTGCAGCAAGCCTACTTGCCTACGCCTATTTTTGGAGCCCAAAATCGAACGTTTTTATTATTTTCAGAACACTTTTCTTCTTTTGCTCTGTTTTTCCGTCCCGGATCATACGTCGTGAGCCGCGAAAAGGACGACAAACTAATCAATCACATTTCTTTTACCGAATCCCATGGCACCTTGTGCAAGACAACTTCACTTCACGTAGAGGCTACGCCCGCAGACCGAAGCCGTGGGGCTTGTGACGAGGTATCCGTCACTCCGGTGCCCATAACTTTTGATCCATAAGGAGTTACGCGACGCACAACATACCGTTGGAAAGCTCTCCGAGAGCTCTACGATATGTGTAGCAAGCCTGCTCGGCTGAGACTTTTTTCATTCCCAAAATCGAACATTTTCATCAGTTTTGGGATACTTTTCTTCTTTTGCGCTGTTTTTTCGTCCCGGATCGTACGTCGTGAGTAGCAAAAAGGACGACAAACTGATCCATCACATTTTTATTGCCGAATCCCACAGCACCTTGGGCAAAACAACTTCGCTTCATGTAGAGGCTGAGGCCCCAAACTGAGGGCGTGGGGCTTGTGACTAGGTATCCGTCGCTCCGGTGCTCATAACTTTTGATCCTTAAGAGTTAAGCGACGCATAACATACCGTTGGAAAGCTCTCTGAGAGCTCTACGATGAGTGCAGCAAGCCTGCTCAGCTGTGCCTATTTTTGGAGCCCTAAATAGAACATTTTCATCAGTTTCACGATACTTTTCTTCTCTTGCGCAATTTTTCGATCTTGGATCGTACGTCGTGAGCCGCGAAAAGGACGACAACCTAATCTATCACATTTCCATTATCGAATCCCATGGCACTTTGGGCAACACAACTTTGCTTCACGTAGAGGTTGGGCCCGTAAACCGAGGGCGTGGGGCTTGTGGCTTGGTATCGGTCGCTCCGGTGCCCATAACTTTTAATCCGTAAGGAGTTACGCGGCTCACAGGATATCTTTGGAAAACTCTCTGAGAGCTCTACGACGGGTGTAGCAAGCCTACACTGTTGCACCTGTTTTCGGAACCCAAAATCGAATGTTTTCACCAGTTTTGGCACACTTTCTTCTTTTACGCTATTTTTCTATCCCGGATCGTACGTCGTGAGCCGCGAAAAGGACAACAACCTAATCCATCACATTTCTATTATCGAATCTCACAGCACCTTGGGCAAGACAACTTCGCTTCACGTAAAGGTTGGGCCCCCGAACCGAGGGCGCGGAGCTTGTGACTAGGTATCCGTCATTCTGGTGCCTATAACTTTTGATCCGTAAGAGTTACACGGCGCACAACCTACCGTTGGAAAGCTCTCTAAGAGCTCTACGACAAGTGCAGCAAGCCTACTCGGCTGTACCTATTTTCGGAGCCCTAAATAGAACGTTTTCATCAGTTTCGGTATACTTTTCTTCTCTTGCGCTGTTTTTTGATCCCGGATTGTACGTCGTGAGCTGCGAAAAGGACGACAACCTAATCCATCACATTTCTATTATCGAATCCCATGGCACTTCAGGCGAGACAACTTCGCTTCGCGTAGAAGCTGGCCCTGCAAACCGAGGGCGTGGGGCTTGTGACAAGGAATCCGTCGCTCCGGTGCCCATAACTTTTGATCCGTAAGGAGTTACGCGGCTTACAGCATACCGTTGGAAATCTCTCTGAGAGCTTTGCGACTGGTGTAGCAAGTTTGCCCTGCTGCGCCTATTTTCGAAACCCAAAATTGAACGTTTTCATCAGTTTCAAGACACTTTTCTTCTTTTGCGCTATTTTTTTGTCCCTAATCGTACGTCGTGAGCCGCGAAAAGGACGAGAACCTAATCCATCACATTTCTATTATCGAACCCCATGACAACTTGGGCAAGACAACTTCGCTTCACGTAGAGGCTGGGCCTGCAAACCGAGGGCATGGGGCTTGGGACCAGGTATCCGTCGCTTCAGTGCCCATAACTTTTGATCCGTAAGGAGTTTTGCGGTGCACAGTATACCGTTGGAAAGCTCTCCGAGAAATCTACGACAGGGCCAGAATGCCTGCTCAGCTGCTCCTATTTTCGGATCCCAAAATTGAATATTTTCATCACTTTTGGGATACTTTTCTTCTTTTGCGCTATTTTTTCGTCCCGGATAGTACGTCGTGAGCCGCGAAAAGGATGACAAACTAATCCATCACATTTCTATTATCGAATCCCACAGCACCTTGGGCAAGACAACTTCGCTTCACGTAGAGGTTGGGCCCCCATATCGAGGGCGTAGGGCTTGTGGCTAGGCATCCGTCACTCCGGTGCCCATAACTTTTGATCCGTAAGTAGTTACACGCCGAACAACATACAGTTGGAAAGCTCTCCGAGAGCTCTACGAGGGGTGCAGCAAGCCTGCTCGGCTGCGCTTATTTTCGGAGCTCAAAGTTGGACGTTTTCATCATTTTCGGGACACTTTTCTTCTTTTGCGCTATTTTTTCGTCCCGGATCGTACGTAATGAGCCGCGAAGAGGACGACAACCTAATCCATGACATTTCTATTATCGAATCCCATGGTACCTTGGACAAGACAACTTCGCTTCACGTAGAGGCTGGGCCCGAAAACCGAGGGCGTGGGGCTTGGGACCAGGTCTCCATCGCTATGGTGCCCATAACTTTTGATTCGTAAGCAGTTACGCGTCCCATAGCATACCGTTGCAAAGCTCTCCGAGAGCTCTAAGACGGGTGCAACAAGCCAGCTTGGTTGCGCCTATTTTCAGTGCCCAAGATCAAACATTTACATTAGTTTCGGGACACTTTTCTTCCATTACACTATTTTTTCATCTCGGATCGTACGTCGTGAGCCGCGAAAAGGATGACAACCTAATCCATCACATTTCTATTATCGAATCTTACGGCACCTTGAGCAAGACAACTTCGCTTCACGTAGAGGATGGGCCCGTAAACCGAGGGCATGGGGATGGTGACCAGGTATATCTGTCGCTCCGATGCCCATAACTTTTGATCCGTAAGAAGTTACGCGTCGTACAACATACCGTTTAAAAGCTCTCCGAGAGTTCTACGACGGGTGCAGCAAGCCAGCTTGGCAGCGCCTATTTTCGGAGCCCAAAATTGAACGTTTTCATCAGTCTTAGGACACTTTTCTTCTTTTGCGCTGTTTTTCCGTCCTTGATCGTACGCCGTGAGCCGCGAAATGGACGACACCCTAATCCATCATATTTCTATTATCAAATCCGATGGCACCTTGGGCAAGACAACTTCTCTTCACGTAGAGGCTGGGCCCGTAAACCGAGGGCATGGGGCTTGTGATAAGTTATCCGTCGCTCCGGTGCCCATAACTTTTGATCTGTAAGGAGTTACGCGACGCACAGCATACCGTTGAAAAGCTCTCCGAGAGCTCTATGACATGTGTAGCAAGCCTGCTTGACTACACATATTTTCGGAGACCAAAATCGAACATTTTCATCAGTTTTGGGACACTTTTCTTCTTTTGCGCTATTTTTTTTTTATCCCGGATTTTACGTCATCAGCCTCGAAGAGGACGATAACCTAATCCATCACTTTTCTATTACCAAATCCCAAGGCATCTTTAGAAAGACAACTTAGCTTCACGTAGAGACTGGGCCCGCAAACCGAGGTCGTAGAGCTTGGGAACCAGTCTACGTCGCTCCGGTTCCTATAACTTTTGATCAGTATGGCATTACGCAACACACAGCTTACCGTTGGAAAGCTTTCTGAGAGCTCTACGACGAGAACAACAAGCTTACTCGGCTGCGCCTGTTTTCGGAGCCCTAAATCGAACGCTTTCATTAGTTTCGGGATACTTTTCTTCTTTTGCGCTATTTTTCTATCCCGGATCTTACGTCATGAGCCGCGAAAAGGACGACAACCTAATCCATCACATTTCTATTATCGAATCCTACGGCACTTTGGGCAAGACAACTTCGCTTCACATAGAGGCTGGGCCCCCAAACTGAGGGTGTGGGGCTTGTGACTAGGTATCCGTCGCTCCGGTGCCCATAACTTTTTATCCGTAAGAGTTACGCAGTGCATAACATGCCGTTGGAAAGCCCTTCGAGAGCTCTACGACGCGTGCAGCAATCCTGCTCGGCTGCGCCTATTTCTGGATCCCTAAATAGAACATTTTCATCAGTTTTGGGACACTTTTCTTCTTTTGAGCTGTTTTTCTGTCCTAGATCGTATGTCGTGAGCAGCAAAAAAGACGACAACCTAAACCATCACATTTCTATTATCGAATCCGACGGTACCTTGGGCTAGACAATTTCGCTTCAAGTAGAGGTTGGGCCCGCAAACCGAGAGCGTGGGGCTTGTGTCCCGGTATCCATCGCTCTGGTACCTATAACTTTTGATCAATATTGAGTTACGCGGCACACAGCATACCGTTTGAAAGCTCTCCGGGAGCTCTACGACGGGTGCAGCAAGCCTGCTCGGCTGTGCATATTTTCGGAGCACAAAATTGAATGTTTTCATCCGTTTCGGGACACTTTTCTTCTTTTGCGCTGTTTTTTTGTCCCGGATCGTGCGTCATGAGCAGCGAAAAGGACGACAACCAAATCCGTAACATTTCTATTATTGAATCCCACGGCACCTTGGGCAAGACAACTTCACTTCACGTAGAGGCTGGACCAGCAAACCGAGGGCGTGGGGCTTTGGACCAGGTCTCCGTCGCTCCGGTGCCCATAACTTTTGATCCATAAGGATTTATGCGACGCACAACATACCGTTGGAAATCTCTGCAAGAGATCTTTGACGAGGGCAGCAAGTCTGCTCGCCTGCGCATGTTTTTGGATCCCAATCGAACGTTTTCATCAATTTCGGGACACTTTTCTTGCTTTGCGTTGTTTTTTCATCCCGGATCGTACGTCGCGAGCCGCGAAAAGGACAACAAACTAATCCATCACATTTCTATTATCGAATCCCGCGGTACCTTGGGCAAGACAACATCGCTTCACGTAAAGGCTGGGCCTGTAAACCAAGGGCGTGGGACTTATGACCAGGTATCCGTCATTCCCGTGCCCATAACTTTTGATCAGTATGGAGTTACGCGGCGCACAACATACCGTTAGAAAGATCTCCGAGAGCTTTAGGATGTGTGTAGCAAGCTTGCTCGGCTGCGACTATTTTTGGATTCCATCAGTTTCAGGATACTTTTCTTCTTTTCCGCTGTTTTTCCATCCCGGATCGTACTTCGTGAGCCGCGAAAAGGACGACAAACTAATCCATCACATTTCTATTGCCGAATCCCACGGCACCTTGGGCAAGACAACTGCGCTTCACGTAGAGGCTGGGCCCCCAAACCGAGGGCGTGGGGCTTGTGACTAGGTATCCGTCGCTCCGGTGCCCTTTACTTTTGATCCGTAAGTGTTACGCGGCGCACAACATGCAGTTGGAAAGCTCTCCAAGAGCTCTACGACGGGTGCAGCATGCTTGCTCGGCTGCTCCTGTTTTCGGAGCCCTAAATAGAACGTTTTCATCAGTTTCAGGACAATTTTCTTCTTTTGCACTGTTTTTCCGTCCCAGATCGTACGTCGTGAGCCGCGAAAAGGACGACAACCTCATTCATCACATTTCTATTATTGAATCCCACGACTACTTGGGCAAGACAACTTCATTTCACGTAGAGGCTGGGCCCGCAAACCGAGATCGTGGGGCTTGTGACCCGGTATCTATCGCTCCGGTACCCATAACTTTTGATTAGTATTGAGTTACGCGGCGCACAGTATACCGTTGGAAAGCTCTCCGAGAGCTCTACGACGGGTGTAGTAATCCTGCTCGGCTACGCCTATTTTCGAAACACAAAATCTAATGTTTTCATCAGTTTCGGGACACTTTTCTCATTTTATGCTATTTTTTCATCCCGGATCATACGTCGTGAGTCGCGAAAAGGACGGCAACCAAATCCGGAACATTTATATTATCGAATCCCATGGCACCTTGGGCAAGACAACTTCACTTCACGTAGAGGCTGGACCCGCAAACTGAGGGCGTGGGGCTTGGGACCAGGTCTCTGTCGCTCCGGTACCCTTAACTTTTGATCCGTAAGGAGTTATGAAGCACAGCATACCGTTGGAAAAATCTCCAAGAGATCTACGATGGGGGCAACAAGTGTGCTCAGCTGCGCCTGTTTTTGGATCCCAAAATCGAACGTTTTCATCAATTTCGGGACACTTCTCTTCTTTTGTGCTATTTTTTCTTCCCTGATCGTACGTCGTGAGCAACGAAAAGGACGACAAATTAATCTATTAAATTTCTATTACTGAATCCTACGGCACCTTGGGCAAAACAACGTTGCTTCACGTAGAGGTTGGGCCCGCAAATCGAGGGCGTGGGGCATGTAACTAGGTATCCGTCGTTCCGGTGCCCATAACTTTTGATTCGTAAGAAGTTACGCGGCTCACAGCATACTGTTGGAAAGCTCTCTAAGAGCTTTATGACAAGTGCTGCAAGCCTGATCAGCAGCGCCTATTTTCGGAACCCAAAATCGAATGTTTTCATTAGTTTCGGCATACTTTTCTTCTTTTAAGCTATTTTTTCATCCCGGATCGTACGTCGTGAGCCGCAAAAAGGACGACAACCTAATCCATCACATTTCTATTATCGAATTCCATGGCAACTTGGGCAAGACAACTTCGCTTCTCGTAGAAGCTGGGCCCGCAAACCGAGGGCGTGGGGCTTGGGACCAGGTATCTGTCGCTCCAATGCCCATAACTTTTGATCCGTAAGGAGTTATGCGGTGCACAGCATACCGTTGGAAAGCTCTCCGAGAAATCTATGACGGGGACAACAAGCCTGCTCGACTGCTCCTATTTCTGGATCCCAAAATCGAACATTTGCATCAGTTTTGGGACACTTTTCTACTTTTGCGCTATTTTTTTATCCCAGATCG
Source organism: Ehretia macrophylla (assembly GCA_037974665.1). Classification (NCBI taxonomy): domain Eukaryota; kingdom Viridiplantae; phylum Streptophyta; class Magnoliopsida; order Boraginales; family Ehretiaceae; genus Ehretia; species Ehretia macrophylla. Next base: position 27,884,358 of record CM075779.1, on the reverse strand, counting down.
TACGTCATGAGCTGCGAAAAGGATGACAAACTAATCTATCACATTTCTATTACCGAATCCCACGGCACCTTGGGCAAGACAACTTCGCTTCACGTAGAGGCTGGGCCCCCAAACCGAGGGTGTGGGACCTGTGACCAAGTATCAGTCAATCCGGTGCCCATAACTTTTGATCAGTATGGAGTTACGCGGCGCACAACAAACCGTTAGAAAGCTCTCCCAGAGCTCTACGATGTGTGCAGCAAGCCTACTCGGCTGCCACTGTTTTTGGATCCTAAAATCGAACGTTTTCATCAGTCTCGGGATAATTTTCTTCTTTTGCGCTGTTTTTCTATCCCAGATCGTATGTCGTGAGCAACGAAAAGGACGACAAACTAATCCATCACATTTCTATTGCCGAATCCCACGGCACCTTTGGCAAGAAAACTTCGCTTCACGTAGAGATTGGGCCCTCAAACCAAGGGTGTGGGGTTTATGACTAGGTATCCTTCGCTTCGGTGCCTATAACTTTTGATCCGTAAGAGTTACGCGGTGCACAACATGCTGTTGGAAAGCTTTCCGAGAGCTCTACGACAGGTGCAGCATGCCTGCTCTGCTGCGCCTGTTTTTGGAGCCCTAAATAGAACGTTTTCATCAGTTTTGGAAACACTTTTCTTCTTTTGCACTATTTTTTTGTCCTAGATCGTACGTCATGAGCCGCGAAAAGGACGACAACCTCGTCCATCACTTTTCTATTATTGAATTCCACGACTCCTTGGGCAAGACAACTTCGCTTCACGTGGAGGATGGGCTCGCAAACTGAGAGCGTGGGGCTTGGAACTAGGTCTCCGTCACTCCGATGCCCATAACTTTTGATCCGTAAGGAGTTACGCGGTGCATAACATACCGTTGGAAAGCGCTTCGAGAGCTCTACGACGGGGGCAGCAAGCCTACTCGGTTGCTCCTATTTTCGGATCCCAAAATTGAACGTTTTCATCAGTTTTGGGTCACTTTTCTTCTTTTGCGCTGTTGTTTCGTCCCGAATCGTACGTCGTGAGCCGCAAAAAGGACGACAACCTAATCCATCAAATTTCTATTATCGAATCCCACGGCACCTTGGGCAAGACAACTTCGCTTCACATAGAGGCTGGCCCCGCAAACCGAGAGCGTGGGGCTTGTGGCCAGGTATCCGTCACTCCTATGCCCATAACTTTTGATCCGTAAGGAGTTACGCGGCGCATAGAGTATCGTTGTAAAGCACCCGAGAGCTCTACGATGGGTGCAACAAGCCTACTCGGCTGCACCTATTTTTAGAGCCCAAAGTTGAACGTTTTCATCATTTTCGGGACACTTTACTTATTTTGCGCTATTTTTCCGTCCCGGATCGTACGTCGTGAGCCGCGAAGAGGACGACAACCTAATCCATGACATTTCTATTATCAAATCCCATGGCACCTTGGGCAAGACAACTCGCTTCACGTAAAGGCTGGGCCCGCAAACTGAGGGCGTGGGGCTTGGGACCAGGTCTCTGTCGCTACGGTGCCCATAACTTTTGATCCGTAAGCAGTAACGCGGCCCACAGCATACCGTTGCAAAGCTCTCCGAGAGCTCTGCGACAGGTGCAGTAAGCCAGCTCAGCTGCGCCTATTTTTGTATCCCAAAGTTGAACGTTTTCATCATTTTCAGGACACTTTTCTTGTTTTGTGTTGTTTTTTCGTCCCGGATCGTACGTCGCGAGCTGCGAAAAGGACGACAAACTAATCCATCACATTTCTATTACCGAATCCCGCGGTACCTTGGGCAAGACAACATCGCTTCACATAGAGGCTGGGCCCGTAAACCGAGGGTGTGGGACTTATGACCAGGTATCCGTCATTCCGGTGCCCATAACTTTTGATCAGTATGGAGTTACGCGGCGCACAACATACCGTTAGAAAGATCTCTGAGAGCTTTAGGATGTGTTTAGCAAGCCTGCTCGGCTGCGACTGTTTTTGGAATCCAAAATCGAACGTTTTCATCAGTTTCAGGATACTTTTCTTCTTTTGCGCTGTTTTTCCATCCCGGATCGTACTTCGTGAGCCGCGAAAAGGACGACAAACTAATCCATCACATTTCTATTGCTGAATCCCAAGACACCTTGGGCAAGACAACTGCGCTTCATGTAGAGGCTGGGCCCCCAAACCGAGGGCGTGGGGCTTGTGACTAGGTATCCGTCACTCTGGTACTCATTACTTTTAATCCGTAAGAGTTACGCGGCGCACAACATGCAGTTGGAAAGCTCTCCAAGAGCTCTACGACGGGTGCAGCATGCCTGCTCGGCTGCGCCTGTTTTCGGAGCCCTAAATAGAATGTTTTCATCAGTTTCAGGACGCTTTTTTTCTTTTGCACTGTTTTTCCGTCCCAGATCGTACGTCGTGAGCCGCGAAAAGGACGACAACCTCATTCATCACATTTCTATTATTGAATCCCACGACTACTTGGGCAAGACAACTTCACTTCACGTAGAGGCTGGGCCCGCAAACCAAGATCGTGGGGCTTGTGACCCGGTATCCATCGCTCCGGTACCCATAACTTTTGATTAGTACTGAGTTACGCAGCGCACAGTATACCGTTGGAAAGCTGTCCAAGAGGTCTACGACGGGTGCAGTAATCCTGCTCGGCTGCGCCTATTTTCGAAACACAAAATCTAATGTTTTCATCAGTTTCGGGATACTTTTCTCCTTTTGTGCTATTTTTTCGTCCTGGATCGTACATCGTGAGTCGCGAAAAGGACGGCAACCAAATCCAGAACATTTATATTATCGAATCCCACGGCACCTTGGGCAAGACAACTTCACTTCACGTAGAGGCTGGACCCACAAACTGAGGGCGTGGGGCTTGGGACCAGGTCTCCGTCGCTCCGGTGCCCATAACTTTTGATCCGTAAGGAGTTATGAAGCACAGCATACCGTTGGAAAAATCTCCAAGAGATCTACGACGAGGGCAACAAGTTTGCTCAGCTGCGCCTGTTTTTGGATCCCAAAATCGAACGTTTTCATCAATTTCGGGACACTTCACTTCTTTTGTGCTATTTTTTCTTCCCTGATCGTACGTCGTGAGCAACGAAAAGGACGACAAACTAATCTATCAAATTTCTATTATTGAATCCAACGGCACCTTGGGCAAAACAACTTCGCTTCACGTCGAGGCTGGGCCTGCAAACCGAGGGCGTGGGGCTTGTGACCCGATATCCGTCACTCCGGTGCTCATAACTTTTGATCAGTATGGAGTTACGCAGCGCACAACATATCGTTGGAAAGCTCTCCGAGAGCTCTACGATGTGTGTAGTGAGCCTGCTCGGCTGCGACTATTTTTCGATCCCAAAATTGAATATTTTCATTAGTTTCGGGATATTTTTCATCTTTTGCGCTATTTTTCAGTCTCAAATCGTACGTCGTGAGCCGCAAAAAGGCTGACAAACTAATCCATCACTTTTCTATGCCGAATCCCATGGCACCTTGGGCAAGACAACTTTGCTTCACGTAGAGGCTGGGCCCGCAAACCGAGGGCGTGGGGCATGTAACTAGGTATCCATCGTTCCGGTGCCCATAACTTTTGATCCGTAAGAAGTTACGCGGCTCACAACATACCGTTGGAAAGCTCTCTGAGAGCTCTACGACAAGTGCCGCAAGCCTGATCAGCTGCGCCTATTTTCGAAACCCAAAATCGAATGTTTTCATTAGTTTCAGGATACTTTTCTTCTTTTGCGCTATTTTTTCATCCCGGATCGTACGTTGTGAGCCGCGAAAAGGACGACAACCTAATCCATCACATTTCTATTATCAAATTCCACGGCTACTTGGGCAAGACAACTTCGCTTCTCGTAGAGGCTGGGCCCAAAAACCGAGGGCGTGGGGCTTAGGACTAGGTATCTGTCGCTCCAGTGCCAATAACTTTTGATCCGTAAGGAGTTATGCGGTGCACAGCATACCGTTGGAAAGCTCTCCAAGAAATCTATGACGAGGACAACAAGCCTGCTCGACTGCTCCTATTTCTGGATCCCAAAATCGAACATTTGCATCAGTTTTGGGACACTTTTCTTTTTTTGCGCTGTTTTTTTATCCCAGATCGTACGTCGTGAGCCGCGAAAAGGATGACAAACTAATCTATCACATTTCTATTACCGAATCCCACGGCACCTTGGGCAAGACAACTTCACTTCACGTAGAGGCTGGGCCCGCAAACCGAGGGTGTGGGACTTGTGACCAGGTATCAGTCAATCCGGTGCCCATAACTTTTGATCAGTATGGAGTTACGCGGCGCACAACAAACCGTTAGAAAGCTCTCCGAGAGCTCTACGATATGTGCAGCAAGCTTGCTCGGCTGCCACTGTTTTTGTATCCCAAAATGGAACATTTTCATCAGTCTCGGGATACTTTTCTTCTTCTGGGCTGTTTTTCTATCCCAGATCGTATGTTGTGAGCAGCGAAAAGGACGACAAACTAATCCATCACATTTCTATTGCCGAATCCCATAGCACCTTTGGCAAGAAAACTTCGCTTCACGTAGAGACTGGGCCCCCAAACCGAGGGTGTGGGGTTTGTGACTAGGTATCTTTCACTTCGGTGCCCATAACTTTTGATCCGTAAGAGTTACGCGGTGCACAACATGCTCTTGGAAAGCTTTCCGAGAGCTCTACGATGGGTGCAGCATGCCTGCTTGGCTGCGCCTGTTTTCGGAGCCCTAAATAGAATGTTTTCATCAGTTTCGGAAACAATTTTCTTCTTTTGCACTATTTTTTTGTCCTAGATCGTACGTCGTGAGCGGCGAAAAGGACGACAACCTCGTCCATCACTTTTCTATTATTGAATTCCACGACTCCTTGGGCAAGACAACTTCGCTTCATGTGGAGGCTGGGCTCGCAAACTGAGAGCGTGGGGCTTGGAACCAGGTCTCCGTCACTCCGATGCCTATAACTTTTGATCCGTAAAGGAGTTATACGATGCATAGCATACCGTTGGAAAGCGCTTCGAGAGCTCTACGACGGGGGCAGCAAGCCTACTCGGTTGCTCCTATTTTCGGATCCCAAAATCGAACGTTTTCATCAGTTTTGGGTCACTTTTCTTGTTTTGCGCTTTTTTTTCGTCCCGGATCGTATGTCATGAGACGCGAGGAGGACGACGACCTAATCCATGACATTTCTATTATCGAATCCCATAGTACCTTGCGCAAGACAACTTCACTTCAAGTAGAGGCTGGGCCCGCAAATCGAGGGCATGGGGCTTGGGACCAGGTCTCTGTCGCTACGGTGCCCATAACTTTTGATCCGTAAGCAGTTACGCGGTGCACAGCATACCGTTGCAAAGCATTCCGAGAGCTATATGACGGATGCAACAAGCCAGCTCGGCTGCGCCTATTTTCGGAGCCCAAGATCGAGCATTTACATTAGTTTCGGGATACTTTTCTTCCAATGCGCTGTTTTTCCGTCCCGGATCGTACGTCATGAGCAGCGAAAAGGACGACAACCTAATCCATCACATTTCTATTATCGAATCCTACGGCACCTTGGGCAAGACAACTTCGCTTCACGTAGAGGCAGGGCCCACAAATCGAGAGCGTGGGGCTTGTGACCCGGTATCCATCGCTCCGGTACCCATAACTTTTGATCAGTATTGAGTTATGTGGCGCACAACATATCGTTGGAAAGCTCTCTGGGAGCTCTACGACGGGTGCAGCAATCCTGCTCGGCTGCGCCTATTTTCGGAGCACAAAATCAAACTTTTTTATCGATTTTGGGACACTTTTCTTCTTTTGCGCTATTTTTTTGTCCCGGATCGTACGTCGTGAGTCACGAAAATAACGACAACCAAATCCGTAACATTTCTATTATCGAATCCCATGACACCTTAGGCAAGACAACTTCACTTCACGTAGAGGCTGGACATGCAAACCGAGGACGTGGGGCTTAGGACCAAGTCTCCGTCGCTCCGGTGCCATTAACTTTTGATCCATAAGGAGTTATGGGCGCATAGCATACTGTTTGAAAAATCTCCAAGAGATCTTCGACGGGGGCAACAAGTGTGCTCAGCTACACCTATTTGTGGATCCCAAAATCAAACATTTTCATCAATTTCGGGACACTTTTCTTCTTTTGCGCTGTTTTTTCGTCCCGGATCGTACGTCGTGAGCAGAGAAAATGATGACAAACTAATCCATCAAATTTCTATTACTGAATCCCACGGCACCTTGGGCAAGACAACTTCGCTTCAAGTGAGGCTGGGCCCGCAAATCGAGGGCGTGGGACTTGTGACCCGGTATCCGTCACTCCGGTGCCCATAACTTTTGATTAGTATGGAGTTACGCGGCGCACAACATATCGTTGGAAAGCTTTCCGAGAGCTCTACGATGTATGTAGAAAGCCTGCTCGGCTGCGACTATTTTTGGATCCTAAAATTGAACGTTTTCATCAGTTTCGGGATACTTTTCTTCTTTTGCGCTGTTTTTTTGTCACTTTTCTATGGCCGAATCCCATGGAACCAGGTATCCGTCACTCCGGCACCCATAACTTTTGATCCGTAAGACTTACATAGCGCACAACATAACATTGGAAAGCTCTCTGAGAGCTCTACGGCGGGTTCAGCAAACCTGCTCGGCTGTGCTTGTTTTCGGAGCCCTAAATAGAACGTTTTCATCAGTTTCGGGATACTTTTCTTCTCTTGCGCTGTTTTCGATCCCAGATCGTAAGTCATAAGCCGCGAAAAGGATGACAACCTAATTCACCACATTTCTATTATTGAATCCTATGGCACATGGGGCGAGACAACTTCTCTTCATGTAGAGGCTGGGTCCGCAAACCGAGGACGTGGGGCTTGTGACTAGGTATCCGTCGCTCCGGTGCCTATAACTTTTGATCCGTAAAGAGTTACGCGGCTCACAGCATACCGTTGGAAAGCGCTCCGAGAGCTCTACGACTGGTGCAGCAAGCCTGCTCTGTTGCGCCTATTTTTGGAACACAAAATCGAACGTTTTCATCTATTTCGGGACACTTTTCTTCTTTTGCGCTATTTTTTCATCCCGGATTGTACGTCGTGAGCCGCGAAAAGGACGAGAACCTAATCCATCACATTTCTATTATCAAATCCCACAGCACTTTGGGCAAGAAAACTTCACTTCACGTAGAGGCTGGGCCCGCAAACCGAGGGCGTGAGGCTTGGGACCAGGTATTCGTCGGTCCAATGCCCATAACTTTTGATCTGTAAGTAGTTATGCGGTGCACAGTATACCGTTGAAAAGCTCTCCGAGAAATCTACGATGGGGACAGCAAGCCTGCTCGGTTGCTCCTATTTTCAGACCTTAAAATTGAACATTTTCATCAATTTTGGGACACTTTTCTTCTTTTGTGCTGTTTTTCCTTCCCGGATCGTACATCGTGAGCCGCGATAAGGATGACAAACTAATCCATCACATTTCTATTACCGAATCCCACGGCACCTTGGGCAAGACAACTTCACTTCACGTAGAGGCTGGGCCCGCAAACCGAGAGCGTGGGGCTTGTAACCCTATATCCATCATTCCGGTACCCATAACTTTTGATCAGTAATGAGTTATACGGTGCACAGCATACCGTTGAAACGTTCTCCAGGAGTTCTACGACAGGTGCAGCAAGACAGCTCGGCTGCGCCAATTTTTAGAGCACAAAATCGAACATTTTCATCAGTTTCGGGACACTTTTCTTCTTTTGCGCTGTATTTATGTCCCGGATCGTATGTCGTGAGCCGCGAAAAGGATGACAACCAGATTCGTAACATTCTTATTATCGAATCCCATGGCACGTTACGCAAGACAACTTCACTTCATGTAGAGGCTGGACCCAGAAACCGATGGCGTGGGGCTTGGGACCAGGTCTCCGTCGCTCCGATGCCCATAACTTTTGATCCGTATGGAGTTATGCCGCGCACAACATACCGTTGGAAAGCTCTCCGAGAGATCTACGACGGGGGTAGCAAGTCTGCTTGGCTGTGCATGTTTTTTGGATCCCAAAATTGAAAGTTTTCATCAATTTTGGCACACTTTTCTTCTTTTGCACTGTTTTTTTGTTCCGTATCGTGCGTCGTGAGCTGCGAAAAGGACGACAAGCTAATCCATCACATTTCTATTGCCGAATCCTATGGCACTTTGGGCAAGACAACTTCGCTTCACGTAGAAGCGGGGCCCCCAAACCGAGGGCATGGGGCTTGTGACTAGGTATTCGTCGCTCCGGTGCCCATAACTTTTGATCCGTAAGAGTTACGCGGCACACGACATGCAGTTGGAAAGCTCTCCGAGAGCTCTAATACGAGTGCAGCAAGCCTGCTCAGCTGCGACTGTTTTCAGAGACCTAAATAGAACGTTTTCATCAGTTTTGGGACATTTTTCTTCTTTTGCGCTGCTTTTCCATCCCAGATCGTACGTCGTGAGACGTGAAAAGGACGACAAGCTAATCCATCACATTTCTATTGCCGAATCCCAGGGTACCTTGGGCAAGACAACTTCGTTTCACGTAGAAACGGGGCCCCCCAACCGAGGGCATGGGGCTTGTGACTAGGTATCCGTTGCTCCGGTGCCCATAACTTTTGATCCATAAGAGTTACACCGCGCACAACAACCAGTTGGAAAGCTCTCCGTGAGCTCTACATGAGCTGCGAAAAGGAGGACAACCTCATCCATCACATTTCTATTATTGAATCCCATGACTCCTTGGGCAAGACAACTTCGCTTCACGTAGAGGCTAGGCCCGCAAACCGAGAGCGTGGGGCTTGGAACCAAGTCTCCGTCGTTTCGGTGCCCAAAATTTATGATCCATAACGAGTTACGCAGCGCACAGCATACCGTTGGAAAGCTCTTCGAGTGCTCTACCGTGGGTGAAGAAATCCTGCCAGGTAGCGCCTATATTCGGAGCCCAAAATAGAACGTTTTCATCAATTTTGGGACACTTTTCTTCTTTTGTGCTGTTTATTCGTCCCGGATCGTACGTCGTGAGCCGCAAAAGGGACGACAACCTAATCCATCACATTTCTATTATCGAATCCCATGGCACCTTGGGCAAGACAACTTCGCTTCACGTAGAGGCTGGGCCCGCAAATCGAGAGCGTGGGGCTTGTGACTCGGTATCCATCGCTCCGGTACCCATAACTTTTGATCAGTATTGAGTTACGCGGCGCACAGCATACCGTTAGAAAGCTCTCTGGGAGCTCTACGATGGGTGTAGCAAGCCTGCTCGACTGTGCCTATTTTTGGAGCACAAAATCGAACATTTTCATCAGTTTCGGGACACTTTTCTTCTTTTGCGCTGTATTTTCGTCCCGGATCGTACGTCGTGAGCCGCAAAAAGGACGACAACCAAATCCGTAAGATTTCTATTATCGAATCCCACGGCACCTTGGGCAAGACTACTTCACTTCACGTAGAGGCTGGACCCGCAAACCGAGGGCATGGGGCTTGGGACCAGGTCTCCGTCGCTCTGGTGCCCATAACTTTTGATCCGTAAGGAGTTATGCGGCGCACAACATACCGTTGGAAAGCTCTCCGAGAGATCTACAACAGGGGTAGCAAGTCTGCTTGGCTGTGCCAATTTTTGGATCCCAAAATTGAATGTTTTCATCAATTTTGGGACACTTTTCTTCTTTTGCACTATTTTTTCGTCCCGGATCGTACGTCGTGAGCCGCGAAAAGGCCGACAAACAAATCCATCACATTTCTATTACCGAATCCCATGGCACCTTGGGAAAGACAACTTTGCTTCACGTAGAGGCTTGGCCCTTAAACCGAGGGCGTGGGGCTTGTAACCAAGTATCCGTCACTCCGGTGCCCATAACTTTTGATCAGTATGGAGTTACGAGGCGCACAACATACCGCTGGAAAGCTCTCTGAGAGCTCTACTATGTATGTAGCAAGCCTGCTCTACTACGACTATTTTTGGATCCCAAAATCTAAAGTTTTCATCAGTTTTGGGATACGTTTCTTCTTTTGCGTTGTTTTTCCGTCCCGGATCGTTCGTCGTGAGCCGCAAAAAGGACGACAAACTAATCCATCACATTTCTATTGCCGAATCCCATGGCAACTTGGGCAAGACAACTTCGGTTCACGAAGAAGCTGGGCCCCCAAAATGAGGGCATGGGGCTTGTGACTAAGTATCCGTCATTCCGGTGCGCATAACTTTTGATCCGTAAGAGTTACGCAGCGCACAACATGGACTTGGAAAGCTCTCCGAGAGCTCTACTACGGGTACAGCAAGCCTGCTCCGCTGCGCCTATTTTCGGGGCCCTAAATAGAACATTTTCATCAGTTTCGGGACACTTTACATATTTTGCGCTATTTTTTCATCTTAGATCGTACGTCGTAAGCCACAAATAGGAGGACAACCTCATCCATCACATTTTTATTATTGAATCCCACGACTCCTTGGGCAAGACAAATTCGCTTCACGTAGAGGCTAGGCCCGCAAACCGAGAGCGTGGGGCTTAGAACTAGGTCTCGATCGTTCTGGTGCCCATAACTTTTGATCCGTAAGGAGTTACGCGGCGCATAGCATACCGTTGGAAAGCTATTCGAAAGCTCTACGACGGGTGCAACAAGCCTGCTAGGCTGGACCTATTTCGGAGCCCAAAGTTGGACGTTTTTATCATTTTTGGGACATTATTTTTCTTTTGCGCTATTTTTTCGTCCCGGATCGTACGTCGTGAGCCGCGAAGAAGACGACAACCTAATCCATGACATTTCTATTATCGAATCCCACGACACCTTGGGCAAGACAACTTCGCTTCACGTAGAGGCTGGGCCCGTAAACCGAGGGCGTGGGGCTTGCGACCAGGTCTCCGTCACTCTGATGCCCATAACTTTTGATCCGTAAGCAGTTACGCTGCCCACAGCATACCGTTGAAAAGCACTCTAAGAGCTCTACGACGGGTGCATAAATCCAGCTCGGCTGCGCCTATTTTTGGAGCCCAAAGTGGAACGTTTTCATCATTTTCGAGACACTTTTCTTCTTTTGCGCTATTTTTCCGTCTCGGATTGTACGTCGTGAGCCGCGAAGAGGACGACAACCTAATCTATGACATTTCTATTATCGAATCCCACTGCAACTTGGGCAAGACAACTTCACTTCACGTAGAGGCTGCGCCCGCAAACCGAGGGCGTGGGGCTTGGGACCAGGTCTCCGTCGCTACGGTGCCCATAACATTTGATCCGTAAGCAGTTACGCGGCGCACAGCATACTGTCGCAAAGCTCTCCGAGAGCTCTACGATGGGTGCAACAAGCCAGCTTGGCTGCGCATATTTTCGGAGCCCAAGATCGAACATTTTCATCAGTTTCAGGACACTTTTCTTCTATTGCGCTATTTTTTCATCCCGGATCGTACGTCGTGAGCAGCAAAAAGGACGACACCCTAATCCATCACATTTCTATTATCGAATCCCACATCACCTTGGGCAAGACAACTTCGCTTCACGTTGAGGCTGCGCCCGTAAACCGAGAGCGTGGGGCTTGTGACCCGGTATCCATCGCTCCGGTACCCATCACTTTTGATCAGTATTTAGTTACACGACGCACAACATACGGTTGGAAAGCTCTCCGGGAGCTCTACGATGGGTGCAGCAAGCCTGCTAGGTTACGTCTATTTTCGGAACACAAAATCAAACATTTTCATCAGTTTCGGGATACTTTTCTTCTTTTGCGCTATTTTTCCGTCTCGGATCGTGCGTCGTGAGCCCCGAAAAGGACGACAACCAAATCCGTAACATTTCTATTATCAAATCCCACAGCACCTTGGGCAAGACAACTTCACTTCATGTAGAGGCTGGACCGGCAAACCGAGGGCGTGGGGCTTGGGACCAGGTCTCCGTTGTTCCGGTGCCCGTAACTTTTGATCTGTTGGGAGTTATGTGGCGCCCAGCATACCGTTGGAAAGCTCTCTGAGAGATCTACGATGGGGGCAGAAAGTGTGCTCAGCTGCGCCTGTTTTTGGATCCCAAAATTGAATGTTTTCATCAATTTCGTTACACTTTTCTTCTTTTGCGCTATTTTTTCATCCCAGATCGTACGTCGTGAGGCGCGAAAAGGATGACAAACTAATCCATCACATTTCTATTACTGAATCCCATGGAACCTTGGGCAAGACAACTTCACTTCACGTAGAGGCTGGGCCCGCAAACCGAGGTCGTGGGGCTTGTAACCAGGTATCCGTCAGTCCGGTGCGCATAAATTTTGATCAGTATGGAGTTACGCGGCGCACAACATACCGTTAGAAAACTCTCCGAGAGCTCCACGATGTGTGTAGCATGCTTGCTTGGCTGCGACTATTTTTGGATCCCAAAATCGCACGTTTTCATCAGTTTTCGGATACTTTTCTTCTTTTGCGCTATTTTTCCGTCCCGGATCGTACGTCGTGAGCCGCGAAAAGGACGATAAACTAATCCATCACATTTCTATTGGCTAATCCCATGGCACCTTGGGCAAGACAACTTCGCTTCACGTAGAGGCAGGGCCCCCAAACCGATGGTGTGGGGCTTGTGACTAGGTATCTGTCGCTCTGGTGCCTATAACTTTTGATCTGTTAAAGTTATGCGGTGTACAACATGTAGTTGGAAAGCTTTTCGAGAGCTCTACGACGGGTGCAGCAAGCCTGCTCGGCTGCGCCTATTTTCGGAGCCCTAAATAGAACATTTTCATCAATTTCGGGATACTTTTCTTCTTTTGCTCTGTTTTTTATCCCAGATCGTACATCGTGAGCCGCGAAAAGGATGACAACCTCATCCATCACATTTCTATTATTGAATCCCACGAATCCTTGGGCAAGACAACTTCACTTGACGTAGAGGCTGGGCCCGCAAACCGAGAGTGTAGGGCTTGGAACCAGGTCTCTGTCGTTCCGGTGCCCATAATTTTTGATTTGTATGGAGTTACGCGGTGCACAACATACTGTTGGAAAGCTCTCCCAGAGCTCTACGACGGGTGCAGCAATCCTGCAAGGCAGCTCATGTTTTCAGAGCCCAAAATAGAACATTTTCATTAGTTTCGGGAAACTTTTCTTCTGTTGCGCTGTTTTTTCGTCCCAGATCGTACGTCGTGAGCCGCAGAAAGGACGACAACCGAATCCATCACCTTTCTATTATCGAATCCCACGGCACCTTGGGCAAGACAAATTCGCTTCACGTAGAGGCTGGGCTAGCAAACCGAGAGGTGGGGCTTGTGACCAGGTATCCGTCACTCCGATGCCCATAACTTTTGATCCATAAGGAGTTACGAGGCACACAGTATACCGTTGTAAAGCTCTCCGAGAGCTCTACGATGGGTGCTGCAAGTCTGCTCAGCTGCGCCTATTTTCGGAGCCCAAAGTTGAATGTTTAAATCATTTTCGGGACACTTTTCTTCTTTTGTACTATTTTTCCGTCCTGGATCATACGTCGTGAGCCGTGAAGAGGACGACAACCTAATCCATGACATTTCTATTATCGAATCCCACGGTACCTTGGGCAAGAAAACTTCACTTCACGTAGAGTCTGGGCTCGCAAACTAAGGGCGTGGGGCTTGGGACCAGGTCTCCGTCGCTACGGTGCCCATAACTTTTGATCCGTAAGCAGTTACGAGGCGCTTAACATATCGTTGAAAGGCTCTCTGAGAGCTCTACGAGAGGTGTAGCAAGCCAGCTTGGTAGCGCCTATTTTCAGAGACCAAAATCGAACATTTTCATCAATTTCAGGACACTTTCCTTCTTTTGCGCTATTTTTCTGTCCCGGATCGTACATCGTGAGCCGCGAAATGGACGACACCCTAATCCATCGTATTTCTATTATCAAATCCCACGGCACCTTGGGTAAGACAACTTCTCTTCACGTAGAGGCTGGTCCCGTAAATCGAGGGCATGGGGCTTGTGATAAGTTATCCGTCGTTCTGGTGCCCATAACTTTTGATTTGTAAGGAGTTACGCGGCACACATAAAACCGTTAGAAGGCTCTCCGAGAGCTCTACGACTTGTGTAGCAAGCCTGCTCGGCTGTACCTATTTTTGGAGACCAAAATCGAACCTTTTTATCAGTTTCGGGACTCTTTTCTTCTTTTGTGCTATTTTTCTGTCCTGGATCGTACGTCCCCAGTCGCGAAGAGGACGACAACCTAATCCATCACTTTTCTATTACCGAATACCACGGCATCTTTGGAAAGACAACTTCGCTTCATGCAGAGGCTGGGCCGGCAAACCGAGGTCGTGGAGCTTGGGAACCAGTCTACGTCGCTCCTGTTCCTATAACTTTTGATCCGTATGGCGTTACGCCGTGCACAGCTTACCGTTGGAAAGTTCTCCAAGAGCTCTACGACGAGAACAACAAGCTTGCTCGGCTTTGCCTATTTTCGGAGCCCTAAATTGAACATTTTCATCAGTTTTGGGATACTTTTCTTCTTTTGCGCTGTTTTTCCATCCCGGATCGTACGTCGTGAGTGAGGAAAAGGACGACAACCTAATCCATCACATTTCTATTATCGAATCACACGGCACCTTAGGCAAGACAACTTCGCTTCACGTAGAGGCTGGGCCCCCAAACTGAGGGCGTGGGGCTTGTGACTAGGTATCCGTCGCTTCGATGCCCATAACTTTTGATCCGTAAGAGTTACACAGTGCACAACATACCGTTGGAAAGCTTTCCGAGAGTTCTAAGATGGGTGCAGCAAGCCTGCTCGGCTGCGCCTGTTTTCGGAGCCCTAAATAGAACGTTTTCATTAGTTTTGGGACACTTTTCTTCTTTTGCGCTATTTTTTATCCCAGATTGTATGTCGTGAGCAGCGAAAAGGACGACAACCTAATCCATCACATTTCTATTATCGAATCCCATGGCACCTTGGGCAAGACAACTTCGCTTCACGTAGAGGCTGGGCCCGCAAACCGAGAGTGTAGGGCTTGTGACCCGGTATCCATCGCTCCGGTACCCATAAATTTTGAACGGTATTGAGTTACATGGCGTACAGCATACCGTCGAAAGCTCTTCGGGAGCTCTACGATGGGTACAGAAAGCCTTCTCGACTACGCCTATTTCGGAGCCCAAAATCGAACGTTTTCATCAGTTTTGGGACACTTTTCTTCTTTTGCGCTATATTTTCATCACGGATCGTATGTCGTGAGCCGCGGAAAAGACGACAAACTAATCCATCACATTTCTATTGCCGAATCCCACGGCAACTTGGGCAAGACAACTTCGCTTCACGTAGAAGCTGGTCCCCCAAACCGAGGGCATGGGGCTTGTGACTAGGTATCCGTTGCTCCGGTACCCATAACTTTTGATCCGTAAGAGTTACGCGTTGCACAACATGTAGTTTGAAAGCTCTCCGAGAGCTCTACGATGGGTGCAGCAACCCTGCTAGGCTGCGCCTGTTTTCGGAGCCCTAAATAGAACGTTTTCCTCAGTTTCAGGACACTTTTCTTCTTTTTCACTATTTTTTTGTCCCAGATCGTACGTCGTGAGCCGCGAAAAGGACGACAACCTCATCCATAACATTTCTATTATTGAATCCCACGACTCCTTGGGCAAGACAACTTCGCTTCACGTAGAGACTAGGCCTGCAAACCGAGAGCGTGGGCCTTGGAACCAGGTCTCTGTCGTTCCGGTAACCATAATTTTTAATCCGTAAAGAGTTACGCGGTGCACAGCATACCGTTGGAAAGATCTGCGAGAGCTCTACGATGGGTGAAGCAATCCTGCCAAGCAGCGCATTTTTTCAGAGCCCAAAATAGAACATTTTCATCAGTTTAGGGACACTTTTCTTCTTTTGTACTATTTTTTCGTCCCGAATCGTACGTCGTGAGCCGCAAGACAACTTCGCTTCACGTAGATACTGAGGCCGCAAATCGATTGCGTGGGGCTTGTGACCAGGTATCCGTTACTCCGATGCCCATAAATTTTGATGCGTAAGGAGTTACGCGGTGCACAGCATACCGTTGGAAAGCTCTCCGAGAGCTCTACGATGGGTGCAGCAATCCAGCTCGGCTGCGCCTATTTTTGGAACCCGAAGTTGAGCGTTTTCATCATTTTTAGGACACTTTTATTCTTTTGGCTATTTTTCTGTCCCGGATCGTACGTCGTAAGCCGCGAAGAGGACGACAACCTAATCCATAACATTTCTATTATCGAATCCCACGGCACCTTGGCAAGACAACTTCGCTTCACGTAGAGGCTGGGCCCGCAAACTGAGGACGTGGGGCTTGGGACCAGGTCTTCGTCGCTACGGTGCCCATAAAATTTGATCCGTAAGCAGTTACACAGAGCACAGCATACCGTTACAAAGCTCTTCGAGAGATCTACGATGGGTGCAACAAGCCAGCTCAGTTGCGCCTGTTTTTGAAGCCCAAGATAGAACATTTATATCAGGTTCGGGACACTTTTCTTCCATTGCGCTATTTTTTCGTCCTGGATCGTACGTCGTGAGCAGCGAAAAGGACGACAACCTAATCCATCACATTTTTATTATCGAATCCAACGGCACCTTGTGCAAGACAACTTCTCTTCATGTAGAGGCTGGGCCTGCAAACCGAGAGCGTGGGGCTTATGACCCGGTATCCATCGCTCCGCTACCCATAACTTTTGATCAGTATTGAGTTACGCGGCATACATCATACCGTTCGAAAGCTCTTCGGGAGCTCTAAGACGGGTGCATCAAGCCTGCTGGCTGCGCCTATTTTCAGAGCACATAATCGAACGTTTTCATCAGTTTCGGGAAAATTTTCTTCTTTTGTGCTGTTTTTCTATCCCGGATCGTACGTCATGAGCAACAAAAAGGACGACAACCAAATCCGTAACATTTCTATTATCGAATCCCACGGCACCTTGGGCAAGACAACTTTACTTCACGTAGAGGCTGCACCCGCAAACCGAGGGCGTGGGGCTTAGGACCAGGTCTCCACCGCTCCGGTGCCCATAACTTTTGATTCGTAAGGAGTTATGCAGCGTATAGCATACCGTTGGAAAGCTCTCCGAGAGATCTGCGATAGCGGCATCAAGTGTGCTCAGCTGCGCCTATTTTTCAATCCCAAAATTGAACGTTTTCATCAATTTTGGGACACTTTTCTTCTTTTGCGCTGTTTTTTCAGCCCTGATCGTACGTCATGAGCGGCGAAAAGGACGACAAACTAATCCATCACATTTCAATTACCGAATCCCATGGCACATTGGGCAAGACAACTTCGCTTCACGTAGAGGCTGGGCCAGCAAACCGAGAGTGTAGGGCTTGTGACCAGTTAACCATCACTCCGGTGCCCAAAACTTTTGATCAGTATGGAGTGACGCGGCGCACAACATACCGTTGGAAAGCTCTCCGAGAGATCTACGATGTGTGTAACAAGCCTGCTCAGCTGCGACTATTTTTGGATCCCAAAATTAAATGTTTTCATCAGTTTCAGGATACTTTTCTTCTTTTGAGCTGTTTTTCCGTCCCGGATCGTACGTAATGAGCCACGAAAAGGATGACAAATTAATCCATCACATTTCTATTGCCGAATCCCATGGCACCTTAGGCAAGACAACTTCGCTTCACGTAGAGGTTGGGCCCCCAAACCGAGGGTGTGGGGCTTGTGACTAGGTATCCGTCGCTCCGGTGCCCATAACTTTTGATCCATAAAAGTTACGCGGTGCACAACATGCAGTTGGAAAGCTCTCGGAGAGCTCTACGACGGGTGCAACAAGCCTGCTCAGCTGCGCCTATTTTCGGAGCCCTAAATAGAACATTTTCATCAGTTTCGGGACACTTTTCTTCTTTTACAACTTCACTTCATGTAGATGCTGGGCCTACAAACCGAGAGCGTGGGGCTTGTGACCAAGTATCCATCGCTCCGGTGCCCATAAGTTTTGATCTGTAAGGAGTTATGCGGCGTACAACATACCGTTGGAAAGCTCTCCGAGAGCTCTACGATGGGGGCAGCAAGTCTGCTCAACAACGTCTGTTTTCAGAGCCCAAAATTGAACTTTTTCATCAGTTTCGGGATAATTTTTTCCTTTTGCGTTATTTTTTCATCCCGGATCGTATGTCGTGAACCGCGAAAAGTATGACAAACTAATCCATCATATTTCTATTACTGAATCCCATGGCACCTTGGGCAAGACAACTTTACTTCCCGTAGAGGCTGGACCTGCAAACTGAGGGTGTGGGGCTTGTGACCTGGTATCCGTCGCTCTCGTGCCCATAACTTTTGATCAGTTAGGAGTTAAGTGGCGCACAGCATACCGTTGGGAAGCTCTCAAAGAGCTCTACGACGGGGGCAAGAAGCCTGCTCAGCTGCACCAATTTTCAGAGCCCAAAATCGATCATTTTCATCAATTTTGCGACACTTTTCTTTTTTGCGCTGTGTTTTCGTCCCGGATCATACGTCGTGAGCTGCGATAAGGACGACAACCTAATCTGTTACTTTTCTATTACTGAATGTCACGGCACCTTGGGCAAGACAACTTCACATCACGTAGAGGTGAGGCCCGCAAACCGAGGGCATGGGGATTGTGACCAGGTATCTGTCGCTCCGGTGGCCATAACTCTTGATCCGTAAGGAGTTACGCAGCCCACAGCATGCCGTTGGAAAGCTCTCCAAGAGCTCTACGATGGGGGCAGCAAGCCTGCTCGGCTGCACCTTTTTTCAGATCCCAAAATCGTACTTTTTCATCAGTTTCGAGATAATTTTCTTCTTTTGCGCTGTTTTTCAGTATCGAATCGTATGTCGCGAGCCGCGGAAAGGACGACAACCTAATCCATCACATTTCTATTACCGAATCCCATGGCACCTTGGGAAAGAAAACTTCACTTCGCGTAGAGGCTGGGCACGCACACCGAGGGTGTGGGGCTTGTGACCAGGTATCCGTCTCTCTGGTGCCCATAACTTTTGATCCGTAAGGAATTACGCGGCGCACAACATACCGTTAGAAAGCTCTCAAAGTGCTCTATGATGGGGGCAGGAAGCCTGCTCAGCTGTGCCTATTTTTGGAGCCCAAAATCGAACATTTTCATCAGTTCTGGGACACTTTTCTTCTTCTACGCTTTTTTTCCGTCTCGGATCGTACGTCGTTAGCAGCGATAAGGTCGACAACCTAATCTGTCACATTTCTATTACTGAATCCCACGACACCATGGGCAAGACAACTTCACTTCACGTAGAGGCGGGGTCCGCAAACCGAGGGCGTGGGGTTTGTGACCAAGTATCCGTCGCTCCGTCCTCATAACTTTTGATCCGTAAGGTGTTAAGCGGTGCACAACATAACGTTGGAAAGCTCTCCGAGAGCTCTACGACGTGGGCATCAAGCCTGCTCGGCTGTGCCTATTTTTGGAGTCCAAAATCGAACGTTTTCATTAGTTTCGGGATACTTTTCTTCGTTTGCGCTGTTTTTTCATCCCGGATTGTACGTCGTGAGCCGCAAAAAGGACGACAACCTAATCCATCACATTTCTATTACCGAATCCCATGGCACCTTGGGCAAGACAACTTTACTTCACGTAGAGGCTGGGCCTGCAAACCGAGGGCGTGGGGCTTGTGACCAGGTATCCGTCGCTCTGGTGCCCATAACTTTTGATCTGTAAGGAGTTAAGCGGTGCACAGCATACCGTTGGAAAGCTCTCATAGTGCTCTACGATGGTGGCAAGAAGCTTGCTCGGCTGCGCATATTTTCGAAGCCCAAAATTGAATATTTTCATCAATTTCGGGACACTTTTCCTTTTTTGCGCTGTGTTTCCATCCTGGATCGTACGTCGTGAGCTGCGATAAGGATGACAACCTAATCCGTCACTTTTCTATTACTGAATGCCACGGTACCTTGGGCAAGACAACTTCACATCACGTAGAGGCGAGGACCGCAAACCAAGGGCATGGGGCTTGTGACCAGGTATCTGTCGCTCCGGTGCCCATAACATTTGATCCGTAAGGAGTTACACAGCGTACAACATTCCGTTGGAAAGCTCTCCTAGAGCTCTACGATGGGGGCAGCAAGCCTGCTCGGTTGCACCTGTTTTCAGAGCCCAAAATCAAACATTTTCATCAGTTTTAGGATAATTTTCATCTTTTACGCTGTTTTTCTGTCCCGAATCGTATGTCGCGAGCCGCGAAAAGGACGACAACCTAATCCATCACATTTCTATTACTGAATCCCATGGCACCTTGGGCAAGAAAACTTCACTTCACGTAGAGGCTGGGCCCACAAACCGAGGGCGTGGGGCTTGTGACCAGGTATCTGTCGCTCTGGTACCCATAACTTTTGATCTGTAAGGAGTTAAGCGGCGCACAGTATACCGTTGAAAAGCACTTAAAGAGCTCTACGACGGGGGCAAGAAGCTTGCTCGGCTGCGCCTATTTTCGGAGCCCAAAATCGAAACATTTTCATCAATTTTTGGACACTTTTCTTTTTTTGCGCTGTGTTTCCGTCCCGGATCGTACGTCGTGAGCTGTGATAAGGACGACAACCTAATCCGTCACTTTTCTAATACTGAATGCCACGGCACCTTCGGCAAGACAACTTCACTTCACGTAGAGGCTAGGCCAAAAAATCGAGGGGATGGGGCTTGTGACCAGGTATCTGTCTCTCTGGTGCCCATAACTTTTGATCCGTAAAGAATTACACGGCGCACAGCATACCGTTGGAAAGCTCTCAGAGAGATCTGTGATGGGGGCAGGGAGCCTGCTCAGCTGCGCCTATTTTTGGAGCCCAAAATCGAACATTTTCATCAGTTCTGGGACACTTTTCTTCTTTTGCGCTTTTTTTTCGTCTCGGATCGTACGTCGTTAGCAGCGATAAGGTCAACGACCTAATCCGTCACATTTCTATTACTGAATCCCACGACACCATGGGCAAGACAACTTCACTTCACGTAGAGGCGGGCCTCGCAAACCGAGGGCGTGGGGTTTGTGACCAGGTATCCGTCGCTCCATCCTTATAACTTTTGATCCGTAAGGAGTTAAGCAGTGCACAACATAACGTTGAAAAGCTCTCCAAGAGCTCTACGACGTGGGCATCAAGCCTTTTCGGCTGCGCCTATTTTTGAAGTCCAAAATCGAACGTTTTCATTAGTTTCGGGATACTTTTCTTCATTTGCGCTGATTTTCGTCCTGGATTGTACGTCATGATTCGCAAAAAGGACGACAACCTAATCCATCACATTTCTATTACCGAATCCCATGGCACCTTGGGCAAGACAACTTTACTTCACGTAGAGGCTGGGCCTGCAAACCGAGGGCGTGGGGCTTGTGACCAGGTATCCGTCGCTCTAGTGCCCATAACTTTTGATCCGTAAGGAGTTAAGCAGCGCATAGCATACCGTTGAAAAGCTCTCAGAGAGCTCTACGACGGGGGCAAGAAGCTTGCTCGGTTGCGCCTTTTTTTAGAGCCCAAAATCGAATATTTTCATCAATTTCGGGACACTTTTCATTTTTTGCACTGTGTTTCCGTCCCGGATCGTACGTCGTGAGCCGCAATAAGGACGACAACCTAATCCGTCACTTTTCTATTACTGAATGCCATGACACCTTGGGCAAGACAACTTCACATCATGTAGAGGCGAGGACCGCAAACCGAGGGCATGGGGCTTGTGACCAGGTATCTGTCGCTCCGGTGCCCATCACTTTTGATCCGTAAGGAGTTACATGGTGCACAATATGCTGTTGGAAAGCTCTCCGAGAGCTCTACGATGGGGGTAGCAAGCCTGCTCGGCTGTACCTGTTTTCAGAGCCCAAAATCAAACTTTTTCATCAGTTTTGGGATAATTTTCTTCTTTTGCGCTGTTTTTCCGTCCCGAATCGTATTTCGCGAGCTACGAAAAGAACGACCTCCTAATCCATCACATTTCTATTATCGAATCCCATGGCACCTTGGGCAAGACAACTTCACTTCACGTAAAGGCTTGGCCCGCAAACCGAGGGCATGGGGCTTGTAACCAGGTATCTGTCGCTCTGGTGCCCATAACTTTTGATCCGTAAGAAGTTAAGCGGTGCACAGCATACCGTTGAAAAGTTCTCAAAGAGCTCTACGACCGGGGCAAGAATGTTGCTCAGCTGCGCCTATTTTTGGAGCCCAAAATCGAACATTTTCATCAATTTTTGGACACTTTTCTTTTTTTGCGCTGTTTTTCCATCCCGGATCGTATGTCGTGAGCTGCGATAAGGACGACAACCTAATCCGTCACTTTTCAATTACTTAATGCCATGGCACCTTCGGCAAGACAACTTCACATCACGTAGAGGCGAGGCCCGCAAACCGAGGGCATGGGGCTTGTGACCAGGTATCTGTCGCTCCGGTGTCCATAACTTTTGATCCGTAAGGAGTTACACGGCGCACAACATGCCGTTGGAAAGCTCTCTGAGAGTTCTACGATGGGGGCAGCAAGCTTGCTCTGCTGCACCTATTTTTAGAGCCCAAAATTGAACTTTTTCATCAGTTTCGGGATAATTTTCTTCTTTTGCTCTATTTTTTCGTCCTGAATCGTATGTCGCGAGCCGCGAGAAGGACGACAACCTAATCCATCACATTTCTATTATCAAATCCCATGGTACCTTGGCAAAGAAAACTTCACTTCTTGTAGTGGCTGGGCAAGCAAACCGAGGGCGTGGGGCTTATGACCAAGTATCTGTCACTCCAATACCCATAACTTTTGATCCGTAAGGAGTTACGAGGCGTACAGCATACCGTTGCAAAGCTCTCTGAGAGCTCTACGATGGGGGTAGGAAGCCTGCTCAGCTGCGCCTATTTTTGGTGCCCAAAATTGAACATTTTCATCAGTTGTGGGACACTTTTCTTCTTCTGCACCTTTTTTTCGTCTCGGATCGTACGTCGTGAGCAGCGATAAGGTCGACAACCTAATCCGTCACATTTCTATTACTGAATCCCACGACACCATGGGCAAGACAACTTTACTTCACGTAGAGGCAGGGCCCGTAAATTGAGGGCGTGGGGTTTATGACCAGGTATCCGTCGCTCCGTCCTCATAAATTTTGATCCGTAAGGAGTTAAGCGGTGTACAACATAACGTTGGAAAGCTCTCCGAGAGCTCTATGACGTAGGTATCAACCTTGCTCGGCTGCGCCTATTTTTGGAGTCCAAAATCGAACGTTTTCATTTGTTTTGGGATACTTTTCATCGTTTGCGTTGTTTTTTAGCCCCGAATTGTACGTCGTGAGCCGCGAAAAGGACGACAACCTAATCCATCACATTTCTATTACCGAATCCCACGGCACCTTGGGCAAGACAACCTCACTTCAAGAAGAGGTTGGGCCCGCAAACCGAGGGCATGGGGCTTGTGACCAAGTATCCGTTGCTCTAGTGCCCATAACTTTTGATCCGTAAGGAGTTAAGCGGCGCACAACATACCGTTGGAAAGCTCTCAGAGAGCTCTAAGATGGGGGCAAGAAGCTTGCTCGACTGCGCCTATTTTCGGAGCCCAAAATAGAACATTTTCATCAATTTCTGGACATTTTTCTTTTTTTACGCTGTATTTTCATCCCGGATCGTACGTCGTGAGCCGCGATAAGGATGACAGCCTAATCCATCACTTTTCTATTACTGAATGCCACGACTCCTTCAGCAAGACAACTTCACATCACGTAGAGGCGAGGCCCGTAAACCGAGGGCATGGGGCTTGTGACCAGGTATCTGTCGCTCCGGTGCCCATAACTTTTGATCCGTAAGGAGTTAGGCAGCGCACAGCATGCTATTGGAAAGCTCTCCTAGAGCTCTACGATGGGGGCAGCAAGCCTGCTCGGCTGCACCTATTTTCAGGGTCCAAAATCAAACTTTTTCATCAGTTTCGGGATAATTTTCTTCTTTTTCGCTATTTTTCCGTCCCGAATCGTATGTCGCGAGCCACGAAAAGGACGACAACCTAATCCATCACATTTCTATTACCGAATCCCATTGAACCTTAGGACAGAAAACTTCACTTCACGTAGAGGCTAGGCACATAAACCGAGGGTGTGGGGCTTGTGACCAGGTATCCGTCGCTCCGGTGCCCATAACTTTTGATCCGTAAGGAGTTACGCGGCGCACATCATACCGTTGTAAAGCTCTCAGAGAGCTCTACGATAGGGGTAGGAAGCCTGCTCAGCTGCGCCTATTTTTGGGTCCCAAAATCGAACCTTTTCATCAGTTTTGGGACACTTTTCTTCTTCTGTGCTTTTTTCCGTCTCGGATCATACGTCGTGAGCAGCGATAAGGTCGACAACCTAATCCGTCACATTTCTGTTACTGAATCCCATGACACCATGGGCAAGACAACTTTACTTCACGTAGAGGCGGGGCCCGCAAATCAAGGGCGTGGGGTTTGTGACCAGGTATTTGTAGCTCCGTCCTAATAACTTTTGATCCGTAAGGAGTTAAGCGGTGCACAACATAACGTTGGAAAGCTCTCTGAGAGCTCTACGACGTAGGCATCAAGCCTGCTCAACTGCGCCTATTTTAGGAGTCCAAAATTGAACGTTTTCATTAGTTTCGGGATACTTTTCATCGTTTGCGCTATTTTTTAGTCTTAGATTGTACGTCGTGAGCCGCAAAAAGGATGACAACCTGATCCATCACATTTCTATTACTGAATTCCACGGCACCTTGGGCAAGACAACCTCACTTCAAGAAGAGGTTGGGCCCGCAAACCGAGGGCGTGGGGCTTGTGAATAGGTATCCGTCGCTCCGGTGCCCATAACTTTTGATCTGTAAGGAGTTACGCAGTGCACAGCAAACTGTAGGAAACCTATCCGAGAGCTCTATGACAGGGGCTAGAATCTTGCTCTGCTGCGCCTATTTTCGGAGCCCAAAATCGAACATTTTCATCAGTTCTGGGACACTTTTCTTCTTTTTTGCTATTTTTTCGTCCTGGATCGTACGTCGTGAGCCGCGATAAGGACGATAACCTAATCCATCACATTTCCATTAGCGAATCCCACTGCACCTAGGGCAAGACAACTTCACTTCACGTAGAGGCGGGGCCCGCAAACTGAGGACGTGGGGCTTGTGACCAGGTATCTGTCGCTCCGGTGCTCATAACTTTTGATCCGTAGAGAGTTACATGGTGCACAGCATACCGTTGGAATGCTCTCCGAGAGCTCTACGATGTGGGCATCAAGCATGCTTGGCAGCGCCTATTTTCGGAGTCCAAAATTGAACGTTTTTATCAGTTTTGGGACACTTTTCTTCTTTTGCGCTGTATTTCCATCCCGGATCGTATGTCATGAGCCGCGAAAAGGGTGACAACCTAATCCATCACATTTCTATTACCGAATCCCATGGCACCTTGGGCAAGGCAACTTCGCATCACGTAGAGGCTGGGCCCGCAAACCGAGGGTGTGGGGCTTGTGACCAGGTATCCGTCGCTCCGGTGCCCATAACTTTTGACCCGTAAAGAGTTATGCGGCGCACAACATATCGTTGGAGAGCTCTTCAAGAGCTCTACGACATGTGCATCAAGCCTGCTAAGCTTTGCCTATTTTCGGAGTCCAAAATCGAACGTTTTCATCAGTTTCGAGACACTTTTCTTCTTTTGCACTGTATTTCTGTCCCGGATCGTACGTCGTGAGCCACGAAAAGGACGACAACCTAATCCATCACATTTCTATTACCTAATCCCACCGCACCTTGGGCAAGGCAACTTCGCTTCACGTAGAGACTGGGCTCGCAAACAGAGGGCGTGGGGCTTGTAACCAGGTATCCGTCGCTCCGGTGCCCATAACTTTGATCCGTAAGGAGTTACGCGGCGCACAACATACCGTTGGAAAGCACTCCGAGAGCTCTACGATGGGAGCAGCAAGCCTGCTCGGCTATGCCTATTTTTGGAACCTAAAATTGAACTTTTTCATCAGTTTCGGGACAATTTTCTTCTTTTGCGCTGTTTTTCCGTCCCGGATAGTATGTCGTGAGCTGCGAAAAGGATGACAACCTAATCCATCACATTTCTATTACCTAATCCCATGGCACCTTGGGCAAGACAACTTCACTTCGCGTAGAGGCTGGGCCTGCAAACCGAGGGTGTGGGGCTTGTGACTAGGTATCCGTTGCTCCGGTGCCCTTAACTTTTGATACGTAAGGAGTTACGCAGTGCACAACATACCGTTAGAAAGCTCTCCGAGAGCTCTACGACGAGGGCTGCAACCTGCTCAGCTGTGCCAATTTTCGTTGCCAAAAATTTAACATTTTCATCAGTTTAGGGACACGTTTCTTCTTTTGCGCTATTTTTTCGTCCCGGATCGTACGTTGTGAGCAGCGATGAGGACAACAACCTAATCCATAACATTTCTATTAGTGAATCCCATGGCACCTTGTACAAGACAACTTCAATTCAAGTAGAGGCGGGGCCGCAAACCGAGGGCGTGGGGCTTGTGACCAAGTATTCGTCGCTCCGGTCCTCATAACTTTTGATCCGTAAAGAATTACGCGGTGCACAACATACCGTTGGAAAGCTCTCCAAGACCTCTACGATGTGGGCATCAAGCCTGCCTAGCTGTGACTATTTTTGGAGTCTAAAATCGAATATTTTTATCAGTTTCGGGACAGTTTTCATCTTTTGCGCCCTTTTTTCATCCCGGATCATACGTCGCGAGCCGCGAAAAGGACGACAACCTAATCCGTCACATTTCTATTAGCGAATCCCACCGCACCTTGGGCAAGACAACGTCACTTCATGTTGCGGCAGGGCCCGTAAACCGAGGGCGTGGGGCTTGTGCCAGGTATCCGTCGCTCCGATACTCATAACTTTTGATCCGTAAGGAGTTATGTGGTGTACAACATACCGTTGGAAAGCCCTCCGAGAGCTCTACGATGTGGGTATCAAGCTTGCTCGGCTGCGTGTATTTTCGGAGTCCCAAATCGAACATTTTTATCAATTTCAGGACACTTTTCTTCTTTTGCGCTATTTTTTCGTCCCGGATTGTTTTGGCAAGAAAATTTCGATTCACGTAGAGGCTGGGCCCGCAAACCGTGGGCATGGGCCTTGTGAGCAGGTATGCGTCGCTCCGGTTCCTATAACTTTTGATCCATAAAGAGTTACGCGGCGCACAGCATATCGTTGGAAAGCTCTCCGAGAGCTATACGACGTGGGCATCAAGCCTGCTCGGCTGCGCCTATTTTCAGTGTCCAAAATCAAATATTTTCATTAGTTTCGGGACACATTTCTTCTTTTGCGCAGTTTTTCCGTCCAGGATCGTACGTCGTGAGTCGCGAAAAGGACGACAACCTAATCCATCACATTTCTATTACCTAATCCCATGACACCATGGGAAAGACAACTTCGCTTCACGCAGAGGCTGGGCCCGCAAACCGATTGCGTGGGGCTTGTAACCAGGTATCCGTCGCTCCGTTGGCCATAACTTTTGATCCGTAAAGAGTTACGCGGCGCACAGCATACTGTTGGAAAGTTCTTCGGGAGCTCTACGACGGGCACAACAAGCCTACTTAGCTATGCCTGTTTTCGGAGCTCAAAATGGAACATTTTCTCCAGTTTCGGGACACTTTTCTCCTTTTGTGCTATTTTTTCATCCCGGATCGTACGTCGTGCGCTGCGATAAGGACGACAACCTAATCCATCACATTTCTATTACCAAATCCCATAGCACCTTGGGCAAGAAAACTTCGATTCCCGTAGAGGATGGGCCCGTAAACCGAAGGCGTGGGGCTTATAACTAGGTATCTGTCGCTCCGATGCCCATAACTGTTGAGCCATAAAGAGTTACGCGGCGCACAGCATACCGTATGAAAGCTATCCGAGAGCTCTACGAAGGGGGCAGGAAGCCTGCTCAACTGTACCTATTTTTGGAGCCCAAAATCGAACATTTTCATCAGTTCTGGGACAATTTTCTTCTTTTGCACTATTTTTTCATCCAGGATCGTACGTCGTGAGCTGCGATAAGGACGACAACCTAATCCATCACATTTCTATTACTGAATCCCATGGCACCTTGGGCAAGACAACTTCACTTCACGTAGAGGCGGGGCCCGCAAACTGAGGGTGTGGGGCTTATGACTAGGTATCCGTCGCCCAGGTGCTCATAACTTTTGATCCGTAAAGAGTTACGCGGTGCACAGCATACCGTTGGAAAGCTCTCTGAGAGCTCTACGATGTTGGAGTCAAGCCTGCTCTGTTCCGCATATTTTCAGAGTCCAAAATCGAACATTTTCATCAGTTTTAGGATACTTTTCTTCTTTAGCGCTGTATTACCGTCCCGGATCGTACGTCGTGAGCCGCGAAAAGGACGACAACCTAATCCATCACATTTCTATTACCGAATCCCATGGCACCTTGGGCAAGACAACTTAGCATCACGTAGTGGCTGGGCCCGCAAACTGAGGGCGTGGGGCTTGTGACCAGGTATCCGTCGCTCCGGTGCCCATAACTTTTGATCCTTAAAGAGTTGCGCGGCGCACAGTATACCGTTGCAAATCTCTCCGAGAGCTCTACGACGTGGGCATCAAGCCTGCTCGACTGCGCCTGTTTTCAGAGTCCAAAATCGAACGTTTTCATCAGTTTCGGGACACTTTTCTTCTTTTGCGCTATTTTTTCATCACGAACCGTACGTCGTGAGCCGCGAAAAGGATGACAACCTAATCCATCACATTTCTATTACCTAATCCCAAGGCACCTTGGGCAAGACAACTTCGCTTCACATAGAGGTTGGGCTCGCAAACCAAGGGCGTGGGGCTTGTGACCAGGTATCCGTCGCTTCGGTGCCTATAACTTTTGATCCGTAAGGAGTTACGCGGCGCACAACATACCTTTAGAAAGCTCTCCGAGGACTCTACGATGCGGGTAGCAAACCTGCTCGGCTACGCCTATTTTCAGAGCCCAAAATCAAACTTTTTCATCAATTTTGAGACAATTTTCTTCTTTTGCGCTGTTTTTCTGTCCCTGATCGTATGTCGTAAACCGCAAAAAGGACGACAACCAAATCCATCACATTTCTATTACCGATTCCCATGGCACCTTGGGCAAGACAACTTCACTTCACATAGAGGCTGGGCACACAAACCGAGGGCGTGGGGCTTGTGACCAGGTATCCGTTGCTTTGGTGCCCATAACTTTTGATCTATAAGGAGTTATGCGGCACACAGCATACCGTTGGAAAGCTCTCCGAGAGCTCTACGACTTGGGCATCAAGCATGCTCGAATGCGCCTATTTTCAGAGGCCAAAATCAAACATTTTCATCAGTTTTGGGACACTTTTCTTTTTTTGTGCTATTTTTCTGTACCGGATCGTACGTCGTGAGCCGCGAAAAGGACGACGACCTAATCCATTACATTTCTATTATCAAATCCCGCGACACGTTTGGCAAGAAAACTTCAATTCGAGTTGAGACTGGGCCCGCAAACCAAGGGCGTGGGGCTTATGACCCAGTATCCATCGCTCCGGTGACTATAACTTTTGATCCATAAAAAGTTATGCGGAGCACACATACCGTTGGAAAGCTCTCCGAGAGCTATACGATGTGGGCATCAAGCCTGCTCGGCTGCACCTATTTTTTGAGTCCGAAATCGAACATTTTCATTAGTTTTGGGACACTTTTCTTCTTTTGCTCTATTTTTCTGTCCCGGATCGTACGTCGTGAGCCGTTTAAAAGGACGACAACCTAATCCATCACATTTCTATTACCTAATCCCACGGCACCTTGGGCAAGACAACTTCGCTTCACGCAGAGGCTGGGCCCGCAAACCAAGGACGTGGGGCTTGTAACTAGGTATCTGTCGCTCCGGTGCCCATAACTTTTGATTCGTAAGGAGTTAGGAGTTACGCGGCGCACAACATACTGTTAGAAAGCTCTCCGAGAGCTCTACGACGAGACAACAAGCTTGCTCAGCTACGCCTGTTTTCAGAATCCAAAATTTAACATTTTCAACAGTTTCGGGATACTTTTCTTCTTTTGCGTTGTTTTTCCATCTCGGATCGTACGTCGTGAGCCGCGATAAGGGCGACAACCTATTTCATCACATTTCTATTATCAAATCCCATGGCACCTTGGGCAAGAAAACTTCGATTCACGTAGAGGATGGGCCCACAAACCGAGGGCGTGGGGCTTGTGACCAGGTATCCGTCGCTCCAGTGCCCATAACTGTTGATCCATAAAGAGTTACGCGGTGCACAACATACCGTAGGAAAGCTGTCCGAGAGCTCTACGACGGGGGCAGGAAGCCTGCTCGGCTGCGCCTATTTTCAAAGCCCAAAATTGAATATTTTCATCAGTTCTATGACAATTTTCTTCTTTTACGCTATTTTTTCGTCCAGGATCGTACGTCGTAAGCCACGATAAGGACGACAACCTAATCTATCAAATTTCTATTACCGAATCCCACGGCACCTTGGGCATGAGAACTTCACTTCACGTTGAGGTGGGGCCCGCAAACTAAGGGCGTGGGGCTTGCGACCAGGTATCCGTCACCCTGGTGCTCATAACTTTTGATCTGTCAGGAGTTACGCGGTGCACAGCATACCGTTGGAAAGGTCTCCGAGAGCTCTACAACGTGGACATCAAGCCTGCTCGGCTACAAATATTTTTAGTGTCTAAAATTGAACGTTTTCATCAGTTTTGGGATACTATTCTTATTTTGCGCTGTATTACAGTCCCGGATCGTACGTCGTGAGTCAAAAAAAGGACGAGAACCTAATCCATCACATTTCTATTACCGAACCCCATGGCTCCTTGGGCAAGACAAGTTCGCATCACGTAGAGGCTAGGCCCGCAAACCGAGGGCGTGGGGCTTGTGACCAGGTATCCGTCGCTCCGGTGTCCATAACTTTTTATTAGTAAAGAGTTACGCGGTGCACAGCATACCGTTGCAAAGCTCTCTGAGAGCTCTACGACGTGGGCATCAAGTATGCTTGGCTGCGCCTATTTTCAGAGTCCAAAATCGAACGTTTTCATCACATTCAGGACACTTTTCTTCTTTTGCGCTGTTTTTTCATCCCGGATCGTACGTCGTGAGCCATGAAAAGGATAACAACCTAATCCATCACATTTCTATTACCTAATCCCATGGCACCTTGGGCATGACAACTTCACTTCATGTAGAGGTTGAGCTCGCAAACTGAGGTCGTGGGGCTTGTGACCAGGTATCCGTCGCTCCCGTGCCCATAACTTTTGATCCGTAAGGAGTTACGCGGCGTACAGCATACTGTTGGAAAGCTCTCTGAGAGCTCTACGATGGGGGTAGCAAGCATGCTCAGCTACGCCTACTTTCAGAGCCCAAAATCAAAAATTTTCATCAGTTTTTAGATAATTTGCTTCTTTTGCGCTGTTTTTCTATCCCGGATCGTATGTCGTGAGCCACGAAAAGGATGACAACCTAATCCATCATATTTCTATTACCGAATCCCATGGCATCTTGGGCAAGACAACTTTACTTCATGTAGAGGCTGGGCCCGTAAACCGAGGGCGTGGGGCTTGTGACCAAGTATCCGTCGCTCCGGTTCCCATAACTTTTGATCCGTAAGAAGTTATGCGGCACACATCATACCGTTAGAATGCTCTCCAAGAGCTCTACGATAGGGGCAAGAAGCCTGCTCGGCTGCGCCTATTTTTGGAGCCCAAAATTGAACATTTTCATCAGTTCTGGGACACTTTTCTTCTTTTGCGCTGTTTTTCTGTCCCAGATCGTACGTCATGAGCCGTGACAAGGACTAAAACCTAATCCATCACATTTTTGTTAGCGAATCCCACGGCACCTTGGGCAAGACAACTTCACTTCACGTAGAGGTGGGGCCAGCAAACCGAGGTCATGGGGCTTGCCACCAGGTATCCGTCGCTCCAGTCCTCATAACTTTTGATCCGTAAGGAGTTACGCGGTGCACAGCATACCGTTGGAAAGCTCTCTGAGAACTCTACGAAGTGGGCATCAAGCCTGCTCGGCTGTGCCCATTTTTGGAGTCCAAAATCGAATGTTTTCATCAGTTTCGGGACACTTTTCTTCTTTTGCGCTGTTTTTTCGTCCCGAATCGTACGTCGTGAGCCGCGAAAATGACGACAACCTAATCCAACACATTTCTATTACCATATCCCATGGCACCTTAGGCAAGACAACTTCACTTCATGTAGAGGCTAGCCCCGCAAATCGAGGGCGTGGGGGCTTGTGACAAGGTATCCGTCGCTCTAGTGCCCATAACTTTCGATCCTTAAGGAGTTACGCGGCGTACAGGATACCGTTAGAAATCTCTCCGAGAGCTCTACGACGGGGGCAGGACGCCTGCTCGGCTACGCCTATTTTTGGAGCCCAAAATCTAACATTTTCATCAGTTCCGGGACACTTTTCTTCTTTTGTGCTGCTTTTCTGTCGCGGATTGTACATCGTGAGCCGCGATAAGGACGACAACCTAATCCATCACATTTCTATTACCGAATCCCATGGCACTTTGGGCAAGACAACTTCACTTCACGTAGAGGCAGGGCCCGAGAACCGAGGGCATGGCACTTATGACTAGGTATCCATCGCTGCGGTCTTTATTACTTTTGATCTGTAAGGAGTTACGCGGTGCACAACATACTGTTCGAAAGCTCTCTGAGAGTTCTACGACGGGGGCATCAATGCTACTCAGCTACGCCTATTTTTGGAGTTCAAAATTGAACATTTTCATCAATTTCGGGACACTTTTCTTCTTTTGCGCTGTTTTTTCGTCCCGGATCATCGTTGTAAGCCACGAAAAGGACGACAACCTAATCCATCACATTTCATTTAGCGAATCCAATGGCAACTTGGGCAAGACAACTTTACTTCACGTAGAGGCTGGGCCTACAAACCGAGGGCGTGGGGCATGTGACCAGGTCTCCGTCGCTCTGGTGCCCATAACTTTTGATTCATAAGGAGTTACGCGACGCACAGCATATCATTGGAAAGCTATCCGAGAGCTCTACGACAGGGGCAGGAAGCCTGCTCAGTTGCGCCTATTTTTAGAGCCCAAAATTGAACATTTTCATCAGTTCCAGGACACTTTTCTTCTTTTGCGCTATTTTTTCATCCCGGATCGTACGTCGTGAACCGCGATAAGGACGACAACCTAATCCATCACATTTCTATTACCGAATTCCACGGCACCTTGGGTAAGACAACTGCACTTCACATAGAGGCGGGGCCCGCAAACTGAGGGCGTAGGGCTTGTGACCAGGTATCCGTTGCTCCGGTGCTCATAACTTTTGATTCGTAAGAAGTGACGCGGTGTACAGCATATCGTTGGAAAGCTCTCCGAGAGCTCTACAACGTGGTCAACAAGCATGCTCGACTGCGCCAATTTTCGGAGGCCAAAATTGAACGTTTTCATCAGTTTTGTGACACTTTTATTCTTTTGCGCTGTTTTTCCATCTCGGATCGTACGTCGTGAGCCGTGAAAAGGATGACAACCTAATCCATCACATTTCTATTACCGAATCCCACTGAACATTTGGCAAGAAAACTTCAATTCACGTAAAGCCTGGGCCCGCAAACCGAGGGCGTGGGGCTTGTGACTAGGTATCCGTCGTTCCGGTGCCCATAACGTTTGATCCATAAAGAGGTACGCGGCGCATAGTGTACCGTTGGAAAGCTTTCTGAGATTTATACGACGTGGGCATCAAGTCTGCTCGGTTGCGCCTATTTTCGGAGGTTGCGCCTATTTTCAGAGTCCAAAATCGAACGTTTTCATCAATTTCGGGACACTTTTCTTTTTTTGCTCTGTTTTTCTGTCCCGGATCGTACGTCGTGAGCCGCGAAAAGGAAGACAACCTAATCCATCACATTTCTATTACATAATCCCATGGCACCTTGGGCAACACAACTTCGCTTCACGTAGAGGCTTGGCCCGCAAACCGAGGGCGTGGACCTTGTGACCAAGTATTCGTCGCTCTGGTGCCCTTAACTTTTGATTCGTAAGGAATTATGCAGTGCACCGCATATCGTTGGAAATCTCTTTGAGAGCTCTACGACGGGGACAACAAGCCTTCTCAGCTACACCTGTTTTCAGAGCCCAAAATTGAACGTTTCCAACAATTTTGAGACACTTTTCTTCTTTTATGCTGTTTTTCTGTCCCGAATCATACATCGTGAGCTGCGATAAGGACGAAAACCTAATCCATCACATTTCTATTACCAAATCCCATAGGACCTT
The DNA here is from genome assembly GCA_037974665.1 of Ehretia macrophylla. NCBI lineage: Eukaryota > Viridiplantae > Streptophyta > Magnoliopsida > Boraginales > Ehretiaceae > Ehretia > Ehretia macrophylla. The sequence goes on along the minus strand of CM075779.1, from coordinate 27,850,319 downwards.
GGGCAAGAAAAGTTCGATTCACGTAGAGGCTGGGCCCGCAAACCGAGGGCGTGGGGCTTGTAAGCAAGTATCTGTCGCTCCGGTGCCTTTAACTTTTCATCCATAAAGAGGTACGCGACACACAACATACCGTAGGAAAGCTATCCGAGAGCTCTACGACGGGGCAGGAAGGCTGCTCGGCTGCGCCTATTTTCGAAGCCCAAAATCGAACATTTTCATCAGTTTCGGGATAATTTTATTCTTTTGAGCTATTTTTTCGTCCTAGATCGTACGTCATGAGCCGCGATAAGGACGACAACTTAATCCATCACATTTCTATTACCGAATCCCACGACACCTTGGGCAAGACAACTTCACTTCACGTGGAGGCGGGGCCCAAAAACCGAGGGTGTAGGGCTTGTGACCAAGTATCTGTCGCTCCGGTGCTCATAACTTTTGATCCGTAAGAAGTTACGCGGTGCACAGCATACTGTTGGAAAGCTCTCCAAGAGCTCTACGATGTGGGCATCAATCATGCTCGGCTGCTGTCAGGCCCAACCACGAATAACGTGTCTTACCTAGATTTACGTGCCTTAGACCTAGAATTATATAACCGACCTTAGATTACGTGCCCTGTCTTGGTTTTCGTGCATGCCTCGTCATACGTGCCTTGACTTAGACTTGTGTGCCCTAATCCTTGACTTACGTGCCTTGACTTCAATTTACGTGTGATACCTCGATTTGTGTGCACTGACCTTGAATTGCGTACCCTAACCTAGGTTTAAGAGGCATACCTCAATTTACATGTATTGCATTAAATTACGTGCCTTGCATTGGTTTACATGCATTTACCTATGGTTGTGTGCATTTACATAGAAATCTGTGCATTTACCTTGAAGTGCGTGCCTTACCTCGTAGTGCGTGCCCTAGACCTAGGAATGTGTGCTTGCACGCTAATCAATAAAGATTCCTATACAAAGCACAAGACACTAAAATAATCCTATACAATCCACTAACCAATATTATATTCATAATTCAAATTCTCTACAAATCCCACTAACTGTAAAATATTCTATTCTACCCAACATTCTCTTACACCATGTCATAACTTTTCCTAAGTTCTATGCCCTTTTTGCTAACTCTTAAACCTCCAACATGCTCATGCACTTATTCCTTACACACTACATTTCCTAGGCACAATATTCAACAATTTTAGAAGGCGTTTGACACACAAAAATTTTGCAAAACCGAGCACACACACACACACACTAAAACTTCATTTTTCCTCTCAAAAACCCTCTCAAGCTCTCATTCTCTCTCCATTTTGACCATGGCTGCCTCTTGACCTTCCAAGACCTCAAGCATGCTCTCAAGATCTCTCCCAAGCTCGGCCATAGCATCCCAAGCAAGCAAAAAGCAAGAAAGAAGCTCCATTGTGCATCTTCATCTATTAACTTGCTAAGGTAAGCGTTAAACTCTTTTAAAAGCTTTCAAAAATCACATGCATGCCTTCTTATGACTATATTTACCTCTGTAGTTGTTGTTTATGTGTGTACATGAGCTTATATTGTAAGGCCCGACCCCGAATAACGTGTGTTACCTCAATTTACGTGCCCTGTCTTGGTTTTCTTGTATGCTTCGTCATTCGTGCCTTGACCTAGAATTATGTGCCCTAATCCTTGACTTACGTGCCCTGACTTTGAATTGCGTGCATTACCTCGTTTTGTGTGCCCTGACCTTGAATTCGTGTCTTAACCTAGGTTTAAGAGTCGTACCTCGATTTACGTGCATTGTATTGAATTATGTGCCTTGCATTGGTTTATGTGCATTCACCTAGGGTTACGTGCATTTGCATTGGAATCTGTACATTTATCTTGAAGTACATGCCTTACCTCGTAGTTCGTGTCTACCTCGTGATTCGTGCCCTGTATTGATTTCTGTGCGTGTCTCGTAGTGCGTGCCCTAGACCTAGGAAAGCGTGCCTGCACACTAATCAATAAAGAATCCTACACAAAGCACAAGACAATAAAATAATCCTACACAATCTACTAACCAATATTATATTCCTAATTCAAATTCTCTACAAAACCCACTAACTAATAAAATATTCTATCACACTCAACTAACCAATAAACTATTATAAGCCTACACTTATTATAATCCAAAATATACTCACTTGAATCTGAAATTTCAGATTCTCCCTTGCATTACATGGCCAAAACAAGGCAATTTGATCAACTTTGCACAATTAAATTAAAGCCTAGACATTCTATGACACATGCACTAAGCACAATGCATAAAAAATTCACCTACACCCTACCCAAGCATCTCATTTTCGACCCTCTCAATGCCATGCTTCATTTCAACTCAAAAAAATGCTAAAGATGACACAAAATTCAGATTTGAAAGGCTCAAGGCCAACACACACACACACAAGCATCATTTCTCTCTCAAACTCTCTCTTTCCTCACAAACTCTCTCATTCTCTCTCCTTCTCTCTCATTTTCGACCATGGCTGCCTCTTGACCTTCCAAGACCTCAAGCATGCTCTCAAGATCTCTCCCAAGCTCGGCCATAGCAGCCTAAGCAAGCAAGAAGCAAGGAAGAAGCTCCCTTTATGCATTTTGAAGAGCATTTGTGCTCATTTGCTAAATATTCAAGAGGTGAGGGCTAAAACTTCTTGAAAATCTTTCAAAAAACCACATGCATGCCCTTAAATGTTTATCTTTACTTATGTACTTGAGATATATGTGTGTTCATGAGCTTTTATAAACATGCATGGCAAGATTTTGGCTAGAATGTGATGATAGATGAAATCGGGTATGTGACAGCCTTCTGTCTTGTTGGTGCGAGGTGATTTTGTCTAGGTAAATGATGTTGAAAATGCTTGAAAATTGGTAGGTCACTATTTTTTCCAGTTCTGAACATTTTTTGTGGAAATAGGCCATAGCTAATTTTGACTCTAAGGTCCTCAAAATGGCAAATTATTAAAATGTGTCCAAATCTGGAAATTCTGGAAAAATGAAGCAGGTTTTGGCAGATTCACTGACCTTGTAGAACGAACCAGTTTTGACTTAGTAAATGACATTAAAAATTCATGAAATTTGGTATTCTGTTATATTTTTCAGTTCTGGACATTTTTGTCAGAAATGGACTAAGGATAAATCTGACCCTAAGGCCCTCAAAAATGACAAGTATTGAAATGTATACAAATCTGAACAGTTTTGTGTAGTCTCACTGTTTTGGCTATAACTATTGAACTCGAACTCCAAATGATGCGAGGTTTGTTTCTAAATTTAGTTAACTCCTTAAGATTTAATTTGACATCTTGTTCACTGGAATTGGAGTTTGTTTGCTTGTCTCAATGATTGTGAGAAAACAGTCCATTGCAGTAAGGTTTTCATCTAGTGATATGCTTAGAAAAATTATTGTAGCTTCTCTTGTTGTATTAAATGCTTGGGATTGTGGCAATGGGATGTTGTGTGGACTGTTTTGAATACTTGAGGGTGTTTGAATTAATCGATGCATGGCTTGAGTTTGATTACAAGATGACTTTAATTGCACGGGTAAACGCGAATTGAAACCCTAGTGACTAGGTAAATTCACTAAGTTGTTGATCCTATGGATATCGTATTTAATTGTGTGATTAGTAGGCTGCCCGTAGTTTCCCTCATAGCCCTAAACATGATTTCAATGATTACATGTTGACAAGTAGGCCTTTCTTGCACCTGGTTCCACATAGATGTCGTTGTATGTTAAATAATTATATTATTTGATTACGTGAACTTTGAAATGAATTATATGACTTGATTTACATGCGTTACATGGCTGCCCGTTTAATGTTCATATAACTCCATGTGCTTTTCAAGTGAAATTACTTGTCATATCGTGCCTCGCTTGTTTACTTGTCAATGTGCAATCTTATGACTGCTCGGGGGCAACCTACTTTGTTGTCCTCCTAATGTGATATATTAAATGTCATAAATGTGCATTGCATACAAGGTTGCAACCTTTCATTCTGGCGTGGTAGCGTTCACGCACACCGGGCGGCATCGGGCTTGCCGGTGCAACCGTGACTAACATTGTCCAATTCTCTATCTCGCTTGGGGGCTAGACTTCCTCGGAGAGTTGGGTCGTAGGATTTCGGAGTACATCCAGAGTACACCCATTTAGCGTGATAAGGGGATGATTTGAAGTCGGCCGCAACAACGAATCCTGGAAATGAACTGAGAGCAAAAGCTCACCGTATCCTTTTCACTATGTGTATAAGTACTCTCGCTTGGTTTGTAGAGGACCTCGGGGAGGAAAGACGGGTAATTGTGTTCTTTTACTATTATATTACATTATATACTTACTTGTGACATATATCATGCTTGCAAAGGGTTTTCATAAGTTGAACCGGAAAATGAGTTTCAAAACTTATTTCTCGTTCCCCCTCGCTGAGTTCATAAGGACTCACTCTCTTTTATCTTCTCAGGTGAAGAAGACCAGGAACAAGTACCCGAGGACAACGTGACTAATGATGATTCCTTGGAATGATTGCTTGTCTTATGTGCCTTACTTGACTATGGCCATTTTGTGAACAATATGTTGCTTGAAGACTATTTCTTATGTTGCTTGTTGATGTAATTGACCCCGTGGTAATTTGGGTCTATTTTTGGATTGTACTATCTATAAACGGACAAACTCTTTATTTGGTCGTTTGCTTTCGTTTTCTTAATTAGTAGTTACCGTAGGCATTTAAACCACTAGATGAACAATCAACTAAGTTAATTCTATCTAATTTCACTTAGGTGCTCATTTGTAAACTAAAAGATAATAGGTACTTGCATGATAGGAAATTGACAAATAAACGGGACATAGTTATCATATTAGGCTTATTAACCAAACAAGACTTTCAAGATAGACTAGTAGACATATCAGTTGATGACAAAATAGGAGTCCTTAATGGAATTGGATTAATAATTGGAATAATTGAAGCGTTTAGAAATTAGGTCAACTAAAAGGTCTTAAATACTGTCGTTATGCCGCCAATTTTTCGAAAAAAAACTTTTGGAGTTTTAGGCTAACGTTAAGCATTAATCATAGTGAAACAGTTAAGGATGTAAAATAACGATAATGATTAGCTCACACCCTAGTCTAGCCTCTATAGGTCGGGTTGGGGCGTGACATATATGACTATGCATGGCTAGATTTTAGGCTAGAACTTGAAGATTTCTGACTTGGTAGTGCGAAGTGCATTTGTCCTAGTACATGATGTCAAAAATGTGTGCAAATTGGTAGGTCACTAGTATTGCCAGTTTTGAGCATTTTTCATAGAAATAGGCCAAGGCCAATTCTGACTCTAAGACCCTTAAAATGGCCAAATATCAAAAGGTATCTAAATTTGGAAATATGGAATAGGTTCTGGTAACCTTCTGACCTTGTGGAACGAAACAGTTCTAGCCTAGCACATGAAATGGGTGAAAATTGGCAGGTCACTAGTTTTTCCAGTTTTGAGCATTTTTTTGTAGAAATAGGCCAAGGCCAATTCTGACTCTAAGGCCTCCAAAATGGTCAAACATCGTGAGGTATCTAAATCTGGAAGAATTGGAAAAATGAAATAGATTTCTGGCAGATTACTGACTATGTAGAACGAAGAATTTTTTACCTAGTAAATGTTGGTTAAATTGTATGAAATTTGGTAGGTTTCTATATTTTTTCATTCCGGACATTTTTGTCAGAAATAGGCTAAGGCTAAATGTGACTCTAAGACCCTAAAAAAATGGCAAGTATTGAAATGTGTACAAATCTGGACAGTTTTGCGTAGTCTCACGGTTTTGGCTATAACGCTTGAATCCGAACTCCAAATGATACGAGGTTTGTTTCTGGATTTAAATAACGCATTAATATTTAATTTGATATTTTTTTTCACTGAAATTGGAGATTTTTTGTTTGTCTAAATGAATGTGGGAAAACATACCATTACAGTGGGGTTTTTGTTTAGTGATATGCTTAGAATCATGTTGAGACCTTGCTTGCGGTATTGAATGCTTGGAATTGTGGCACGTAGATGTTGTGTGGACTGTTGTGGTTGGTTGAGGTTGCTTAATTTGATTGATGTATGACTTGGGATCACTAATTGATGAATGGTTTGCTTAATCGCATGTACAAGCACGTAATTGAGGCCCTAGCACTCATGACTATTTGCTAAGGGATGACCTTATGTTTAAATGTGTTTAATTGTGTGGTTAATAGGCTGCCCGGATTTGTCCTTATGGCTCTAATATGATTCCCGATGATTGCATGATTCATAAGTGCGTTATTTTTATACCCGGTCTCTTGTAGGCGTCGTTGCATGCTTGTATAATCTTAATACTTGATACGTGAACCCCGAAATGAGTTATATGACTTGATTTATATGTGTGGCTCGGCTGCCCGTTTAATGTTCATATGACTCTATGTGTTCTACAAAGTGAAATTTCATGTCAAGCATGCCTCGTTCGTTTACTTGGCAATATGTGATCTTGAAATTGCTCGGAGGCAACTTACTTTGTTGTCCTCCTAATGTGAATTATTAAAAGATATTCAATGGTTTATTTGAACATGATTACTTGGCTTCCCGTAAAAGTTTAATTGCTTTCAAATGAATATATGAAATGATTATATGTTCTTACAATGCCTTATATGCCAATATGTCAAAAGGTGATCATATACTTGCTCGGAGGTAACCTACTTTGTTGACCTCCTAATGTGAAAAGTTAAATGACATAAATGGGCATTGTATACAAGGTTGCAACCTTTCATTGTGGCATGGTAGCGTTTCGTTCGTGCGGCATAGGGCTTGCCGGTGCTCCCGTGACTACCGTGGTCCAATTCCCTATCTCGCTTGGCATTCCACCCTCGGAGAGTTGGGTCGTAGGTTTTCGGGGTACATCCGGAGTACACCCAATTGGGAGCTATAGGTGGATAATTGAAGTTGGCCGCAACAATTGTTATCGAAAATGATCTTGAGAGAAAATGCTCACCGATTAATCTCGAGAGCGAAAGCTCAACGTATCCTTTTTACTATATGTTTAAGTACTCTCGCTTGGTTTCTAGAGGACCTTGGGGAGGAAAGACGGGTAAATGTGTTCATTTATATATATATGTTATATTATGAGCTTACTTGTTCTGTTTGATATGTTTTCATAAAGTTTAGCCGGAAAAGGATTTCAAAATGTTATTTCTCGTTCCCCCTCACTGAGTTCATAAGGACTCACCCTCTTTTATCATGTGCCCGTTGATGATTCCCTAGAATGATTACATGCCTTATGTGCCTTGCCTGACTGTCGCTGTTTTGTGAACATTATGCTTGCTTTGAAGAATACTTATTTTGTTGATGTAAATGACCCCGTTGTAATTTGGGTCTAATTTTGGGATTGTACTATCTATAACCGGACGAACTCTTTATTTGGTTGTTTACTTTCATTATCTTGAATAGTAGTTATTGTAGGCAATTAAACCACTAGGTGAAAAATCAACTAAGTTAATTTTATCTAATTTCTCTTAGGTGCTCATTTGTAAACTAAATGATAATAGGTACTTGCAGGATAGGAAATTGACAAATAAACATGACATAGTTATCATGCTAGGCTTATTAACCAAGCGAGACTTTCAAGATAGACTAGTAGGCATATCGGTTGATGACAAAATAGGAGTCCTTAATGGAATTGGGTTAATGATTGGAATAATTGAGGCGTTTAGGAAATTAGGTTAAACCAAAGGTCTTAAAAACAGTCGTTATGCTGCCGAATTTCTGGAAAATCTTTTGAAGTTCTAGGCTAACGTTAAGTGTTAGATCACAACAAACGGTTAAGTATGTGAATTGGCGTAAAGGAATTAGGTCATACCCTAGTCTACCCTCTATAGGTCGGGTTGGGGCGTGATAGCTGCACCTATTTTTGGATTCCAAAATCGAACGTTTTCATCAGTTTCAGAATACTTTTCTTCTTTTGCTATATATTACCGTCCTGGATCATACGTCGTGAGCCGCGAAAAAGACGACAACCTAATCTATCACATTTCTATTACCGAATCACATGGCACCTTGAGCAAGACAACTTCCCTTCACGTAGAGGCTGGGCCCGCAAACCGAGGGCGTGGGACTTGTGACCAGGTATCCGTCGCTTCGGTGCTCATAATTTTTGATCAGTAAGGAGTTACGCGGCGCACATCATACCGTTAGAAAGCTCTCCGATAGATCTACGATGGGGGCAGGAAGCCTGCTAGGCTTCGCCTATTTTCGGAGCCCAAAATTGAACATTTTCATCAGTTCCCGGACACTTTTCTTCTTTTGCGTTGTTTTTCTGTCCCGGATCGTACGTCGTCAGCCGCGATAAGGACGACAACCTAATCCATCACATTTCTATTAGTGAATCCCACGACACCTTGGGCAAGACAACTTCACTTCACGTAGAGGCGGGACCCGTAAACCGAGGTCATGGGGCTTGCGACCAAGTATCCGTCGCTCTGGACCACATAACTTTTGATCCGTAAGGAGTTACGCGGTGCACAGTATACCGTTGGAAAGCTCTCCGAGAACTCTACGACGTGGGAATCATGCCTGCTCGGCTGCAACTATTTTTGGAGTCCAAAATCGAATGTTTTCATCAGTTTTGGGACACTTTTCTTCCTTTGCGCAGTTTTTCAGTCCCGGATCGTACGTCGTGAGCCGCGAAAAGGACGACAACCTAATCCATCACATTTCTATTACATAATCCCACGGCACCTTGAGCAAGACAACTTCGCTTCACTTAGAGGCTGGGCTCGCAAACCGAGGGCGTAGGGCTTTGCACTAGGTATCCGTCGCTCCGGTGCCCATAACTATTAATCCGTAAGGAGTTACGCGGCACACAACATACCATTGGAAAGCTCTCTAAGAGCTCTACGATGGGGTCAGTAAGCCAACTCTGCTACGCCTGTTTTTGGAGCCCAAAATCAAACTTTTTCATCAGTTTTGAGACAATTTTCTTCTTTTGCGCTATTTTTTCGTCCCAGATTGTATGTCGGGAGCTGCGAAAAGGACGACAACCTAATCCATCACATTTCTATTACCGAATCCCATGGCACATTGGGCAAGGAAACTTCACTTCACGTAGAGGCTGGGCCAGCAAGTCGAGGGCGTAGGGCTTGTGACAAGGTATCCGTCGCTCCGGTGCCCATAACTTTTGATCTGTAAGGAGTGACGCAGCACACAGCATACCGTTTAAAGCTCTCCGAGAGCTCTACGATAGGGGCAGGAAGCCTGCTCGGCTGCGCCTATTTTCGGAGCCCAAAATCGAACATTTTCATCAGTTCCAGGACATTTTTCTTCTTTTGGGCTATTTTTTGGTCGCGGATCGTACGTCGTGAGCCGCGATAAGGACGACAACCTAATCCATCACATTTCTATTAGCGAATCCCATGGCACATTGGGCAAGACAACTTCACTTATAGTAGAGGCGGGGCCCGCAAACCGAGGGCATGGGGCTTATGACCAAGTATCCGTTGCTCTGGTCCTCATAACTTTTGATCCGTAAGGAGTTACGCGGTGCATAGCATACCGTTGGAAAGCTCTCCGAGAGCTCTACGACTTGGGCATCAAGCCTGCTCGGCCGCTCCTAATTTTGAAGTCCAAAATCGAATGTTTTCATCAATTTTGGGACACTTTTCTTCTTTTGCTCTGTGGTTTGGTCCCGGATCGTAAGTCGTGAGCCGTGATCGCAACTTGGTGAGTGTTATAAATATGTGCAAAATAACCAAGTTTTAATAACCTGCAAGTGCACGGATCTTGTAGTGTAGTGTGCAAAGAGTGCGGAATCGTATCCACAGGGAAGCTCGTTAGTTAGTTAGTGTAATGTGTGAAAGTGTTTAAAGCAGTAAGTGACAGTTTGAAATGACGTTTGAGTAACGAGTAAAAAAAATGTAAACTAAAAGCTAAGGTTTTCGTTTAGCTAAGTACGGAAGAATATCTAGGGATCAAATATATAAATAAGGCAATTAATGTAGGCTCGGCATCCGGATTCTTAAATTCTATACAAGAGGTTAAGCTACAAGCATTAACCTAGTCAATTAACTTAGTCTATTAAAATCCCGATTACTAACTCTGATATAGGTGCCGTTCCATCTACGAGCGTATAGCCATAGTATGGATCTGTCCTTGCAACCTGGTGTAAAAGGTCTGTTTCAACATAAGTAATCAACATCTCCTTACTAGTCTAGAAACTATGGTCTACTTAAAAGCATTACCTATAATTTCTTGGAATCTTTAAGGTTGTCAAGCTATTGATTCACTATTAAAGCATTGATATATGACACGAAAATAAAGCAATCATATCATCTACTTAAAAGTATTATGTATGAAAGACAATACTTAATTAATACAAGTCATATATTGCATTAAAACTTAATTATCCGAATCCGAGACCATATATTAAAAGACTATTATTTACAATATCCTACCCTAGATAAGAATTCTACTCAGACATAATAAATACGAGTTTATACAAATAAAAGAGAGTCAAGAAAGGCTCCCCCGTATTGACGAACGCGTATTTCTGAACTCCAGGTCTGAACATAAATTCTATAGCTATTCGGGCAGAGCTTCCCCCCGAATAAGAGCTATTTTTGAGCAAAGGCTCAAAAATGAACGTTAGGATGTCCGCTGTACAGTAGCTATTCAGGCAGAATGCCCCTGAATAAGAGCCACTAGGCAGGACTTCCTCCGTATATAGCTATTTAGGCAAAATCCTAAATAAGAACTATAAAATTAACTTGACAAAAATTGAAAATATTGGAAAAATATCCAAAGCTCTCAAAAATTGTGTGAAAATATGAAGAGGGTTGATGTCTATTTATAGGAAAATTTAGCTACTATTCACGCGGTTACTATTCACGCAGCTACTATTCACGCGATTACTATTCACGTGACTACTATTCACGCAGTTACTATTCACGTATTCTGCATGCAGTTTTACTGTTCACGCATTGACCATCACTATTCACGCGTTGACCGATACTATTCACGCGTTGACCAAAAAGTTGACCAATGCTATTCCAAGTTTATTCGGCATTCTGAGTCCATTTCCGCATTCCGTTTGGTCAAATTATTCCTCTACGGGCTTCAATTCTTGGTCAACACTTGAGTTTGTCTTTGATTTTGACCGGTTCGTTGACCGCAGCATCTTCAAGCATTTTTCACTGTTTTGACCCTCCAAACGATGGAATTTGGTTAAAATCACGCCACCCACAGGACAAAAGTCCTGTGTTTTGCTCAGACTGTTGTTTCTACCTGAAAAACGGATATGGTTTGCCAAAAACGGACATGGATCACTATTTGAGATCATTTGGGTCAATGCTCTGAATCCAATTTCGTGCTAGTTTCAGCCAAATTTCTTCTCTATGAGCTTCATTCTTCAACCGCTTCTCGTGCTTCCCTATTCTTGACTTCTTCACTTGTAATTTGGATTACTTTGAGTCTGATTTTCCACTTTTCTGTGTCATCCTACATTGCATCGAAAATATCAAAGTATTGCAATAATTTCCAAATTAAGATGCAAATATAGTACAAATACCAAGGTTTGAGTACTGCAAATACAGTCACATCAACATCCCCAAACCTAAACCTTGTTTGTCCTCAAGCAAGACTGTCTTTAAAATAGATGTGAAAGTAGATTTTGCAGAATTTTTACAAGTAAAAAACAGATGAAGTAATCCATCCTATCTTTTTGTCAAACACTTTCCAAATCTGAAACATGAGAAATGCAATCTAATATCTTAAACATATTCAGCAATTAATGACAAACATGATAAGAGAACTTTGTACATAGTTTTCACAAATAGGTACTCTTATTGGAAATCGACTATTGATTGTTTCGGAGTACATATTTAGAAGTAAACTAAGCAAATTAAGTTCATTCAATTCCCAACTTTCAAGTTATGCAAATAGATTAGGCCTTGATATTCTTACCTACATTTGTAATCAAACTCTTGATCATGCCTTAACCCTTTAACATTTGCCAGAAATATAAAAGTACAACTAATAATACCTCTATATAGTGTTCAGTTTCCTTTGCTTTCTGAATATCCCATGTAGCGGGCTTTAAGGCCAACAATCCCCCGCCATTATGACTGAGGTTGCCAGGTTTCAAAGGGACCCCTACGTGCCTTAATCACCCGAGATATCCAGGCTCGAACCCTTACACTATAGAACATATCCCAAATTACAATGTCTAGGATAGTGGTGCTTAGAGATTTACAACATATTTACACCAAAAATTTATTCAACAGTAAAGGTATGTACAACTCTTTTTCGTTTTTCTTTTTTTCATTGTTTTCTTTGTTTTTGTTTTTTTTTCTTTTTCTATCTTTTTTTCTTTTTCTTTTTTCAGAGTGTACATACAGACATAGTAACATAACAACCTGTACAGACATGGCATAAGGGTTCAGGTTTCAATCACAAAGGAGTTCTCATAACAAACGGTAATCCTATCTCAGTCCTTTCATAATCACAAACCTATCAATTGAAGAATAGAAGAACAACTAAGTTTACTCATGAATACAGTACTCCAAAGTTTTTCTTACAGAGTTCCCTTAGAGTTTTTCACAATACATAGCTAACAAAATAGGTTCTCAAATAATCTAAATCATCGTTTTTTAAACAGGTAAGGTAGCAGACTACTCTTCTCATAAACAAAAATGGTGTATTTCTTGCATATTTTGAAAAAGTTTTTCATGAAATGTACGCACCCCCACACCAAAACTTTGCTTGTCCTCAAGCAAATAGCAATGTAAGACAGTGAGAATGTAATATGCAAGTAATAACATAATAACAAATGCTACATCCCCAAACCTATGGTTTGCTTACTCTATAACGCATGTTGATCAGGTATAAAGGGAAATGTAGTAAAGAAAGATATCACCTGATGTGAAGCATTTTTATGTTGATGTCAAAGCTTTTCCACTAACTTTTGTCAAAAGATGTATCATTCTGCAATTAAAGATTAGTGGAAAAAGCATTTTACAGATTATCATCAACACAACAAAAATAGTTAGTTATACTAAATAGACAAAACAAATATATAGGGGAGAAACCAAAAAGAAATATGGTCACGAAAAATAACTAATACATAAAGCAAATAAATAAACTACCCAGACCATTTAGACTCTTTTCTGGGGTTCTAGAGTTTGATACTACTGAACAGACTAGCTCTTCCAGAGGTTCCTGAGCTCACGACATCTAGTGCTTTCCTTCGGCACACTTAAGGCCAAAGCTAGTTCCACAGGGTCAAGGATAGAACAATGGGGTTTTACATTACAGACGTTACGTCTGGTGTATGCTCACACTCCTAACTACCTTATCAAGTAATACCCAATAAACCCAAACTACATAAAGCTGGTGGAGTAGTTCACACTATAAGACAGAGTTGCACAATTAAGCCAACCGCACACAGAAACGTACAGTGACAACTAGTAAAACAACACTGGTACCTCTATGAATGTTCCTCAGGGCTTAAAACCCAAACTACCTAAAGCTGGAGAAAGATTCAAAGAGTACATGTAAATGACATAAATTAAACAAATATTTAAACAAAAGAGTACTAGGTTGCCTCCTAGTAGCGCTAAGTTTAACGTCTTCAGCCAGACGGTTGTACTACGTTTAATGCCATCAGCTAGGCAGATTATGTTTTATGGAAGGTATACAAGGTCTAGAAGTTCAACAGATTCAACTTCATGAGGGACCACCTTAGGATCGAAAGCATGTTTCAATCGTTGCCCTTTGACTGTGAGAATACGCCTATCTGTGGGATGTTTAATCAAGATAACTCCAAACGGATATGCTTCAAGCACTTCATAAGGACCATCCTACTTTGTTCTCAATTTTCCTGGGAAGAACTTCAACCTAGAATTAAACAGCCACACTTTATCAGAAGGAGAAAAAGTCTTTCTTAGAATAGATCTATCATGAATCTTCTTCATTTTCTCTTTGTAGAGTTTGGCATTCTCATAAGCTTCGAAGCGAAGCTCTTCCAATTCACTCAACGCCAACTTCCTACCTTTACCCGCCTGTTGCAAGTCAAAGCTCAGGGCCTTAATAGCCCAATAGGCTTTATGCTCTAGTTCAACAGGGAGGTGGCAAGCTTTACCGTATACCAATCTATACGGGGACATGCCGATGGGAGTTTTGAAAGCAGTACGGTAGGCCCATAATGCGTCATGCAGACGACTTGACCAATCTTTGCAATCGGGCCTAACCATTTTCTGAAGAATTGACTTGATTTCCCTATTTGACACCTCTACTTGACCACTTGTTTGTGGGTGGTAAGGCGTTGCTATCTTGTGGTGGACTGAGTATTTTCTTAGAAGGGCTTCTAGTGTCCTGTGACGAAAATGTTGTCCTCCGTCACTTATAAGTACACGTGGCACCCCGAATCGAGAAAAGATGTTCTCTTTAATGAACTTGACCACGACTTTGTGGTCATTGGTTCGGGTTGCTACTGCCTCTACCCACTTGGACACATAGTCCACACCAACAAGAATATAAGTATAACCTGAGGAAGGAGGAAAAGGACACATGAAGTCTATACCCCATACATCGAATATTTCGCATATGAGAATAGGCGTAAGGGGCATCATGTCCCTTCTTGAGATAGAGCCAACTTGTTGACATTGGGGGCAATTTTTACAAACTTGCTGGGCATCTTTGAAAAGAGTAGGCCAGAAGAACCCACTTTGAAGGACTTTGGCAGCAGTCCTCTTTCCTCCAAAATGGCCACCACATGCTTCAGAGTGGCAAAATTGGAGTATACTCGCGAATTCGTCTTCGGGTATACATCGTCTGATTACTTGATCAGCACATATCTTGAAAAGGTAAGGGTCTTCCCAAAAGAAATACCTTACTTGGGCCATGAATCGATCTTTCTCTCTTTTTCCCCAATGTGGAGGTAGTTGCTTAGCTGCTAAAAAATTGACAATGTTGGCATACCACGGAGTTCGTTGAGAGATGGAAAATAGTTGTTCATCAGGAAACACATCTCGAAATGGAAGAGGATTTATTGGTGATTGAGACATAAGTCGTGAAAGATGATCAGCCACAGAATTGTCACTACCTCGTTTATCTTTGATTTCAATGTTAAACTCCTGAAGTAGGAGTATCCAACGGATTAAGCGAGGTTTTGAATCCTTCTTGGTGAGCAAATATTTCAAGGCAGCATGATCAGTAAAAACAACCACTTTTGATCCCAAGACATAAGTCCTAAACTTGTCAAATGCAAAAACCACCGCTAACAATTCTTTCTCAGTGGTTGTGTAGTTCTTTTGTGTATCATCCAAAGTTTTGCTAGCATAGTAGATTACGTATGGCAACTTGCCTCTACGTTGTCCTAGAACTGCTCCAACAGCATAGTCAGAGGCATCACACATGATTTCAAATGACAGATTGTAGTCAGGAGTTTGAATGATGGGTGCAGATGATAGCAAAGACTTAAGCTTCTCAAAGGCCTTAATACATTCATCATCAACTTTAAAGGGAGCATCATGTACTAAGAGCCTTGTAAGAGGTTTGGCAATTTGACTAAAGTCTTTGATGAAATGTCTGTAAAAACCAGCGTGTCCTAAGAAAGATTTGACATCCCTCACAGTTTTAGGAATAGGGAGCTTTTCTATTATCTCTACTTTAGCTGGATCAACATGGATCCCATCTCTAGAAACTACATGACCAAGAACTATCCCTTGTTGAACCATGAAATGGCTCTTTTCCCAACTTAAGACCAGATTCATTTGTACACATCGATCTAAGACCAAAGAAAGGTGATTAAGACACTCATTAAAGTCTGCTCCAAAAACTGAGAGGTCATCCATAAAGACTTCTAGGAATTTCTCAATCATATCAGAAAATATGGCCATCATACACCGTTGAAATGTCACTGGTGCATTACATAACCCAAAAGGCATACGGCGGTAAGCGAATGTTCCGTAAGGACAAGTGAAAGTGGTCTTCTCCTGATCTCTTGGAAACATAGGAATTTGATTGTAACCAGAGTATCCATCTAAGAAACAATAGTACCCCCGTCCAGCTACTCTATCCAGGATTTGATCAAGGAAGGGTAAAGGAAAGTGGTCTTTCCTTGTTTTGGAGTTGAGCTTTCTGTAATCAATGCATACACGCCACCCAGTGGTAGTGCGTGTAGGAATGAGCTCGCCTTTATCATTTGAGATCACAGTAATCCCATATTTCTTTGGTACAACTTGTACCGGACTCACCCAAGGGCTATCAGAGATTGGGTAGATCATACCAGCATCAAGTAACTTGATTATCTCTTTATGGACAACATCACCAATTTTTGGGTTCAGTCTCCTTTGAAATTCTCGAGAAGGAGTAACTCCTTCTTCGAGATGAATCTTATGCATGCACACAGAGGGATCAATTCCTCTTAAATCAGCGATTGTCCATCCTATCGCCTTCTTATGAGTACCTAGGACTTCTAAGAGTTTACCTTCTTGCTCGATGGTTAAATCCGAAGCAATGATGACTGGAAGGGTCTCATCAGGGCCTAAGTAGGCATACTTAAGGTACTTGGGCAATGTTTTGAGTTCCAAAGCTGGTGGAGACTCAATTGTTGGACTATCAGAAGCTGTAGAGAGAGAGTTTGCTATTGGATCAGTCTCTCCCAAATCATTCACAAGCGATGTGGAGGCGACCATTTCTGGTGAAATATCGCAATCATACAAGAGTCGTTCAAGCTCTGCTATTTCCTCATCAGGGGTCAAAAGTGCGTGGGCATATTCATCTATACAAGAACCAATGGTTTCCAAATGAAAGCATTCTTCCTCCTCATCCTTGTTCATCTTATTGGCTGCATCAGCAACCCTCAATTTTGTTCTCATGTTCCCAAAAGTCAGTTCAATCATACCCGTTCTACAATAGATAACAGCATCAGCTGTTGCTAGAAATGGTCTGCCTAGTAGAACGGGAGTAATATTCTTGTTATCATGACCTAAGTCCATATCTAACACAATAAAGTCAACTGGGAACAAAAATTCTCCTACTCTGACTAGGACATCCTCTACAATACCTCGAGGTCTCCTCTCAGATCTATCTGCCAACTGGAGGGTTACATTTGTTGGGGTCAACTCTCTAAGGCCTAGCCTTTGGTAAACTGTGTGAGGAATAAGGTTAACACTAGACCTTAAATCAAGCAAGGCGTTTTCTATACGTTGGTCCTGAATGAAACATGGAATAGTGAAAGCTCCTGGGTCACTGCATTTCTGAGGCAACCCTCTAGTGCAGATGCTACTAACCTTTTCAGTAAGACGGACTGTCTTAGGAATGGAGTTGGTCCGTCTTTTTTTCACACACAAATCCTTCAAAAATTTGGCATAGGCAGGGATTTGTTGGATTACCTCTACTAAAGGCAGATTGATCTTAATATCTTTCAGATGCTCTAAGACCTTGAGCTGTGTAGGATCAACACTCGGCTTCGGATGAGACAGAGCTGTTGGGAAAGGTACTTTGGATGAAGGTTCAACAAAAGGCTCTACCATTGGATTTTCATTCCTATAGGAGTCATCTACATCGTTGCTTAAAACCTCGATCGCAGGTTCCTCTGTCTCTTCAGGAACATCCCTATCTTTTTTGCTAACCTCCTTGTCTATCACTTTCCCACTCCTAAGGGTAGTTACGGCCTTAGCCTATTCGTGGGCGGTCTCAGTTTGGACATTACTACATTGTCCTCGTGGATTTTCCACGGTTTGAGACGGGAGTTTTCCTTCATATCTCCTGCTTATATTTTGGGCCAATTGCCTAATTTGTCCTTCAAGTTTAACAATGGACTGTTGTTGAACTTGGACTAATTGTAAGAGTTTATCAAACTTGTCATCAGATGATGACTGTGCAGAAGGAAGAACGGGAAAGTTGTTCCATTGTGTTCGGAACGGATCTTTTTGGACTTGGTAAAAACCAGGAGGGTTAGAATTTTGAGGCCTTTGATATTGCTGTTGAGGGAAACGAGGCTCAAAATTTCCTTGTTGTTTCTGATATTGTTGTTGAGGAAACTGAGTCTCATGATTCCCTTGTCACCATGAAAATGCGGGATTGTCTCGCCAGCCAGGATTATACGTGTTAGAATATGGATTGTAATTCCTTGTATATCCTTGGGTGGCGTAGACTTGTTCTTGCATGAATTCAGGAAATTGTGAACCGATTGGACAGTCTAGAGTAGAGTGATCTACTGCAGAACATACGGTACAAACTTCCGTGATCTGAGGAGCTGAAGAAGAAGAAGACCCTAGAGAGATGAATTTTTCTAATTGTTGTGCTAGGGCATCTACTTTGTCAGTCAATTGGGAATTGGAGCTAGAGTTAACTTCAAACAATGCCCTCTTTTGGGGATTATGGGTGCTCTTACTCTCTCTGTCATCAGCAGTGTTTTGGAGAGAGTCTTCAGCAATATTTTCTATTCTTTTCCAAGCTTCATCCGCTGTGAGGTTATAAAAACCCCCATTGCTCATTGCATTAACTATCATCTTATTATGAGGGGTAAGACCTTTGAAGAAATAATGCAAGAGTTCGGGACGATCAAATCCATGATGAGGACACAGATTCTTAAGATCGTTAAACTTTTCCCACGATTCATGAAATGGCTCAAAGTCTGACTGTGCGAATGTCATGATGTTTGTTCGCAGAGTAGTAGTCTTAGCCATTGGGAAGAACCTATGTAAGAATTTTCGAATAACTTCTCCCCAAGAAGTGATCACTCCTGCGTCTAGATGATTTAGCCACTGTTTGGCTTTATCTTTCAATGAAAAGGGAAACAGACGCAGGTGAATATTTTCACGGCTCACATTAGGAATATGAAGCGTTGTGCATGCTTCGATGAATTGCACGATGTGAGCGTGAGGATTTTCATTGCTTTTTCCATAGAAGGAAGGAAGCATTGAAATAGTCCCTGTTTTGAGCTCAAAATTTATATTACCAAGAGCCGGTGGGGCTATGGCAAATTCAGGGTCAAAATCGCCCGGTGAAAAATGTTGACGTAAAGTCATCGGTTGGTTCACAGGTTGATTAACAGGCTGAGCTATAGGAAGAGGCAGGATATTTCCTTCTTGTTCTGCCATCGAGACTTGGACTCTCCTTCGTGGAGTTTTCTGGGGCTCAGGATCAAAATGGGCGAGTTCGGGATTTAAGGAATGACGTCCGTGCATACAAAATAAACTAAAGCTAATTGCAATAAGTAACTACAGAAAATAAACTGAGTACTTAAAATAAAGACAGAAAATAAGCTAAGTATATGTGCAATCTATTTTAACAAAGTATAATAAAAATAGTTTATGTGCAAATATAATACAGACAATATACAAAATTTATAAACTTTAATACCAAATGAAACTATATGCAATATATTTCTAATATACTTTACAAGTAGCAATAAAATTTATACAATTTAAAACGAATATAAACAATATAAACAATAATTACAACACTTAAAACAAGTTCACAAATAATTCAAAAACTAAACTAGGTCGTGCTTCCCCGGCAACGGCGCCAAAAACTTGATCGCAACTTGGTGAGTGTTATAAATATGTGCAAAATAACCAAGTTTTAATAACCCGCAAGTGCACGGATCTTGTAGTGTAGTGTGCAAAGAGTGCGGAATCGTATCCACAGGGAAGCTCGTTAGTTAGTTAGTGTAATGTGTGAAAGTGTTTAAAGCGGTAAGTGACAGTTTGAAATGACGTTTGAGTAATGAGTAAAAAAAATGTAAACTAAAAGCTAAGGTTTTCGTTTAGCTAAGTACGGAAGAATATCTAGGGATCAAATATGTAAATAAGGCAATTAATGTAGGCTCGGCATCCGGATTCTTAAATTCTATACAAGAGGTTAAGCTACAAGCATTAACCTAGTCAATTAACTTAGTCTATTAAAATCCCGATTGCTAACTCTGATATAGGTGCCGTTCCATCTACGAGCGTATAGCCATAGTATGGATCTGTCCTTGCAACCTGGTGTAAAAGGTCTGTTTCAACATAAGTAATCAACATCTCCTTACTAGTCTAGAAACTATGGTCTACTTAAAAGCATTACCTATAATTTCTTGGAATTTTTAAGGTTGTCAAGCTATTGATTCACTATTAAAGCATGGATATATGACACGAAAATAAAGCAATCATATCATCTACTTAAAAGCATTATGTATGAAAGACAATACTTAATTAATACAAGTCATATATTGCATTAAAACTTAATTATCCGAATCCGAGACCATATATTAAAAGACCATTATTTACAATATCCTACCCTAGATAAGAATTCTACTCAGACATAATAAATACGAGTTTATACAAATAAAAGAGAGTCAAGAAAGGCTCCCCCGTATTGACGAACGCGTATTTCTGAACTCCAGGTCTGAACATAAATTCTATAGCTATTCGGGCAGAGCTTCCCCCCGAATAAGAGCTATTTTTGAGCAAAGGCTCAAAAATGAACGTTAGGATGTCCGCTGTACAGTAGCTATTCAGGCAGAATGCCCCTGAATAAGAGCCACTAGGCAGGACTTCCTCCGTATATAGCTATTTAGGCAAAATCCTAAATAAGAACTATAAAATTAACTTGACAAAAATTGAAAATATTGGAAAAATATCCAAAGCTCTCAAAAATTGTGTGAAAATATGAAGAAGGTTGATGTCTATTTATAGGAAAATTTAGCTACTATTCACGCTGTTACTATTCACGCAGCTACTATTCACGCAATTACTATTCACGTGACTACTATTCACACAGTTACTATTCACGTATTCTGCATGCAGTTTTACTGTTCACGCATTGACCATCACTATTCACGCGTTGACCGATACTATTCACTCGTTGACCAAAAAGTTGACCAATGCTATTCCAAGTTTATTCGGCATTCTGAGTCCATTTCCGCATTCCGTTTGGTCAAATTATTCCTCTACGGGCTTCAATTCTTGGTCAACACTTGAGTTTGTCTTTGATTTTGACCGGTTCGTTGACCGCAGAGGAATAATTTGGAATTTGGTTAAAATCACGCCACCCACAGGACAATAGTCTTGTGTTTTGCTTAGACTGTTGTTTCTACCTGAAAAACGGATATGGTTTGCCAAAAACGGACATGGATCACTATTTGAGATCATTTGGGTCAATGCTCTGAATCCAATTTCGTGCTAGTTTCAGCCAAATTTCTTCTCTATGAGCTTCATTCTTCAACCGCTTCTCGTGCTTCCCTATTCTTGACTTCTTCACTTGTAATTTGGATTATTTTGAGTCTGATTTTCCACTTTTCTGTGTCATCCTACATTGCATCGAAAATATCAAAGTATTGCAATAATTTCCAAATTAAGATGCAAATATAGTACAAATACCAAGGTTTGAGTACGGCAAATACAGTCACATCAAGCCGCGAAAAGGACGACAACCTAATCCATCACATTTCTATTAGCGAATCCCACGACACCTTGGGCAAGACAACTTCACTTCACGTAGAGGCTGGGCCCGCAAATCGAGGGCGTGGGGCTTGTGACCAGGTATCCGTCGCTCCGGTGCCCATAACTTTTGATCCGGAAGGAGTTACGCGGCGCACAACATACCATTGGAAAGCTATTCGAGAGCTCTACGACGGGGGCAAGAAGTCTGCTCCACTGAGCCAATTTTCGGAGCCCAAAATCAAATATTTTCATTAGTTTCGGGTCACTTTTCTTCTTTTGCTCTGTTTTTTCGTCCCGGATCGTACGTCGTGAACCGCGATAAGGACAAGAACCTAATCCATCACATTTCTATTACCGAATCCCACAGCACCTTGGGCAAGACAACTTCACTTCACGTAGAGGCTGGGCCCGCAAACCGAGGGTGTGGGGTTTATGACCAGGTATCCATCGCTCCGGTGCTCATAACTTTTGATCCGTTAGGAGTTACGTGGTGCACAACATACTGTTGGACAGCTCTCTGAGAGCTCTACAACATGGACATCAAGCATGCCCGACTGCGCCTATTTTTGGAGGCCAAAATTAAACGTTTTCATTAGTTTTGGGACACTTTTCTTCTTTTGCGGTGTTTTTCTGTCCCGGATCGTATGTCGTGAGCCGCGAAAAGAATGACAACCTAATCCATCACATTTCTATTATCGAATCCCACGGCACCTTTGGCAAGAAAACTTCGATTCACGTAGAGGTTGGGCCCGCAAACCGAGGACGTGGGGCTTATGACCAGGTATCCGTCGCTCTGATGCCCATAACTTTTGATCCATAAAGAGATATGTTGCACACAACATACCGTTGGAAATCTCTCCGAGAGCTATACAAAGTGGGCATCAAGCTTGCTTGGCTGCGCCTATTTTTGGAGTCCGAAATCGAACGTTTTCATCAGTTTTGGGTCACTTTTATTCTTTTGCACCGTTTTTCTGTCCCGGATCATACATCGTGAGCCGCGAAAAGGATGACAACCTAATCCATCACATTTCTATTACCTAATCCCACGGCACCTTGGGCAAGACAACTTCACTTCACGTAGAGGATGGGCCCGCAAACCGAGAGCGTGGGGCTTGTAACTAGGTATCCGTCGCTCCAGTGCCCATAACTTTTGATCCGTAAGGAGTTACGCGGTGCACAGCATACCGTTAGAAAGCTCTCCGAGAGCTCTACGACGGGGACAACAATCTTGCTCAGCTACGCCTATTTTCGGAGCCAAAAATTGAACATTTTCAATAGTTTCGGGACACTTTTCTTCTTTCGCTCTATTTTTCTGTCCCGGATCGTACGTCGTGAGCCGTGATAAGGATGACAACCTAATCCATCACATTTCTATTACCAAATCCCACGTACCTTGGGCAAGAAAACTTCGATTCACGTAGAGGATAGGCCCGCAAACCGAGGGCGTGGGACTTGTGACTAGGTATCCGTCTCTCCAGTGCCCATAACTGTTGATCCATAAAGAGGTACGCGGCGCACAGCATACCGTAGGAAAGCTATCCGAGAGCTCTACGATGGGGGCAGGAAGCCTGCTCAGCTGCACCTATTTTCGGAGCCCAAAATCGAACATTTGTATCAGTTCTGGCATAATTTTCTTCTTTTGCGCAGTTTTTTCGTCCAGGATCGTACGTCGTGAGCCGCGATAAGGACGACAACCTAATCCATCACATTTCTATTACAGAATCCCATGACACCTTGGGCAAGATAACTTCACTTCACGTAGAGATGGGGCCCGCAAATCGAGGGCGTGGGGCTTGTGACCAGGTATAAGTCGCCGCGGTGGTCATAACTTTTAGACCGTAAGGAGTTACGCTATGCACAGCATACCGTTGAAAAGCTCTCAAAGAGGTCTACGACGTGGGCATCAAGCCTGCTCGGCTACGCATATTTTCAGAGTCCAAAATCGAACGTTTTCATCAGTTTCGGGACACTTTTCTTCTTTTGTGCTGTATTACCGTCCTGGATCGTACGTCGTGAGTCGAGAAAAGGACGACAACCTGATCCATCACATTTCTATTACCGAATCCCATGGCTCCTTGGGCAAGACAACTTCGCATCACGTATAGATTGGGCCCGCAAACCAAAGGCGTGGGGCTTATAACCAGGTATCCGTTGCTCCGGTGCCCATAACTTTTGATCCGTAAAGAGTTACACAGCGTACAACATACCGTTGGAAATCTCTCCGAGAGCTCTACGACATGGGCATCAAGTATCCTCGTTTGCGCCTATTTTCAGAGTTCAAAATCGAACGTTTTCATTCGTTTCGCAACACTTTTCTTCTTTTGCGCTGTTTTTTCATCCCGGATCGTACATTGTGAGCCGCGAAAAAGACGACAACCTAATTCATCACATTTCTATTACCACGGCACCTTGGGCAAGACAACTTCGCTTCATGTAGAGGCTTGGCTCGTAAACTGAGGTCGTGGGGCTTGTGACCACGTCTTCGTCGCTTCGGTACTCATAACTTTTGATCCGTAAGGAGTTACACAGGACACAACATACCGTTGGAAAGCTCGCTGAGAGATCTACGATGGGGGCAGCAAGCCTGCTCAGCTACGCCTGTTTTCGGAGGCCAAAATCAAAAATTTTCAACAGTTTTGAGACAATTTGCTTCTTTTGCGCTGTTTTTCCGTCCCGGATCGTATGTCGTGAGCCGCGAAAAGGACGACAACCTAATCTATCACATTTCTATTACCGAATCCGATGGCACCTTGGGCAAGGCAACTTCACTTCACGTAGAGGCTGGGCCCACAAACCAAGGGCGTGGGGCTTGTGACCAGGTGTCCGTCGCTCCGGTGCCCCTAACTTTTGATCCGTAAGGAGTTACACGGCGCATAGCATACCGTTGGAAAGCTCCCCGAGAGCTCTACGACGAGGACAGGAAGCCTCCTCAGCTGCGCCTATTTTCGGATCCCAAAATTGAACATTTTCATTAGTTACGGGACACTTATCTTATTTTGCCCTGTTTTTTTGTCCCAGATAGTACGTCGTGAGCCGCGATAAGGACTACAACCTAATCCATCACATTTCTATTAGCGAATCCCACTGCACCTTGGGCAAGACAACTGCACTTCACGTAGAGGTAGGGCCCACAAACCGAGGTCATGGGACTTGCCACCAAGTATCCGTCGCTCCAGTCCTCATAACTTTTGATCCGTAAGGAGTTATGCGGTGCACAGCATACCGTTGGAAAACTCTCTGAGAACTCTACGATGTGGGCATCAAGCCTACTCGTCTGCGCCTATTTTTGGAGTCCAAAATCGAACGTTTTCATCAATTTTTGGATATTTTTATTCTTTTGCGCTATTTTTTCGTCTCGGATCGTACGTCGTGATCCGCGAAAAGGACGACAACCTAATCCATCATAGTTCTATTACCGAATCCCATGGTACCTTAGGCAAGACAACTTCACTTCACGTAGAGGATGGGCCCGCAAACCGAGGGCGTGGGGCTTGTGACAAGGTATCCGTCGCTCCGGTGCCCATAACTTTTGATCCGTAAGGAGTTTCGCAGCGCACAGCATAACGTTGGAAAGCTCTCCAAGAGCTCTACGATGGGGGTAGGAAGCCTGCTCCATTGTGCCTATTTTCGAAGCCCAAAATAGAACATTTTCATTAGTTTCAGGATACTTTTCTTCTTTTGCGCTATTTTTTCATCCCGGATCGAACGTCGTGAGCCGGGATAAGGACGACAACCTAATCCATCACATTTCTATTACCAAATCCCACGGCACCTTGGGCAAGACAACTTCACTTCACGTAGAGGCAGGGCTCGCAAACCGAGGACGTGGGGCTTGTAACCAGGTATCCGTCGCTCCGGTGCTCATAACTTTTAATCCGCAAGGTGTTATGCAGTGCACAACATACAGTTGGAAAGCTCTCCGAGAGCTCTACGACGTGGGCATCAAGCATGATCGACTGCGCCTATTTTCGAAGGCCAAAATCAAACATTTTCATCAGTTTTGGGACACTTTTCTTCTTTTGCGCTGTTTTTCAGTCCCGGATCGTACGTCGTGAGCCGCGAAAAGGATGACAACCTAATCCATCACATTTCTATTACCTAATCCCATGGCACATTGGGCAATACAACTTTGCTTCATATAGAGGTTGGGCTCGCAAACCGAGGACGTGGGGCTTGTAACTAGGTATGCGTTGCTCCGGTGCCCATAACTTTTGATCCGTAAGAAGTTACGCGACGCATAGCATACCGTTGGAAAGCTCTACGAGGGCTCTACAACGGGGACAACAAGCCTGCTTAGCTACGCCTATTTTCGGGGCCCAAAATTGCTCATTTTCAATAATTTCAGGACACTTTTCTTTTTTTGCGCTGTTTTTCCGTCCCGGATTGTACGTCGTGAGCCGCGATAAGGATGACAACCGAATCCATCACATTTTTATTACCAAATCCCATGGCACCTTGGGCAAGAAAACTTCAATTCACGTAGATGATGGGACCGCAAACCGAGGGCGTAGGGCTTGTGACCAGGTATCCGTCGCTCTGGTGCCCATAACTGTTGATCCATAAAGAGTTACGCGGTGCACAGCTTATAGTAGGAAAGCTATCTGAGAGCTCTACGACGGGGGCAAGAAGCCTGCTCGGCTGCGCCTATTTCCGGAGCCCAAAATCGAATATTTTCATCAGTTTTCTTCTTTTGCGTTGTTTTTTCGTCTAGGATCGTACGTCGTGAGCCGCGATAAGGACGACAACCTAATCCATCACATTTCTATTACTGAATCCCATGGCACATTAGGCAAGACAACTTCACTTCACGTATAGGCGGGGCCAGCAAACCGAGGGCGTGGGTCTTGCGACCAGGTATCTGTAGCCCCGATGCTCATAACTTTTGATCCGTAAGGAGTTACGCGGTGCACAACATACCGTTGGAAAGCTCTCCGACAGCTCTACGACGTGGGCAACAAGCCTGCTTGGCTAAGCATATTTTAGGAGTCCAAAATCGAACGTTTTCATTAGTTTCGTGACACTTTTCTTCTTTTGCGCTGTTTTTTTATCCCGGATCGTACGTCGTGAACGACGATAAGGACGACAATCTAATCCATCACATTTCTATTAGCGAATCCCATGGCACCTTAGCAAGGCAAATTCACTTCACGTAGAGGCGGGGCTCGCAAACTGAGGTCATGGGGCTTGCCACCAGGTATCCGTCACTCCGGTCCTCATAACTTTTGATCCGTAAGGAGTTACACGGCGCACAACATACCGTTGGAAAGCTCTCTGAGAACTCTACGACGTGGGCATCAAGCCTGCTCGGATGCACCTATTTTTGGAGTCCAAAATCGAGCATTTTCATCAGTTTTGGTACACTTTTCTTCTTTTGCGCATTTTTTCCATCCCGGATCGTACGTCGTGAGACGTGAAAAGGACGACAGCATAATCCATCACATTTCAATTACCGAATCCCATGGCACCTTAGGCAAGACAACTTCACTTCACGTAGAGGCTGGGCCTGCAAATCGAGGGCGTAGGGCTTGTGACAAGTTATCCGTCGCTCTGGTGCCCATAACTTTTGATCCGTAAAGAGTTACACGGCGCACAGCATACCGTTGGAAAGGTCTCTGAGAGCTCTACGACGTGGGCAGGACGCCTGCTCTGCTATGCCTATTTTTGGAGCCCAAAATTGAATATTTTCATCAGTTTCGGGACACTTTTCTTCTTTTGCGCTATTTTTCCGTCGCGGATCGTACGTCGTGAGCCGCGATAAGGATGACAACCTAATCCATCACATTTCTATTAGCGAATCCCATAGAACTTTGGGTAAGACAACTTCACTTCACGTAGAGGCGGGGCCCGCAAACCGAGGGTAAAAGGCTTGTGACCAGGTATTCGTCGCTGCAGTCCTCATAACTTTTGATCCGTATGGAGTTACGCGGTGCACAACATACCGTTGGAAAGCTCTCCGAGAGCTCTACAACGTGAGCATCAAGCCTGCTCGGCTGCTCCTATTTTTGGAGTCCAAAATTGAATATTTTCATCAATTTTGGCACACTTTTCTTCTTTTACTCTATATTTTCGTCCCAGATCGTACGTCGTGAGCCGCGAAAAGGACGACAACCTAATCCATCATATTTCTATTAGCAAATCCCCCGACACCTTGGGCAAGACAACTTCACTTCACGTAGAGGCTGGGCCCGCAAACCAAGGGCGTGGGATTTGTGACCAGGTCTCCGTCGCTCCGGTGCCCATAACTATTGATCCGTAAGGAGTTATACGACGCACAGTATACCGATGGAAAGCTATCCGAGAGCTCTACGACGGGGACATGAATCCTGCTCGGCTGCGCCTATTTTCGGAGCCTAAAATCGAATATTTTCATCAGTTCTGGGACACTTTTCTTCTTTTGCGCTATTTTTTCATCCCGAATCATACGTCGAGAACCGCGATAAGGAGGACAACTTAATCCATCACATTTCTATTACCGAATCCCATGGCACATTGGGCAAGACAACTTCACTACACGTAGAAGCGGGGCCCACAAATCGAGGGCGTAGGGCTTGTGACCAGGTATCCGTCGCTCTAGTGCTCATAACTTTTGATCCGTAAGGAGTTACGTGGTGCACAGCATACCGTTGGAAAGCTCTCCGAGAGCTCTACAACATGGGAATCAAGCATGCTCGACTGCGTCAATTTTCAAAGGGCAAAATTGAATGTTTTCATCAGTTTTGGGACACTTTTCTTCTTTTGTGCTGTTTTTCATCCCGGATCGTTCGTCGTGAGTCGCGAAAAGGACAACCACCTAATCCATCACATTTCTATTAATGAATCCCACGGCACCTTTGGTAAGAAAACTTCAGTTCACGTAGAGGCTGGGCCCGCAAACCGAGGGCGTAGGGCTTGTGACTAGGTATTCGTTGCTCCGGTGCCCATAACTTTTGATCCATTAAGAGTTACGCGGTACACATCATACAATTGGAAAGCTCTCCGAGAACTATACGACGTGGGCATCAAGCCTGCTCGGCTGCGCTTGTTTTCGGAGTCCGAAATTGAACGTTTTCATCAGTTTTGGGACACTTTTCTTCTTTTGCGCTGTTTTTCCGTCCCGGATCGTGCGTCGTGAGTCGCGAAAAAGACGACAACCTAATCCATCACATTTCTATTACGTAATCCCATGGTACCTTGGGCAAGACAACTTCGCTTCACGTAGAGGTTGGGCCCGTAAACCGAGGGCGTGGGGCTTGTAACCAGGTATCCGTCACTCCGGTGCCCTTAATTTTTGATCCGTATGGAGTTACGTGGCGCACAGCATACCGTTGGAAAGCTCTCCGAGAGCTCTACGACATGGATAACAAGCCTGCTCTGCTACGCCTATTTTTGGAGCCCAAAATTGAACGTTTCCAATAGTTTCGAGACACTTTTCTTCTTTTGCACTGTTTTTCCATCCCGGATCATACGTCGTGAGCTGCGATAAGGACGACAACCTAATCCATCACATTTCTATTACCAAATACCACGGCACCTTGAGTAAGAAAACTTCGATTCCCGTAGAGGCTAGGCCCACAAACCGAGGGTGTGGGTCTTTTGACCAGGTATCCGTCGCTCCGGTACCCTAGGAAAGCTATCCGAGAGCTCTACGACGGGGGCATCAAGCCTGCTCGGCTGCGCCTATTTTCAGTGTCCAAAATCAAACATTTTCATTAGTTTCGGGACACATTTATTCTTTTGCACAGTTTTTCGGTCCCGGATCGCTCGTCGTGAGCCGCGAAAAGGACGACAACCTAATCCATCACATTTATTTTACCTAATCCCATGGCACCATGGGCAAGACAACTCGCTTCACGTAGAGGCGGTACCCGCAAACCAATTGCGTGGGGCTTGTAACCAGGTATCCGTCGCTCCGGTGCTCATAACTTTTGATCCGTAAGGAGTTACGCGGTGCACAACATACCGTTGGAAAGCTCTCCAAGAGCTCTACGATGTGGGCATCAGGCCTGCTCGGCTGCTATGAGGCCCGACCCCGAATAACATGTCTTACCTAGATTTGTGTGCCTTAGACCCAGAATTATATGACCGACATTAGATTACGTGCCCTGTCTTGGTTTCCGTGCATGCCTCGTCATACGTGCCTTGACTTAGAATTGTGTGCCCTAATCCTCGACTTATGTGCCTTGACTTCAATTTACGTGTGATGCCTCGATTTGTGTGCATTGACCTTGAATTGCATGCCCTAACCTAGGTTTAAGAGTTGTACCTCGATTTACGTGCATTACATTAAATTACGTGCCTTGCATTGGTTTACGTGCATTTACCTACGGTTGCTTGCATTTACATAGAAATCTGTCCATTTACCTTGAAGTGCGTGCCTTACCTCGTAGTGCGTGCCCTAGACCTAGGAATGCATGCCTGCACGCTAATCAATAAAGATTCCTGCACAAAGCACAAGACACTAAAATAATCCTACACAATCCACTAACCAGTATTATATTCCTAATTCAAATTCTCTACAAATCCCACTAACTATAAAATATTCTATTCTACCCAACATTCTCTTATACCATGTCATAACTTTTCCTAAGTTCTATGCCCTTTTTGCTAACTCCTAAGCCTCCAACATGCTCATGCACTTATTCCTTACACACTACATTTCCTAGGCACAATATTCAGCAACTTTAGAAGGCATTTGACACACAAAAATTCTGCAAAACCGAGCACACACACTAAAACTTCATTTTTCCTCACAAAAACCCTCTCAAGCTCTCATTCTCTCTCCATTTCGACCATGGCTGCCTCTTGACCTTCCAAGACCTCAAGCATGCTCTCAAGATCTCTCCCAAGTTCGGCTATAGCAGCCTAAGCAAGCAAGAAGCAAGAAAGAAGCTCCATTGTGCATCTTCATCTATTTACTTGCTAAGGTGAGGGTTAAACTCTTTTAAAAGCTTTCAAAAATCACATGCATGCCTTCATATGACTATATTTACCTCTGTAGTTGTTGTATATGTGTGTACATGAGCTTATATGACCATGCATGGCTAGATTTTTGGCTAGAACTTGAAGATAAGTAAAAATCGCGTAGCTGGCAGATTTCTGACTTGGTAGTGCGAAGTGCATTTGGCCTAGTAAATGATGTCAAAAATATGTACAAATTGGTAGGTCACTAGTTTTGCCTGTTCTGAGAATTTGTCGTAGAAATAGGCCAAGTCTAATTCTGATTCTAAGACCCTTAAATTGGCCAAATATCAAAAGGTATCTAAATCTGGAAATATGGAATAGGTTCTGGCAGCCTTCTGACCTTGTGGAACGAAATAGTTCTAGCCTAGCAAATGATGTCAAAAATGGGTGAAAATTGGTAGGTCAGTATTTTTTCTAGTTTTGAGCATTTTTCATAGAAATAGGCTAAGTCCAATTCTGAATCTAAGGCCTCCAAAATGGTCAAACATTGTGAGGTGTCTAAATCTGGAAGAATTGAAAAAATGAAATAGATTTCTGGCAGATTATTGACTATGTAGAACGAAGCATTTTTGACCTAGTCAATGTTGGTTAAATTGCATGAAATTTGGTAGGTTGCTATATTTTTCAGTTCTGGACATTTTTGTCAGAAATAGACTAAGGCTAAATCTGACCCTAGACCCTAAAAAATGGCAAGAATTGAAATGTGTACAAATCTGGACAGGTTTGCGTAGTCTCACGGTTTTGGCTATAACGCTTGAATCCGAACTCTAAATGATACAAGGTTTGTTTCTGGATTTAAATATCGCATTAAGATTTAATTTGATATTTTGTTCACTGAAATTGGAGATTGTTTGATTGTCTAAATGAATGTGGGAAAACATACCATTACAGTGGGGGTTTTGTTTAGTGATATGCTTAGAATCATGTTGAGACCTTGCTTGTGGTATTGAATGCTTGGAATTGTGGCACGTAGATGTTGTGTGGACTGTTGTGGCTGGTTGAGGTTGCTTAATTTGATTGATGTATGACTTGGGATCACTAATTGATGAATGGTTTGCTTAATCGCATGTGCAAGCACGGAATTGAGGCCCTAGAACTCATGACTATTTGCTAAGGGATGACCTTATGTTTAAATGTGTTTAATTGTGTGGTTAATAGGCTGCCCGAATTTGTCCTTATGGCTCTAATATGATTCCCGATGATTGCATGATTGATAAGTACGTTATTTTTGTACCCGGTCTCTTGTAGGCGTCGTTGCATGCTTGTATAATCTTAATACTTGATATGTGAACCCCGAAATGAGTTATATGACTGGATTTATATGTGTTGCTTGGCTGCCCGTTTAATGTTCATATGACTCTATATGTTCTACAAAGTGAAATTTCATGTCAAGCATGCCTCGTTCGTTTACTTGGCAATATGTGATCTTGAAATTGCTCGGAGGCAACCTACTTTGTTGTCCTCCTAATGTGAATTGTTAAAACATATTCAATGGTTTATTTGAACATGATTACTTGGCTGCCCGTGAAAGTTTAATTGCTTTCAAATGGATATATGAAATGATTATATGTTCTTACAATGCCTTATATGCCAATAAGTCAAAATGTGATCATATACTTGCTCAGAGGCAACCTACTTTGTTGACCTCCAAATGTAAAATGTTAAATGACATAAATGGGCATTGTATACAAGGTTGCAACCTTTCATTGTGGCATGGTAGCGTTTCACGAACGCCGGGTGGCATAGAGCTTGCCGGTGCTCCCGTGACTACCGTGGTCCAATTCCCTCTCTCGCTTGGCATTCCACCCTCGGAGAGTTGGGTCATAGGTTTTCGGGGTACATTCGGAGTACACCCAATTGGTAGCGATAAGTGGATAATTGAAGTCGGCCGCAACAATTGTTATCGAAAATGATCTTGAGAGCAAATGCTCACCGATTAATCTCGAGAGCGAAAGCTCACCGTATCCTTTTTACTATATGCTTAAGTACTCTCGCTTGGTTCTTAGAGGACCTCGGGGAGGAAAGACGGGTAAATGTGTTCATTTATATATATATGTTATATTATGAGCTTACTTGTTCTGTTTGACATGTTTTCAAAGGAGTTTTCATAAAGTTTAACCGGGAAAATATTTCAGAATGTTATTTCTCGTTCCCTCTCGCTGAGTTCATAAGGACTCATCCTCTTTTATCATGTACCCATTGATGATTCCATGGAATGATTACGTGCCTTATGTGCCTTGCCTGACTGTCGCTGTTTTGTGAACGTTATGCTTGCTTTGGAGAATACTTATTTTGTTGATGTAAATGACCCCGTTGTAATTTGGGTCTAATTTTGGGATTGTACTATCTACAACCGGACAAACTCTTTATTTGGTTGTTTACTTTCATTATCTTGAATAGTAGCTATCGTAGGCAATTAAACCACTAGGTGAAAAATCAACTAAGTTAATTTTATCTAATTTCTCTTAGGTGCTCATTTGTAAACTAAAAGATAATAGGTACTTGCAGGATAGGAAATTGACAAATAAACGGGACATAGTTATCATACTAGGCTTATTAACCAAACAAGACTTTCAAGATAGACTAGTAGGCATATCGGTTGATGACAAAATAGGAGTCCTTAATAGAATTGGGTTAATGATTGGAATAATTGAGGCGTTTAGGAAATTAGGTTAAACCAAAGGTCTTAAAAACAGTCGTTATACTGCCGAATTTCTGGAAAATCTTTTCAAGTTCTAGGCTAACGTTAAGTGTTAAATCACAACAAAAGGTTAAGTATGTGAATTGGCGTAAAGGAATTAGGTCATACCCTAGTCTAGCCTCTATAGGTCGGGTTGGGGCGTGACAGCTACGCCAATTTTCGGATTCCAAAATCAAACATTTTCATCAGTCTCGGAACACTTTTCTTCTTTTGCGTTGTATTACCGTCCTGGATCGTACGTCATGAGCTGCGAAAAGGACGACAACCTAATCCATCATATTTCTATTACCGAATCCCATGGTACCTTGGGCAAGACAACTTCGCATCACGTAGAGGCTCGGCTCGCAAACCGAGAGCGTGAGACATGTGACCAGGTATCCATCGCTCCGGTGCCCATAACTTTTGATCCGTAAGGAGTTACACAGCGCACAACATACCGTTGGAAAGCTCTCCGAGAGTTCTACGATGGGGGCAGAAAGCCTGCTCGGCGACACCTATTTTCGAAGCCCAAAATTGAACTTTTTCATCAGTTTCAAGACAATTTTCTTCATTTGCACTGTTTTTCCGTCCTGGATCGTATGTCGTGAGCCGCGAAAAGGATGACAACCAAATCCATCACATTTCTATTACCGAATCACATGGCACCTTAGGCAAGACAACTTCACTTCACGTCGAGGCTGGACCCGCAAACCGAGGGCGTGGGACTTTTGACCAGGTATCCGTCGCTCCGGTGCCCATAACTTTTAATCCGTAAGGAGTTACGCGGCGCACAACATACTGTTGGAAAGCTCTCCGAGAGCTATATGATGTGGGCATCAAGCCTTCTCAGCTGCACCTATTTTTGGTGTCCAAAATCGAACGTTGTCATTAGTTTTGGGACACTTTTCTTCTTTTGCGCTATTTTTCCGTCTCGGATCGTATGTCGTGAGCCACAAAAAGAACGACAACCTAATCCATCACATTTCTATTGCCTAATCCCATGGTACCTTGGGCAAGACAACTTCGCTTCACGTAGAGGCTGGGCCCGCAAACCGAGGGCGTGGGGTTTGTGAACAGGTATCCGTCGTTCTGGTGCTCATAACTTTTGATCCGTAAGGAGTTATACAGCGCACAACATACTGTTGGAAAGCTCCCTGAGAGCTCTAAGACGGGGCACCAAGCCTGTTCGGCTGTGCCTTTTCTCGTAGTCCAAAATATAACATTTTCATTAGTTTCGGGACACTTTTCTTTAGCGCTATTTTTCGATCCCGGATCGTACGCCGTGAGCCGCGAAAAAGACGACAACCTAATCCATCACATATCTATTACCGAATCCCATGGCACCTTGGGCAAGACAACTTCACTTCACGTAGAGGTTGGGCCCGAAAACCGAGGGCGTGGGGCTTATGGCCAGCTATCCGTCGCTCCGGTGCCCATAACTTTTGATCTGTAATGAGTTACGCGGTGCACAGTATACCGTTGGAAAGCTCTTCGAGAGGTCTACGACGGGGGTAGCAAACCTGCTCTACTGCGCCTGTTTTCGGAGCCTAAAATCCAACATTTTCATCAGTTTTTGTGGCACATTTCTTCTTTAGTGCTGTTTTTCCATCCCGGATCGTACGTCGTGAGCTGCAAAAAGGACGACAACCTAATCCATCACATTTCTATTACCTAATCCCATGGCACCATGGGCAAGACAACTTCGCTTCACGTAGAGGTTGGGCCCGTAAACCGATTGCGTGGGGCTAGTAACCAGGTATCCGTCGCTCCAGTGCCCATAACTTTTGATCCGTAAGGAGTTACGCGGCGCACAACATACTGTTGGAAAGCTCTCCGAGAGCTCTGCGATGGGGAAAACAAGCTTGCTCAACTACACCTGTTTTCATAACCTAAAATTGAACATTTTCAATAGTTTCGGGATACTTTTCTTCTTTTGCGCTGTTTTTTCGTCCCGGATCGTACGTCGTGAGCCGTGATAAGGGCGACAACCTAATCATTCACATTTCTATTACCAAATCCCATGGCACCTTGGGCAAGAAAACTTCGATTCACGTAAAGGATGGGCCCATAAACCGAGGGAGTGGGGCTTGTGACCAAGTATCCGTTGCTCTGGTGCCCATAACTGTTGATCCATAAAGAGTTATGTGGCGCACAGCATACCGCAGTAAAGATATCCGAGAGCTCTACGACGGGGGCAGGAAGCCTGCTCGGCTGCACCTTTTTTCGGATCCCAAAATCGAACATTTTCATCAGTTCTGAGACAATTTTCTCCTTTTGCGCTGTTCTTTCATCCAGGATCGTACGTCGTAAGCCGCGATAAGGACGACAGCCTAATCCATCAAATTTCTATTTCTGAATCCCACGGCACCTTGGGCATGACAACTTCACTTCACGTTGAGGTGGGGCCCGCAAACCGAGGGCGTGGGGCTTGCGACCAGGTATCAGTCGCCCCGGTGCTCATAACTTTTGATCCGTAAGGAGTTACGCGGTGCACAGCATACCGTTGGAAAGCTCTCCGAGAGCTCTACAATGGGGAGAAGCAAGCCTGCTTAGCTGCGCCTATTTTTGAAGGCCGAAATCGAACGATTTCATCAGTTTCGGGACACTTTTCTTGTTTTGTGCTGTTTTTCCGTCCCAGATCGTACGTCGTGAGCAGCGAAATGGACGACAACTTAATCCATCACATTTCTATTATCGAATCCCATGGCACCTTGTGCAAGACAACTTCACTTCATGTAGAAGCTAGGCCTGCAAACCGATGGCCTGGTGTTTGTGACCAGCTATCCGTCGCTCCAATGCCCATAACTTTTGATCCGTAAGGATTTACGTGGCGCACAGCATACTGTTGGAAAGCTCTCCGAGAGCTCTATGATGGGAGTAGCAAGCCTGCTCGGCTATGCCAAATTTCAGAGCCCAAAACAGAACATTTTCATCAGTTTCGGGATAATTTTCTTCTTTTGCGCTGTTTTTTTATCCCGAATCGTATGTCGTGAGCCGCGAAAAGGACGACAACCTAATCCATCACATTTCTATTAACGAATCACATGGCATCTTAGGCAAGACAACTTCACTTCACGTAAAGGATGGGTCTATAAACCGAGGGTGTAGGGATTGTGACCAGGTATCCGTCGCTCCGGTGCCCATAACTTTTGATTTGTAAGGAGTTACGTGGCGCACAACATACTGTTGGTAAGCTCTCCAAGAGCTCTACGAAGGGAGCAGCAAACCTGCTCAACTGTGCCTATTTTCAAAGCCCAAAATTGAACATTTTCATTAGTTTCGGGACAATTTTCTTCTATTGCACTGTTTTTCTGTCCTGGATCGTACGTCGTGAGCCGCATTAAGGACGACAACCTAATCCATCACATTTCTATTTCTGAATCCCACGACACCTTGGGCTAGACAACTTCACTTCACATAGAGGATGGGTCCATAAACCGAGGGTGTGGGGATTGTGACCAGGTATTCGTTGCTCCGGTGCCCATAACTTTTGATCTGCAAGGAGTTACGCGGCGTACAACATACCATTGGAAACTTTTCCGAGAGCTCTACGACAAGTGCAACAAGCCTGCTCAACTGCGCCTATTTTCATAGTCCAAAATCTAACATTTTCATCAGTTTTGGGACACTTTTCTTCATTTACACTATTTTTCAGTCCCGAATCGTATTACCGAATCCCACAACACATTGTGCAAGACAACTTCACTTCACGTAGAGGTTGGGCCTGCAAACCGAGAGCGTGAGGCTTGTGACGAAGTATCCGTCGCTCCGGTGCCCATAACTTTTAATCCGTAAAGAGTTACGCGGCACACAGTATACTGTTGGAAAGCTCTCCAAGAGCTCTACGACGGGGGCACCGATCTTGCTCGGCCATAGTTGTTTTTCGAGCTCAAAATTGAATGTTTTCATCGATTTTGGGATACTTTTCTTCTTTTGCGCTGTTTTTCATCTCGGATCGTATGTCGTGAGCTGCGAAAAGAACGACAACCTAATCTATCACATTTCTATTACCAAATCCCATGGCACCTTGGGCAAGACAACTTCACTTCACGTAGAAGCTGGGCCCGCAAACCGAGGGCGTGGGGTTGGTGACCAGTTATCCGTCGCTCTGGTGCCCATAACTTTTGATTCGTAAGGAGTTACGTGGCTCACAGCATACCGTTGGAAAGCTCTCCGAGAGCTCTACGACGGGGGCAGCAAACCTGCTCAGTTGCGCCAGTTTTCAGAGCCCAAAATCAAATATTTTCATCAGTTTCGGGATACTTTTCTTCTATTGCAATATTTTTCCATCCCGGATCATACGTCATGAGCCGCGTTAAGGACGACAACCTAATCTATCATATTTCTATTACTGAATCCCACGGCACCTTGGGCAAGACAACTTCACTTCACGTAGAGGCTGGGCCTGCAAACCGAGGGCGTGGGGCTTGTGACCAGATATCCGTCGCTCCGGTGCTCATAACTTTTGATCGGTAAGGAGTAATGCGACGCACAGCATACCGTTGGAAAGCTCTCCGAGAGCTCTACGACGTGGGCATCAAGCCTGCTCGGCTGCGCCTATTTTTGGAGTCCAAAATTGAATGTTTTCATCAGTTTTGGGACTCTTTTCTTGTTTTGCGCTATTTTTTCGTCCCGTATCGTACGTCGTGAGTCGCGAAAAGGACGATAACCTAATTCATCACATTTCTATTACCGAATCCCACGTCACCTTGGGCAAGACAACCTCTCTTCACATAGAGGCCAGGCCCGCAAACTGAGGGCGTGGGGCTTATGACCAGGTATCCGTCGCTCCGGTGCCCATAACTTTTGATCCGTAAGGAGTTATGCGGCGCACAGGATATCGTTGGAAAGCTCACCGAGAGCTCTACAATAGGAGCAGCAAGCCTACAAGGCTACGCCTATTTTCAGAGCCCAAAACCGAAGGTTTTTATCAGTTTCGGGACACTTTTCTTCTTTAGCACTATTTTTTCGTCCCGGATCGTACGTCGTGAGCCGCAAAAAGGACGACAACCTAATCTATCACATTTCTATTACCGAATCCCACGACACCTTATGCAAGACAACTTCACTTCACGTAGAGGCTGAGCCTGCAAACCGAGAGCGTAGGGCTTGTTACCAGGTATCCGTCACTCTGGTGCCATAACTTTTGATCCGTAAGGAGCTACGCGGCGTACAACATACCGTTGGAAAGCTCTCCGTGAGCTCTACGATGGGGGTGGTAAGCCTGCTCGGCTGTGCCTATTTTCGGAGACCAAAATCAAACATTTTCATCAGTTTCGGGATAATTTTCTTCTTTTGCGCTGTTTTTCCGTCGTAGATCGTACGTTGTGAGCGGCGATATGGACAAAAACCTAATCCATCACATTTCTATTACCGAATCCCACGACACCTTAGGCAAGACAACTCACTTCACGTAGAGGTTGGGCCCGCAAACCGAGGACGTGGGGGCTTATGACCAGGTGTCCGTCGCTCCGGTGCCCATAACTTTTGATCCACAAGAAGTTACGCGTTGTACAGCATACCGTTGGAAAGCTCTTCGAGAGTTCTACGAAGTGGGAGGCAAGTCTACTCAGCTGTGCTTGTTTTCAGAGCCCAAAATCAAACGTTTTCATTAGTTTCGTGACAATTTTATTCTTTTAAGCTGTTTTTGGGTCCCGAATCGTACGTTGTGAGCACCAAAATGGACAACAACCTAATCCATCACATTTCTATTACCGAATCCCACAGCACCTTATGCAAGACAACTTCGCTTCACGAAGAGGATGGGCCCACAAATCGACGGCGTGGGGATTGTGACCAGGTATCCGTCGCTCTAGTGCCCATAACTTTTGATCCGTAAGGAGTAACGCGGTGCACAGCATACCGTTGGAAAGCTCTCTGAGAGATCTATGACAGGGGCAGCAAGCCTGCTCGGGTTCGCCTATTTTCGTAGTCCAAAATCGAACATTGTGAGCGTTGATGATTCCCTAGAATGATTACATGCCTTATGTGCCTTGCTTGACTATCGCTGTTTTGTGAACGTTATGCTTGCTTTGAAGAATATTTATTTTGTTGATGTAAATGATCTCGTTGTAATTTGGGTCTAATTTTGGGATTGTACTATCTACAACCGGACGAACTCTTTATTTGGTTGTTTACTTTCATTATCTTGAATAGTAGCTATCGTAGGCAATTAAACCACTAGATGAAAAATCAACTAAGTTAATTTTATCTAATTTCTCATAGGTGCTCATTTGTAAACTAATGGATAATAGGTACTTGCATTATAGGAAATTGACAAATAAACGGGACATAGTTATCATGCTAGGCTTGTTAACCAAACGAGACTTTCAAGATAGACTAGTAGGCATATCGATTGATGACAAAATAGGAGTCCTTAATGGATTGGGTTAATGATTGGAATAATTGAGGCGTTTAGGAAATTAGGTTAAACCAAAGGTCTTAAAAACAGTCGTTATGCTGCCGAATTTCTGAAAAATCTTTTGAAGTTCTAGGCTAACGTTAAGTGTTAAATCACAAAAAAACGGTTAAGTATGTGAATTGGCGTAAACTAATTAGGTTATACCCTAGTCTAGCCTCTATAGGTCAGGTTGGGGCGTGACAGCGGCGCCAATTTTTGGATTCCAAAATCGAACGTTTTCATCAGTTTCGGAACACTTTTCTTCTTTTGCGCTGTATTACCGTCCTGGATCGTACGTCGTGAGCGGCGAAAAAGACGACAACCTAATCCATCACATTTCTATTACTGAATCCAATGGCACCTTGGGCAAGACAACTTCGCATCACGTAGAGGCTCGGCCCGCAAACCGAGAGCGTGGGGCTTGTGACCAGGTATCCGTCGCTCCGGTGCCCATAACTTTTGATCCGTAAGGAGTTACGCGGCGCACAACATACCGTTGGAAAGCACTTCGAGAGCTCTACGATGCGGGCAGCAAGCCTACTCAGCTGCGCCTATTTTTGGAGCCCAAAATTGAACGTTTTCATCAGTTTTGTGATACTTTTCTTCTTTAGTACTGTTTTTCCGTCTTGGATCGTACGCCGTGAGCCGCGAAATGGACGACAACCTAATCCATCACATTTCTATTACCAAATCCCATGGCACTCTGTGCATGAAAACTTCGCTTCACGTATAGGATGGGCCCACAAACCGAGGAAGTGGAGCTTGTGACCAGGTATCCGTCGCTCTAGTGCCGATAACTTTTGATCCGTAAGGAGTTACGCGGCGTACAGCATACCGTTGGGAAGCTCTCCCAGAGCTGTACAACAGGGGTAGCAAGCCTGCTCGGGTTCGCCTATTTTTGTAGTCCAAAATCGAACGTTTTCATCTATTTCGGGGCACTTTTCTTCTTTTGCACTGTTTTTCTATCCCGGATCGTACGTCGTGAGCCGCAAAAACGATGACAACCTAATCCATCACATTTCTATTACCGAATCCCATGACACCTTTGGCAAGATAACTTCACTTCACGTAGAGGCTGGGCCCACAAACCGATAGCGTGGGGCTTGTGACTAGGTATCCGTCGCTTCGGTGCCCATAACTTTTGATCCGTAGGGAGTTACGCAGAGCACAGCATACCGTTGGAAAGCTCTCTATGAGCTATACAATGAAGGCAGCGATCCTGCTTGCCTACGCCAGTTTTCAAAGCCCAAAATCGAACGTTTTCATCAATTTCGGGATATTTTTCTTCTCTTGCGCTGTTTTTTCGTCTTGAATCGTTTGTCGTGAGCCGCGAAAAGGACGACAACCTAATCCATCACATTTCTATTACCGAATCCTATGGTACCTTGGGCAAGACAACTTCACTTCACGTAGAGACTTGGCCCACAAACCGAGGGCATGGGGGTTATGACCAAATATCCGTCGCTCCGGTGCCCTTAACTTTTGATCCGTAAGGCGTTACGCGGCGCATAGCATACCGTTGGAAAGCTCTCCGAGAGCTCTACAATGAGGCCCAGAAGGCTGCTCTGCTGCGCTAGTTTTTGGACACCAAAATTGAACATTTTCATCAGTTTCGAGACACTTTTCTTCTTTTGCGCTGTTTTTTCGTCCCGAATCGTACTTCGTGCGCCGCGATAAGGACGACGACCTAATCCATCACAGTTCTATTCCTGAATCCCAAGGCACCTTGGGCAAGACAACTTCAATTCACGTAGAGGCTGGGCCCGCAAACCGAGGGCCTGGAGCTTGTGACCAAATATCCGTCGCTCCGGTGCTCATAACTTTTGATCCGTAAGGAGTTTCGCTTCGCAAAGCAGACCATTGGAAAGCTCTACGAGAGCTTTACGACGTGGGCATCAAGCCTGCTCGGCTGGGCCTGTTTTTAGAGTACAAAATTGAACGTTTACATTAGTTTTGTGACACTTTTTGTATATTTCGCTATTTTTCAGCCCTGGATCGTACGTCGTGAGCTTCGAAAAGGACGTCAACCTAATCCATCACATTTCTATTACCGAATCCCACGGCACCTTGGGCAAGACAACTTCGCTTCACGTAGAGGCTAGGCCTGCAAACCGAGGGCATGGGGCTTGTGATCAGGTATCCGTCACTCCGGTGCCTTTAACTTTTGATCCGTAAGGAGTTACGCGGTGCACAATATACCGATGGAAAGCTCTCCGAGAGCTCTACGATGTGAGAAACTTGCTTATCTAGCTGCGCCTGTTTTTGGAGCCCAAAGTTGAACGTTTTCAACAGTTTCGGGACACTTTTCTTCTTCTGTACTATTTTTCTACCCCGGATCGTATGTCGTGAGCCGCAAAATGGACGACAACCTAATCCATCACATTTCAATTACCGAATCCCACGACTTCTTGTGCAAGACAACTTCGCTTCACGTAGAGGATAGGCCCACAAACCGAGGGCGTGGGGCTTGTGACCAGGTATCCGTCGCTCCAGTACCCATAACTTTTGATCCGTAAGGAGTTACGCGGCATACAACATATCGTTGGAAAGCTCACCGAGAGCTCTACAACATAGACAGTAAGCCTGCTCAGCTGCGCCTGTCTTCGAAGTCAAAAATTGAACATGTTCATCAGTTTCGGGATACTTTTCTTCTTTTGCTCTATTTTTCTGTCCCGGATCGTACGTCGTGAGCCGCGAAAAGGATGACAACCTATTCCATCATATTTCTATTACCGAATCCCATGGCACCTTGGGCAAAACAACTTCACTTCACGTAGAGGCTGCGCCCGCAATCCGAGGGCGTAGGGCTTGTGACCAGATATTCGTCGCTCCGGTGCTCATAACTTTTGATCCGTACAGAGTTACGCGGTGCACAGTATACCATTGGAAAGCTCTCGGAGAGCTCTATGACATGGGCATTAAGCCTTCTCGGCTGCGCCTATTTTTGGAGTCCAAAATGGAACGTTTTCATTAGTTTTGGGACACTTTTCTTCTTTTGCGCTATTTTTCTGTCCCGGATCGTACGTCGTGAGCCGCGAAAAGGACGACAACCTAATCCATCATGTTCCTATTACCGAATCCCATGGCACCTTCGGCAAGACAACTTCGCTTCACGTAGAGGCAGAGCCCGCAAATCGAGGGCGTAGGGCTTGTGACTAGGTATCCGTCGCTCCGGTGCCCATAACTTTTGAT
The DNA here is from genome assembly GCA_037974665.1 of Ehretia macrophylla. NCBI lineage: Eukaryota > Viridiplantae > Streptophyta > Magnoliopsida > Boraginales > Ehretiaceae > Ehretia > Ehretia macrophylla. Next base: position 27,807,690 of record CM075779.1, on the reverse strand, counting down.
CCATAAGGAGTTACGCGGTGCATAGCATGCCGTTGGAAAGCTCTCCGAGAGCTCTACGATGGGGGCATCAAGCCTTCTCGGCTGGGCCTGTTTTCGGAGTCCAAAATGGAACATTTTCATCAGTTTTGGGACACTTTTCTTCTTTTGCGCTATTTTTCTGTCCCGGATCGTACGTCGTGAGCCGCAAAAAGGACGACAACCTATTCCATCATATTTCTATTACCGAATCCCATGGCACCTTGGGCAAGACAACTTCACTTCACGTGGAGGCTGCACCCGCAATCCGAGGGCATAGGGCTTGTGACCAGATATCCGTCGCTCCGGTGCTCATAACTTTTGATCCGTACGGAGCAACGCGACGCACAGCATACCGTTGGAAAGCTCTCCGAGAGCTCTACGACATGGGCATCAAGCCTTCTCGGCTGCTCCTGTTTTTGGAGTCCAAAATGGAACGTTTTCATCAGTTTTAGGACACTTTTCTTCTTTTGCGCTATTTTTCTGTCCCGGATCGTACGTCGTGAGCCGCGATAAGGACGACAACCTAATCTATCACATTTCTATTACCGAATCCCACGGCACCTTGGGCAAGACAACTTCACTTCACGTAGAGGTTGGACCCGCAAACTGAGGGCGTAGGGCTTGTGACCAAGTATCCGTCGCTCCAGTGCCCATAACTTTTGATCCGTAAGGAGTTACTCGGTGCATAACATACTGTTGGAAAGTTTTCTGAGAGCTTTACGATGGGGGTGACAAGGCTGCTCGTCTGCGCCTGTTTTCAGAGCCCAAAATTGAACATTTTCATCAGTTTCGGGACACTTTTCTTCTTTTGCGCTATTTTTCCGTCTCGGATCGTATTTCGTGAGCCGCGAAATGGACGACAACCTAGTCCATCACATTTCTATTACCGAATCCCACGGCACCCTATGCATGAAAACTTCGCTTCACGTATAGGATGGGCCCACAAACCGAGGGAGTGGTACTTATGACCAGGTATCCGTCGCTCTAGTGCCCATAACTTTTGATCCGTAAGGAGTTACGTGGCGTACAACATACCGTTGGAAAGCTCTCCGAGAGCTCTACGACATAGGTAGCAAGCTTGCTCGGTTTTGACAATTTTCGTAGTCTAAAATTGAATGTTTTCATCTGTTTTGGGGTACTTTTCTTCTTTTGCGCTGTTTTTTCATCCCGGATCGTAGGTCGTGAGCCGCGAAAATGACGACAACCTAATCTATCACATTTCTATTTCCAAATCCCATGACACCTTGGGCAAGACAACTTCACTTCATGTAGAGACTGGGCCCGCAAACCGAGAGCGTGGGGGCTTGTGACCAGGTCTCCGTCTCTTAAATGCCCATAACTTTTGATCCGTAGGGAGTTACGCGGCACACAGCATACTATTGGAAAGCTCTCCGTGGGCTATACGACAAGGGCAGTGATCCTGCTCGCCTGTGCAAATTTTTAGAGCCCGAAATTGAACGTTTTCATCAATTTCGGGATACTTTTCTTCTCTTGCGCTGTTTTTGCGTCTCGAATCGTTTGTCATGAACCGCGAAAAGGACGACAATCTAATCTATCACATTTCTATTACCGAATCCTATGGCACCTTGGGCAAGACAACTTCACTTCACGTAGAGGCTGGGCCCGCAAACTGAAGGCGTGGGGCTTGTGATGAGATATCTGTCGCTCCGGTCCTCATAACTTTTGATCCGTAAGGAGTTACACTTCGCAAATCATACTGTTGGAAAGCTCTCTGACAGCTCTACAACGTGAGCATTAAGCCTGCTCATCTGGGCATATTTTCGGACTCTAAAATTGAACATTTACATCTGTTTCGAGACACTTTTCTTCTTTTGCGCTGTTTTTCCGTCTCGAATCGTACGTCGTGAGCCGCGAAAAGGACGACAACCTAATCCATCACATTTCTATTACCAAATTCCACAGCACCTTGGGCAAGACAACTTCGCTTCACGTAGAGGCTGGGCCCGAAAATCGAGGGCGTAGGGCTTGTGACCAAGTATCTATCGCTCCGATGCTCATAACTTTTGATCCGTTGGAAAGCTCTCTGAGAGCTCTCCGAGAGCTCTACGATGTGGACAACTTGTATGCTCAGCTGCGAGTATTTTCGGAGCCCAAAATTGAACGTTTTCAATAGTTTTGGGACACTTTTCTTCTTTTGTGCTATTTTTCCGCCACAGATCGTATGTCGTGAGCCGCGAAATGGACGACAACCTAATCCATCAAATTTATATTACTGAATCCCATGACACCTTGTGCAGGACAACTTTGCTTCTCGTAAAGGATGGGCCTACAAACCGAGGATGTGGGGCTTGTGACCAGGTATTCGTCGCTCTGGTGCCCATAACTTTTGATCCGTAAGGCGTTACGCGGCGTACAACATACTGTTGGAAAGCTCTCCGAGAGCTCTACAACAGGGGTAGAAAGCCTACTCGGTTGCACCTATCTTCGAAGTCCAAAATCGAACGTTTTCATCAGTTTTAGAACACTTTTCTTCTTTTACGCTATTTTTCTATCATGGATCGTACGTCGTGAGCTGTGAAAAGGATGACAACCTAATCCATCACATTTCTATTACTGAATCCCAAGGCACCTTGGGCAAGACAACTTCATTTCACGTAGAGGCTGGCCTACAAACCGAGGGCGTAGGGTTTGTGACCAGGTATCCATCGCTTCGGTGCTCATAACTTTTGATCCGTAAGGAGTTACGCGGTGCACAGAATACCATTGGAAAGCTCTCCTAGAGCTCTACGATGTGGGCCTCAAGCCTGCTAGGCGGCACCTATTTTTAGAGTCCAAAATCAAACATTTTCATCAGTTTCAGGACACTTTTCTAGTTTCGCACTGTTTTTCCGTCCTGTATTGTATGTCGTGAGCCGCGAAAAGGATGACAACCTAATCTATCACATTTCTATTACCGAATCCCACAGCACCTTGAGCAAGACAACTACTCTTCACGTAGTGGCTAGGCCCGCAAACCGAGGGCGTGGGGCTTGTGACCAGGTATCCGTCATTCCTGTACCCATAACTTTTGATCCGTAAGGAGTTACGCGGCGCGCAGCATACCGTTGGAAAGCTCTATGAGAGCTCTACGACAAAGACAACATGCCTGCTTAGCTGCGCCTATTTTTGGATCCCAAAATTGAACATTTTCAACAGTTTTGGGATAATTTTTTTCTTTTGCGCTGTTTTTTCATCCCGGATCGTACGTCGTGAGCCACGAAAACAATGACAACCTAATCCATCACATTTCTATTACCGAATCCCATGACACCTTGGGCAAGACAACTTCACTTCACGTAGAGACTGGGCCTGCAAACCGAGTGCGTGGAGCTTGTTACCAGGTATCCGTTGCTCCGGTGCCCATAACTTTTGATCCGTAAGGAGTTACGCGGCGCACAGCATAACGTTGGAAAGCTCTCCATGAGCTATACGATAAGGGCAGCGATCCTGCTTGCCTGCGCCAGTTTTCAGAGTCTGAAATTGAACATTTTCATCAATTTCGGGATACTTTTCTTCTCTTGCGAGTTTTTCCATCTAAAATAGTTTGTCGCGAGCCACAGAAAGGACGACAGCCTAATCCATCACATTTCTATTACCGAATCCCATGGCACCTTGGGCAATACAACTTCACTTCATGTAGAGGATGGGCCCGCAATCCGAGGGCGTGGGGCTTGTGACCAGATATCCATCGCTCCGGTGCTCATAACTTTTGATCTGTAAGGAGTTACGCTTCGCAAAGCATACCGTTAGAGAGCTCTTCGAGTGCTCTACGACATAGGCATTTAGCCTTCTCGGCTACGCCTGTTTTCGGAGTCCAAAATCGAACACTTTCATCACTTTTGCATCACTTTTCTGGTTTTGCTCTTTTTTTTCCGTTGGATTGTACGTCGTGAGCCGCGAAAAGGATGACAACCTAATCCATCACATTTCTGTTACCGAATCCCACGGCACCTTGGGCAAGACAACACCGCTTCACGTAGAGGCTGGGCCCGCAAACCGAGGACGTGGGGCTTGTGACCAGGTATCCGTCGTTTCGGTGCCCAAAACTTTTGATCCGTAAGGAGTTACGCAGCGCACAGCATACCGTTGGAAAGCTCTCCGAGAGCTCTACGACGGGGGAAATAATCCTGCTCGATTGTGCCTATTTTCGGAGCCCAAAATCCAACATTTTCATCAGTTTTGGGACACTTTTATTCTTTTGCACTGTTTTTTATCCCGGATCGTATGTTGTGAGCCGCGTTAAGGCCAACAACCTAATCTATCACATTTCTATTACTGAATCCTATGACACCTTGGGCAAGATAACTTTACTTCTCGTAGAGGTTGGGCCCGCAAACAGAGTGCGTGGGGCTTATAACCAAGTATCCGTCGCTCCGGTGCCCATAACTTTTGATCCGTAAGGAGTTATGCGGCGCACAGCATACCGTTGGAAAGCTCTTCGAGAGCTCTACAATGTGGGCAGCAAGCCTGCTCGACTGTACCTATTTTCGGAGCCCAAAATTGAACGTTTTTATCAATTTCGGGACACTTTTCTTCTTTTGCGCTGTTTTTCCGTCTCGGATCGTACGTCGTGAGCCGCGAAATAGACAACAACCTAATCCATCACATTTCTATTAATGAATCACATGGCACCTTGTGCAAGACAACTTCGCTTCACGTAGAGGATGGGCCCACAAACCGAGTGCGTGGGGCTTGTGACCAGGTATCCGTTGCTCCGGTGCCAATAACTTTTGATCCATAAGGAGTTACGCGGCGTACATCATACCGTTGAAAAGCTCTCCGAGAGCTCTACAACAAGGGCAACAAGCTTGCTTTGCTGCTCCTATTTTCGTTGTCCAAAATCGAACGTTTTCATTAGTTTCGGTACACTTTTCTTCTTTTGCGCTATTTTTTCGTCCCAGACCGTACGTCGTGAGCCGCGAAAAGGACGACAATCTAATCTATCACATTTCTATTACCGAATCCCATGACACCTTGGGCAAGATAACTTTACTTCACGTAGAGGCTGGGCTTGCAATATGAGAGCATAGGGCTTGTGACCATGTATCCGTCGCTCCGGTGCCCATAACTTTTAATCCGCAAGGAGTTACGTGCGGCGCAAAGGATACTGTTGGAAAGCTCTCCGAGTGCTCTACGATGGGGGCAAGAAGCCTGCTTGGCTACGCCTACTTTTGGAGCCCAAAATCGAACATTTTCATCAGTTTCGGGACACTTTTCTTCTTTTGCGCTGTTTTTCCATCCCGGATCGTACATCTTGAGCCGCGATAATGACGACAACCTAATCCATCACATTTCTATTACTGAATCCCACGGCTCCTTGGGCAAGACAACTTCACTTCACGTAGAGACTGGGTCCGCAATCCGAGGGCGTGGGGCTTGTGACCAGATATCCGTCGCTCCGGTGCTCATAACTTTTGATCCGTAAGGAGTTACGCGGTGCACAGCATACTGTTGGAAAGCTCTCTTAGAGCTCTACGACGTGGGCCACAAGCTTGCTCGGTGGCACCTATTTTTGGAGTCCAAAATCGAACGTTTTTACTAGTTTCGAGACACTTTTCTAGTTTTGCGCTGTTTTTCCGTCCCGTATTGTATGTCGTGAGCCGCGAAAAGGACGACAACCTAATCCATCACATTTCTATTACCGAATCTCACGACACCTTGGGTAAGACAACTTCTCTTCACGTAGAGGCTAGGCCCGCAAACCGAGGGTGTGGGGCTTGTGACCAGGTATCTGTCGTTCCGGTGCCCATAACTTTTGATCCGTAAGAAGTTATGTAACGACCCGAACCCGGCCCTTCTCAAGACTTGGTCAAAGTTTGCATTTATTGTCATTACGAGTTCATAACTTTCTATTAAAACGAACAGTAAATAAAGAATTACTTAATAACAAGCCTTTATATAATAATTTAAATACAAAATGGTGTTACAACATCTAAAATCTGATAACTACTCGGCTATTATACAAACTGAGGTTTCAATACAACTACCCTTCTTCCCGAAATTAATACAACAAACTCTAACCTTTACAACTTGGATCCAACTATGACAGCAAGAGGCTTCGAGCATGTAAACATTCAAAGTCTATTTCCATTTCAAGCTAAGTTGTACCTACGCTGGGGGGAGAAAAAACGGTGAGCTCTGGGAAAGCTCAGTGAGGATAGAATAGAAGAGTTTTGAAAACATTTCTAGTCGGTCTCTTTTGTAAATCATGATGCAAATCACGTACAGTAGTATAACAAAATGTCAATATAAGATATAATAACATATGATAACTAGTAGTAAATTATTATCACATTTGAGTCATATATAATAAAAGAAATGACATTTAGGTAAACAATGGTGGCATATATCCACAACAGATATCAGCCTACTCTCTGAGGGTGGTACCAAGCGAGAGTAGGACACTACTCTCCGAGGGTGGTACCAAGTGAGAGTAGGAACAAGTCGAGTATTTCATGAGGTGGCCAGCCTTAATCTCAATTTCAACTTCTTATCTCTCCCAAGAGGATACTTCGGATTGTATCCAAAATCTACGACCCAACTCTCTGAGGGTGGTATCAAGCGAGAGAGGGAATAGGTCCACGATAGACATGGGAGCAAAGGCAAGCCCTATGCCGCCCGACGTTCGTGCAAGCTATCGGGCTTGAGGTTGCAACCCCCAAGTACACACAAGCATGCACAAGTAGTCATAGAACACACAACAAATCATATGGGGATCAACTAAAGTGGTTGTCCCGGGCAAGTAATAAATATTTTCTTGGCAATAGAATAACGGCTATAATAAAGCAATTTTCAAGTATAAATAGGGCATTATGAAGGCATACAAATAACATGTATAACATTTATGTAAATATTTGGGCAACATCTCTGCTTATCTTATGCTAAAACAATCAAATAAATTGAGCAATAAATATTATCTAAGTCAACTCTAATTCAAATAAATAAAGAATATTAATAAGCATGATATTTATCTCAAGCTAGAATATTAAAATAACAAATCATGTTATAGACATATAATAATCATATAAACATATAAGATGCTATTTTTAGTAAAATATCCTCACCTTAAAATGCTGAAAATTGGAGAAGATTTGGACCGATTTTGAAACTTTCAGAACGTTAACTAATTGAATTGATATAATTTAGTGAAATCGGGCCAAAGAAAAGTGTTTGCCTGTTTGATTTCAGGGAGTCAAGTGACCCATTTATATAGTTTTTCCAAACCAATGCATGCGGAACACGTGTCCCGCCACGTGTCTCACATGCGTGGCACGCCCACGCATGTGTGACACGTGTCCCCCTACGTGTTATGCATGCGTGGCATGTCCACGCATGTGTAACACATGTCCCTCCACGTGTCTCACGTGCGTGGCACGTCCACGCATGTGTGACACGTGTCCTTAGACACGTGTCATTCCCCGAGAGTGACACAAACGTTCCATTTTTTACCCGTTCTGCGCTTAAGTATCCTGATTTTCGTATTTTCGGGCCGGAATGCAATTTTGCCAAACTTCACCGTTAAGTAGTACAAGTTAAAAGAAACTCAATGGCGTACACCTATTTTTCGCGACGGAATCCCGATTTTCCCATAATTGGCCCCGAAGTGAAACCCCTTTTTCGGACCAAAAATCCCTAAATTCGGAAAAACAGCCGAAATAGCCCAAAAAGTTAAAGGAAATCACTCATGCTCTTGTAAGCAGCTAAAAAGTTTTACTTAATCACGATATGGGGGTTTACATCCCTGTAATGACCCTAAGCTTTATGTTAATTAATGTTATAAGAACACCTATTAATTCGTGGTAGGTATAAACTATAGTTAGATTAATAGTTTCTAAGAAATCTTATGTTTATCAAAAGTCAAAGCTTCTAAATGATAATAGGCAATGGAAATCCTCAAGCTAATACTTTTCCTAGCAACCTGTTAAGTGTACTAATACTACTTCTTTCCAAGCCCAACTCAGTATAACGCCTATGTAGGCGGATAGCAATATTTTGTTTAACCCCTGGCGTTAAAAATTCTAATCCATTTATGCCCGTTAATATCCTTTACTTAATTTAAACCCATGTGTTAGCAACTTCAAAGTATATTCCTATAGTAAACAATTATTTAATTAACCCCGACCACCAAATTAACGGTTGGCTATGTTAATCCCTAGCTAGTACCTTGCTCAACGTTTATATTTCTATTGCTTTACTCAACAAAGCTGGTTATGATAGCTGTGTAAGTAAAATAAAGAAGACTAATAAATTAAGCTAAGTCCATCTTATCCCACATTTACTGATCGGATCCCCTACTTATTCAAATGGGAGTTATATCATCACCCTACTAGAAGGTTGGTTCCCCTATTTAGCCAGCACTAATCAATTCTAATTCCCAAATTTTTTACATTACTTGGTAGTAGGTCCATTTATAACTATACCGTTTTCTTGTAACAATTTAATTCCATAACCGAAGCTACCCAAGATGATACTCACCTATCTTACTCTAATACCCATTCTAAGGTCTGCAAACATTCCTCAAGATAACTAGTATCCTATACCATCTTATAGAAGACAACTGAATTCCTAATGACATATTTTAAAAGAAAACTTTATCTTAATAAGTTTAACTAACATTCTAATTCTTTTTTACTAAACTAAGCTAATCCCTCAATGAAACTATTCAACGAAGTTACAGTAATACTTTATTTAATTTATATCAAACTACTATACTCCAAGGTCTATCTAAATTACTTATAAACTTTGAACGGGAAAACTAGGTATCATTCTCAAATTAGAATAGTTCAGCTAACGCCCTACTTTCTTTTCCTCAGATAATATTTTAGTTTATTATCCTGACACTCCAAATAATTAAAGGTCGATTAATAGAATCCCATAAGTTTAGTATTTCCAATTACTTCCAAGCACATATTATCTTAATTTACTTGATAATTGAAAGGAATGCTTAGCTTGTTATGTTAGTTACAACATTTCCACTTAATTTAAAATATCTCGAAGCATAAAACACTTATCTCTAAACACGAAAACACCAAGCACATAAGTGAAGTAAGCCAAACACATAAGGAACACTTATTTCATATATTATTATTCGGGATCCGAGTACGGGTCCTTACAAGTTACGCGGCATGCAGCATACCGTTGGAAAGCTCTACGAGAGCTCTATGATGGGGACAACAAGCCTGCTCAGCTGCGCCTGCTTTCAGATCCCAAAATTGAACATTTTCAACAGTTTCGGGACACTTTTCTTATTTTGCGCTGTTTTTCCGTCCCGGATCGTACATCGTGAGCCGCAAAAACGACGACAACCTAATCAATCATATTTCTATTACCGAATCCCACGACACCTTGGGCAAGACAACTTCACTTCACGTAGAGAGACTGGGCCCGCAAACCGAGTGCGTGGGGCTTGTGACCAGGTATCCGTCACTCCGGTGCCCATAACTTTTGATTCGTAAGGAGTTACGCGGCGCACATCATATCGTTAGAAAGCTCTCCGTGAGCTATACGACGAGGGCAGCGATCCCGCTCGCCTGCGGCAGTTTTCAGAGTTTGAAATCGAACGTTTTCATCAATTTCAGAATACTTTTCTTCTCTTGCGTGTTTTTCCGTCTAAAATTGTTTGTTGTGAGCGGCGAAAAGGACGACAACCTAATCCATCACATTTCTATTACCGAATCCCATGGCACTATGGGCAAGACAACTTCACTTCACGTAGAGGCTGGGCCCGCAATCCGAGGGCGTGGGGCTTGAGATTAGATATCTGTCGCTCCGGTGCTCATAACTTTTGATCCGTAAGGAGTTACGCTTCGCAAAGCATACCGTTGGAAAGCTCTCCGAGAGCTCTACGACATGGGCATCAGCCTTCTCAGCTGCGCCTATTTTCAGAGTCCAAAATTGAACATTTTGATCAGTTTCGGGACACTTTTCTAGTTTTGCACTGTTTTTCCGTCCCGGATCGTATGTCGTGAGCTGAGAAAAGGACGACAACCTAATCCATCACATTACTATTACCGAATCCCCTGGCACTGTGGGCAAGACAACTTCACTTCAAGTAGAGGCTGGGCCCGCAAACCGAGGGCGTGGCGCTTGTGACCTGGTATATGCCACTCCGGTGCCCATAACTTTTGATCCGTAAGGAGTTACGCGGCGCACTTTATACCGTTGGAAAGCTCTCCGAGAGCTCTACGATGGGGGCAATAATCCTGCTATGTTGTGCCTGTTTTCGGAGCCCAAAATCGAACATATTCTTCAGTTTTGGGACAGTTTTATTCTTTTGCACTATTTTTTCGTCCCAGATCGTATGTCGTGAGTCGCGTTAAGGACGATAACCTAATCTATCACATTTCTATTACCGAATCCCATGACACCTTGGGCAAGACAACTTCACTTCACGTAGAGGCTGGGCCCGCAAACCGAGAGCGTGGGGCTTGTGACCATGTATCCGTCGCTGTGGTGCACATAACTTTTAATCTGCAAGGAGTTATGTGCTGCGCACAGTATACCGTTGGAAAGCTCTCTAAGAGCTCTACGACGAGGGTAGGAAGCCTGGTCAACTGCGCCTACGTTTGGAGCCCAAAATCGAACATTTTCATTAGTTTCGGGACACTTTTATTCTTTTGCGCTGTTTTTCTGTCCCAGATCGTACATCTTGAGCCGCGATAATGACGACAACCTAATCCATCACTTTTCTGTTACTGAATCCTATGGCTCCTTTGGCAAGACAACTTCACTTCACGTAGAGGCTGGGCCCGCAATCCGAGGGCGTGAGACTTGTGACCAGATATTCGTCGCTCCGGTGCTCGTAACTTTTGATCCATAGGGAGTTACATGGCGGACAACATACCGTTGGAAAGCTCTCCGAGAGCTGTACGACATGGGCATCAAGCTTTCTTGGCTGTGCCTATTTTCTCCGTCCAAAATCGAACATTTTCATCAGTTTCGGGACACTTTTCTTATTTTGCGCTGTTTTTTTGTCCCAGATCGTACGTCGTAAGCCGTGAAAAGGACGACAACGTAATCCATCACATTTCTATTATCGAATCCCATGGCATCTTGGGCAAAAAAACTTCACTTCACGTAGAGGCTGGGCTCACAAACCGAGGGCATGGGGCTTGTGACCAGGTATCCGTCGCTCTGGTGCCTATAACTTTTGATCCGTAAGGAGTTACGCGGCGCGCACAACATGCCATTGGAAAGCTCCGCGAGAGCTCTACGACGGGGACAGCAAGCCTGATCAGTTGCGCCTGTTTCAGAGCCCAAAATTGAACGTTTTCAACAATTTTTGGACATTTTTCTTCTTTTGTGCTGTTTTTCCATCCCGAATCGTGAGTCGTGAGCCGCGATAAGGACGACAACCTAAGCCATCACATTTCTATTACCGAATCCCATGTCACCTTCGGCAAGACAACTTCACTTCACGTAGTGGTTGGACCCATAAACCGAGGGCGTGGGGCTTGTGACCATGTATACATCGCTCCGGTGCCCATAACGTTTGATCCATAAGGAGTTACGCGGCGCACACCATACCGTTGGAAAGCTCTCCGAGAGCTCTACGACAAGGGCAATCAGCCTGCTTGGCTGCACCTATTTTCAGAGTCCAAAATCAAATGTTTTCATCAGTTTTGGGACACTTTTCTTCTTTTGCGCTGTTTTTTCGTCCCGAATCGTACGTGGTGAGCCGCAAAATGGATGACACCCTAATCCATCACATTTCTATTACCGAATCCCATGGCACCTTGTGCAAGACAACTTCAATTCAAGTAGACGATTGGCCAACAAACCGAGTGCGTGGGGCTTGTGACCAGGTATCCGTCGCTCCGGTGCCCTTAACTTTTGATCCGTAAGGAGTTACGCGACGTACAACATACAGTTGGAAAGTTGTCCGAGAGCTCTACGTCAGAGGCACCAAGCCTACTCAGCTGCTATAGTTTTCGTTGTCCAAAATCAAACGTTTTCATCAGTTTCGGTACACTTTTCTTCTTTTGCGTTATTTTTTCATCCCGGATCGTACGTCGTGAGTCTCGAAAAGGACAATAACCTAATCCATCACATTTCTATTACCGAATCGCATGACACCTTGGGCAAGATAAGTTCACTTCACGTAGAGGCTGGGCCCGCAAATCGAGAGCGTGGGGCTTGTGACTAGGTATCCGTCGCTCTGGTGCCCATAACTTTTGATCCGTAAGGAGTTACGCGGCACACAATATACCGTTGGAAAGTTCTCCGAGAGCTCTACAATGGAGGCCACGATACTGCTCAACTGTGCCTATTTTTAGAGCCCAAAATCGAACGTTTTCATCAATTTCGGTATACTTTTCTTCTTTTGCGCTGTTTTTTCATCTCGGATCGTATGTTGTGAGCCGCGAAAAGGATGACAACCTAATCCATCACATTTCTATTATCGAATCCCATGTCACCTTGGGCAAGACAACTTCACTTCACGTGGAGGCTTGGCCCACAATCCTAGAGCATGGGGTTTGTGAGCAGGTATCCGTCGCTCCGGTGCTCATAACTTTTGATTTGTAAGGAGTTACGCAGCGCACAGTATACCGTTGGAAAGTTCTCCGAGAGCTCTACGACGGAGGTGAGAAGCCTGCTTAGCTGCGCCTTTTTTCAGAGCCCAAAATCAAACATTTTCGTTAGTTTCAGTACACTTTTCTTCTTTTGCGCTATTTTTTCGTCCCGGATCGTACGTCGTGAGCCGCGATAATGACGACAACCTAATCCATCACATTTCTATTATTGAATCCCATGGCACCTTGGGCAAGACAACTTCACTTCACGTAGAGGTTGGGCCTGCAATCCGAGGGCGTAGGGCTTGTGACCAAATATCCGTCGCTCCGGTGCTCATAACTTTTGATCTGTACGGAGTTACGTGGCGCACAACATACCGTTGGAAAGCTCTCCGAGACCTATAAGACGTAGGCATCATGCCTTCTCTGCTGCGCCTGTTTTTGGAGTCCAAAATCGAAAGTTTTCATCTGTTTCGGGACACTTTTATTGTTTTGCGCTATTTTTCTGTCCCGGATCGTACGTCGTGAGCCGCGAAAAGGACGACAACATAATTCATCACATTTCTATTACCGAATCCCCCAGCACCTTGGGCAAGAAAACTTCACTTCACGTACAGGCTGGGCCTGCAAACCGAGGGCATGGTGCTTGTGACCAGGTATCCATCGCTTTGGTGCGCATAACTTTTGATCCGTAAGGAGTTACGCGGTGCACAACATACCGTTGGAAAGCTCTCCGAGAGCTCTACAACGGGGGCATAAGCCTGCTCAGCTGAACCTGTTTTCAGAGCCCAAATTTGAACATTTTCATCAGTTTTGGGACACTTCTCTTCTTTTACGCTGTTTTTCGGTCCCAGATCGAACGTCGTGAAATGGACGACAACCTAATCCATCACATTTCTATTACCTAATCCCACAACACCTTTTGCTACATAACTTCGCTTTACGTAGAGGATGGGCCCACAAACCGAGGGTGTGGTGCTTGTGACCAGGTATCCGTCGCTTCGATGCCCATAACATTTGATCCGCAAGGAGTTACGCGGCGCACAATATACTGTTGGAAAGCTCTCCGAGAGCTCTATGACATGGACAACTTGTCTAGTCAGCTGCGCCTATTTTCGGAGCCCAAAATTGAACGTTTTCAACAGTTTAGGGATACTTTTCTTCTTTTGCGCTATTTTTTCACCCCGGATCGTATGTCGTGAGCTGCGAAATGGACGACAACCTAATCCATCACATTTCTATTACCAAATCCCACAGCACCTTGTGCAAGACAACTTCGCTTCACGTAGAGGATGGGCCCACAAACCGAGGGCGTGGGGCTTGTGACTAGGTATCCGTCGTTCCGGTGCCCATAACTTTTGATCCGTAAGGAGTTATGCGGCGTACAACATACCGTTGAAAAGTTCTTCGAGAGCCCTACGACAAGGGTAGCAAGCCTGCTTTGCTGCGCCAGTTTCTATAGTCCAAAATATAACGTTTTCATCAGTTTTGGGACACTTTTCTTCTTTTACGCTGTTTTTCTGTCCCGGATCGTATGTCGTGAGCCTCGATAATGACGACAACCTAATCCATCACATTTCTATTACTGAATCCCATGGCACCTTGGGCAAGACAACTTCACTTCACGTAGAGGCCGGGCCTGCAATCCGAGGGCGTGGGGCTTGTGACCAGATATCCGTCGCTCCGGTGCTCATAACTTTTGATCCGTACGGAGTTACGCGGCGTACAGCATACTGTTGGAAAGCTCTCCGAGAGCTCTACGACGTGGGCATCAAGCCTTCTCGGCTGTACCTATTTTCGGAGTCCAAAATCGAACGTTTTCATCTGTTTCGGGACATTTTTCCTACTTTGCATTGTTTTTCTGTCCCGGATCGTACGTCGTGAGCTGCGAAAAAGATGACAACCTAATCCATCACATTTCTATTACCAAATCCCATGGCACCTTGGGCAAGACAACTTCACTTCACGTAGAGGCTGGGCCAGCAAACCGAGGGCATGGGGCTTATGAACAGGTATCCGTCACCCCAATGCCCATAACTTTTGATCTATAAGGATTTATGCGGCGGACAGCATGCCGTTGGAAAGCTCTCCGAGAGTTCTACGATGGGGACAACAAGCCTGCTCTACTGCGCCTATTTTTGAAGCCCAAAATTGAACGTTTTCAACAGTTTCAGGACACTTTTCTGCTTTTACGCTGTTTTTTAGTCCCGAATCGTACGTCTTGAGCCACGATAAGGATGACAACCCAATCTATCACATTTCTATTATCGAATCCCACAGCATCTTGGGCAAGAAAAATTCACTTCACGTAGAGGTTGGACCCGCAAACCGAGGGCGTGGGACTTGTGACTAGGTATCTATCGCTCCGGTGTCCATAACTTTTGATCCGTAAGGAGTTACGCGGTACACAGCATAACCTTGGAAAGCTCTTCGATAGCTCTACGACGGGGGCAACAAGCCTGCTCGGTTGCGCCTATTTTCGGAGACCAAAATCGAACGTTTTCATTAGTTTTTGGACAATTTTCTTCTTTTATGCTGTTTTTTTGCCTCGGATCGTACGTCGTGAGCCGTGAAATGGATGACAACCTAATCCATCACATTTCTATTACCGAATCCCACAGCACCTTATGCAAGACAACTACGCTTCACTTAGAGGATGGGCCCACAAACCAAGTGCGTGGGGCTTGTGACCAGGTATCCGTCGCTCCGGTGCCCATAACTTTTGATCCGTAAGGCATTACGTGGCGTACAGCATACCGTTGGAAAGCTCTCCAAGAGCAGTACGACAAGGGTAGTAAGCTTGCTTGGCTGCGCCTATTTTCGTAGTCCAAAACTGAATATTTTCATTAGTTTTGGTACACTTTTCTTCTTTTGCGTTGTTTTTTCGTCCCAGGTCGTACGTCGTGAGCCGCGAAAAGGACGACAACCTAATCCATCACATTTCTATTATCGAATCCCGCGACACCTTGGGCAAGACAACTTCACTTCACATATAGGCTTGGCCCGCAAACCAAGAGCGTAGGGCTTGTGACCAGGTATCCGTCGCTCCGGTGCCCATAACTTTTGATTCGTAAGGAGTTACGCGGCTCACGGCATACCGTTGGAAAGCTCTTCGAGAGCTCCACGACATGGGCAGTTATCCTGCTAGACTGCGCCTGTTTTCAGAGCCCAAAATCTAACATTTTAATCAATTTTGGGATACTTTTCTTCTTTTGCACTGTATTTCTGTCTCGGATCGTATGTCGTGAGCCGCAAAAAGGACGACAACCTAATCCATCACATTTCTATTACCAAATCCCATGGAACCTTGGGCAAGACAACTTCACTTCACGTAGAGGCTGGGGCCACAAACCTAGGGCGTAGGGTTTGTGAGCAGGTATCCGTCGCTCCGGTGCCCATAACTTTTGATCTGTATGGAGTTACGCGGCGCACAGCCTACCGTTGGAAAGCTCTCCGAGAGTTCTACAACAGGGGCAGGAAGCCTGCTCAGCTGCGCCTACTTTCGAAGCCCAAAATTGAACATTTTCATTAGTTTCGTGACACTTTTCTTCTTTTGCGCTGTTTTTCTGTACCAGATCGAACGTCGTGAGCCGCGATAATGACGACAACCTAATCCATCACATTTCTATTACTGAATCCCATGGCACCTTGGGCAAGACAACTTCACTTCACGTAGAGGCTGGGCCTGCAATCCGAGGGCGTAGGGCTTGTGACCAGATATCCGTATCTCCGGTGCACATAACTTTTGATTCATACGGAGTTACGCGATGCACAGCATACCGTTGGAAAGCTCACCGAGAGCTCTACGACGGGGGCAACATGCTTGCTCGGCTGCGCCTATTTTCGGAAACCAAAATTGAATGTTTTCATCAGTTTTGGGACACTTTTCTTCTTTTGTGCTATTTTTCCGTCCCGGATCGTACGTTGTGAGCCGCGAAATGGACGACAACCTAATCTATCACATTTCTATTACCGAGTACCACAGCACCTTGTGTAAGACAACTTCGCTTCACGTAGAGGATGGGCCCATAAACCGAGTGCGTAGGACTTATGACCAGGTATCCGTCACTCCGGTGCCCATAGGTTTTGATCTGTTAGGAGTTACGCGGTGTACAGCACACCATTGGAAAGCTATCCGAGAGCTCTACGACAATTGTAGCAAGCCTGCTTTGCTGCGCCTATTTTCATTCTCCAAAATCGAACATTTTTATCAGTTTCGGTACACTTTTCTTCTTTTGCGCTGTTTTTTAATCTCGGATCGTACGTTGTGAGCCGTGAAAAGGAAGACAACCTAATCCATCACATTTCTATTACCGAATCACACGACTCCTTGGGCAAGACAACTTCACTTCACGTAGAGGCTGGGCCCGCAAAGCGAGTGCGTAGGGCTTATGACCAGGTATCCGTCGCTCAGATGCCTATAAGTTTTGATCCGTAAGGAGTTACGCAGCGTACATCATACCGTTGGAAAGGTCTATGAGAGCTCCACGATGGTGGCAATGATCCTGCTCGACTGCACCTATTTTCAGAGCCCAAAATCGAACGTTTTCATCAATTTTGGGATACTTTTCTTCTTTTGCGCTATATTTCCTGCTCGGATCGTATGTTGTGTGCCGCAAATAGGACGAGAACCTAATCCATCTCATTTCTATTACCGAATCCCATGGCACCTTGGACAAGACAACTTCACTTCACGTAGAGGCTGGGCCCACAAACCTAGGGCGTAGGGTTTGCGACGAGGTATCCTTTGCTCCGGTGCCCATAACTTTTGATCCGTATGGAGTTACACGGCGCACAACATACCGTTGGAAAGATCTCCGAGAGTTCTACGACGGGGATAGGAAGCCTGCTCAGTTGCGCCTACTTTCGGAGCCCAAAATTGAACATTTTCATTAGTTTTGTGCCACTTTTCTTCTTTTGCGCTGTTTTTCCGTACCGGATCGAACGTCATGAGTTGCGATAATGACGAAAACCTAATCCATCACATTTCTATTACTGAATCCCACAGCACCTTGGGCAAGAAAACTTCACTTCACGTAGAGGCTGGACCCGCAATCCGAGGGCGTGGGACTTGTGACCAGATATCTGTCTCTCCGGTGCTCATAACTTTTGATCCGTATGGAGTTACACGACGCACAACATACCGTTGGAAAGCACACCGAGAGCTCTACGACGGGGGCAATAAACCTGCACGGCTGAGCCTATTTTCGGAACCCAAAATCGAACATTTTCATCAGTTTTGGGACACTTTTCTTCTTTTACGCTGTTTTCCCGTCCCGGATCATACGTCGTGAGCCGCGAAATAGACGACAACCTAATCCATCACATTTCTATTACCCAATCCCACAGCACCTTGTGCAAGACAACTTCGCTTCACGTAGAGGATGGGCCCACAAACTGAGTGCGTGGGGCTTGTGACCAGGTATCCGTCGCTCCGGTGCCCATAACTTTTGATCCGTTAAGAGTTACGCGGCGTACAACATACCAGTGGAAAGCTATCCAAGAGCTTTACGACAGGTGCAACAAGCCTGCTTTGCTGCGCCTATTTTTATTCTCCAAAATCGAACGTTTTTATCAGTTTCGGTACACTTTTCTTCTTTTGCGCTATTTTTTAATCCCGGATCGTACGTCGTGAGCCGCAAAAAGAAAGACAACCTAATCCATCACATTTCTATTACCGAATCCCATGACTCCTTGGGCAAGACAACTTCACTTCACGTAGAGGCTGGGCCCGCAAACCGAGTGCATAGGGCTTATGACCAGGTATCCGTCGTTCCGGTGCGTATAACTTTTAATCCGTAAGGAGTTACGCGGCGTACATCATACCGTTGGAAAGGTCTCCGAGAGCTCCACGACGAGGGCAACGATCCTGCTCGACTACGCCTATTTTCAGAGCCCAAAATCAAATGTTTTCATCAATTTCGGGATACTTTTCTTCTTTTGCGCTTTATTTGCCTCTCGGATCGTATGTCATGTGCCGCGAAAAGGACGACAACCTAATCCATCTAATTTCTATTACCGAATCCTATGGCACCTTGGGCAAGACAACTTCACTTCAAGTAGAGGTTGGGCCCACAAACCTAGGGCGTAGGGATTGTGACCAGTATCCGTCGTTCCGGTGCCCATAACTTTTGATAAGTAAGGAGTTACGTGGCGCACAGTATACCGTTGGAAAGCTCTCCGAGTGCTCTACGACGGGGGCCGGAAGCCTACTTGGTTGCACCTTTTTTCAGAGCCCAAAATCAAACATTTTCCTTAGTTTTAGGACACTTTTCTTCGTTTGCTCTGTTTTTCCGTCCATGATCGTTCGTCGTGAGCCGCGATAATGACAAAAACCTAATCCATCACATTTCTATTGCTGAATCCCATGGCACCTTAGGCAAGACAACTTCACTTCACGTAGAGGCTGGGCCTGCAATCCGTGGGCGTGGGGCTTGTGACCAAATATCCGTCGCTCCGGAGCTCATAACTTTTGATCCGTACGAAGTTACTCTGCGCACAGCATACCGTTGGAAAGCTCTCTGAGAGCTCTACGACATGGGTATCAAGCCTTCTCAGTCGCGCCTATTTTCGGAGTCCAAAATCTAATGTTTTCATCAGTTTCCGGACACTTTTATTGTTTTGCGCTATTTTTTTGTCCCTGAGCGTACGTCTTGTGCCGCGAAAAGGACGAGAACCTAATCAATCACATTTATATTACCGAATCCCATGACAACTTGGGAAAGAAAACTTCGCTTCACGAAAAGGCTGGGCCCGCAAACCGAGGGCGTGGGGCTTGTGACCAGGTATCCGTCGCTCTGGTGCCCATAACTTTTGATCCGTAAGGAGTTACACGGTGCACAACATACCGTTGGAAAGCTCTCCGAGTGCTCTACGTCAGGGGCTGGAAGCCTGCAAGATTGCACCTATTTTCAGAGCCCAAAATCAAATATTTTCATCAGTTTCAGGACACTTTTCTTCTTTTGTGCTATTTTTCTGTCCCGGATCGTTCGTCGTGAGCCGCGATAATGACAAAAACCTAGTCCATCACATTTCTATTGCTGAATCCCACGGCACCTTGGGCAAGACAACTTCACTTCACGTAGAGGCTGGGCCCGCAATCCGAGGGCGTGGGGCTTGTGACCAGATATCCGTCGCTCTAGTGATCACAACTTTTGATCTGTATGGAGTTAGGCGGCGCACAGTATACCGTTGGAAAGCTCACCGAGAGCTCTACGACATGAGCATCAAGCTTTCTCGGTTGCACCTATTTTAGGAGTCCAAAATTGAATGTTTTCATCAGTTTCGGGACATTTTAATTGTTTTACGCTGTTTTTCTATCCCGGATTGTACATCGTGAGCCGCGAAAAGGATGAGAACCTAATCCATCACATTTCTATTACCGAATCCCACGGCACCTTGGGAAAGAAAACTTCGCCTCACGTAGTGGCTGGGCCCGCAAACCGAGAGTGTGGGGCTTGTGACCAGGTATCCGTCGCTCCATTGCCCATAACTTTTGATTTGTAGGGAGTTACGCGGCGCACAACATACTGTTGGAAAGCTCTCCGAGAGCTCTACGACGGGAGAAACAAGCTTGCTTGGCTGTCCCTATTTTCGGAGCCGAAAATCGAATGTTTTTATCAATTTTGGGACACTTTACTTCTTTTGCCCTGTTTTTCCATCCCGGATCGTACGTCGTGAGCCGCGAAATGGATGGCAACCTAATCCATCATATTTCTATTACCGAATCCCATAGTACATTGTGCAAGGCAACTTCGCTTCACGTAGTGGATGGGACCACAAACTGAGTGCTTGGGGCTTTTGTCCAGATATCCGTCGCTCCGATGCCCATAACTTTTGATCCGTAAGGAGTTACGCGGCGTACAACATACCGTTGGAAAGCTCTCTGAGAGCTCTACGACAGGGGCAGCACGCCTGCTCGGCTGCGCCTGTTTTCTTTGTCAAAAATCAAACATTTTCATCAATTTCAGTACACTTTTCTTTTTATTGTATTGTTTTTCGTCCTAGATCATACGTCGTGAGCCACGAAAAGGATGACAACCTAATCCATCACATTTCTATTACCAAATCCCACGACACCTTGGGCAAGACAACTTAACTTCACGTAGAGGCTGGGCTCGCAAACCGAGAGCGTGGGGCTTATGACCTGGTATCCATCGCTCTGGTGCCCATAACTTTTGATCTGTGAGGAGTTACAAGGTACACAACATACCGTTGGAAAGCTCTCCGAGAGCTCCACGACTGGGGCAGCGATCCTGCTCACCTGCGCCAGTTTTCAGTGCCAAAAATCTAACGTTTTCATCAATTTCGGGATAGTTTTCTTTTTTTGTGTTGTTTTTTTCATCTCGGATCGTATGTCGTGAACAGCGAAAAGGACGACAACCTAATCCATCATATTTCTATTACCGATTCCCATGGCACTTTGGGCAAGACAACTTCACTTCACGTAGAGGCTGGGCCCGCAAACCGAGGGCGTAGGGTTTGTGACCAGGTATCCATCGCTCCGGTACCCATTACGTTTGATCCGTAAGGAGTTACGCGGTGCACAGCATACCGTTGGAAAGCTTTCCAAGAGCTCTACGACGGGGGCAGGAAGCCTGCTCAGCTGCGCCTATTTTCAGAGACCAAAATCGAACATTTTCATCCGTTTCGGGACACTTTTCTTCTTTTGCACTATTTTTCCGTCCTGGATCGTACGTCATGACCCGCGATAATGACGACAACCTAATTCATCACATTTCAATTATTGAATCCCACGGAACCTTGGGCATGACAACTTCATTTCACGTAGAGGCTGGGCCCGCAAACCGAGGGCGTGAGGCTTGTGACCAGATATTCGTCCGGTGCTTATAACTTTTGATCCGTACGGAGTTACGTGGCGCACAACATACCATTGGAAAGCTCTTCGAGAGCTCTATGATGTGGACATCAAGACTCCTAGGTTACGCATCTTTTCGGAGCCCAAAATCAAATGTTTTCATCAATTTCGGAACAATTTTCTTCTTTTGTGCTGTTTTTCAGTCTAGGATTGTAAGTCGTGAGCCGTGAAATGGACGACAACCTAATCCATCACATTTATATTAACGAATCCCATGGCACCTTGGGCAAGACAACTTCACTTCACGTAGAGCCTTGGCCCGCAAACCGAGGGTGTGTGGCTTGTGACCAGGTATCCATCGCTCCAGTGCTCATAACTTTTGATCCGTAAGAAGTTACACGGCGCATAACATACCGTGGGAAAGCTCTCTAAGAGCTCTACTCAGGGGTCAGGATGCCTACATGGCTGCGCCAGTTTTTAGAGTCCAAAATCGAACATTTTCATTAGTTTCGGGACATTTTTCTTCTTTTGTGCTGTTTTTTCGTCCCGGATTGTACGTTGTGAGCCGCGAAATGGGCGACAACCTATTCCATCACATTTCTATTACCGAATACCACGGCACCAAGGACAAGACAACTTCGCTTCATGTAGAGGCTAGACCCGCAAACCGAGGGCGTGAGGCTTGTGACCAGGTATCCGTCGCTTAGGTACTCATAAATATTGATCCGTAAGGAGTTACGCGGTGTACAATATACCGTTGAAAAGCTCTCTGAGAGCTCTACGACGTGGGCTTCAAGCCTATTTGGCTGCGCCTATTTTTGAAGTTCAAAATCGAATGGTTTCATCAGTTTTGGGACACTTTTCTTCTTTTGCGATGTTTTTCAGTCCCAGATCTTACGTCGTGAGCCGCGAAAAGTACGACAACATAATCCATCACATTTCTATTACCAAATCCCATGGCACCTTAGGCAAGACAACTTCGCTTCACGTAGAGGCTGGGCCCATAAACCGAGGGCGTGGGGCTTGTGACCAGGTATCCGTCACTCCGGTGAAATAGGTTTTGATCCGTAAGGAGTTACGCGGCGCACAACATACCATTGGAAAGTTCTCCGAGAGCTATATGATGGGGACCACAAGCCTACTCGGTTGCACCTATTTTCAGAGCCCAAAATTTAATGTTTTCATCAGTTTTAGGACACTTTTCCTCTTTTTCGCAGTTTTTCAGTCACGGATCGTACGTCGTGAGCCGTGAAAAGGACGACAACCTAATCTATCACATTTCTATTACCGAATCCCATGGTACCTTGGGCAAGACAACTTTGCTTCACGTAGAGGCCGAGCTAGCAAACCGAGGTCGTGTGGCTTGGGACTAGGTCTCCGTCGCACCGGTGCCCACAACATTTGATCTATAAGGAGTTACGCGACGTGCAACATACCGTTGGAAAGCTCTCCGAGAGCTCTACGACGCGGTAGCATTCCTACTCGGCTGCGCCAATTTTCGGAGCCCAAAATCGAACATTTTCATTAGTTTTGGGACACTTTTCTTCTTTTGCGCTGGTTTTTCATCCCGGATTGTAAGTCGTGAGCAGCGAAAAGGATTACAACCTAATCCATCACATTTTATTACCGAATCCCACGGTACCTTGGGCAAGACAACTCCGCTTCACGTAGAGGCTGGGCCTGTAAACCGAGGGCGTGGGGCTCGAGACGAGGTCTCCGTCGCTCCGGTTCCCATAACTTTTGATCCGTAAGGAGTTAAGCGGTGCACAATATACCGTTGGAAAGCTCTCCGAGAGCTCTACGATGAGGGCAGCAAGCCTGCTCAGCTGCGCCTATTTTTGGAGCCCAAAATCGATCATTTTCATCAGTTTTGGGACATTTTTCTTCTTTTGGGCTGTTTTTTCGTCCCGGATCGTACGTCATGTGCCGAGAAATGGACGGCAACCTAATCCATCACATTTCTATTACCGAATCCCACGGCATCTTGGGCAAGAAAAATTTGCTTCACGTAGAGCTGAGCCCGCAAACCAAGGTCGTGGGGCTTGGGACTAGGTCTCTGTCGCTCCGGTGCCCATAACTTTTGATCCGTAAGGAGTTACGCGGCGCACAGCTTACCGTTGGAAAGCTCTTCGAGAGATCTACGACGGGGCCCACCAGACTGCTCGGCTGCGCCCATTTTTGGAACCCAAAATCGAACATTTTCATCAGGTTCAGGACACTTTTCTTCTTTTTCGTTGTTTTTCCGTGACGGATCGTATGTCGTGAGCCGCGAAAAGGACGACAACTTAATCCATCACATTTCTATTACCGAATCCCACAACACCTTGGGCAAGACAACTTCGCTTCACGTAGAGGCTAAGCAAGCAAACTGAGGTCATAGGGCTTGGGACCAGGTCTCCGTCGCTCCAGTACCCATAACTTTTGATTTGTAAGGAGTTACGCGGTGCACAGCATACCGTTGGAAAACTCTCTGAGAGCTCTATGATGGGGAAGCAAGCCTGCCCTGCTGCGCCAATTTTTGGAGCCTAAAATCGAACATTTTCATATGTTTTGGGATATATTTTTCTTTTGCGCTGTTCTTTCATCTCGGATCGTACGTCGTGAGCCCCGAAAAGGGTGACAACCTAATCCATCACATTTCTATTACCGAATCCCACGGCACCATAGGCAAGACAACTTCTTTTCACGTAAAGGCTGGGCCCTCAAACCGAGGGCGTGGGGCAAGGAACCAGGTCTCTGTTGCTCCGGTACCCATAACTTTTGATCCGTAAGAAGTTACGCGGTGCACAGAATACCGTTGGAAAGCTCTCTGAGAGTTCTATGATGGAGTAGCAAGCCTGCTCGACTGTGCCTATTTTCAGAGCCCAAAATCGAACGTTTTCATCAATTTTGGGACACTTTTCTTCTTTTGAGCTGTTTTTCCGTCATGGATCGTACGTTGTGAGCCGTGAAAAGGACGACAACCTAATCCATCACATTTCTATTACAGAATCCCACGACACCTTGGGCAAGACAACTTCACTTCACGTAGAGGCTGGGCCTGCAAATCGAGGGTGTGGGGCTAGGGACCAGGTCTCCGTCGCTCCGGTGCCCATAACTTTTGAGCCGTAAGGAGTTACGCGGCGCACAGTATACCGTTGGAAAGCTCTCCGAGAGCTCTATGACGGTACAGCAAGCCTACTCGGCTGCGCTAGTTTTCGGAGCCCAAAATTGAACATTTTCATCAGTTTTGGGGCACTTTTATTCTTTTGCGGTGTTTTTCAGTCCCGGATAGTACGTCGTGAGCCGCGTAAAGGACAACAACCTAATCCATCACATTTCTATTACCGAATCCCACGGTACCTTGGGCAAGACAACTTCGCTTCATGTAGAGGATGGGCCCGCAAACCGAGGGCGTGGGGCTTAGGACCATGTCTCCGTCGCTCCGGTGTCCATAACTTTTGATCTGTAAGGAGTTATGCAGTGCACAACATACCGTTGGAAAGCTCTCCAAGAGCTCTACGATCGGGGCTTCAAGCCCGCTCTACTGCTCTTGTTTTCGAAGCCCAAAATTGAACTTTTTCATTTGTTTTGGATATTTTTCTTCTTTTGCGCTATTTTTCCGTCCCGAATCGTACGTCGTGTGCCGTGAAAAGGACGACAACCTAATCCATCACATTTCTATTACAGAATCCTACGGCACCTTGGGCAAGACAACTTCGCTTCACGTAGAGGCTGGGCCCACAAACCGAGGGCGTGGGGCTTGGGACCTGGTCTCCGTCACTCCGGTGCCCATAACTTTTGATCCGTAAGGATTTACACGGCGCACAATATACCGTTGGAAAGTTCTCCGAGAGCTCTACAATGGGGCAACAAGCCTGCTCGACTGCGCCTATTTTTGGAGCCCAAAATTGAATATTTTCATCTATTTTGGGGCACATTTCTTCTTATGCGCTATTTTTCATCCTGGATCGTACGTCGTGAGCCGCGAAAAGGATGACAACCTAATCCATCACATTTCTATTACCGAATCCCACGGCACCTTGGGCAAGACAACTTCACTTCTCGTAGAGGCTGGGCTTGCAAACCGAGGGCGTCGGGCTACAGACCAGGTCTCCGTCGCTCCGGTGTCCATAACTTTTGATCCGCAAGGAGTTACGCGGCGCACAGCATACTGTTGGAAAGCTCTCTGAGAGCTCTACAACCGGGCAGCAAGGCTGCTTGGTTGCACCAGTTTTCGGAGCCCAAAATCGAACGTTTTCATCAATTTTGGGACACTTTTCTTCTTTTGAGTTGTTTTTCCGTCCTGGATCGTACGTTGTGAGCCGCGAAAAGGACGACAACCTAATCCATCACATTTTTATTACAGAATCGCACGACACCTTGGGCAAGACAACTTCACTTCACGTAGAGGCTGGGCCTGCAAACCGAGGGCGTGGGGCTAGGGACCAGGTCTCCGTCGCTCCGGTGCCCATAACTTTTGAGCCGTAAGGAGTTACGCGACGCACAGTATACCGTTGGAAAGCTCTCCGAGAGCTCTATGACGGTACAGCAAGCCTACTCGGCTGTGCTAGTTTTTGGAGCCCAAAATCGAACATTTTCATCAGTTTTGGGGCACTTTTATTCTTTTGCGGTGTTTTTCAGTCCCGGATAGTACGTCGTGAGCCGCGTAAAGAACAACAACCTAATCCATCACATTTCTATTACCGAATCCCACAGTACCTTGGGCAAGACAACTTCGCTTCATGTAGAGGATGGGCCCGCAAACCGAGGGCGTGGGGCTTGGGACCATGTCTCCGTCGCTCCGGTGTCCATAACTTTTGATCTGTAACGAGTTATGCAGTGCACAACATACCGTTGGAAAGCTCTCCAAGAGCTCTACGATCGGGGCTTCAAGCCCGCTCTGCTGCTCTTGTTTTCGAAGCACAAAATTGAACTTTTTCATTTGTTTTGGATATTTTTCTTCTTTTGCAATATTTTGCCGTCCCGGATCGTACGTCGTGTGCCGCGAAAAGGACGACAACCTAATCCATCACATTTCTATTACAGAATCCTACGGCACCTTGGGCAAGACAACTTCGCTTCACGTAGAGGCTGGGCACACAAACCGAGGGCGTGGGGCTTGGGACCTGGTCTCCGTCACTCCGGTGCCCATAACTTTTGATCCGTAAGGAGTTACGCGGCGCACAATATACCGTTGGAAAGTTCTTCGAGAGCTTTACAACGGGGCAGCAAGCCTTCTCGATTGCGCCTATTTTCGGAGCCCAAAATCGAATATTTTCATCTATTTTGGGGCACATTTCTTCTTATGTGCTATTTTTCATCCTGGATCGTACGTCGTGAGCCGCGAAAAGGATGACAACCTAATCCATCACATTTCTATTACCGAATCCCACGGCACCTTGGGCAAGACAACTTCACTTCACGTAGAGGCTGGGCTTGCAAACCGAGGGCGTCGGGCTACAGACCAGGTCTCCGTCGCTCCGGTGTCCATAACTTTTGATCCGCAAGGAGTTACGCGGCGCACAGCATACTGTTGGAAAGCTCTCTGAGAGCTCTACAACTGGGCAGCAAGACTGCTTGGTTGCACCAGTTTTCAAAGCCCAAAATCGAACGTTTTCATCAGTATTTGGACACTTTTCTTCTTTTGCTCTGTTTTTTTATCCCGGATCGTATGTCGTGAGCCGCGTAAAGGACAACAACTTAATCCATCACATTTCAATTACTGAATCCCACTGCACCTTGGGCAAGACAACTTCGCTTCACGTAGCGGCTGGGCCCGCTAACCGAAGGCGTGGGGCTCGGGACCAGGTCTCCGTCGCTTCGGTGCCCATAACTTTTGATCCGTAAGGAGTTACATGGCGCACAGCTTAGCGTTGGAATGCTCTCCGAGAGCTCTACAATGGGGGCAGTAAGCCGCTCAGCTGCGCTTATTTTTGGATCCCAAAATCAAACATTTTCATCAGTTTTGGGACACTTTTCTTCTTTTGCGCTGTTTTTCCATCCCTGATCGTACGTCTTGAGCCGCGTAAACGACGACAACCTAATCCATCACATTTCTATTACCGAATCCCATGGCATCTTGGGCAAGACAACTTCGCTTCACGTAGTGGCTAGGCCCGCAAACCGAAGGCGGGGGGCTTAAGACCAGGTCTCCGTCGCTCCGGTGCCTATAACTTTTGATCCGTAAGGCGTTACGCGGCGCACAACATACCGTTGGAAAGCTCTCCGAGAGCTCTACGACGGGGGCAGCAAGCCCGCTCAGCTGCTCCTATTTTCAGAGCCCAAAATCGAACGTTTCCATTAGTTTTGGGATACTTTTCTTCTTTTACGCTAGTTTTCCATCCCGGATTGTACGTCGTGAATAGCAAAAAGGATGACAACCTAATCCATCACATTTCTATTACCGAATCCCATGGCATCTTGGGTAAGACAACTTCGCTTCACGTAGAGGCTGGGCCCGCAAACCGAGAGCGTGGGGCTTGGGACCAGGTCTCCGTCGCTCCGGTGCCTATAAATTTTGATCCGTAGGGAGTTACACAGCGCACAGCATATCGTTGAAAAGCTCTCCGAGAGCTCTACATCGGGGGCAGCAAGCCCACTCAGCTGTGCCTGTTTCCAGAGCCCAAAATCGAACGTTTTCATCAGTTTTAGGACATTTTTCTTCTTTTGTGCTATTTTTCCGTCCCGAATCGTACTTCGTGTGCCGCGAAAGGGATGACAACCTAATCCATTACATTTCTATTACAGAATCCTATGGCACCTTGGGCAAGACAACTTTGCTTCACGTAGAGGCTGGGCCCGCAAACCGAGGCGTGGGGCTTGGGACCAGATCTCCGTCACTCCGGTGCCCATAACTTTTGATCTGTAATGAGTTACGCGGTGCACAGCATACCGTTGGAAAGCTCTCCGAGAGCTCTACGACGGGGCAACAAGCCTACTCTGCTCCGCCTATTTTCGGAGCCAAAAATCAAACATTTTCACCTATTTTAGGACACATTTCTTCTTTTGCGCTGTTTTTTCTTCCCGGATCGTATGTCGTGAGCTGCGAAATGGACGACAACCTAATCTATCATACTTCTATTACTGAATCCCACAGCACCTTGGGCAAGACAACATCACTTCACGTAGAGGCTGGGCCCGCAAACCGAGGGCATGGGGCTTAGGAACAGGTCTCCATCGCTCCGGTGCCCATAACTTTTGATCTGAAGGGAGTTGCACGGCGCACAGCATGCCATTGGAAAGCTCTCTGAGAGCTCTACGACAGGGCAGCAATGCTGCTCGGCTGCGCGTATTTTCAGAGCCTAAAATTGTACATTTTCTTTAGTTTTGGGACACTTTTCTTCTTTTGCGCTATTTTTCTGTCCCGGATCGTACGTCGTGAGCCGCGAAAAGGACGACAACCTAATCCATCATATTTCTATTACCGAATCCCACGGGACCTTAGGAAAGACAACTTCGCTTCACGTAGAGGTTGGGCTCGCAAATCGAGGGCGTGGTGCTTGAGACCAGATCTCCGTCGCTCCGGTGCCTATAACTTTTGAACCATAAGGTATTACGCGGCGTACAGTATACTGTTGGAAAGCTCTCCGAGAGCTGTACGACAAGGGCAGTAAGCTTGCTCGGATGCGCCTATTTTCGTAGTCCAAAACCGAACATTTTCATCAGTTTTGGTACACTTTTCTTTTGCGCTATTTTTTCGTCCGGGGTCGTACGTCGTGACCCGCGAAAAGGACGACAACCTAATCCATCACATTTCTATTACCGAATCCCGTAACACCTTGAGCAAGAAAACTTCACTTCACGTATAGGCTAGGCCCCAAACCGAGAGCGTGGGGCTTATAACCAGGTATCCGTCGCTCCGGTGCCCATAACATTTGATCCGTAAGGAGTTACACGGCGCATGGCGTACCGTTGGAAAGCTCTCCGAGTGCTCCACGACGTGGGTAGCTATCCTGCCCGACTACACCTGTTTTCAAAGCCCAAAATCTAACATTTTAATCAATTTTGGGATACTTTTATTCTTTTGCGCTGTATTTTCGTCTCGGATCGTATGTTGTGAGCCGCGAAAAGGACGACAACCTAATCCATCACATTTCTATTACCAAATCCCATGGCACCTTGGGCAAGACAACTTCACTTCACGTCGAGGCTGGGCGCACAAACCTAGAGCATAGGGTTTGTGACCAGGTATCCGTCACTTCGGTACCCATAACTATTGATCCATATGGAGTTACGCGGCGCACAACATACCATTGGAAATCAATCCGAGAGTTCTACTACAGGGGCAGGAAGCCTGCTCAGCTGCGCCAACTTTCGGAGCCCAAAATTGAACATTTTCATTAGTTTCGTTACACTTTTCTTCTTTTGCGCTGTTTTTCCATACCGGATCGAATGTCGTGAGCCACGATAATGATGACAACCTAATCCATCATATTTCTATTACTGAATCCCATGGCACTTTGGGCAAGACGACTTAACTTCACGTAGAGGCTGGGCCCACAATCCGAGGGCGTGGTACTTGTGACCAGATATCCGTCTCTCCGGTGCTCATAACTTTTGATCCATACGGAGTTACGGGACGCACAGCATACCGTTGGAAAGCTCACCGAGAGCTCTACGACGGGGGCAACAAGCTTGCTTGGCTGCGCCTAATTTCGGAACCCAAAATCGAATGTTTTCATCAGTTTTGGGACACTTTTATTCTTTTGCACTGTTTTTCCGTCCCGGATCGTACATCGTGAGCCGCGAAATGGACGACAACCTAATCCATCACATTTATATTACCGAATCTCACAGCACCTTGTGCAAGACAACTTCGCTTTACGTAGAGGATGGGCCCACAAACCGAGTACGTGGGGCTTGTGACCAGGTATCTATCTCTCCGGTGCCCATAACTTTTGATCCGTTAGGAGTTACGCGGCGTACAGCATACCATTGGAAAGCTATCCAAGAGCTCTACGACAGGTGCAGCAAGCCTGCTTTGCTGTACCTATTTTCATTCTCCAAAATTGAAGGTTTTTATTAGTTTCGATACACTTTTCTTCTTTTGTGCTGTTTTTTAATCCCGGATTGTACGTCGTAAGCCGTGAAAAGGAAGACAACCTAATCCATTGCATTTCTATTACCGAATCCCACGACTCCTTGGGCAAGACAACTTCACTTCATGTAAAGGTTGGGCCCGCAAAGCGAGTGCGTGGGGCTTATGACCAGGTATCTGTCGCTCCGGTGCCTATAACTTTTGATCCGTAAGGAGTTACGCGACGTACATCATACCGTTGGAAAGGTCTCCGAGAGCTCCACGATGGGGGCAATGATCCTACTCAACTGCGCCTGTTTTTAGAGCCCAAAATCAAACGTTTTCATCCATTTCGGGATACTTTTCTTCTTTTGCGCTGTATTTTTCTCTCGAAAAGTATGTCGTGTGCCGCGAAAACGATGACAACCTAATCCATCTCATTTCTATTACTGAATCCCATGGCACCTTGGGCAAGACAACATCACTTCACGTAGAGGTTGGGCCCACAAACCTAGTGCGTAGGGTTTGTGACCAAGTATCCGTCGCTCCGGTGCCCATAACTTTTGATCCGTATGGAGTTACGCGACGCACACCATACCGTTGGAAAGCTCTCCGAGAGTTCTACGATGGGGGCAGGAAGCCTACTCAGCTGCGCCTACTTTCAGAGCCCAAAATTGAACATTTTCATTAGTTTCGTGACACTTTTCTTCTTTTGCGCTGTTTTTCCATCCAGGATCGATCGTCGTGAACCGCGATAATGACAAAAACCTAATCCATCACATTTCTATTGTTGAATCCCATGGCACCTTGGGCAAGACAACTTCACGTCACGTAGAGCCTGGGCCCGCAATCCGAGGGCGTGGGGCTTTTGACCAGATATCCGTCGCTCCGGAGCTCATAACTTTTGATCCGTACGGAGTTACTCGGCGCACAGCATACCGTTGGAAAGCTATCCGAGAGCTCTACGACTTGGGCATCAAGCCTTCTCAGTTGCGCCAATTTTCGGAGTCCAAAATCGAATATTTTCATCAGTTTTGGGACATTTTTTTTGTTTTGCACTGTTTTTCCGTTCCGGATCATACGTCCTAAGTTGTGAAAAAGATGAGAACCTAATCCATCACATTTTTATTACCGAATCCCACGATACCTTTGGAAAGAAAACTTCGTTTCACGTAGAGGCTGGGCCCGCAAACCGAGGGCGTAGGGATTGTGACCAGGTATCCGTCGCTCCGATGCCCAGCATACCGTTGGAAACCTCTCCGAGTGCTCTACGTTGGGGGCCGGAAACCTGCTCGGTTGCATCTATTTTCGAAGCCAAAAAATCAAACATTTTCATCAGTTTCAGGACACTTTTCTCCTTTTGCGCTGTTTTTTCATCCCGAATCGTTCGTCGTGAGCTGCGATAATGACGAAAACCTAGTCCATCACATTTCTATTGCTGAATCCCACGACACCTTGGGCAAGACAACTTCGCTTCACGTAGAGGTTGGGCCCGCAATCCGAGGGCGTGGGGTCTGTGACCAGATATCCGTCGCTCCGGTGCTCATAACTTTTGATGCGTATGGAGTTACGCAGCGCACAACATACTATTGGAAAGCTCTCCGAGAGCTCTACGACATGGGCATCAAGCCTTCTCGATTGCGCCTATTTTCAGAGTCCAAAATCGATTGTTTTCATCAATTTTGAGATATTTTAATTGTTTTGCGCTATTTTTTCATCCCGGATCGTACGTCGTGAGCCGCGAAACGGACGAGAACCTAATCCATCACATTTCTATTACCGAATCCCACGGCCCCTTGGGAAAGAAAACTTCGCCTCACATAGAGGCTGGGCCCGCAAACTGAGGGCGTGGGGCTTGTGACCAGGTATCCGTCGCTCCAGTGCCCATAACTTTTGATTTGTAGGGAGTTATGCGGCGTACAACATACCGTTGGAAAGCTCTCTGAGAGCTCTACGACGGGGGAAACAAGCTTGCTTGGCTGTGCATATTTTCGGAGCCCAAAATCGAACGTTTTCATCAGTTTTGGGAAACTTTACTTCTTTTGCCCTGTTTTTCCATCCCGGATCGTACGTCGTGAGCCGCTAAATGGACGGCAACCTAATCCATCACATTTCTATTACCGAATCACACGGCACCTTGTGCAAGAAAACTTCGCTTCACGTAGAGGATGGGCCCCCAAACCGAGTGCGTGGGGCTTGTGTCCAGATATCCGTCGCTCCGATGCCCATAACTTTTGATCTGTAAGGAGTTACGCGGCGTACAACATACCGTTGGAAAGCTCTCTGAGAGCTCTACGACAGGGGCGGCACGCCTGCTCGGCTGCGCCTATTTTCTATTTCCAAAATCTAACATTTTCATCAATTTTGGTACACTTTTCTTTTTTTGCGCTGTTTTTCATCCCAGATCATATGTCGTGAGCCGCGAAAAGGACGACAACCTAATCCATCACATTTCTTTTTCCAAATCCAACGACACCTTGGGCAAGACAACTTCACTTCACGTAGAGGCTGGGCCCGCAAACCGAGAGTGTGGAGCTTATGACCAGGTATCCGTCGCTCCGGTGCCCATAACTTTTGATTTGTGAGGAATTACGTGGCACACAACATACCGTTGGAAAGCTCTCTGAGAGCTTCACGATGGGGGTAACGATCCTACTCACCTGCGCCAGTTTTCAGTGCCAAAAATCAAACGTTTACATCAATTTCGAGATACTTTTCTTTTTTTGCGATGTTTATTCATCTCGGATCGTATGTCGTGAGCAGCGAAAAGGACGAAAACCTAATCCATCACATTTCTATTACTGATTCCCATGGCACCTTTGGCAAGACAATTTCACTTCACGTAGAGGCTAGGCCCGTAAACCGAGGGCGTAGGGTTTGTGAACAAGTATCCGTCGCTCCGGTACCCATTACTTTTCATCCGTAAGGAGTTACGCGGTGCACAATATACCGTTGGAAAGCTCTCCAAGAGCTCTACGACAGGGGCAGGAAGCTTGCTCGGCTGCGCCTATTTTCAGACATCAAAATTGAACATTTTCATCCGTTTCGGGATACTTTTCTTATTTTGCGCTATTTTTCTATCCTGGATCGTACGTCGTGAGCCGCGATAATGACGACAATCTAATCCATCACATTTCAATTATTGAATCCCATGGCACCTTGGGCAAGTCAACTTCATTTCACGTAGAGGTTGGGCCCACAAACCGAGGGCGTGGGGCTTGTGACCAGATATCCGTCGCTCCGGTGCTTATAACTTTTGATCCGTAAGGAGTTACGCAGCGCACAACATACCGTTGAAAAGCTCTTCGAAAGCCCTACGACGTGGACTTTAAGACTCATAGGTTACTCCTCTTTTCGGAGTCCAAAATCGAACATTTTCATCAGTTTCGGAATAGTTTTCTTCTTTTGCGCTGTTTTTCTGTCCCGGATCGTACGTCGTGAGCCATGAAAAGGATGACAACCTAATCCATCACATTTCTATTACCGAATCCCAAGGCACCTTGGGCAAGACAACTTCGCTTCACGTAGAGGTCGGGCCCGCAAACCGAGGGCGTGG
Organism: Ehretia macrophylla; assembly: GCA_037974665.1. NCBI lineage: Eukaryota > Viridiplantae > Streptophyta > Magnoliopsida > Boraginales > Ehretiaceae > Ehretia > Ehretia macrophylla. The sequence continues at coordinate 27,773,788 of CM075779.1, read as the reverse complement.
GGTTTATGACCAGGTATTCGTCGCTCCGGTGCACATAACTTTTGATCTGTAAGGAGTTACGCGGTGCACAGCATACTGTTGAAAAGCTCTCCCAGAGCTCTACGATGTGGGAAGTAATCCTGCTCGCTGCGCCTATTTTCAGAGACCAAATTGGAAAGTTTTCATCAGTTTTAGTACACTTTTCTTCATTTTTGCTATTTTTCTGTCACAGATCATACGTCGTGAGCCGCAAAATGGACGACAACCTAATCCAAAAACATTTCTATTACCGAATGCCACGGCACCTTGTGCAAGACAACTTCCCTTCACAAAGAGGATGCGCCCACAAACCGACGGCGTGGGGCATGTGACCAGGTATCCGTCGCTCCGGTGTCTATAACTTTTAATTCATAAGGAGTTGCGCGGCGTAAAGCATACCGTTGGAGAGCTCTCCGAGAGCTCTACGACAATGGCTGTAAGCCTGCTCGGCTGCGACTATTTTCGGAGCCCAAAATCAAATATTTTCATCAATTTCGGGATAATTTTCTTCTTTTCTGCTGTTTTTCCGTCTAGGATCATAAGTCGTGAGCCGCGAAATGGACGACAACCTAATCCATCACATTTCTATTACCGAATCCCATGGCACCTTGGGCAAGACAACTTCACTTCATGTAGAGGCTGGGCCCGCAAACCGAGGGCATGGGGCTTGTGACCAGGTATCCATCGCTCTGGTGCCCATAACTTTTGATTTGTAAGAAGTTACGCGGCGCACAGCATACCGTTGAAAAGCACTCCGAGAGCTCTACAACGGGGGCTGGATGCCTGCATGGCTGCTCCAGTTTTCAGAGCCCAAAATTGAACATTTTCATTACTTTCGGGATATTTTTCTTATTTTGCGCTGTTTTTTCGTCCCGGATCGTACGTTGTGAGCCGCGAAATGGCCAACAACCTAATCCATCACATTTCTATTACCGAATCCCACGGCACCATGGGCAAGACAACTTCGCTTCACGTAGAGGCTGGACCCGCAAACCGAATGCGTGGGGCTTGTGACTAGGTATCCGTCGCTCAGGTACTCATAACTATTGATCCGTAAGGAGTTACATGGCGTACAACATACCGTTAGAAAGCTCTCTAAGAGCTCTACGACGTGGGCTTCAAGCCTATTTGGCTGCACCTATTTTTGAAGTTCAAAATTGAATGCTTTCATCAATTTCGAGACACTTTTCTTCTTTTACGATGTTTTTCAGTCCCGGATTTTACGTCGTGAGCCGCGAAAAGGACGACAACATAATCCATCACATTTCTTTTACCGAATCCCATGGCACCTTAGACAAGACAACTTAGCTTCACGTAGAGGCTGGGCCTATAAACCGTGGGCGTGGGGCTTGTGACCAGGTATCCGTCGCTCCGGTGCCCATAGGTTTTGATCCGTAAGGAGTTACGCGCCGTACAGCATACCGTTGAGCAGTTCTCCGAGAGCTCTATGATGGTGACCACAAGCCTACTCGGCTGCACCTATTTTTGGAGCCCAAAATTTAACGTTTTCATCAGTTTCAGGACACTTTTTCTCTTTTTCGCAATTTTTCCGTCACGGATCGTACGTCGTGAGCCGCGAAAAGGACGACAACCTAATCCATCACATTTCTATTACCGAATCCCACGGTACCTTGGGTAAGACAACTTCGCTTCACGTAGAGGCCGAGCCAGCAAACCGAGGTCGTGTGGCTTGGGACCAGGTCTCCGTTACACCGGTGTCCATAACTATTGATCTGTAAGGAGTTACGCGACGCACAACATACTGTTGGAAAGCTCTCCGAGAGCTCTACCACAGGGCAGCATGACTGCTCGGCTACACCTATTTTTGAAGCCCAAAATTGAATGTTTTCATCAGTTTTGGGACACTTTTCTTCTTTTGCGCTGGTTTTCCATCCCGGATTGTACGTCGTGAGTAGCGAAAAGGACGACAACCTAATCCATCACATTTCTATTACCGAATCCCATGGCACCTTGGGCAAGACAACTTCACTTCACGTAGAGGCTGGGCACACAAACCGAGGGCGTGGGGCTTGTGACCAGGTATCCATCGCTCCGGTGCCCATAACTTTTGATCCGTAAGAAGTTACGCGGCGCACAGCATACCGTTGGAAAGCTCTCCGAGAGCTCTACGACGTGGGCTTCAAGCCTATTTGGCTGCGCCTATTTTTGAAGTTCAAAATTGAACGTTTTCATTAGTTTCGGGACAGTTTTCTTTTTTGCAATATTTTTCAGTCCTAGATCATACGTCGTGAGCCGCGAAAAGGACGACAACATAATCTATCACATTTCTATTACTGAATCCCATGGCACCTTGGGCAAGACAACTTCGCTTCACGTAGAGGCTGGGCCAATAAACCTAGGCCGTGGGGCTTGTGACCAGGTATCCGTCGCTCCGGTGTCCATAGGTTTTGATCCGTAAGGAGTTACGCGGCGCACATCATACCGTTGGAAAGTTCTCCTAGACCTCTATGATAGGGACCATAAGCCTACTCGCCTGCACCTATTTTCGGAGCCCAAAATTTAGCATTTTCATCAGTTTCAGGACACTTTTTCTCTTTTTTGCAGTTTTTCCATCACGGATCGTACGTCGTGAGCCGCGAAAAGGATGACAACCTAATCCATCACATTTCTATTATCGAATCGCACGGTACCTTGGGCAAGACAACTTCACTTCATGTAGAGGCTGAGCCAGCAAACCGAGGTCGTGTGGCTTGGGACCAGGTCTCCGTCGCACTGGTGCCCACAACTTTTGATCTGTAAGGAGTTATGCGGCGCACAACATACCGTTGGAAAGGTCTCCGAGAGCTCTACGACAGGGCAGAATGACAGCTCTGCTGCGCCTATTTTCGGATCCCAAAATCGAATGTTTTCATCAATTTTGGGACACTTTTCTTCTTTTGTGCTGTTTTCCATCCTGGATTGTACGTCGTGAACAGCGAGAAAGACGACAACCTAATCCATCACATTTTATTACCGAATCCCACGGTACCTTGGACAAGACAACTTCGCTTCACGTACAGGCGTGGGGCTTGGGACCAGGTCTCCGTCGCTCCGATTCCCATAACTTTTGATCCGTGAGGAGTTAAGCGGCGCACAACATACCGTTGGAAAGCTCTCCGAGAGCTCTACGTTGGGGGTAGCAAGCCCGCTCAGCTGCGCCTATTTTTGGAGCCCAAAATCGATCATTTACATCAGTTTTGGGACATTTTTCTTCTTTTGCGCTGTTTTTCCATCCTGGATCGTATGTCGTGTACCGCAAAAAGGACGACAACCTAATCCATCACATTTCTATTAGCGAATCCCACGGCACCTTGGGCAAGACAATTTTGCTTCACGTAGAGGCTGAGTTAGCAAACCGAGGTCGTGGGGCTTGGGACCAGGTCTCCGTCGCTCTGGTGCCCATAACTTCTGATCCGTAAGGAGTTACGCAGCGCACAGCATACCGTTGGAAAGCTCTTCGAGAGATCTACGTCGTGAGCCGCGAAAAGGACGACAACTTAGTCCATCACATTTTTATTATCGAATCCCACAATACCTTGGGCAAGACAACTTCGCTTCATGTAGAGGCTGAGCCAGCAAACCGAGGTCGTGGGGCTTGGGACCAGGTCTCCGTCGCTCCGGCACACATAACTTTTGATCTATAAGGAGTTACGTGGTGCACAGCATACCGTTGGAAAGCTCTCCGTGAGCTCTATGTCGGGGAAGCAAGCTTACTCTGCTGGGCCAATTTTCGGAGCCCAAAATCAAACATTTTCATCTGTTTTAGGACACATTTTTCTTTTGCGCTGTTCTTTCATCTCGGATCGTACGTCGTGAGCCGCGAAAAGGACGACAACCTAATCCATCACATTTTTATTACCGAATCCCATGGCACCATGGGCAAGACAACTTCATTTCACGTAAAGATTGGGCCCGCAAACCAAGGGCGTGGGGCTAAGAACCAGGTCTCCGTCGCTCCGGTGCCCATAACTTTTGATCCGTAAGGAGTTACACAGTGCAAAGCATACCGTTGGAAAGCACTATGAGAGCTCTACGACGGAGCCCAAAATTGAACGTATTCATCAATTTTGGGACACTTTTCTTCTTTTGAGCTATTTTTTCATCCTGGATCATACGTTGTGTGCCGCGAAAAGGATGACAACCTAATCCATCACATTTCTATTACCGAATCCCACGGCACCTTGGGCAAGACAACTTCACTTCACGTAGAGGTTGGGCCCGCAAACCGAGGGCGTGGGGCTAGGGACCAGGTCTCTGTCGCTCCGGTGCCTATAACTTTTGAGCCGTAAGGAGTTACACGGCGCACAGTATACAGTTGGAAAGCTCTCCGAGAGCTCTACGACAGTGCAGCAAGCCTGCTCGGCTGTGCCAGTTTTCGAAGCCCAAAATTGAATGTTTTCATCAGTTTTGGAGCACTTTTATTCTTTTACGGTGTTTTTCGGTCCCGGATCATACATCGTGAGCCGCGTAAAGGACGACAACCTAATCCTTCACATTTCTATTACTGAATCCCACAATACCTTGGGCAAGACAACTTCGCTTCATGTAGAGGCTGGGCCCGCAAACCGGGTGCGTGGGGCTTGGGACCAAGTCTCCGTCCCTCCGGTGCCCATAACTTTTGATCCGTAAGGAGTTACGCGGTGCACAACATACCGTTGGAAAGCTCACCACGAGCTCTACGACGGGGCAACAAGCTAGCTCAGCTGCGCCTATTTTTGGAGACCAAAATCGAACATTTTCATTAGTTTTGAGACACTTTTCTTCTTTTGCGCTGTTTTTCCGTCCCGGATTGTACGTCGGGTGCCGCAAAAAGGACGACAAGCCAAACCATCACATTTCTATTACTGAATCCCACGACACCTTGGGCAAGACAACTTCGCTTCACGTAGAGGCTTGGCCGCAAACCGAGGGCATGGGGCTTGGGACCATGTCTACGTCGCTCCGGTGTCCATAACTTTTGAACCGTAAGGAGTTACGCAGCGCACAGCATACCATTGGAAAGCTCTCTGAGAGCTCTACGATCAGGGTAGGAAGCCCGCTCAGATGCTCCTGTTTTTGGAGTCCAAAATTGAACGTTTTCATTTGTTTTGGATATTTTTCTTCTTCTGCACTATTTTTTCGTCCCGGGTCGTACATCGTGTGCGGCGAAAAGGACGACAACCTAATCAATCACATTTCTATTACAGAATCCTACTGCACCTTGGGCAAGACAACTTCGCTTCACATAGAGGCTGAGCTCACAAACCGAGGGCGTGGGGCTTGGGACCAGGTCTCCGTCACTCCAGTGCCCATAACTTTTCATCCGTAAGGAGTTACGCGGCGCACAATATACCGTTGGAAAGCACTCCGAGAGCTCTACGACGGGGTAGCAAGCATGCTCGGCTGCGCCTATTTTTGGAGCCCAAAATTGAACATTTTCTTCTATTTTAGGACACATTCCTTATTGTGCGATGTTTTTTCGTCCCGGATCGTATGTCGTGAGCCGCGAAAAGGACGACAACCTAAACCATCACATTTCTATTACCGAATCCCATGACACCTTGGGCAAGACAACTTCACTTCACATAGAGGCTGGGCTCGCAAACCGAGGGCGTGGGGCTAGGGACCAAGTCTCCGTCGCTCCGGTGTCCATAACTTTTGATCTCTAAGGAGTTACGCGGCGCACAGCATACCGTTGGAAAGCTCTTTGAGAGCTCTACAACGGGGAAGCATTATTTTCGGATCCCGAAACCGAACGTTTTCATCAGTATTTGGATACTTTTCTTCTTTTGCACTGTTTTTCCGTCCTGGATCGTACGTCGTGAGCCGCGTAAAGGACGACAGCCTAATCCATCACATTTCAATTATGAATCCCATGGCACCTTGGGCAAGACAACTTCGCTTCACGTAGAGGCTGGACCCGCAAATCGAAGGCGTAGGGCTCGGGACCAGGTCTCCGTCCCTCCGGTGCCCATAACTTTTGATCCATAAGGTGTTACGTGGTGCACAGTATACCGTTAGAATGCTCTCCGAGAGCTCTATGATGGGGGAAGCAAGCCCGCTTAGCTGCGCCTACTTTTGGAGCCCAAAATCGAACATTTTTATTAGTTTTGGGACACTTTTCTTCTTTTGTGCTGTTTTTCCGTCCAGGATAGTACGTCTTGAGCCGCGTAAAGGACGACAACCTAATCCATCACATTTCTATTACCGAATCGCATGGCACCTTGGGCAAGACAACTTTACTTCACGTAGTGGCTGGGCCCGCAAACCGAAGGCAGGGGGCTTAGGACCAGGTCTCCGTCGCTCCACTGCCCATAACTTTTGATCCGTAAGGAGTTACGCGACGCACAACATACCGTTGAAAAGCTCTCCGAGAGCTCTTCGATGGAGGCAGCAAGCCCGCTCAGATGCTCCTGTTTTCAGTGCCCAAAATAGAATGTTTTCATCAGTTTTGGTATACTTTTCTTCTTTTACGCTGGTTTTCCATCCCGGATTGTACGTCGTGAGCAACAAAAAGGACGACAACCTAATCCATCACATTTCTATTACCGAATCCCACGACATCATGGGCAAGACAACTTCGCTTAACGTAGAGGCTGGGTCCGCAAACCGAGGGCGTGGGGCTTGGGACCAGGTCTCCATCGCTCCGGTGCCCATAAATTTCGATCCGTAAGGAGTTAAACAGCGCAGAGCATATTGTTGGAAAGCTCTCCGAGAGCTCTACGTCGGGGGCAGCAAGCCCGCTCAGCTGCGCCTATTTTCAGAGCCCAAAATCGAACGTTTTCATCAGTTTTGGGACATTTTTCTTCTTTTGCCCTGTTTTTCTGTCCCGGATTGAACTTCGTGTGCCGCGAAAAGGATGACAACCTAATACATCACATTTCTATTACCGAATCCCACGGCACCTTGGGCAAGACAACTTCACTTCACGTAGAGGCTGGGCCCGCAAACCGAGGGCGTGGGGCTTGGGACCAGGTCTCCGTCACTCTGGTGCCCATAACTTTTGATCCGTAAGGAGTTACACGGCACACAGCATACCATTGGAAAGCTCTCCGAGAGCTCTACAACGGGGTAGCAAGCCTACCTGGTTGTGCCTATTTTAGGAGCCAAAAATTGAACTTTTTCATCAGTTTTGGGGCACTTTTCATATTTTGCGAAGTTTTTCCGTCCCAAATCGTACGTTGTGAGCCGCGAAAAGGACGACAACCTAATCCAACACATTTCTATTACCGAATACCACAGTACCTTGGGCAATACAACTTTGCTTCACGTAGAGTCTGGGGCCGCAAACCGAGGGCGTGGGGCTTGGGACCAGGTCTCCGTCGTTCTAGTGCCCATAACTTTTGATACGTAAGGAGTTACACGGCGCACAGAATACCGTTGGAAAGCTCTCCTTGAGCTCTACGACGGGGCAGCAAGGCTGCTTGGCTGCACCTGTTTTTGGAGCCTAAAATCGTACATTTTCATCAATTTTGGGATACTTTTCTTCTTTTGCGCTGTTTTTCCGTCTCGGATCGTACGTCATGAGCCGCGAAAAGGGTGACAACCTAATCCATCAAATTTCTATTACCAAATCCCACAGCACCTTAGGAAAGACAACTTCGCATCACATAGAGGTTGGGCCCACAAACCGAGGGCGTGGGGCATGGGAATAGGTCTCCGTCGCTCCGGTGCCCATAACTTTTGATCCGTAAGAAGTTACGCAGCGCACAACATACCGTTGGAAAGCTCTCCGATAGCTCTACGACGGGAACAACAAGCATTCTCAGCTGCGCCTATTTCATAGTCTAAAATCGAACGTTTTCATCAGTTTTGGGACATTTTTCTTCTTTTGCGCTGTTTTTCTATAACGGATCATACGTCGTGTGCCGCGAAAAGGATGACATCCTAATCCATGACATTTCTATTACAGAATCCTACGGTACCTTGGGCAAGACAACTTCGCTTCACGTAAAGGCTGGGCCCGCAAACCGAGGGCGTGGGGCTTGGGACCAGGTCTCCGTTACTCCGGTGCCCATAACTTTTGATCCGTAAGGAGTTACGCGACGCACAGCATACCGTTGAAAAGCTCTCCAAGAGCTCTACGACGGGGTAGCAAGCCTGCTTGGCTGTGCCTATTTTAGGAGCTCAAAATTGAACTTTTTCATTAGTTTTAGAGCACTTTTCTTCTTTTGCGCTGTTTTTCCGTCCCAGATCGTACGTTGTGAGCCGCGAAAAGGACGACAACCTAATCCATCACATTTCTATTACCGAATACCACTGCACCTTGGGCAACACAACTTCGTTTCAAGTAGAGTTTGGGCCCGCAAACTGAGGGCGTGGGGCTTGGGACCAGGTCTCGGTCATTTTGGTACCCATAACTTTTGATACGTAGGCAGTTACATGATGCACAGCATACCGTTGGAAAGCTCTCCGAGAGCTCGACGATAGGGCAACAAGCCTGCTCTTTTGTGCCTATTTTTGGAGCCCAAAATCAAATGTTTTAATCTGTTTTGGGAAACATTTCTTCTTTTGCGCTGTATTATCGTCCCGGATCGTATATCGTGAGCCGCGAAATGGACGACAACCTAATCTATCACACTTCTATTACTGAATTCCACGTCACCTTGGGCAAGACAACTTCACTTCACGTAGAGGCTGGGCCCGCAAACCGAGGGCAGGGGGCTTAGGAACATGTCTCCGTCGCTCCGGTGCCCATAACTTTTGATCCGTAGGGAGTTACGCGGCGCACAGCATACCGTTGGAAAGCTCTCCGAGAGCTCTACAATGAGGCAGAAAGGCAACTCGACTGCGCCTATTTTTGGAGACTAAAATTGTACGTTTTCATTAATTTTGTGACACTTTTCTTCTTTTGCACTGTTTTTCCGTCTTGGATCGTACGTCGTGGGCCGCGAAAAGGACGACAACCTAATCCATCACATTTCTATTACCAAATCCCACGGCACCTTAGGAAAGACAACTTTGTTTCACGCAGAGGTTGGAGCCGTAAAGCAAGGGCGTGGGGCTTGGGACCAGGTCTCCGTCGCTCCGGTGCCCATGACTTTTGATCCGTAAGGAGTTACGCAGCGCACAACATACCGTTGGAAAGCTCTCTTAGATCTTTACGATGAGGACAGCAAGTCCGCTCAGCCGCGCTTGTTTTCAGAGCCCAAAATTTAAGGTTTTCGTTAGTTTTGGATATTTTTCTTCTTTTGCGCTATTTTTTCGTCCCGGATCGTACGTCGTGTGCCGCGAAAAGGACGATAACTTAATCTATCACATTTCTATTACAGAATCCTATGTATGGCACCTTGGGTAAGACAACTTCGCTTCTCGTTGAGGCTGGGCCCACAAACCAAGGGCGTGGGCCTTGGGACCAGGTCTCCGTCACGCTCGCTCGACTACGATGGGGGCAGCAAGCTCGCTCGACTACGGCTATTTTCAGAGCCCAAAATCAAACATTTTCATCAATTTTGGGACATTTTTCTACTTTTGTGCAGTTTTTTCGTCCCGGATCATACATTGTGTGCCGCAAAAAGGATGACAACCTAATCCATCACATTTCTATTACAGAATCCTATGGCAGCTTGGGCAAGACAACTTCACTTAACGTAGAGGCTGGCCCCGCAAGCCGAGGGCGTGGGGCTTGGGACCAGGTCTCCGTCACTCCGGTGCCCATAACTTTTGATCCGTAAGGAGTTACGCGGTGCACAGCACACCGTTGGAAAGCTCTCCGAGAGCTCTACGATGAGGTTGCAAGCCTGCCCGACTTTGCCTATTTTAGGAGCCCGAAATTGATCTTTTTCATCAGTTTTGGGGCACTTTTCTTCTTTTATGCTGTTTTTCCGTCCCAGATCGTACGTTGTGAGCCGCGAAAAAGGCGACAACCTAATCCATCACATTTCTATTACCGAATACCACGACACCTTGGGCAAGACAACTTCGCTTCACATAGAGTCTGGGCCCACAAACCGAGGGCGTGGGGCTTGGGACCAGGTCTCCGTCGCTCCGGAGCCCATAACTTTTGATACGTAAGGAGTTACATGGCGCACAACATACCGTTGGAAAGCTATCCGATGGCTCTACAACGGGGCAACAAGCCTGCTCTGTTGCGCCTGTTTTCAGTGCCCAAAATCGAATGTTTTCATCTATTTTAGGACATATTTTTTCTTTTACGCTATTTTTTCATCTCGAATCGTATGCCGTGAGCCGCGAAATGGACGACAACCCAATCTATCACACTTCTATTACTGAATCCCATGACACCTTGGGCAAGATAACTTCACTTCACGTAGAGGCTGGGCCCGTAAACCGAGGGCGTGGGGCTTGGGACTAAGTCTCCGTCACTCCGGTGCCCATAACTTTTGATCCGTAAGGAGTTACGCAGCGCACAACATACCGTTAGAAAGCTCTCCGAGAGCTCTACGATGGGGCAGCAAGCCTGCTCGGCTGCGCCTATTTTAGGAGCCCAAAATCGAACATTTTCATCTGTTTTGGGACACATTTCTCCTTTTGCGTTGTTTTTTCGTCCTGGATCGTACGTCGTGAGCCGCGAAAAGAACGACAACCTAATCCATCACATTTCTATTACCGAATTCCACGGCACCTTGGGCAAGACAACTTCACTTCACGTAGAGGCTAGGCTCGTAAACCGAGGGCGTGGGGCTAGGGACTAGGCCTCCGTCGCTCCGGTGTCAATAACTTTTGATTCGTAGAGACTTACGCGGCGCACAGTATACCGTTGGAATGCTCTCCGAGAGCTCTACGACGGGGCAGCAATGCTGCTTGGCTGCGCCTATTTGTAGAGCCTAAAATCATACGTTTTCATTAGTTTTGGGACACTTTTCTTCTTTTACGCTGTTTTTCAGTCCGGATTGTACGTCGTGAGCCGCGAAAAGGACGACAACCTAACACATCACATTTCTATTACCGAATCCCACGGCACCTTAGGAAAGACAACTTCACTTCACGTAGAGGTTGGGCCCGCAAACCGAAGGCGAGGGGCTTGGGACCAGATCTCTGTCGCTCCGGTGCCCATAACTTTTGATCCACAAGGAGTTACGCGGGGCACAACATACCGTTGGAAAGTTCTTCGAGAGCTCTACGACGGGGCAGCAAGGCTGCTCGACTACACTTATTTTTGGAGCCTAAAATCATACGTTTTCATCAGTTTTCAGACACTTTTCTTCTTTTGCGCTGTTTTTTCGTCTCGGATCGTAGGTCATGAGCCGCGAAAAAGACGACAACCTAATACATCACATTTCTATTACCGAATCCCATGGCACCTTAGGAAAGAGAACTTCGCTTCACGTAGAAGTTCGGGCCCGCAAAGCAAGGGCGTGGGGCTCGGGACCAAGTCTCTATCGCTCTGGTGCCCATAACTTTTGATCCGTAAGGAGTTACGCAGTGCACAACATACCGTTGGAAAGCTCTCCAAGAGCTCTACGACGGGGGCAGCAAGCCCGCTCAGCTGTGCCTATTTCGGAGTCCAAAATCTAACATTTTCATTAGTTTTGGGACATTTATCTTCTTTTGCGTTATTTTTCTGTCCCGGATCGTACGTCGTGTGCCGCAAAAAGGACGACATCCTAATCCATCACATTTTTATTACCGAATCTCACGACACCTTGCGCAAGACAACTTCACCTCGCGTAGAGGCTGGGCTCGCAAACCGAGGGCGTGGGGCGTGGGGCATGGGACCAGGTCTCCGTCGCTCCGGCGCCCATAACTTTTGATCCGTAAGGAGTTACGCGGCACACAGTATATCGTTTGAAAGCTCTCCGAGAGCTCTACGACGGGGCAGCAAGCCTGCAAGGCTGCGCCAATTTTTGGAGCCCAAAATCTAACGTTTTGATCAGTTTTAGGACACTTTTCTATCTTGTGCGCTATTTTTTTGGGTCCCGGATCGTACGTCTTAAGCCGCGTAAAGAACGACAATCTAATCCATCACATTTCTATAATCGAATCCCATGACACCTTAGGAAAGACAAATTCGCTTCACGTAGAGGTTGGGCCCACAAACCGAGGGCGTGGGGCTTGGGACCAGGTCTTCGTCGCTCCGGCGCCCATAACTTTTGATCCGTAAGGAGTTACGCTGCACACAGCATACCGTAGTAAAGTTCTCCGAGAGCTCTATGACGAGGTAGCAAGCCTGCATTGCTGCGCCAATTTTTGGAGCCCAAAATTGAACATTTTCATCTATTTTGGGACACATTTATTCTTTTGCGCTGTTGTTTCGTCCCGGATCGTATGTCGTGAGCCTCGAAATGGACGACAACCTAATCTATCACACTTCTATTACTGAATCCCACGACACCTTGGGCAAGACAACTTCACTTCACGTAGAGGCTGGGCCCGTAAACCGAGGGCATGGGGCTTAGGAACAGGTCTCCGTCGCTCTGGTGCACAAAACTTTTGATCCGTAGGGAGTTATGCGGCGCACATCATACCGTTGGAATGCTCTCCAAGAGCTCTACGATGGGGCAGCAATGCTGCTCAGCTGCGCCTATTTTTGGAGCCTAAAATCGTGCATTTTCATCTGTTTTAGGACACTTTTCTTCTTTTACGCTGTTTTTCCGTCTCGGATCGTATGTTGTGAGCCGCGAAAAAGATGACAACCTAATCCATCACATTTCTATTACCGAATCCAACGGCACCTTAGAAAAGACAACTTCGCTTCACGTAGAGGTTGGGCCCACAAACTGAGGGCGTGGGGCTTAGGACCAGATCTCCGTCGCTCCGGTGCCCATAACTTTTGATCCGTAAGGTGTTATGCAGCGCACAGCATATCGTTGAAAAGATATCCGAGAGCTCTACGAAGAGGCAGCAAGGCTGCTCGACTGTACCTATTTTCGGAGCCTAAAATCGTACGTTTTCATCAGTTTTTAGAAACTTTTCTTCTTTTCCTCTGTTTTTCCGTCTCGGATCGTACGTCGTGAGCCGCGAAAAGGACGACAACCTAATCCATCATATTTCTATTAACGAATCCCATGGCACCTTAGGAAAGACAGCTTCGCTTCACGTAGAAGTTCGGGCCCTCAAAGAAAGGGCGTGGGGCTTGGGACCAGGTCTCCGTCGCTCTGGTGCCCATAACTTTTGATCCGTAAGGAGTTACGCGGCGCACAACATACTGTTGGAAAGCTCTCCAAGAGCTCTACGACGGGAGCAGCAAGCCCGCTCAACTGCGCTTGTTTTGGAGTCCAAAATTGAACATTTTCATTAGTTTTGGGACATTTCTCTTTTTTTATGCTATTTTTCTGTCCCATATCGTACGCCGTGTGCCGCGAAAAGGACGACAACCTAATCTATCACATTTCTATTACCGAATCCCAATATACCTTGTGCAAGACAACTTCGCCTCATATAGAGGCTGGGCCCATAAACCGAGGGCGTGGAGAATGGGACCAGGTCTCCGTCGCTCCAACGCCCATAACTTTTGATACATAAGGAGTTACGCTGTGTACAGCATACCGTTGGAAAGCTCTTTGAGAGCTCTACAACGGGGCAGCAAAACTGCTTGGTTGTGCCTATTTTCGGAGCCCAAAATCGAACGTTTTCATCAGTTTTGGGACACTTTTCTTCTTTTGCACTGTTTTCCCATCCCGGATCGTACATCGTGAGCCGCGTAAAGGACGACAACTTAATCCATCACATTTCAATTACTGAATCCCACGACGCCTTGGGCAAGACAACTTCGCTTAACGTAGAGGCTGGGCCCGCAAACCAAAGGCGTGGGGCTCGGGACCAAGTCTCCGTCGCTCCAGTGTCCATAACTTTTGATCCGTAAGGTTTTACGCGGTGCACAGCATGCCGTTGGAATGCTCTCCGAGAGCTCTATGATAGAGGCAGCAAGCCCGCTCAACTGCGCCTATTTTCAGAGTCCAAAATCGAATGTTTCCATCAGTTTTGGGATACTTTTCTTCATTTGCGCTGTTTTTCCGTCCCGGATCGTACGTCTTGAGCCGTGTAAAGGACGACAACCTAATCCATCACATTTCTATTATCGAATCCCACTGTACCTTGGGCAAGACAACATCGCTTCACGTAGAGGTTGGGCCCGGAAACCGAAGGCATGGGGCTGAGGACCAGGTCTCCGTCACTCCGGTGCTCATAACTTTTGATTTGTAAGGAGTTACGCGGCGTACAACATACCGTTGGAAAGCTCTCCAAGAGCTTTTCGACAAGGGCTGCAAGCCCGCTCAGCTGCGCCTGTTTTCAGAGCTCAAAATCGAACATTTTCATCATTTTTAGGACACTTTTCTTCTTTTGCGCCGGTTTTCCATCCCGGATTGTACGTCGTGAGCAGCAAAAAGGACGACAACCTAATCCATCACATTTCTATTACCGAATCCCATGGCACCTTGGGCAAGACAACTTCGCTTCACTTAGAGGCTGGGCCCGCAAACCGAGGGCGTGGGGCTTGGGACCAGGTCTCAATCGCTCCGGTGCCCATAAATTTTGATCTGTAAGGAGTTACGCGGCGCACAGCATATCGTTTGAAAGCTCTTCGAGAGCCCTACGTCGGGGGTAGCAATCCCGCTCAGCTGCGCCTATTTTCGAAGCCCAAAATCGAACATTTTCATCAGTTTTGGGATATTTTTCATCTTTTGCGATGTTTTTCTGTCCTGGATCGTAAGCCGTGTGCCGCGAAAAGGATGACAACCTAATCCATCACATTTCTATTACAGAATCCTACGGCACCTTGGGCAAGACAACTTCGCTTCACGTAGAGGATAGGCCCGCAAACTGAGGGCGTGGGGCTTGGGACCAGGTCTCCGTCACTCCGTTGCCCATAACTTTTGATCTGTAAGGAGTTACGCGGCGCACAACATACCGTTGGAAAGCTTTCTGAGAGCTCTACGATGGGGGCAGCAAGCCTGCCAGGCGTTGCCTATTTTAGGAGCCAAAAATTGAACTTTTTCATCAATTTTGGGGCACTTTTCTTCTTTTGCACTATTTTTTCGTCCCAGATCGTACGTTGTGAGCCGCGAAAAGGACGATCACGTAATCCATCACATTTCTATTACCGAATACCACGACACCTTGGGCAAGACAACTTCGCTTCACGTAGAGTCTGGGCCTGCAAACCGAGGGCGTGGGGCTTGGGACCAGGTCTCCGTAGCTCCGGAGCCCATAACTTTTGATACGTAAGGAGTTACACGGCGCACAGCATACCGTTGGAAAGCCATCCGAGAGCTCTACGACAGGGCAACAAGCCTGCTTCGCTGTGCACATTTTCGGAGTCCATAATTGAATGTTTTCATCTGTTTTGGGACACTTTTCTTCTTTTGCGCTATTTTTTCGTCCTGGATCATATGTCGTGAGCCGCGAAAGGGATGACAACCTAATCTATCACACTTCTATTACTGAATCCCAAGGTACCTTGGGCAAGACAACTTCACTTTAGGTAGAGGCTGGGCCCGCAAACTGAGGGCGTGGGGCTTAGGAACAGGTCTCCGTCACTCCGGTGCCCATAACTTTTGATCCGTAGAGAGTTACGCGGCGCACAACATACCATTGGAAACCTCTCCGAGAGCTCTACGATGGGGCACCAATGCTGCTTGGCTGCACCTGTTTTCATAGCCTAAAATTGTACATTTTCATAAGTTTTGGGACACTTCTCTTCTTTTACACAGTTTTTCCATCTCGGATCGTACGTCGTGATCCGCAAAAAGGACGACAACCTAATCCATCAAATTTCTATTACCGAATCCCACGGCACCTTAGGAAAGACAACTTCACTTCACGTAGAGGTTGGGCCTGCAAACCGAGGGCGTGGGGCTTGGGAGCAGATCTCCGTCGCTCCGGTACCTATAACTTTTGATCTGTAAGGAGTTACGCGGCGCACAGCATACCGTTGGAAAGCTCTCCGAGAGCTCTACGACGTGGCAGCAAGGCTGCTCGACTGCACCTATTTTCGGAGCCTAAAATCGTACATTTTCATCAGTTTTTGGGACACTTTTCTTCTTTTGCGCTATTTTTTCGTCTCGGATCGTACGTCGTGAGCCGCGAAAAGGACAACAACCTAATCCATCACATTTCTATTACCGAATCCCACGACACCTTAGGAAAGACAACTTCGCTTCACGTAGAGGCTGGGCCCGCAAAGCAAGGGCGTGGGGCTTGGGACCAGGTCTCCGTCGCTCCGGTGCCCATAACTTTTGATCCGTAAGGAGTTACGCGGTGCACAACATACCGTTGGAAAGCTCTCCGAGAGCTCTACGACGGGAGCAGCAAGCCCGCTCAGCTGCACCTATTTCGGAGCCCAAAATCTAATGTTTTCATCAGTTTTCGATATTTTTCTTCTTTTGCGCTGTTTTTCTATCGCGGATCGTACGTCGTGTGCCTCGAAAATGATGACAACCTAATCCATCACATTTCTATTATAGAATCCCATGGCACCTTACACAAGAAAACTTCGCCTCACGTAGAGTCTGGGCCCTCAAACCGAGGGCGTGGGGCTTGGGACCAGGTCTCCGTCGCTCCAGTGCCCATATCTTTCGATCCGTAAGGAGTTACGCGGCGCACAGCATACTGTTGGAAAGCACTCCAGGAGCTCTACGACTGGAGCAGCAAGCCCGTTAAGCTGCGCTTGTTTTCGGAGCCCAAAATCGAACGTTTTCATCAGTTTTGGGACATTTTTCTTCTTTTGCACTGTTTTTTCATCCCGAATCGTACGTCGTGAGCAGCAAAAAGGATGACAACTAATCCATCACATTTCTATTACCTAATCCCATGGCACCTTGGGCAAGATGACTTCAGTTCACGTAGAGGCTGGGCCCGCAAACCGAGGGCGTGGGGTTTGGGACCAGGTCTCCGTCGCTCCAGCGCCCATAACTTTTGATCAGTAAGGAGTTACGCGGCACACAACATACTGTTCGAAAGCTCTCCGAGAGCTCTACGACGGGAACAGCAAGCCCGCTTAGCTGTACTTGTTTACGGAGCCCAAAATCAAATGTTTTTATCTATTTTACCACACTTTTATTCTTTTTCGCTATTTTTTCATCCTGGATCGTACGTCGTGTGCCGCGAAATGGACGCCAACCTAATCCATCACATTTCTATTACCGAATCCCACGGTACCTTGGGCAAGACAACTTCGTCTCACGTAGAGGTTGGGCTAGCAAACCGAGGGCGTAGGGCTTGGGACCAGGTCTCCGTTGCTCCGGTGCCCATAACTTTTGTTTCGTAAGGAGTTACGCGGCACACAGCATACCGTTTGAAAGCTCTCCGAGAGCTCTACAACGGGACAACAAGCCTGCTCGGCTGCGCCTATTTTCGGAGCCTAAAATCGAATATTTTCATCAATTTTGGGACACTTTTCTTCATTTACGCTGTTTTTTCGTCCCGGATCGTTCGTCATGAGTCGCGAAACGGACGATAACCTAATCCATCACATTTCTATTACCGAATCCAATGACACCTTGGGCAAGACAACTTTGCTTCACGTAGAGGCCGGGCTCGCAAACCGAGGGAGTGGGGCTCGGGACCAGGTCTCCGTCGCACCGGTGCTCATAACTTTTGATCCGTAAGGAGTTACGCAGTGCACAACATACCGTTGGAAAGCTCTCCGAGAGCTCTACAACGGGGGCGGCAAGCATGCTTTACTGCTCCTATTTTTGGAGCCCAAAATCGAACATTTTCATCAGTTTTGGGACACTTTTCTTCTTTTGTGTTGTTTTTCCATCCCGGATCGTACATCGTGAGCAGTGAAAAGGATGACAACTTAATCCATCACATTTTTATTATCTAATCCCACGACACCTTTGGCAACACAGCTTCGCTTCACGTGGAGGCTGGGCCCGCAAACCGAGGGTGTGGGGCTCGGGACCAAGTCTCCGTCGCTCCGGTGCCCATAACTTTTGATTCGTAAGGAGTTATGCGGCTCACAGTATACCGTTGGAAAGCTCACCGAGAGGTCTACGACTGGGGCAGCAAGCCTACTCGGCTGCGCTTGATTTCACATCCCAAAATTGAATATTTTTTCAGTTTCGGTATACTTTTCTTCTTTTGTGCTGTTTTTCTATCTCGGATCGTACGTCGTGAGCAGCGAAAGTGACGACAACCTAATACATCACATTTCTATTACCGAATCCCACGGTACCTTTGGCAAGACAACTTCGCTTCACGTAGAGGCTGGGCCCCCAAACTGAGGGCGTGGGGCTCGGGACCAGGTCTCCGTCACTCCGGTGCCCATAACTTTTGATCCGTAAGGAGTTACGCGGTGCACAACATACCGTTGGAATGCTCTCCGAGAGCTCTACGACGGGGACAGCAGGCCTGCTCAGCTACGCCTATTTTCGGAGCCTAAAATTGAACGTTTTCATCAGTTTTGGGACATTTTTCTTCTTTTGCTCTATTTTTTCGTCCCGAATTGTAAGTCGTGAGCCGCAAAAAGGACGACAACCTAATCTATAACATTTTTATTATCGAATCCCACTGCACCTTGGGCAAGACAAATTTGCTTCACGTAGAGGCTGGGCCCGCAAACCAAGGCGTGGGGCTTGGGATCATGTCTATGTCACTGCGGTGCCCATAACTTTTGATTCGTAAAGAGTTACGTGGCACACAGTATACCGTTGGAAAGCTCTCTGAGAGCTCTACGACGGGGCAACAAGCCTAGTCTGCTGCGCCAGTTTTTGGAGCCCAAAATCGAATGTTTTCATTTGTTTTGGTACACATTTCTTCTTTTGCGCTATTTTTTCGTCCCAGATCGTACGTCGTGAGCCGCGAAAAGGACGACAATCTAATCCATCACATTTCTATTACCGAATCCCACGGCACCTTTGGAAAGACAACTTCACTTCACATAGAGTCTGGGCCCGCAATTCTTGAACTGACAGACAATTAAATCCTCAATCGTTACACTTAAGAATACTTCTCTTAGTTCTCATTTATCTCTTAGGATGACACCTAACCAAATACCTCAAAAGAACAAACTCTGTTGACTGTAAGATGGTTATCATAATTTCAAGACAATCTTCAATTCATAATTCTCTCCCACCTAATATCATATTGCATATGAAAGAAATCGTAACTCCAAAGTCTTAGCATGACACTACTACTTATCAATCATCCCCTACTACACAAAAGAGCTCTATGAACACCCCAAGGGTTTAAAAACTCATTCATGATAACATGAATGATTATTGATCAAGGAAATATCTCAAAAGTGACATTGTTCTGAATATGGCTCTTATAAAATTTACAAGGAAATAAGAATATGGAAAGTCATATTCGAGCCAACAATCAAGTGAACAAGAGGTCAAACAAGTTAGAGAATCAAGAGGCTAATAGTTTAATAAGGAAGCATGATAACTAAGATAAGAAATGTCTTAGCACCTATCAATTAAATAAGTACAAACAAAGGATGATGACGAGTCAAAACAATGCTGAGTATGTTGAACAAAATTCCTGAACAAGTAGACATTTCAATTCTCAATGATTGTTCAAGGAACCAACAAGTAAGTTGTATTTGAGGCGAAATGAAATTAAGAAATAAGAGGTGATTAATTCAATAGAAAACAAGAGTGGCAAGAGTATCTCAGCACGTAATACCAAAGAAGTACGAATAAGAAATGATAACAATAGGACAGTGCCGAGTACTTTGAGTGAGCAATTACAAGCAAAGTAATGGCTCAGGATTTAATAATAAAATAATAGGATTAACAAAGATTAACAAGAATGACAATGATGTACTTAGGTAAGGAGTACATCAAACAAGTGAAATCGAATAAGTAAAATGGTATACCAAAGGTGAAATTACTTCCAAATGAATAGTAATAGGATGAAATGAAATATTGAAACCAATGGCTGGAGATATAGAATGAAATATAGAAGTCTCAAACCTTAACTCCAATAAGCGACATTGCTATAAGAAGCATATATGAATGTTAAGAATATAAACAATATCAAATGGGTATAGGATCCATTAATCCAATAAGCAAAACTTTCAAGAAATAATTGATAAGCTAGAAAAGTGTAACTCTCTCTCAAATAAGTGAGAATAGAGTAGAAAAGAATAATAAGACCAATAGAATAGGAAGCACAAAGGGGTATCCCACCTACACATTTAGATACCAACAAGTCAAATCCTACAATCTATCTTCCTCCAAAACAAGACACTAAGGAGATCTAGAGAACCTAAGGAGTCATAACAATCACCAAACAAGATAAATCACTCCAAAATTTTACATTCCGTACCAGACCAATCACCAAACAAGATAAAGCACCGAGTACCCAACAAGATTGACTGATGAAGACTCTAAAATCTGATAACACAATACAGATTCACACTAACCCATTATAACACAAGAGAATCCCCAATCAACAATTTAGAAAGTCATACCACCTAGAACTTAAAAGCTCGATGTAGGCAAGTAAATGTTCAGTCACCAAAATACATTCTTATTTCCTCAAAGAATTCTATCTCCCAACAATTACATCTTCGAACAAAGTAACTTTAGTCAGGAATCACTCCATTTGACTCCAAGGTTTAAAGATCAAAACTCCAAAATAACCTTTGATAATATAGTAATCCTAAATAGTAGAAATACTCACATGTTATACCACACTTCATTCCATTCACAAATATACATCACTAATTCCTCAAATAAATTCATTCTAAAATAACCTCAAGAAAGTATAGTCTGAGTTGAGACTCCAAAAGTGTCTAATCACAACCTCACGGAAACCTCAACCTATGATCCATCTCCAAGTAATAACAAGTTAAACATGGCAACAAAAGTAATTATAATCATCAAGATACATTACTATTTCCTCTAACAACTTCATTCTCGCTAAAAGAACATCAAGAACAGATCCATTAAACTGAGACTAAAATCCATAAACATAACAATTAAAATCTCACTGATAAACTACTAGAATAATAATAATTCAAAATTATAGCCTACCTCTATTTCCGAAAAACACTTGCAGTCATCCTTATTTCGCCCAAAAGAATCACCCATAGTTATAGCATATATACAATTATATCTCATGAAAACAAGTACCAACATATTACATGATTATCATATATTACAACATTACCACATAACACACAATTCAACACATAGAAAACCAATATCACATAAATAGGTTATATTATGGAAGTAACTTATAAACAATTAAAGTCACATAAGCAACAAACTTCACATAAGACAAGTTGATCACATAACTCACATTGGTCACCTAAAGAACATTGAGCACCGAAAGCACATTGTTTCACATAATCTGGTTATAAATAATTAAAACCACATAAACAACTAACTTCACACAGACACTTCAATCACATAAAACACATTTGTCACATAATACACGTTAATCACAAAATGCATATTAACTACAACACATTGAGTACGTAAGACACGTTATCAAATAAAACATATTGACCACATTAGTTCACTTAACACATAAAGCATATTGATCACATAGAAAGTTAGACACATAAGTAAATTAATCACATAAACATATTAACATATGTTTCACTTTTCTTTCACTTAATACATACTTGCATGCTTAGACCACTACCCACATTCCGAGGATACCCCGGCTGACAGCTAATCAAGCTCTGATACCACTTAAATGTCACGCCTCAACTCGACCCCACCTACAATCAGTCAGGACGCAACGGAATTTTGGCAGTATAACGACAGTAATTAAGACACCGAGACTCTAAACCAACCTCTCAGAATATCATACAACCAAACTCCTCAACCATTCAACAATCAACTCATAAATTAAGTTAACAACATACAACATAACCATACTATACAATAATCATTCTTAGTTATACGCCTCCGTTCCAACATAATACCTTAACTTTAGTATACAATGCAAAATAGATTAAAACCAACTTAGTAATCTAAACATGATCAAAAGAAAGACTACTAAGTCAACATACATATGTCTTCATACTAAGGTAGGTTTTACAATACATCATATTACAATAACTATAAACAATCTCATGGCAAAGACTCCTGCACATAAGACTTATCCACGTAAGGCACATTTTCAGCTTCTTGAGGTAGGTACCCGTAATCTTGCTCAATAACACCTGTATGCATGCAATAATAGAGAATGAGCTTATATAAAACAAGCTCAGTGAGGATCCGATAGATCTCTAACAGTATTTACTATACTCCTTGAAAATGATCCTTTGAGCAGTAAACACACAATAAAGCATCAATAACAATATAAACACATAACTATAATGACCAATCAATAAAGGATACTCTAGTTGGTGTAGCTCCAAACGCCATCACGATCTCAACCATTCTTCTTGTAACTCTCCATTACTCACGCACCCGAGGTACCTCACTAACCTCACCCTCCATGACACCCCCGTCATGCGAGCTGGAGGTAGTCTCTGGTAGTCATGTCGTTATCAACCCAACAGCCTAATGCTGCCCGAGAGGTGGCACACACATACCAAGACTCAGCAATAATAATAAATATCATTCACAAGAGGACAATCTAGAAGAATTGCCTATCTCCCGGTTCATCAATCATCAATCAATAATCATCAATAATCATCAATTATCATCAATTATCATCAATTGTCATCAATATAACATCAAGTAATCAATTAAACAACAAACAACTAAGTTAGATGACAAAGTATGCCATCCAACTTAACATGCATTAAACATGTAATCTAACCCTAGTCTAACCATTTACAACTCACAATTCAATCACTCAAATACCACCCAATCAACTAAAGGCTCAATTCAACAATTTAAAGAAAGACAGCCTAAACTTCAAATAATCATATCTTACATTCTACTAATCTAAACAACTCCAAATCAGTTTCTAACACTCACCCATTCAATCAACTACATTAGCCCTCTTGGAAACCAACTAAGACACATCAAAATCAAGCCCAACAACCCTAAAACGTCAATGCACCTAGGCTAAAATTTTTGGATTTTCACACAAACATCGCAATCGAAAATTCGGCATTATAACGGTGATACCACGTAATTAACAAACTTTTAAAAATCGACGGCAATCGATTCCAACCACTACAACTCAAAATAATCAACAAATGGCCAATCTATCAACTTTAAATACCCCAAAATAAAAATTTATGCTACAACGGTTCAAATCTCACAAGAATACATATAAACGATCCCTAGCATGCACTGAGCAATAATATAACTTCAAATTAACATTCTAATGGTTCAAAATGCAATTATAAGCAAAAACATAAAATATGACTTTTGAGATCTAGAATTTTTCTCTCACCTTTGATGTGTTTTGATGCAAGAAATGTGTAGAATGGATGGCCAACAAGTGAAATCAAGCTTTGAATGAAGTGATTTGGACTTGAATTGCAAAATCTATGAGAAAAATACTTTGAAAAGCCTTAAAAATGCCATCATGTTTCTCCTACAAAGAACCACGGTTTTGTGTGTGTTTTTGGAGGTGTTTTGCTTTGTTTTTAATGTGTGTTGATGATATATTAAGCAAAGGTCAAACAAATAAAAGAAAGTCAAAGTTGACACTTAGTTATTTTTAGTGTTTTCTTGTCTTTTAATTCCATTTTTGGCTATTTCTTGCTCAAAACATTAATTTAACACTTAAACTATTTTAAGTAGTTTATTTTTAGGTGACAAGAGTTTTCTCATGCAAAGACTTTCACCCGACTCGGTTAAAAACGCGATTTCTACAAAAGAATGTGAAAAGTCATATTATTTGTTTTCAAATATCTTTTGAATGCACAATTAATCTAAAATTATTTAATACCACATATAAATACATTTATTTTAATATATACTAGGTCAATGAAAGTCAATGCAAGAATTGGGTTTAGAAAAAATTACTATTTGGCTCAAAAATGCTATTTTTTCGCCCGAAAAGTCTATTTAAATTACTATTCCGTTTATGAATTAATTTTTATCAAACATGGGTCTATTAATAAGAGAGGACTAGGTTTTAAGACGTTTAAAATACCCTTGTAAAAATTTTAGCGGACAGGTGTTCAAAATACTATTCATAAAAATCGTCGATAAAATTTTTGATTCCGTTTTTTATGAAAATTCATGAATGCGCACTTAACATGTATTAGGAGTATTAATCATATATTTAACACATTCTAAGTCATATAGCACATAAACAGGTCAATTTACGCAAAACGAGGTAAAGCATGCAAATCGAGACAAAGCAAAATATGGGGTCTCACAGCAAGCCCGCTCAGCTGCCCTGTTTTTGGAGCCCAAAATCAAACGTTTTCAGTTTTGGGACATTTTTCTTCTTTTGCGCTATTTTTTCGTCCCGGATTGTACGTCTTGAGCCGCGTAAAGGACGACAACCTAATCCATCACATTTCTATTACCGAATCCCACATCACCTTGGGCAAGACAACTTCGCTTCACGTACAGGCTGGGGCCCGCAAACCGAGGGCGTGGGGTTTGGGACCAAGTCTCCGTCACTCCGGTGCCCATAACTTTTGATCCGTAAGAAGTTATGCGGCGCACAGCATACCGTTGGAAAGATCTCCGAGAGCTCTACGACGGGGTAGCAAGCCTGCCCGGTTGTACCTATTTTAGGAGCCCAAAATCAAACTTTTTCATCAGTTTTGGGATACTTTTCTTCTTTTGCGCTGTTTTTTCGTCTCGGATCGTACGTTGTGAGCCGTGAAAAGGACGACAACCTAATCTATCACATTTCTATTACCGAATCCCATGGCACCTTGGGCAAGACAACTTCGCTTCACGTAGAGGCTGGACCCGCAAACCGAGGGCGTAGGGCTTGGGACCAGGTCTCTGTCGCTCCGGTGCCCATAATTTTTGATATGTAAGGAGTTACACGGCGCACAGCATACCGTTGGAAAGCTCTCCGAGAGCTCTATGATGGGGCAGCAAGCTTGCTCTGCCGCGCAAGTTTTCGGAGCCCAAAATTGAACGTTTTCATCAGTTTTGGGACATATTTCTTCTTTTGTGCTGTTTTTTCGTCCCGGATCGTATGTCGTGAGCCGCAAAATGGACGACAACGTAATCTATCACATTTCTATTATGAACCCCATGGCACCTTGGGCAAGACAACTTCACTTCACGTAAAGGCAAGGCCCGCAAATCGAGGGTGTAGGGTTTAGGAACAGGTCTCCGTCGCTCCAGTGCCCATAACTTTTGATCTGTAGAGAGTTACGCGACGCACAGTATGCCGTTGGAAAGCTCTCCAAGAGCTCTACGACGGGGTAGCAAGGCTACTCGGCTGCGGCTGTTTTCGGAGCCTAAAATCGTACATTTTCATCAGTTTTAGGACACATTTCTTCTTTTGCGCTATTTTTTCATCCCGGATCGTATGTTGTGAGCCGCAAAATGGACGACAACCTAATCTATCACATTTCTATTATGAACCCCCGACACCTTGGGCAAGACAACTTCACTTCACATAGAGGATGGGCCCACAAACCGAGGGTATGGGGCTTAGGAACAGGTCTCCGTCGCTCCGGTGCCTATAACTTTTGATACATAAGGAGTTATGCAGCGCACAACATACCGTTGGAAAGCTCTCCAAGAGCTCTACGACGGGGCAGCAAGGCTGCTTGGCAACGTGTGAGGCCCGATACTGAATAACGTGTCTTACCTCGATTTGCGCGCCTTAGACCTAAAATTATATGACTGACCTAGGATTACGTGTCCTATCTTGGTTTTCGTGCATACCTCGTTATACGTGCCTTAACCTAAAATTGTGTGCCCTAATCCTCGATATACGTGCGATACCTAGATAAACATGCCATGACCTTAATTTACATGCGAGACCTTGATTTGCGTGTGTCTCTTCGTTTCGTGTGCATTAACCTTGAACTGCGTGCTTTAACCTAAGTTTAAGAGTCGTGTCTTGAATTACGTGCCTTGTATTGGTTTACGTACATTTATCTAGGGATTGCGTGCATTTGCATTGACATCTGTGCATTAGTTTTGAAGTACGTGCATTAGTCTTGATGTTCGTGTCTTACCTCGTAGATCGTGTCTACCTCGTAATTCGTGCCCTAGACCTAGGAATCCGTGCCACCACGTTGATCAAGAAAGAATCCTACACAAAGCACAAGACAATAAAATAATCCTACACAATCCACTAACTATTATTATAATCCTAATTCAAATCTCTACAAAATCCACTAACACCTAAATATTATATTTTAAACTCACTACAAGACAAAATCTCACCAACCTCTAAACATACCCTATATTCTATTCTACCTAAAATCCCTAAATACCCAACATTCTCTTACACACATGTTAAAACAATTCAAAAGATGACACAAAATCAGATTTTTGCATGCATGTTTAATTCAAAATAATTCTAGACAAGTCATGACACAAAAACACTTATCAATGCATAAAAAATTGCCCAAAACCACCTCAATTTCCTCTCATTTTCGACCAAACCACTCATGGCCCATGCTAACATTTCAAATTCCACCTTGAAGACACAAAAATTCAGATTTGGAAGCCCAAGGCTGACCACATGCTCAAAAAATTGCAAAAAGCCTCATTTTTCTCTCATTTCTCTCACTTTCCTCACATTTCTCTCTCTCCCTCTCATTTTCTCTCTCCATTTCGGTTTTGGCTGAGTTCTTCATCTCCATAGCTTCTCTTCTTCACACCATAGCTAAACCAAGCAAGCCACAAGCAAAGGACCTCAACCGAACAAGCTAGGATGCAAAAATCACTCATGCATGTGCATTGAAGCTTCATTTTCGGCCTAGGTGAGTTACTAAGCTTCCATTTCTTTTCTTCAAGTCCTAACTACATGCATGTACTAAGAGATTGCTTACTAGGCTAGGAAAAATAGAGAAAACCAAGTTGGAAACTCGGCTAAGCAAGAAGAGGAAGAAATTTGAGCCTCAACAAGGTTTTTGTGCATCTTTTGGTTGATTGCAAAGGTGAGGGTTAAAAGCTTTTGAAAACTCTTTGAAATTTCACATGCATGCTCATAAATGTGTGTATTTGCTTCTGTACTTGAGCTATATGGTCGTTCATAAGCTTAAACAACCATGCATGGCAAGATCTTGGCTTGAAAATGATGCTAGGTGAAGTCGAAGTGGATGACAGCTCTCTGACCAGTCTGTTCGAGGTAAGTTTAGCTAAGACAATGATGTTGAAAATGCTTGAAAATTGGTGGGTGACTAGTTTGGACAGTTTTGAACATTGTTCCCAGAAATAGGCCGAAGATAATTTTGACTCTAAGGTCCTCAAAATGGCAAATCATTAAAATATGACCAAATCTGGAAATCTGGGAAAATGAATCAGGTTTTGGCAGATGCACTGACCTTGTGGAGCTAACCATGTTTGACTTAGTAAATGTTGTCCAAAATTCATGAAAATTGGTGTACTACTAGATTTTTCAGTTCTGGACAATTTTTTCAGAAATGGACCAAAGCTAAAAATGACTCTAAGGACCTCAAAAACGTCAATTTCGGAAAAGTATGCAAATCTGGACAGTTTTGAGCTATTCCACTGTTTCGGCAATATCTAATGATCCCGAACTCCAATTGATGCAAGGTTTGTTTCTGATTTTAGTTAACTTGTTAAGCTTTAATTTGACATATTATTCACTGGATTTGGAGATTTTTTGGTTATCCTATTGATTGTGAGAATACAGCCTATTGCAGTAAAGGTTTCACTTAGCTATATGCTTGGAAAATTGATGTAACCTCTCTTGTGGTACTAATTGCTTGGAATTGTGGTGTTGGAATGTTGTGTGGACTGTTTTGGGTACTTGAGGATGTTTGAATTGAATGATGCATGACTTGAGAATGATTTTGAGTTGACTTAGGGTTTAATCACGCGGTTAAGCATGAAACGGAAACCCTAATGACTAGGTAGTCTTGCTAAGTGTTGATCATTTGGATATTGTGTGGAAATTATATGCTTAGTGGGCTGCCCGTTAATGTCTTATAACTTCAAATGTGATTTTGACCATTGCATGTTGACAAATAAGCTTTTCTTGCACCCGAACCCATGATTGATGTCATTGCATGTTGAATAATCTTATCACTTGATTACGTGAACTTTGAAATGAGTTATATGGCTTGACTTGCATGTGTTACATGGCTGCCCGTTTAATGTTCATATGACTCTATGTGTTCTACAAGTAAAATTTCATGTCAAGCATGCCTCGTTCGTTTACTTGGCAATATGTGATCTTGAAATTGTCTGGAGGCAACCTACTTTGTTGTCCTCCTACTGTGATATATTACCTGTTTTATCGTGCCCTGCCTGTTTACTTGGTCAATGTGCAATCTTATGACTGTCCGGAGGCAACCTACTTTGTTGTCCTCCTACTGTGATATATTACCTGTCATAAATGTGCATTGCATACAAGGTTGCAACCTTTCCTGTCG
This sequence comes from Ehretia macrophylla, assembly GCA_037974665.1. Lineage (NCBI taxonomy): Eukaryota > Viridiplantae > Streptophyta > Magnoliopsida > Boraginales > Ehretiaceae > Ehretia > Ehretia macrophylla. Next base: position 27,745,461 of record CM075779.1, on the reverse strand, counting down.
GCATGGTAGCGATCACGCACGCCGGGCGGCATCGGGCTTGCCGGTGTTACCGTGACCACCATGGTCCCATTCCCTCTCTCGCTTGGGGGCTAGACTTCCTCGGAGAGTTGGGTCGTAGGATTTTGGGGTACATCCGGAGTACACCCACCTGGTGTGTTTGGGGGATGATTTGAAGTCGGCCGCAACAACTGATCCTGGATCTGATCTGAGAGCAAAAGCTCACCGTATCCTTTTTATTATGTGTATAAGTACTCCCGCTTGGATCCTAGAGAACCTCGGGGAGGAAAGACCGGTATTCCTGTTTCTGTATTTGTATTTATGTACTTGTATTTCTGTTGTATTCATGTTTGAAAAAGGGATTTTCATAAGTTTAACCGAAAAATGAGTTTCAAAACTTATTTCTCGTTCCCCCTCGCTGAGTTCATAAGGACTCACCCTCTTTTATCATTTCAGGTGAAGAAGAACAGGTACAGGAACCCGAGCTCAATGTACCTAATGATGAACCCCTGGAGTGATTGCCTGTTATTGTTGTTTTGCTTGAACGTGACTACTTGTGAACTTTTGTTACTTGAAGACTATTTCCCTTACGTTATTTGTTGTTTGTGATGTAATAGACCCCCGTTGTAATTTGGGGTCTAATTTTGGTTTGTACTTATATTAAGTAGACTGATACTAGACATAGTATGATCGTTTTTGCTTTTGCTATCATTAGTCTATCATAGGTTATGACGCTAGTTAAGGAATAGGCAAATGAACTTATCCAATCTCAACAGGTACTCGCTAATAAACTAAGGTCAACAGGTATATTTTGAAACGAGGATAAATGGACAAACAAGACATAGTATCATGCTAGGTTATAAATCAAACGGGACGTCGAAATAACCAATAAGCAATTCAATTGATGATAAAATAGTAAACTCTAGTCGGGAATGAACTTGAATTGAAAGTTTGAGGCTGTTAGAAAATTTAGGTCAAAACAAATAGCCCAATTACAGCCGTTATACTACCGGATTTCTAAAAAATTTTGGAGTCTAGAATAAAACGTTAAGTGTTAAACCTCCTAGAATGATTAAGAATGTGAAAGGACTTGAATGTTTAGATCACACCCTAGTCTAACCTTTATAGGTCGGGTTGGGGCGTGACACAACGCCTGTTTTTGGAGGCTACAATCGTACGTTTTCATCAGTTTTGGGATACTTTTCTTCTTTTGCTATGTTTTTCCATCTCGGATCGTACGTCGTGAGCAGCAAAAAGGACGACAACCTAATCCATCACATTTCTATTAATGAATCCCACGGCACCTTAGGAAAGACAACTTCGCATCAGGTAGAGGTTGGGCTCGCAAACCGAGGGCGTAGGGCTTGGGAACAGGTCTCCATCGCTCCAGTGCCCATAACTTTTGATTCGTAAGGAGTTACGCGGCGCACAACATACCGTTGGAAAGCTCTTCAAGAGTTCTACGACGGGAGCAGCAAGCCCGCTCAGCTGCGCCTGTTTCGGAGTCCAAAATCAAACGTTTTCATCAGTTTTGAGATACTTTTCTTCTTTGCGCTGTTTTTCTATCTCGGATCGTACGTCGTGTGCCGCAAAAAGGACGACAACCTAATCCATCACATTTCTATTACCGAATCCCACGGCACCTTGGGCAAGACAACTTCACCTAACGTAGAGGCCGGGCCCGCAAATCGGGGGCGTGGGGCTTGGGACCAGGTCTCCGTCGCTCCGGTGCCCATAACTTTTGATTCGTAAGAAGTTACGCGGCATACAACATACCATTGGTAATCTCTCCTAGAGCTCTACGACGGGGCAGCAAGCCTGATCGGCTGCACCTATTTTTGGAGCCCCAAATCGAACGTTTTCATCAGTTTTGGGACACTTTTCTACTTTTGCGCTTTTTTTCAGTCTCGGATCGAACCTCGTGAGCCGTGAAAAGGAAGACAACCTAATCCATCACATTTCTATTACCGAATCCCACGACACCTTAGGTAAGACAACTTTGCTTCATGTAGAGGCTGGTCCTACAAACGATGGCGTGGGGCTCGACACTAGGTCTCCGTCACTCCAGTGCCCATTACTTTCGATCCGTAAGGAGTTACGCGGCGCACAGCATACCATTGGAAAGCTCTCCGAGAGCTCTAGGACGGGGGCAAAAAGTCTGTTCAACTGCGCCTGTTTTCGAAGCCCAAAATCGAACGTTTTCATCAGTTTCGGGACACTTTTCTTCTTTTATGCTATTTTTCTATCTCGGATCGTACATCGTGAGCAGCGAAAATGATGACAACCTAATCCATCAAATTTCTATTACCGAATCCCACGGCACCTTTGGCAAGACAACTTCGCTTCATGTAGAAGCTGGGCCCGCAAACCGAGGACGTGGGGCTCGGGACCAAGTCTCCGTCGCTCCGGTGCCCATAAGTTTTGATCCGTAAGGAGTTACGCGGCGCACAGTACACCGTTGGAAAGCTCTCCAAGAGCTCTACGATAGGGGCAACAATCCCGCTCAGCTACGCCTATTTTTGTAGCCCAAAATAGAACATTTTCATTAGTTTTGGGACATTTTTCTTCTTTTGCGCTGTTTTTCTGTCTCGGATCGTGTGTTGTGTGCCGCGTAAAGGATGACAACCTAATCCATCACATTTCTAATACAGAATCATACGGCACCTTGGGCAAGACAACTTCGCTTCACGAAGAGGCTGGGCCCGTAAACCGAGGGCGTGGTGCTTGGGACCAGGTCACCGTCACTCCGGTGCCTATAACTTTTGATCCGTAAGGAGTTACGCGGCGTACAGCATACCAATGGAAAGCTCTCCGAGAGCTCTACGACGAGGCAGAAAGCTTGCTCAGCTGCGCCTATTTTAGTAGCCCAAAATAGAACGTTTTCATCAGTTTTGGGACACTTTTCTTCTTTTGCGCTGTTTTTCCGTCCCGGATCGTACGTTGTGAGCCACGAAATGGACGACAACCTAATCTATCACATTTCTATTACAGAATACCACGTCACCTTGGGCAAGACAACTTCGCTTCACGTAGAGGCTAGGCCTACAAACCGAGGGTGTGGGGCTTGGGACCAGGTCTCCGTTGCTCCGGTGCCCATAACTTTAGATCCATAAGGAGTAACGCGGCACACAGCACACCATTGGAAAGCTCTCCGAGAGTTCTACGACGGGGCTGCAAGCCTTATCTACTGCGCCAATTTTTGGAGCCCAAAATTGAACGTTTTCATCTATTTTGGTACATATTTCTTCTTTTACGCTATTTTTTCGTCTTGGATCGTACGTCGTGAGCCGCGAAAAGGATGATAACCTAATCCATCACATTTCTATTACCTAATCACATAGCACCTTGGGCAACACAACTTCACTTCACGTAGGGGCTAGGCCCGCAAACCGAGGGCATAGGGCGTAGGGCTTGGGCCCAGGTCTCCATCGCTCTGGGGCCCATAACTTTTGATCCGTGAGGAGTTACGCAGCGCATAGCATACTGTTGGAAAGCACTTCGGGAGCTCTAAGATAGGGGCTGCAAGCCCGCTCAGCTACGCTTGTTTTTGGAGTCCAAAATCGAACGTTTTCATCAGTTTTGGGATATTTTTCTTTTTTTGTGCTGTTTTTTCGTCCCGAATTGTACGTCGTGAGCCGCGTAAAGGATGACAACCTAACCCATCACATTTCTATTACCTAAACCCACAGCACCTTGGGCAAGACAACTTCACTTCACGTAGAGGCTGGGCCAGCAAACCTAGGGTGTGGGGTTTGGGACCAGGTCTCCGTCGCTCCGGTGCCCATAACTTTTGATCCGTCAGGAGTTACGCGGCGCACAACATACCGTTGGAAAGCTCTCCGAGAGCTATACGATAGGAGCAGCAAGCCAACTTGGCTGTACTTGTTTTCGGAGCCCAAAATCGAACGTTTTCATCAATTTTGGGACCCTTTTCTTCTTTTGTGCTATTTTTCCGTCCCGGATCGTAGGTCGTGTGCCGCGAAAAGGACGACAACCTTTCTATTACCGAATCCCACGGCACCTTGGTCAAGATAACTTCCCCTCACGTAGAGGCTGGGCCAGCAAACCGAGGCGTAGGGCTTGGGACCAGGTCTCCGTCGCTCCGGTGCCTATAACTTTTGATCCGTAAGGAGTTATGCGGCACACAGCATATCGTTGGAAAGCTCTCCGAGAGCTCTACGATGGGGCAGCAAGCCTACTCGGCTGTGCCTATTTTCGAAGCCCAAAATTGAACATTTTCATCAGTTTTGGGACACTTTTCTTCTTTTGCGCTACTTTTCTATCCTGGATCGTACGTCGTGAGCCGCGAAAAGGACGACAACCTAATCCATCACATTTCTATTACCGAATCCCACAACACCTTGGGCAAGACAACTTTGCTTCACGTAGAGGCTGGGCCTGAAAATCGAGGGAGTGGGGCTCGGGACTAGGTCTCCGTCGCGCCGGTGCCCATAACTTTTGATCTGTAAGGAGTTACGCGGCGCACAACATACCGTTGGAAAGCTCTCCGAGAGCTCTACGACAAGAGTCGCAAGCTAGCTTTGCTGCGCCCATTTTCGGAGCCCAAAATCGAATGTTTTCATCAGTTTCGGGACACTTTTCTTCTTTTGCACTATTTTTCCATCTCGGATCGTACGTCCTGAGCAGCGAAAAGTATGACAACCTAATCCATCACATTTCTATTACCGAATCCCATGGCACATTTGGCAAGACAACTTCACTTCACGTAGAGGTTAGGCCCGCAAACCGAGGGCGTGGGGCTTGAGACCAGGTCTCCGTCGCTCCGGTTCCCATAACTTTTGACTCGTAAGGAGTTACGCGGCGCACAACATACCGTTGGAAAGCTCTCCGAGAGCTCTACGATGGAAGCAGCAAGCTTGCTCGGCTGCGCTTGATTTCAGAGCCCAAAATCGAACACTTTCATCAGTTTCAGAATATTTTTCTTCTTTTGCGCTGTTTTTCCATCCCGGATCGTACGTCGTGAGCAGCGAAAGGGACGACAACCTAATCCATCACATTTCTATTACCGAATCCCACAACACCTTTGCCAAAACAACTTCGCTTAACGTAGAGGCTAGGCCAGCAAACCGAGGTCGTGGGGCTAGGGACCAGGTCTCCGTCGCTTCGGTGCCTATAACTTTTGATTCGTAAGGTGTTACGCAGCGCACAGCATACCGTTGGAAAGCACTCCGGGAGCTGTACGACGGGAGCTGCAAGGTCACTCAGCTGCGCTTGTTTTCAGAGCCCAAAATCGAATGTTTTCATTAGTTTTGGGACACTTTTCTTCTTTTGCGCTTTTTTTTCGTCCTGGATCGTACGTCGTGTGTCGCGAAAAGGACGACAGAATAATCCATCACATTTCTATTACCGAATCCCACGGCACCTTAGGCAAGACAACTTCGCCTCACGTAGAGGCTGGGCCAGCAAACTGAGGACGTAGGGCTTGGGACCAGGTCTCCGTCACTCCGGTGCGCATAACTTTTGATTCGTAAGGAGTTACGCGGCACACAGTATACCGTTGGAAAGCTCTCTGAGAGCTCTATGACGGGGCAGCAAGCCTACTCTGCTGCACCTATTTTTGGAGTCCAAAATCGAACGTTGTCATCAGTTTTGGGACACTTTTCTTCTTTTGCACTGTTTTTCCGTCCCGTAACGTACATCGTGAGCCACAAAAAGGACGACAACCTAATCCATCACATTTTTATTACCAAATCCCACGACACCTTGGGCAAGACAACTTTGTTTCACATAGAGGCTGGGCCTGCAAACCAAGGGAGTGGGGCTCTGCACCAGGTCTCCGTCGCACCGGTGCCCATAACTTTTGATCCACAAGGAGTTACGCGGCGCAAAGCTTACCGTTGGAAAGCTCTCCTAGAGCTCTATGACGGGGGAAGCAAGCCCGCTCAGTTGTGAATTTTTTCAGAGCATAAAATCGAACGTTTGCATCAGTTTTGGGACACTTTTCTTCTTTTGCGCCATTTTTCCGTCCTGAAACGTACGTCGTGAGCTGCAAAAAGAACGACAACCGAATCCATCACATTTCTATTACCAAATCCCATGGCACCTTTGGCAAGACAACTTCGCTTCACGTAGTGGCTAGGCCCGCAAACCGAGGGCGTAGGGCTCGGGACCAGGTCATCCTCTCTCCGCTGCCCATAACTTTTGATCCGTAAGTAGTTACGCGGCGTACAGCATACCATTGGAAAGGTCTCCGAGAGTTCTACGACGGGAGCGGTAAGCTCGCTCAGCTGTGCCTATTTTCGGAGCCCAAAATCGAACATTTTTATCAGTTTTGGGTCACTTTTCTTCTTTTGCGCTGTTTTTCCGTCCCAGATCGTACGTCGTGTGCCGCGAAAAGGATGACAACCTAATCCATCACATTTCTATTATCGAATCCCATGGCACCTTTGGCAAGACAACTTCACTTCACATAGAGGATAGGCCCGCTAACCAAGGGCGTGGGGCTTGGGACCAAGTCTCCGTCGCTCCGGTGCTCATAACTTTTGATCCGTACAGAGTTACGTGGCGCACAACATACCGTTGGAAAGTTCTCCGAGAGCTCTACGATTAGGGCAGCAAGCCTGCTTGGTTGCACTTGTTTTCTACTCTCAAAATTCAACATTTTCATCAATTTTGGAATACTTTTCTTCTTTTGCGCTGTTTTTTTATCCCAGATCGTACGTCGTAAGCTGCGAAAAGGATGACAACCTAATCCATCACAATTCTATTACCGAATCCTATGGCACCTTGAGCAAGACAATTTCGCTTCATGTAGAGGATGGACCCGCAAATCTAGGGCGTGGGGCTTGGGACTAAGTATCCATCGCTCTGGTGCCCATAACTTTTGATCCTTAAGGAGTTACACGGCGCACAGCATACCGTTGGAAAGCTCTCTGAGAGCTCTACGACTGGGCAGCAAGCCTGCTCTGCTGCACCTATTTTTGGAGCCCAAAATCGAACGTTTTTATCAATTTTGGGACACTTTTCTTATTTTGCGCTGTTTTTCCGTCTCGGATCGTACGTCGTGAGTTGCGAAAACGACGACAACCTAATCCATCACATTTCTATTACTAAATCCCATGGCACCTTGGGCAGACAATTTCACTTCATGTAGAGGGTGGGCCCGCAAACTGAGGGCGTGGGGCTTCTGACCGGGTATCCGTTGCTCCGGTGCCCATAACTTTTAATCTGCAAGGAGTTACGTGGCGCACAGTATACCGTTGGTAAGCTCTCCAAGAGCTCTACGATGGGGGCAGCAAGCTTGCTTGACTCCGCCTGTTTTCGGAGCCCAAAATTGTACATTTTCATCAGTTTTGGAACATTTTTCTTCTTTTGTGATGTTTTTCCGTCTCGGATTGTGCGTCGTGAGCCGTGAAAAGGACGACAACCTAATCCATCACATTTCTATTAACGAATCCCATGGCACCTTGGGCAAGACAACTTCACTTCACATAGAGGTGGGGCTTGTAAACCGAGGGCGTGGGGCTTATGACCAGGTATCCGTCGCTCAGATGCCCATAACTTTTGAACTGTAAGGAGTTACGTGGTGCACAACATACCGTTGAAAAGCTCTCCGAGAGCTCTACATTGGGGGTGACAAGACTGCTCGGCTTTCCTCTTTTGGGAGCCCAAAATTGAACATTTTCATCAGTTTCATGACACTTTTCTTCTTTTAAGCTATTTTTTGTCCCGGATCGTACGTCGTGAGCCGCGAAAAGGATGACAGCCTAATCCATCACAATTCTATTACCGAATCCCACGGCACCTTGGGCAAGACAACTTCGCTTCACGTAGAGGTTGGGCCCACAAACCGAGGGCGTAGGGCTTGTTACCAGGTATCCGTCGCTTTGGTGCACATAACTTTTGATCCATAAAATGTTACGCGGCGCACAGCATACCGTTGGAAAGCTCTCCGAGAGCTCTACGACAGGGACAGTGAGCCTACTCGGATGCGCCTGTTTTCGGAGCTCAAAATCAAACATTTTCATCAATTATGGGACACTTTTCTTCTTTTGCGCTGTTTTTGGGTCCTGGATCGTACGTCGTGAGCCGCGAAAAGGACGACAAGCTAATCCATCATATTTCTATTAACGAATCCCACGGCACCTTGGGAAAGACAACTTCACTTCACATAGAGGCTGGGCCCATGAACCGAGGGCGTGGGGCTTATGACTAGGTATCCGTCGCTCGGGTGCCCATAACTTTTGAACCGTAAGGAGTTACGCGGCGCACAACATACCGTTGGAAAGCTCTCCGAGAGCTCTACGTTGGGGGTGACAAGACTGCTCAGCTTTCCTATTTTTGGAGCCCAAAATTGAATGTTTTCATCAGTTTCATGACACTTTTCTTCTTTTGAGCTGTTTTTCCATCCCGGATCGTACGTCGTGAGCCGCGAAAAGGACGACAACTTAATCCATCACAATTCTATTACCAAAGCCCACGGCACCTTGGGAAAGACAACTTCGTTTCACGTAGAGGCTGGGCTCATAAATCGAGGGCGTAGGGCTTGGGACTAGTTCTTCATCGCTCCGGTGCCCATAACTTTTGATCCGTAAGGAGTTACGCGGCGCACAGCATACCGTTGGAAAGCTCTCCGAGAGCTCTACGACGTAGACAGCAAGCCTGCTCGGCTGCTCTTTTTATCGGAGCCCAAAATCAAACATTTTCATCAGTTTCGGAACACTTTTCTTCTTTTGCTCTTTTTTTTGGTCCCAGATCGTACTTCGTGAGCCGCGAAAAGGACGACAACCTAATCCATCAGATTTTTATTTCTAATTCCCACGGTATCTTTGGCAAGACAACTATATTCACGTAGAGGCTGGGCCCGCAAACCGAGGGCGTGGGGCTTGTGACTGGGTATTCGTCACTCTGGTGCCCATAACTTTTGATCCGTAAGCAGTTACGCGCCGCATAGCATTCCGTTGGAAAGCTCTCCAAGAGCCCTACTACGGGGGAAGCGAGCCTCCTCAGCTACACCTATTATCAAAGCCCAAAATTGAACGTTTTCATCAGTTTCGGGAAACTTTTCTTCTATTGCGATATTTTTCTGTCCCGGATCGTACGTCGTGAGACGTGAAAAGGACGACAACCTAATCCATCACATTTATGTTACAGAATCCAACAGCACCTTGGGCAAGACAACTTCACTTCATGTAGAGGCTGGGTCGGCAAACCGAGGGCGTAGGGCTTGTGACCAGGTATCCGTCGCTTCGGTGCCCATATCTTTTGATCCGTAAGGAGTTACGCGGCGCACAGTATACAGTTAGAAAGCTCTCCGAGAGCTCTACGACAAAGATAGTTATCCTGCTAGACTGCGCTTGTATTCGGAGCTAAAAATCGAATGTTTTCATTAGTTACGGGACACTTTTCTTCTTTTGCGCTGTTTTTCCGTCCCGGATCGTACGTCGTGAGCCGCGAAAAGGACGACAACCTAATCCATCACATTTCTATTACCGAATCCCACGGCACCTTGGGCAAGACAACTTCACTTCACGTAGAGGTTGGGCCCGTAAACCGAGGGCGTAGGGCTTGTGACCGGGTATCCGTCGCTCGGGTGCCCATAACTTTTGATCCGTAAGGAGTTATGCGGCGTACAACATACCGTTCAAAAGCTCTCTGAGGGCTCTTCATTGGGGATGACAAACCTGCTCGGCTGCCCTTATTTTCAGAGCCCAAAATCAAACGTTTTCAACAGTTTCGGGACACTTTCCTTTTTTTTGCGCTGTTTTTTCATCCCGGATCGTGCGTTGTGAGCCGCATAAAGGATGACAACCTAATCCATCACAGTTCTATTACCGAAACCCACAACCCCTTGGGCAAGATAACTTCGCTTCACGTAGAGGCTAAGCCCAGAAACCGAGGGCGTGGGGCTTGTGACCAGGTCTCCGTCGCTCCGGTGCCCATAACTTTTGATCTGTAAAGAGTTACGCGGCACACAGCATATCGTTGGAAAGCTCTCTGAGAGCTGTACGACGGGGGTAGCAAGCCTGCTAGGCTACGCCTATTTTTGGAGCTCAAAATCGAATGTTTTAATTAGTTTCGGGATACTTGTCTTTTTTAGCGTTGTTTTTTCGTCCCAGATCGTACGTCGTGAGCCGCGAAAAGGACGACAACCTAATCCATCACAATTCTATTACTGAATCCCATTGCACCTTGGACAAAACAACTTCACTTCACGTAGAAGCTGGGCCCGTAAACCGAGGGCGTGGGGCTTGTCACTGGGTATCCGTCGCTCTGGTACCCATAACTTTTGATCCGTAAGGTGTTACGTGGCGCACAGCATATCATTGGAAAGCACTCCAAGAGCTCTACAACAAGGGGCAGCAAGCCTGCTCGGCTGCACCTATTTTCAGAGCCCAAAATTGAACATTTCCATCAGTTTTGGGATACTTTTCTTCTTTTGTGATGTTTTTCTATCCCGGAACGTACGTCGTGAGCCGTGAAAATGACAACAACCTAATCCATCACATTTCTATTACCGAATATCACGACACCTTGGGCAAGACAACTTCACTTCACGTAGAGGTTGGGCACGCAAACCGAGGGCATAGGACTTGTAACCAGGTATCCGTCGCTCCGATTCCCATAACTTTTGATCCGTAAGGAGTTACGCGGCGCACAACATACCGTTGGAAAGCTCTCCAAGAGCTCTACAATAAGGACAATGAGCCTGCTAGGATGCGCCTATTTTCGAAGCTCAAAATTGAACATTTTCATCAGTTATGGGACACTTTTCTTCTTTTGCACTATTTTTTTGTCCCAAATCGAATGTGGTGAGCAACGAAAAGGACGACAACCTAATCCATCACATTTCTATTACCGAATCCAACGACACCTTGGGCAAGACAACTTCGCTTCACATAGAGGTTGGGCCCGCAAACCGAGGGCGTAGGGCTTGTAACTGGGTATCCGTCGCTCGGGTGCCCAAAACTTTTGATCCGTAAGGACTTACGCGGCGCACAACATACCGTTAGAAAGCTCTACGAGAGCTCTACGTTGGGGGTGACAAGCCTACTCGTCTGCCCCTATTTTCGGAGCCCAAACTTGAACATTTTCATCAGTTTCGGGACACTTTTCTTCCTTTGTGCTATTTTTCCGTCCCGGATCGTACATCGTGAGCCGCGAAAAGGACGGCAACCTAATCCATCACAATTCTATTACCAAATCCCATGGTAACTTGGTCAAGACAACTTCGCTTTACGTAGAGTCTGGGCCCGCAAACCGAGGGCGTGGGGCTTGTGACCAGGTCTACATCGCTCCGGTACCCATATCTTTTGATCCGTAAGGAGTTACGCGGTGGACAGTATACCATAAGAAAGCTCTCCGAGAGCTCTATGATGAAGATAGTTATCCTGTTAGATTGCACTTGTATTAGGAGCTCAAAATCGAACGTTTTCATCAGTTACGGGATATTTTTCTTCTTTTGCACTATTTTTTCGTCCCGGATCGTACGTCGTGAGCCACGAAACGGATGACAACCTAATACATCACATTTCTATTACCGAATCTCATGGCACCTTGGGCAAGACAACTTCAGTTGACATAGAGGTTGGGCCCGCAAACCGAGGGCATGGGGCTTGTAACCGGGTATCCGTCGCTTGGGTGCCCATAATTTTTGATCCGTAAAGAGTTACGCGGCGCACAGCTTACCGTTGGAAAGCTCTCCGTGAGCTCTACGTTGGGGGTGATAAACCTGCTCGGCTGCCCCAATTTTCGGAGCCTAAAATCGAACGTTTTCATTAGTTTCGGTACATTTTTTTTCTTTTGCGCTGTTTTCTCATCTCGGATCGTGCGTTGTGAGCCGCGAAAAGGACAACAATCTAATCCATCACAATTCTATTACCGAATCCCACAACACCTTGGGGAAGACAACTTCGCTTCATGTAGAGGCTGGACACGCAAACTGAGGGCGTGGGGCTTGTGACCAGGTCTCCGTCACTCCGGTGCCAATAACTTTTGATCCGTAGAGAGTTATGCGGCGCACAGCATATCGTTGAAAAGCTCTCTGAGAGCTCTACGATGGGGGGGGGCAACAATCCCGCTCGGCTGCGCCTATTTTCGGAGCTCAAAATCAAATGTTTTAATCAGTTTTAGGATACTTTTCTCCTTTTGCGTTGTTTTTCCGTCCTGGATCGTACGTCGTGAGCAGCGAAAAGGACAACAACGTAATCCATCACAATTCTATTACTGAATGCCACGGCACCTTGGGCGAGACAAATTCACTTCAAGTAGAGGATGGGCCCGCAAATCGAGGGCGTGGGGCTTGTGACTAGGTATCCCTCGCTCCTGTGCCCATAACTTTTGATCCGTAAGGAGTTATGCGGCGAAAAGCATATCATGGGAAAGCTCATCGAGAGCTCTACAATGGGGGCAGCAAGCCTGCTCGGCTGCGCCTATTTTCGGAACCCAAAATTGAACGCTTTCAACAGTTTTGGGATACTTTTCTTCTTTTCCGATGTTTTTTCATCCCGGATCGTACGTCGTGAGATGTGAAAAGGACAACAACCTAATCCATCACTTTTCTATTACCGAATCTTATGGCACCTTGGGTAAGACAACTTCACTTCACGTAGAGGTTGGGCACGCAAACCGAGGGCGTAGGGCTTGTGACCAGATATCCGTTGCTTCGGTGCCCATAACTTTTGATCCAACAGGAGTTACGCGGCGCACAACATACCATTGAAAAGCTCTCCGAGAGCTCTACGACAGGGACAGTAAGCCTGCTAGGCTGCACCTATTTTCGGAGCTCAAAATTGAACGATTTCATCAGTTACGGGACACTTTTCTTCTTTTGCACTGTTTTTTAGTCCCGAATCGAACGTGGTGAGCAACGAAAAGGACGACAACCTAATCCATCACATTTTTATTACCGAATCCTATGAAAGCTTGGGTTGTCTCTGGGCCTGCAAACCGAGGGCATGAGGCTTGTGACCGGGTATCCGTCACTCGGGTGCCCATAACTTTTGATCCGTAAGGAATTACGCGGCGCACCACATACCGTTAAAAAGCTCTCCGAGAGCTCTACGTTGGTGGTGATGAAGCTGTTCATCTGCCCCTATTTTCGGAGCCCAAACTTGAATGTTTTTATCAGTTTCAGGATATTTTTCTTCTTTTACGCTATTTTTTCGTCCCGAATCGTACGTTAGGAGCCGCGAAAAGGACGACAACCTAATCCATCACAATTCTATTACCAAATCCCATGGTGCCTTGGTCAAGACAACTTCGCTTCGCGTAGAGGTTGGGCCCGCAAACCGAGGGCGTGGGGCTTGTTGCTAGGTCTCCGTCGTTCCGGTGCCCATAACTTTTGATCTGTAAGGAGTTACGCGGCGCACAACATACTGTTGGAATGCTCTTCGAGAGCTCTACGACGGGGATAGAAAGCTTGCTTGGCGACGCCTGTTTTTGGAGCCCAAAATCGAATGATTTCATCAGTTTTGGGATATTTTTCTTCTTTTGCACTGTTTTTCTGTCCCGAATCGTACGTCGTGAGCCGCGAAAACAACGACAATGTAATCCATCAGATTTCTATTACCGAATCCCACGGCACCATAGGCAAGACAACTTCACTTCACGTAGAGGCTGGGCTAGCAAACCGAGGGCGTGGGGCTTTTGACAAGGTATCCGTCGCTCGGGTGCCCATAACTTTTGATCCGTAAGGAGTTACGCGGTGAACAGCATACCGTTGGAAAGCTCTCCGAGAACTCTACGTTGTGGACAACAAACCTGCACGGCTGCTCCTATTTTCATTGACCAAAATCGAACATTTTCATCAGTTATGGGACATTTTTCTTCTTTTACGCTGTTTTTTCATCCGGGATTGTACGTCGTGAGCCGCAAAAAGGGAGACAACCTAATCCATCACATTTCTATTACCGAATCCCACGGCGCCTTGGGCAAGAGAACTTCACTTCATGTACAGGCTGGGCCCGCAAACCGAGGGCGTGGGGCTTGTGATTGGGTATCCGTCGCTCAAGTGCCTATAACTTTTGATTTGCAAGGAGTTACGCGGCGCACAGCATACCGTTGGAAAGCTGTCCGAGAGCTCTACGTTGGAGGTGACAAGCCTGATCGGCTGCCCCTGTTTTCGAATCTGAAACTTGAACGTTTTCATTAGTTTCGGGACACTTTTCTTCTTTTGCGCTGTTTTTCCGTCCCGGATCGTATGTCGTGAGCTGCGAAAAGGACGACAACCTAATCCATCACAATTCTATTACCGAATTCCACGACACCTTGGGCAAGACAACTTCGTTTCACGTAGAGGCAGGGCCCGCAAACCGAGGGCGTGGGGCTTGTGACCAGGTCTCCGTCGCTCCGGTGCTCATAACTTTTGATCCGTAAGGAGTTACGCGGCGCACAGCATACCGTTGGAAAGCTCTCCGAGAGCTCTACGACGGGGATAGCAAGCCTGCTCGGCGGTGCCTATTTTCGGAACCCAAAATTGAACATTTTCATCAATTTAGAGACACATTTCTTCTTTTGCGCCGTTTTTTCATCCCGGATCGTACGTCGTGAGCCGCGAAAAGGACGACAACGTAACCCATCAGATTTCTATTACCCAATCCCATGGCACCTTGGGCTAGACAACTGCACTTCACGTAGAGGCTGGGTTCGCAAAACGAGGGCGTGGTGCTTGTGACTGGGTATCCGTCGCTCCGGTGCCCATAACTTTTGATCCGTAAGCAGTTACGTGCCGCACAGCATATCGTTGGAAAGCTCTCCGAGAGCTCTACGACGGGGTCAGCAAGCCTCCTCGGCTGCACCCCTTTTCCGAGCCCAAAATCAAATATTTTCATCAGTTTTGGGAAACTTTTTTTCTTTTGCGATGTCTTTCTGTCCCGGATCGTATGTCGTGAGACGCGAAAAGGATGACAACCTAATCCATCACATTTCTGTTACATTATCCCACGGCACCTTGGGCAAGACAACTTCACTTCACGTAAAGGCTGGGCCCGCAAACCGAGGGTGTCCGTCGTTCGGGTGCCCTTAACTTTTGATCCGTAAGGAGTTACACTGCAGACAGCATACCGTTGGAAAGCTCTCTGAGTGCTCTACGTTAGGGGTAACAAACCTGCTTAGCTACCCCTATTTTCAGAGACCAAAATAGAACATTTTCATCAGTTTCGGGACACTTTTCTTCTTTTGCACTGTTTTTTTATCCCGGATCATACGTCGTGAGCCGCGAAAAGGACGACAACCTAATCTATCACAATTCTATTACCGAATCCTGCAACACCTTGGGCAAGACAACTTCGCTTCACGTAGAGGCTGGGCCCGCAAACCGAGGGCGTGGGGCTTGTGACCAAGTCTCCGTCGCTCCGGTGCCCAAAACTTTTGATTAGTAAGGAGTTACGCGGCGCACAGCATATCGTTGGAAAGCTCTCTGAGAGGTCTATGGCGTGGGCAGCAAGCCTGCTCGGCTGTGCCTATTTTCGGAGCTCAAAATTGAACGTTTAAATCAGTTTTGGGACACTTTTCTTCTTTTGCGATGTTTTTCTGCCCCGGATCGTACGTCATGAGCCGCGAAAAGGACGACAACCTAATCCATCACAATTCTATTACAGTATCCCACGGTGTCTTGGGCAAGACAACTTCGCTTCACTTAGAGGCTGGGCCCGCAAATCGAGGGCGTAAGGCTTAAGACCAGGTCTCCGTCGCTCCGGCGCCCATAACTTTTGATCTGTAAGGAGTTACGCGACGCACAGCATACCGTTGCAAAGCTCTCCTAGAGCTCTGTGTCGTGGACAGGAAGCCTGCTTTGCTGCTCTTTTTTTCAGAGCCCAAAATTGAACGTTTTCATCTATTTGGGGACACTTTTCTTCTTTTGCTCTTTTTTTCGTTCCCGGATCGTACGTCGTGAGCCGCAAAAAGGACGGCAACCTAATCCATCAGATTTCTATTTTCGAATCCCAAGGCACCTTGGCAAGACAACTGTACTTCACGTAGAGGCTGGGCCCACGAACGGATGGCGTGTGGCTTTTGACCGGGTATCCCTCGCTCCGGTGCCCATAACTTTTGATCCATAAACAGTTACGCGGCACACAGCATACCGTTGGAAAACTCTCCAAGAGCTCTACGGCGGGGGCAGCAAGTCTGCTCAGCTGCGCCTATTTTCTGTGCCCAAAATCGAACATTTTCTTCAATTTTGGAACACTTTTCTTCTTTTGAGATATTTTTCTGCCCAGATCGTACATCGTGAGCCGCGAAAAGGATGACAACCTAATCAACCAAATTTCTATTACCGAATCCCATGGCACCTTGGGCAAGACAACTTCACTTCACGTAGAGGCTGGGCCTGCAAACCGAGGGCGTAGGGCTTGTGACCAGGTATCCGTCGCTCCGGTGCCCATAACTTTTGATCCGTAAGGAGTTACGAGGTGCATAGCATACCGTTGGAAAGCTCTCCGAGAGCTCTATAACAGGGGCTACAAGCCTGCTTAGCTGCACCTATTTTCGGATCCCAAAATTGAACATTTTCATCAGTTTCAGGATACTTTTCTTCTTTTGAGATGTTTTTCCATCCCGGATCGTACGTCGTGAGTCGCAAAAAGGACGACAACCTAATCCATCACATTTCTATTACCGAATCCCACGGCACCTTGGGCAAGACAACTTCGCTTCACGTAGAAGATGGGCCCGCAAACCGAGTGCGTGGGGCATGGGACCAGGCCTCCGTCGTTCCAGTGTCCATAACTTTTGATCCGTAAGGAGTTACGCGGTGAACAGTATACCGTTGGAAAGCTCTCCGAGAGCTCTACGACGGGGGCAGGAAGCCTACTGGGCTGCACCTATTTTTGGAGCTCAAAATCGAACGTTTTCATCAGTTTTGAGACACTTTTATTCTTTTGCACTATTTTTCCATCCCGAATCGTACGTCGTGAGCCGCAAAAAGGACGACAACCTAATCCATCACATTTCTATTACTGAATCCCACGGCACCTTAGGCAAGACAACTTCACTTCACGTAGAGGCTGGGCTAGCAAACCGCAGGCGTGGGGCTTGTGATCGGGTCTCTGTCGCTCCGGTGCCTATAACTTTTGATCCGTAAGGAGTTACGCGACGTACAGTATACCGTTGGAAAGCTCCCCAAGAGCTAAACGACGGGGTGAGTGAGCTAGCATAACTGTGCCTATTTTTGGAGCCCAAAATCGAACGTTTTCATCAGGTTCGGGACACTTTTCTTCTTTTGCGCTGTTTTTTTGTCTCGGATCTTACATTGTGAGCCGCAAAAAGGACGACAACCTAATTTATCACAATTCTATTACCGAATCCCAAGGCACCTCGGGCAAGACAACTGCACTTCACATAGAGGCTGGGCCCACAAACCAAGGGCGGGGGCTTGTGACTGGGTATCCGTCGCTCTGGTGCCCATAACTTTTGATCCGTAAGCAATTACGCGCCGCACAACATATCGTTGAAAAGCTCTCAGAGAGCTCTACGATGAGGGCATCAAGTCTCCTCGGCTGCACCTATTTTCAGAGCCATAAATCAAAAAATTTCATCAATTTCAGGAAACTTTTTTTCTTTTGCGATGTTTTTCTGTCCCGGATCATACGTCGTGAGATGCGAAAAGGACGACAACCTAATACATCACATTTCTGTTACAGAATCTCACGGTACCTTGGGCAAGACAACTTCACTTCACGTAGAGGCTGAGCCCGCAAACTGAGGGCGTAGGCCTTGTGACCAGGTATCCGTCGCTCCAGTGCCAATAACTTTTGATCCATAAGGAGTTATGTGAGGCCCGACCCCGAATAATGTGTGTTACCTCGATTTACGTGTGATACCTCATTTTGTGTACCCTAACCTTGAACTACGTGCCTTGACCTAGGTTTAAGAGTCGTGTCTCATTTTATGTGCCTTGTATTGAATTACGTGCATTCATTTAGAAGTACGTGCATTTACTTGGAATACGTGCATTTGTCTCGTAATTCATGCATTACCTCGTAGTACGTGCCCTAAACCCAGGAAAGCGTGCCTGTACGCTAATCAATAAAGAATCCTACACAAAGCAATAAACTATTAAATAATCCTGCAAACTCCACTAACTCTTATTTTAATTCTAAGTTAATGCACTAGAAGACAAAATGTCACCAAACACTAAACATTCTTATTCTTTATTCTTTATTCTTTTGCAAATTCCAAGCACCTACAATTAAATATATCTAACCTCCAATAAAATAATGCTCAAAACATGACAAAATTCAGATTTGAACAATGCTTTGGCTGACCACTTCTTGCAATTTGACAAGCCTTTGCATAAATTAAAAACATTCCAAGACAAACTATGACATAACCACTTCAAACAATGCATAAAAAACTCCTAAATATCCTACCCAAAGCCACCATTCTCGGCCCTTGCAATAACATGCCAAAAAAAAATTCAAACATGCTCAATAGATGACATAAAATCAGATTTTTAGTAGCTCAAGGCTGACCACATACACAAATATTCCATTTCTTCTCTCAAGCTCTCATTCTCTCATTTTTTTTCTCTCTATCTATAGGCCTAGGCTGCTTCAAGCACCACCATAGCTCAAGCTCTCTTTCTAAGGCTCTTCTAGGCACTCAAGAACACTAAGAAATTCGACCATAGCAGCCCAAGCTAGCAAGAAGCAAGAAAAAAATGCATGCAAGCTCATAGAACTCTTCATTTCGGCCCTAGGTATGTTTGATAGCTTTTATTTCATTTCCTTTTGTTCTAACCACATGCACATACTAAGAACATGATAACTAAGTTAGGAATTAAATATCCACAAGCTATCTCTCGGCCAAGCAAGGAGAGAAGACCCTTTCGTGCATCTTCAAGAGCATTGTGCATCTTCATCTATTATCTTGCTAAGGTGAGGGTTAATCTCTTTTAAAAGCTTTCAAAAATCACATGCATGCCTTCATATGACTATATTTAACTCTGTAGTTGTTGTATATGTGTGTATATGAGCTTATATGACCATGCATGGCTAGATATTTGGCTAGAACTTGAAGATAGGTAAAATCGCGTAGCTGGCAGATTTCTGACTTGGTAGAGCAAAGTGCATTTGGCCTGGTAAATGATGTTCAAAATGCGTGACAATTGGTAGGTCACTAGTTTTGCCAGTTCTGAGAATTTTTCATAGAAATAGGCCAAGGCCAATTTTGACTCTAAGGCTTCCAAAATGGCAAAATAGCGAAAGGTGTCAAAATCTGGAAATATGAAATAGGTTTCGGGCAGATTATTGGTTCTGTAGAATGAAGCGAGTTTGACCTAGTAAATGTTGGTTAAAGTGCATGAAAATTGGTAGGTTGCTAGATTTTGCAGTTCTGGACATTTTTTTCTAGAAATAGACCAAATCCAATTCTGATTCTAAGACCCTCAAAAATAGAAAATATCGTAATGTGTCCAAAACTGGACAATTTGGCGTAGTCTCACGGTTTTAGCCATAACTCCTAAGTCCGAACTTCAAATGAGGTGAGATTTGTTTCTGGATTTAAATCACTCATTAAGATTTAATTTGACATTTTGTTCACTGGAATTGGAGATTGTTTGCTTGTCTAAATTGTTGTGGGAAAACAAACCATTGCAGTCAGGTTTTTGTTTAGTGATATGCATTGAAACATGTTGTAACTTCTCTTGTGGTATTGAATGCATGAAATTGTGGCACTTAGATGTTGTGTGGACTGTTTTGGATGGTTGAGGATGCTTAAATAATTGATGCATGGCTTGGGTTTGATTACGTGACAAATTGTGGCTTAATTGCACGTGTAAGCATGAATTGAGACCCTATTGACTATGAAAGCTTGCTTAGTGGTGATCCTATGGTTTAATGTGTTCAATTGCGTGATTAGTAGGCTGCCCAATAAATGTTAAGTATGCTTGAAATGGTTTAAGTGTTACTTGTGGTGCTTAGCAAACAAAATCAATCCCGAGCACGGCCTAGCAAACCCTAATGGCCCTGTAGGTTCCCGAGTCATAAACCATTCTTTTGTGAATTATAAATGATGTTGAGGAAGGTTAATAGGCTTCCCGTAGTTGTCCTTATAGCCCTAAATGTGATTCCCGATGATTACATGTTGATAGGTAGACTTTTCTTGTACCCGGTCTCATGTAAACGTCGTTGCATGCTTGTATAATCTTATTCCTTGATTACGTGAACCCCGAAATGAGTTATATGACTTGATTTACATGTGTTACATGGCTGCCCCTTTAATATTCATATAACTCCATGTGTTTTACGAGTGAAATTACATGTCAAAGCATGCCTCGTGTGTTTACTTGTCAACGTGTAATCTTATAATTGCTCAGAGGCAACCTACTTTGTTGTCCTCCTAATGTGATATGTTAAATGTTATAAATGTGCATTGCATACAAGGTTTCAACCTTTCTTTGTGGCATGGTAGCGTTTCACGAACGCCGGGCAGCATAGGGCTTGCCGGTGCTTCCGTGACTACCACGGTCCAATTCCCTCTCTCGCTTGGCATTCCACCCTCGGAGAGTTGGGTCGTAGGATTTCGGGGTACATCCGGAGTACACCCATTTAGCTTGATAAGTGGATGATTGAAGCCGGTCGCAACAACTGTTATAAAAAATGATCTTGAGAGCAAATGCTCACCGATCGATCTTGAGAGCGAAAGCTCACCGTATCCTTTTCACTATGTGTTTAAGTACTCTCACTTGGTTTCTAGAGGACCTCGGGGAGGAAAGACGGGTAAATGTGTTCATTTATATTTATGTTATATTATGTATTTACTCACTCTATATGACATGTTTCCAAATGAGTTTTCATAAGTTTAACTGGAAAATGATTTCAAAACGTTATCTCCCGTTCCCCCTCGCTGAGTTCATAAGGACTTACCCTCTTTTTTGTCACAGGTGCAGCAGATTTAGAACAGGTACTCGAAGTAAATGTGCTTGTTGATGATTCCTTGGAGTGACTACATGCTTTTGTTCTTTGCCTGAAAGTGGTTGCTATATGGATGTTGTGTTTGATTGCAAACTGTTCATTTTATTGATGTAAATTACCCCGTTGTAATTTGGGTATAATTTTGGCTTGTACTGATTATAACCAGACGAACTCTTTATTGGTTGTTTGCTTTCATTATCTTGAATAGTAGTTATCATAGGTGTTTAAACCACTAGGTGAAGA
This sequence comes from Ehretia macrophylla, assembly GCA_037974665.1. Lineage (NCBI taxonomy): Eukaryota > Viridiplantae > Streptophyta > Magnoliopsida > Boraginales > Ehretiaceae > Ehretia > Ehretia macrophylla. Next base: position 27,724,345 of record CM075779.1, on the reverse strand, counting down.
AGCATCTAATGAAACTCTATCTAATCTCACTTAGGTGCTTATGCATAAGCTAAGGGATAATAAGTACTTGCAAGACAGGAACTGGCAAATAAACGAGACATAGTTATCATGCTAGTCTTGTCAATCAAACGAGACTATTGAGATAAATTAGTAGGCATATCTATTGATAACAAAATAGGAAATTTTAGTTGGAATTGAATTAATGATTAAAGGTTTTGAGGTGTTTTAGAAAATTAGGTCAAACCAAAGCTCCTAAATATAGTCGTCATGCTACCGATTTTTCGAAAAAACTTTTGGAGTTCTAGGCCAACGTTAAGCATTAAATTACAACAAAAGGCTAAGTGTGTGAAATAACGATAATGATTTAGATCACACCCTAGTCTAGCCTCCATAGGTCGGGTTGGGCTGTGACATCTTATAAGAATGGTATCAGAGCTTAGTTTCCTAACTAGGCATTAGTAGGGTTCAACTCTCGGACCGTAGGTAGAAGCCCTAAGGTAATTAAGATGTCTTGTTTATATGTGTTAATGTGTGCTAATGTGCTTTAATTGTTTTGAGCATTGAATATTATGTACTTTTGTGAACCAATGTGAACAATATGTTTTATGTGCTCAACATGCCTATGTGATTCAAGTGCACCGTATGCTTTAAGTGTTTATTATGTTACAATGGTTTCTTGTATGCTAGGCTGTATACTAGTTGTTAATGTTATATTATACAATCCTATGCATTAAGATATAGTTGTTCTTATGTGGTATGATTATATAAGTACACATTTGCTTCTCGTGTAACATAATTGTATATATAAATACATATCATATCATGGAGCTACCTCTTTTAGAATGGTTGGAAGAGTTCTTGGAAGTAGAGGGAGACTTCGAAGGAATGAGTTCGTGACCATCAAACAAAGGGATTTGACAGTTGCAAAGTACGAAACCCGATTGAATCAACTGTCCTAGTATGCTCCTGAAATGGTACAGACTACTGAGAAATAGATCCAGAGATTTATTCGAGAGGCCCAACAAAAGGACCAACAATTTCAGAAGATTAAGGAAAGCAACACAGATTACAGTCGGGTACCACAATCAACCAATTTAGTCATGTCACATCGAGAGGCACGGTTAACCCCCATCCTGTTACATGTAACTATTGCAACAAGAGGGGGCACACGGAAGCCCAATGTTGGAAGAGGTCTGGTAGATGCAAAGGATGTGGGAGTGATCAACATCGCGTCAAGAATTGTCCAAAGTGGCAAAATAATTGTGCCCAGATTGCAAGCAGTAACCACGGTTGAAGGTAAACTTACCTATTAAACCTATAGGAAAAATATTACTTGACCTCAGTATCATCCATCCTTTATGTGTATTTCCTTAGAAACAACGTATTGTCATGCAAGTAAAGAGGTTGCTTTATATAACGGAAGTAAAACACGAGCATGATGATTTATAGTAAACCCTAAGACGTAAGGTCAATGAGTGTTGATGCTCGTAGCTAATTGAACATATAAATGAGGAGAGTAAGATTCCATATAGTTAAGATAGATATGAATCAGAGTCATGATGACCCAAGAGACTGTTGATAGACAACCGTATTTAAGTGCACCATTTCACGTCTAGAAACTAGCAGTTGGTAGACTTCGAATTGTGGTCGTTGAATAGAGGGTGGATTTTGTAGTGATAGTTAAATGAGTGGTTGATTACTATTGAAGTTCTATTAGATTATATTGAAGGATGCCTCGTGGTCATAATTCTTATGTTTATAAAATCTTGAAGCTATTTCGGGTAACAAGCTACTTGGATTAGTATGGTAAGTATCTTATGAGCCAAATCATTTCGATACCCATTTATAGTCGTAGGATTGTTGTTGTACGGCTGGTAACCTAGTGGAACATTGATATCACTTACATGGCTATGACCCTAGCTTAGTAACACTAATGTTGAAGATATATTGGCGGGCATTAAATGTTCGAAGGAATGACTAAGTCGCTAAGTGAGTAGGACCATTGTCCTTTTAACTATGATGTAACCTTGGATTGAGGTGAGTGGAATTTATTTGAGGTTGAAAATATTCACCTTAGGAGTTTTGGTTAAGGTTAAAAGAAATTTGGAAGCTTCGTGACTTGAAGATAGAGATTTGAATAAGGAAATAAATTGTGGATCACAAGCTGATGAAATCTACTTGTAAGAAGTTGAACTAAGTGCAACATGATTAGTTTACCCATGCAATTTTGATGGCAATTTGTTTGTGGTATTTAATAAACCTTTGAGTTTGAGTTTAACGAATCTCAACGGTCTTTCTTCTTGATTACGAGCATGAAGGTTAATGAAGCTGGGAAAGAATATTAGTGAATAGGAGCCTATAACCGGGAGACTAGTCATTAGAAGATTTACTAATCTAATGTACCTACGAGATAAGGACTATGATACTATCGATAGATGACGACTTGAGATGGATTAGTTTGTTTGGAAGAGTTCTTCCTAAAATAGGGTCGTATTGTGGAAATGATCCATACCATGTGTATGTCCTACGTGTTAACAATTTTGAAGCTAGTTGATAGGATATGTAAATCGGATATAAACCTATCATCTTGAAATTGGTGTATGTCACCATAAGATCGTGGTATTACTGTGATATTCCTTTTGAGGTATGAATGCGAGATTGATACGACATAAGTCATGATTTTGGAGTTATAGTTATATTGTTAGAATACCGATGCAGCTTTGATTATTATGTTTGGAGGTTCTAATCTTAGTTAATGAACTAGACCTTAAGATCAATTGGAGAAAATAGAGCCGTTCAAAGGAACAAACTATGAATGTAGGGGTCACACCGAATTAAATGATTGGAGAAAGCTAGGAAGTGAATTGGTTGTGGTAAGAGAAATCACAAAATACGGGATGAACCGGAGTGGGAAAAATAACAAGGGTTCAGAATCCATCTAAATGACCTCAACAGGTAAGAATGAATTTCGGGACGAAATTCTTTTAAGGAGGGGAGGATGTGAGGCCCGACCCCGAATAACGTGTGTTACCTCGATTTGCGTGCGATACCTCATTTAGTGTACCCTAACCTTGAATTGCGTGCCTTGAACTAGGTTCAAGAGTCGTGTCTCGTTTTATGTGTCTTGCATTGAATTATGTGCATTCATTTAGAAGTACGTGTATTTACTTGGAATACGTACATTTATTTCGTAGTTCGTGCCTTACCTCGTAGTGCGTGCCCAAAACCTAGGAAAGCGTACCTACATGCTAATCAATAAAGAATCCTACACAAAGTACTAAACTATTAAATAATCCTACAAACTCCACTAACTCTTATTTTAATTCTAAGTCAATGCACTAGAAGACAAAATGTCACCAAACACTAAACATTCTTATTCTTTATTCTTTATTCTTTTGCAAATTCCAAGCACCAACAATTAAATATATCTAACCTATAACAAAATAATGCTCAAAACATGACAAAATTCAGATTTGAACAATGCATTGGCTGACCACTTCTTGCAATTTGACAAGCCTTTGCATAAATTAAAAACATTCCAAGACAAACTATGACATAACCACTTCAAACAATGCATAAAAAACTCCTAAATATCCTACCCAAAGCCACCATTCTCAGCCCTTGCAATGCCATGCCAAAAAACAATTCAAACATGCTCAATAGATGACATAAAATCAGATTTTTAGTAGCTCAAGGCTGACCACATACACAAACATTTCATTTCTTCTCTCAAGCTCTTATTCTCTCATTTTTTTTCTCTATCTCTCGGCCTAGGCTGCTTCAAGCACCACCATAGCTCAAGCTCTCTTTCTAAGGCTCTCCTAGGTACTCAAGAACACTAAGAAATTCGACCATAGCAGCCCAAGCAAGCAAGAAGCCAGAAAAAAATGCATGCAAGCTCATAGAACTCTTCATTTCGGCCCTAGGTATGTTTGATAGCTTTTATTTCATTTCCTTTTGTTCTAACCACATGCACATACTAAAAACATGATAACTAAGTTAGGAATTAAAAAATCACAAGCTATCTCTCGGCCAAGCAAGGAGAGAAGACCCTTTCATGCATCTTCAAGAGCATTGTGCATCTTCATCTATTATCTTACTATGGTGAGGGTTAATCTCTTTTAAAAGCTTTCAAAAATCACATGCATGCCTTCATATGACTATATTTACCTCTGTAGTTGTTGTATATGTGTGTATATGAGCTTATATGACCATGAATGGCTAGATATTTGGCTAGAACTTGAAGATAGGTAAAATCTCGCAGTTGGCAGATTTTTGACTTGGTAGAGCGAAGTGCATTTGGCATGGTAAATGATGTTGAAAATGCGTTAAATTGGAAAGTCACTAGTTTTGCCAGTTCTGAGCATTGTTCGTAGAAATAGGCCAAGGCCAATTTTGACTCTAAGGCTTTCAAAATGGCAAAATAGTGAAAGGTGTCAAAATCTGGAAAATCTGGAAATATGAAATAGGTTTCTGGCAGATTACTGGCTCTGTAGAACGAAGTATTTTTTACATAGTAAATGTTGGTAAAAATGCATAAAAATTGGTAGGTTTCTAGAGTTTGCAGTTCTGGACATTTTTTCCAGAAATAGACAAAAGCCAATTCTGAATCTAAGACCCTCAAAAATAGAAAAAATCATAATGTGTCTAAAACTGGACAGTTTTGCGTAGTCTCACGGTTTTGGCCATAACTCCTAAGTCCGAACTCCAAATGAAGTGAGGTTTGTTTCTGGATTTAAATCACTCATTAAGATTTAATTTGACATTTTGTTCACTGGAATTGGAGATTGTTTGCTTGTCTAAATGATTGTGGGAAAACAGACCATTGCAGTGAGGTTTTTGTTTAGTGATATGCGTTGAAACATGTTATAACTTCTCTTGTGGTATCGAATGCTTGTGTAAGACCCGGCCCAAGACCACATGTGCATTAGGTCATGTCATACATAATTAAATCATTTTATATGCATTTGACGTGTTTTATATGCTGTTAAATAGGTTTATGTATGTTTACCTCGAATTACGTGTATATCATCGTTTAACATGCAACCAAATATTTTAGGAGTCATAGGAAATTAATTAACATTATGGACCTAAGATTAGTAACTAGGTAGTTAGAATTAACACTAAAATGACAAATTAGTAATACGCAAGCAAGCTCAAGGGCACTCTCATCCTAAAGCAAAGTAACAAAATATCCTAACACTATTTGGTCTCACCCAAGTCAAACACACAAACACACACCAATACACACTCACCCATCAACACACACTACACCATCTACACACACAAAAATCCTACAACACACACTTACACACACTACACAATTTTACCAAGAAGAAGAAGAAGAAAGAGAGGAAGGGGGAAGTAGAAGCAAACCATTTCCAAACTCTTCAAACATTTCCAATCAATTTTCTCCCATTTCTAACTATTGCAAAGGTGAGGGTTTAAACTGATTTCTAAAATGTTTTGAAGTTCATGAGCATATATGTATATGTGTTTACTTAGTTTTGCAAGCTTAGAAACCAAGAAGTTAAGTTTGAACATTTCTGGAAATCCCGGGTAACCTACTGACCCTTCTGTTCGGAGTACTTTTAAGATAGAAAACAATATTGAAAATGCACGAAATTTGGTGATTCACTTGATTTTTCAGTTTTGAATATATCTTGCAGAAATAGGCTAAGGCTAATTTTGATTTTAAGACCTCCAAAATGGTCAAAAATCATAATGTATCTAAATCTGGACAACTTGGAAATATGAAATTATGTTTCTGGCAGCTCTCTGTCCGATTAGAACTGAATGTTTTTGACCTAGTAAATGATGTTAAAAATGTGTAAAAATTGGTAGGTGACTATTTTTTCCAGTTCTGAGCATTTTTCATAGAAATAGGACAAGGCCAATTTTGACTCTAAGACCTCCAAAATGGCAAAATATTGAAAAGTGTCTAAATCTGGAAAAAAGTTGGAAATTTGAAGTAGAATCTGGCAGCCTTCTGACCTTGTAGAACGAAGCCGTTTTAGTCTAGCAAATGATGTCCAAAATTCATGAAAGTTGGTATATTGCTAGATTTTACAGATCTGGACATTTTTCCCAAAAATAGACTAAATCCAATTCTGACCCTAAGACCCCTAAAATGGCCAAATATCAAAGGGTGTCTAAATCTGGAAAATCTGGAAAAAAGGGAGCAGGTTTTGGCAGTTCTCTGGCCTTGTAGAACGAAATAGTTTTGGCCTAGTAAATGATATTGAAAATGTATGAAATTTGGTAGGTTGCTATATTTTTCAGTTTTAGACATTTTTGGCAGAAATAGGCTAAGTCTAATTTTGACGTTAAGACCCAAAAAAAATGGCAAGTATTGAAATGTGTACGAATCTGGACAGTTTTGCGTAGTCTCACGGTTTTGGCCATAACTCTTGAATCTGAACTCCAAATGATGCGAGGTTTGTTTCTGGATTTAAATCACTCATTAAGCTTTAATTTGATATTTTTTTCACTGAAATTGGAGATTTTTTGTTGCCTAAATGAATGTGGGAATACATACTATTGCAGTGAGGTTTTTGTTTAGTGATATGATTTGAAACATGTTGTAAATTCTCTTGTGGTATTGAATGCTTGGAATTGTGGCCCTTAGATGTTGTGTGGACTGTTGTTGCTGGTTGAGGTTGCTTCATTTGATTGATGTATGGCTTGGGATCGTTAATTGATGAATGGTTTGCTTAACCGCATGTTTAAGCACGGAATTGAGGCCCTAGCTATTGACATTTTGTTAAGAGATGATCTTATGGTTAAACGTGTTAAATTGTGTGGTTTATAGGCTGCCCGTAGTTGTTCTTATAACTCTAAATGAAATTCCCGATGATCACATGTAAATAAGTAGACTTTTCTTGTACTCGGTCTCATGTAAACGTCGTTGCACACTTGTATAATCTTATTACTTGATACGTGAACTCCGAAATGAGTTATATGACTTGATTTATATGTGTTACATGGCTGCCCGTTTATTGTTCATATAACTTTATGTGTTTTACAAAGTGAAAATTCGTGTTAAGCATGCCTCGTTCATTTACTTGTCAATATGTGATCTTATACTTGCTCGGGGGCAACCTACTTTGTTGTCCTCCTAATGTGAATTGTTAAAAGACATTCTATGGCTTATTTGAACATGATTACTTGGTTGCCCGTGGAAGTTTAATTGCTTCCAAATTGATATATGAAATGATTATATGTTCTTATAATGCCTTATGAATATATGCTCGTATGAAATTGCTACACGGATACACACTTGTATAATAAAGTAACCTCATTGTTGTCCTCCAAATGATACCTGTGTATTCCACAAATAAATAAGGTGTGATTGGTGTGTTATGGGTTGCCTCCGGAGTACCCTCTTCACGGGTTGCTTCCGTAGTATCCTCTTGATTGGTGTGTTTATGGGTTGCCTCCGGAGTACCCTCTTCACGGGTTGCCTCCGTAGTGCCCTCTTGATTGGTGTGTCATGGGTTGCCTCCGGAGTACCGTCTTCATGGGTTGCCTCCGTAGTGCCCTATTGGTTGTCATGTATATGGGTTGCCTCCGGAGTACCCTCCTCATGGGCTGCCCCCGGAGTATTCTCTTGATCAGTGTAACAGGTCGTTTCCGAAATGCCACTCTTAATTGGTGTGATGAAGATGATTTGACAAGAAAGCTTGAGATTGGCCATCTCCAACAAAGTTCGTGATATTGTATCCTTTTACTACACGGTTTATACTCTCGCTGGGTCCCTCGAGGTCCTCGGAGTGTAGAGTTACTTGAATAAGATTTTGACTATTCCGTATTTGTTATACTTGATGCTTTGACTATGTGGATTATATGCATAGCACGATTTTATAAAGAAGATTTCAAAATGATAAAACCTTTGTGAAAACCTTCATTTCGCATCCTCACTGAGCTATACGCAGGACTAGCTCACCCCTCTTTCTAATACTTACAGGTGAGACTGAGGCCGAGCCAACTGGACAAGTTGAGGGCGAAGAGGCTTTATGTGATGAGACTGACTTCTGATTTTGTTAATCTCCATGCTTGTGTAGAAGGCATAGCTTGTTAATATAAACTGATGATGTACTTTCGAATAGCCTTGTGTTATGTAATATTATTTTGGACTATTATTACATACTAAGTTTGATTACTACTCTTTTGAGGTCTAGATGTCTATATTTGGCCACGTATGAAGTACAAACAGGGATGCTAGGTCTTGTAATTATGAAACAAGTTGTTGTGGCCTTTTTGTGCCAAATGCCAAGAGCATTCTTTTGAAGATATTTGTGGAAAAAAAATGCATGCTAGGTTGTTAATCAATGACCTTATAGGTATTAAGTTGGTTGACACGTTACGCTCTGACCTTAACCTCAGCGAGTCTTGGTCCCGGGGCGTGACACTTATTAAAATGGTATCAGAGCTGGCTTTAGTTAGCATTGAGCTAGCTTTAGTTAGCGTAGTCCGGGTTTTGAATAGAGGTCCCTGGGGAAAGATTCTTAACTCGAATAAAGTCTTAGGTGATTTCTATATGTGCTTATGTGCAACCATACGTGCTTAATGTGCTGAAATTACTTCTTGCTTATGTTTAACTTACATGATAAATATAACAATATGCATGCTTGTAGAAGTGTTAGAAGTTTACTTGTTCATAACTCACATAATGCATGCATAACCTATAACAGTGGTTGGTATTTGTTCTATATTTGTAGATGGCAGCTCATAACACTCGTAGCACCGCTGGGTCTCAAGAGCCCGGGAATGCGGATCAAGCTAATCCTAGTATTGCTATGTTCAATTTGATGGCAACTGCAATTGATCGGATGAGTAGGGCTATGGAACAACAAGCAGAAACTGCAGTAGCCATAGCAGCAGCTGCGGCAACTAATAGTAATAATGACAACAATCATGGTGCTGGTAGCAGTGGTGGAAACGGAGGTGAAAGGGGAGGTGATAACCTTAAGGATTTTTTGTTCTACAGTCCACCGAAGTTCAGGGGCCAGCTGAATAATGAGGAGGCAGAATATTGGTTGTCTCGGGTGGAGAAGATTTATGCTGCACAGGACTATGCAGAGGAGAAGAAGGTTGCCTATGCAGTCTTTCAATTAGAGAGTGATGCTGAGACCTGGTGGAATTCAGTGAGAGGTCAATGGGACGTTCAGCACACTCCATTTACATGGAGGAACTTCGTTAGAGCATTCAAGAGTAAATATATATATGAGGCTTCCTGAGATAGGAAGATGAAAGAGTTTATGTACTTGAAGCAAGGAAGCATGACAGTGGCAGAGTATGGGGTGAAATTTGATAGCCTCTCCCAGTATGCACCGCATATGGTCCAGACCCCGGCGACCAAGATATGGAAGTTTAAATAGGGGTTGAGGCTCGAGATTCAGGATGGGTTGGCAGTAGCAGAGTTCGACACTTATGATGCTATCTATGAGGCTGCATCGAGGGTTGAGGAGATGAAGTTAGCGATAAAGATTGGTCTATCTCAGCAGAACAAGAGGCCTTTTCAGACTCAAGGTCAATCTAGAGCCTTCTAGATCCAGAAGCCCCAGGATCAGGCCAGACCAGCAGTTACTAGGCCTCAGCCTAATGTTCCAGCCACTCAGGTAATTCGTGGAGCATCGAGAGAAGCAACTGCAACCCGAACTGTCGTGTGCAAATACTGTAACAAGCATGGCCATTCTGAAGCCCAATGTTGGAGGAAGGGTGGCAAATGTCTTAGGTGTGGAAGTGAAAAACACCTAGCCAGAGATTGCCCAAAGTGGCAAAGTAATGATGCTCCAGCTCAACAGGCAAGGGATGTTCCGGCATAGAGAGTTCAAGCCCGAGCTTATGCCATGGATCAAGCAGTAATCCCAGATGATGCTGCTATTGTTGAAGGTACCTTCTTGATTCAAAACCAATTGGTTAAGGTTCTTATTGATACTGGAGCTACGCATTCATTCATAACCCCCAAATGTGCATTTCGCACTAAGTTGCCTGTAGAGAACTTGCCATATCATGTAGAAGTTAGCATACCTATGGGCCCTAAATATGCCACTAGACTGGCATGTAAAGCATGTAGGATACAGGTGGGGAATCGAGAGCTTTTGGCAGATCTTATAGTGCTTATCTTATGAGATTATGAAGTTATTTTGGGGATGGACTGGCTATCACGGCATCATGCGATATTAGATTGTCGGACAAAGGTTATTGAGTTCCGAGTACCGGGACAACCTGTGCTAAAAGTGAGAGGAGAACGTGACTTGTCGGGAAAAGCCTTGATATCCTCAGTCAAGGCTGTGAAATTCATGAGGAAAGGTTACAATGGGTATTTGGCTTATTTAATCAACAAGCCAGTGGATCAAGTTAAGTTAACAGAAGTGCCGGTGGTTAAAGAATATGTTGATGTATTTCCGGAAGAGTTACCTGGGTTACCACCAGCAAGAGAGATTGAGTTTGCGATTGAGACATTACCAGGTACACAGCCCGTCTCAAAGGCTCCGTACCGCATAGCTCCGACTGAATTGCAGGAGTTGAAGGTTCAATTACAAGGCTTGTTGGAGAAGGGATTCATACAGCCTAGCACATCTCCATGGGGTGCACCGGTCTTGTTTGTGAAGAAGAAAGATGGAACATTGAGGTTGTGCATTGACTACAGAGGGTTGAACCAAGTGACGATCAAGAACAAATACCCTTTACCATTGATTGATGAACTATTTGATCAACTTCAAGGAGCAAAGGTTTATTCAAAGTTTGACTTGAGACAAGGATATTATCAACTTCGTATTAAGAAGGAGGATGTCCCTAAGTCAGCCTTTAGGTCAAGGTATGGCCACTATGAGTTTGTTGTAATGTCATTCGGGTTAACGAACGCTCCTGCCGCTTTTATGGACTTGATGCATAGGGTGTTTCAACCGTATTTGGAACAATTCGTGGTAATTTTTATAGATGATATCTTGGTGTATTCAAAGACCAAGGAGGAACATGAAAGACATTTGCATTTGGTGTTACAAAAGTTGAAGGAGCACCAATTGTTTGCCAAGTTCAGCAAATGTGAGTTTTGGCTCAAACAAGTGGCCTTCTTGGGTCATGTGATATCTCAAGAAGGGATTGCTGTGGATCCTTCGAAGATTGATGTTGTGCAATCATGGAAGAAACCGAATAATGTCACCGAGGTACGTAGTTTTCTCGTCTTGGCAGGATACTACAGGATATTTGTAAAGGATTTTTCTAAGTTAGCAGGGCCACTCATAAAGCTTACACAAAAGAAGGTTAGTTTCGTGTGGGATGATAAATGTGAGAACAGTTTCCAGGAGTTGAAGAAGAGATTGACAACTGCTCCTGTATTGGCATTGCCCGAAGGAAGTCAGGGATTTGTTATCTATAGTGATGCCTTGAAAGAAGGATTGGGATGTGTTTTGATGCAGAACAATCAAGTCATAGCTTATGCATCACGGAAGTTGAAGCCTTATGAGGTGAATTATCCTACGCATGATTTGGAGCTTGCAGCTATCGTGTTTGCCCTAAAGAAGTAGAGGCATTACTTGTGGGGAAGTAAGTTTGAGATATTCACCGACCATAAAAGTTTAAAATATCTCTTTTCTCAAAAAGAGTTGAATATGAGGCAGAGAAGGTGGATAGAGCTCTTAGATAACTACAATTGCACTATAAATTATATGCTTGGGAAGGCGAACGTAGTGGCAGATGCATTGAGTCGGAAGGCAAGTTTGGCGAGGTTGGAAATCAAAGAACCTACCTTGTTGTCCCGGGTCCGGAAGCTTCAATAGAAGACCCTCAGCTTCAAAAGATAAAAGATGGTGACCCGGATTTCAAGCTGCATGAAGACGGGTTGTGGAAGTTCAGGAATCGAGTTTGTATACCAAATGACCCAGAATTGAAGAGAGAGATACTTGAAGAAGCTCATAACATGAGGTACACAATACATCCTGGAGGAACAAAGATGTATCGGGATTTGAGGCAATTCTATTGCTGGAATAATATGAAGCGAGAGATTGCAGAGTTTGTGTCTCGTTGTTTGACGTGTCAAAGAGTTAAGGCGGAACATCAAAGACCCGTACGACTCTTGCAACCATTGGAAATTCCACAATGGAAATGGGAACACATAACAATGGATTTTGTGACGGAATTGCCAAGGTCACCTTGAGGTTGTGATACTGTTTGGGTGATCGTGGATCGGCTAACAAAGACATCCCATTTCCTCGCAATGAATAAGATCGATAGCTTGGAGAAACGGGTTGATTTGTACATAGCTAATATTGTGAAATTGCATGGCATACCTGTAAGCATAGTGTCTGACAGAGATCCAAGGTTCACATCTCGGTTTTGGCAAAAAGTTTCAAGAGGCGTTGGGGACGAAGTTGAGCTTTAGTACAGCCTACCATCCTCAAACGGATGGGCAATCTGAAAGAACTATTCAGATCCTGGAGGACATGCTACGAGCTTGTGCATTGGATTTTGGGGGGAACATGGGAAAAACATTTGCCATTGGCAGAATTCGCTTACAACAACAGTTACCAAGCGACGATTGGCATGGCGCCTTACGAGGCCTTGTATAGACGGAAGTGTAGATCCCCTCTATATTGGAGTGAGGTTGGTGAAATGAAAGCCATTGATCCTACATTGTTACCGAAAATGATGGAGAAGATAGAGAATGTGCAGTTGATTAGGAAAAGAATGATCATAGCCCAAAGTAGACAAAAGAGTTATGCCGATAAGAGGAGGCGAGACTTAGAATTTGTAGTTGGTGACCGGGTGTTCCTGAAGTTGTCACCCCGGAGAGGATTCATTAGACATGGAAAAGGAGGGAAATTAAGCCCGAGGTTCGTTGGGCCATTTGCAATTGTGAAAAGAGTGCGCAATCTAGCATACTGGTTGGAGCTACCACCAAATCTCTCCAAAATTCATGATGCTTTCCATGTTTCGATGTTGAGGAAGTACCATCCAGATCCATCCCATATTCTAGAACCGGAACAGTTGGAACTTCGTGAGAACTTGTCCTATGAGGAGAAGCCCGTGCGGATTCTAGACGAGCAAGCTCGAGAGTTGCGCAACAAGAGTATTCCGATGGTAAAGGCACTTTGGGATAACCATGGAATCAAGGATGCAACTTGGGAGAGGCGTGATCAGATGGAGCAGCAGTACCCGTTCTTGTTTGTGAGGTAATTAGGGAATTGCGAGGGCGCCATTCTTTTAAGGAGGGAAGATTGTAAGACCCAGTCCAAGACCACATGTACATTAGGTCATGTCATACATAATTAAATCATTTTATATGCATTTGACGTGTTTTATATGCTGTTAAATAGGTTTATGTATGTTTACCTCGAATTACGTGTATATCATCGTTTAACATGCAACCAAATATTTTAGGAGTCGTAGGAAATTAATTAACATTATGGAGCTAAGATTAGTAACTAGGTAGTTAGAATTAACACTAAAATGACAAATTAGTAATACGCAAGCAAGCTCAAGGGCACTCTCATCCTAAAGCAAAGTAACAAAATATCCTAACACTATTTGGTCTCACCCAAGTCAAACACACAAACACACACCAATACACACTCACCCATCAACACACACTACACCATCTACACACTCAAAAATCCTACCACACACATTTACACACACTACACAATTTTACCAAGAAGAAGAAGAAGAAAGAGAGGAGGGGGGAAGTAGAAGCAAGCCATTTCCAAACTCTTCAAACATTTCCAATCAATTTTCTCCCATTTCTAACTATTGCAAAGGTGAGGGTTTAAACTGATTTCTAAAATGTTTTGAAGTTCATGAGCATATATGTATATATGTTTACTTAGTTTTGCATGCTTAGAAACCAAGAAGTTAAGTTTGAACATTTCTGGAAATCCCGGGTAGCCTACTGACCCTTCTATTCGGAGCACTTTTAAGATAGCAAACGATATTGAAAATGCACGAAATTTGGTGATTCACTATATTTTTCAGTTTTGAACATATCTTGCAGAAATAGGCTAAGGCTAATTTTGATTTTAAGACCTCCAAAATGGTCAAAAATCGTAATGTGTCTAAATCTGGACAACTTGGAAATATGAAATTATGTTTCTGGCAGCTCTCTGTCCGATTAGAACGAAATATTTTTGACCTAGTAAATGATATTAAAAATGCATAAAAATTGGTAGGTGACTATTTTTTCCAGTTCTGAGAATTTTTCATAGAAATAGGCCAAGGCCAATTTTGACCCTAAGGCCTCCAAAATGGCAAAATATTGAAAGGTGTCTAAATCTGGAAAAAAGTTGGAAATTTGAAGTAGAATCTGGCAGCCTTCTGACCTTGTAGAACGAAGCCGTTTTAGTCTAGCAAATGATGTCCAAAATTCATGAAAGTTGGTAGGTTGCTAGATTTTGCAGTTCTGGACATTTTTCCCAAAAATAGACTAAATCCAATTCTGACCCTAAGACCCCTAAAATGGCCAAATATCAAAGGGTGTCTAAATCTGGAAAATCTGGAAAAAAGGGAGCAGGTTTTGGCAGTTCTCTGGCCTTGTAGAACGAAATAGTTTTGGCCCAGTAAATGATATTGAAAATGCATGAAATTTGGTAGGTTGCTATATTTTTCAGTTCTAGACATTTTTGGAAGAAATAGGCTAAGTCTAATTTTGACCTTAAGACCCAAAAAAAATGGCAAGTATTGAAATGTGTACGAATCTGGACAGTTTTGCGTAGTCTCACGGTTTTGGCCATAACTCTTGAATCCGAACTCCAAATGATGCGAGGTTTGTTTCTGGATTTAAATCACTCATTAAGATTTAATTTGATATTTTGTTCACTGAAATTGGAGATTGTTTTCTTGCCTAAATGAATGTGGGAATACAGACTATTGCAGTGAGGTTTTTGTTTAGTGATATGCTTTGAAACATGTTGTAACTTCTCTTGTGGTATTGAATGCTTGGAATTGTGGCACTTAGATGTTGTGTGGACTGTTGTGGCTGGTTGAGGTTGCTTCATTTGATTGATGTACGGCTTGGGATTGTTAATTGATGAATGGTTTGCTTAACCGCATGTTTAAGCACGGAATTGAGGCCCTAGCTATTGACATTTTGCTAAGAAATGATCTTATGGTTAAATGTGTTAAATTGTGTGGTTTATAGGCTGCCCGTAGTTGTTCTTATAGCTCTAAATGAAATTCCCGTTGATCACATGTTAATAAGTAGACTTTTCTTGTACCCGGTCTCATGTAAACGTCGTTGCATGCTTGTATAATCTTATTACTTGATACATGAATCCCAAAATGAGTTATATGACTTGATTTATATGTTTTACATGGCTGCCCGTTTATTGTTCATATAATTATGTGTTTTACAAAGTGAAAATTCATGTTAAGCATGCCTCGTTCATTTACTTGTCAATATGTGATCTTATACTTGCACGGGGGCAACCTACTTTGTTGTCCTCCTAATGTGAATTGTTAAAAGACATTCTATGGCTTATTTGAACATGATTACTTGGTTGCCCGTGGAAGTTTAATTGCTTCCAAATTGATATATGAAATGATTATATGTTCTTATAATGCCTTATGAATACATGCTCGTATGAAATCGCTACATGGATACACACTTGTATAATAAAATAACCTCCTTGTTGTCCTCCAAATGGTACCTGTGTATTCCACAAATAAATGAGGTGTGATTGGTGTGTTATGGGTTGCCTCCGGAGTACCCTTTTCATGGGTTGCCTTCGTAGTATCCTCTTGATTGGTGTGTTTATAGGTTTCCTCCAGAGTACCCTCTTCACGGGTTGCCTCCGTCGTGCCCTCTTGATTGGTGTGTTATGGGTTGCCTCTGGAGTACCGTCTTCATGGGTTGCCTCCGTAGTGCCCTATTGGGTGTCATGTATATGGGTTGCCTCCGGAGTACCCTCCTCATGGGTTGCCCCCAGAGTATTCTCTTGATCAGTGTAACAGGTCGCCTCTGAAATGCCACTTTTAATTGGTGTGATGAAGATTATTTGACAAGAAAGCTTGAGATTGGCCATCTCCAACAAAGTTCGTGATATTGTATCCTTTTACTACATGGTTTCTACTCTCGCTGGGTTCCTCGAGGTCCTCGGAGTGTAGAGTTACTTGAATAAGATTTTGACTATTCCGTATTTGTTATACTTGATGCTTTGAGTATGTGGATTATATGCATAGCACGGTTTTGTAAAGAAGATTTCAAAATGATAAAACCTTTGTGAAAACCTTCATTTCTCATCCTCACTGAGCTATACGCAGGACTAGCTCACCCCTCTTTCTAATACTTATAGGTGAGACTGAGGCCGAGCCAACTGAACAAGTTGAGGGCAAAGAGGCTTTATGTGATGAGACTGACTTCTGCTTTTGTTAATCTCCATGCTTGTGTACAAGGCATAGCTTGTTAATATAAACTGATGATGTACTTTTGAATAGCCTTGTGTTATGTAATATTATTTTGGACTATTACTACATACTAAGTTTGATTACTACTCTTTTGAGGTCTAGATGTCTGTATTTGGCCACGTATGAAGTACAAATAGGGATGCTAGGTCTTGTAATTATGAAACAAGTTGTTGTGGCCTTTTTGTGCCAAATGCCAAGAGCATTCTTTTGAAGATATTTGTGGAAAAAAAATGCATGCTAGGTTGTTAATCGATGACCTTATAGGTATTAAGTTGGTTGACACATTACGCTCCGACCTTAACCTCAGCGAGTCTTGGTCCCGGGGCGTGACAACTTGAAATTGTGGCACTTAAATGTTTTGTGGACTGTTTTGGATGGTTGAGGATGCTTAAATAATTGATGCATGGCTTGGGTTTGATTACGTGACAAATTGTGGCTTAATCGCACGTGTAAGCATAAATTGAGACCCTATTGACTATAAAAGCTTGCTAAGTGGTGATCCTATGGTTTAATGTGTTCAATTGCGTGATTAGTAGGCTGCCCAATAAATGTTAAGTATGCTTGAAATGGTTTAAGTGTTACTTGTGGTGCTTAGCAAACAAAACCAACCCCGAGCACGACCTAGCAAACCCTAATGGCCCCGTAGGTTCCCGAGTCATAAACCATTCTTTTGTGAATTATAAATGATGTTGAGGAAGGTTAATAGGTTGCCCGTAGTTGTCCTTATAGCCCTAAATGTGATTCCCGATGATTACATGTTGATAGGTAGACTTTTCTTGCACCCGGTCTCATGTAAACGTCGTTGCATGCTTGTATAATCTTATTCCTTGATTACGTGAACCCCGAAATGAGTTATATGACTTGATTTACATGTGTTACATGGCTGCCCGTTTAATATTCATGTAACTCCATGTGTTTTACATGTGAAATTACATGTCAAAGCATGCCTCGTGTGTTTACTTGTCAACGTGCGATCATATAACAGCTCGGAGGCAACCTACTTTGTTGTCCTCCTAATGTGATATGTTAAATGTTATAAATGTGCATTGCATACAAGGTTGTAACCTTTCATTGTGGCATGGTAGTGTTTCACGAACGTCGGGCGGCATAGGGCTTGCCGGTGCTCCCATGACTACCATGGTCCAATTCCCTCTCTCGCTTGGCATTCCACCCTCAGAGAGCTGGGTCGTAGGATTTCGGGGTACATCCGGAGTACACCCATTTGGCGTGATAAGTGGATGATTGAAGCCGGCCGCAACAACTGTTATCAGAAATGATCTTGATAGCGAAAGCTCACCGTATCCTTTTCACTATGTGTTTAAGTACTCTCGCTTGGTTTCTAGAGGACCTCTGGGAGGAAAGACAGGTAAATGTGTTCATTTATATTTATGTTATATTATGTATTTACTCACTCTATATGACATGTTTCCAAATGAGTTTTTATAAGTTTAACTGGAAAATGATTTCAAAACGTTATCTCTCGTTCCCTCTCGCTGAGTTTATAAGGGCTCACCCTCTTTTTTGTCCCAGGTGCAGCAGATTTGGAAAAGGTACCCGAAGTAAATGTGCTTGTTGATGATTCCTTAGAGTGACTACGTGCTTTTGTTCTTTGTCTGAAAGTGGTTGCTATATGGATGTTGTGTTTGATTGCAAACTATTCATTTTATTGATGTAAATGACCCCGTTGTAATTTGGGTATAATTTTGGCTTGTACTGATTATAACCAGACGAACTCTTTATTGGTTGTTTGCTTTCATTATCTTGAATAATAGTTAACATAGGTGTTTAAACCACTAGGTGAAGAAGCATATAATGAAACTCTATCTAATCTCACTTAGGTGCTTATGCGTAAGCTAAGGGATAATAAGTAATTGCAAGACAGGAAATGGCAAATAAACGGGACATAGTTATCATGCTAGGCTTGTCAATCAAACGAGACTATCGATATAAATTAGTAGGCATATCTATTGATAACAAAATAGGAAATTTTAGTTGGAATTGAATCAATGATTAAAAGTTTTGAGGTGTTTTAGAAAATTAGGTCAAATCAAAGGTCCTAAATATAGCCGTCATGCTGCCGGTTTTTTGGAAAAACTTTTGGAGTTCTAGGCCAACGTTAAGCATTAAATCATAACAAAAGGCTGAGTGTGTGAAATAACGATAATGATTTAGGTCACACCCTAGTCTAGCCTCCATAGGTCGGGTTGGGGAATGACAAGTTACGCGGCGCACAACATACCATTGGAAAGCTCTCCGAGAGCTCTACGACAGGGACAGCGAGCCTGCTCGACTGCGCCAGTTTTTGGAGCCCAAAATCGAACGATTTCATCAGTTTTGGGACACTTTTCTTCTTTTGCACTATTTTTCCGTCCCAGATCGTACGTCGTGAGCCGCGAAAAGGACGACAACCTAATCCATCAGATTTCTATTACCGAATCCCACGGCACCTTGGGCAAGACAACTTCACTTCACATAGAGGTTGGGCCCGCAAACCGAGGGCATAGGGCTTGTGACCAGGTATCCGTCGCTCCGGTGCCCATAACTTTTGATCCATAAGGAGTTATACGTCGCACAGCATATCGTTGGAAAGCTCTTTGAGAGCTCTACGATGGGGGCAGCAATACTACTCGGCTGCTCCTATTTTCAGAGCTCAAAATCAAACGTTTAAATCAGTTTCGGGATACTTTTCTTCTTTTGCGTAGTTTTTCTGTAGTAGATCGTACGTCGTGAGCCGCGAAAAGGACGACAACCTAATCTATCACATTTCAATTACCGAATCCCACGGTACCTTGGGTAAGACATCTGAACTTCACGTAGAGGCTGGGCACGCAAACAGAGGGCGTGGGCTTGGGACCAGGTATACGTCGCTCCGGTGCCCATAACTTTTGATCCGTAAGGAGTTACGCGGCGCACAACATACCGTTGGAAAGCTCTCCGAGAGCTCTACGATGGGGACAGATAGCCTACTCGACTGCGCCAGTTTTCGAAGCCCAAAATTGAACAATTTCATTAGTTTCGGGACACTTTTCTTTATTTTGCACTGTTTTTCTGTCCCGGATCGTACGTCGTGAGCAGCGTAAAGGACCACAACCTAATCCATCAAATTTCTATTACCGAATCCCATGGCACCTTGGACAAGACAAATTCACTTCATGTAGAGGTTGGGCCCGCAAACCGAGGGCATAGGGCTTGTGACCAGGTATCCGTCGCTCCGGTGCCTATAACTTTTGATCCATAAGGAGTTACGCGGCACACAGATACCGTTGGAAAGCTCTCCGAGAGTTCTACGACGGGGGTAGCAAGCCTACTCGGCTGCGCCTGTTTTCTGAGCTCAAAATTGAACATTTTCATCAGTTTCGGGATACTTTTCTACTTTTGTGATATTTTTCTAACCCTGATCGTACGTCGTGAGCCGCGAAAAGGAAGACAACCTAATCCATCACATTTCTATTACTGAATCCCACGGTACCTTAGGCAAGACAACTTCACTCCACATAGAGGCTGGGCTCACAAACCAAGGGCGTGGGGCTTGTGATCGGGTCTTCGTCGCTCCGGTGCCCATAACTTTTGATCCGTAAGAAGTTAAGCGGTGCACAGTATACCGTTGGAAAGCTCTCCGAGAGCTCAACGATGGGAAGAGTGAGCCTTCTTGGCTGCGCCTATTTTTGGATCTCAAAATCAAACGTTTTCATCAGTTCGGGACACTTTTCTTCTTTTGGGATGTTTTTCCGTTCCGGATCGCACGTCGTAAGCCGGAAAAAGGACGACAACATAATCCATCACAATTCTGTTACTGAATCCAACGGCACCTTGGGCAAGACAACTTCGCATCACGTAGAGGCTGGGCCCCAAAATCGAGGGTGTGGGGCTTGGGACCAAGTCTCCGTCGCTCCGGTGCCCATAACTTTTGATCCGTAAAGAGTTACGCGGCGCACAGCATACCGTTGGAAAGCTCTCCGAGAGCTATACGATGGGGGTGACAAGTCTGTTCGGCTGCCCCTTTTTTTGGAGCCCAAAATCTAAGGTTTTCATCAGTTTCGGGACGATTTTCTTCTTTTGCGCTGTTTTTTCGTCACGGATCGTACGTCGTGAGCTGCGAAAAGGACGACAACCTAATCCATCACATTTCTATTACAGAATCCCATGGCACCTTGGGCAAGACAACTTCACTTCACGTAGAGGCTGGGCCTACAAACCGAGAGCGTGGGACTTGTGACCGGGTATCCGTCGCTCCGGTGCCCATAACTTTTAATCTGCAAGGAGTTACACGGTGCACCGCATTCCATTGGAAAGCTCTCTGAGAGATCTATGATGGGGGCAGGAAGCCTACTTGACTGCACCTATTTTCGAAGCACAAAATTGAACGTTTTAATCAGTTTTAGAACATTTTTTTTCTTTTGCGATGTTTTTTCATCCCGGATCGTATGTCGTGAGCCGCGAAAAGGACGACAACCTAATCCTTCACATTTCTATTACCGAATGCCATGGCACCTTAGGCAAGACAACTTCACTTCACGTAGAGGCTGGGTCCACAAACCGAGGGCGTAGGGGTTGTGACCAGGTATCCGTCGCTCCGGTGCCCATAACTTTTGATCTGTAAGGAGTTACGCGGCGCACAGTATACCATTGGAAAGCTCTTCGAGAGCTCTATGACAGGGATAGTGAACATGCTAGGCTACGCCGATTTTTGGATATCAAAATCGAACGTTTTCATCAATTATGGGACACTTTTCTTCTTTTGCGCTGTTGTTTCATCTTGGATCGTACGTCGTGAGCCGCAAAAAGGACGACAAGCTAATCCATCACATTTCTATTACCGAATCCCATGGCACCTTGGGCAAAACAACTTCACTTGACGTTGAGGCTGGGCCCGTAAACCGGGGGCGTGGGGCTTATGACCGAGTATCTGTCGCTCGGATGACTATAACTTTTGAACATTAAGGAGTTACGCGGCGCACAGCATACCGTTGGATAGCTCTCCGAGAGCTCTACGTTGGGGGTGAAAAGTCTCCTCGGCTGCCCCTATTTTCGGAACTCAAAATTGAACATTTTCATCAGTTTCGAGACACTTTTCTTCTTTTGCGCTATTTTTTCGTCCCGGATCGTACGTCGTGAGCCGTAAAATGGATGACAACCTAATCCATCACAATTCCATTGCCGAATCCCACGGCACCTTGGGCAAGACAACTTCACTTCACGTAGAGGCTGGGCCCGGAAACGGAGGTCATGGGGCTTGTGACCAGGTATTCGTTGCTCCGGTGCCCATTACTTTTGATTTGTAAGGAGTTACGTGGCGCACAACATACCGTTGGAAAGCTCTCCGAGAGCTCAATGACGGGGGCTCCAAGCCTGCTTGGCTGCGCCTATTTTTGGAGCCTAAAATCGAACATTTTTATCAGTTTTGGGACACTTTTATTCTTTTACAAGTTTTTCCGTCCCTAATCGTATGTCGTGAGCCATGAAAAGGACGACAACCTAATCCATCACATTTTTATTACCGAACCCATGGCACCTTGGGCAAGACAAACCGAACCCATGGCACCTTGTGACCAGGTATCCGTCGCTCTGGTGCCCATAACTTTTGATCCGTAAGGAGTTACGCGGCGCACAGTAAACCATTGGAAAGCTCTCAGAGAGCTCTACGACAAAGATAGTTTTCCTGCTATGCTGCGCCTACTTTTGGAGCTCAAAATCGAACGTTTTCATCAGTTATGAGACACTTTTCTTCTTTTGCGCTGTTTTTCCATTCCGGATCGGACGTCGTGAGCCGTGAAAAGGACGACAACCTAATCCATCACATTTATGTTATCGAATCTCACGGCACCTTGGGCAAGACAACTTCACTTCACGTAGAGGTTAGGCCAGCAAATCGAGGGCGTGGGGCTTCTAACCGGGTATCCGTCGCTTGGGTGCCCATAACTTTTGATCCGTAAGGAGTTACATGGTGCACAGCATACCGTTGGAAAGCTCTCCGAGAGCACTACGTTGGGGGTGACAAACCCGCTTGGCTGGCCCTATTTTCAAAGCCCAAAATCGAACGTTTTCATCTATTTTGGGACACTTTTCTTCTTTTGCGCTATTTTTCTGTCCCGGATCGTACGTCGTGAGCTGCAAAAAGGACGACAACCTAATCCATCACAATTCTATTACCGAATCCCACGGCACCTTGGGCAAGACAACTTCGCTTCACATAGAGGCTGGGCCCGCAAACCGAGGGCATAGAGCTTGTGACCAAGTCTCCGTCGCTCCAGTGCCCATAACTTTTGATCCGTAAAGAGTTACGCAGCGCACAACATATCGTTGAAAAGCTCTCTGAGAGCTCTACGACGGGGGCAGCAAGCTTACTTGGTTTCGCTAATTTTTGGAGCTCAAAATCGAACATTTTAATCAGTTTCGGGACACTTTTCTTCTATTGCGTTGTTTTTTCATCCCGAATCGTACGTCGTGAGCCGCGAAATGGACAACAACCTAATCCATCACAATTCTATTACCGAAACCCATGACACTTTGGGCAAGACAACTTCACTTCACGTAGAGACTGGGCCCACAAATCGAGGGTGTGGGGCTTGTGACCAGGTCTCTGTCGCTCCGGTGCCCATAAGTTTTTATTTGTAAGGAGTTACGTGGCACACAGCATATCGTTGGAAAGCTCTCTTAGAGCTCTACGACAGGGGCAGCAAGCCTGCTCAGCTGCGCCTATTTTCGGAGCTCAAAATTGTACATTTTAATCAATTTCAGGACACTTTTATTCTTTTGCGTTGTTTTTCCGTCCCTGATCGTACGTCGTGAGCTGCGAAAAGGACGACAACCAAATCCATCACATTTCTATTACCGAATCCCACGGTACCTTGGGCAAGACAACTTCACTTCACGTAGAGGCTGGGCCTACAAACCGAGAGCGTGGGGCTTGTGACCGAGTATCCGTCGCTCCGGTGCCCATACCTTTTAATTTGCAAGGAGTTACACGGTGCATAGCATTCCATTGGAAAGCTCTCTGAGAGATCTACGATGGGGGCAGGAAGCTTGCTTGACTGCACCTGTTTTCGGAGCACAAAATCGAATGTTTTCATCAATTTTGGAACATTTTTTTTCTTTTGCGATGTTTTTCTGTCCCGGATCGTATGTCGTGAGCCGCGAAAAGGACGACAACCTAATCCTTCACATTTCTATTACCGAATGCCATGGTACCTTGGGCAAGATAACTTCACTTCACGTAGAGGCTGGGTCCACAAACCGAGGGCGTAGGGGTTGTGACCAGGTATCCGTCGCTCCCGTGCCCATAACTTTTGATCCATAAGGAGTTACGCGGCGCACAGTATACCGTTGGAAAGCTCTCCGAGAGCTCTATGACAGGGATAGTGAACCTGCAAGGTTGCGCCTGTTTTTGGATATCAAAATCGAACATTTTCATCAATTATGGGACACTTTTCTTCTTTTGCGCTGTTTTTTCATCTTGGATCGTACGTCGTGAGCCGCAAAAAGGACGACAAGCTAATCCATCACATTTCTATTACCGAATCCCATGGCACCTTGGGCAAAACAACTTCACTTGACGTTGAGGCTGGGCCCGTAAACCGGGGGCGTGGGGCTTATGACCGAGTATCTGTCGCTCGGATGACTATAACTTTTGAACATTAAGGAGTTACGCGGCGCACAGCATACCGTTGGATAGCTCTCCGAGAGCTCTACGTTGGGGGTGAAAAGTCTCCTCGGCTGCCCCTATTTTCGGAACTCAAAATTGAACATTTTCATCAGTTTCGAGACACTTTTCTTCTTTTGCGCTATTTTTTCGTCCCGGATCGTACGTCGTGAGCCGTAAAATGGATGACAACCTAATCCATCACAATTCCATTGCCGAATCCCACGGCACCTTGGGCAAGACAACTTCACTTCACGTAGAGGTTGGGCCCGGAAACGGAGGTCATGGGGCTTGTGACCAGGTATTCGTTGCTCCGGTGCCCATTACTTTTGATTCGTAAAGGGTTACGTGGCGCACAGCATACCGTTGGAAAGCTCTCCAAGAGCTCAATGACGGGGGCACCAAGCCTACTCGGCTGCGCCTATTTTTGGAGCCCAAAATCGAACATTTTTATCAGTTTCAGGACACTTTTATTCTTTTGCAATTTTTTTCCGTCCCTAATCGTATGTCGTGAGCCATGAAAAGGACGACAACCTAATCCATCACATTTTTATTACCGAACCCATGGCACCTTGTGACCAGGTATCCGTCGCTCTGGTGCTCATAACTTTTGATCCGTAAGGAGTTATGCGGCGAACAATATACCATTGGAAAGCTCTCAGAGAGCTCTACGACAAAGATAGTTTTCCTGCTATGCTGCACCTATTTTTGGAGCTCAAAATCGAACGTTTTCATCAGTTATAGGATACTTTTCTTCTTTTGTGCTGCTTTTCCGTTCCGGATCGTACGTCGTGAGCCGTGAAAAGGACGACAACCTAATCCATCACATTTCTGTTACCGAATCTCACGGGACCTTGGGCAAGACAACTTCACTTCACGTAGAGGTTGGGCCAGCAAATCGAGGGCGTGGGGCTTGTGACCGGGTATTCGTCGCTCGGGTGCCCATAACTTTTGATCCGTAAGGAGTTACACGGCGCACAGCATACCGTTGGAAAGCTCTCCGAGAGCACTATGTTGGGGGTGTCAAACCCGCTCGGCTGCCCCAATTTTCAAAGCCCAAAATCAAACATTTTCATATGTTTCGGGACACTTTTATTCTTTTGCGCTGTTTTTTCGTCCCGGATCGTACGTCTTGAGCCGCAAAAAGGACGACAACCTAATCCATCACAATTCTATTACCGAATCCCACGGCACCTTGGGCAAGACAACTTCGCTTCACATAGAGGCTGGGCCCGTAAACCGAGGGTGTGGAGCTTGTGACCAGGTCTCCGTCGCTCTAGTGCCCATAACTTTTGATCCGTAAGGAGTTACGCGGCGCACAACATATCGTTGGAAAAGCTCTCTGAGAGCTCTACGATGGGGGCAGCAAGCTTACTCGGTTGCTCCAATTTTTGGAGCTCAAAATCAAACATTTTAATCAGTTTCGGGATACTTTTATTCTATTGCATTTTTTTTTCGTCCCAAATCGTACGTCGTGAGCCGCGAAAAGGACGACAACCTAATCCGTCACAATTCTATAACCGAAACCCATGGCACCTTGGGCAAGACAACTTCGCTTCACGTAGAGACTAGGCCCGCAAATCGAGGGTGTGGGGCTTGTGACCAGGTCTCCGTCGCTCCAATGCCCATAACTTTTTATCGGTAAGGAGTTACGCGGCGCACAGCATATCGTTGGAAAGCTCTCTAAGAGCTCTACGATAGGGGCAGCAAGCCTGCTCACCTGCGCCTATTTTCGGAGCTCAAAATTGTACATTTTAATCAATTTCGGGACACTTTTCTTCTTTTGCGTTATTTTTCCGTCCCTGATCATACGTTGTGAGTCGCGAAAAGGATGACAACCTAATCCATCACAATTCTATTACCGAATGCCATAGCACCTTGGGAAAGACAACTTCACTTCACGTAGAGGTTGGGCCCGCAAACCGAGGGCGTGGGGCTTGTGACCGGGTATCAGTCGCTCCGATACCCATAACTTTTGAACCGTAAGGAGTTATGCGGCGCACTGTATATCGTTGGAAAGCTCTCCGAGAGCTCTATGACGAGGGCAACAAGCCTGCTCAGCTGCGCCGGTTTTCGAAGCCAAAAATTGAAAGTTTTCCTCAGTTCCGGGACACTTTTCTTCTTTTGCGATGTTTTTTCGTCCCAGATCGTACGTCGTGAGTCGTGAAAAGGACGACAACCTAATCCATCCCATTGCTATTACCGAATCTCACAGCACCTTGGGCAAGACAACTTCACTTCACGTAGAGGTTAGGCACGCAAACCGAGGGCGTAGGGCTAGTGACCCGGTATCTGTCGCTCCGATGCCCATAACTTTTGATCTGTAAGGAGTTACGCGGTGCACAACGTACCGTTGGAAAGCTCTCCGAGAGCTCTACGACAAGGATAATGAACTTGCTAGGTTGCGCCTATTTTCGGAGCTCAAAATCAAACGTTTTCATCAGTTGCGGGATACTTTTCTTCTTTTGCACCGTTTTTTCGTCCCGGATCGAACGTGGTGAGCTGCGAAAAGGACGACAGCCTAATCCATCACATTTCTATTACCGAATCCTATGGCACCTTGGGCAAGACAACTTCACTTTACGTAGAGGCTGGCCCCGCAAACCGCGGGCATGGGGCTTGTGACCGGGTATCCGTCGCTCGGGTGCCCATAACTTTTGATCCGTAAGCAATTATTCTGCGTACAGCATACCGTTGGAAAGCTCTCCGAGATCCCTACGATGGGGGTAGCAAGCTTGCTCGGCTTCGCCAGTTTTTGATGCACAAAATCGAACATTTTAAATAGTTTCGGGACACTTTTCTTCTTTTCCGATGTTTTTTCGTCCCGAATCATATGTCGTGAGTTGTGAAAAGGACGACAACCTACTCCATCACATTTCTTTTATAGAATCCCACCGTACCTTGGGCAAGACAACTTCACTTCACGTAGAGGCTGGTCCCGCAAACCAAGGGCGTAGGGCTTGTGACCAAGTATCCGTCGCTCCGGTGCCCATAACTTTTGATCTGTAAGGAGTTACGCAGTACACAGCATACCGTTGGAAAGCTCTCTGAGAGCTCTACGTCGGGGGCTATAAGGCTGCACGGTTGCACCTGTTTTCGGATCCCAAAATTGAACATTTTCATCAGTTTCGGGACACATTTCTTCTTTTGAGATGTTTTTCCATCCCGGATCGTACGTCGTGAGTCGTTAAAACGACGATGACCTAATCCATCACATTTCTATTACCGAATCCCACCGCACCTTGGGCAATACAACTTCGCTTCATGTAGAGGCTGGGCCCGCAAACGGAGGGCATGGGGTTTTTGACCGGGTATCCGTCGCTTCGGTGCCCATAACTTTTGATCCGTAAGTAGTTACGCGGCGCACCGCAAACCGTTGAAAAGCTCTCCGGGAGCTCTACGATGGGGGCAGCAAGCCTACTCGGCTGTGTCTATTTTTGGTGCCCGAAATCTAACATTTTCATCAATTTTTGGACACTTTTCTTGTTTTGCGATGTTTTTCCGTCCCGGATCATACGTCGTGAGCCGCGAAAAGGACGACAACCTAATCCATCAGATTTCTATTTCTGAATCCCACGGCACCTTGGGCAAGACAACTGCACTTCACATAGAGGCTAGGCCTGCAAACGGAGGGTGTGGGGCATTTGACCGCGTATCCGTCGCTCCGGTGCCCATAACTTTTGATCCGTAAGGAGTTACGCGGTGCACAGCATACCGTTGGAAAGCTCTCCGAGAGCTCTATGACGAGGGTAGCAAGCCTGCTCGGTTGCGCCTATTTTCAGATCCCAAAATAGAACATTTTCATCAGGTTCGGGACACTTTTCTTCTTTTGTGCTGTTTTTTCGTTCCGGATCGTACGTCGTGAGCGGTGAAAAGGACGACAATCTAATCCATCACATTTCTATTACCGAATCCCCTGGCTCGTTGGGCAAGACAACTTCATTTCACGTAGTGGCTGGGCCTGCAAACCGAGGGCGTGGAGCTTGGGACCAGGTCTCTATCGTTCCGGTACCCATAACTTTTGATCAGTAAGGAGTTACGTGGCGAACAGTATACCGTTAAAAAGCTCACCGAAAGCTCTACGACATGGGTTGCAAGACTGCTCAGTTGCGCCTATTTTCGGAGCCCAAAATCAAATGTTTTCATCAATTTTGGGACAGTTTTCTTCTTTTGTGCTGTTTTTTCGTCCCGGATCGTATGTCATGAGCCGCAAAAAGGACGACAACCTAATCCATCACATTTCTATTATCAAATCCCATGGCACCTTGGGCAAGACAACTTCGCTGCATGTAGAGGCCAGGCCCAAAAACCGAGGGCGTGGGACTTGGGACCAGGTCTCCGTCTCTCCGGTGCCCATAACTTTTGATCTATAAAGAGTTACCCGTCGCACAGCATACCATTGGAAAGCTCACCGAGAGCTCTACGTCGGGCCCATCAATCCTGCTGGGCTACGCCTATTTTCAGAGCCCAAAATCGAACGTTTTCATCAATTTCGGGACACTTTCCTTCTTTTGCGCTATTTTTTTGTCCTGGATCGTACGTCGTGAGCCGTGAAAAGGACGACAACCTAATCCATCACATTTCTGTTACCGAATCCCATGACACCTTGGGCAAGACAACTTCACTTCACGTAGAAGCTAGGCCCGCAAACTGAGGGCGTTGGGCTGGTGACAAGGTATTCTTCGCTCCGGTGCCCATAACTTTCAATCTGTAAGGAGTTACGCGGCGCACAACATACCGTTGGAAAGCTCTCCGAGAGCTCTATGACGGGGGTAGCAAGGCTACTCGGTCGCGCTTGTTTTCAGATCCCAAAATCGAACGTTTTCATCAGTTTCGGGATACTTTTCTTCTTTTGCGTTGTTTTTTCGTCCCAGATCGTACGTCGTGAGCCACGAAAAGGACGACAACCTAATCCATCATATATCTATTACCGAATCCCATAGCTCGTTGGGAAAGAAAACTTCGCTTCACGTAGAGGCTGGGCCCACAAACCAAGGGCATGGGCTTGGGACCAGGTCTCCGTCGTTCCGGTGCCCATAACTTTTGATCCGTAAGGAGTTACGTGGCGCATAGCATGCCGTTGGAAAGCTCACCGAGAGCTCTACGACAGTGGCAACAAGCCTGCTCAGCTGCGCCTATTTTTGGAGCCTAAAATCTAACATTTTTATTAGTTTCGGGACACTTTTCTTCTTTTGCGTTATTTTCTCATCCAGGATCGTACATCTTGAGCCGCAAAAAGGACGACAACCTAATCAATCACATTTCTATTACCGAATCCCATGGCTTCTTGGGCAAGACAACTTCGCTTCACGTAGAGGCTGGGCCCACAAACCGAGGGCGTAGGGCTTCGGACCAAGTCTTCATCGCTCTGGTGCCATAACTTTTGATCCGTAAGGAGTTACGCGGCGCACAACATACCATTGGAAAGCTCACAAAGAGCTCTACAACGGGGGCAGCAAGCCTACTCGACTGTGCCTGTTTTCATAGCCCAAAATTGAACTTTTTCATCAGTTTCGGGACACTTTTCTTCTTTTGAGCTATTTTTTCGTCCCGGATAGTACGTCGTGAGCAACAAAACGGATGACAACCTAATAAATCGTATTTCTATTACCGAGTCCCACGGTTCCTTGTGCAAGACATCTTCACTTCACGTAGAGGCTGGGCCCACAAATAGAGGGTGTGGGGTTTGGGACTAGGTCTCCTTCGCCCCAGTGCCCATAACTTTTGATCCGTAAGGAGTTACACACCGCACAGCATATTGTTGGAAAGCTCACCAAGAGGTCTACGACGGGGGCAGCAAGCTTGCTTGGTTGCGCGTACTTTCAGAGCCCAAAATTTAACGTTTTCATTAGTTTCGGGAAACTTTTCTTCTTTTGCGCTGTTATTCCATCCCGGACTGTACGTTGTGAGCCTAAAAAAGGATGACAACCTAATCCATCACATTTCTATTACCGAATCCCATGGTACCTTGGGAAAGACAACTTCGCTTCACGTAGAGGCTAGGCTCGGAAACCGAGGGCGTTGGGCTTGTGACCAGGTATCCTTCGCTCCGGTGCCCATAACTTTTGATCTGTAAGGAGTTACGTGGTGCACAGCATACCGTTGGAAAGCTCTCCAAGAGCTCTATGATATGGGCAGCAAGCCTGCTTGGTGGTGCCTATTTTCAGATCCGAAAATCAAACATTTTCATCAGTTTCAGTATACTTTTCTTCTTTTGCGTTGTTTTTCCGTCCCGGAACGTACGTCGTGAGCCGTGAAAAGGATGAAAATCTAATCCACCACATTTCTATTACCGAATCCCATGGCACCTTGGGCAAGAAAACTTCGCTTCACGTAGAGGCTGGGCCCGCAAACCGAGGGCGTTGGGCTTGTGACCATGTATCCTTCACTCCGGTGCCCATCACTTTTAATCCATATGGAGTTACGCGGAGCACAACATACCTTTGGAAAGCTCTTCGAGAGCTCTATGATGGTGGCAGCAAGCCTGCTCAGCTGCGCCTATTTTCAGAAACCAAAATCAAATGTTTTCATCTGTTTCGGGACACTTTTATTCTTTTACGGTGTTTTTTCATCCCGGATCGTATGTCGTGAGCCGCAAAACGGACGACAACCTAATCAATCACATTTCTATTACCGAATCCCATGGCACCTTGGGCAAGACAACTTCGTCTCACGTAGAGGCTGGGCCGGTAAACCGAGGGTGTAGGGCTTGGGACCGGGTCTCTGTCGCTTCAGTGCCTATAACTTTTGATCCGTAAGGAGTTACGCGGCTCACAGCATACCATTGGAAAGCTGTCCGAGAGTTCTACGACAGGGGCTACAGCCTGCTCCGCTTTGCCTATTTTCAGAGACCAAAATCTAACAATTTCATCAGTTTTGGGACACTTTTCTTCTTTTGCGCTATTTTTTCGTCCCGGATCCTACGTCATGAGCTCCAAAAAGGACGACAACCTAATTAATCCCATTTCTATTACCAAATCCCACGGCACCTTGGGCAAGATAACTTCGCTTCACGTAGAGGCTGGGCCTACAAATCGAGGGTATAGGGCTTGGGACAAGGTCTCCGTCGCTCCGGTGCCCATAACTTTTGATTCGTAGGGAATTACGTGCCACACAGCATACCGTTGGAAAACTCAACGAGAGCTCTATGACGGGGGCAGCAAGCCTGCCTGGCTGTGCCTAATATTGGAGCCCAAAATCGAATGTTTTCGTCAGCCTCGGGATACTTTTCTTCGTTTGCACTGTTTTTTCGTCCCGGATCGTACGTCGTGAGCCACAAAAAGGACGACAACCTAATCAATCACATTTCTATTACCGAATCCCATGGCACCTTGGGCAAGAGAACTTCGCTTCACGTAGAGGCTGGGCCCGCAAACTGAGGGCGTTAGGCTTGTGAACAGGTATTCATCGCTTCGGTGCCCATAACTTTTGATCCGTAAGGAGTTACGCATTGCACAGCTTATCATTGGAAAGCTCTCCGAGAGCTCTACGACGGGGGCAGTAAGCCATCTCGGTTGTGTCTATTTTCAAATCTAAAAATCGAATGTTTGCATCAGTTATGGGACACTTTTCATCTTTTGCGCTATTTTTTCGTTCCGAATTGTACGTCGTGAGCTGCGAAAAGGACGACAACCTAATCCATCACATTTCTATTACCGAATCCCACAGCACCTTGGGCAAGACAACTTTGCTTCACGTAGAGGCCAGGCCCGCAAAGCGAGGGCGTTGGGCTTGTGACAAGGTATCCTTCGCTCCAATGCCTATAACTTTTGATCCGTAAGGAGTTACGCGGTGCACAACATACTGTTGGAAAGCGCTCCGAGAGCTCTACTACGGTGGTAGGAAGCCTGGTTAGTTGCGCCTATTTTCAGAGCCCAAAATCTTACATTTTCATTAGTTTGGGGATATTTTTCTTTTTTTGCGCTGTTTTTCTGTCCCGGATTGTACGTTGTGAGCTGCAAAAAGGACGACAACCTAATCAATCACATTTCTATTACTGAATCCCATGGCTCCTTGGGCTTCATGTAGGGGTTGGGCCCACAAACCGAGGGCGTGGGGCTTGGGACCAGATCTCCGTCGCTCCGGTGCCCATAACTTTTGATCTGTAAGGAGTTACGCACCGCACAACATACCGTTGGAAAGCTCTCTGAAAGCTCTACGACAGTGGCAGCAAGCTTGCTTGGCTGCGCCTATTTTTAGAGCCCAAAATTGAATGTTTTCAACAGTTTCGGGACACTTTTCTTATTTTACGCTATTTTTTCGTCCAGGATCGTACGTCGAGAGCCGCGAAAAGGACGACAACATAATCAATCACATTTCTATTACTGAATCCCACGGTACCTTGGGCAAGATAACTTAGCTTCACGTAGAAACTGGGCCTACAAACTGAGGGTGTGGGGCTTGAGACCAGGTCTTCGTCGCTCCGGTGCCCATAACTTTTGATCCGTAAGGAATCATGAGCCGCAAAGCATACCATTGGAAAGCTCAATGAGAGCTCTATGACGGGGGCAACAAGCCTGCTCGGCTGCACCTATTTTCAGATCCCAAAATCGAACATTTTCATCAGTTTGGGACATTTTTCTTCTTTTACGCTGTTTTTCTGTTCTGAATCGTACGTCGTGAGCCGCAAAAAGAACAACAACCTAATCCATCACATTTCTATTACCGAATCCCACGACACCTTGTGTAAGACATCTTCGCTTCACGTAGAGGCTGGGCCCGCAAACCGAGGGCGTTGGGCTTGTGACCAGGCATCCTTCGCTCTAGTGCCCATAACTTTTGATCCGTATGGAGTTATGATGCGCACAACATATAGTTGGAAAGCTCTCCAAGAGCTCTACGGAAGTAGCAGCGTGCCTGCCCAGCTGTGCCTATTTTCGGAGCCCAAAATCAAATGCTTTCATCAGTTTAGGGACGCTTTTCTTCTTTTGCACTATTTTTTTGTCCCGGATCGTACATCGTGAGCCGCAAAACAGACGACAACCTAATCCATCACATTTCTATTACCGAATCCCACGACACCTTTTGCAAGACAACTTCGCTTCACGTAGAGGCTGGGCCCGCAAACCGGGGGCTGGGCTTGTGACCAGGTACCCGTCGCTTCGGTGCCCATAACTTTTGATCCGTAAGGACTTACGCGGCGTACAACATAATGTTGGAAAGCATTTCGAGAGCTCTACGACAGTGGCAGCAAGCCTGCTTGGCTGCTCCTGTTTTCGGAGCCCAAAATCTAACATTTTCATCAGTTTTGGGACACATTTCTTCTTTTGCACTATTTTTTCGTCCCGGATCGTACGTCGTGAGCCGCAAAAAGGATGCCAACCTAACCAATCACATTTCTATTACCGAATTCCACGGCTCCTTGGGCAAGATAACTTCGCTTCACATAGAGGCTGGGCCCACAAACCGAGGGCGTGGGGCTTAGGACCAGGTCTCCGTCGCTCTGGTGCCCATAACTTTTGATCCGTAAGGAGTTACGCAGCGCACCGTTGGAAAGCTCACAGAGAGCTCTAAGACGGGGGCATCAAGCCTGCTCGGCTGCATCTATTTTTGGAGCAAAAAATCAAACATTTTCATTAGTTTTGGGACACTTTTCTTCTTTTGCGCTGTTTTTCCGTCCCGGATCGTGCGTCGTGAGCTGCAAAAAGGACGACAACCTAATCCATCACATTTCTATTACCGAATCCCACGGCACCTTGGGAAGACAACTTGCTTCACTTAGAGGCTGGGCCCACAAACCGAGGGCGTTGGGCTTGTGACCAGGTATCCTTCGCTCTAGTGCCCATAACTTTTGATCCGTATGGAGTTACGCGGCGCACAGCATACCGTTGGAAATCTCTCCGAGAGCTCTACGACGGGGACAGCAATCCTGCTCAGTTGCGCTTGTTTTCAAATCCAAAATCAAACATTGTATTTGTTTCGGGATACTTTTCTTTTTTTGCGCTGTTTTTCTATCCCGGATCGTACGTCATGAGCCGCGAAAAGGACGACAACCTAAATCAATCACATTTCTATTACCGAATCCCACGACTCCTTGGGGAAGACAACTTCGCTTGATGTAGAGGCAGGGTCCACAAACCGAGGGCGTGGGGCTTGGGACCAGGTCTCCATCGCTCCGATGCCCATAACTTTTGATCCGTAAGGAGTTACGTGGAGCACAGCATACCGTTGGAAAGCTCACCGAGCTCTCTACAATTGGGGCAGCCAGCTTGCTAGGCTGTGCCTATTTTAAGAGCCCAAAATCGAATGTTTTCATTAGTTTGGGCCACTTTTCTTCTTTTGCGCTGTTTTTCCGTCCCGGATCGTACGTCGTGAGCCACAAAAAGGACTACAACCTAATCTGTCACATTTCTATTACCGAATCCCATGGTACCTTGGGCAAGTCAACTTCGCTTCACTTAGAGGCTGGGCCCGCAAACCGAGGGCGTTGGGCTTTCGACCAGGTATCCTTCGCTTCTGTGCCCATAACTACTGATCTACAAGGAGTTACGCGGCACACAGCATACCGTTGGAAAACTCTCCGAGAGCTCTATGACAGGGGTAACAAGCCTGCTCGGTTGAACCTATTTTCAGATCTCAAAATCGTACATTTTTATCAGTTTTGGGATACTTTTATTCTTTTGCACTATTTTTTCATCCCGGATCGTACGTCATGAGTCGCGAAAAGGACAACAACCTAATCCATCACATTTCTATTACCGAATCCCATGGCACCTTGGGCAAGACAAGTTCGCTTCACGTAGAGGCTGGGCCCGCAAATCGAGGGCGATGGGCTTGTCACAAGGTATTCTTCGCTCCGGTGCCCATAACTTTTGATCCGTAAAGAGTTACACGGCGCACAACAAACCGTTGGAAAGCTATCTGAGAGCTCTACGACAGGGGCAACAAGCCTGCTCGATTACGCCTATTTTCAAATCCCAAAATCGAACGTTTTCATTAGTTTCGGGACACTTTTCTTTTTTTGTGTTGTTTTTCCATCCCGGATCGTACATCGTGAGCCGCGAAAAATACAACAACCTAATCCATTACATTTCTATTACCGAATCCCATGGCTCATTGGGCAAGACAACTTCGCTTCACGTAGAGGTTGGCCCACAAACCGAGGGTGTGGGGCTTGGGACCTGGTCTTCGTGGCTCCGGTGCCCATAACTTTTGATCAGTAAGGAGTTACGCGGAGCACAGCATACCGTTGGATGTCTCACCGAGAGCTTTACGACGTGGGTAGCAAGCCCGCTCTGTTGCGCCTATTTGGGGAGCCCAAAATCGAACGTTTTCATCACTTTCGGGACTGTTTTCTTCTTTTGCATTGTTTTTCTGCCCCGGATCGTACGTCGTGAGCCCCAAAAAGGACGACAACCTAATCCATCACATTTCTGTTACTAAATCCCATGGCACCTTAGGCAAGACAACTTCGCTGCACATAGAGGCCGGGCCCACAAACTGAGGGAATGGGACTTGGGACCAAGTCTCTGTTGCTCCGGTGCCCTTAACTTTTGATCTGTAAGGAGTTACGCGGCGCACAGCATACCATTGGAAAGCTCTCCAAGAGCTCTACGATTGGCGCATCAAGCTTGCTCAGCTGCACCTATTGTCAGAGCCCAAAATCGAACATTTTCATCAGTTGCGGGACACTTTTCTTCTTTTGCGCTATTTTTTCATCCAGGATCGTACGTCATGAGCCACGAAAAGGACAACAACCTAATCAATCACATTTCTATTACCGAATCCCACGGCACCTTGGGCAAGATAACTTCGCTTCATGTAGAGGCTGGGCCCACAAACCGAGGGTGTGCGGCATAGGACCAGGTCTCCGTCACTCTGGTGCTCATAACTTTTGATCTGTAAGGAATTACGCGCCGCACAGCATACCGTTGGAAAGCTCACCGAGAGCTCTATGACGGGGGAATCTATCATGCCCTGTTGCGCCTATTTTCGGAGCCCAAAATCGAACATTTTCATCAGTTTTGGGACACTTTTCTAGTTTTGCGCTGTTTTTTCGTCTCGGATCGTACGTCGTGAGCCGCAAAAAGGAAGACAACCTAATCCATCACATTTTTATTACCGAATCCCATGGCACCTTGGACAAGACAACTTCTCTTCACGTAGAGGCTGGGCCCACAAACCGAGGGCGTTGGGCTGGTGACCAGGTATCCTTCGCTCCGGTGCCCTTAACTTTTGATTCGTAAGGAGTTACGCGGTACACAGCATACCGTTGGAAAGCTTACCGAGAGCTCTACGACGGGGGTAGCAGCCTGCTCAACTGCTCCTATTTTCGGAGCCCAAAATTGAACGTTTTCATCAGTTTCGGGACACTTTTCTTCTTTTGCGCAATTTTTTCATCCCAGATCGTACGTCGTGAGCCGCCAAAAAAAATGGCAACCTAATCCATCACATTTCTATTACCGAATCCCATAGCACCTTGGGCAAGACAACTTCGCTTCACTTAGAGGCTGGGCCCGCAAACTAGGGCGTTGGGCTTGTGACCAGTTATCCTTCGCTTCTGTGCCCATAACTTTTGATCCGCAAGGAGTTACGCGACACACAGCATACCGTTGGAAAGCTCTCCGAGAGCTCTACGACGGGGGTAGCAAGGCTGCTCAGTTGCGACTATTTTCAGACCCCAAAATCGAACGTTTTCATCAGTTTCGGGATACTTTTCTTCTTTTGCGTTGTTTTTCCGTCCCGGATCGTACGTCGTGAGCAGCAAAAAAGACGACAACCTAATCCATCACATTTTGTTGGGCTGGTGACCAGGTAGCCTTCGCTCCGGTGCCCGTAACTTTTGATCCGTAAGGAGTTCCGCGGCGCACAACATGCCGTTAGAAAGCTCTCCGAGAGCTCTATGAAGGAGACAACAAGCCTACTCTGTTGCGCCTGTTTTCTGATCCCAAAATGGAACGTTTTCATCAGTTTTGGGACACTTTTCTTCTTTTGCGTTGCTTTTTCGTCCCGGATTGTACGTCGTGAGCCGCGAAAAGGACGACAACCTAATCCATCACATTTCTATTACCGAATCCCACGGCTCGTTGGGAAAGACAACTTTGCTTCACGTAGAGGCTGGGCCCACAAACTGAGGGTGTAAGGATTGTGACCAGGTCTCCGTCGCTCCGGTGCCCATAACTTTTGATTCGTAAGGAGTTATGCGGCGCACAGCATACCGTTGGAAAGCTCACCGAGAGTTCTACGATGGGGGCAGCAAACCTGCTCGGCTGCGCCTGTTTTCATAGCCCAAAATTGAACTTGTTCATCTATTTCAAGACATTTTCTTCTTTTGCGCTGTTTTTCCGTCCCGGATAGTTCGTCGTGAGTCGCAAAAAGGACGACAACCTAATCAATCACATTTCTATTACTGAATCTCACAGCTCCTTGGGCAAGACAACTTCGCTTCACGTAGAGAGTAGGCCCACAAACCGAGGGTGTGGGGCTTGGGACCAGGTCTACTTTGCTTTGGTGCCCATAACTTTTGATCCGTAAGGAGTTACGCACAGCACAACATACCGTTGGAAAGCTCACCGAGAGCTCTACGACGAGGGCAACAAGCTTCCTCGACTGCGCCTATTTTCTGACCCCAAAATTGAATGTTTTTATCAGTTTCTGGAAACTTTTCTTCTTTTGCGCTGTTTTTCCGTCCTGGATCATACGTCGTGAGCCTAAAAAAGGACGACAACCTAATCCATCACATTTCTATTATCGAATCCCACGGTACTTTTGGCAAGACAACTTCGCTTCACATAGAGGCTGGGCCCGCAAACCGATGGCGTTAGGCTTGTGACCAGGTATCCTTCGCTCCGGTGCCTATACCTTTTGATCCGTAAGGAGTTACGCGGTGCACAGTATACCGTTGGAAAGCTCTCCGAGAGTTCTACGATGTGGGTAGCAAGCATACTCAGTTGTACCTGTTTTCAGATCCCAAAATTGAACGTTTGCATCAGTTTCAGGATACTTTTCTTCTTTTGCGCTGTTTTTCTGTCCTGGAACGTACGTTGTTTGCCGTGAAAAGGACGACAACCTAATCCATCACATTTCTATTACAGAATCCCATAACACCTTGGGCAAGACAACTTCGCTTCACGTAGAGGCTGGGCCCGCAAACCGAGGGCATTGGGCTTGTGACCAGGTATCCTTTGCTCCGATGCCCATAACTTTTGATTCGTATGGAGTTACACGGCGTACAACATACCGTTGGAAAGCTCTCCAAGAGCTCTACAACGATGGTAGCAAGCCTGCTCAGCTGCGCCTATTTTTAGATCCCAAAATCGAACATTTTAATCAGTTTTGGGACACTTTTCTTCTTTTGTGTAGTTTTTTCGTCCTAGATGGTACGTCGTGAGCCGCAAAAAGGATGACAACCTAATCAATCAAATTTCTATTACCAAATCCCATGGCTCCTTGGGCAAGACAACTTCGCTTCACGTAGAGGCTGGGCCCGTAAACCGAGGGCGTTTGGCTTGTGACCAGTTATCTGTCGCTTCGGTGCCCATAACTTTTGATCCGTAAGGAGTTACACAGTGTACAACATACCGTTGGAAAGCTCTCCGAGAGCTCTATTATGGGGGCAGCAAGCCTACTCAGTTGCGCCTGTTTTCAGATCTCAAAATCGAACGTTTTCATCAGTTTTAGAACACTTTTCTTCTTTTGCACTGTTTTTCCATCCCGGATCGTACGTCGTGAGCCGCAAAAAGGACGACAACCTAATCAATCACATTTCTATTACCGACGGGGGCATTAAGCCTGTCACGCCCCAACCCGACCTATAGAGGTTAGACTAGGGAGTGATCTAAACATTCAAGTCCTTTCACGTACTTAATCGTTCAAGAAGGTTTAACACTTAACGTTTAGCCTAAACTCCACAGATTCTCCAAAAAATGGGCAGCATAACGGTTGTAACTGGGCTCTTTAGTTTGACCTAATTTTCTAAAAGCCTCAAAACTTTCAATCTCAAATTCATTTCCAAGTAAGATTACTATCTATCACTATCTATCACCAATTGAAACGCCTACTAGTTATCTCGAAGTCTCGTTTGATTAACAACCTAGCATGATAACTCTGTCTCGTTTTTTTGTTAATTCTTGTTACAAAAGTACCTGTTGATCTTTGCCTACCAATGAGTACCTATTCAAGATTGGATAGTTTTATTTACTTAATCCTTCACCTGATACTTCATAAGCCTGTGATAGATACTAGCCAGTAGCGATAGCAAAAATGACCATAAGAGTGTCTATCTAGTTATGATCAGTACAACCCAAAATTTGACCCCAAATTACAACGGGGGTCATTTACAATACAACAACAAGCAACATAAGAAATAGTCTTCAAGCAACATATCGTTCACAAAATGGCCATAGTCAAGTAAGGCACGTAGGGCAAGCAATCATTCCAAGGAGTCATCATTAGGCACGTTGTCCTCGGGTACCTATTCTTGGTCTTCTTCACCTGAGATGATAAAAGAGGGTGAGTCCTTATGAACTCAGCGAGGGGGAACGAGAAATAAGTTTTGAAACTCTTTTTCCGGTTCAACTTATGAAAACTCTTTTTGCAAGCATGACATATATCACAAGTAAGTACATAATGTAATATAAAAGTAAAAGAACACAATTACCCGTCTTTCCTCCCCGAGGTCCTCTAGAAACCAAGCGAGAGTACTTATACACATAGTGAAAAGGATACAGTGAGCTTTTGCTCTCAGTTTACTTCTAGTATCAGTTGTTGCGGCCGACTTCAAATCATCCACTTATCACGTCAAATGGGTATACTCCGGATGTACCCCGAAATCCTACGACCCAACTCTCCGAGGAAGTCTAGCCCCCAAGCGAGAGAGGGAATTGGACAATGGTAGTCACGGTTGCACCAGCAAGCCCGATGCCGCCCAGTGTGTATGAAATGCTACCACGCCAGAGTGAAAGATTGCAACCTTGTATGCAATGCACATTTATGACATTTAATATATCACATTAGGAGGACAACAAAGTAGGTTGCCTCTGAGCAGTCATAGGATTGCACATTGACAAGTAAACACGTGAGGTATGATATGACAGGCAATTTCACTTGTAAAGCACATGGAGTTATGTGAATATTAAACGGGCAGCCATGTAACGCATGTAAATCAAGTCATATAACTCATTTCAAAGTTCATGAAATCAAATAGTAAGGTCATACAACATGCAACGACGTTTACGTGGGACCGGGTACAAGAAAGGTCTACTTGTCAATATGTAATTATCATAGTCATATTTAGGGCTATAAGGCAACTACGGGCAGCCTACTAATCACATAATTAAACACGATATCCATAGGATCAACACTTAGCGAGTTTTCCTAGTCATTAGGGTTTCAATTCATGCTCACCCGTGCGATTAAGCCCCAAGTTGTCACGTAATTAAACTCAAGCCATGCATCGATTAATTAAAACACCCTCAAGCATTCAAATAGTCCACACAACATCCAAGTGCCACAATCCCAAGCATTTAATACAACAAGAGAAGTTACAATAATTTTCAAAGCATATCACTAGATGAAAAGGTCACTGCAATGGTCTGTTTTCTCACAATCATTGAGACAAGCAAACAATCTCCAATTCCAGTGAAAAAAATTTCAAATTAAATCTTGAGGAGTGAACTAAATCCAGAAACAAACCTTGCATCATTTGGAGTTCGGATTCAAGAGTTATAGCCAAAACCGTAAAACTACGCAAAACTGTCCAGATTTGTACACATTTCAATACTTGTCATTTTTGAGGATCTTAGGGTCCGATTTAGCCTTAGTCTATTTCTGACAAAAATGTCCAGAACTGAAAAATATAGTATCACAACAAATTTAATGCATTTTGGACATCATTTACTAAGTCAAAATTGGTTTGTTCTACAAGGACAGTGAATCTGCCAAAACCTGCTTCATTTTCCCAGATTTTCCAGATTTGGACACCTTTCGATGTTTTGCCATTTTAGAGACCTTAGAGTCAAAATTGGATTTGGCCTATTTCTGCGAAAAATTCTCAGAACTGGAAAAAATAGTCATCTACCAATTTTCAAGCATTTTCAACATCATTTACCTGGTCAAAATCACTTCGCTCCAACAAGTCAGAAGACTGTCCATTTACGCGATTTCACCTATCTTCACATTCTAGCCAAATATCTTGCCATGCATGTTTACAAAAGCTCATGTACACACATATATCACAAGTACAGAGGTAAAAATGGACATTTAAAGGCATGCATATGGTTTTTGAAAGCTTTTCAAGAGAGTTTTAGCCCTCACCTTAGCAAGACAACAATGAAGATGCACAAAACTCTTGATGATGCACAAGGTCGTCCTTTTTCCTTGCTTAGCCGAGAGACAACTTGAGATTCTCTAATTCTTAGCTTAGTAACCATGTTCTTAGTATGTGCAAGTGGCTAGAACAAAAAGAAAATGAAATAGGAGCTATCAAACATACTTAAGGGCCGAATGAGCTTGCATGCATGTTTCTTTGCTTTTAGCTTGCTTGGTCGAGTTCCTTAGTAGCTTGAGTGTCTTGATGAACCTTAGGATGATGAACTTAAGCTATGGAGAGTACAATTGCAGCCAAGGCCGAGAGAGAGAGAAGAAATGAGAGAGTGAATGAGAGAAAGAGAGAAAGAATGAAAGAAAATGAAAAGCT
Organism: Ehretia macrophylla; assembly: GCA_037974665.1. Taxonomy (NCBI): domain Eukaryota; kingdom Viridiplantae; phylum Streptophyta; class Magnoliopsida; order Boraginales; family Ehretiaceae; genus Ehretia; species Ehretia macrophylla. The sequence goes on along the minus strand of CM075779.1, from coordinate 27,682,670 downwards.
TGAAGAGTTTGATGCATGTGTCGGCTATGGGCTTGCAAATTTCAGAATTTGTGTCTTCAAGAGCATAATTTGAATCACCCTAGCATGGGCAATTGAGTGTGTCAAGATTTTGGTGCATTGGGTAGGGTTTTTGAGTCATTTTTTTATGCTTTGTGTCATGAGCTTGTCATAGAATGTCTAGGTACAAATTTTGAAATTGCAAAGCATTGTCAAATGCAAGAAGTGGTCGGCCAAGGTTTGCAAAATTCTGAATTTTTTTGTCTTGTTTGAGCATTATTTAATTGTATGCTTGGAATATGCAAAAGAATAAGAATGTCTAGCTTTTTGTGAGATTTCGTCTTCTAGTGAGTTGAATTAGCATTTTAATATTAGTTAGTGGAGTTTGTAGGATCAATTAATGATCTAGTGCTTCATGTAAGATGCTTTCTTGATTAGCGTATGGGCATGCTTTCCTAGGTTTAGGGCATGTACTACGAGGTAAGGCTCGAACTACGAGACAAATGCACATTTCTGAAGTAACTGCACACAACCCTAAATGAATGCACGTAATTCAATGCAAGGCACACAGAACGAAACACGACTCTTAAACCTAGGTCAAGGCACGTAAATCTAGGTTAGGACACACGAAATGAGGTATCGCATGCAAATCGAGGTTGGGCCTCACAAAGCCTGCTCTGTTACGCCTATTTTTGGAGCCCAAAATCGAACGTTTTCATCAGTTTTGAGACACTTTTCTTCTTTTGCGCTGTTTTTCCATCCCGGATCGTACGTCGTGAGCTGCGAAAAGGACGACAACCTAATCCATTACATTTCTATTACCAAATCACACGGCACCTTGGGCAAGACAACTTTGCTTCACGTAGATGCTGGGCCCGCAAACCGAGGGCGTTGGGCTTGTGACCAGGTATCCTTCGCTCCGGTGCCCATAACTTTTGATCCGTATAGAGTTATGCGGCACACATCATACCGTTGGAAAGCTCTCCGAGAGCTCTACGACAGTGGCAGCAAGCCTGCTCAGTTGTGCCTATTTTCGGAGCCCAAAATCAAACATTTTCATCAGTTTTGGGGCACTTTTCTTCTTTTGTGCTGTTTTTCCCTCCCGGATCGAACGTCGTGAGCAACAAAAAGGATGACAACCTAATCAATCACATTTCTATTACCGAATCCCACGGCTCCTTGGGCAAGACAACTTTGCTTCACGTAGAGGTTGGGCCCACAAACTGAGGGCGTGGAGCTTGGGACCAGGTCTCCGTCGCTCCGGTTCCCATAACTTTTGATCCGTAAGGAGTTAAGCGGTGCACAGCATACCATTGGAAAGCTCACCGAGAGCTCTACGACGGGGGTAGCAATCCTGCTCGGTTGTGCCTATTTTCAGAGTCCAAAATTGAATGTTTTCATCAGTTTCGGGACACTTTTCTTCTTTTGCGCTAACTTTTCGTCTAGGATCGTACGTCGTGAGCTGCGAAAAGGATGACAACCTAATCAATCACATTTCTATTACCGAATTCCACAACAACTTGGGCAAGATAACTTCGCTTCATGTAGAGGCTGGGCCCGCAAACCGAGGGTGTGGGGCTTGGGACCAGGTCTCCGTTGTGAGGCCCGACCTCGATTTGCGTGCGATACCTCGTTTCGTGTGCCTAACCTAGATTTGCGTGCCTTGACCTAGATTTAAGAATTGTGTTTCATTTTGTGTGCCTTGCATTGAATTACGTGCATTCATTTAGGGTTGCGTGCATTTACTTGGGAAATGTGCATTCGTCTCGTAGTTCATGCCTTGCCTCGTAGTGTGTGCCCAAAACCTTGGAAAGCGTGCCCTCACGCTAATCAAGAAAGCATCTTACACAAAGCACTAGGTCATTAATTAATCCTACAAATCCCACTAACTAATATTAAATTACTAATTCAACCCACTAGAAGACAAAATCTCACAAAAAGCTAGACATTCTTTATTCTTTATTCTTTATTCTTTGCATATCCCAAATACACAATAAAATAAGCCTTGAACAAGACAAAAAATTCAGATTCTTGCAATGCCTTGGCCGACCACCTTGTGTGCATTTGTGCTTGCTTGCATAATTCAAATTGAACCCAAACATTCTATGACAATTCTATGACACAAAGCAATAAAAAATTCTGCTCAAAACCCTCCTCAAAGCTCCAAATCTCGACACAAGCTCCTTGCCCATGCTAGACGTTTCAAATGATGCTTCTTGAAGACACAAAATCAGATTTTTGCAAGCCCTAGGCCGACAAGCACCTTTGCCCAACAAAGCTTTTCATTTTCTTTCATTTTCCTTCATTTCTTCTCATTCCTCTCTCATTTCTTCTCTCTCTCTCGGCCTTGGCTGAGTTTATACACTCCATAGCTTATCTTCATCACTTCATGGTTCATCAAAGAATGCAAGAAGCTAGGGAGCTCGACTAAGCAAGCTAGGTTACAAGAAACACACATGCAAGTTCTTTGAACCTCCATTTCAGCTTAGGTGAGTTTGCTAGCTTCCATTTCTTTTCTTTTTGTTCTAACCACATGCACCTACTAAGAACTTGGTTACTAAGCTAGAAAATTAGAGAAATTCGAGTGGTGTCTCGGCTAAGCAAGGAAAAGAGTCAATCTTGTTCGACCATCAAGAGTCTTGTGCATCTTCTTGTTGTTTTGCTAAGGTGAGGGCTAAACTTCTTGAAAATCTTTCAAAAAAAACCACATGCATGCCCTTAAATGTCTATCTTTACTTCTGTACTTGAGATATATGTGTGTTCATGAGCCTTTATAAACATGCATGGCAAGATTTTTGGCTAGAATGTGATGATAGATGAAATCGGGTATGTGACAGCCTTCTACCTTGTTGGTACGAGTTGATTTTGACTAGGTAAATGATGTTGAAAATGTGTGAAAATTGGTAGGTAACTATTTTTGCCAGTTCTGAACACTTTTCACAGAAATAGGCCAAAGCTAGTTTCGAATCTAAGGTCCTCAAAATGGCTAATTATCAAAATGTGTCCAAATTTGGACAGTCTGGAAAAATGAAGCAGGTTTTGGCAGATTCACGGACCTTGTAGAACAAACCAGTTTTGACTTAGTAAATGATATCCAAAATGCATGGAATTTGGTTTTCAGCTAGTGTTTTTAGTTCTGGACATTTTTCTTAGAAACGGACTAAGGCTAAATCTGACCTTAAGGCCCTCAAAAATGACAAGTATTGAAATGTGTGCAAATCTGGACAGTTTTGTGTAGTCTCACTGTTTTGGCTATAACTCTTGAACCCCCACTCCAAATGATGCAAGGTTTGTTTCTAAATTTAGTTCACTCCTTAAGCTTTAATTTGACATCTTATTCACTGGAATTGGAGATTGTTTTCTTGTCTCAATGAATGTGAGAAAATATTCCATTGCAGTGAGGGTTTCACCTAGTGATATGCTTAGAAAAATTATTGTAGCTTCTCTTGTTGCATTAAATGCTTGGGATTGTGGCATTTAGATGTTGTGTGGACTGCTTGGAATACTTAAGGGTGTTTGAATTAATCAATGCATGGCTTGAGTTTAATTACGAGATGATTTGGGGTTTAATCGCACGGATAAGCACGAATTGAAACCCTAGTAACTAGGTAAACTTGCTAAGTGTTGATCCTTTGGATATTGTGTTTGATTATGTGTTTTGTAAGCTTCCCGTAGTTGCCCTTGTAGCCCTAAATACGATTTCGATGATTACATGTTGATAAGTAGGCCTTTCTTGCACCCGGTCCCACGTAGATGTCGTTGCATGATGAATAATCTTATTATTTGATTACGTGAACTTTGAAATGAGTTATATGACTTGATTTACATGCGTTACATGGCTGCCCGTTTAATATTCATATAACTCCATGTGCTTTATAAGTGAAATTGCCTATCATATCGTGCCTCTCTTGTTTACTTGTCAATGTGCAATCTTATGACTGCTCGGAGGCAACCTAATTTGTTGTCCTCCTAAATGTGATATATTACATGTCATAAATGTACATTGCATACAAGGTTGCAACCTTTCATTTTGGCGTGGTAGCGTTCACGCACATCGGGCGGCATCGGGCTTGCCGATGCAACCGTGACTACCATTGTCCAATTTCCTCTCTCGCTTGGGGACTAGACTTCCTCGGAGAGTTGGATCATAGGATTCGGGGTACATCCGGAGTACACCCATTTGGCGTAATAAGGGGATGATTTGAAGTCGGCCGCAACAACTGCTACTGACATGAACTGAGAGCAAAAGCTCACCGTATCTTTTTCACTATGTGTATAAGTACTCTCACTTGGTTCTTAGAGGACCTCGGGGAGAAAAGATGGGTAATTGTGTTCCTTTACTTTTACATTATGTTATGTACTTACTTGTGATACATTCATGCTTGCAAAAAGGGTTTTTCATAAGTTGAACCGGAAAATGAGTTTCAAAACTTATTTCTCGTTCCCCCTCACTGAGTTCATAAGGACTCACCTTCTTTTATCATCTCAGGTGAAGAAGACCAAGAACAGGTACCCGAGGATGACATGCCTAACGATGATTCTTTGGAATGAATGCTTGCCCTACGTGCCTTACTTGACTATGGCCATTTTGTGAACAATATGTTGCTTGAAGACTATTTCTTTTATGTTGCTTGTTGTTGTAATGTAAAAGACCCCTGTTGTAATTTGGGATCTAATTTTGGTTTGTACTGATAATAACTAGATAGACACTACTGTGGTCATTTTGCTATCGTTATTGGCTAGTATCTATCATAGGATTATGAAGTATCAGGTAAGGATTAAGTAAAATGAACCCATCCAATCTTAAGCAGGTACTCATTGATAAGCTAAGATCAACAAGTACGTGTGTAACAAGGATTAACAAACAAACGAGACATAGTATCATGCTAGGTTATTAATCAAACGAGACTTCGAGACAACTAGTAGGCGTTTCAATTGATGATAAATAGTGATCTTTGTTGCAAATGAAATTGAGATTGGAAATTTTTGAGGCGTTTTGAGAATTAGGTCAAACTAAAGAGCCCAATTACAGCCGTTATGCTGCCAGTTTTCTGGAAAATTGCAGAGTTTAGGCTAAAACGTTAAGTGTTAAACCCTTTTGAGCGATTAAGTATGTGATATGACTTGAATGATTAGATCACACCCTAGTCTAACCTTTATAGGCCGGGTTGGGGCGTGACACCTTATAATGAAGAATGGTATCAGAGCTTAGATTGCTTAAGCCGGGTTTAACTCTTGGACCATGGGTAGAGCCCTAAGGTAATTAGGATGACTTGTCTATATGTTATTTTGTGATAATGTTAATTGTGTCTTCTATGTTCTATGTGCTTAAGTGATTAACATGTCTTAATTGTTTATGGAATTGTGTATTTATATTATGTTGCATATCTTATGCATTAAATTCTTGTTTGTCGTATTTTAATAAATTGTGCATCGTAATCTATGCCTAAATATAGCTGGCCCTAGTACCCGCACTACTAATAGGAGCGGTGAGCCCCAAGAGACCGGAGATGCTTATCAAACTAATCCCGGCATAGCTATGTTTAATATGATGGCGAATGCCATGGATTGCGTATCGCGAGTGATGGAAAGTCAAGATGCACGTGAAGCAAACAACAACAACAACAGGAATGATGGTAACCATGGGAGACATAGCAGAATGAGGGAGTTCCTTGACTTTCGCCCGTCCAAATTCCACGGGGAAGCTGATGATGAGAAAGCAGAGGCTTGGCTGTTTGAGAGTGAGAGGATTTTCAGGCCACTTGATTATACTTATGAAGAAAAGGTGGAGTTTGCTGTGTTTTTGTTGCACGGGGATGTTGAGCATTGGTGGCACACTGTGGAGGCACTGTGGGAAACTAATCATACCCCTCGCTTGTGGGGTAATTTCGTTAAGGCATTCAAGGAGAAATATGTACCTGCAGTTTTCAGGCAGAGGCGGATTGAGGAATTCATGCACTTGAACCAGGGTAACATGACAGTGGCCTAGTACGAGGCTCATTTTGACCGACTGTCCCGTTATGCTCAATACATGGTCAGTACTCCGGAGGCGAAGATGTGGAAATTCACGACTGGATTGAGGCCAGAAATTCAGGACCAGTTGGCTTCGCATGACTTCGATACCTATTCTGCTCTCTTTGCTGCTGCTTCCCTAGTTGAGAAGAGAAAACTTGATAGAGCCGGTTCGAGTTAGCCGAACAAGAAACCATACCAGCCTTCAGGTCAACAGAGGAAATTCCAGTACCAGAGTCGTAGTCAGGGCCAGAGCCAGAACAAACCAGTGAATAACCATGGCCAAACTAAAGCGCCATCAACTTTCTCTACCCGCGGGTCCACAGGTAGTTCACCTGCTACTCAGTCTGTCAACTGTTCTTACTGTGACAAGAAGGGGCATACCGAGGCCCAGTGCTAGAAGAAGTCAGGACAATGTGTGCAGTGTGGCAGTGATCAGCATCAGATCAAGGATTGCCCTCAATGGCAAGCAGGACAAAATCAGGTTAAACCAGCTGGTAGAGGCAAGACTCCAGTTCCTAGAGTTCAGGCTCGAGCTTAGGCTATTGAGTGCGAGGAGCTTCCAGAGGAAACCGCTGTTGTTGAAGGTACATTCTTCATATTGAATCAACTTGTTAGGGTGCTAATTGATCCGGGTGCTACTCATTCATTTATTATTCCCTTATGTGTGCAACGTGTGAAACTACGAGTTGTATGTTTGCCTTACAAAGTAGAAGTTGGTACTCCGATGGGTTCTAAACTTGTTACTAGCTCAGCTTGTAAAGCATGTAAAATCCAAATTAAGGATAGGGAATTCTCGGCCAATCTTATTGTATTACCTTTTCGAAACTATGAAGTCATCTTAGGGATGGACTGGTTGGCAAAGCATCATGCCCAACTAGATTGCCGGACGAAGATTGTAACATTTTGGATACCTGGTCAACCAATACTGGAAGTCATGGGTCGAAGAGACTTCACCGGGAGTTCCATAATTTCATATACGAAAGCAGTGAAGTCATTGAGAAAATGATGTAGTGGATACTTAGCTTACCTCATCAACAAGCCATCGGACAAAGCTAAGTTGGAGGAGATGCCAGTGATCAAAGACTATGCAGATGTGTTTCCAGAAGAATTGCCTGGTTTACCCCCAAATCGGGAGATCGAGTTCATTATAGAATTACTGCCTGGCACCCAGCCGATATCTAAAGCTCCCTATTGTATGGCACCGGCCGAGCTACAAGAATTGAAGGACCAATTGCAAGGATTGTTGAAGAAGGGGTTTGTTCAACCAAGTTCTTCTCTGTGGGGTGTACCAGTCCTATTTGTAAAAAAGAAAGACAGAACGTTGAGGCTATGCATCGATTACCGAGGATTGAACCAAGTGACCGTCAAGAATAGATACCCACTTCCACTGATCGACGAGTTGTTTGATCAACTTCAGGGAGCCAAAGTGTATTCAAAGCTCGATTTGAGGCAAGGGTACTATCAGTTGCGGATCAAAAAGGAGGATGTGCCTAAAACGGCTTTCAGGACGAGATATGGGCATTATGAATATGTGGTGATGCCTTTTGGACTAACTAACGCCCCTGAAGCTTTTACGAACTTGATGCACAGGGTGTTTCAACCCTACTTGGACTAATTTGTAGTGATCTTCATTGATGATATTTTGGTATACTCGAAATCCAAAGCTGAGCATGAACAACATCTGCGGTTGGTACTGCAAAAACTTCGAGAGCATCAATTGTATGCAAAGTTTAGCAAGTACGAATTTTGGTTGCAGCAGATTGCATTTTTGCGGCATATCATATCCCAAGAGGGAATAGCAGTGGATCCAGCAAAGATAGAAGCGGTGCTGTCTTGGAAGAAGCCAAAAAACGTTACGGAGGTTCGGAGTTTTCTTGGTCTAACCGGCTATTATCGGAGGTTCGTGAAGGATTTCTCTAAGATTGCAGGACCGCTTACAAAGCTCACTCAAAAGAAAACAAAGTTCGTGTGGGATGACAAGTGTGAGAACAGTTTCCAAGAATTGAAGAAAAGATTGACTACTGCACCTGTTCTTATATTGCCTGAAAGGAGTCAAGGTTTTGTAATCTATAGCGATGCTTCGAATGAAGGTCTAGGTTGTGTGTTGATGCAAAATGGTAGAGTGATTGTGTATGCCTCTAGGAAGCCGAAGCCGTATGAATTGAACTACCCGACGCATGATTTGGAGTTAGCGGCTATTGTGTTTGCACTCAAGAAATGGAGGCACTATCTGTGGGGTAACAAGTTCGAAGTGATGTGAGGCCCGACCCCGAATAGTGTGTCTGCCTCGTCATATGTGCCTTGACCTAGAATTGTGTACCATAATCCTCGACTTACGTGCGATACCTAGATATACATGCCCTGACCTCGATTTAGGTGTGTTACCTCGTTTCATGTGCCCTAACCTTGAATTGCGTGTCTTAACCTAGGTTTAAGTGCCATACCTTGATTTACGTGTATCGTATCAAATTTCTTGCTTTGCATTGGTTTGCGTGCATTCATTTAGGATTGCATGCATTTACTTTGAAATCCGTGTATTAGTCTTGAATTATGTGCCTTACCTCGTAGTTCGTGTTTACCTCGTAGTGTGTGCCCTAGACCTAGGAATATGTGCCTACACGTGAATCAATAAAGATTCCTGCACAAAGCACAAGATAATAAAATAATCCAACAAATTCCACTAACTATAAAATAACATTAAATTATTCCTAAACATTCCACTAACATTATTTTAATCCTAATTCAAATTCACTACAAGACAAAACCCTATCATCATCCAAACCATCCCCAATATAATATACCTAATCACCTTTTCCTACAAAATCCACTGACACCTAAATATTTTAAACTCACTACAAGACAAAATCTCACAAACCTCTAAACATACCCTATATTCTATTCTAACTTCAAAGCTACACAAACACCTAAGCCAACATTTTCTTACACAAACACTAAACACAAGACTCATGAAAATACACACACACACACACACACACACACTAAATCTCTACACTCTTTCTCATCCTCTCAAATCTGAAAATACACACCCACCCAACACATAATCAAAATTCAAATGCTCAAGACAACAAAACATACTCTTACACACTTTTCCTAAACCCTATGCTATTTTTTCTAACTCCCAAGAATGCCCACACTTATCCCTTACACCTTGTACTCCCTAGGCAGAATAATTAGCATAATTTGAATGCCTTTGGCTGAAATCATCATGCCATACACGAAATTGACACTTCACCTAAGCGCACAAAGCTCAAAAACACTCAAAACCTCATTTTTCTCTCAAGTCTCTCTCCCTCTCTCATCATTTTCGACCCTAGCTCTCTCTTGAGCATCCAAGACTCCTCACAAGCTCTCAAGGACTCTCTAAGACTCTCCCAATCTCGGCCATAGCAAGCCATAGCAAGCAAACACGCAAGAAAGTCTCATACAAGCTCATATCTCATCATTTTCGGCCTAGGTAAAGTTTTAATGATTTTCTTCCATTTCTTTTTTTCTAAACACATGCACACTTCCTACACAAGCTAAATAAGCTAGGATTTAAAGGAAATTAAGATACCTCTCGGCCAAAGCAAGGAAAAAGGTCCATTTGTGCGATTTCAAGAGCATTTGTGCATTTTTATCCATCAAGTTGCTAAGGTGGGGCTAAAACTTCTTGAAAAGCTTTTGAAAACCACATGCATGCCTTTAAATGTCTATCTTTACTTCTGTACTTGTGATATATGTGTGTTCATGAGCTTTTGTAAACATGCATGGCAAGATATTTGGCTAAAATGTGATGATAGATGAAATCCCGTATGGGACAGCCTTCTGTCTTGTTGTTGTGAGGTGATTTGGACCAGGTAAATGATATTGAAAATGCATGAAAATTGGTAGGTAACTAGTTTTCCCAGTTCTGAACATTTTTCACAGAAATAGGACAAAGCTAATTTTGACTCGAAGGTTCTCAAAATGGCAAATTATCAAAATGTGTCAAAATCTGAAAAATCTGGAAAATCTGGGAAAATGAAGCAGGTTTTGGCAGATTCACTGACCTTGTAGAACGAACCAGTTTTGACTTAGTAAATGATATCCAAAATGCATGAAATTTGGTGTGCAGCTATATTTTTCAGTTCTGGACGTTTTTGTCAGAAATCGACTAAGGCTAAATCTGACCCTAAGGCCCTCAAAAACGACAAGTATTGAAATGTGTGCAAATCTGGACAGTTTTGTGTAGTCTCACTGTTTTGGCTATAACTATTGAACCCGAACTTCAAATGATGGGAGGTTTGTTTCTGAATTTAGTTCACTCCTTAAAATTTAATTTGACATCTTGTTCACTAGAATTGGAGATTGTTTGCTTGTCTCAATGAATGTGAGAAAACAGTCCATTGCAGTGAGGGTTTCACCTAGTGATATGCTTAGAAGAATTATTGTAGCTTCTCTTGTTGTATTAAATGCTTGGGATTGTGGCATTGGAATGTTGTGTGGACTGTTTTGAATGCTCGAGGGTGTTTGAATTAATCAATGCATGGCTTGAGCTTAATTACGAGATGACTTGGGGCTTAATCGCACGGGTAAGCACGAATTGAAACCCTAGTGACTAGGTAAATTCACTAAGTGTTGATCCTATGAATATCGTGTTTAATTATGTAATTAGTAGGCTGCCCGTAGTTGCCCTCTTAACCTTAAACATGATTTCGATGATTACATGTTGACAAGTAGGCCTTTCTTGCACCCGGACCCACGTAGATGTCGTTGCATGTTGAATAATCTTGTTATTTGATTACGTGAACTTCAAAGTGAGTTATATGACTTGATTTACATGCGTTACATGGCTGCCCGTTTAATATTCATATAACTCCATGTGCTTTACAAGTGAAATTACTTGTCATATCGTGCCTCGCATGTTTACTTGTCAATGTGCAATCTTATAACTGTTCGGAGGCAACCTACTTTGTTGTCCTTCTAATATGATATATTAAATGTCATAAATGTGCATTGCATACAAGGTTGCAATCTTTCATTCTGGCGTGGTAGCGTTCACGCACACCGGGCGGCATCGGACTTGCTAGTGCAACCGTGACTACCATTGTCTAATTCCCTCTCTCGCTTGGGGGCTAGACTTCCTCGGAGAGTTGGGTCATAGGATTTCGGGGTACATCCGGAGTACACCCATTTGGCGTGATAAGGGGATGATTCGAAGCCGGCCGCAACAACTGATACTGGAAATGAACTGAGAGCAAAAGCCCACCGTATCCTTTTCACTATGTGTATAAGTACTCTCGCTTGGTTCCTAGAGGACCTCGGGGAGGAAAGACGGGTAATTGTGTTCCTTTACTTTTACATTACGTTATGTACTTACTTGTGATATATTCATGCTTGCAAAAAGGGTTTTCATAAGTTGAACCGGAAAATGAGTTTCAAAACTTATTTCTCGTTCTCCCTCGCTAAGTTCATAAGGACTTACCCTCTTTTATCATCTTGGGTGAGGAATATCAGGAATAGGTACCCGAGGACAACGTGTCTAACGATGATTCCTTGGAATGATTGCTTGCCCTACGTGCCTTGCTTGACTATGGCCATTTTGTGAACGATATGTTGCTTGAAGACTATTTCATTTCTTATGTTGCTTGTTATTGTGTTGTAAATGACCCCCGTTATAATTTGGGGTCTAATTTTGGCTTGTACTAATAATAACTAGATAGACACTACTATGGTCGCTTTTGCTATCGTTGTTGGCTAGTATCTATCATAGGATTATGAAGTATCAAGTAAGGATTAAGTAAAATGAACCTATCCAATTTTAAGCAGGTACTCATCGTTAAGCTAAGATCAACAGGTACTTTTGTAACAAAGATTAACAAACAAACGAGACATAGTATCATACTAGGTTATTAATCAAATGAGACTTCGAGATAACTAGTAAGCGTTTCAATTGATGGTAAATAGTAATCTTAGTTGGAAATAAAATTGAGAATTGGAAATCTTGAGGCGTCTAGAGAATTAAGTCAAACTAAAGAGGCCAATTACAACCGTTATGCTGCCGGTTTTCTGAAAAATTGTGGAGTTTAGGCTAAAACGTTAAGTGCTAAACTTTCATGAACGATTAAGTATGAGATATGACTTGAATGTTTAGATCACACCCTAGTCTAACTTTTATAGGCCAGGTTAGGGTGTGACACCTTATAGAAGAATTGTATCAGAGCTTAGTTTGCTAACTAGGCATTAGTCGGGTTCAACTCTCGGACCGTAGGTAGAAGCCCTAAGGTAATTATAATGTCTTGTTTATATGTGCTAATGTGCTTTAATTGCTATAAGTATTGAATATTATGTGCCTTTGTGGACAATATGTATTCTGTATCATACACGCCGACACGTCCTCAATAATGCATGCATGCTTTTATACTCCTTCCTTGATACATGTGCATGTTATATAACCGTGAATGACTGTTTATACACATAGATAGTTAGGATTAGGACTTTAAGGGAAGTGAATTTGTGCAGGACGAACGAAAAGGCTCGGTTAGAGATTTCTGGCATCTTCACAGGTACTCGATGTATCGTATGTATTATTGGATATGTATATATATAAAATGCGTAGCACATGTATAATTGTTGAGGTAAAGTTATCTCCTTATCTTTGGAATACCCATACCTGTAATTAAGTTATCAATTTTGTAGCCATAAAGTTCTTGATTCTGTTAAACTGTTCTTCTAATTGTGGTTCAAGAATAAATGTTAAGGACATACAACTTCCCTTAGATATAAGAATATACTATTGGACATGTGGAATAGTATATATATATTCATATGCTTATAATGGAAGTTTGACTTAGGAGTTGTTTTTTAATCAAATTCTTATATCTTAAATTGTTATAATAGACTATTTATATAATTGAATCCTTACTTTATTGGAATTAAGCATCGTTGAACCTAATAAGGTGTATACTAGCGAGTTTCAAGTTCACTCAATGGTAAGATCGTGTCCTAGAAATTAAGAGATGAATTCGTGGAAATTGATGATAGGGGTTAGATTGTTAAGGCATGAATAGTGTATTTAAGTGACTTAAAAATGGATAACCTCAAGACATGTAGACAACTCTGGAGATTGAGTTTAACAAGGTTGATGATTCTTTAGTATAACAAGATATAGAGATGTTGAAATCGAGGGATTCACGTAGCTAGAACTCGTGTTTGAAAAACTACACCTGAAATATTAGGTCGAGTAGAAGTGTAAGGAATTGAATTATACATTAGATGACTAACGTTGCTAAAGGTCCTAAGTTGGATATCGGTGATATTTAGAATCATAGTATTAATTTGGTGCCTCTCGGATTTAGTTGTAATTATGCAAGCAAGTCAATCTATGCACTCGTTGTTTGGATACCCTAGAGGATGTTAGGAAGCATATATCCCTAAGTAATACCGATGGACCCTGTATATAAACCATGGAAATGATATTAAGCATCTGGTTGCAAAGTGGAGTCATTAGGGTATGATTAGTAATCCTAAATAGCTAATAGTGAGTATGCATGATGATTCATGGTGAACCCTAGGACCTAAGGTCAATGAGACTTGATGCTCTTAGCTAGTTGAACATGTAAATGAAGAGAGTAAGATTCCATATAGTTAAGATAGAGATGAATTAGAGTCATGATGACCCAAAAGACTGCTGTTAGACAACCGTATTATGTGCACCGTTTCACGTCTAGAAACTAGCCGTTGGTAGACTTCGAATCGTGGTCGTTAAATGGAGGGAGGATCTTGTAGTGATAGTTAAATAAGTCGTTGACTACTTTTGAAGTTCTATTAGATTATATTGAAGGATGCCTTGTGGTTATAATTCTTATGTTGACACAACCTTGAAGTTATTTTGTGTAACAAGCTACTTGGATTAGTATGGTAAGTATCTTATGAGCTAGATCATTTCGGTACCCATTTATAGTCCTAGGATTCTTGTTGTACGGCCGGTAACCTAGTAGAGAATTGATATCACTTACATGGCTATGAACCCAGCTTAGTAACATTAATGTTGGAGATATATTGGCGGGCATTAAGTGTTCGAAGGAATGACTAGGTCGCTAAGTGAGTAGGACCATTGTCTTCTTAAGTATGACGTAACCTTGGATTGAGATGAGTGGAATTTATTTGAGGTTGAAACTATTCGTCTTAGGAGTTTTGGATAAGATTAAAAGAAAATTCTGAAGCCTTGTGACTTGAAAATAGATATTTGAATAAGGAAATAAATTGTGGATCACAAGCTGATGAAATTTACTTGTAAGAGTTGAACTAGTGTAACATGATTAGTTTACCTATGCAATTTCGATGGCAATTTGTTGCTGGTACTTAATAAACCTTAGAGTTTGAGTTTCATGAATCTCAACGGTCTTTCTCCTTGATTACGAGCGTAAAGGTTAACAAAACTGGGGAAGAATGTTAGTGAATAGGAGCCTGTAACCGGGAGACTAGTTATTAGAAGATTTGTTAATCTAATGTACCTACGAGATAAAGGCTATGATACTATCGATAGATGACGATTTGAGATGGATTAGTTTGTTTGGTGAGCTCTTCCTGAAAATAGGGTCGTATCGTGGAGATAATCCATAACATGTGTATGTCTTACGTGCTAACAATTTTGAAGCTAGTAGATATGATATGTAAATCGGATATAGACCTATTATCCCGAAATTAGTGTATGTCACCATAGGATTGTGGAATTATTGTGATATTCCTTTTGAGGTATGAATGCGAGATTGATACAACATAAGTCATGATTTTGGAGTTATAGTTATATTGTTAGAATACCGATGCAGCTTTGATTACTATGTTTGGAGATTCTAACCTTAGTTAATGAACTTGACCTTAAGATCAAATGGAGAATAGAGTCCTTCAAAGAAACGAACTGTAAATGTAGGGGCCACACCGAAATAAAGGATTGGAGAAACGTATGAAGCAAATTGGTTGGTGTAAGAGAGATCACAAAACACGGGATGAACTAGAGTGGAAAAAATATCCAAAGCCGGAACCTATCTAAATGACCCCAACAAGTAAGAATGAATTTCGGGATGAAATTCTTTTAAGGAGGGGAGGATGTGAGGCCCAACCCCGAATAGCGTGTCTGTCTCGTCATACGTGCCTTGACCTAGAATTGTGTACCATAATCCTCGACTTACGTGCGATACTTAGATATATGTGCCCTGACCTCGATTTAGGTGTATTACCTCGTTTCATGTGCCCTAACCTTGAATTGCGTGTCTTAACCTAGGTTTAAGTGCCATACCTTGATTTACGTGCATCGTATCGAATTTTGTGCTTCGCATTAGTTTGCGTGCATTCATTTAGGATTGCGTGCATTTACTTTGGAATCCGTGTATTAGTCTTGAATTATGTGCCTTACCTCGTAGTTCGTGTTTACCTCGTAGTGCGTGCCCTAGACCTAGGAATGTGTGCCTACACGCGAATCAATAAAGATTCCTGCACAAAGCACAAGATAATAAAATAATCCTATAAATTCCACTAACTATAAAATAACATTAAATTATTCCTAAACATTCCACTAACATTATTTTAATCCTAACTCAAATTCACTACAAGACAAAACCCTATCATCATCCAAACCATCCCCAATATAATATACCTAATCACCTTGTCCTACAAAATCCACTAACACCTAAATATTATATTTTAAACCCACTACAAGACAACATCTCACAAACCTCTAAACATACCCTATATTCTATTCTAAATTCAAAGCTACACAAACACCTAAGCCAACATTTTCTTACACAAACACTAAACACAACACTCATGAAAATACACACACACACACACACACACTAAATCTCTACACTCTTTATCATCTTCTCAAATCTGAAAATACACACCCACCCAACACATAATCAAAATTCAAATGCTCAAGACAACAAAACATACTCTTACACACTTTTCCTAAACCCTATGCTCTTTTTTCTAACTTCCAAGGAATGCCCACACTTATCCCTTACACCTTGTACTCCCTAGGCAGAATAATTAGCATAATTTGAATGCCTTTGGCTGAAATCATCATGTCATACACGAAATTGACACTTCACCTAAGCACACAAAGCTCAAAAACACTCAAAACCTCATTTTTCTCTCAAGTCTCTCTCCCTCTCTCATCATTTTCGACCCTAGCTCTCTCTTGAGCATCCAAGACTCCTCACAAGCTCTCAAGGACTCTCTAAGACTCTCCCAATCTCGGCCATAGCAAGCAAACACGCAAGAAAGTCCCATACAAGCTCATAACTCATCATTTTCGGCCTAGGTAAAGTTTTGATGGTTTTCTTCCATTTCTTTTTGTTCTAAACACATGCACACTTCCTACACAAGCTAACTAAGCTAGGATTTAAAGGAAATCAAGATACCTCTCGGCCAAAACAAGGAAAAAGGTCCATTTGTGCGATTTCAAAAGCATTTGTGCATTTTCATCCATCAAGTTGCTAAGGTGAGGGCTAAAAGTTTTTGAAAACCACATGCAAGCCTTTAAATGTCTATCTTTACTTCTGTACTTGTGATATATGTGTGTTCATGAGCTTTTGTAAACATGCATGGCAAGATATTTGGCTAAAATGTGATGATAGATGAAATCACGTATGGGACAGCCTTCTGTCTTGTTGTTGCGAGGTGATTTTGACCAGGTAAATGATATTGAAAATGCATGAAAATTGGTAGGTAACTAGTTTTTCCAGTTCTGAACATTTTTTACAGAAATAGGACAAAGCTAATTTTGACTCTAAGGTCCGTAACATGGCAAATTATCAAAATGTGTCCAAATCTAGAAAATTTGGAAAAATGAAGCAGGTTTTGGCAGATTCACTAACCTTGTAGAACAAACCAGTTTTGACTTAGTAAATGATATCCAAAATGCATGAAATTTGGTATATAGCTAGATTTTTCAGTTCTGGACGCAGAAATGGACTAAGGCTAAATCTGACCCTAAGGCCTTCAAAAACGACAAGTATTGAAATGTGTGCAAATCTGGACAGTTTTGTGTAGTCTCACTGTTTTGGCTATAACTCTTGAACCCGAACTCCAAATGATGCGAGGTTTGTTTCTGAATTTATTTCACTCCTTAAACTTTAATTTGACATCTTGTTCACTGGAATTGGAGATTGTTTGCTTGTCTCAATGAATGTGAGAAAACAGTCCATTGCAGTGAGGGTTTCACCTAGTGATATGCTTAGAAGAATTATTGTAGCTTCTCTTGTTGTATTAAATGCTTAGGATTGTGGCATTGGAATGTTGTGTGGACTGTTTTGAATGCTCGTGGGTGTTTGAATTAATCAATGCATGGCTTGAGCTTAATTACGAGATGACTTGGGGCTTAATCGCACGGGTAAACACGAATTGAATCCTTAGTGACTAGGTAAATTTGCTAAGTGTTGATCCTATGAATATCGTGTTTAATTATGTAATTAGTAGGCTGCCCGTAGTTGCCCTCATAGCCCTAAACATGATTTCGATGATTACATGTTGACAAGTAGGCCTTTCTTGCACCCAGACCCACGTAGATGTCGTTGCATGTTGAATAATCTTGTTTTTTGATTACGTGAACTTCGAAGTGAGTTATATGACTTGATTTACATGCGTTACATGGCTTCCCATTTAATATTCGTATAACTCCATGTGCTTTACAAGTGAAATTACTTGTCATATCGTGACTCGCGTGTTTACTTGTCAATATGCAATCTTATGACTGTTCGGAGGTAACCTACTTTGTTGTCCTCCTAATGTGATATATTAAATGTCATAAATGTGCATTGCATACAAGGTTGCAACCTTTCATTCTGGCGTGGTAGTGTTCATGCACACTGGGCGGCATCGGGCTTGCCGGTGCAACCGTGACTCCCATTGTCCAATTCCCTCTCTCGCTTGGGGGCTAGACTTCCTCGGAGAGTTGGGTCATAGGATTTCGGGGTATATCCAGAGTACACCCATTTGGCGTGATAAGGGGATGATTTGAAGTCGGCCGCAACAACTGATACTGGAAATGAATTGAGAGCAAAAGCTCACCGTATCCTTTTCACTATGTGTATAAGTTCTCTCGCTTGGTTCTTAGAGGACCTCAGGGAGGAAAGACGGGTAATTGTGTTCCTTTACTTTTACATTACGTTATGTACTTACTTGTGATATATTCATTCTTGCAAAAAGGGTTTTCATAAGTTGAACAGGAAAATGAGTTTCAAAACTTATTTCTCGTTCCTCCTCGCTGAGTTCATAAGGACTCACCCTCTTTTATCATCTCAGGTGAGGAAGATCAGGAACAGGTACCCGAGGACAACGTGTCTAACGATGATTCCTTGGAATGATTGCTTGCCCTACGTGCCTTGCTTGACTATGGCCGATTTGTGAACGATATATTGCTTGAAGACTATTTCATTTCTTATGTTGCTTATTATTGTGTTGTAAATGACCCCCGTTGTAATTTGGGGTCTAATTTTGGCTTGTACTGATAATAACTAGATAGAAACTACTATGGTCGCTTTTGCTATCGTTATTGGCTAGTATCTATCATAGGATTATGAAGTATCAGGTAAGGATTAAGTAAAATGAACATATCCAATTTTAAGCAGGTACTCATCATTAAGCTAAGATCAACAGGTACTTTTGTAACAAGGATTAACAAACAAACGAGACATAGTATCATGCTAGGTTATTAATCAAACGAGACTTCGAGATAACTAGTAAGCGTTTCAATTGATGGTAAATAGTAATCTTAGTTGGAAATAAAATTGAGAATTAGAAATCTTGAGGCGTCTAGAGAATTAGGTCAAACTAAAGAGCCCAATTACAGCCGTTATGCTACTGGTTTTCCCGAAAATTGTAGAGTTTAGGCTAAAACGTTAAGTGCTAAACTTTCATGAACGATTAAGTACGAGATATGACTTGAATGTTTAGATTATACCCTAGTCTAACCTTTATAGGCCGGGTTGGGGCGTGACAGTTTACTGATCACAAGAGCTTGAAATACTTGTTCTCACAAAAAGAGTTGAACATGAGTCAAAGACGGTGGATGGAGCTTTTGGATGATTATAACTGCATAATCAATTATGTGCCTGGTAAAGCAAATGTAGTTGCAGATGCCTTAAGTAGGAAAGCGAGCATGGCAAAACTGGAAGTCAAAGTACAGGAGTTGTTGGAGCAAGCATTTATGTGGAAACCGCAATTGACTCAAAAAGGGTTACTATTTGCCACTACACATGTTCAATCGACCTTGTTGTCTGAATTACGAGAGGCTCAACAGAAGGACCAACAATTTCAGAAGATTAAAGAAAGCAACACAGATTTCAAGTTTCATGATGATGGTGTTTGGAGGTTTAGGAATCGGATTTGTGTTCCTAATGTGCCAGAGTTGAAAAAGAAGATTCTTGAAGAAGCCCATAATTCAAGATACACTATTCACCCCGGCGGAACAAAGATGTATCGGGATTTGAAGCAACACTATTGGTGGAATAACATGAATAGAGAGATTGCGGAGTTTGTGGCACGGTGTTTGACTTGCCAGAGAGTCAAAGCGAAACATCAACGACCCGCAGGTTTACTTCAGCCGTTGGAGATTCCTCAATGGAAATGGGAACATATAACTATGGACTTTGTCATGGACCTGCCCAGGTCACAAAAGGCTCATGACGTCGTTTGGGTCATAGTGGATAGATTGACTAAGTCAGCGCACTTCTTACCGATGAACAAGAAGGATAGTCCTAAGAAGTTGGGAGATTTGTATGTGGCGGAGATTGTGAGATTGCACGGGATGCCTGTGAGTATTGTATCGGATAGGGATCCTCGTTTTACTTCCTGATTTTGGAAGAGATTACAAGAAGCTTTAGGAACGAAGTTGAGTTTCAGCACGGCTTATCACCCTCAGACTAATGGACAATCGGAGAGAACTATTCAGATTCTGGAGGATATGCTGAGGGCTTGTGTTTTAGACTTCGGGAAAGGTTAGGAGAAATACCTGTCTCTAGCAGAGTTCGCTTGTAATAATAGTTATCAGGCCACTATCAGGATGGCCCCATTTGAGGCATTGTATGGACGTAAGTGTCGATCCCCAATTTACTGGGATGAAGTAGGTGAGACGAAGACTTTTGACCCGACCCTTCTACCTGAGCTTATGAAGACTATTGATAATATCCACCTCATCGGAAAATGGATGCTTACCGCCCAAAGCAGGCAGAAAAGTTATGCAGACCGACGGAGACAGAGCCTAGAGTTTGAGGTCGGCGACAAGGTGTTCTTGAAGATATCACCCCGGAGGGGACTGATTAAACATGGCAAGGGTGGAAAGTTAAGCCCGAGGTTTGTAGGACCATTTGAAATAATTGAGAAGGTTGGCAAGTTAGTGTACCGCCTAGAACTACCCCAAAAACCTCTCCAATATTCACGACGTCTTTCATGTTTCTATGCTACGGAAGTACCACCCTGATCCATCACATGTCTTGGAGCCAAAGCCGTTGCAGCTTCGGGAGAACTTGTCTTATGAGGAGAAGCCCATTCGAATCCTAGACCAGCAAGATCGGGGGTTGCGCAACAAATCTATACCGATGGTGAAAGTGTTGTGGGATCATCATGGAGTTGAAGAAGCAACGTGGGAAAGGCGAGACCAGATGGAGCAACAGTATCCAGCTTTATTTCAAAGGTAATATTGAATTTCGGGACGAAATTCTTTTAAGGAAGGGAGGATATGAGGCCCGACCTCAATTTGCGTGCGATACCTCATTTCGTATGCCTAACCTAGATTTGCGTCCCTTGACCTAGATTTAAGAATTGTGTTTCATTTTGTATGCCTTGCATTGAATTACGTGCATTCATTTAGGGTTGTGTGCATTTACTTGGAAAACGTGCATTCGTCTTGTAGTTCGTGTCTTGTCTCGTAATGCAGGCCCAAAACCTAGGAAAGTGTGCCCTCACGCTAATCAAGAAAGCATCTTACACAAAGCACTAGGTCATTAATTAATCCTACAAATCCCACTAACTAATATTAAATTACTAATTCAACCCACTAGAAGACAAAATCTCACAAAAAGCTAGACATTCTTTATTCTTTATTCTTTATTCTTTGCATATCCCAAATACACAATAAAATAAGCCTTGAACAAGACAAAAAATTCAGATTCTTGCAATGCCTTGGCCGACCACCTTGTGTGCATTTGTGCTTGCTTGCATAATTCAAATTGAACCCAAACATTCTATGACAATTCTATGACACAAAGCAATAAAAAATTCAGCTCAAAACCCTCCTCAAAGCTCCAAATCTCAACACAAGCTCCTTGCCCATGCTAGACGTTTCAAATGATGCTTCTTGAAGACACAAAATAAGATTTTTGCAAGCCCTAGGCCAACAAGCACCTTTGCCCAACAAAGCTTTTCATTTTCTTTCATTTTCCTTCATTTCCTCTCATTCCTCTCTCATTTCTTCTCTCTCTCTCGGCCTTGGCTGAGTTTCTACACTCCATAGCTTATCTTCATCACTTCATGGTTCATCAAAGCATGCAAGAAGCTAGGGAGCTCGACTAAGCAAGCTAGGTTGCAAGAAACACACTTGCAAGCTCTTTGAACCTCCATTTCGGCTTAGGTGAGTTTGCTAGCTTCCATTTATTTTCTTCTTGTTCTAACCACATGCACCTACTAAGAACTTAGTTACTAAGCTAGAAAATTAGAGAAAATCGAGTGGTGTCTCAGCTAAGCAAGGAAAAGAGTCAATCTTGTGCGACCATCAAGAGTCTTGTGCATCTTCTTGTTGTTTTGCTAAGGTGAGGGCTAAACTTCTTGAAAATCTTTTTAAAAAAACCAAATGCATGCCCTTAAATGTCTATCTTTACTTCTGTACTTGAGATATATGTGTGTTCATGAGCCTTTATAAACATGCATGGCAAGATTCTTGGCTAGAATGTGATGATAGATGAAATCGGGTATGTGACAGCCTTCTGCCTTGTTGGTGCGAGGTGATTTTGACTAGGTAAATGATGTTGAAAATGTGTGAAAATTGGAAGGTAACTATTTTTGCCAGTTCTAAACACTTTTCACAGAAATAGGCCAAAGCCAGTTTCGACTCTAAGGTCCTCAAAATGGCTAATTATCAAAATGTGTCCAAATCTGGAACGTCTGGAAAAATGAAGCAGGTTTTGGCAGATTCACTGACCTTGTAGAACGAACCAGTTTTGACTTAGTAAATGATATCCAAAATGCATGGAATTTGGTTTTCAGCTAGAGTTTTTAGTTCTGGATATTTTTCTTAGAAACGGACTAAGGCTAAATATGACCCTAAGGCCCTAAAAAACGACAAGTATTGAAATGTGTGCAAATCTGGACAGTTTTGTGTAGTCTCACTGTTTTGGCTATAACTCTTGAACCCGCACTCCAAATGATGCGAGGTTTTTTTCTGAATTTAGTTCACTCCTTAAGATTTAATTTGACATCTTATTCACTGGAATTGGAGATTGTTTTCTTGTCTCAATGAATGTGATAAAATAGTCCATTGCATTGAGGGTTTCACCTAGTGATATGCTTAGAAAAATTATTGCAGCTTCTCTTGTTGCATTAAATGGTTGGGATTGTGGCATTTGGATGTTGTGTGGACTGCTTGGAATACTTGAGGGTGTTTGAATTAATCAATGCGTGGGTTGAGTTTAATTACGAGATGATTTGGGGTTTAATCGCACGGGTAAGCACGAATTGAAACCCTAGTAACTAGGTAAACTTGCTAAGTGTTGGTCCTTTGGATATTGTGTTTGATTATGTGTTTAGTAGGCTTCCCGTAGTTGCCCTTGTAGCCCTAAATATGATTTCGATGATTACATGTTGATAAGTAGGCCTTTCTTGTACCCGGTCCCACGTAAATGTCATTGCATGATGAATAATCTTATTATTTGATTACGTGAACTTTGAAATGAGTTATATGACTTAATTTACATGCGTTACATGGCTTCCCGTTTAATATTCATATAACTCCATGTGCTTTATAAGTGAAATTGCCTGTCATATCGTGCCTCGCTTGTTTACTTGTCAATGTGCAATCTTATGACTGCTCGGAGGCAACCTACTTTGTTGTCCTCCTAATGTGATATATTAAATGTCATAAATGTGCATTGCATACAAGGTTGCAACCTTTCATTCTGGCGTGGTAGCATTCACGCACACCGGGCGGCATCAGGCTTGCCGGTGCAACCGTGACTACCATTGTCAATTCCCTCTCTTGCTTGGGGGCTAGACTTCCTCAGAGAGTTGGGTCGTCGGATTCGGGGTACATCCGGAGTACACCAATTTGGCGTGATAAGGGGATGATTTGAAGTTGGCCGCAACAACTGATACTGACATGAACTGAGAGCAAAAGCTCACCGTATCCTTTTCATTATGTGTATAAGTACTCTCGCTTGGTTGCTAGAGGACCTCGGGGAGGAAAGACAGGTAATTGTGTTCCTTTACTTTTACATTATGTTATGTACTTACTTGTGATACATTCATGCTTGCAAAAAGGGTTTTTCATAAGTTGAACCAGAAAATGAGTTTCAAAACTTATTTCTCGTTCCCCCTCACTGAGTTCATAAGGACTCACCCTCTTTTATCATCTCAGGTGAAGAAGACCAAGAACAGGTACCTGAGGACGACGTGCCTAACGATGATTCTTTGGAATGAATGCTTGCCCTACGTGCCTTACGTGACTATGGCCATTTTGTGAATAATATGTTGCTTGAAGACTATTTCTTTTATGTTGCTTGTTCTTGTAATGTAAAAGACCCCCGTTGTAATTTGGGGTCTAATTTTGGTTTGTACTGATAATAACTAGATAGACACTAATGTGGTTGGTTTGTTATCGTTATTGGCTAGTATCTATCATATGATTATGAAGTATCAGGTAAGGATTAAGTAAAATGAACCCATTCAATCTTAAGCAAGTACTCATTGATAAGTTAAGATCAACAAGTACGTGTGTAACAAGGATTAACAAACAAACGAGACATAATATCATGCTAGGTTATTAATCAAACGAGACTTCGAGACAACAAGTAGGCATTTCAATTGATGATAAATAGTGATATTTGTTGGAAATGAAATTGAGATTGGAAATTTTTGAGGCGTTTTGAGAATTAGGCCAAACTAAAGAGCCCAATTACAGCTGTTATGCTGCCGGTTTTCCAGAAAATTGCGGAGTTTAGGCTAAAACGTTAAGTGTTAAACCCTTTTGAACGATTAAGTACGTGATATGACTTGAATGATTAGATCACACCTTAGTCTAACCTTTATAGGTCGGGTTAGGGAGTGACATCCGTCACTCCGGTGCCCATAACTTTTGATCTGTAAGGAGTTACGCGACGCACAGCATACCGTTGGAAAGCTCACCGAGAGCTCTACGACGGGGCCATCAATCATGCTCTATTGCGCCTATTTTTGGAGCCCAAAATCGAACATTTTCATCAGTTTCGGGACACTTTTCTTCTTGTGCGCTGTTTTTCCGTCCCGGATTGTACGTCGTGAGCCTCAAAAAGGTCGACAACCTAATCCATCACATTTCTATTACCGAATCCCACAGCACATTGGGCAAGACAACTTCGCTTCACGTAGAGGATGGGCCCGCAAACCTAGGGCGTTGGGCTGGTGACCAGGTAGCCTTCGCTCCGGTGCCCGTAACTTTTGATCTGTAAGGAGTTACGTGGTGCACAGCATAGCGTTGCAAAGCTCTCCGAGAGCTCTATGACGAAGGTAGCAAGCCTACCTGGTTGCCCCTGTTTTCTGATCCCAAAATTGAACGCTTTCATCAGTTTTGGGACACTTTTTTTCTTTTGCCCTGTTTTTCCGTCCCGGATCGTACGTCGTGAGCCGCGAAGAGGACAACAACCTAATCCATCACATTTCTATTACCGAATCCCACGGCTCGTTGGGAAAGACAACTTTGATTCACGTAAAGGCTGGGCCCACAAACCGAGGGCGTAGGGCTTGGGACCAGGTCTCCGTCGCTCCGGTGCCCATAACTTTTAATCCGTAAGGAGTTATGTAGCACACAGCATACCGTTGGAAAGCTCACCGAGAGCTCTACGACAGTGACAGCAAGCATGCTCGGCTACGCCTATTTTCGAAGCCTAAAATCTAACATTTTAATCAGTTTCGGGAAACTGTTCTTCTTTTGCGCTGTTTTTCCGTCCCAGATCGTACGTCGTGAGCCGCAAAAAGGACGACAACCTAATCAATCACATTTCTATTACCGAATCCCACAACTCCTTGGGCAAGACAACTTAACTTCACGTAGAGGCTGGGCCCACAAATCGAGGGCATGGGGCTTGGCACCAGGTCTCCTTCGCTCCGGTGCCCATAACTTTTGATCCGTAAGGAGTTACGCGGCGCACAGCATATCGTTGGAAAGCTCACCGAGAGCTCTACGACGGGGGCAACAAGCCTACTCGGCTGCACTTGTTTTCATAGCCCAAAATTGAACTTGTTCATCAGTTTCGGGACACTTTTCTTCTTTTGCGCTGTTTTTCCATCCCGGATAGTTCGTCGTGAGCCGCAAAAAGGACGACAACCTAATCAATCACATTTCTATTACCGAATCCCACGGCTCCTTGGGCAAGACAACTTCGTTTCACGTAGAGAGTGGGCCCACAAACTGAAGGTGTGGGGCTTAGGACCAAGTCTACTTCGCTCCGGTGCCCATAACTTTTGATCCGTAAGGAGTTACGCACAGCACAACATACCGTTGGAAAGCTCACAGACAGCTGCGCCTATTTTCAGAGCCCAAAATCGAACGTTTTCATTAGTTTCGGGAAACTTTTCTTCTTTTGCGCTGTTTCTCCATCCCGGATCGTACGTCGTGAGCCGCAAAAAGGACGACAACCTAATCCATCACATTTCTATTACCGAATCCCATGGCACCTTTGGCAAGACAACTTCGCTTCACGTAGAGGCTGGGACCGCAAATTGAGGGCGTTAGGCATGTGACCAGGTATCCTTCGCTCAGGTACCCATACCTTTTGATCCGTAAGGAGTTACGCGGTGCACAGTATACCGTTAGAAAGCTCTCCGAGAGCTCTACGATGTGGGCAACAAGGCTGCTTGGTTGTTCTTGTTTTTAGATCCCAAAATCAAACGTTTTCATCAGTTTCAGGACACTTTTCTTCTTTTGCACTATTTTTTCGTCCTGGAACGTATGTCGTTTGCCGTGAAAAGGACGACAACCTAATCCATCACATTTCTATTACAGAATCCCAAGGCACCTTGGGCAAGATGACTTCGCTTCACGTATAGGCTGGGCCCACAAACCGAGGGCGTTGGGCTTGTGACCAGGTATCCTTTGCTCCGATGTCTATAACTTTTGATCCGTATGGTGTTACGCGGCGTACAGCATACCGTTGGAAAGCTCTCCGAGAGCTCTACGACGGCAGTAGCAAGCCTGCTGAGCTGCACCTATTTTCACATCCCAAAATTGAACATTTTCATTAGTTTTGGGACACATTTATCATTTTGCACTGTTTTTCCGTCCCGGATCGTACGTTGTGAGCCACAAAAAGGACGACAACCTAAACAGTCACATTTCTATTACCGACAGGGGCATCAAATCTGCTCGGCTGCACCTATTTTTGGAGCCCAAAATTGAACGTTTTCATCAGTTTTGAGACACTTTTCTTCTTTTGCGCTGTTTTTCTGTCCTGGATCGTACGTCGTGAGCCGCAAAAAGGACGACAACCTAATCCGTTACATTTCTATTACCGAATCACATGGCACCTTGGGCAAGACAACTTCTGTCACGCCCCAACTCGACCCCACCCACAATTAGTCAGGACGCAAAGGAATTTCGGCAGTATAACGACAGTAATAATGACACCAAGGCTCTAAACCAACCTCTCAGAATATCATACAATCAAACTCCTCAACCAAACAACAATCAATTCCTCAATACCATTAACAACATACAACATAACCATATTATACAACAATCATTCTTAGACGATCCATTCATAGTTATACGCCTCCGTTCCAACATAACCTTAACTTTAACATACATATCAAAATAGATTATAAACCAACTTAGCAACCTAGATCATAACAAAAGGAAGACTACTAAGTTAGCATCATTTAGTTCCTTATTTTTACTACAACTTATACATCATAAATTACAAGGAAAATAAAAGACAACTAGTTTAATATACAAGATAATAGAGTATACAACATCTCAAGCATCAAGGACAAGACTCTGGCACATAGGACTCGTCCACATACGGCACATTATCCCCTTCTGGAGGCACGTACCCGTAATCTTGCGAAAGGACACCTGTATGCATGCAATAATTGAGAGTGAGCTTATATAAAACAAGCCCAGTGAGGATCCGATAGATCTCTAACAGTATTTACTATACTCCTTGGAAATCATCATTTGAGCAGTAAACACACAATGAACATCAATAATCATTATAAATGCAACAATAGTAATAACTATAAACACACAATAAGGATACAATACATTTGCTGATGAAGCTCCATACACCAATTCCATGCTCAACAACTCCTCCAAACTCAATGACACAATCCTGAGGTACCTTGACCTAGACCCACACCCCATGGCCTCTCTGCCCATGCGAGATAGAGAGTAGCCATGATAACTGTGCCTGCAGCCCGAGATGCCTCCCGAGGTGACACAACATTATCAAAGCTCACAACAATGAGACTCGACATAAATAAACCGAGAGATCAACAACGAAAGTACCCGATTCCTGTAATCAATAATCAATCAATATTCCGAGAGATCAGCAACAAAAGTGCCCGATTCCTGTACTCAATAATCATCATTCAATTAACAATGTAACGCCCTGGATTAACTTCAAGCGCGCTACCCACAGTTTTGTAACAACAATCAATAATCAATTAATCCGTATTTTACCAATCAATTAAACAACATTTAACAATCAACAACTATATAATTAGGAAACAATTAAGTTAGATGACAAAGTAGGCCATCCAACTCAACATGCATTAAACACACAATCAAACCCTAATCTAACCATTAACAACTCACAATTCAATCACTCAAACACCACCCAATTATCTAAAGGATCAATTCAACAATTTAAAGAAAGACAACCTAAACTTCAAATAATCATATCTTACATTCTACTAATCCAAACAACCCCAAATTAGTTTCTAACACTCACCTATTCAGTCAACTACATTAGCCCTCTCGGAAACCAACCAAGACACATCAAAATCAAGCCCAACAACCCTAAAACCTCAATGCACCTAGGCTGAAATTTCTGGATTTTCACACAAACATCGTAATCAAAAATTTGGCATTATAACGGCGTTACCACATAATTAACAAACTTTTAGAAATCGACGGCAATCGATTTCAACCATAACAACTCAAGTTATTCATCAAATGGCTAATCTATCAACTTTAAATACCCAAAAAATAAATAATTTCGCTACAATGGTTCAAATCTCGTAGTAATACACACAAACGATTCTTAGCATGCACTGAGCAATAATATAACTTCAAATTAACATTCTAACAGTTCAAAGTGCAATTATAAGCAAAAACATAAAATATGACTTTTGAGATCTAGAATTTTTCTCTCACCTTTGATGTGTTTTGATGCAAGAAATGTGTAGAATGGATGCCCAACAAGTGAAATCAAGCTTTGAATGAAGTGATTTGGACTGGAATTGCAAAATCTATGTGAAAAATGCTTTGAAAAACCTTGAAAATGCCTTCTTTTTGCCTCCCCTTGGAATTTCGGTAATGTGTGTGTAAAATGAGTGTGTTTTGTGAGCTTTTGATGTGTGTTGATGATATATTAAGCAAATGTCAAACAAATAAAAGAAAGTCAAAGGTGGAAAGTAATTATTTTTAGTGTTTTCTTGTCTTTTAATTCATTTTCATGACTACTCTTGCTCAAATTAATTATGCAACACCTAAACTATCTCAAGTAGTTTATTTTTAGATGACAAGAAGTTTTACATTCAAACAATTTCACCCGAGTCGGCTTAAAACTCAATTTCTGCAAAAGAATGTGAAAAGTCATATCATTTGTTTTCAAATGTCTTTTGAATGCACAATTAATCTAAAATCATTTAATACCACATATAAATACATTTATATTAATATATACTAGGTCAATGAAAGTCAATGCAAGAATCGGGTTTAGAAGAAATTACTATTTGGCTCAAAAATGCTACTTTTTACCCGAAAAGTCTATTTAAATTACTATTCCGTTTCAGAATCAATTTTTATCAAACATGGGTCTATTAATAATAGAGGACTAGGTTTTAAGACGTTTAAAACACTCTTGTAAAAATTTTAGCGGACAGGTGTTCAAAATACTATTCACAAAAATCGACGATAAAATTTTTAATGCCGTTTTTTATGAAAATTTCTTGAATGCACACATAGCATGTATTAGGAGTATTAATCACATAATTAACACATTCTAAGTCATATAGCACATAAACATGTCAATTCATGCAAAACGAGGTAAAGCACGTAAATCGAGATAAGATATAAAAGTGGGGTTTCACAACTTTGTTTCACGTAGAGGTTGGGCCTGCAAACCGAGGGAATTGGGCTTGTGACCAGGTATCCTTCGCTCCGGTGCCCATAAATTTTGATCCGTATGGAGTTACGCGGCGCACAACATACCATTGGAAAGCTCTCCGAGAGCTCTATGACAGTGGCAGCAATCATGCTCGGTTGTACCTATTTTCGATGCCCAAAATTGAACATTTTTATCAGTTTTGGGGCACTTTTCTTGTTTTGCGCTATTTTTTCGTCCCGGATCGTACGTCGTGAGCAGCAAAAAGGATGACAACCTAATCCATCATATTTCTATTACCAAATCCCATGGCACCTTGGCAAGACAACTCCGCTTCATGTAGAGTATGGGCCCGCAAACCGAGGGCGTTAGGCTTGTGACCAAGTATCCGTCGCTTCGGTGCCCATAACTTTTGATCCGTAATGAGTTACGCATCGCACATCATACCATTGGAAAGCTTTCCAAGAGCTCTACGACGGTTATAGCAAGCCTGCTCGGCTGCGCCTGTTTTCGGATCCCAAAATCGATCGTTTTCATCAGTTTTGGGACACTTTTCTTCTTTTGCACTGTTTTTTCGTCCCGGATCATACGTCGTAAGCCGCAACAAGGACGACAGCCTAATCAATCACATTTCTATTACCGAATCCCATGGCTCCATGGGCAACACAACTTCGCTTCATGTAGAGGCTGGGCCCACAAACTGAGGGCGTGGGGTTTAGGACCAGGTCTCCGTCGCTCCGGTGCCCATAACTTTTGATTCCTAAGTAGTTACATGGTGCACAGCATACCGTTGGAAAGCTCTTCGACAGCTCTATGACGGGGGAAGTAGGCCTACTCGGTTGCGCCTGTTTTCAGATCCCAAAATTGAATGTTTTCATCAATTTCAGGACACTTTTCTTCTTTTGCGCAGTTTTTTCATCCCGGATCGTACGTCGTGAGCCGCGAAAAGGACGACAACTTAATCCATCACATTTCTGTCACCGAATCCCATGGCTCTTTGGGCAAGACAACTTTGCTTCACGTAGAGGCTGTGCCCACAAACCGAGGGTGTGGGACTTGGGACCAGGTCTCCGTCGCTTCGGTGCCCATAACTTTTGATCCGTAAGGAGTTACGCGGTGCACAGCATACCGTTGGAAAGTTCACCGAGAGCTGTATGATGTGGGTAGCAAGCCTGCTCGGCTGCGCCTACTTTTGGAACCCAAAATTGAACGTTTTCATCAGTTTCTGGACAATTTTCTTCTTTTGCGCTATTTTACCGTCCCGGATCGAAAATCATGAGCCGCAAAAAGGACGACAACCTAATCCATCACATTTCTATTACCAAATCCCATGGTACCTTGGGCAAGACAACTTCGCTGCACGTAGAGGCCGGGCCCACAAATCGAGGGCGTGGGACTTGGGACCAGGTCTCCGTAGCTCCGGTGCCCATAACTTTTGATCCGTAAGGAGTTACGCGGCGCACAACATACTGTTGAAAAGCTCTCCGAGAGCTCTACGACGGGGGCAGCAAGCATGCTCGACTGCGCCTTTTTTTGGAGCCCAAAATTTAACATTTTCATCAGTTTCGAAAAACTTTTCTTCTTTTGCGTTGTTTTTCTGTCCCAGATCGTACGTCGTGAGCCGCAAAAAGGATGACAACATAATCAATCACATTTCTATTATTGAATCCCACGGCACCTTGGGCAAGATAACTTCGCTTCATGTAGAGGTTGGGCCCACAAACCAAGGGTGTGAGGCTTGGGACCAGGTCTCCGTCGCTCCGGTGCCCATAACTTTTGATCCGTAAGGAGTTACGCGCTGCACAGCATACCGTTGGAAAGCTCACCGAGAGCTCTACGACGGGGGCATCAAGTATGCACTGCTGCACCTATTTTCGGATCACAAAATCGAACGTTTTCATCAGTTTTGGGATACTTTTCTTCTTTTGCATTATTTTTTCATCCCGGATCGTACGTCGTGAGCCGCAAAAAGGACGACAACCTAATCCATCACAATTCTATTACAGAATCCCACAGCACCTTGGGCAAGACAACTTCGCTTCACTTAGAGGCTGGGCTCACAAACCGAGGGCGTTGGGTTGGTGACCAGGTATCCTTACGCTCCGGTGTCCATAAATTTTGATCCTTAAAGAGTTACGCGGCGCACAGCATACCGTTGGAGAGCTCTCCGAGAGCTCTACTACGGGGGTAGCAAGCCTACTCAGTTGCGCTTGTTTTCAGATTCCAAAATCGAATGTTTTGGGACACTTTTCTAGTTTTACGTTGTTTTTTTGTCCCGGATCGTACGTCGTGAGCCGCAAAAAGGACGACAACCTAATCCATCACATTTCTATTACTGAATCCCACAGCCCCTTGGGCAAGACAACTTCGCTTCACGTAGAGGCTACGCCCGCCAACTGAGGGTGTTGGGCTGGTGACCAGGTATCCTTCGCTCCGGTGCCCATAACTTTTGATCCGTAAGGAGTTACGCGGCGCACAGCATACCGTTGAAAAGCTCTCCAAGAGCTCTATGACGGGGGTAGCAAGCCTACTCAGTTGCGCCTGTTTTCAGATCCCAAAATCGAACGTTTTCATCAGTTTCGGGACCCTTTTCTTCTTTTGCGTTATTTTTCCATTTAGGATTGTACGTCACGCCACGATAAGGACGACAACCAAATCCATCAAATTTCTATTACCGAATCCCCTGGCTCGTTGGGCAAGACAACTTCACTTCACGTAGAGGCTGGGCCCACAAACCGAGGGCGTTGGGCTGGTGACCAGGTATCCTTCGCTCCGGTGCCCATAACTTTTGATCTGTAAGGAGTTACGCGGCCCACAGCATACCGTTGGAAAGCACTCCAAGAGCTCTATGACGGGGGCAGCAAGACTACTCAGTTGCGCCTGTTTTCAGATCCCAAAATCGAACGTTTTCATCAATTTCGGGACCCTTTTCTTCTTTTGTGCTATTTTTTCATCCAGGATCGTACGTCACGCCACGATAAGGACGACAACCAAATCCATCACATTTCTATTACTAAATCCCCTGGCTCGTTGGGCAAGAAAACTTCCCTTCACGTAGAGGCTGGGCCCACAAACCGAGGGCGTGGGGCTTGGGACTAGGTCTCCGTCGCTCTGGTACCCATAACTTTTGATTTGTAATGAGTTACGCGGCGCTCAGCATACCATTGGGAAGCTCACCGAGAGCTTTACGACGGGGGCAACAAGCCTGCTCAGCTGCGCCTATTTTCCTAGCCCAAAATTGAACTTTTTCATCAATTTCAGGACACATTTCTTCTTTTGCGCTGATCTTCCGTCTCGGATAGTACGTCGTGAGCCGCAAAAAGGATGACAACCTAATCTATCACATTTCTATTATCGAATCCCATGGCACCTTGGGCAACACAACTTCGCTTCACGTAGAGGCTGGGCCCGCAAACCGAGGGCGTTGGGCTGGTGACCAGGTATCCTTCGCTCCGGTGTCCATAAATTTTGATCCTTAAGGAGTTACGCGGCGCACAGCATACTGTTGGAAAGCTCTCCGAGAGCTCTACTACGGGGGTAGCAAGCCTACTCAGTTGCACTTGTTTTCAGATTCCAAAATCGAATGTTTTCATCAGTTTTGGGACATTTTTCTTCTTTTGAGCTATTTTTCCGTCCCGGATCGTACGTCGTGAGCCGCAAAAATGACGATAACCTAATCCATCACATTTCTATTACCGAATCCCACGGCTCGTTGGACAAGACAACTTTGCTTCACGTAGAGGCTGGGCCCACAAACCGAGGGTGTGGGGCTTGGGACTAGGTCTCCGTCATTCCGATGCCCATAACTTTTGATTCGTAATGAGTTACGCTGCGCACAGCATACCGTTGGAAAACTCACCGAGAGCTCTACGACTGTGGCAGCAAGCATGCTCGACTGCGCCTATTTTCGGAGCCCAAAATCTAACATTTTCATCAGTTTCGGGAAACTTTTCTTCTTTTGCGCTGTTTTTCCGTCCCATATCGTACTTTGTGAGCCGCAAAAAGGACGACCACCTAATCAATCACATTTTTATTAACGAATTCCACAGGTCTTGGGCAAGACAACTTTGCTTCATGTAGAGGCTAGGCTCACAAACCGAGGGCGTGGGGCTTAGGACCAGGTCTCCGTTGCTCCGGTGCCCATAACTTTTGATCCGTATAGAGTTACTCGGCACACAGCATACCGTTGGAAAGCTCACCGAGTGCTCTACGACGGGGGCAGCAAGCCTGCTTGGCTGCGCCTATTTCATATCCCAAAATTGAACTTTTTCATCAGTTTCGGGACACTTTCCTTCTTTGCACTGTTTTTGGATCCTGGATAGTACATCGTGAGCCGCAAAAAGGACGACAACCTAACCAATCACATTTCTATTACCGAATCCCATGGCTCCTTGGGCAAGACAACTTCGCTTCACATAGAGACTGGGCCCACAAACCGAGGGTGTGGGGCTTGGGACCAGGTCTCCTTAGCTCCGGTGCCCATAACTTTTGATCCGTAAGGAGTTACACACAGCACAACATACCGTTGGAAAGCTCACCAAGAGCTCTACGATGGGGGCAACAAGCTTGCTCAGTTGTGCATATTTTTGGAGCCCAAAATCGAATGTTTTCATCAGTTTCGGGAAACTTTTCTTCTTTTGCGTAGTTTTTGGGTCCTGAATCGTACGTCGTGAGCCGCAAAAATGACGACAACCTAATCCATCACATTTTTATTATCGAATCCCATGGCACCTTTGGTAAGACAACTTCGCTTCACGTAGAGGCTGGGCCCGCAAACCGAGGGCGTTA
Source organism: Ehretia macrophylla (assembly GCA_037974665.1). NCBI lineage: Eukaryota > Viridiplantae > Streptophyta > Magnoliopsida > Boraginales > Ehretiaceae > Ehretia > Ehretia macrophylla. The sequence goes on along the minus strand of CM075779.1, from coordinate 27,648,321 downwards.
GGCTTGTGACCAGGTATCCTTCGCTCCGGTGCCCATACCTTTTGATCCGTAAGGAGTTACGCGGCACACAGCATACCGTTGGAAAGTTCTCCGAGAGCTCTACGATGTGGGTAGCAAGTCTGCTCAGTTGCGCATATTTTCAGATCCCAAAATTGAACATTTTCATCAGTTTTGAGACACTTTTCTTCTTTTGCACTATTTTTCCTGCCCGGAACGTACGTCGTGAGCCGTGAAAAGGACGACAACTAATCCATCACATTTCTATTACTGAATCCCATGGCACCTTGTGCAAGGCAACTTCACTTCACGTAGAGGTTGGGCCCGCAAACCTAGGGCATTGAGCTTGTGACCAGGTATCCTTTGCTCCGATGCCCATAACTTTTGATCCGTTTGGAATTACGCGGCGTACATCATACCGTTGGAAAGCTCTCCGAGAGCTCTACGATGGTGGTAGCAATCCTACTCAGCTGCATCTATTTTCAGATCCCAAAATCGAAAGTTTTCATCAGTTTTGGGACACTTTTCTTCGTTTGCGCTATTTTTCCATCCTAGATGGTACGTCGTGAGCCGCAAAACGGATGACAACCTAATCAATCACATTTCTATTACCGAATCCCACGGCTCCTTGGGCAAGACAACTTCGCTTCACATAGAGGCTGGGCCTGCAAACTGAGGGCGTTGGGCTTGTGACCAGTTATCCGTCGCTTCGGTGCCCATAACTTTTGATCCGTAAGGAGCTATGCGGCGCACAGCATACTGTTGGAAAGCTCTCCGAGAGCTCTATGATGGTGGCAGCAAACCTACTCGGTTGTGCCTCTTTTTAGATCCCAAAATCGAACGTTTTCATTAGTTTTGGGACACTTTTCTTTTTTTGCACTATTTTTCGTCCCGGATTGTACGTCGTGAGCAGCAAAAAGGACGACAACCTAATCCATTACATTTCTATTACCAAATCACATGGCACCTTGGGCAAGACAACTTCGCTTCACGTAGAGGCTGGGCCCACAAACCGAGGGGGTTGGGCTTGTGACCAGGTATCCTTCGCTCCGGTGCCCATAACTTTTGATCTGTATGAAGTTACACGGCGCACATCATACCGTTGGAAAGCTCTCCGAGAGCTCTACAACAGTGGCAGCAAGCCTGCTCGGCTATGCCTAATTTTGGAGCCCAAAATCGAACGTTTTCATCAGTTTCGGGGCACTTTTCTTCTTTTGCGCTATTTTTCGGTCCCGGATCAAACGTCGTGAGCCGCAAAAAGGATGACAACCTAATCAATCATATTTTTATTACCGGATCCCATGGCTCCTTGGGCAAGAGAACTTAGCTTCACGTAGAGGCTGGGCCCACAAACCGAGGGCGTGGGGCTTGGGACCAGGTCTCCGTCGCTCCGGTGTCCATAACTTTTGATCCATATGAAGTTACGCGGCACACAGCATACCGTTGCAAAGCTCACCGAGAGCTCTACGACGGGGGCAACAAGCCTGATCGGCTGCGCATTTTTTCGGATTCCAAAATTGAACATTTTCATCAGTTTCGGGACACTTTTCTCCTTTTGTGCTGTTTTTCTATCCCGAATCGTACGTCGTGAGCCGCAAAAAGGACGACAACCTAATCCACCACATTTCTATTACCGAATCCCATGGCACCTTTGGCAAGACAACTTCGCTTCACGTAGAGGTTGGGCCCGCAAACTGAGGGCGTTAGGCTTGTGACCAGGTATCCTTCGCTCCGGTGCCCATACCTTTTGATCCGTAAGGAGTTACGCGGCGCACAGCATACCGTTGAAAAGCTCTCCAAGAGCTCTATGACGGGGGTAGCAAGCCTACTCAGTTGCGTTTGTTTTCAGATCCCAAAATCGAACGTTTTCATCAGTTTCGGGACCCTTTTCTTCTTTTGCGCTATTTTTCTATTCAGGATTGTACGTCACGCCACGATAAGGACGACAACCAAATCCATCACATTTCTATTACCGAATCCCCTAGCTCGTTAGGCAAGAAACTTCACTTCACGTAGAGGCTGGGCCCGCAAACCGAGGGCGTTGGGCTGGTGACCAGGTATCCTTCACTCCGGTGCCCATAACTTTTGATCCGTAAAGAGTTACGCGGCGCACAGCATACCGTTGGAAAGCTCTCCAAGAGCTCTATGACGGGGGCAACAAGACTACTCAGTTGCGCCTGTTTTCAGATCCCAAAATCGAACATTTTTATCAGTTTCGAGACCCTTTTCTTCTTTTGCGCTATTTTTCCATCCAGGATCGTACATCACGCCACGATAAGGACGACAACCAAATCCATCACATTTCTATTACTAAATCCCCTAGCTCGTTGGGAAAGAAAACTTCGCTTCACGTAGAGGCTGGCCCCATAAACCGAGGACGTGGGGCTTGGGACTAGGTCTCCGTCGCTCTGGTACCCATAACTTTTGATCTGTAATGAGTTACGCGGCGCTCAGCATACCATTGGGAAGCTCACCGAGAGATTTACGACGGGGGCAACAAGCCTGCTCAGCTGCGCCTATTTTCATAGCCCAAAATTGAACTTTTTCATCAATTTCAGGACACATTTCTTCTTTTGCGCTGTTTTTCCGTCTCGGATAGTCGTGAGCCGCAAAAAGGATGACAACCTAATCCATCACATTTCTATTATCGAATCCCATGGCACCTTGGGCAACACAACTTCGCTTCACGTAGAGGCTGGACCCGCAAACCGAGGGCGTTGGGCTTGTGACCAGGTATCCTTTGCTCCGGTGCCCATAACTTTTGATCCGTAAGGAGTTACGCGGCACACAGCATACCGTTGGAAAGCTCTCCAACAACTCTACAATGGGGGCAGCAACCCTGGTTGGCTGCGCCTATCTTTCGAGCCGAAAATCGAAAGTTTTCATCAGTTTTGGGACACTTTTCTTCTTTTGCGCTGTTTTTCCACCCTGGATCGCATGTCGTGTGCCGCGAAAAGGACGACAACCTAATCCATCACATTTCTATTACCAAATCCCACGGCACCTTAGGCAAGACAACATTGCCTCACATAGAGGCTGGACCCGTAAACCGAGGGCGTGGGGCTTGGGACCAGGTCTTCGTCACTCCGGTGCCCATAACTTTTTATTCGTAAGGTGGTACGAGTCGCACAGCCTACCATTGGAAAGCTCTCTGAGAGCTCTACGATGGGGGTGGCAAGCCTGCTCGGCTGTGCCTATTTTTGACGTCCAAAATTGAACGTTTTCATCAGTTTCGGGACTCTTTTCTTCTTTTGCGCTGTTTTTTCATCTTGGATCGTACGTCATGAGCCGCGAAAAGGACGACAACCCAACCCATCGCATTTTTATTACGGAATCTCATGGCACCTTGGGCAAGACAACTTCGCCTCACGTAGAGGCTGGGCCCACAAACTGAGGGCGTGGGGCTTGGGACCAGGCCTCCGTCGCTCCGGTGCCCATAACTTTTTATTAATAAGGAGTTATGCGACGCACAGTATACCGTTGGAGAGAGCTCTAAGAGATCTACGACGGGGGCAGCAAGCCTACTCAGTTGTGCCTATTTTCAGAGCCCAAAATCAAACGTTTTCATCAATTTCGGGACACTTTTCTTCTTTTGCGCTTTTTTTTTGTCCCGTATCGTACGTCATGAGCCGCGAAAAGGACGATAACGTAATCTATCATATTTCTATTACCGAATCCCATTGCACCTTGGACAAGACAACTTCGCCTCATGTAGAGACTGGGCCAGCAAACTTAGGGCGTGGGGCTAGGGACTAGGTCTCCGTAAGGTATTACATAGCGCACAGCACACCGTTGGAAAGCTATCCGAGAGCTCTACGACGGGGGCATCGAGCCTGTTCGATTTCGCATGTTTACGGAGGACAAAATTGAACGTTTTCATCAGTTTCAGGACACTTTTCTTTTTTTGCGCAGTTTTCCCGTCCTGGATCGTACGTCCTGAGTCGCGAAAAGGACGACAACCTGATCCATCACATTTCTATTACCGAATCCCAAGGCACCTTGGGCAAGACAAGTTCTCCTCATGTAGAGGCTAGGCCCGCAAACCGAGGGCGCGGGGCTTGGGACCAGGTCTCCGTCGCTCCGATGCCCATAACTTTTGATCCGTAAGGAGTTACGCGACGCACAGCATACCGTTGGAAAGCTCTCTGAGAGCTCTACGATGGGGGCAGCAAGGATGCTCGGCTGTGCCTATTTTCAGAGTAAAAATTGAACGTTTTCATTAGTTTCAGGATACTTTTCTTCTTTTACGCTGTTTTTTCGTCCCAGATAGTATGTTGCTAGCCGCAAAAAGGACGAGAACCTAATCTATCACATTTTTATTACCGAATCCCATGGCACCTTGGGCAAGATATCTTGGCTTCATGTAGAGGCTAGGCCTGCAAACCGAGGGCGTGGGGCTTGGAACCAGGTCTCCGTTGCCCCGTTGCCCATAACTTTTGATTCGTAAGGAGTTACGCGGTGAACATCAAACCATTGGAAAGCTCTTTGACAGCTCTACGACGGGGGCAGCAAGCCGCTCAGCTGCTCCTATTTTCAGAGCCCAAAATCAAAGGTTTCCATCGGTTTTGGGACACTTTTCTTCTTTTGTGCTGTTTTTCTGTCCCGAATCGTACGTCGTGAACCGCGAAAATGACGACAACCTAACCCATCACATTTCAATTACCGAATCCCACGGCAACTTGGGCAAGACAACTTCACCTCACGCAGAGGATGGGCCCGCAAACCGAGGGCGTGGGGCTTGGGACTAGGTCTCCGTCGCTCCGGTGTCCATAACTTTTGATTAGTAAGGAGTTACGCGGCGCACAGAATACTGTTGGAAAGCTCTCTAAGAGCTCTACGATGGGGGTAGCAAGCCTGCTCGGTTGCGCCTTTTTTCAGAGCTCTAAATTGAACGTTTTCATCAGTTTTAGGACACTTTTCTTGTTTTGCGCTGTTTTTCCCTCCCGGATCGTACGTCGTGAGCCGCAAAAAGAATGACAACCTAATCCATCACATTTCTATTACTGAATCCCATGGCACCTTGGGCAAGACAACTTCGCCTCACGTAGAGGCTGGGCCTGCAAACCGAGGACGTGGGGCTTGGGACCAAGTCTCCGTCACTCTGGTGCCCATAACTTTTGATCCGTAAGGAGTTACATGGCGCACAACATACCGTTGGAAAGCTCTTTGAGAGCTCTACGATGCAGGCAGCAAGCTTGCCCGGCTGCGCATGTTTTCAAAGCCGAAAATCAAACATTTTCATCAGGTTCATGATATTTTTCATCTTTTGCGCTGTTTTTCCGTCCCAGATCGTACGTAGTGAGCCGCGAAAAGGAAGACAACCTAATCCATCACATTTCTATTACCGAATCCCACGGCACCTTGGGCAAGACAGCTTTGCCTCTCATAGAGGCTGGGCCAGCAAACAGAGGGTGTGGGGCTTGGGACCAGTCTCCGTCGTTTCAGTGCACATAATTTTTGATCCGTAAGGAGTGACACGGTGCAAAATATACCGTTGAGAGGCTCTACGATGGGGGCAGCAAGTGTGCTCGGCCGCGGCAATTTTCAGAGCCCAAAATCGAATGCTTTCATCAATTTCGGGACACTTTTCTTCTTTTGCACTGTTTTTCCGTCCCGGATCGTATATCGTGAGCAGCAAAAAGGACGACAACCTAACCAATCACATTTCTATTACAGAATCCCATGGCACCTTGGGCAAGACAACTTCGCCTCACATAGAGGCTGCGCCCGCAAACTGAGGGCGTAGGGCTTGGGACCAGATCTTCGTCTCTTCGGTGCCCATAATCATACTAGCAGTAATGCACCGGATCCCATCAGAACTCCGAAGTTAAGCATGCTTGGGCGAGAGTAGTACTAAGATGGGAGACCTCCTAGGAAGTCTTTGTGTTGCACCCCCATTTTTTGTTTTGTTTTTTTGCCCCGTTCAGGTTTGCCAAGATTCTTTATCCGTCACATTTATATTATCGAGTCACACGGCATCTTGGGCAAGACAACTACGCTTCGCGTATAGGCTGGGACCGCAAAACGTGGGTGCGAGGCCTGTGACCAGGTCTCCATCGCTCTAGTGCCCATAACCTTTGATCCGTAAGGAGTTATGCGGTGCACAACATACCTTTGGAAAGCTCTCTAAGAGCCCTACAACGATGTAGCAAGCCTACTCAGCTGCGCTTGTTTTTGGAGACCAAAATTGAACGTTTTCATAAGTTTTGGGCCACTTTTCTTCTATTTGCGTGGTGTCTTCATCCCGGACTGTTCGTCGTGATCGGTGAAAAGGACGACACATAAGGGCTTTGTGACCTTAACATGATGAGTACGATCATACCAGCACTAATGCACTGAATCCAATCAGAACTCCGAAGTTAAGCATACTTGAGCGAGAGTAGTACTAGGATAGGTGACCCACTAGGAAGTCGTAGTGTTGTACCCCCCTTTTTCATTTTGTTTTTTTGCCCCGTTCAGGCCTGCCAAGATTCTTTATCCGTCATATTTCTATTATGGAGTCCCATGGCATCTTGGGAAGACGACTGTGCTTCACGTAGAGGCTGGGCCCGCAAACCAAGGGCTCGGGGCCTTTGACCAGGTCTCCAACGCTCCGGTGCCCATAACTTTTGATCCGTAATGAGTTATGCAGCGCACATCATACCGTTGAAAAGCTCTCTAAGAGCTCTACGATGAAGGCAGTAGGCTTGCTAGGCTGCGCCTATTTTTGGAGACCAAAATTGAGCATTTTCATTAGTTTTGGGCCACTTTTCTTTTATTTGCGTTGTTTCTTCATCCCAGATCGTTCGTCGTGATCGGCGAAAAGGACGACACATAAGAGCTTTGCGACCTCAACATGACGGGTGCGATCATACTATCATTAATGCACCGGATACCATAAGAACTCCGAAGTTAAGCGTGCTTCGACGAGAGTAGTACTAAGATGGGTGACCCCCAATGAAGTCTTCGTGTTGTACCCCCATTTTTTGTTTTGTTTTTTTGCCCCGTTCAGGCCTGCCAAGATTCTTTATCCTTCATATTTCTATTATCGAGTCACACGGCATCTTGGGCAAGACAATTGCACTTCACATAGAGGCTGGGACCGCAAAACGAAGGCGTAGGGCCTGTGACCAGGTCTTCATCGCTCCGGTGCCCATAACTTTTGATCCGTAAGGAGTTATGCGGTACACAGTATACCTTTGGAAAGCCCACTAAGAACTCTACGACGAGTATAGCAAGCCTGCTCGGCTGCGCCTATTTTTGGAGACCAAAATTGACCATTTTCATAAGTTTTGGGTCACTTTTCTTCTATTTGCGTTGTGTCTTCGTCCTGGATTCTTTGTCGTGATCGGCGAAAAGCACGACACATAAGGGCTTTGCGACCTCAACATGGCGGGTGCGATCATACCAGCACTAATGCACCGGATCCAATCAGAACTCCAAAGTTAAGCGTTCTTGGGCGAGAGTAGTTCTAAGATGGGTAACCCCGTAGGAAGTCCTCGTGTTGCACCCCCCTTTTCGTTTTGTTTTTTTTCCTTGTTTTGGCCTGCCATGATTCTTTATCAATCACATTTCTATTATCGAGGCACACGGCATCTTGGGCAAGACAACTGCGCTTCGCGTAGAGGCTGGGTCCACAAACCGAGGGCGCGGTGCCTGTTACCTGGTCTCCATCGCTCCGGTGCCTATAACTTTTAATCCGTACGGAATTATGCAGCGCACAACATACAGTTGGAAAGCTCTCTGAGAGCTCTACGACGAGGGCACCATGCCTGCTCGGCTACGCAAGTTTTCAGATATTAAGATTGAATATTTTCAACAGTTTTGGGCCACTTTTCATCTATTTGCGTTGTCTCTTCGTCCCGGATCGTTCGTCGTGATCGGTGAAAAGGACAACACATAAGGACTTTGCGACCTCAACATTACGAGTACGATCATACCAGCACTAATGCACCGGATCCCATCAGAACTCTGAAGTTTATCATGGTTGGGCAAGAGTAGTACTAGGATGGGTGACTCCCTGGGAAGTCCTCGTGTTGCACCGCCCTTTTATGTTTTGTATTTTTGCCCTGTTCAGGCTTGCCAAGATTCTTTATCCATCAGATTTCTATTATGGAGTCCCATGGCATCTTGGGAAGACGACTGCGCTTCGCATAGAGGCTGGGCCCGCAAACCGAGGGCTCGGGGCCTTTGACTAGGTCTCCATCGTTCTGGTGCCTATAACTTTTGATCCGTAAGGAGTTATGTGGCGCACAACATGCCGTTGGAAAGCTCTTTGAGAGCTCTACGACGAGGGCAGCAAGCCTGCTCGGCTGCGCCTGTTTTCGGAGACTAAAATTGAACATTTTTATCATTTTTGGGCCACTTTTCTTATATTTGCATTGTTTCTTCGTCCCAGATCGTTTGTCGTGACCGGCGAAAAGGACGACACATAAGAGCTTTGCGACCTCAACATGACGGGTGCGATCATACCAGTACTAATGCACCGGATCCCATAAGAACTCCGGAGTTAAGCGTGCTTGGGCGAGAGTAGTACTAAGTTGGGTGACCCCCAAGGAAGTCTTCGTGTTGTACCCCCAGTTTTTGTTTTATTTTTTTGCCCCATTCAGGCCTGCCAAGATTCTTTATCCGTCACATTTTAATTATCGAGTCGCACGGCATCTTGGGCAAGACAACTACGCTTCGCGTAGAGGCTGGGACCGCAAAACGAGGGCGTGGGGCCTGTGACGAGGTCTCCATCGCTCTGGTGCCCATAACGTTTGATCCGAAAGGAGTTATGTGGCGCACAAGATACCTTTGGAAAGTTCTCTAAGAGCTCTACGATGAGGGTAGCAAGCCTGCTCGGCTGCGCCTATTTTTGGAGACCAAAATTGAATGCTTTCATAAGTTTTGGGCCACTTTTCTTCTATTTACGTTGTGTCTTCGTCCCGGATTGTTCATCGTGATCGGCAAAAATGATGACGCATAAGGGCTTTGCGACCTCAACATGACTTGTGCAATCATACCAGTACTAATGCACCGAATCCAATCAGAACTCCGAAGTTAAACTTGCTTGGGCGAGAGTAGTACTAAGATTGGTAAACCCCTAGGAAGTCCTCGTGTTGCACCCCCCTTTTTCGTTTTATTTTTTTGCCCTGTTTTGGCCTGCCATGATTCTTTATCCGTCATATTTCTATTATCGAGTCACACGGCATCTTGGGCAAGATAACAGCGTTTCGTGTAGAGGCTGGGCCCACAAACCGAGGGCGCGGGCCTTGTGACCAGGTCTCCATCGCTCCGATGCCCATAACTTTTGATCCATATGAAATTATAAGGTGCACAGTATACCGTTAGAAAGCCCCCTAAGAGCTCTATGATGGGGGCAGTAAGCCTGCTCGGCTGTGCCAGTTTCGGAGACCAAAATCGAACGTTTTCCTCAGTTTCGGGCTACTCTTCTTCGTTTTGCGCTGTTTCTTCGTCCCAAATCGTTTGTCGTGACCGGCGAAAAGGACAACACATAAGTGCTTTGCGCCCTCAACATGACGGGTGTGATCATACCAGCACTAATGCACCAGATTCCATCAGAACTCCGAAGTTAAGCGTGCTTGGGCGAGAGCAGTATTGGGATGGGTGACCCCCTAGGAAGTCGTAGTGTTGCACCCTTTTTTTTGGTTTTGTTTTTTTGCCCCGTTCAGGCCTGCCAAGATTTTTTATCCGTCACATTTCTATTAGCGAGTACCACATCATCTTGGGCAAGACAACTGCACTTCGCGTAGAGGCTAGGCCCGCAAACCTAGGGCGCGGGGCCTGTGACTAGGTCTCCATACGGAATTATGCAACGCACAGCATACCGTTGGAAAGCTCTTTGAGAGCTCTACGATTGGGGAAGCAAGTCTACTTGGCTACGCCTATTTTTAGAGCACAAAATTGAACGTTTTCATCAGTTTTGGGCCATTTTTCTTCTTTTTGCGTTGTTTCTTCATCCCAAATCGTTCGTCGTGACCAGCGAAAAGGACAACACATAAGGGCTTTGCAACCTCAACATGACGGGTACGATCATACCAGCGCCAATGTACAGGATCCCATCAGAACTCAGAAGTTAAGCGTGCTTGGGCGAGAGTAGTACTAGGATGGGTGACTCCCTAGGAAGTCCTCGTGTTGCACCCCCCTTTTTCGTTTTGTTTTCTTGCCCAGTTCATGATTGCCAAGATTCTTTATCCGTAAAATTTCTATTATGGAGTCCCACGGCATCTTGGGCAAGACAGTTGCGCTTCGCGTAAAGGTTGGGCCTACAAATCGTGGGCGTGGGGCCTGTGACCAGGTCTCCATTGCTCTGGTGTAAATAACTTTTGATCCGTAAGGAGTTATATAGCGCACAATATAACGTTGAAAAGTTCTCTAAGAGCTCTACAATGGGGGTAGCAACTTTACTCAGCTGCGCCTGTTTTCGAAGCCCAAAATTGAATGTTTTTATTAGTTTTTGGCTACTTTTTTTTTCTCTTTGTGCTGTTTCTTCGTCCCGGATTGTTCGGTGTCACCGGTGAAAAGGACGACACATAAAGGCTTTGCGTTCTCAACATGATGGGTACGATAATACCAGCACTAAGGCATTGGATCCCATCCGAACTCCGAAGTTAAGCGTGCTTGGGCAAGAGTAGTACTAGGATGGGTGACCCCCTAGGAAGTCCTCGTGTTGCACCCGCCTTTTTCGCTTTGTTTTTTTGCCCCATTCAGGCTTGCCAAGATTCTTTATCTGTCATATTTCTAATATCGAGTCCCACGGCATCTTGGACAAGACAACTGTGATTCGCGCAGAGGCTGGGCCCGCAAACCGAGGGCGCAGGGCTTGTGACCATGTCTCCATTGCTCTGGTGCCCATAACTTTTGATGCGTAAGGAGTTATGCGGCGCACGACATACTGTTGGAAAGCTCTCTCAGAACTCTACGTCGGGGGCAACAAGTCTGCTCGGCTGCGCCTATTTTCAGAGCCCAAAATTGAGTGTTTTCATCAATTTCGGGCCACTTTTCTTCTTTTCATGTTGTTTCTTTGTCCTGGATCGTTCGGCGTGACCAGCGAAAAGGACGACACATAAGGGCTTTGCGACCACAACATGACGGGTGCGATCATACCAGCTCTAATGAACTGGATCCCATCAGAACTCCGAAGTTAAGCATGCTTGGGCGAGAGTAGTACCAGGATGGGTGATCCCCTAGGAAGTCCTCGTGTTGTACCCCCCTTTTTCATTTTGTTTTTTTGCCTCGTTCAGGCTCGCCAAGATTTTTTATCCGTCACATTTCTATTATGGAGTCCCACGGCAATTTGGGAAAGACAACTGCGATTCGCGTAGAGGCTGGGCCCGCAAGCCGAGGGCGCGGGGCCTGTGACCAGGTCTCCACCGCTCTGGTGCCCATAAGTTTTGATCCGTAAGGAGTTATGCGGTGCACAGTTTACAGTTGGAAAGTTCTCTGAGAGCTTTACGACGGGGGCAGCAAGCTTGCTCGACTGCGCCTGTTTTCGTAGCCCAAAATTGAATGTTTTCATCAATTTCGAGCCACTTTTCTTTTTTTGCGTTGTTTTTTCATCCCAGATCGTTCGTCGTGACAGGCGAAATGGAAGACACATAAGGGCTTTGCGACCTCAACATGACGGGTGCGATCATTGCAGCAGTAATGCACTGGATCCCATCAGAACTCCGAAGTTAAGCTTGCTTCAGCAAGAGTAGTACTAGGATGGGTGACCCCCTGGGAAGTCCTCGTGTTGCACCCCACTTTTTCGTGCAGGGTCGTTCGTCGTGAGATAGGAAAAAGCCGACACCCTAACTTGCAAGACATTAAGCGCCCTACTACGTGTCAGTATCACGTCATGCGAGGATGCTGCGTTGCTGTGGCAAATGGGTTATCGGTAAGCCCACTGGGCCTTTTGAATGGGCTGTCTCTCTTGCTTGGGATTGTGAACTGTCAACACATAAGGGCTTTGCACCCACTACATAACCGGTACGATCATACTAGCACTAATGCACCGGATCCAATCAGAACTCCATTGTTAAGCGTGCTTGGGCGAGAGTAGTACTAGGATGGGTGACCCCCTAGGAAGACCTCGTGTTGCACCCCCTATTTTTGTTTTGTTTTTTTTCCCCGTTCAGGCTTGCCAAGATTCTTTATCCGCCAGATTTCTATTATGGAGTCCCACGGCATCTTGGGCAAGACAACTGCGCTTCGCGTAGAGGTTGGGTCCGCAAACCGAGTGCGTGTGATCAGGTCTCCATCGCTCCGGTGCCCATAACTTTTGATCCGTAAGGAGTTATGCGGCGCACAGCATACCGTTGGAAAGCTCTCTAAGAGCTCTACGACGATGGAAGCAAGCCTGCTCGACTATACCTGTTTTCGGAGACTAAAATTGAATGTTTTCATCAATTTTGGGCCACTTTTCGTTTATTTGCGTTGTTTCTTCATCCCAGATCATTCGTCATGACCGGCGAAAAGGACGACACATAAGGGATTTGCAACCTAAACATGACGGGTGTAATCATACCAGCACTAATGCACCAGATCCCATCAGAACTTCGAAGTTAAGCGTGCTTGGGCGAGAGTAGTACTAAGATGGGTGACCCCCTAGAAAGTCCTCGTATTGCACCCCCCTTTTTCGTTTTGTTTTTTTGCCCCGTTCAGGCCTGCCAAGATTCTTTATCCGTCACATTTCTATTATCGAGTCACAAGACATCTTGGGCAAGACAATTGCGCTTCGCGTAGAGGCTAGGACCGCAAAATGAGGGTGCGAGGCCTGTGACCAGGTCTCCATCGCTCTGGTGCCCATAACTTTTGATCCGTAAGGAGTTATACGGCGCACAACATACCTTTCGAAAGCTCTCAAAGAGCTCTACGATGAGGGCAGTAAGCCTGCTCGGCTGCGCCTGTTTTTAGAGACCAAAATTGAACATTTTTATTAGTTTTGCGACACTTTTCTTCTATTTGCGTTGTGTCTTCATCCCGGATTGTTCGTCGTGATCGGCGAAAAGGACGACACATAAGGGCTTTGCGACCTCAACATGACGGGTGCGATCATACCAGCACTAATGCATCGGATCCAATCAGAACTCCGAAGTTAAGAGTGCTTGGGCGAGAGTAGTACTAAGATGGGTAAACCCCTAGGAAGTCCTCATGTTGCACCCCCTTTTTTGTTTTGTTTTTTTACCCCGTTCGGGCCTACCAAGATTCTTTTTCTGTCAGATTTCTATTATTGAGTCACACGGCATCTTGGGCAAGACAATTGCGCTTCGTGTAGAGTTTGGGCCCACAAACCGAGGTCGCAGGGCCTGTGACTAAGTCTCCATCGCTCCGGTGCCTATAACTTTTGATCCGTATAGAACTATGTGGTGCACAGTATATCGCTGGAAAGCTCTCTAAGAGCTCTACGACGGGGGCAACAAGCATGCTCGGCTGTACCTATTTTCATAGCCCAAAATTGAACATTTTCATCAGTTTCGGGCCACTCTTCTTCTTTTTGCGCTATTTCTTCGTCCTAGATCTTTCGTCATGACCGGTGAAAAGGACAACTCATAAGGGCTTTGCACCCTCAACATGACAGGTGCAATCATACCAGCAGTAATACACCGAATCCCATCAGAACTCCTAGGTTAAGCGTGCTTGAGCGAGAGTAGTACTAGGATGGGTCACCCCCTAGGAAGTCCTAGTGTTGCACCCCCCTTTTTCGTTTTGTTTTTTTGCCCCGTTCAGGCCTGCCATGATTCTTTATCCGTCACATTTCTATTATCGAGTACCACGGCTTCTTGGGCAAGACAACTGCGCTTAGCGTAGAGGCTGGGCACGCAAACCAAGGGCGTAGGGCCTCTGACCAGGTCTCCATCGCTCCGATGCCCATAACTTTTGATCTGTACGGAAATATGCATCGCACAACATGCCGTTGCAAAGCTCTCTGAGAGCTCTATGACAAGAGTAGCAAGTCTGCTCAGCTACGCCTATTATCAGAGCCCAAAATATAACGTTTTCATCATTTTTGGGCCACTTTTCTTCTATTTGCTTTGTTTCTTCATCCCGGATCGTTCGTCATGGCCCGCAAAAAGGACGACACATAAGGGCTTTGCGACCTCACCATGACGGGTATGATCATACCAACACTAATATACAGGATCCCATCAGAACTCCAAAGTTAAGCGTGCTTGGGCGAGAGTAGTACTAGGATGGGTGACTCCTTGGGAAGTCCACGTGTTGCACCACCCTTTCTCGTTTTGTTTTTTTGCCTCGTTCAAGCTTGCCAAGATTCTTTTTCTGTCACAATTCTATTATGGAATCGCACCGCATCTTGGGCAAGACAACTGCGCTTCGCGTAGAGGCTGGACCCGTAAACCGAGGGCACGGGGCCTGTGACCCGGTCTCTATCGCTCTGGAGCAAATAAATTTTGATATGTAAGGAGTTATGCGGTGCACAGCATATCGTTGGGAAGCTCTCTGAGAGCTCTACAACGAGGGTAGGAAGCCTGCTAAGTTGCGCCTAATTTCGGAGCCCAAAATCGAACATTTTCATCAGTTTTGGGACACTTTTCTTCTTTCTACGTTGTTTATTCATCCCGGATCGTTCGTCGTGATCGGCGAAAAAGGACGACATATAAGGGCTTTGCGACCACAACATGACGGGTGTAATCATACCAGCACTAATGCACCAAATCCCATCAGAACTCCGAAGTTAAGCGTGCTTGGGCGAGAGTAATACCAGGATAGGTGATCCCCTAGGAAGTTCTCGTGTTGCACCCCCCTTTTTCGTTTCGTTCTTTTGCCCCGTTCAAGCTTGCCAAGATTCTTTATCCGTCACATTTCTATTATGGAGTCACACGGCATCTTGGGCAAGACAACTATGATTCGCGTAGAGGCTGGACCCGCAAACTGAAGGCGCGGGGCCTGTGACCAGGTCTCTATTGCTCTGGTGCCCATAACTTTTGATCCGTAAAGAGTTATACGGTGCACAACATACCATTGAAAAGCTCTCTGAGAGCTCTACGACTAGGGCAGCAAGTCTGCTTGGCTACGCCTATTTTTTGAGCCCAAAATTGAACATTTTCATCAGTTTTGGGCTACTTTTCTTCTTTTTCCTTTGTTTCTTCGTCCCGGATCATTCGTCATGACCGGCGAAAAGGACAACACATAAGGGCTTTGCGACCTCAACATGACGGGTGCGATCATACCAGCACTAATGTACCGGATCCCATCAGAACTCCGAAGTTAAGCATGCTTCGGCAAGAGTAATACTAGGATGGGTGACCCCTTGGGAAGTCCTCGTGTTGCACCCCACTTTTTCCTGCCAGGTCATTCGTCGTGAGTGGTGAAAAAGCCGACACCTTAGCTCGCGGAACATTAAGTGCCCTACTACGTGTCGGTATCACGTCTTGCGAGGATACTGCGTTGGAAAGCTCTCTGAGAACTCTACAACGAGGGCAGCAAGCCTGCTCGACTGCGCCTGTTTTTAGAGACCAAAATTGAACTTTTTCATCATTTTTGGGCCACTTTTCTTCTATTTGCCCAGTACGAGGCTCGTTTTGACCGACTGTCCCGTTATGCTCAATACATGGTCAGTACCTTTGAGGCGAAAATGTAGAAATTTACGAATGGGTTGAGGCCGAAAATTCAGGACTAGTTGGCTTCGCATGACTTCGATACCTATTCTACTCTCCTTGCTGCTGCTTCCCGAGTTGAGAAGAGGAAACTTGATAGAGCCGGTTCAAGCCAGCCGAACAAGAGACCATATCAACCTTCAGGTCAACAGAGAAAATTCCAAAGCCAGAGTCGTAGTCAGGGCCAGAGCTAGAACAGACCAGTTAATAACCGTGGCCCGACTAAAGCACCATCAGCCTCTTCTACCCGCGGAAACACAGGTAGTTCACCTGCTACTCAGTCTATCAACTGTTCTTACTGTGACAAGAAGGGGCATACCGAGGCCCAGTGCTGGAAGAAGTCAGGACGATGTGTGCGGTGTGGCAGTGATCAGCATCAGATCAAGGATTTCCCTAAATGGCAAGGAGGACAAAATCAAGTTAAACCAGCTGGTAGAGGCAAGACTCCAGTTCCTAGAGTTTAGGCCCGAGCTTATGCTATTGAGTGCGAGGAGCTTCCAGAGGAGACCGCTGTTGTTGAAGGTACATTCTTGATATTGAATCAACCTGTTAGGGTGCTAATTGATCGAGGTGCCACTCATTCATTTATTACTCCCTAATGTGTGCAACGTGTGAAACTATGAATTGTATGTTTGCCTTATGAAGTAGAAGTTGGTACTCCGATGAGTTCTAAACTTGTTACTAGCTTAGCTTGTAAAGCATGTAAAATCCAAATTAAAGATAGGGAATTCTCAGCCAATCTTATTATATTACCTTTTCGAGACTATGAAGTCATTTTAGGGATAGACTGGTTGGCAAAGCATCATGCCCAACTAGATTGCCGGACGAAGATTGTAACATTCCAGATACCTGGTCAACCAATATTGGAGGTCATGGGTCGAAGAGACTTCATCGGGACTTCCATCATTTCATCTACGAAAGCAATGAAGTCCTTGAGAAAAGGATGTAGTGGATACTTAGATTACCTCATCAACAAACTGTCGGACAAAGCTAAGTTGGAGGAGATGCCAGTGATTAAAGATTATGCGGATGTGTTTCTAGAAGAATTGCCCGGTTTACCCCCAAATCAGGAGATCGAGTTCATTATAGAATTACTACCTGGCACCCAGCCGATATCTAAAGCTCCCTATCGTATGGCACCAGCCGAGCTACAAAAATTGAAGGACCAATTGCATGGATTGTTGAAGAAGGGGTTTGTTCAACCAAGTTCTTCTCCGTGGGGTGCGCCGGTCCTATTTGTAAAGAAGAAAGACGGAACGTTGAGGCTATGCATCGATTATCGAGGATTGAACCAAGTGACCGTCAAGAATAAATACCCACTTCCACTGATCGACGAGTTGTTTGATCAACTTCAAGGAGCTAAAGTGTATTCGAAGCTCGACTTGAGGCAAGGATACTATCAGTTGCGGATCAAAAAGGAGGATATGCCTAAAACGACTTTCAAGACGAGATATGGGCATTATGAATATGTGGTGATGCCATTTGGGCTAACTAATGCCCCTACAGCTTCTATGGACTTGATGCACAGGGTGTTTCAACCCTACTTGGACCAATTTGTGGTGATCTTCATTGATGATATTTTGGTATACTCGAAATCCGAGGCTGAGCATGAACAACATCTGTGATTGGTACTGCAGAAACTTCGAGAGCATCAATTGTATGCAAAGTTTAGCAAATGCGAATTTTGGTTGCAACAGATTGCATTTCTGGGGCATATCATATCACAAGAGGGAATAGCGGTGGATCCAGCAAAGATAGAAGCGATGATGTCTTGAAAGAAGCAGGAAAATGTTACGGAGGTTCGGAGTTTTCTTGGTCTAGCTAGCTATTATCGGAGGTTCGTGAAGGATTTCTCAAAGATTGCAGGACCGCTTACAAAGCTCACTCAAAAGAAAACAAAGTTCGTGTGGGATGACAAGTGTGAGAACAACTTCCAAGAATTGAAGAAGAGATTGACTACCGCACCCGTTCTTGCATTGCCTGAAGGGAGTCAAGGTTTTGTAATCTATAGTGATGCTTCGAAGGAAGGACTGGGTTGTGTGTTGATGCAAAATGGTAGAGTAATTGCGTATGCTTCTAGGAAACCGAAGCCGTATGAATTGAATTACCTGACGCATGATTTGGAGTTAGCAGCTATCGTGTTTGCACTCAAGAAATGGAAGCACTATCTGTGGGGTAACAAGTTTGAGGTGTTTACTGATCACAAGAGCTTGAAATACTTGTTCTCACAAAAAGAGTTGAACATGAGGCAAAGACGGTGGATGGAGCTTTTGGATGATTATAACTACACAATCAATTATGTGCTCGGTAAAGTAAATGTAGTTGCAGATGCCTTAAGTCGAAAGGAGAGCATTACGAAACTGGAAGTTAAGGTGCAGGAGTTTTTGGAGGAAGCATTCTTGTGGAAACCACAATTGACTCAAAAAAGGGTTACTTTTTGCCACTACACAAGTTCAATCGACCTTGTTGTCTGAATTACGAAAGGCTCAACAGAAGGACCAACAGTTTCAGAAGATTAAAGAAAGCAACACAGATTTCAAGTTTTATGATGATGGTATTTGGAGGTTTATGAATCGGATTTGTGTTCCTAATGAGCCAGAAATGAAGAAGAAGATTCTTGAAGAAGCCCATAATTCAAGATACACTATTCACCCCGGCGAAACAAAGATGTACCAGGATTTGAAGCAACACTATTGGTGGAATAACATGAAGAGAGAGATTGCAGAGTTTGTGGCACGGTGTTTGACTTGCCAGAGAGTCAAAGCAGAACATCAACGACCAGTAGGTTTACTTCAACCGTTGGAGATTCCTCAATGGAAACGGGAACATATAACTATGGACTTTGTCATGGACCTGCCCAGGTCACGACGCTGTTTGGGTTATAGTGGATAGATTGACTAAGTCGGCGCACTTCTTACCGATGAACAAGGAGGATAGTCCTGAGAAATTGGGAGATATGTATGTGGCAGATATTGTAAGGTTGCACAGGATGCCTGTGAATATTGTATCGGATAGGGATCCTCGTTTTACTTCTCGATTTTGGAAGAGATTACAAGAAGCTTTGGGAACGAAGTTGAGTTTCAGCACGGTTTATCACCCTCAGACTGATGGACAATCTGAGAGAACTATTCAGATTCTGGAGGATATGCTAAGGGCGTGTGTTTTAGACTTCGGAAAAGGTTGGGAGAAATATCTGTTTCTAGCGGAATCGCTTATAATAACAGTTATCAGGCCACTATCGGGATGGCCCCATTTGAGGCATTGTATGGACGTAAGTGTTGATCCCCAATTTACTGGGATGAAGTAGGTGAGACGAAGACTTTTGACCCGACCCTTCTACCTGAACTTATGAAGATTGTTGATAATGTCCACCTCATCCGAAAATGGATGCTTACTGCCCAAAGCAGGCAGAAAAGTTATGCAAACTGATAGAGACGGAATCTAGAGTTTGAGGTCAGCGACAAGGTGTTCTTGAAGATATCACCTCGGAGGGGACTGATTAACACGACAAAGGTGGAAAGTTGAGCCCGAGATTTGTAGGACCATTTAAGATAGTTGAGAAGGTTGGCAAATTGGCGTATCGCCTGGCACTTCTCCAAAACCTCTCCAATATTCACGACGTCTTTCACGTTTCAATGCTACGGAAGTATCACCCTGATCCAACGCACATCTTGGAGCCAAAGCCGTTGCAGCTTCGGGAGAACTTGTCTTATGAAGAGAAGCCCATTCGGATCCTAGACCAGTAAGATCGGGAGTTGCGCAACAAATCTATACCGATGGTGAAAGTGTTGTGGGATCACCATGGAGTTGAAGAAGCAATGTGGGAAAGGCGAGACCAGATGGAGCAACAGTATCCAGCTTTATTTCAAAGGTAATATTGAATTTCGGGACAAAATTCTTTTAAGGAGGGGAGGATGTGAGGCCCGACCTCGATTTACGTGTGATATCTCGTTTCGTGTGCTTAACCTAGATTTGCGTGCCTTGACCTAGGTTTAAGAGTCGTGTTTCGTTTTGTGTGTCTTGCATCGAATTACGTGCATTTATTTATGGTTGAGTTCATTTACTTGGGAAACGTGATTTCATCTCGTAGTTTGTGCCTTACCTCGTAGTGCGTGTCCTAGACCTAGGAAAGTATGCCCGCACGCTAATCAAGAAAGCATCTTACACGAAGCACTAGATCATTAATTAATCCTACAAACTCCACTAACTAATATTAAAATGCTAATTCAACTCACTAGAAGACGAAATTGCACCAAAAGCTAAGCATTCTTTATTCTTTATTCCTTATTCTTTTGCATATCCCAAACACACAATATTATATTGCTCAACCAAGACAAAAATTCAGATTTTTGCACAAGCTTGGCCGACCACATGGAGCCTTTTTCAATGCTTTGCAATTTCAAAATTCATTCTTAGACATTCTATGACATGTTATGACACAAAACAAAACAAAAAAATGGCTTAAAACCCTACCCAATGCACCCCATTCTCGACACATGCAAATTCCCATGCTAGGTGATTTAAACATGCTCCTTGAAGACATAAAAATCTGAAATTTACAAGCTCAAGGCCGACCACAATGCTTAGACCTTTCATTCTTTCTCTTTCTCTCATTTTTCTCTCACTCTCTCATTTCTTCTCTCTATCTCTCGGCCCTAGCTGAAATTATAGACTCCATAGCTTAAGTTCTTCATCCAAAGGTTCTTCAAGACATGCAAGCTACTAGGAAGCTCGACCAAGCAAGCTAGAATGCAAAAGTCGCACATGCAAGCTCATAGCACATTCATTTCGGCTTAGGTAAGTTTGTTAGCTTCCATTTCATTTTCTTTTTGTTCTAGCAACTTGCACATACTAAGAACATGGTTACTAAGCTAGGAATTAGAGAAATCTCAAGTTGTCTCTCAGCTAAGCAAGGAGAAGAGTCGACCTTGTGCATCATCAAGAGTCTTGTGCATCTTCTTGTTGTCTTGCTAAGGTGAGGGCTAAAACTTCCTTGAAAAGCTTTCAAAAACCACATGCATGCCTTTAAATGTCTATCTTTACCTCTGTATTTGTGATATATGTGTGTACATGAGCTTTGGTAAACATGCATGGCAAGATATTTGGCTAGAATGTGAAGATAGGTGAAATCGCATATTTGGTAGCTTTCTGTTCTGTTGGAGCGAAGTGATTTTGACAAGGTAAATGATGTTGAAAATGCATAAAAATTGGTAGGTGACTATTTTTTCCAGTTCTGAGAATTTTTCATAGAAATAGACCAAAACTAATTTTGAATCTAAGGTCCCCAAAATGGCAAAACATTGAAAGGTGTCCAAATCTGGAAAATCTGGGAAAATGAAGCAGGTTTTGGCAGATTCACTGTCATTGTAGAACGAACCATTTTTGACTTAGTAAATGATATACAAAATGTATGAAATTTTGTATGCTGCTATATTTTTCAGTTCTGGACATTTTTGTCAAAAATAGACTGAGGCTAAATCTGACCCTAAGATCCTCAAAATTGACAAGTATTGAAATGTGTGCAAATCTGGACAGTTTTGCGTAGTCTTACGGTTTTGGCTATAACTCTTGAACCCGAACTCCAAATGGTGCGAGGTTTGTTCCTGAATTTAGTTCACTCCTTAAACCTTAAATTTTACATCTTTTCCACTGGAATTGGAGATTATTTACTTGTCTCAATGATTGTGAGAAAACAGTCCATTGCAGTGAGGGTTTCATCTAGTGATATGCTATGAAAATTATTGTAACTTCTCTTGTTGTATTAAATGTTTGGGATTGTGGTACTTGGATGTTGTGTGGACTGTTTTGAGTGCTTGAGGGTGTTTTAACTAATCAATGCATGGCTTGAGTTTAATTACGTGACAACTTAGGGCCTAATCGCACAGGTGAGCATGAAATGAAACCCTAATGACTAGGAAAAACTCGCTAAGTGTTGATCCTATGGATATCGTGTTTAATTATGTAATTAGTAGGCTGCCCGTAGTTGCCCTCATAGCCCTAAACATGATTCCGATGATTACATGTTGACAAGTAGGCCTTTCTTGCACCCGGTCCCACGTAAACGTCGTTGCATGTTGTATGATTTGATTTGCATGAGTTATATGGTTGCCCGTTTAATATTCATATAACTCCATGTGCTTTACAAGTGAAATTACATGTCATATCGTGCCTCGTGTGTTTACTTGTCAATGTGCAATCTTATGACTGCTCGGAGGCAACCTACTTTGTTGTCCTCCTAATGTGTTATATTAAATGTCATAAATGTGCATTGCATACAAGGTTGCAACCTTTCATTCTGGCGTGGTACCGTTCACGCACACCGGGCGGTATCGGGCTTGCCGGTGTAACCGTGACTACCATTGTCCAATTCCCTCTCTCTCTTGGGGGCTAGACTTCCTCGGAGAGTTGGGTCGTAGGATTTCGGGGTACATCCGGAGTACACCCATTGGCGTGATAAGGGGATGATTTGAAGTCGGCCGCAACAACTGACACTGGAAGTAAACTGAGAGCAAAAGCTCACCGTATCCTTTTCACTATGTGTATAAGTACTCTCGCTTGGTTCCTAGAGGACCTCGGGGAGGAAAGACGGGTAATTGTGTTCTTTTACTTTTACATTACATTACGTACTTACTTGCGATATATGTCATGCTTGCAAAGGGCTTTCATAAGTTGAACTGGAAAATGAGTTTCAAAACTTATTTCTCGTTCCCCCTCGCTGAGTTCATAAGGACTCACCATCTTTTATCATCTTAGGTGAAGAAGACCAGGAACAGGTAACCGAGGACAACGTGCCTATTGATGATTCCTTGGAATGATTGCTTGCCCTACGTGCCTTACGTGACTATGGACATTTTGTGAACGATATGTTGCTTGAAGACTATTTCGTATGTTGCTTGTTATTGTATTGTAAATGACCCCCGTTGTAATTTGGGGTCTAATTTTTGCTTGTACTGATCTTAACTAGATAGATACTCTTATGGTCATTTTTGCTATCGCTACTAGCTAGTATATATCATAGGATTATGAAGTATCAGGTAAGGATTAAGTAAAATGAATCTATCCAATCTTAAGCAGGTACTCATTATTAACCTAAGATCAACAAGTACTTTTGTAACAAGGATTAACAAACAAACGAGACATAGTTATCATGCTAGGCTGTTAATCAAACGAGATTTCGAGACAACTAGTAGGCATTTCAATTGATGATAAATAGTAATCTTAGTTGGAAATGAATTTGAGATTGAAAGTTTTGAGGCCTTTAGAAAATTAGGTCAAACTAAGGAGCCCAATTACAGCCGTTATGCTACCGGTTTTTCGGAGAATTTGTGGAGGTTAGGCTAAAACATTAAGTGTTAACTTTCACGAACGATTAAGTACGTGATATAACTTGAATGTTTAGATCACACCCTAGTCTAACCTTTATAGGTCGGGTTGGGGCGTGACACCCTAGAGAAATGGTATCAGAGCTTAGATTGCTTAAGCCGAGTTTAACTCTCGGACCATGGGTAGAAGCCCTAAGGTAATTGAGATGACTTGTTTATGTGTGATAATGTGTGATAATGTTAGTTGTACTTTCTCTGTCTCTATGTGTTTATGTGATAAACATGTCTTAATTGTTTCTAGAACTGTGTGTTTACGTAAAATTGTATGTTGCATACCTTATACATTAAATTCATGTTTGTCGTATTCCAATAAAATTGTGCATCGTAATCTGTGCCTATAGATGGCTGGCCCAATTACAGCCGTTATGCTACTGATTTTCCAGAGATTTTGTGGAGTTTAAGCTAAAACGTTAAGTGTTAACTTTCATAAACGATTAAGTACGTGATATGACTTGAATGTTTAGATCACACCCTAGTCTAACCTTTATAGGTCGGGTTGAGGCATGACAGTAGTACTAGGATTGGTGAACCCCTACGAAGTCGTAGTGTTGCACCCCCCTTTTTCGTTTTGTTTTTTTGCCCTGTTCAGGCCTGCCAAGATTCTTTATCCGTCACATTTCTATTATCGAGTTCCACGACATCTTCAGCAAGACAATTGCACTTCGCGTAGAGGCTGGGCCGGCAAACCTAGGGCGCGGGGCCTGTGACCAAGTCTCCATTGCTCCGGTGCCTATAACTTTTGATCCGTACGAAATTACGCGGCACACAACATACCGTTGGAAAGCGCTCTAAGAGCTCTACGATGGGGGCAGCAAGTCTGCTCGGCTACTCCTATTTTCGGAGCTGAAAATCGAACGTTTTCATTAGTTTTGGGCAACCTTTCTTCTATTTGCGTTATTTCCTCGTCCCGAATCGTTCGTCTTGACCGGTGAAAAGGACTACACATAAGGGCTTTACGACCTCAACATGACGGGTACGATCATACCAGCACTAATGCACCTGATCTCATCAGAACTCCGAAGTTAAGCGTGCTTGGTCGAGGGTAGTACTAGGATGGGTGACCACCTAAGAAGTCCTCGTGTTGCACCCCCCTTTTTCGTTTTGTTTATTTGCCCCGTTCAAGCTTGCCAAGATTCTTCATCCATCAAATTTCTATTATGGAGTCCGACGGCATGTTGGGCAAGACAACTGCGCTTCCTATAGGGGCTGGGCCTGCAAACCGAGGTCGCGGGGATTGTGACCAAGTCTCCATCGCTCCGGTGCCCATAACTTTTGATCCATAAGGAGTTATGCGACGCACAACATACTGTTGGAAAGCTCTCTGAGAGCTCTACAATAGGGGCAGCATGCATGCTATGCTGCGCCTGTTTTCGAAGCCCAAAATTGAACATTTTTATCAGTTTCAGGCCAGTTTTCTTTTTTTTGTGATGTTTCTTCGTCCCGGATCATTCGTCGTGACCGGCGAAGAGGACGATACATATGGGCTTTGCATCATCAACATGACGGGTGCGATCATACCATCACAAATGCACCGGATCCCATCAGAACTCCGAAGTTAAGTGTGCTTGGGCGAGAGTAGTACTAGGATGGGTAACCCCATAGGAAGTCCTCATATTGTACCCGCCTTTTTCATTTTGTTTTTTTGCCCCATTTAGGCTTGCCAAGATTCTTTATCCGTCACATTTCTATTATCGAGTCCCACAGCATCTTGGGAAAGACAACTACAATTCGCGTAGAGGTTGGGCCCGCAAACCGTGGGCGTAGGGCCTGTGACAAGGTCTCCATCGCTCCGGTGCCCATAACTTTTGATCCGTAAGGAGTTATGCGGCGCACAACATACTGTTCGAAAGCTCTCTGATAGCTCTACGACAAGGGCAGCAAGTCTGCTCGGCTGCGACTATTTTCAGAGCTCAAAATCGAATGTTTTCTTCAGTTTTGGGCCACTTTTCCTGTATTTGCGTTGTTTCTTCATCCCGGATCGTTTGTCGTGACCGGCGAAAAGGATGACACATAAGGGCTTTGCGACCTCAACATGACGGGTGCGATCATACCAACACTAATACACCGGATCGCATTAGAACTCCGAAATTAAGCGTGGTTGGGCGAGAGTAGTACTAGGATAGGTGACCCCCTAGGAAGTCTTCGCGTTGCACCCCCCTTTTTCGTTTTGTTTTTTTGCCCCGTTCAAGCTTGCCAAGATTCTTTATCTGTCACATTTCTATTCTGGAATCCCACAGCATCTTGGGCAAGAAAATTGCGCTTAGCATAAGGGCTGGGCCCGCAAACTGAGGCGCGGGGCCTATGACCAGGTCGCCATCGCTCCGGTGCCCATAACTTTTGATCCGTAAGAAGTTATGCGGCGCACAGCATACCGTTGGAAAGCTCTCTAAGAGCTCTACAACAAGGACAGCGAGCCTGCTCAGCTGCGCCTTTTTTCAGAGATCAAAATTGAATATTTTCATCCGTTTTGGGCCACTTTTCTTCTATTTGCGTTGTTTATTCGTCTAGGATTGTTCGTCGTGATCGGCAAAAAGGATGACACATAAGTGCTTTGCGACCTCAACATGACGTTGTGCGATCATACCAGCACTAATGCACCAGATCCCATCAGAACTCTGAAGTTAAGCGTGCTTGGGCGAGAGTAGTACTAGGATGGGTGACCCCCTAGGAAGTGCTCGTGTTGCACCCCCCTTTTTCGTTTTGTTTTTTTGCCCCGTTCAAGCTTGCCAAGATTCTTTATCCATCACATCTCTATTATAGAGTCCCACGGCATATTGGGCAAGACAAATGCACTTCGCGTAGAGGCTGGGCCCTCAAACTGAGGGCTCGGGGCCTGTGACCAGGTCTCCATTGCTCCGGTGCCCATAACCTTTGATCCGTAAAGAGTTATGCGGCGCAAAACATACCGTTGGAAAGCTCTCTAAGAGCTCTACGACGAGGGTTGCAACCTGCTCAGTTGCGCCTATTTTCAGAGACCAGAATTGAATGTTTTCATCAGTTTTAGGCAACTTTTCTTCTATTTGCGTTGTTTCTTCGTCCCAGATCGTTCGTCGTGACCGGCAAAAAGGACGGCACATATGGGCTTTGCGACCTCAACATGACGGGTACATTCACACAAGCACTAATGCATTGGATCCCATCAGAACTCCGAAGTTTAGCGTGCTTGGGCGAGAGTAGTACTAAGATAGGTTACCCCCTAGGAAGTGCTCGTGTTGCACCCCTCTTTTTTGTTTTGTTTTTTTGCCCAGTTCACGCCTGCCAAGATTCTTTATCCATCACATTTCTATTATCGAGTCACATGGCATCTTGGGCAAGACAACTGCGCTACGCCTAGAGGCTGGCACAGCAAAATGAGGGCGCGAGGCGTGTGACTAGGTTTCCATCGCTCCAGTGCCCATAACTTTTGATCCGTAAGGAGTTATGCGGCGCACAACATACTTTTGGAAAGCTCTCTAAGAGCTCTAAGATTAAGGCAGCAAGCCTGCTCGCCTGCGCCTATTTTTGGAGACCAAAATTGAACATTTTCATATGTTTTGGGCTACTTTTCTTCTATTTGCGTTGTGTCTTCGTCCCGGATCATTCGCCGTGATCGGCGAAAAGGTCGACACATAAGGGCTTTGTGACCTCAACATGACGGGTGCGATCATACTAGCACTAATGCACCGGATCCAATCAGAACTCTAAAGTTAAGTGCGCTTGGGCGAGAGAAGTACTAAGATGGGTAACCCCCTAGGAAGTCCTCGTGTTGCACCCCCCTATTTCATTTTGTTTTTTTGCCCCGTTCAGGCCCACCAAGATTCTTTATCCATCACATTTCTATTATCGAGTCACACGACATCTTGGGTAAGACAACTGTACTTCGTGTAGAGGCTAGGCCTGCAAACCTAGGGCATAGCGCCTGTGACCAGGTCTCCATCGTTCCGCTACCCATAATTTTTGATCCGTATGGAATTATGCGGCATACAGCATACCGTTGGAAAGCTCTCTGAGAGCTCTACGATGGGGGCAGCAAGCCTGCTAGGCTGCACCTATTTTTGGAGCCCAAAATCGAACGTTTTCATCAGTTTCGGTCCACTTTTCTTCTTTTTGCATTGTTTCTTCGTCCCAGATCGTTCATCGTGACCGGTGAAAAGGACGACTCATAAGGGCTTTGCGCCCTCAACATGACTAGTACAATCATACCAGCACTAATGGAACGGATCCCATTAGAACTCCGAAGTTAAGCGTGCTTGGGCGAGAGTAATACTAGGATGGGTGACCCCCTAGGAAGTCCTAGTGTTGCACCCCCCTTTTTCGTTTTGTTTTTTTGCCCTGTTCAGGCCTGCCAAGATTCTTTATCTGTCACATTTCTATTATCGAGTGCCATGGCATCTTAGGCAAGACAACTGCGCTTCGTGTAGAGGCTGGGGCCGCAAACTGAGGGCGCAGGGCCCATAACTTTTGATCCATACGGAATTATGTGACGCACAGCATACCGTTGGAAAGCTCTCTGAGAGCTCTACGACGGGGGTAGCATGTCTGCTCAGCTACGCCTTTTTTCAGAGCCCAAAATCGAACATTTTTATCAGTTTTGGGCCACTTTTCTTCTATTTGCATTGTTTCTTCGTCCCGGATCGTTCGTCGTGACCGGCGAAAAGGGCGACACATAAGGGCTTTACGACCTCACCATGATGGGTGCGATCATACCAGCACTAATGTACAGGATCCCATCAGAACTCCGAAGTTAAGCGCGCTTGGGCGAGAGTAATACTAGGATAGGTTACCCCCTGGGAAGTCCTCGTGTTGCAGCCCCCCTTTTTCGTTTTGTTTTTTTGCTCCGTTCAGGCTTGCCAAGATTCTTTATCCATCACATTTCTATTATAGAGTTCCACGGCATCTTGGGCAAGACAACTGCGCTTCGTGTAGAGGCTGGGCCCACAAACCGAGGGCGTGGGGCCTGTGACCAAGTCTCCATCGCTTCGGTGCCCATAACTTTTGATCCGTTAGGTGTTATGCGGTGCACATCATACCGTTGGAAAGCTCTGTAAGAGTTTTACGACGGGGGCAGCAAGCCTGCTCGGCTGCTCCTATTTTTAGAGCCCAAAATCGAACATTTTCAATAGTTTTAGGCGACTTTTCTTCTTCTTGCGTTGTTTCTTCTTCCCGGATTGTTCATCGTGACCGGCGAAAAGGACGACACGTAAGGGCTTTGCGACCACAACATTACGGGTGCGATCATACCAGCACTAATGCACTGGATCCCATCAAAACTCCGAAGTTAAGCGTGCTTGGGCGAGAGTAGTACCAGGATGGTTAATCCCCTAGGAAGTCCTCGTGTTGCACCCCCCTTTTTCGTTAAATGCCAAGATTCTTTATCCGTCACATTTCTATTATGGAGTCCCACGACATCTTGGGCAAGACAACTGCGATTTGTGTAGAGGCTGGACCCGCAAACCGAGGGCGCAGGGCCTGTGACCAGGTCTCTATCGCTCTGGTGCTCATAACTTTTGATCTGTAAGGAGTTATGCGGCACACAACATACCGTTGGAAGGCTCTCTGAGAGCTCTACAATGAGGGCAACAAACCTGCTAGGCTGCGCCTATTTTCGATGCCCAAAATTGAACGTTTTCATCGGTTTTAGGCCACTTTTCTTCTTTTTGCGTTGTTTCTTCATCCCGGATCGTTCGTCGGGACTGGCGAAATGGACGACATATAAGGGCTTTGCGACCTCAACATGACGGGTGCGATCATACCAGCTCTAATGCACTGGATCCCACCAGAACTCTAAAGTTAAGCGTGCTTGGGCAAGAGTAGTACTAGGATGGTGACCCCCTGGGATGTCCTCGTGTTGCACCCCCCTTTTTCATGCTGCGTTGTTCGTCGTGAGTTGTGAAAAAGGCGACACCCTAACTCGCTGGACAGTAAGCGCCCTACTACTGGTCGGTATCACATCTTGCGATGATGCTGCGTTGTTGTGGCAGATGGGTTATCGGTAAGCCCACTAGGCCTTCTGAATGGGCCGTCTCTCTTGCATGGGATTGTGAACTGTCAACACATAAGGGCTTTGCACCCTCAACATAATCGGTACGATCATACTAGCACTAATGCACCGGATCCCATTAGAACTCCGAAGTTAAACATGTTTGGGCGAGAGTAGTAGTAGGATGGGTGACCCCCTAAGAAGTCCTCGTGTTGCACCCCCTTTTTTCGTTTTGTTTTTTTACCCCATTCAGGCTTGCCAAGATTCTTCATCCGTCACATTTCTATTATGGAGTCCCACGACATCTTGGGCAAGACAACTGCGCTTCGCGTAGAGGCTGGGCCCCAAACCGAGGGCGCGGGGCTTGTGACCAGGTCTCCATCGCTCCGGTGCCTATAACTTTTGATCCGTAAGGAGTTATGCGGCACACAGCATGCCATTGGAAAGCTCTCTGAGAGCTGTACGACGTGGGCAGCAAGCCTGCCTGGCTGCGCCTGTTTTCGGAGACCAAAATTGAACATTTTCATCAGTTTTGGGCCACTTTTCTTCTATTGCATTGTTTCTTCGTCTCGGATAGGTCGTCGTGATCGGCAAAAAGGATGACACATAAAGGCTTTGCGACCTCAACATGACGGGAACAATCATACCAGCACTGATGCACCGGATCCCATTAGAACTCCGAAGTTAATCGTGCTTGGGACAGAGTAGTACTAGGATAGGTGACCCCCTAGGAAGTCCTAGTGTTGCACCCCCTTTTTTCGTTTTGTTTTTTTGCCCCGTTCATGCTTGCCAAGATTCTTTCTCCGTCACATTTCTATTATGGAGTCCCACGGCATCTTGGGCAAGACAACTGCGATTCGCGTAGAGGCTGGGCCCGCAAACAGAGGGCTCGGGGCCTATGACCATGTCTCCATCGCTCTGGTGTCCATAACTTTTGATCTGTAAGGAGTTATGAGGCACACAACATACCGTTGGAAAACTCTCTAAGAGCTCTACGACGAGGGCAGCAAGCCTGCTTCGCTGCGCCTGTTTTCGAAGACCAAAATTGAAAGTATTCATCAGTTTTAGGCCACTTTTCTTCTATTTGCGTTGTTTCTTCATCCCAGATCGTTCGTCCTGACTGGTGAAATGGACGACACATAAGGGTTTTGCGACCTCAACATGACGAGTGCAATCATACCAGCACAAATGCACCGGATCCCATCAGAACTTTGAAGTTAAGCGTGCTTGGGCGAGAGTAGTACTAAGATGGATGACCCCCTAGGAAGTCCTCGTGTTGCACCCCCCTTTTTCGTTTTGTTTTTTTGCCCCGTTCAGGCCTACCAAGATTCTTTATTCGTCACATTTTTATTATCGAGTCACACGTCATCTTGGGCAAGATAACTGCGCTTCGCGCAGAGGCTGGGCCCGCAAACCGAGGGCACGGGGCTTGTGACCAAGTTTCCATCGCTTCGGTGCCCATAACTTTTGATGCGTATGGAATTATGCAGTGCACAGCATACCATTGGAAAGTACTCTGTGGGCTCTACGACGAGGGCAGCAACCTGCTAGACTGCTCCTGTTTTCAAAGCCCAAAATTGAACGTTTTCATCAATTTTGGGCCACTCTTCTTCTTTTTGCGCTATTTCTTGGTCCCAGATCATTCGTCGTGACCGGCGAAAGGGACGACTCATAAGGGCTTTGCGCCCTCAACATGACGGGTGCGATCATACTAGCACTAATGGACCAGATCCCAATAGAGCTCCGAAGTTAAGCGTGCTTAGGCAAGAGTAGTACTAGGATGGGTGACCTCTTAGGACGTCCTAGTGTTGTACCCCCTTTTTTTGTTTTGTTTTTTTGCCCCGTTCAGGCCTGTCAAGATTCTTTATCAGTCACATTTCTATTATCGAGTCACACGACATCTTGGGCAAGACAATTGCGCTTTACGTAGAGGCTGGGATCGCAAAACAAGGGCGCGGGGCTTGTGACTAGGTCTCCATCGTTGTAGTTCCCATAACTTTTGATCCGTAAGGAGTTATGCGGCGCACAACATACCTTTGGAAAGCTCTCTAAGAGCTCTATGATGAGGGAAGCAATCCTGCTCGGCTATGTCTATTTTTTGAGAATAAAATTGAACATTTTCATCAGATTTGGGCCATTTTCTTCTATTTACGTTGTGTCTCCGTCCCGAATCGTTCGTCGTGATCGGCAAAGAGGACAACACATAAGGGCTTTGCGACCTCAACATGACGGGTGCGATCATACGAGCAATAATGCACCGGATCCAATCAGAACTCCGAGGTTAAGTGTGCTTGGGCGAGAGTAGTACTAAGATGGGTAGCCCCTAGAAAGTCCTTGTGTTGCACCCCACTTTTTCATTTTGTTTTTTTGCCCCGTTCAGGTATGCCAATATTCTTTATCCACCACATTTTTATTATCGAGTCACATGGCATCTTATGGAAGACAACTGCGCTTTGCGTAGAGGCTGGGCCCACAAAACGAGGGTGCGGAGCCTGTGACCAGGTCTCCATCGCTCCGGTGCCCATAACTTTTGATCCGTAAGGAGTTATACGGCGCACAACATACCTTTGGAAAGCTCTCTAAGTGCTCTACGATGAGGGCAGCAAGCCTGCTCGGCTGTGCTAGTTTTAGAGAATAAAATTGAACGTTTTATCAATTTTGGGCCACTTTTCTTCTATTTGCGTTGTGTCTTCGTCCCGGATCTTTCGTCGTGATTGGCGAAAGGACGACACATAAGGGCTTTGTGACCTTAACATGATGGGTACGATCATACCAGCACTAATGCACCAAATCCAATAAGAACTCTAAAGTTAAGCGTGCTTGGGCCAGAGTAGTACTAAGATGGGTAACCCTCTAGGAAGTCCTCGTATTGCACCCTACTTTTTCGTTTTGTTTTTTTGTCTCGTTCAAGCCTGCCAAGATTCTTTATCCGTCACATTTCTATTATCGAGTCACACGGCATCTTGGGCAAGACAAATGTGCTTCGCGTAGAGGCCGAGCCCGCAAGTCGAGGGCGTGGGGCCTCTGACCAGGTCTCTATCGCTCCGGTGCCCAAAACTTTTGATCCGTACAAAATTATGCCGCGCATAACATACCATTGGAAAGCTCTCTAAGAGCTCTACGACTGGGGAGGCAAGCCTGCTAGGCTACGCCTATTTTCAGAACCTAAAATCGAACGTTTTCATCAGTTTTGGGCCACTTTTCTTCTTTTTGCGCCGTTTCTTCGTCCCAAATCGTTCGTCGTGACCGGCGAAAAGGACAACTCATAAGGGCCTTGCGCTCTCAACATGACGGGTGCTATCATACCAGCATTAATAGACCGAATCCCATCAAAACTCCGAAGTTAAGCGTGCTTGGCCAAGAGTAGTACTAGGATGGGTGACCCATTAGGAAGTCCTAGTGTAGCACCCCCTTTTTTCGTTTTGTTTTTTTGCCCCGTTCAGGCCCGCCAAGATTCTTTATCCGTCACACTTCAATTATCGAGTCCCACGCATCTTGGGCAAGACAACTGTGCTTCGCGTAGAGGCTAGGACCGCAAAATGAGGGAGCGGGGCCTGTGACTAGGTCTCCATCGCTCTGGTGCCCATAACATTTGATCCATAAAGAGTTATGAGGTGCACAACATACCTTTGCAAAGCTCTCTAAGAGCTCTACGGCGAGGGCAGCTAGCCTGCTCGGTTGTGCCTGTTTCGAGAATAAAATTGAACGTTTTCGTTAGTTTTGGGCCACTTTTCTTCTATTTGCATTGTGTCTTCGTCCCGGATCATTTGTCGTGATCGGCAAAAATAACGACACATAAGGGCTTTGCGACCTCAACATGACGGATGCGATCATACCGGCACTAATGCACTGAATCCAATCAGAACTCTGAAGTTAAGCGTGCTTGGGCCAGATTAGTACTAAGATGGGTAACCCTTTAGGAAGTCCTTGTGTTGCACCCCACTTTTTCGTTTTGTTTTTTCGCCCCGTTTAGGCCTGCCAAGATTCTTTATCCGTTACATTTCTATTATCGAGTCACACGGCATCTTAGGCAAGACAACAGTGCTTCGCGTAGAGGATGGGACCGCAAAACGAAGGCGTGGGGCCTATGACCAGGTCTCCATCCCTCCGGTGCCCATAAGTTTTGATTCGTAAGGAGTTATGCGGCACACAACATACCTTTGGAAAGATCTCTAAAAGCTCTACGACGAGAGCAGTAAGCCTGCTTAACTGCGCTTGTTTTCGGACACCAAAATTGAACGTTTTCATCTCTTTTGGGCCACTTTTCTTCTATTTGTGTTGTGTCTTCGTCACGGATCGTTTGTTGTGATCGGCGAAAAGGACGACACATAAGGGCTTTGCGACCTCAACATGACGAGTGCGATCATACCAGCACTAATTCAAGGGATCCAATTCGAACTTCGAAGTTAAGTGTGCTTGGGCGAGAGTAGTACTAAGATGGGTAACCCCTAGAAAGTCCTCGTGTTGCACCCCACTTTTTCATTTTGTTTTTTTGCCCTGTTCAGGTGTGCCATGATTCTTTATCCGTCATATTTCTACTATCGAGTCACACGGTATCTTGGGCAAGACAACTGTGCTTTGCGTAGAGGCTGGGCCCGCAAACCGAGGGTGGAGGCCTGTAACCAGGTCTCCATTTCTCCGGTGCCCATAACTTTTGATCCATATGGAATTATGCGGCGCACAGCGTACCGTTGGTAAGCTCTCTGAGTGCTCTACGATGGAGGCAGCAAGCTTGCTCGTCTACACCAGTTTTCGGAGCCCAAAATGGAACGTTTTCATCAGTTTCGGGCCGCTCTTCTTCTTTTGACGCTGTTTCTTCTTCCCAGATTGTTCGTCTTGATCGACGAAAAGGACGACTCATAAGAGCTTTGCGCCCTCAACATGACGGGTGCGATCATACCAGCACTAATGTATAAGATCCCATCAGAACTCTGAAGTTAAGCGTGCTTGGGCGAGAGTAGTACTTGGATGGGTAACCCCCTAGGAAGTCCCAATTTTGCATCCCCCTTTTTTGTTTTGTTTTTTTGCCCCTGTTCAGGCCTGCCAAGATTCTTTATCTGTCACTTTTCTATTATCGAGTACCATGGCATCTTGGGCAAGACAACTGCGTTCCGCATAGAGGCTGGGACCGTAAACCGAGGGCGCGAGGCTTGTGACCAGGTCTCCATCGCTTCGGTATCCATAACTTTTGATCTGTACGGAATTATGTGGCGCACAACATACTATTGGAAAGCTCTCTGAGAGCTCTACGATGGGGTTAGCAAGTCTGCTCGCCTACGCCTATTTTCAGATCCCAAAATCGAACGTTTTAATCAGTTTTGGACCACTTTTCTTCTATTTGCGTTGTTTCTTCGTCCCGGATCATTCGTCGTGACCGGCGAAAAGGACGACACATAAGGCCTTTACGACCTCAACATGAAGGGTACGAACATACCACACTAATGTACAAGATCCCATCAGAACTCCGAAGTTAAGCGTGCTTGAGCGAGAGTAGTACTAGGATGGGTGACTCCCTGGGAAGTCCTCGTATTGCACCCCCCTTTTTCATTTTGTTTTTTTGCCCCGTTCAGGCTTGCTAAGATTCTTTATCCGTCACATTTTTATTATGGAGTCCCACGCATCTTGGGCAAGACAACTGTACTTCACGTAGAGGCTGGGCCGGCAAATCGAAGGCGCGAGGCCAGTGACCAGGTCTCCATCGCTCCGGTGCCCATAACTTTTGATCCGTAAGGATTTATGCGGCACACAGCATACCGTTGAATATTTTTATCAATTTTGGGCCACTTTTCTTCTATTGCGTTGTTTCTTCATCCAAGATCGGTCGTTGTGATCGACGAAAAGGATGACACATAAAGGCTTTGCGACCTCAACATGACGGGTACGATCATACCAGCACTAATGCACCGGATCCAATTAGAACTCCGAAGTTAAGCGTGCTTGGGCGAGAATAGTACTAAGATGGGTAACCCCCTAGGTAGTCCCCGTGTTGCACCCCCTTTTTTCGTTTTGTTTTTTATCCCGTTCAGGCCTGCCATGATTCTTTATCCATCACATTTATATTATCGAGTCACACGGCATCTTGGACAAGACAACTGTGCTTCACATAAAGGCTAGGCCCGCAAGCCGAGGGCGCGGGGCCTGTTACCAATTCTTCATCGTTCCGTTGCCCATAACTTTTGATCCGTACAGAATTATGCCGCGCACAGCATACCATTGGAAAGCTCTTTGAGAGCTCTACGACCGGGGCAGCAAGCCTGTTAGGCTGCGCCTATTTTCGGAGCCCAAAATCGAACGTTTTCATCAGTTTCAGGCCACTCTTCTTCTTTTTGCGCTGTTTCTTCATCCCAGATCGTTCGTCATGCTGGCGAAAAGGACGACTCATAAGGGCTTTACGCCCTCAACATGACGGGTGCGATCATACCAGTACTAATGGACCAGATCCCATCAGAACTCCGAAGTTAAGCGTGCTTGGGCGAGAGTAGTACTAGGATGATTGACCCTCTAGGAAATCCTAGTGTTGCACCCCCCTTTTTCGTTTTGTTTTTTTGCCCCATTCAGGCATGCCAAGATTATTTATCCGCCATATTTCTATTATCGAGTCACAGGGCATCTTGGGCAAGACAACTGCGCTTTGCGTAGAGGCTGGGCCCGCAAAACGAGGGCGCAGGGCCTGTGATCAGATCTCCATCGCACTGGTGTCCATAACTTTTGATCTGTAAGGAGTTATGCGGCGCACAATATACCTTTGGAAAGCTCTCTAAGAGCTCTACGATGAGGGCAGCAAGCCTGCTCGACTGTGACTATTTTCCAAGAATAAATTTGAACATTTTCATCAGTTTTGGGCTACTTTTCTTCCATTTTCGTTGTGTCTTTTTTCCCGGATCGTTCGTCGTGATCGGTGAAAAGGACAACACATAATGGGCTTTGCGACCTAAACATGATGGGTACTATCATACCAGCACTAGTGTACAGGATCCCATCAGAACTCTGAAGTTAAGCGTGCTTGGGCGAGAGTAGTACTAGGATAGGTGACTTCCTGAGAAGTCCTCGTGTTGCACTTCCCTTTTTTGTTTTGCTTTTTTGCCCCGTTCAGGCTTGCCAAGATTCTTTATCCATCACATTTCTATTATGAAGTCCCACGGCTTCTTGGGCAAGACAACTGTGCTTCGCGTTGAGGCTGGGCCCGCAAACCGAGGGCACGGGGCCTATGACCACATCTCCATCGCTCCGAAGCCCATAACTTTTGATCCGTAAGGAGTTATACGGTGCATATCATACTGTTGGAAAGCTTTCTAAGAGCTCTACGACATAGGTAGCATGCTTGCTCGACTGCGCCTATTTTCGGCGCCTAAAATCGAATGTTTTCATCAGTTTGTGGCCACTTTTCTTCTTTTTGCATTGTTTCTTAGTCTTGGATCGTTCGTCGTGACCGGCGAAAAGGACGGTACATAAGGGCTTTACGACCACAACATGACGGGTCCGATCATACCAGTACTAATGCACCGGATCCCATCAGAACTACGATATTAAGCGTGCTTGGGCATCAAGCCTGCTTGGCTGCCCCTGTTTTCGGGACCCAAAATTGAACATTTTCATTAGTTTTGGGTCACTTCTTTTTTTACGCTATTTTTCAAACCGGATCATTCGTTGAGA
The DNA here is from genome assembly GCA_037974665.1 of Ehretia macrophylla. Classification (NCBI taxonomy): domain Eukaryota; kingdom Viridiplantae; phylum Streptophyta; class Magnoliopsida; order Boraginales; family Ehretiaceae; genus Ehretia; species Ehretia macrophylla. Next base: position 27,611,749 of record CM075779.1, on the reverse strand, counting down.
GCCTCAAAAAAGCGGTCAACCTAACTCGCGGGACATTAAGGGCCTTATTACTCGTCGATATCACATCTTGCGAGGCTGTTGCGTTGTTGAGGTAGATGGGTTGTCAGTAAGCCCATTGGGCCTTTTGAATGGGCTATCTCTCTTGCTTGGAACTATGAACCGTCAACACATAAGGACTTTGCACCCTCAACATAGCGGGGCCAATCATACTAGCACTAATGCATCGGATCCCATCAGAACTCCGTAGTTAAGCGTGCTTGGGCGAGAGTAGTACTAGAATAGGTGACCCCCTAGGAAGTCCTCATGTTGCACCGCCAATTTTTATTTTTGTATTACCCCGTTCAGCCATGCCAAGATGTTTCATCTATCACATTTCTTTTCTCGAGTGCCACGACATCTTGGGCAAGACAACTTCGCTTCGCGGAGGGGCTAGGCCTGCAAACCGAGGTTGTGGTGCTTTTGACCTGGTCTCCGTCGTTCCAGTGCCCATAGCTTTTGATCTGTAAGGAGTTTTGTGGCCCACAGTATACCATTAAGAAGCTCCCCGAGAGCTCTATGACGGAGGCAACAAGCCTGCTCGGTTACGCCTATTTTCAGAACCCAAAATTGAACGATTTCAGCAGTTTTGGGCTACTTTTCTTGTTTTTACGCTAGTTTTTCATCTCGGGTCGTTCGTCGTGAGCCGTGAAAAGGCCGACAACCTAACTCGCGAGACATTAAAGGCCCTACTACGCGTCGATATCACGTCTTGCGAGGATGCTGAGTTGTTGAGGTAGATGGGTTGTTGGTAAGTCCATTAGGCCTTTTGAATGGGTCATCTCTCTTGCCTGGGACTGTGAACCGTCAACACATAAGGGCTTTGCACCCTCAACATAACGGGTATGATCATACCAGCACTAATGCACTGGAACCCATCAGAACTCTGAAATTAAGCGCGCTTGGGCGAGAGTAGTACTTGGATGTGTGACACCCTGGGAAGTCCTCGTGTTGTACCCCCCTTTTTCATTTTATTTTTTTCCCCTATTCAGGCTTGCCAAGATTCTTTATTCGTCACATTTCTATTATGGAGTCCCACGGCAACTTGGGCAAGACAACTGCGCTTTGCGTAGAGGCTAGGCCCGCAAACCGAGGGCGCGGAGCTTGTGACCAGGTCTCCATTGCTCCGGTGCCCATAACTTTTGATCCGTACGGAATTATGCGGCGCACAACATACCGTTGGAAAGCTCTCTGAGAGCTCTACGATACCAAGTTTGCTCGGCTACACCTCTTTTCGGAGCCCAAAATCGAACATTTCCATCAGTTTCGGGCCACTCTTCTTCTTTTTGCGCTGTTTCTTTGTCCCAGATCGTTCGTCTGGAATGGCAAAAAGGACGACTCATAAGGTCTTTGCGCCCTCAACATGACAGGTGCGATCATACCAGCACTAATGTACAGGATCCCATCAGAACTCCGAAGTTAAACGTGCTTGGGTGAAAGTAGTACTAGGATGGGTGACCCCCTAGGAAGTACTAGTGTTGCACCTCCCTTTTTTGTTTTGTTTTTTTGTCCCGTTCAGGCCTGCCAAGATTCTTTATCGGTCACATTTCTATTATTGAGTACCACGGCATCTTAGGCAAGAAAATTGCGCTTCGTGTAGAGGCTGGGCCCGTAAACCGAGGGCGCGGGGCCTGTGACCAGGTCTCCATCGCTCCGGTGCCCATAACTTTTGATCCGAACAGAATAATGCGACGTACAGCATACTGTTGGAAAGCTCTCTGAGAGCTCTACGACGGGGGCAGCAAGCCTACTCGACTACGCCAATTTTCAGAGCCCAAAACCGAACGTTTTCATCAATTTTGGGCCATTTTTCTTCTCTTTGTGTTGTTTCTTCATCCCAGATCGTTCGTTATGACCGGCGAAAAGGACGACCCATAAGGGCTTTGCGACCTTAACATGACGGGTGCGATCATACCAGCACTAATGTACATGATCCCATCAGAACTCCGAAGTTAAGCGTGCTTGGGTGAAAGTAGTACTAGGATTGGGTGACTCCCTGGGAAGTCCTTGTGTTGCACCCCCTTTTTCGTTTTGTTTTTTTGCCCCGTTCAGGTGAGCCAAGATTATTTATCTGTCACGTTTCTATTATGGGGTCCCGCGGCATCATGGGCAAGACAACTACGCTTCGCATAGAGGCTGGGCTCGCAAATCGAGGGCGCAGAGCCTATGACCAGGTCTTCATCGCTCCGGTGCCCATAACTTTTGATTTGTAAGGAGTTATGCGACGCACAGTATACCGTTGGAAAGCTCTTTGAGAGCTCTACGATGGGAGTACTAAACCTGCTCGATTGCGCCTATTCTTGGAGCCCAAAATCGAACGTTTTCATTAGTTTTGGGACAATTTTCTTCTATTTGTGTTGTTTCTACTTCTCGAATCGTTTGTCATGACCGACAATATCAACACATAAGGGCTTTGCGACCACAACATGACGGGTGTGATCATACTAGCACTAATGCATCGGATCCCATCAGAACTCGGAAGTTAAGCGTGCTTGGGCGAGAGTAGTACCAGGATGAGTGACCCCCTAGGAAGTCCTCATGTTGCACACCCATTTTCGTTTTGTTTTTTTGCCCCGTTCAGGCTTGCCAAGATTCTTTATCCATCACATTTCTATTATCGAGTACCATGGCATCTTGGCCAAGACAACTGCACTTCGGGTAGTTGTTGGGCACGTAAACCGAGGGCGCGGGGCCTGTGACCAGGTCTCTATCGCTCCGGTGCCCATAACTTTTGATATGTACATAATTATGCGGCGCACAGCATACCGTTGGAAAGCTCTCAGAGAGATCTACGACGGGGGCAGCAAGTCTGCTAGGCTACACCTGTTTTTAGAGCCCAAAATCAAACGTTTTCATCAATTTTGGGCCACTTTTCTTCTATTTGCATTGTTTATTCGTCCCCGATCGTACGTCGCGACCGGTGAAAAGGACAACACATAAGGGCTTTATGACCTCAACATGACGGGTGCGATCATACCAGCACTAATATACACGATCCCATCAGAACTTCGAAGTTAAGAATGCTTGGGCGAGAGTACTACTAGGATGGGTGACTCCCTAGGAAGTCCTCGTGTTGCACCCTCCCTTTTTCGTTTTGTTTTTTTGCCCCTTTCAGGCTTGCCAAGATTCTTTATCCATCACATTTCAATTATGGATTCCCACAGCATCTTGGGCAAGACAACTGCGCTTCGCGTAGAGGCTGGGCCCGTAAACCGAGGACACGGGGTTTGTGACCAGGTCTCCATCACTCCGGTGCCCATAACTTTTGATCCGTAAAGAGTTATGCGGCGCACAGCATACCGTTGGAAAGCTCTCTCAGAGCTCTACGACGGGGGCCAGTGAGCCTGCTCAGTTGCGCCAGTTTTCAAAGCCCAAAATTGAACGTTTTCATCGATTTCAGGCTACTTTTCTTCTTTTTGCGTTGTTTCTTCGTCCTGAATCGTTCGACGTGACAGGCGAAAAGGACGACACATAAGGGCTTTGCGACCTCAAAATGGCGGGTGTGATCATACCAGCACTAATGCACCGGATCCCATCAGAACTTCGAAGTTAAGCGTGCTTGGGCAAGAGTACTACTAGGATGGGTGAGCCCCTAGGAAGTACTCGTGTTGCACCCCCTTTTTTCGTGTCGGGTCGCTCGTCGTGAGTTGTGAAAAAGCCGACACCCTAACTTGTTGGATATTAAGCGCCCTACTACGTGTCGGTATCACGTCTTGCGAGGATGCTGTGTTATTGTGGCAGATGGGTTATTGGTAAGCCCACTAGGCCTTTTGAATGGGCCATCTCTCTTGCTTGGGATTGTGAACTATCAACACATAAGGGCTTTGCACCCTCAACATAACCAGTACGATCATACTAGCACTAATGCACTGGATCCCATCAGAACTCTGAAGTTAAGCGTGCTTGGGCGAGTGTAGTACTAGGATGGGTAACCCCATGGGAATGTCCTCATGATGCACCTCCCCTTTTTATTTTTGTTTTGCCCCATTCAGCTATGCCAAGAAGCTCCTTCCGTCACATTTCTTTTCTCGAGTCCCACGGCATCTTGGGGAAGACAACTTCGATTCGTGGAGGAGCTGAGCCCGCAAACCTAGGTCGTGGTGCTTGTCACGTGGTCTCTGTCACTCCAGTGCCCATAGCTTTTGAGTCGTAAGTAGTTCTGTGGCCCATAGTATACCGTTGGAAAGCTCTTTGGGAGCTCTACGATGAAAGCAATAATCCTACTCGGCTGCGCCTTTTTTCGGAATCAAAAATTGAACGTTTTCATTAGTTTCGAGCCATTTTTCTTTTTTTTTACACTATTTTTTGTCCCGGGTCGTTTGTTGTGAGCCATGAAAAAGCCGATAACCTAAATCGTTGGACATTAATTGCCCTACTACACGTCAATATCACGTCTTGTGAGGATGCTGCGTTGTTGAGGCAGACGGGTTATCGGTAAGCCCATTGGGCCTTTTGAATGGGCCGTCTCCCTTGTCTGGGACTGTGAACCGTTATCACAGAAGGGCTTTGTACCCTCAACATAACAGGTATGATCATACTAGCACTAATGCACCGGATCTCATCAAAACTCCAAAGTTAAGCGTGCTTGGGATAGAGTAGTACTAGGATGGGTAACCCCTTAGGAAGTCCTCATTTTGTACCCCCCTTTTCATTTTTGTTTTGCCCCGTTCAACCATGCCAAGATGCTTCATCCATCATATTTCTTTTCTCGAGTCCTACGACATCTTGGGCAAGACAACTTCACTTCGCGAAGAGGCTGGACCCGCAAACCGAGGACGTGGGGCCTGTGACCTAGTCTCCGTTGCTCTGGTCCCCATAGCTTTTGATAAGTAAGGAGTTATGCAGCCCACAATATAGCGTTGGAAAGCTCTCTGGTAGCTCTTCGACGAGGGTAGTAAGCCTGCTTGGCTGACCCTATTTTCGGGACCCAAAATTGAATATTTTCATCAATTTCAGGCCATTTTTATTTTTTTACGCTATTTTCCAACCCGGATCATTCGTCGAGAGCCTCAAAAAAGCCGTCAACCTAACTCGCGGGACATTAAGGGCCCTATTACTCATCGATATAATGTCTTGCGAGGCTGCTGCATTGTTGAGGTAGATGGGTTGTCAGTAAGCCCATTGGGCCTTTTGAATGGGCCATCTCTCTTGCTTGGTACTGTGAATCGTCAACACATAAGGACTTTGCACCCTCAACATAACAGGTGCGATCATACTAGTACTAATGCACCGGATGCCATCAAAACTCAGTAGTTAAGCGTGCTTGGGCGAGAATAGTACTAGAATGGGTGACCCCCTGGGAAGTCCTCGTGTTGCACCCCCAAATTTTTTTTTTGTATTACCCCGTTTAGCCATGCCAAGATGTTTCATCTGTCACATTTCTTTTCTCGAGTGCCACGACATCTTGGGCAAGACAACTTCGCTTCGTGGAGGGGCTGGGCCCGCAAACTGAGGTTGTGGTGCTTTTGACCTGGTCTCTGTCGTACCCGTGCCCATAGCTTTTGATCCATAAAGAGTTTTGTTGTGAGGCCCGACCCCGAATAACGTGTGTTACCTCGATTTACGTGCCTTAGACCTAGAATTATATGACTGACCTTGGATTATGTGTCATGTCTTGGTTTTCATGCATGCCTCGTCATTTGTGCATTGACCTAGAATTATGTGCCCTAATCATCAACTTACGTGCCCCGACTTCGATTTGCGTACGATACCTCGTTTCGTGTGCCCTAACTTAGATTTGCGTGCCTTAACCTAGGTTTAAGAATCGTGTTTCATTTTGTGTGCCTTGCATTGAATTACGTGCATACATTTAGGGTTGCATGCATTTACTTGGGAAACGTGCATTCATCTCGTAATTCGTGTCTTATCTCGTAGTACATGCCCTAAACCTAGGAAAGCGTGCCCGTACGTTAATCAAAAAATGATCTTACACGAGGGACTAGATCATTAATTAATCCTACAAATTCCACTAACTAATATTAAATTGCTAATTCAACTCACTAGAAGACGAAATTGCACCAAAAGCTAGACATTCTTATTCTTTATTCCTTATTCTTTTGCACTTCCCAAACACACAATTAAATAATGCTCAACCAAGACAAAAAATTCAAATTTGAACACAAGCTTGGCCGACCACATGGAGCTTTTGTGCATTCATTTCAGTTTCAAAATCTACACCTAGACATTCTATGACAATTTTATGACATAAGCATAAAAAAAATTGGCTCAAAACCCTACCCAAAGCTCCACCATTCTCGACACGCCCCAATTGCCCATGCTAGACACTTCAAATTATGCCCTTGAAGACACAATTCTGAATTTTGCAAGGCCCTAGGCTGACACAAGCATCATATTCCTCAAAGCTTTCATTTTTCTTTCATTCTTTCTTTCTTTCTCACATTTTCTCTCACTCTCTCATCTCTTCTTTCTCTCTCTCGGCCCTAGCTGAAATCCTACTCTCCATAGCTTAAGTTCATCACTCAATGGTTCATCAAGACATGCAAGAAACTAGGAAGCTCGACCAAGCAAGCTAGAATGCAAAAATCGCATATGCAAGCTCATAGCAAATTCATTTCGGCTTTGGTAAGTTTGTTAGCTTGCATTTCATTTTCTTTTTGTTCTAGCCACTTGCACATACTAAGAACAAGGTTACTAAGCTAGGAATTAGAGAAATCTCAAGTTGTCTCTCGGCTAAGCAAGGAAAAAGGTCGACATTGTGCTTCATCAAGAGTTTGTGCATCTTCTTTGTTGACTTGCTAAGGTGAGGGCTAAAACTTCTTGAAAAGCTTTCAAAAACCACATGCATGCCTTTAAATGTCTATCTTTACCTCTGTACTTGTGATATAAATGTGTACATGAGCTTTGGTAAACATGCATGGCAAGATATTTGGCTAGAATGTGAAGATAGGTGAAATTGCGTATTTGGCAGCTTTCTGTTCTGTTGGAACGAAGTGATTTTGACCAGGTAACTAATGTTGAAAATGAGTGAAAATTGGTAGGTGACTATTTTTGCCAGTTCTGAGAATTTTTCATAGAAATAGGCCAAAGCTAATTTTGACTCTAAGGTCCTAAAAATGGCAAAATATCAAAATGTGTCCAAATCTGGAAAATCTGGAAAAATGAAGCAGGTTTTGGCAGATTCACTGTCCTTGTAGAACGAACCAGTTTTGACTTAGTAAATGACATCCAAAATACATGAAATTTGGTATGCTGCTATATTTTTCAGTTATGGACATTTTTGTCAGAAATATACTAAGGCTAAATCTGAACCTAAGGTCCTAAAAAATGGCAAGTATTGAAATGTATGCAAATCTGGACAGTTTTGCGTAGTTTCACGGTTTTGGCTATAACTCTTGAACCCGAACTCCAAATGGTGCGAGGTTTGCTTCTGAATTTAGTTTACGCCTTAAGCTTTAATTTGAAATCTTGTTCACTGGAATTGGAGATTGTTTGATTGTCTCAATGATTGTGAGAATACAGTCCATTTCAGTGAGGTTTTCATCTAGTGATATGCTTTGAAAATTATTGTAACTTCTCTTGTTGTATTAAATGCTTGGGATTGTGACACTTGGATGTTGTGTGGACTGTCTTGAATGCTTGAGGGTGTTTTAATTAATCGATGCATGGCTTGAGTTTAATTACGGGACAACTTGGGGCTTAATCGCATGGGTGAGCACAAATTAAAACCCTAATGACTAGGAAAACTCGTTAAGTGTTGATCCTATAAATATCATGTTTAATTATGTGATTAGTAGGCTGCCCGTGGTTGCCCTTATAGCCCTAAATGTGGTTCCGATGATTACATGTTGACAAGTAGGCCTTTCTTGCACCCGATCCCACGTAGACGTCGTTGCATGTTGTATGACCTTATTATTTGGTTACGTGAACTTCGAAATGAGTTATATGACTTGATTTACATGCGTTACATGGCTGCCCGTTTAATATTCATATAACTCCATGTGCTTTACAAGTGAAATTACCTGTCATATCGTGTCTTGTGTGTTTACTTGTCAATGTGCAATCTTATAACTGTTCGGAGGCAACCTACTTTGTTGTCCTCCTAATGTGATATATTAAATGTTACAAATGTGCATTGCATACAAGGTTGCAACCTTTCATTCTGGTGTGGTAGCGTTCACACACACTGGCCGGCATCGGGCTTGCCGGTGCAACCGTGACTATCATTGTCCAATTCCCTCTCTCGCTTGGGGGCTAGACTTCCTCGGAGAGTTGGGTCGTAGGATTTCGGGGAACATCCGGAGTACACCTATTGGCGTGATAAGGGGATGATTTGAAGTCGGCCGCAACAACTGATACTGGAAATGAACTGAGAGCAAAAGCTCACCGTATCCTTTTCACTATGTATATAAGTACTCTCGCTTGATTTCTAGAGGACCTCGGGGAGGAAAGACGGGTAATTGTGTTTCTTTACTTTTATATTACATTATGAACTTACTTGTGATATATGTCATGCTTGCCAAAAGGGTTTTCATAAGTTGAACCGGAAAAAGAGTTTCAAAACTTAATTCTCGTTCCCTCTCGCTGAATTCATAAGGACTCACCCTCTTTTATCATCTCAGGTGAAGAAGACCAGGAACAGGTACCCGAGGACAACGTGCCTAATGATGATTCCTTGGAATGATTGTTTTCCTTACGTGCCTTACGTGATTATGGCCATTTTGTGAACGATATGTTGCTTGAAGACTATTTCTTATGTTGTTTGTTGTTGTATTGTAATTGACCCCCGTTGTAATTTGGGGTCTAATTTTGGTTTGTACTGATCATAACTAGATAGACACTCTTATGGTCATTTTTGCTATCGCTACTGTCTAGTATCTATCACAGACTTATGAAGTATCAGGTAAAGGATTAAGTAAAACGAATATATCCAATCTTAAGCAGGTACTCATTGGTAGGCTAAGATCAACAGGTACTTTTGTAACAAGGATCAATAAACAAACGAGACATAATATCATGCTAGGTTATTCATCAAACGAGACTTCGAGATAACTAGTAGGCGTTCGATTGGTTATAAATAGTAATCTTAGTTGGAAATAAAATTGAGATTGAAGTTTTGAGGCCTTTAGAAAATCAGGTCAAACCAAAGAGCCCAATTGCAACCGTTATGCTGCCGGTTTTCCAGAGAATTTGTGGAGTTTAGGCTAAACGTTAAGTGTTAAACTTTCATGAACGATTAAGTACGTGATATGACTTGAATGTTTAGATCATACCCTAGTCTAACCTTTATAGGTCGGGTTGGGGCGTGATATTTGTGGCCCACAGTATACCGTTGAAAAGCTCTACGGGAGCTCTATGACGGAGGCAACAAGCTTGCTCGGTTACGCCTATTTTTAGAACCCAAAATCGAACGATTTCATCAGTTTTGGGCTACTTTTCTTGATTTTACGCTATTTTTCATCCCGGGTCGTTCGTCGTGAGCTGTGAAAAAAGCCGACAGCCTAACTCACAGGACATTAAGGGCCCTACTACGTGTCGATATCACTTCTTGCGAGGATGCTGTGTTGTTAAGGCAGATGGATTGTCGGTAAGCCCATTGGGCCTTTCGAATGGGACGTCTCTCTTTCCTGGGATTGTGAACCGTCAACATAAGGGCTTTGCACCCTCAACATAACGGGTGCGATCATACCAGCACTAATGCACCGGAACCCATCAGAACTCTGAAATTAAGCGCGCTTGGGTGAGAGTAGTACTTGGATGGGTCACTCCCTCGGAAGTCCTCGTGTTGCACCACCCTTTTTCGTTTTGTTTTTTTGCCCCGTTTAGGCTTGCCAAGATTCTTTATCCGTCACATTTCGATTATGGAGTCCCGCGGCATCTTGGGCAAGACAACTGCGCTTCGCCTAAAGGCCAGGCCCACAAACCTAGGGCGCGGTGCCTGTGATGGGTCTCCATCGCTGCGGTGCCCATAACTTTTGATCCGTCCGAAATTATGCGGCACACAGCATACTGTTGGAAAGCTCTTTGAGAGCTCTACGACGGGGGCAACAAGCTTGCTTGGCTTCGCCTATTTTCAGAGCCCAAAATCGAACATTTTCATCAGTTTCGGGCCACTCTTCTTCTTTTTGCGCTATTTCTTCATCCCAGATCGTTCGTCGGGATCGGCAAAAATGACGAATCATAAGGGCTTTGCGCCCTCAACATGACGGGTACGATCATACTAGCACTAATGTACAGGATCCCATCAGAACTCCAAAGTTAAGCGTGTTTGGGCGAGAGTAGTACTAGGATGGGTGACCCCCTAGGAAGTCCTAGTGTTGAACCCCCCTTTTTCATTTTGTTTTTTTTCCCTGTTCAGGCCTACCAAGATTCTTTATCCGTCACATTTCTATTAACGAGTACCATGGCATCTTGGGCAAGACAACTTTGCTTCGCGTAGAGGCTGGGCCCGCAAACCGAGGGCGCGGGGCCTGTGACCAGGTCTCCATCGCTCCGGCCCCCATAACTTTTGATCCGTAAAGAGTTATGCGGCGCACAGCATGCCGTTGGAAAGCTCTCTGAGAGCTCTACGATGGGGGCAGCAAGCCTACTCGACTGCACCTATTTTTGGAGCCCAAAATCGAACGTTATCATCATTTTCGGGCCACTTTTCTTCTTTTTGCGTTGTTTCTTCATCCCGGATCGTTCATCGTGACCGGTGAAAAGGACGACACATAAAGGCTTTGCAACCACAACATGACGGGTGCGATCATACCAGCACTAATGCATCGGATACCATCAAAACTCCGAAGTTAAGCATGTTTGGACGAGAGTAGTACTAGGATAGGTGACCCCCTAGGAAGTCCTCGTGTTGCACCCCCCCATTTTCGTTTGGTTTTTTTGCCATGTTCAGGCTTACCAAGATTCTTTATTTGTCACATTTCTATTATCGAGTACCATGGCATCTTGGGCAAGACAACTACGCTTCGCGTAGAGGCTAAGCCCGCAAACGGAGGGTACGGGGCATGTGACCAGGTCTCCATCGCTCCGGTGCCCATAACTTTTGATCTGTATAGAATCATGCGGCGCACAATATACCGTTGAAAAGATGTCTGAGAGCTCTACGAAAGGGTAGTAAGTCTGCTTAGCTACGCCTGTTTTCAGAGCCCAAAATCGTACGTTTTCATTAGTTTTGGGCCACTTTTCTTCTATTTGTGTTTTTTCTTCATCCCGGATCGTTCGTCGTGACCAGCGAAAAGGACGACACATAAGGGCTTTGCGACCTCAACATAACGGGTGCGATCATACCAGCACTAATATACAGGATCCCATCAGAACTCCAAAGTTAAGCGTGCTTGGGCGTGAGTAGTACTTGGATGGGTGACTCCCTTGGAAGTCCTTGTGTTGCACCCCCCTTTTTCGTTTTGTTTTTTTGCCCCGTTCAGGCTTGCCAAGATTCTTTAGTATCACATTTCTATTATGGAGTCCCACGGCATCTTGGGCAAGACAACTGCGCTTCGCGTAGAGGCTGAGCCTGCAAACCGAGGGCACGGGGCTTGAGATCAGGTCTCCATTGCTCCGGTGCCCATAACTTTTGATCCGTAAGGAGTTATGCTGTGCACAGCATACCGTTGAAAAGCTCTCTGAGAGCTCTACGGCAAGGGTAGCAAGCCTGCTCAATTGTGCATATTTTTAGAGCCCAAAATCGAACGTCTTCATCAGTTCCGTGCCACTTTTCTTCTTTTTGCGTTGTTTATTCATCCCGGATCGTTCGTCGTGACCGACGAAAAGGACGACACATAAAGGCTTTGCAACCACAACATGACGGGTGCAATCATTCTAGCTGTAATGCATCAGATCCCATCAGAACCCCGAATTTAAGAGTGCTTGGGCGAGAGTAGTTCCAGGATGGATGACCCCCTAGGAAGTCCTAATGTTGCACCCTCCTTTTTTGTCTTGTTTTTTTGCCCCATTCAGGCTTGCCAAGATTCTTTATCCGTCACATTTCTATTATGGAGTCCCACGGCATCTTGGGCAAGACAATTGCGATTCAGGTAGAGGCTGGGCCCGCAGACCGAGGGCGCGAGGCCTGTGACCAGGTCTCCGTCGCTCTGGTGCTCATAACTTTTGATCCGTAAGGAGTTATGCGGCGTATAGCATACCGTTGGAAAGCTCTCTCAGAGCTCTACGACGGGGGCATAACGCCTACTAGGCTACGCCTGATTTCAGAGCCCAAAATCGAACATTTTCAATAGTTTTGGGCCACTTTTCTTCTTTTTGTGTTGTTTCCTCGTCCCGGATCGTTCATCCTGAAAGGCGAAAAGGTGATACATAAGGGTTTTGCGACATCAACATGGCGGGTGCGATCATACCAGTACTAATGCACCGGATCCCATCAGAACTCCGAAGTTAAGCGTGCTTGGGCAAGAATAGTACTCGGATGGATGACCCCCTCGGAAGTCCTTGTGTTGCACCCCCCTTTTTTGTGTCGGGTCGTTCGTCGTGAATTGCGAAAACGCCGACACCCTAACTCGCAGGATATGAAGAGCCCTACTACGTTTCGGTATCACGTCTTGTGAGGATGCTGCGTTGTTGTGGCAGCCGGGTTATCGATAAGCCCACTGGGCCTTTTGATTGGGCCGTCTCTCTTGCTTGGTATTGTGAACTGTCAACACATAAGGGCTTTCTACCCTTAACATAACCGGTACGATCATACTAGCACTAATGCACCGGATCTCATCAAAACTCCGAAGTTAAGCGTGCTTGGGCGAGTATAGTACTAGGATGGGTGACCCCCTGGGAAGTCCTCATGATGCACCTCCCATTTTTATTTTTGTTTTGCCCCATTCAGCCATGCCAAAATGCTTCATCCATCACATTTCATTTTTCCAGTCCCATGGTATCTTGGGCAAGACAACTTCGCTTCGTGGAGGAGCTTGGCCCACAAACTGAGGTCGTGGTGCTTGTGACCTCGTCTCAGTCGCTCCGGTGCCCATAGCTTTTGATCCGTAAGGAGTTATGCGGCCTACGGTATACCGTTGGAAAGCTCTCCGGCAGCTCTACGATGGGGGAAGCAAGGCTGCTCGGCTGCGCATATTTTTGGAAACCAAAATTGAACATTTTTATCAATTTCTAGCTACTTTTCTTATTTTTTAGCTATATTTTAATCCCAGGTCATTCTTCGTGGGCCGTGAAAAAGCCGACAACCTAACTCGTAGGACATTAATAGCCCTACTACGCGTCGATATCATGTCTTGCGAGGATTCTGTGTTGTTGAGGCCGATGGGATGTCGGTAAGCCCATTGGGCCTTTTGAATGGGCCGTCTCACTTGCCTATGACTGTGAACCATCAATACATAAGGGATTTGTACCCTCAACATAGCAGGTGCGATCATACTAGCATTAATGTACCGGAGCCCATCAGAACTCGGTAGTTAAACGTGCTTCGACGAGAGTAGTACAATGATGGGTAACCCCCTGGGAAGTCCTCATGTTGTACCCCCCACTTTTTATTTTTGTTTTGCCATGTTCAGCCATGCCAAGATGCTCCTTCTGTCACATTTATTTTCTCGAGTCCCACGACATCTTGGCAACACAACTTCACTTTGCGGATGGGCTAGGCCTGTAAACCGAGGTCGTGGTGCTTGTGACCTGGTCTCCGTCTCTCCAGTGCCCATAGCTTTTGATCCGTAAGGAGTTATGCGGCCTATAGTATACCGTTACAAAGCTCTCTAGGAGCTTTACGATGAGGGCAATAAACCTACATGACTGCTCCTTTTTTCAGAATTGAAAATTGAACGTTTTCATCAGTTTTGAGTCACTTTTCTTCTTTTTATGCTATTTTTTGTCCCGTGTCGTTCGTCGTAAGCCGCAAAAAAGCCGACAGCCTACTTCGCTGGACATTAAGTGCCCTACTATACGTCGATATCACGTCTTACGAAGATGCTGCGTTGTTGAGGCAGATAGGTTGTCGGTAAGCCCATTGGGCCTTTTGAATGGGTCGTCTCTCTTGTCTGGGACTGTGAACTGTTATCACATAAGGGCTTTGCACCCTCAACATAATGGGTGTGATCATACTAGCACTAATGCACCGGATCCCATCAGAACTCCAAATTTAAGCGTGTTTGGGATAAAGTAGTACTAGGATGGGTGACCCCTTGGGAAGTCCTCGTATTGTACCCCCCTTTTCATTTTTGTTTTTCCCTGTTCAACAATGCCAAGATGCTTCATCCGTCACATTTCTTTTCTCAAGTCCCACGGCATCTTGGGAGAAGACAACTTCGCTTCGCGGAGAGGCTAGACCCGTAAACCGAGGACGTGGGGCCTGTGACCTGGTCTCCGTCACTTTGGTCCCCATAACTTTTGATCAGTAAGGAGTTATGCGGCCCACAATATAGCATTGGAAAGCTCTTAGGTAGCTCTTCGCAGGGGCAGCAAGCTTGCTCGGCTACCCCTATTTTCAGGACCCAAAATTGAACATTTTTATTTGTTTCGGGCCACTTTTCATTTTTTATGCTATTTTTCAACCCGGATCATTCGTCGAAAGCCTCGAAAAAGTCGTCAACCTAACTCGCAGGACATTAAGGGCCCTATTACTCGTCGATATCACGTCTTGCTAGGCTGCTGTGTTGTTGAGGTAGATGGGTTGTCAGTAAGCCCATTGGGCCTTTTGAATGGGCCATCTCTCTTGCTTGGGACTGTGAACTGTCAACACATAAGGACTCTGCACCCTCAACATAACGGGTGCGATTATACTAGCACTAATGCACTAGATCCCATAAGAACTCCGTAGTTAAGCGTGCTTGGGCGAGAGTAGTACTAGAATGGGTGACCCTATGGGAAGTCCTCATGTTGCGCCCCCAATTTTTATTTTTGTATTACCCCGTTCAGCCATGCCAAGATGTTTCATCTGTCACATTTCTTTTCTCGAGTGCCACGACATCTTGGGTAAGATAACTCCACTTTGCGGAGGGGTTGGGCTTGCAAACCGAGGTTGTAGTACTTTTGACCTAGTCTCCGTCACTCCGGTGCCCATAGCTTTTGATACGTAAGGAGTTTTGTGGCCTATAGTATACTGTTGAAAAGCTCCCCGGGAGCTCTATGACGGAGGCAACAAGCCAACTCGATTACGCCTATTTTTAGAACCCAAAATCAAACGATTTCATCAGTTTTGGGCTACTTTTCTTGTTTTCACGCTATTTTTTCATCCCGGGTCGTTCGTTGTGAGCCGTGAAAAAGTCGACAACCTAACTCGCGAGGTATTAAGGGCCCTACTACATGTCGATATCACGTCTTGCGAGGATGTTGTGTTGTTGAGGCAGATGGGTTATCGGTAAGCCCATTGGGCTTTTTGAATGGGACGTCACTCTTGCCTAGGACTGTGACCCGTCAATATAAGGGCTTTGCACCCTCAACATAACGGGTGCGATCATACCAGCACTAATGCACTGAAACCCATCAGAACTCCAAAATTAAGCGCGCTTGGGCGAGAGTAGTACTAGGATGGGTAACCCCTTGGGAAGTCCTCGTGTTGCACCCCCCTTTTCATTTTTGTTTTGTCATGTTCAGCCATGCCAAGATGCTTCAACCGTCACATTTCTTTTCTCGAGTCCCATGGCATCTTGGGCAAGACAACTTCGCTTCGTGGAGGGTCTGGGCCCCTAAACCGAGGTCCTGGTGCCTGTGACCTAGTCTTCATCGCTCTGGTGTGCATAGATTCTGATTTGTAAGGAGTTATGCAGCCCACAGTATACTGTTGGAAAGCTCTTCTGGAGCTCTACGACATGGGCAACAAGTTTGGTAATCTGCACCGGTTTTCGAAACCCAAAATTGAAAGTTTTCATATGTTTTGGGTCACTTTTGTTCTTTTTACACTATGTTTTCATCCCAGGTCGTTCGTCGTGAGCCGTAAAAAAGCCGACAACCTTACTCGCAAGACATTAAAGGCCCTACTACGCGTCGATATGACATCTTGCGAGGATGCTGCGTTGTTGAGGTAGATGGGTTATCGGTAAGCCCATTGGGCCTTTTGAATGGGTCGTCTTTTTTGATTGAGGCTGTGAACCATCAACACATAAGGGCTTTGCACCCTCAACATAACTGGTGCGATCATATTAGGACTAATGCACCAAATCCCATCATAACTCTGAAGTTAAGCATGCTTGGGCGCGAGTAGTAATAGGATGGGTGACCTCCTAGAAAGTCCTCGTGTTGCACCCCCCCTTTTTATTTTTGTTTTGCCCCGTTAAGCCATGCCAAGATGTTTCATCCGTCATATTTCTTTTCTCGAGTCCCACGGCATCTTGGGCTAGACTACTTTGCTTCGCGGAGGGGTTGGGCCAACAAACTGAGGTCGTGGTGCCTGTGACCTGGTCTATATCACTCAGGTGCCCATAGCTTCTAATCCATAAGGAGTTATGCGGCCCACAGTATATCGTTGGATAGCTCCCCGGGAGCTCTAAGATAGGGGTAGCAATCCTGCTCAGCTGCGCCTATTTTCGAAACACAAAATCGAACATTTTTATCAGTTTTAGGCCACTTTTCTTCTTTTTACGCTATATTTTCGACCTGGGTCATTCATCCTGAGCCGCAAAAAAGCTGGCAACCTAACTCGCGGGATATTCAGGGCCCAACTATTCGTCGATATCACATCTTGCAAGGATGTTGCGTTGTTGAGGCAGATGGGTTGTCAGTAAGCCAATTGGGCCTTTTGCATGGGCCGTCTCTCTTGCCTGGGACTGTAAACCGTCAACACATAAGGGCTCTACACCCTTAACATAACGGGTGTGATCATACTAGAACTAATGCACCGGATCCCATCAGAACTCCGATGTTAAGCATGCTTGGGTGAGAGTAGTACTAGGATGGGTGACCCTTTGGGAAATCTTCGTGTTGCACCTCCCCTTTTTATTTTCGTTTTGCCCCGTTCAGCCATGCCAAGATGTTTCATCCGTCACATTTCTTTTCTCGAGTCCCACGACATCTTGGGCAAGACAACTTCGCTTCGCGAAGGGTTTGGGCCCGCAAACCGAGGTCATGTTGCCTATGACCTGGTCTTCATCGCTCTGGTGGCCATAGCTTTTGATCTGTAAGGAGTTATGCGGCCTACAGTATACAGTTAGAAAGTTCTCCGGGAGCTCTACGATGGGGAAGCAAGCCTACTCGGCTGCGCCTGTTTTCAAAACCCAAAATCGAACGTTTTTATTAGGTTCAGGCCACTTTTCTTATTTTTACATTACTTTTTGTATCAAGGGTCGTTCATCGTGAGTTTCGAAAAAGCAGACAACCTAACTCGCGGGACATTAAGGGCCCTATGATGGGTCATTATCACATCTTGTGAGGATGTTGCGTTGTTGAGGCAGATGGGTTGTTGGTAAGCCCATTGGGCCTTTTGAATGGGCCGTCTCTCTTGCCTTGGACTGTGAACCATCAACATATAAAGGCTTTGCACCCTCAACATAACGGGTACGATCATACTTGCACTAATGCACCGGATCCCATCATAACTCGAAAGTTAACCATGCTTGGGTGAGAGTAGTACTAGGATGGGTGACCCCCTAGGAAGTCCTCGTGTTGCACCCCTTCTCTTTTTTTTCCCCTGTTCAGCCTTGCCAAGATGCTTCATCCATCAAATTTCTTTTCTTGAGTCCCACGACATCTTGGGTAAGACAACTTCGCTTAGCGGAGGGGCTGGGCTTGCAAACCGAGGTCGTGGTGCCTATGACCTGGTCACCGTAGCTCCGGTGCCCATAGCTTTTGATCCGTAAGGACTTATGCGGCCCACAGTATACCGTTGGAAAGCTCCCCGGGAGCTCTACGACGGGGGTAACAAGCATGGTTAGCTGTGCCTAATTTTGGAACCTAAAATTGAACATTTTCATCAGTTTCAGGCCATTTTTCTTCTTTTTATGCTATTTTTTCATCCCAGTTCGTTCGTCGTGAGCCGCGAAAAATCCGACTACCTAACTCGCGGGATATTAAGTGCCCTACTACGCGTCGGTATCACGTCTTGCGAGGATGCTGCGTTGTTGACGCACATGGGATGTCGGTAAGCCCATTGGGCCTTTTAAATGGGTCGTCTCTCTTGCTTGGGACGGTAAACTGTCAACACAAAAAGGCTTTGAACCCTCAACATAACGGGTGTGATCATACTAGCACTAATGCACCAGATTCCATCAGAACTCTGAATTTAAGCGTGCTTGGGCTAGAGTAGTAATAGGATGGGTAACCCCCTGGGAAATCCTCGTGGCGCACCCCCTTTTTTTATTTTTGTTTTGCCCCGTTCAGCCATGCCAAGATGCTTCATCCGTCACATTTCTTTTTTCGAGTGCCACGGCATCTTCAGCAAGGCAACTTCGCTTCGCGAAGGGGCTGGGCCCTCAAATCGAGGTCATAGGGCTTGTGACCTGGTCTCCGTCATTCCGGTACCCATAACTTTTGATCCGTAAGGAGTTATGCAGCACATATTATACCTTTGGAAAGCTCTCTGGGAGCTCTACGACCTGGGCAACAAACCTGCTCGGCTGCGCCTATTTTTGAAACCCAAAATTAAAAATCTTCAACAGTTTCAGGCCACTTTTCTTTTTCTTACGCAATTTTTGCGTCCCGGGTCATTTGTCGTGAGCCGCGAAAAAGTCGACAACCTAACTCGTGGTACATTAAGGGCCCTACTACGCGTCGATATCACGTCTTGCGAGGATGCTGCGTTGTTGAGGCAGATGGGTTGTCGGTAAGCCCATTGGGCCTTTTGAATGGACCGTCTCTCTTGCTTGGGACTGTGAACTGTCAACACATAAGGGCTTTGCATCCTTAACATAACGGGTGTGATAATACTAGCACTAATACACCGGATCCCATCAGAACTCCGAAGTTAAGCGTGCTTGGGGGAGAGTAGTAATAGGATGGGTGACCCCTTGGGAAATCCTCGTGGTGCACCCCCCCTTTTTTATTTTTATTTTGCCCCGTTCAACCATGCTAAGATGCTTCATCCGTCACATTTCTTTTTTCAAGTGCCGCGGCATCTTAGGCAAGGCAACTTCACTTCGCGGAGGGGCTGGGCCCGCAAACCAAGGTCTTAGGGCTTGTGACCTGGTCTCCGTCATTCCGGTACCCATAACTTTTGATCCGTAAGGAGTTATGCAGCCCATATTATACTATTGGAAAGCTCTCTGGGAGCTCTACGACGTGGCCAGCAAGCCTGTTCGGCTGCGCCTATTTTTTTAAAACCAAAATTGAACGTTTTCAACAATTTCAGGCCACTTTTCTTTTTTTTCGCTATTTTTGCATTCCAGGTCGTTCGTCGTGAGCCGCGAAAAAGTCGACAACCGACCTTGCTGGACATTAAGGGCCCTACAACGTGTCGATATCACATCTTTCGAGGATGCTGCGTTGTTGAGGCAGATAGATTGTCGGTAAGCCCATTGGGCCTTTTGAATGGGTCGTCTCTCTTGCGTGGGACAGTGAACTATCAACACATAAGGGCATTGCACCCTCAACAAAACCAGTGCGATCATACTAGCATTAATGCACTGGATCCCATCAGAACTCTGAAGTGAAGCGTACTTGGGCGAGAGTAGTACTAGGATGGGTGACCCCCTAGGAAGTCCTCATGTTGTACCCCCCCCTCCCCCCGCATTTTATTTTGGTTTTGCCCTGTTCAGCCATGCCAAGATGCTTTATCCATCACATTTCTTTTCTCAAGTCCCACGGCATCTTGGGCAAGACAACTTCACTTCGAGGAGGGGTTGGGCCCGCAAACCGAGGTCTTGGTGCCTGTGACTTCGTCTCCGTCGCTCCGGTGCCCATAGCTTTTGATCTGTAAGGAGTTATGCGACCCACAATATACCATTGGAAAGCTCTCTGGGAGCTTTACGATGATAGCAGCAAGGCTGCTCGATTGTGCCTATTTTCAGAAGCTAAAATTAAACGTTTTCATCAGTTTTGGGCCACTTTTCTACTTCTTATGCTATTTTTTCATCCCGGGACGTTCATCGTGAGCTGCGAAAAAGCCAACAATTAAGGGCCCAATTACGCATCGATATCACTTCTTGCGAAAATACGGCTATGTTGAGGTAGATGGGTTGTCGGTAAGCCCATTGGTCTTTCTGAATGGGTCGTCTCCCTTGCTTGGGACTGTTAACTGTCAACACATAAGGGCTTTGCACGCTCAGGATAATGGGTGCAATCATACTAGCATTAATGCACCGGATCCTATCAGAACTCCGAAGTTAAGCGTGCTTGGGCATGAGTAGTACTAGGATGGGTGACCACTTGGGAAGTCCTCGTGGTGCACCTCCCCTTTTTATTTTTGTTTTGCCCCGTTCAGCCATTCCAAGATGTTTCATCCATCATATTTCTTTTCTTGAGTCCCATGGCATCTTGGGCATGACAACTTCACTTTGCGGAGGGGTTGGGCCCGCAAACCAAGGTCGTGGTGCCTGTGACCTACTCTGCGTCACTTCGGTGCCCATAGCTTTTGATCCGTAAGGAGTTATGCGGCCCACAGTATACCGTTGGAAATTTCTCCGGGAGCTCTACGACAGGGGTACTAATTCTGCTCGGCTGCGTCTATTTTCAGAACCTAAAATTGAACATTTTCATAAGTTTCATGCTTCTTTTCTTCTTTTTATGCTATTTTTCATCCGGTGTCCTTCGTCGTGAGATGTGAAAAAGTCGACAACCTAACTCGCAGGACACTAAGGGCCCTATTACGCATTGATATCATGTGTTGCGATGATGCTGCGGTGTTGAGGTAGATGGGTTGTCGGTAAGCCCATTGATCCTTTTGAATGGGTCGTCTCTCTTGCCTGGGACTGTGAACCGTCAACACATAAGGGCTTTGCATCCTCAACATAACGGGTACGATCATACCAGCATTAATGCACCGGATCCCATAAGAACTCTAAAGTTAAGCACGCTTGGGCGAGAGTAGTACTATGATGGGTGACCCCTTGGGAAGTCCTCGTGTTGCACCCCCATTTTCATTTTTGTTTTCTCTTGTTCAGCCATGCCAAGATGCTCCATCCGTCACATTTTTTTTCTCGAGTCCCACGGCATCTTGGGCTATACAACTTCGCTTCGCGGAGGGGCTGGGCCCGCAAACCGAGGTCGTGGGACTTGTGACATGGTCTTTGTCGCTCTAGTGCCCATAATTTTTGATCCATAAGGTGATATGCAGCCCACAGTATTCCGTTAGAAAGCTGTCTGGGAGCTCTACGACGTGGACAACAAGCCTGCTTGGCTGCGCCTATTTTCGGAACACATAATCGAATGTTTTCATCAATTTCTGGGTACTTTTCTTCTTTTTACGCTATTTTTTCATCCCGAGTCATTTGTCGTGAGCTGCAAAAATGCTGACAACCTTACTCGCGGGACTTTAAGGGCCCTACTTCGTGTCGATAACATGTCTTACGAGGATGCTGCGTTGTTGAGGCAAATGGGTTATTGGTAAGTCTATTGGGCCTTTTGAATGGGCTGTCTCTCTTGCCTGGGACAGTGAACCGTCAACACATAAGGGCTTTGCACCCTCAACATAAAGGGTGCGATCATACCAGCACTAATGCACTGGATCGCATAAGAACTCCGAAGTTAAGCGCATTGGGGCGAGAGTAGTACTAGGATGGGTAATCCCTTGGGAAGTTCTCGTGTTGTACCCCATTTTTCATTTTTGTTTTGACCCGTTCAGCCATGCCAAGATGCTTCATCCGTCACATTTCTTTTCTCGAGTCTCACGGCATCTTGGGCAAGGCAACTTCAATTTGCGGAGGGGCTGGGCCCGCAAACCGAGGTCGTGGGGCCTGTGACCTGGGGTCCGTCGCTCAGTTACCCATAACTTTTGATCCGTAAGGAGTTATGCAGCCCATAGTATACCGTTGAAAAACTCTCTGGGAGCTCTACGACATAGGCAACAAGCCTGGATGACTGTGCCTATTTTTGAAACCCAAAATTGAACTTTTTCAACAGTTTTGGGCCATATTTCTTTTTTTTACTCTATTTTTTTGACCCGGCTCGTTCGTCGTGAGCCGCGAAAAAGTCGACAACCTACCTCATGGGACATTAAGGGCCCTACTACGTGTAAATATCTCGTCTTGCGATGATGCTGTGTTGTTGAGGTAGATGGGTTGTCGGCAAGCCCATTGGGCATTTTGAATGGGTCGTCTCTCTTGCTTGGGACTGTGAAGTATCAACACATAAGGGCATTGCACCCTCAACATAACCAGTGCGATCATACTAGCATTAATGCACCGGATCCCATCAGAACTCCGATGTGAAGCGTACTTGGGCGAGAGTAGTACTAGATGGGTGACCCCCTAGGAAGTCCTTGTGTTGCACCCCCTCCCCCGTCTTATTTTTGTTTTGCCCCGTTCAGCCATGCCAAGATGCTTCATCCATCACATTTCTTTTCTCGAGTCCTATGGCATCTTGTGCAAGACAACTTCGCTTCGAGGAGGGGCTGGGCCCAGAAACTGAGGTCTTGGTGCCAGTGACCTGGTCTCCGTCGCTCCGGTGCCCATAGCTTTTGATCCGTAAGGAGTTATGCGGTCCAAAGTATGCCGTTAGAAAGCTCTCTTGGAGCTTTACAACAAGGGTAGCAAGGCTGCTTAGTTGCGCCTATTTTTGTAACCTAAAATCAAACGTTTTCATCAGTTTCGGGCCATTTTTCTTCTTTTTGTGCAATTTTTTCATCCCGGGACGTTTGTCGTGTGCCACGAAAAAGCCGACAACCTAACTCGCGGGATATTAAAGGCCCTACTACGCGTCGATATCTCATTTTGCGAGGCTGCTGTGTTGTTGAGGCAATTGGGTTGTCGATAAGCCCATTGGGCCTTTTGAATAGGCCGTCTAGCTTGCTTGGGACTGTTATTTGTCCACACATAAGGGCTTTGCACCCACAACATAACGGGTGCAATCATACTATCACTAATGCACTAGATCCCATCAGAACTCCAAAGCTAAGCGTGCTTGGGTGAGAGTAGAACTAGGATGGGTGACCCCCTGGGAAGTCCTCGTGGTGTACCCCCCCCCCCCCCCTTTTTTATCTTTGTGTTGCCCCATTCAGCCATGCCAAGATGCATCATCAGTCACATTTCTTTTCTTGAGTCCCACAGCATCTTGGGCAAGACAACTTCGCTTCGCGGAGGGGTTGGGCCCGCAAACCAAGGTCGTGGCTTTTGTGACCTGGTCTTTGCGCTCTGTTGTTCATAGCTTTTGATCCGTAAGGATTTATGCAGCCCACAGTATACCGTTGGCAAGCTCTACGGGAGCTCTACGACGGGGGCTGCAAGGTTGCTCGGTTGCATTTATTTTCAAAACCCAAAATTGAATGTTTTCATAAGTTTCGGGCTACTTTTTTTCTTTTTATGCTATTTTTTCATCCCGGGTCATTCTTCGTGAGCAGTGAAAAAGCCGACAACCAGACTCGCGGGACACTAACGGCCCTACTACCCGTCAATATCACGTCCTGCGATGATGTTGCGGTGTTGAGGCAGATGAGTTGTCGCTAAGCCCATTGGGCCTTTTGAATGGGTCGTCTCTCTTGCCTGGGACTGTGAACTGTCAACACATAAGGGCTTTGCATCCTCAACATAACGGGTGCGATCATACCAGCACTAATACTCCGGATCCCATCAAAACTCTAAAGTTAAGCACGCTTGGGCGAGAGTAGTACTAGGATGGATGACCGGTTGGGAAGTCCTCGTGTTGCACCTCCCTTTTTATCTTTATTTTGCCCTGTTCAGCCATGCCAAGATGCTTCATTTGTCACATTTCTTTTCTCGAGTCCCATGACATCTTGGGCAATACAACTTCGCATTGCGGAGGGGCTGGGCCCGCAAACTAAGGTCGTGGGGCCTATGACCTGGTCTCCGTCTGTTCGGTGCCCATAGCTTTTGATCCGTAAGGAGTTATGCGGCCCATAGTACACCGTTGAAAAGCACTCCGGAAGCTCTACGATAGGGGCAGTAAGCCTAGTCGGCTGCGTCTATTTTCAGAACCCAAAATTGAACATTTTTATAATTTTCGGGCTACTTTTCTTCTTTTTACGCTATTTTATCAACCCGGGTCAATCATCATGAGCTATGAAAAAGCCGACAACCTAACTCGCGGGACATTAAGGGCCCTACTACGTGTCGATATCACATCTTACAAGGATGCTGCATTGTTGTGGCAGATAGGTTGTCGGTAAGCCCTTTGGGCCTTTTGAATGGGCCGTCTCTCTTGCCTGGGACTGTGAACCGTCAACACATAAGGGCTTTGCACCCTCAACATAACTAGTGCGATCATACTAGAACTAATGCACCGGATCCCATCAGAACACCGAAGTTAAGCGCACTTAGGTGAGAGTAGTACTAGGATGGGTGACCCCTTGGGAAGTCCTCGTGTTGCACGCCGCTTTTCATTTTTGTTTTGCCTCGTTCAGCCATGCCAAGATGCTTCATACGTCATATTTCTTTTATCGAGTCCCACTGCATCTTGGGCAAGGCAACTTCGATTCGCGGAGGGGCTGAGCCCGTAAACCGAGGTCGTGGGGCATGTGACCTGCTCTTTGTCGCTCCGGTACATATAACTTTTGATCCGTAAGGAGTTATACAACCCATAGTATACCTTTGGAAAGCTCTTTGGGAGCTCTACGACGTGGGCAACAAGCCTGCTCAGTTGTGCCTATTTTTGAAAACCAAAATCAAACATTTTCAACAGTTTCGGGCCACATTTCTTTTTTTTACGCTATTTTTTTTACCCGGCTCGTTCGTCATGAGGCGTGAAAAAGCTGACAACCTACCTCACGGGACATTAAAGGCCCTACTACGAGTCGATATCTCGTCTTGCGAGAATGCTATGTTGTTGAGGCTGATGGGTTGTCGGTAAGCCGATTGGGCATTTTGAATGGGTCGTCTCTCTCGCTTGGAACTGTGAAGTGTCAACACATAAGGGCATTGCAACCTCAACATAACCGGTGCGATCATACTAGCACTAATGCACCGGATCCCATCAGAACTCCGAAGTGAAGCGTGCTTGGGCGAGAGTAGTACTAGGATGGGTGACCCCCTAGGAAGTCCTTGTGTTGCACCCCCCCATCCCCGTTTTATTTTTGTTTTGCCCCGTTCAGCCATACCAAGATACTTCATCCGTCACATTTCTTTTGTCGAGTCCCATGGAATCTTGGGCAAGACAACTTCGCTTCGAGGTGGGGCTGGGCTCAGAAACCGAGGTCTTGGTGCCTGTGACCTGGTCTGCGTCGCTCAGGTGCCCATAGCTTTTGATTCGTAAGGAGTTATACGGTCCACAGTATACCGTTGGAAAGTTCTATTGGAGCTCTACGACAAGGGTAGCAAGGCTGCTTAGCTGTGCCTATTTTTTGAACCTAAAATCGAACGTTTTCATCAGTTTCGGGCTACTTTTCTACTTTTTGTACTATTTTTTAATCCCGGGACATTCGTCGTGAGCCAAGAAAAACCCGACAACCTAACTCGCGGGATATTAAGGGCCCTACTTCGTGTCGATATCTCGTCTTGCGAGGATGCTGTGTTGTTGAGGCAGATGGGTTGTCGGTAAGCCCATTGGGCCTTTTGAATAGGCCGTCTCGCTTGCTTGGGATTGTTATTTGTCCACACATAAGGGCTTTGCACCCACAACATAACGGGTGCAATCATACTATCACTAATGCACTGGATCCCATCAGAACTCCGAAGCTAAACGTGCTTGGGCGAGAGTAGAACTAGGATGGGTGACCCCCTGGGAAGTCCTCGTGGTGCACCCCCGCCACCCCCCCACCTTTTATTTTTGTTTTGCCCAGTCTAGCCAAGCCAAGATGCATCATTCATCACATTTCTTTTCTTGAGTCCCACGGCATCTTGGGCAAGACAACTTCGCTTCATGGAGGGGTTGGGCCCGCAAACCGAGGTTGTGGTATTTGTGACCTGGTCTTTGCGCTCCGGTGCCCATATCTTTTTATCAGTAAGGAGTTATGCGGCTTACAGTATACAGTTGGCAAGCACTACGGGAGCTCTACGATGGGGGCAGCAGGGTAGCTCGATTGCGTCTGTTTTTGGAACCCAAAATCGAACATTTTCATAAGTTTCGGGCTACTTTTTTTCTTTTTACGCTATTTTTTCATCCCGGGTCGTTCGTCGTGAGCCTTGAAAAAGCCGACAACTGAACTCGCGGGACACTAAGTGCCCTACTCGGCATCGATATCACGTCTTGAGACGATATGTGGTATTGTGGCAGATGAGTTGCGTTAAGCCCATTAGGCCTTTTTAATGGGTCGTCTCTCTTGCCTGGGACTGTGAACCGTTAACACATAAAGGCTTTCCACCCTCAACATAACGGGTGCGATCATACAAGTACTAATGCTCCGGATCCCATCAAAACTCCGAAGTTAAGCACGCTTGGGCGAGAGTAGTACTAGGATGGGTGACCCCTTGGGAAGTCCTCGTGTTGCACCTCCTTTTTTATCTTTATTTTGCCCTGTTCAGCCATGCCAAGATGCTTCATCCGTCATATTTCTTTTCTCGAGTCCCATGACATATTTTGCAATACAACTTCGCTTCGCGGAGGGGCTAGGCCCACAAACCGAGGTCGTGGGGCCTGTGACCTGGTCTCCGTCGCTTCGGTGCCCATAGCTTTTGATCCGTAAGGAGTTATGCGGCCCACAATATACCGTTGGAAAGCTCTCCAGGAGCTCTATGACAAGTATAGCAAGCTTGCCCGGCTGCGTCTATTTTCGGAACCCAAAATTTAACGTTTTCAAAATTGTTAGGCTACTTTTCTTCTTTTTAAGCTATTTTATCATCCCGGGTCGTTCGTCGTGAGCCGTGAAAAAGCTGACAACTTAACTCGCGGGACATTAAGGGCCCCACTTTGCGTCGATATCACGTCTTACGAGGATGCTGCGTTGTTGTGGCAGATGGGTTGTCGGTAAGCCCATTGGTCCTTTTGAATGGGTCGTCTCTCTTGCTTGAGACTATGAACCGTCAACACATAAGGGCTTTGCACCCTCAACACAACGAGTGTGATCATACTAGCACTAATGCAGCGGATCCCATCAGAACTCCGAAGTTAAGCGCACTTGGGTGAGAGTAGTGCTAGGATGGATGACCCCTTGGGAAGTCCTCATGTTGCACCCCGCTTTTCATTTTTGTTTTCCCTCGTTCAACCATTCCAAGATGCTTCATCCTTCACATTTCTTTTCTCGAGTCCCACGGCATCTTGGGCAAGGCAACTTTGCTTCGCGAAGGGGCTGGGCCAGCAAACCGAGGTCATGGGGTCTGTGACTTGGTCTTCGTCGCTCCAGTACACATAACTTTTGATCCGTAAGGAGTTATGCATCCCACAGTATACTGTTTGAAAGCTCTCTGTGAGCTCTACGATGTGGGCAGCAGGCCTATCCAGCTGCGGCTATTTTTGAAACCCAAAATTGAATGTTTTCATCAGTTTCGGGCCACTTTTCTTTTTTTTATGCTATTTTTTAGTCCCGGGTCGTTCGTCGTGAGCCGCGAAAAAGACGAAACCTAACGCGTGGGATATTAAGGGCCCTACTACATGTCGATATCACATCTTGCAAGGATGCTGCGTTGTTGAGGCAGATAGGATGTCGATAAGCCCATTTGGCCTTTTGAATGGGTCGTCTCTCTTGTTTGGGACTGTGAACTGTCAACACATAAGGGCTTTGTACCCTCAACATAACTGGTGCGATCATACTAGCACTAATGCACCGGATCCCATCAGAACTCCGAAGTTAAGCGTGCTTGGACGAGAGTAGTACTAGGATGGGTGACCCCTTAGGAAGTCCCCGTGTAGCACCCCGCCTTTTTATTTTTGTTTTGCCCCGTTCAGCCATGCCAAGATGCTTCATCCGTCACATTTCTTTTCTCGAGCCCCATGGCATCTTGGGCAAGACAACTTCACTTCGCGGAGGGGCTGGGCCCGCAAACCGAGGTCTTGGTGCTTGTGACCTAGTCTCCGTCACTCCGGTGGCCATAGCATTCAATCCGTAAATAGTTATGCGGCCCACTGTATAACATTGAAAAGCTCTCCGAGAGCTCTACAACGGGGGCAGCAAGCCTGCTCAGCTGCGCCTATTTTTGGAACCTAAAATCGAACGTTTTCATCAGTTTCGGACCACTTTTCTTCTTTTTATGCTATTTTTTCATCCCGGGTCATTCGTCATGAGCCGCAAAAAAGCCGACAACCTAACTCGTGGGACATTAAGGGCCCTACTACGCGTCTTTATCATGTCTTGTGAGGATGCTGCGTTGTTGAGGCAGATGGGTTGTCGGTAAGCCCATTGGGCCTTTTGAATGGGCCGTCTCTCTTGCCTGGGACTGTGAACTGTCAACACATAAGGGCTTTGCACCCTCAACATAATGGGTGCAATCATACTAGAGCTCATGCACCGGATCCCATCAGAACACCGAACTTACGAATGCTTGGGCGAGAGTAGTACTAGGATGGGTGACCCCCTGGGAAGTCCTCGTGGTGCACCCCCACTTTTTATTTTTGTTTTGCCCCGTTCAGCAATGCCAAGATGCTTCATCCGTCACATTTCTTTGATCGAGTCCCACGACATCTTGGGCAAGACAACTTCGCTTCGCGGAGTTTCTGGGCATGCAAACCGAGATTGTGGTGCATGTGACCTGGTCTCCGTCGCTCTAATGCCCACAACTTTTGATCCGTAAGGAGTTATGCGACCCATAGTATACCTTTGAAAAGCTCTCTTACAGCTCTACGACGGGGGCACCAGGCCTACTCAGCTGTGCCTGTTTTCTAAACCCAAAATTGAACGTTTTCATAAGTTTCAGGCTATTTTTCTTCTTTATACGCTATTTTTTCATCCCGGGTCGTTTGTCGTGAGCCGTGAAAAAGCCGACAACCTAACTCGCGGGACACTAAGGGCCCTACTACGCGTCTATATCATGTCTTGCGACGATGCTCCATTGTTGAGGCAGATCGGTTGTCGGTAAACCCATTGGGCCTTTTGAATGGGCCGTCTCTCTTGCCTAGGACTGTGAACCGTCAACACATAAGGGATTTGCACCCTTAACATAACGGGTGCGATCATACTAGCACTAATGCATCAGATCCCATCAGAACTCCGAAGTTAAGCGTCCTTGGGCGAGAGTAGTACTAGGATGGGTGACCCCTTGGGAAGTCCCCATGTTGCAGCCCCCTTTTCATTTTTGTTTTGCCCTGTTCAGCCATGCCAAGATGCTTCATCCGTCACATTTCTTTTCTCAAGTCCCATGGCATCTTGGGCAATACAACTTCACTTCGCGGAGGGGTTGGGCCAGCAAACCGAGGTCTTGGGGCCTGTGACCTAGTCTCTGTCGCTCTGGTGCCCATAACTTTTGATCTGTAAGGAGTTATGTGGCCCACAGTATACCGTTGGAAAGGTCTTTGGGAGCTCTACGATGTGGGCAGCAAGATTGCTCGGCTGCGCCTATTTTCCGAACCCAAAATTGAATGTTTTAATCAATTTTGGTGCATTTTTCTTCTTTTTATGCTATTTTTTCATCCCAGGTCGTTTGTCGTGAGCCGCGAAAAAGCCAACAGCCTAACTTGCCGGATATTAAGGGACCTACTACGCATCGATAACACGTCTTCTGAGGATGCTGCGTTGTTGAGGCAGATGGGTTGTCGGTATTCCCGTTGGGCCTTTTGAATGGGCCGTCTCTATTACTTGGGACTATGAATTGTCAATACATAAGGGCTTTGCACCCTCCACATAACGGGTGCAATCATACTAGCACTAATGCACCGGATCCCATCAGAACTCCGAACTTAAGCGTGCTTGGGCGAGTGTTGTACTAGGATGGGTGACCCCGAGGGAAGTCCTCGTGGTGCACCCCTCCTTTTTATTTTTGTTTTGCCTCGTTCAGTAATGCCAAGATGCTTCATCTGTCTCATTTCTTTCCTTGAGTGCCACGGCATCTTGGGCAAGACAACTTCGCTTTGCGGAGGGGCTGGGCCTGCAAACCGAGATTGTGGTGCTTGTGACTTGGTCTCCGTCGCTCTGGTGCCCATAGCTTTGGATCCGTAAGGAGTTATGCGGCCCACAGTATACCGTTGGAAAGCTCTCTTGTAGCTCCACGACGGGGGCAGGAAGCCTGCTCGGCTGAGCCTATTTTCTTAACGCAAAATTGAACTTTTTTATAAGTTTTGGGCTACTTTTCTTCTTTATACCCTATTTTTTCATCCCGGGTCATTCGTCATAAGCCGTGAAAAAGCCGACAACCTAACTCGTGGGACACTAAGGGCCCTACTACGTGCCTATGTCATGTCTTGCAACGATGCTGCGTTGTTGAGGCAGATGGGTTGTCGGTAAACCCGTTGGGCCTTTTGAATGGGTCGTCTCTCTTGCTTGGGACTGTGAACCGTCAACACATAAGGGATTTGCACCCTCAACATAACGAGTGCGATCATACCAGCACTAATGCATCGGAGCCCATCAGAACTGGGAAGTTAAGCGCGCTTGGGTGAGAGTAGTACTAGGATGGGTGACATATGAGAGAATGAATTTGAGAATTTCATTACCAAGGGAATTCCATTTCCACATATATGGGAATAGCCATTCCAGATCAAATACATGGGAATAGCCCATTTCCATGTATTTGGGAATAAACTTGACTACCATACCCTTTTCAACATAACTTTTATAAATAATTTATTTTACAATAATAATAATAATAATTAAAAATATAATAATGAAAATAAAAATATAATGAAAATTATAATGAAAATAAAAATAAAAAAAAAAAAAAAAATAAAAATAGTGATTAAATAATAATAATAATAATTAAAAATATAATAATATTATTACGAAAATAATAATAATAATAATAATAATAATAATAATAATAA
Organism: Ehretia macrophylla; assembly: GCA_037974665.1. Lineage (NCBI taxonomy): Eukaryota > Viridiplantae > Streptophyta > Magnoliopsida > Boraginales > Ehretiaceae > Ehretia > Ehretia macrophylla. The sequence continues at coordinate 27,580,921 of CM075779.1, read as the reverse complement.
TAATAATAATAATAATAATAATAATATAAATAAATAAATAAAATAATAATAAAAACAAAATTAAATAATAATAATAGTGATTAAAATAATAATAATAAAACATAATAAAAATAATAATAAAGTAAAATAATAATGATAAAAATAAAAATAATAATACCAATTTAATAATGTTAATAATAATAATAATAATAATTGTTGATGTTATTATTTTTGTTATTATTATTTTTATTTTTATTTTGTTATTAATACTAATTATTATTTTTACTTTTATTTTTATTTTTATTATGTTTTATTATTATTATTTTAATCACTATTATTATTATTATTATTATTATTATTATTATTATTTATTGTTTTTGTTGTTGTTATTATTATTATTATTATTTATTAATTATTTTTGTTGTTTTTATTATTATTATTATTATTATTATTATTATTATTTATGTTTATATTGTTTATAGTTATATTTATATTTATTCTTATTTTTAATACTATAATAATAAAAGGGCAATTATGTCATATTATATAAGTCATTCATATTACTACTCTTAATTCTTAAAGCATACCAAACATATTATTCTCATTACCAAGTTCATTATATTCCCAATTTCATTTCATTCCTTGGCTCATTTCATTCCTACCCAAATTTATTCCAGTGTACCAATTGCTATGTAAGAACCCAAAGCTTGTCACGCCTGTCGATTTATGAGAATGACTTTGTAATCACATCACTAACAAGTTCAACTAGATTGCCAATAACAAATGGAATTTTTTACTATACGTTTGCAAAAATTTCTTCTGCAACTGATTAAACAAGCAAAGTCCTTCCCGACTGACACATGGTAGTGCAACATGTGATCTTTGACTTTAAAATATGGGATGAAATGACTGAAATGGACGTTAATAAAAAATAAAAAATATGTAAAATGACCTAAATGAATAAGAGAGTAAAGACAAAAAATTTGCAAATGACAAATTTAGGTCTCATGTAGAGTTATTTATTTATTTAATTTTTTTTTTCAAAACTTGTCTCCACATTTAGTGTTAATCATTTTCTTTTATTTTTTTTCTTGGGAGAATAGCATGAATAGTCCCCATTGTTTCCAAACAATTCACCTTAGTCCCTATTGTTTTAAATGTTCAAAAAGATCCTTAATGTTTTTCAAAAAATTCAATTTAGTCTTCATTGTTTCAAAATATTCAAAAAGGTTCCCAATGTTTCTCAAAAGGTTCAAAAAGTTCCCCAATATTTTTCAAAAGATTTGTTTAGTCTTTATTGTTTCAAAAGATTCAAAAAGGTCCCCATGTTTCCCAAAAGACTCAATGTGGTCCTCACCGTCATATCAACTGTTAACTTTGACAGACTCCTTTTCATAATACAGTCTGACACGTGGCATAATTTAATTGGTTCACTACTAATATGTAAAACAACGTTGTATGGGTTATCTTCTTCCTCAGACCATGCGAAAAAAAAATTACAGATTATGTATAATCTTTAAAAAATCGTAACTCCTTCAAATTTTGTCCGTTAGAATCGAAATTTCAAGGAGAACTCATAATTTGTGACTCAAATTTCAAATATATATATATATATTTTACCAAATTTGTCCTTCAAAGACTGGTCACGTGACATGCACGTGACTACTATTTTATTAAAGTTAATAGTTGTTTTGACGGTGACGACTAGTTTGAGTTTTTTGAAAAATATTAGGAACCTTTTTAAACCTTTTGAAAAACAATGGGGACTAAACTGAATCTTTTAAAAAATATTAGGGACCTTTTTGAACCTTTTTAAATAATGGAGACTAAACTGAATATTTTTTAAACATTGAGGACTGATTTGAACTTTTATGAAAACAATGAGGATTGATTTGAACTTTTATGAAACAATGGAGACTAATTTGAATCCTTTTAAACAATGAATACTATTTTGAACAAAAATGAAACAATGGGGATCATTGCTACCATTTTCCCTTTTTTCTTTTCAAAACATGTAGTAATGTAACACCTATGCATGCAATTAACATAGTAAAAAATTAACAATATTTTGTTTTGCACGCAGTGCTTTATACATTTTACCATTTGTACTTCAACAATGTGAGCTGATCCAACCTTTAATATAATTAGTTTGTAAGATCTTTGATCAGGTATTTTTATAATTTTTTTTCTTTTTGTTGTGACCGTGAATGAACTTCGCATGTGTTAGGAGTTTTATCCTTGATATTAAAGGTTTTAAATTCGAATTAATAAAGAGAGTAACATTAGATTATTAACTGTCAGCGTAAAATACATCGGTATTTCTACATCTCAATTTGAGACATTATGATATAACCATCGGGACGTCTTTTGCCTGCATGCTAATGGAGGAGACCGCCTTTTTTACAAAAGTAAGTGGCATCGACAAATTCATATAGTCAACACTTAGTGAAAAATGCTTGATTTGGTTTTGGATAAATCTTTAAGTTCACACCATAATTTAAAATATAGGACACATGATAAGAGAATTCAAAATCTTTTTTGTAATCAACAAAACCAAAAAAAGAGAATTTGCATACCATCCATTAATTTCTCAGCAAACTATGTTACCCACAAATAATGATAAGATAAATCAAATCGTTGTCAAAATCTGATAAAAGTAATTTTTAATTCAAAATCTTTTTACAATCAACATAGCCAAAAAAACAAAAGGAATTTGTGTGTCATCCATTACTCTCTCAACAAAGCATTTAACTCACAATTAATGATAAAAGAAATCAAATCGCTATCAAGATCTCATAAAAGCAATTTTTAACTGCACCTAACCTAACTATTATAATTCATCGAAGTATAAAGGGTAAATTATGCACATAGTCCCTATTGTTTCCTAAAAGTTCAATTTAGTGCCTATACGTGACCTCTATTTAAGGACTAAAATAATTTTATTTTAAAAAAGAATAGAGATTAAATTAGTTAGTTTTGAACAATAAGAACTATATTTAATCATTTTTATAGACATTAGGGACTAATATTAATTTTTTAGAATATTAAAAACTAACTTAAAAAAAATACGTAAATAATAAGAATTATGTGCATAATTTACTCAATTACAAATATCAAATCAAAGTATGTGATTAAGAAGGACAAAATGTGTGTATATCTTATAAATGGAATGTGAATGGGTGTTTGGTAGTGGAAATGCTTGGGAAGAGGTAACTGAAAAGACTGCATGAAATGAAGAGCAAAGGATAAATAGGTTATTTCTTCATTTGATATTTCCTATGCATTAAGGGCATATGCGTAAATGACTTTTGAATTGACATTTCTTAAAATAAAAATAAAAAAAGGCCATTAATGTCCACTCCCATTGAATTAACGGTGGGACATGCCTTTGTTGATGTGACAAACCGTATATGCCTTTACTGATGTGGCACGAACCGTATACGAGATGAACCCATAACGAATATTAAATATAGGAAAGTAATTTTTGTGCAAGTGTCCAACAAAAAAATAATTATTATTATGTTGCAAGTGCACTGCAGTGTTAAAAAAAATTGAATTATGTGGCCTTAGTTTGCAACGATTCACAAGCTCTGTACATTACTATGAACCTGTGATGCGCAATCTACTTACCGTGACTTATTATGAACTTTCCGCACGCAATCTATATCAATGAATATCTTCTAATAATAAAATAACAATTTAAATCGAATGAGATTTTAATATTTTAAATTGTTTATAATATTTATCATAGTTGAATTAATTATTTATAATCATTAAAGTTTGTTAATAACATAATAACAGACAAATTCGTTATACAAACTATACCTTAACGTTTGTCATGCAATGTATACCTAATGAAAGCGACTTCTATTAGACATCTGCAAGAATGAATTTCATTCGGTTTAAAACAAGTGAAACATTAATTTATGAATGTTGTATGCTATTGTATTGTATTTTGACTTTGAAACTAAATGTAGTTCTCTAAACTATGTAAGTTATAATCAATCTGATATACTTTATGTTATGTATACATATAGTAATTTCTCATAATTCTCTAATATTAGTATATTAAGAGCCATAATTTGCAGGGTCATGGACGTAATAGTCTCAATGTAAAAGATTGAGTAATATTAAAAGTTTATCAGGTTATTAAAGATTTACCCATGTATTCATATGATTTAGGCTTCAACCCCCCTTTTTTTTTTTTTTGCTTTTTGATACAATAGAGATCGAAACTATGTTTTGAATTCAGAGTCTCTAATTATAACATATCACTACTTGACTATTCTGCTTTACCGACTCCTGAGTGTGGCTTGAATACATTTACTACTAAGTAACAAAGCAAATGGACGGAAGGGATGGTTGCAGTGGTGGAAGTAAGTTGAGCCAGTGGGGGCTCAACTACGTTCAAACAATTTACGTTTTTTTAAAAAAATATTTATGTATTTTTAGTTATTATAACTAATTAACACACACTAAGAAAAAAATATATTCATATAGTTGAAAATTAATCTATTTTAGGCCGTGATAAAAATTCCTAAATCCCCCGCGGATGGTTGTGTTCTCCGATCGACATGATCATTTTAGCGGAGACCTTGCTGGCGAATATTGAAAGAGCAAGTAGAGCTTAATTTAGTAATAGTGAGATGGGTGTTTTTCAGTATGAGGATTAGAATTTATTAATCCTTATGGATTTAGAAATTTAGATTCTCTCATAACATTTTCAATAATAAAATTATGTTGAAATAATTTAAACTATTAGACATTGCAAGAGCATTTCCAAGACTTATAATGTCGTTCGATATCATGAGAGATAAGAGGCGGAGCTTAGATAGTCATAAAGATTTGAAGCGATGAGCTCTCCAGTACATCTTTTTGTTATCTTAGTAGTAAAAAGACTATTTGACATCAAAAGTGAAATATTGTGTTAGAACAACTAAACAAAGTTAATGCATTTTAATTTGAAAGAATAGAGTATTAATCGTGTATGTCGTGTGGTTGTGATTCGTTTGCTAAAACAAAATGATGGTAGTGTGTGATTGTTGTCCGACAAAAATCTTAGAAGACATCTAATCCGCCAACCGCATCTAATTTTGATCCTCAAGTCGCTGATGCTCGCATTAACAACCGCGATGTTTATGTTTGATGGCTCAATGTGAATGAGAAACCTAACTATGGTATGTATTCGATTTAATATTTAGTATTGACCCAATCCCAAATAATTTTGTATTTAGGACTTATAATGGGTGAGAACTATGTTCCATAATTAGCGTCAATCTAATAAGATAAGATATTGAGCTTCATGTCTGGGTAAATGATAGCAGAAGACCTTGATGCAGAGCTCAACATCTTACCTTACCAGTTAATGTCGTATGCGGGAACGTAGTTCTCACCCATTTCCTAACGAAAATGACCTTCAACAGTTTCGATCTAACGGTTTATTTTTTCAATATATGGCGATATAATGAGCAACATTATCTGGGTTTGAGAAGAGTTAAAGTGAATAGTAAACAAGTGCAAAATGGAGAAGAATGAAGTGAGAATGGACTTCTACATGATCAGCTGGCTGACTATATTAATGGGTGGTGGTAGGTTGTTTATTTTGGTAGATGGTAGTAGGTAAAAGTGGTAGGTAAAAACACTTGATTTACAACATATGCAAATGGCTGGATGCATGGCATTTGAGAGGGAAATTTATCATCTCAAATAAATAATATTATGAAATTACGAAAAATATGTAAATTAAAAATTACTATCAAACCTTATTTTATTATAAGAGAACACTCATTTATGGAGATTGCGTGTGACAAACTCATTATAATTTACTTCCAAAAAATTATATATATGACAGTTTTTTGTGCTAAATTGATTAAGTTTATGTCAAAAAAGAATGTTTAATAGTAATAAATGAATAATATGATTTTTTTTAAAAAATAATTTGAATAGTTAACAAATTTTATATCTCCTTTATATGTAATTACACCTAATTGATATTTTTTTAAAAACTCAGAAATATAATTTGAGTCATTTAAAATAATTGAGATTAGCTTAGAAAAAATCGAAAACAATGAGGATTAATGGTAAAATTTTCCTTTTCAAGTACAATCCATTATCAATTGATGTACATTATATTATTAGTGAAAATTTTTGAATGTTTTATCGAGCAAAATCTCCCATCTTCCAACTTTTTTCAATTTTAGCGTATCAATAAATTCATTTTCAACACCTCTATATATGGAGAATAACACATAATCACCCATCTCATCCCCAAAAATTTCCAATGGTTAAAAGAGCATAATTTATGAAATTTAAAAAACCTATAAAAATGAAACTAAAATAAATAATCACTGAAATAAAGAATTGTTTAAAATAAAAAAATTATTAAAATAAAACTAAAATTAAGAATCCCTAAATATAAGAGAATTACTCCAAAACCTTACATGTATTGAAAAAAAAACATCTACAACAACACTCCACAAAGAAATCTTCAAACAAACAACCATCCAAGGCCAACAATAGATATCCCATTTTAAGAAAAAGCAGCTGCAGCATAAAATTAAACAAGCACTAACAGACTCAAACATTTTAAAAGTAAATTTATAAGTCTATTTCTATTTTTACTTGGTTTGCTTGTACATCTATTTTGTGATTTGTGATGCGTGGAACAGTGATGCTTGCGAATCTCAATCCAGGGGTAAAGTATGCATGTAAACAACGAGATAATTTAAAACATCCATACTTTGCAGTTGTGTGTGATATAGCATTTGCCAACATGTTCCCTTCACGGTGTACAAATGAGAATTTGAAAACGCCAAAGACCGCTACACAGGTTTTCTTTGTTTGGTCGAATATCAGTGTGCCTACCAAGATGAATAAATGGTTATATTATACGAACCAAAGGTATTTATGTTGAAGATTGTGATCACACTATGTTCCCTATATGATATAGAGTGCCTTCTACACAGGCCTTGATGCACCCTATTATAATTGAAATTCCCAAGTTACGACCACTGAAGTCCTATGTTCTGTACATAGATACATCTTTGCACGATAAGAAGAGTCAGGATGCTCCTATAGTAGCACATGCGGCAGTGATAGTGGATTCCAGGTTTAATATTTAGGCTTATGGTTCAAACCCAACAGAATTTTACTCTAGATATTCTGAAAGTTCTAGTATTGTCTTCGAGTGTGAGTTGGATGTGATTAGCTTTTGGAGTTTTTCTATCAACCACAACATGAAAATTGGGAGGCTTCTAGCAAATCGAGATTTTGAGATTCGTTCAGTAGTCTACTGTTGGTCAAGTTCATGGATAATAACGTGTCCAAGCATTTGGAGTTTGAAGAAAGAATTATGTCAGCCTTACTCTTCTTATCGTGCAAAGATGTATCTATGTACAGAACATAGAACTTTGGTGATAGTAACTTGAGAATTTCAATTATAATATGGTGCATCAAGCCCTGTGTAGGAGGCACTCTATATCATATAAGGAACATGGTGCGATCACAATCTTTAACATAAATACATTTGGTTCGTATAATATAAACATTTCTTCATCTTGATAGGCACACTTATATCCGACCAGACAAAGTCTTGCTGCAATATAGTCATTTTGAGAGCTCTTTCAATAAGAACTTGCGAGTACTGTAGTAAATCGTCAATTCTTTTTTGTCCTACAATAGTTGGAAAACATATTATTAGAATTTATTGTGTGCTTTTAAACTACTTTATAATTATGTATTTTTGACTCACCCCCCTTCTATAAACATAAAAGTATGACTTAGACCCCCTGAATATTAGAATGCCAACATTTACTATGTTAAAAAGGAATAATTCTGACAATGTCTATCTCCTGGACGAACATCTTCATCAATGACAATTAGCCTGGTTGTTACCATCAGACTCCACATGCAATGCCAGGTCATTAGTACAAGATCTCCGAAAATAAATTGTTTCATAAACAAATCAAAAAATAAGTCTCGTTCTATTTCTAAAATGTTCCGACACTTCACAAATAACTCCAGTTCTTCGGTCATTGCTGACTTCTCTGTTGTCCACAATTTTTAACCAACCAAATAGATTGGTTAGGTCGAGAAATCCATTAGAGCCTAACAGAGGAGTAGAAAAGAAAGATGGTCAAATCTTATCACAATTTGACACTGTTTTGAGTTCAGATATATTTACCAAAATAGATGGGAGTGTTGTTGAGTGGTGATGGTGGTAATTGGTGGGGGGATGATGTGAAAAATGGTGATGGTGGCAGATGCTACTGAGGGTAGTAAATGCTATTGTTGAAAGGAGTAAAAGGGTAACGGTAAGGGTGAGAGTGAGAGTGGTAGTATGAATAAAAAAAAATGTGTTTTCATTTTTAACATTTAAATAGATTTTTTATTTTTAAAATTGTTTTTTAGAGCAGTTTTGTCAAACGAATTTTTTATTCTTTTGTTTCAAATATATATTTTAGAAATAATTATAGTCAAACAGATTTTTTATATTTTTGTTCTTATAAATAGTTTTTCAAAACTGTTTCCAAAAACTGTCCTATAAAACAAAAAAACCTTCCAAACTGTTCTAAAAGATTACATGAAACAGAGTCAACCAAAGCTATCCCGATCGTTATCAAACTAAAGCCATCATTATCAGATTGAAATATAAATGAAGATAAATAATCTAAATAACCTTTTAAAGTAACAGCTGAAATTTGCCACCCGTGAATCATTTTACTTTATTTTTTTTATTCAAAAAATGTCTAATTCACGGGTGGCAAATTTCAGCTGATCCAAAAATACTATCCTGTTTGACAGAATTTTATTCTAATTATTATTAAAAACAGATATATAAAACTGTCTTACAGTTTTTGACTGTAGATTTGGACAGTTTTTTTGTCCAATAGGTTCCTCCATGTCCGAAAAGCTACCAAAGCAACTGGTCAAGGATTTTTTGCACCTATTAATCTTCTATAAATGGCCAAGAAGCCAAAGTCTTCGGAATTCAATGTTTTCGTTCCACATAGCATCAGATTTCATAGCACTCATAGTGCATATATATAGAGAGATTCTACATTATTTGGTTCACCGAGTTTAGAAATTTGAAGTGCTACTATTTTTAAACGTGAATCGTTATATCATGGGAGGCTATCATCAGTAACCGTGAGCACCTGTGTGGGACGAATAAGTCTTAAGGACACTAAATAAAATTCAGACCTCGGTTCTACTTTTATTTTTCTGCAAATTTCCATACCGATATATCTAGTAAGTTTTTCTAGTTCTGGTTTTATTTCACATTTTTGCATTCGTTTGTTCAATCTTATTTGTTGATTCAAGTACATTAAAAGTTATTGCATAGGAAGTCTTCATTGGATAATGGCTCACATATAGATTCACTTTATATGCTAAAAGATCAGAAGCATTTAATATTTTATGCATAAGATTAGAAGCATTTAATATTTTATGCATAATGCATACAATCTGTTTGTTCATATTCACAAGCGATTCATTTATGCATTAGGTCTGTTCTGTTTCTTCCAACATAAGATTTGGTTGCATATATTCAACTTGATCACATTCACGATTTAAACCACTGCATACATTATTACATTATAATATATGTTATGCATGTAAGTGGTATCATAAGTTAAGTTAGATCCGAAATAGATAAAGATCAAATCATCATATTTCCACAAAGATTGTTAAGGATTAAAATAAATAATAGCTTAAACAAAGGCTCACAGTATTATACCTTAAACAAAGGCTCATAGTACACAACTCTTCTCTGCAGAAAGAACAATGATATCAAGCCAACCTTAGCGTCACCAAAAGATCTGCAAACACCTTAAATATTAGATGCATGCTGACCTCTGGCCAAAAAAAAAAAAAAGAAAGAAAAATCATGTTGACCCACAGCAGCTCCACAGAAAAGAGATTCTAACCTCGAATCTTAGTGAGCTGATCAGCGGCCAGCAAACGTGGGTAACTCCGGTGTTATGTTTCAAGATGAAATGTTCGGTTCTTTCTTTTTTTCTTCTTCCCCCTTTTTGACCCCCTACCCCCAAAAAAATTTCACTACGTTTCGGAGTGAAACCGCAGCCCAAGGAGCATTAAACATCAATATCATGTGGTCACCTATCCTATGGGTGAAAAATATGAGCTGGTAGGTGGCAAAAATTTCAGTCTAGCTATATGCTAGGACTTAATTAAGATAGTTTTGTCGTCATTAAATTTTAAATAATTAATGCTAAACTCAATTACTCTATTCAGTGAAGACATAGCTGATTTCAATCAAGTTTTTTTTTAATGATTTTTTTGTCTTTGGTCAAAATTGTAATCGAATCGAAAAGACAACAAAAAGTGATTTTATTGGCTGATAATTCAACGTAAAAAGCTCTAGTTAGTGAAAAGAATAACTCTCACACCCCAAAGATTTTGGTGCTAGAATTATTTATTTATTTATTTTTTACCATATGGTGCTGGAATTCCCTGGCAGAAGACCACAAAAAAATCACTGAGCTGTATTCAATACCCGCTGGCAGAAGACAGAAAAATGACATTTAATACGGCAGAAGACGTAAAACAGTGCAAAGACGAACAGTACTTTTTTCTGATCTTTCTTCCCTTCATTATTTCACACAATAGTAATTCCAAACCATATATATGATCACAAAACTTTTGGTATCCGGCTTCCCATTACCAAGAAAAAACCTGTCTGATGCATGGGAACAGCTGGAATACGAAAAATTAATGAGATGACACCTCAACCTGCATCATCACTCAAAAAAAGTTGATTGGAAAGCTGATAGTACTGTGAATGAGTACTCTGTAAAAAATGCTAACATAAATGGAGAAACAATTTTTAAAATTTTAAATAGTAAAATCAACAATGACCGAAATAAGAAAGATAGCTTTTATGATAATGGATATAGCTTCTATGTTTCAGTAACTTTTTTTATCATTAGCCCACTTACGAGCCTCGTAGGCCATTTACGTACAAGGAAACTCCGTAAAATATGATACTGGTCTTAGTGGTGACAAAGCTACATATGCTAGGACTTAATTTTGGGCGTTTTAAAAAAAAATCTTGACAAAAAAGCAGCAATCCACAAGAAGCCATGGCTTCAACCATTTAAAAAAAAAAAAAAAAAAAAAGTTATGGCAATCTTCTGTGGTAATACCCATTATAATGAGATAAAGTTTATTATAACAGAATTGTCATAAGTGTGAAATGACGAAATTAGGCAGTTTCTCCTTCATCAAAATAGGTCGTTTACCAAACCTCTCCTGTTGGTCAAGCATCTTCAAACCATGTCGAGCGTCTACCTTGCTCTCCTTATCAGTCGAGTTACTTCATACCTTTATTTGAATTGGTTTTAACTCATAGCATAAGAAGGATTTTAGAAATGAAACTTGAAGAGGAAGATACAGTGGATAGTATAGAGCAGATAGACAAGGGGCAGAAGGGACAGACTAGTCGAAAAGCCATTACGTCTTAAGACTAGTCTCTTTCCCTAGTCCCTAAAGTGGTCTAAGCTGATAAACCTCGATAATTATATTAGAAAATAATCTTCTTTACTCCTCTTTTAGTCAAGAGAGATAGTCCTCTGCCCAATAGAGCTTAGCAAGAGTATGGATTGAAATGATCCTGCGAAGCCGGTACTTGTAGGGTGTCAATCCGGCTCTAGCTTGAGGAGTGGAAAGGCAACCAAAGCACGGTAGGGATACCCTCTTTTATCATAACATTGGAAACTCCGAAAGCAGTCTAGAAGTCCATTCCGTACCTTGATTAGACTTTGTTTGCCTATCCACTATTAGTGGCATCCATGTTCAATTCTCCAATGCTATTGAATCAGAAGCAAAGAAGAGAAATGAAAGTAGCTCTTAGAAAGGTAACTGAATGCGTAAGCGCTGTCAAAGTCAGAGTTGTGGGTCTTTGTTGGTGAATGCTTGTCCCCTGTTAGCCCTTTCGACTTCTCATCTCAAATGTCCACTTGAGAGTTCCATCCCCCCCGGTACTTGGCTCTTTCCTAGTTTCAGGTTATCAAGAATTGAATCAGAGCAAAGAAGATCCATTGAATCTACATCCCTTTACTCCGCTGCTATTGAATTAGTTGTTTTCTCTTTTGACATAAAATAGGTTGTTTCGCTAGAATAAGCTGTTACAGAAGGGCTTGTTAAGTAACTTCTTGCACTAGGAGAAGGACATGACCATAATGAGATTGATGGCATAGAATGTGCAAAGTGACAAATGTGAGAATCAGCAACAGTAGCAGGGCTTTGAACGAAAGCAAATAGTGACTCACTTGACTGAAGGGAAGCATCACCATTCTTCTTAGTATACCAATACAAGCTGTTTGAGAATCAGCTATAGAACTTTCATTTGAAGGGCTTCTTTCGCCTTTCAGGTCTTTATCGCGTCTTGCCGGGCTTCTGGGAATATATAGATTCTGTAATTAGTCAATATTAGTAAGCTTAAGAGAGGAAGGTCTCGAGTTATCGCTACGCCCCTAAGCTAATAAGATCTTTGGTCGATACTTGATCACCAGTTAAATAGAAAAATGAATGGGAAATGAGGATCTATCTCTTTAAAGTAGGGGAATCGAAGGATGTCTTTAGGGCTAAAGATAGTCGACATAAGGAAGATAGGGGAATGGGAAGAAAGACGAACTAATCAAATGAGCCGGAATGAACCAACTATTTGAGGCCCCGCAACCAAGAGTCACGTCGACACTTGATTGACCAGGAAGACAAGCAAAAAGAAATCCCAATACGGAAAGCTCTCTCTGTCGCAATAGAAATCGAGAATGGAAGTGACTTCGCTACCCCTATTAAGTTAGCATTCCTTACTTGCCCGCCTTGGAAATATAGACTTGACCTGTTCCAGGGCAAGAGTGAGATCTCACAAGAGCTTCCTTTATATAAAATATCTTCCTATTTTTTCTCACCCTGGGGGTGAAAGAGCAAACTCTCGTTCGAGGTGAGAAGATTCATTGCATTGCTTTCCTTAACTTAGTAAAATTCTTCCTTCCCGAGACCTAAGGTTATTTCATTCCCTTAAGCCAAATTGATTTCCATCTTTATGGCATCTGCTTTCAATGTCAGCTGGATTGCCTAGTTGATTGTTAGTTCAATTTTCACTAAATCAAAAAGTTGATTATGAGGTCATAGAACGCCTGGCTCTTGACGGCCTTAGGTTTAATACTCTTGATATCGAACTCCCCTATGAAGAATAAGTTGTTATTGCAAAGAAAGATGAGAACTGGACAATAACATTCGATGGCTCCTCTACCGCTACTGGAGAAGGTGCAAGAGTCGTCTTAACTTCTCCTACAGGACAGACAAATTTCTTTCTCTTACAAGCAAGCTGGATTGCGTGATTAGCTTGCCTAGCCTGATTAGAAGAGCCATCACAGCTGATGAAATAAAAACAAAATAGTTAATATACTACATTGCCAGCTCCTCATAGAGCTACTCCTGAAAGGCAGATAGCTACATCTTTCAAGGACAAGAATTCACTCTTGGGTAGCTCCTGGTTCGGTGATGTGCGGGTCTTCGCCCCTTCTATTAGTAGGGATGCGTATCCGAAGTTTGAATCCACTTCTCAGCGGTCGAAGGCACGTTGGCAGTCGTCATTCCATTCCCCTTAGTCGTAAGTGCTCGTTCTATTCTAAGTCATTCCACGCTCAAACCTCTAATCCACTCTTTCACCAACTAATCCATAAGGAAGTTGACTTTGCCAACCTGCTAATCCCTAGATCTTAGAGATTTCCACCTCAATTTTACGGTTGTAAAAACTATCCGCTTTAGGTGGTAACCATACGGACACGGCCTCTTGACCTCTTGTCTTGGGTTGAGAGAGCCTTAGATTGCTTCGGCAAGGAACTTTCTTTATTAAAGATGGTCTTCCAAGCCAGGCACTTTCCTTATTAAAAAGCAAAATCACAACAGTCTCATTTCGGGCTTAGGAGGGCATAGCCCCTAGGGCAATCACTCTTTAATAAGGTGCTCCGGGGAAGGAGGTGCATTGACCTTGTCAGTTCATAACCATTTCTTGTCCAGGGAGGAGTTGGGCAAAAAGCATCTTTGGGCGTAGGGAAGCCATTCGCTTGTTCGTCGCTAGTCTATTGTATTCTCAATCGCATTTTTTCTATGTGTGGCTACAGGCTCGAAGACCTATGCGTCCGCAACTAATGAATCTGATGCCATTTATTCAGTTGTAATGCTAGCGAAAGGCTTTAAACGAATCCCTAACTTAAAGGGAATGAGAATAAACTGACTTTCTTTTCCTAGTGCAATCAGCTATGGCACAAAACAATCCTAATTCAATTCCTGAAAACCTGTCACCAGCAGTTTCTTCTGGGCATGTCCCTGAGACTGAGATGAGTGTCTGACTTCCTTCCTGGGCGTTAATGCACCCAAAAATCCACTTTGGGTACATTTCATTCCGGGTCTCAAGTCCCTTAATGTTTCTACGGGTGTCCGCCCTTTGGAAAATCCACTTCTCAGGAGTTGTACATGTGGGCGAAGCGTAGGTTCAAAAAGTAGACTAGTTAATGGATACCCGACCTCAGGCTATAAACTCTGGCTAAGGGGTCCTTTTCCTGTGATAGATAACTTCCAGCCCCATTTTCGTCCACTTTTCTATAACTCTATCCCATGACATGTTGTTGCTTACGCCTTAAGCAAATATCGTCATCGCTCTCGTAGAGGGCTTCGTTCACTCTATACCTTAAGAAGCTCCTATTAGTAGCTTATCCGGCCAATCTTCATTCTTTTCTTTATCACCTACTCTTTTGTATATAGAAAGAAATGAAAAAAGCCGTAAGAAATGATAGTTATAGTGAAGTAGGAACTGTAAGAGATCCTTGCGAAGCTTCTTTTGTTATGATCGCATTTCCTCGCTTCTTAAGATGGACAGAACTCTCTTTCACCCAAACTTAGGGCGGGTGGCTTAATGTCGACACCTCAAATATCCTAGTGTTCGTTCTACGTAGCCGAGTACGCTCGTTCACAAAAGGATGCCTCAGATTCCCATTCTCCTTTATTTCGTTAGCCGACCAGGTCATGAATGAAAGCAGCAGCCCTTATTCAGGAGTTGAGTAAAGACCCGCGAATTCACCTAAGCCCCTTCCTGGATCTTTCTGCTGATGCACCACTAAAGTTGTTAGGTTATGAGGAAGTTATTCGACTGCCCTACCTACCTTCTTTCTGTTAAGCTAAGGGCTTACCATCAGAAGCTGACGAGAATAGGGGGCGATCAAGCGACGGTATCGATTAGCAAGCCAGGCCTTCCCTCCGTGTAGTCGAAGCAAAAAAATAACTCTTTATCCACCCCGGTCGAGCGTCTACCTTCTTCTCCTTATCAGTCGAGTTACTTCATACCTTGTTTTATCAAACAAGCTTGTAAACACCTTATCGTTCAAGAATCTTCAAACCTGATAGAAGCCCAGTTTCTTTAGTAGGAAATCAACGCATTGAAAGATCTTTGATCTCAAAGCACTTTTCCCTAAAAAATTCTATCTATTCTTGCCTACTTCTTCCATTCGATTTTTCTCCTCTGGCAAATCATGATGTGTGCATGCTGGATACTCTGCTTTAGTAGTGCGTTAACTAGTAGTGAACTACTAATTAAGTATTTGGTCTTACTAACTATAAGCCTTTGGAATATATAATAAAAGGGTATATTCCTTATGTTTACAACTTTCTTAAAGCAGGCCAACTAAAAGCAGGTCTGTCTTCTTTTATTCAACAACCAGTTCGGGTTCATGTCCGGGCTGCTTACCGGCAAAGTGCATGGTGTAGGTATGGTTGGTTAGGTGCTTTGACGCTCGCAAACATTGAACTCAAAGATAAACCCGAATCATGAAACCATCGGTGCATAAGAAAAGGCTTGAATGAAGGACCATACCGAAAGAGGCAACAATGCGACAGCATTGAAAGGACTTAGAAGGGAAAACAGACATCCATACGACAGGAGAACGAAGGAATAGGGGGGACGGATTTTCCCTTTCTCCAATAGAGTACTTATGCAAGGCATGAGTCTATTGACAGACTCGATCACAAGCAGGGGTCCTTCAATCGATTTATCTACATAAGGATAGCTCATTCAATCTCCCTCGGTCAGGTCTTCGGCCGAGGAAAGATCTATCGCCCCAGTCCATACGCAAAAGCCTAAGATCAACTCCATCCACCAAAGCAAGGATTTTAGCCATGCCCCCTAGCTCATGTGGAAAGTTCGGGTTGTATGATAAAATAGAGGATGACGGAAGCGAGCTAGGCCACCTGCCCGGATCAGTCTATTAAGAAAAGGATGCCTTACAATTGAAGTTGGTTGGAAAGACTTTGGGACTTAGTCTGGCTATTACATCATCTGAGGATGAGATCTCTTATCATAGATCGGACTATTCTTTCTTCCTCAAATAAGATATTAGCTATGCCCGACTCATAAGGAGGCTAACTCGCAGCAAGTGAATAAGTTGTTACACTTCCTAATGATCATGACTCAAGCTTAGGCACCCGCTCAATCCAGTTTAAGAATAAAACCTCGCAAATGGTTCTGTTGGACGAGATTTCTCTTCCCTAAATTGAACAACATTCCCACTTCCGAGTTTGGATACGGAGCTTTGCCTTTTCTTTCTATGGATTTCTTTCTCTCTTCTGCTAATTGCTTACGAACCAGGAGGCTGCTGAGGAAGGATTTGAGTGCATGCTATGTATTGAATTGAGTATTGAATGGAAGCAGTTTAGGTACCAAATGGAGAGAAAGTCCTAACTTAACTAACGTAATGGGTTGTGTACCGGTTGAGGAGTAGGACCCGGCCCTTAGGCCGTGAGGATGAAAGCGTAGTACTTTCTATATGTCAAAAAGACTTCCTCTTTCTATATGAATAAGTGCAAGTTTCCCTTTTTGAATAAGAATTAGTTGAACCGCACGTCGGAAGTCTCTCAGGCTAGGCCTTACATCCTGATCCAAGCAAGCAAGCAAATAAAGGAAGGGAAAAGACCTTTTAGTTGTTTTTGTTCATTTACCAAGTTCAGCATTAAGGCTTTGCTCTAATGAAGAGTTATTTCTATTGATCACTTTCGCCCCTTGTAGGAAGCATGTCTCTACTTCTTTTCCCAAGATCAGATTTCTCCCCTGTACTAAAAATCACTCTCGCTCTGCTCTGTCTTTGCTGCTCTTCCTGCACACGCTGCGCTTGAGTACTGACTTTTGGGTTAGGAAAGACGAAAGAGAGCCTTCCCCAGTGAAAAGAACTGTCTATGCCCGTAAAGAGAAAGACACTTTCGCTCTGCTGCCTACCGCCTCTAGTTTTTGCCTACTGAGAGTTGGCCTCTGAGAGGCTTTTCTTTCTGTATCATAAACATAAATCGATGGGTATCATGCCGCTTTCACACTCAACTCCTTCCTCGGGCGGTACTCACATATTCTAGCCTTCTCTTGAAAAGACCAAACCATATAAGAAATGGCATTGGCCCTAAACCGACAACTGGGTAAACACCTTCTGCTCCACCACGGCCATTCGCTATGTGGGGATTGAACATTATCGATCAGATTCATCCTAATAAAGCGTCTAATGGGCAAAATCGAAATGTATGCCAGCAGACCGGCTAGCCCGTCAGTGGCTTCCGCTCCCTTAGCCTGAGTTTGGCTTAGTTTGAGCTAATCCTTTTCTGGATCCTTTGTCCGAGGCTTTTAGAATGAATTATTTCACATGCGAAGGCAGTCAACGTACCCTCCCCCTACCGGTTGTTTTTTCTTCAAATTCTTAATCTAACCATGTCATTTTTTTTTTTTTGCGAATGCAGGTTCTGCTTCAACAACCTAGTTTTAGCCAAGCCAACGAGTATATATGAACGAAGTCTTAAATGATGTTGACTAATAGGAGCTTTCTCCTCAGTTCATTGTTAGCTCCATTCCTCTCCCTATCGGTCAAGCATCTCTAAACCTCGAGTGTCAAGATTTGGTAGAAACCAAGTTTGATTGATGCCGATGCCGGCTATCACCTGAATTCGTATAGTAGAAAGCCGGAACTTTGCGAAACGAACATTTGAAACATTTGAAGACTATTTCTCTCGTTCAGTCAGAGGGGGGAGAATGACCTCCTAGAATAGGAACCGGGGACGTTACAGTTTCTTCCTTAGTTGTTGAGGTTTGAAGATGCTCAACCGATAGGAAGAAGTTGGATGGAATTCAGCTCGACTGCTAAGGAAAGGAAGGTAGACGCTCGGCAGAGGAATGGACGGAGAGTAAGATTCTACACTCTCACCCGCACCATCAATTGTATCATCCGTATCAAAAGGCACAACAGTATACGAGTCCAAAGGCGCATAGGCATTTGCATAAGGAGATCCCGAACCACAACTCTAAATCCGACGCATATGTCTCCGTATCTTATGAACATAAGGCAGAGGCCATACTCTTTCTAGTTGAAGGTAGACCTAAAGCTTGAAGCTCCTCTCCTCTTACTTAACTTAAATGGAGGAGATAGTAAGCAAGACTTTCTATGTTACGATATTTCTTCTCTTATGAAATCTCTAGTTTGATCGAGGGTTCGGTCATTATGATGTCGGTTTTGGCTAGAAGTTACCTTTTCCTAGTCACAAACGGTTGGACATCTTCATTAGGTCCTTGAGTGGTATCCTATAGATCAAAGATGGTAGGCTTTTTTCCGGGGCCGACTTTCTTAAAACCAAGCAAGGAATGGATTATTCATTAAAGAGACTCCGAAAAATATATATATATTGGAGTCTCAGTTGTGAAGGCCAAAATAGTCAGTACTTTCACTACTTTAGAAGCCGGAGATACCCTCCAACTGGCAGAAAAGATAGGCGAAAGTCTCGAGCTATACTCTGGCAAGGAAAACCCCTTTACGTACTATTCAGTTGATTTGGATGCCACTTCTACCTTCTTGTCTTCTTCATTTTCTATTGAAAAGAGGGCATATAGCCCGAGTCCTGAATACAGGAAAGACCGATTACGACTGTTGCAAGAGTGGACACCCTTTCTGACAAAGGATGGGAATCGTACTGATAGAAAAGGAATTCCACATAGCGAATTGCATAACCTCTAACTCCTCTGTCTACCTGTACCTGAGTGCTTAACGGGAGATGAGATCCTTCATAAAGAAAGTGCATATCGAAGATACCAAGCACAGGATGAGCCCAAAGCAAGCAAGAAGGGATAACCGGGTGACTCTTCTAAAGGAAGAAGGGATTCGCTAATGGCAAGAGAAAAATTTTCAATTAACGATACTGATTCCGGATGCCCAATACCAGAGAAAAGAAGACCAATTCTCGATGACAGATAGATGATGACATATTCCCACTTCCCCTTACCAAAAGCAGAAGATTTATTTACAGGGTGTTAAGCACCAAGCAAGTAATAAAAACCTTGCTTGTTGACTTGCGGTCTGTCTATTCCAGTAGTTCAAGAGTTCGAGCCTTGAAAGTTTAGCCTCTTCAAGTTATCTAATAGCGAATCTCTCATCTAGAATCCGTTCAAGTACCGGTTCTCGTCCTTGATAAGGAATCTCTCATCTCTTTAAGCACTGTAGTAAACTAAACTTTTTTCAAGCAAAAAAAAGGATGCTACGGCCTATTGGATTAAAGCAAGGAAGCAAGAAAGGCAAGCAAGACAGTGAAGGAGTTAGTGTATTGGTGCCCGGAATCCGCTGTGATTGGTATAGAATCAGCTCCTAGTCTTAGTTAGCTCTCCTAGCTGCACTAGAATAACTATTATAGAAGAGTATGGCATCAGTCAATCTTTTTTGCACGAGCATTGAGGGAGGAATGAAAGAAAGAGAGATGGGGAACAGAGAATCAACTTTTTACAGTCGGGCAGATGGAAGGAATGCCGAGAATCAGATGTACAGTATGGTCTAATCAGTCCTAGCTTCCAAACCTGTCCTAGTAGGGAGGGGGAGACTATATAGAATTAGCTCTATGTTATCCATAAGGAAAAAAAAAAGAAGGCTTGGTAGGAGTGCAGTATCGGTCGTAGCGTGCCAAGCCAGTACAGTACCAATGCTTTCTTTCTACTTCTACTACTTAGGTTAGTTCATCTACGATCTTTCTTAAGAGAAGATACGACTGTACGACAGTTCCCGTTAGTAGACTTGAGAAGTAGACAGCGAGCGGAGCTTGAATAGAAAGCTTTCAGGTTTGGAACTCTAGTAAAGGAGCTTGGAGATTTTTGCATGGTCGATTAATAAGCATCAGATCTCGATCAATCAATCGGTTCGCTGATCCATTATTCTCTATCGTGCGTGATCACTCACAGTAGCAATCCTGTCTTGTTGAAGAAAATCCTACGTGATGTCGATGCATGAACCCCCCTTCGCCCCTTGATGAGTAAGCTTCGTAAGCCAGCTCTTTGTTGGTTGGACTACCCTACTAGTAAATGAATGTCAGGTGATCCCTTCCTCCCGAAATCAAGAATTTCGTCCTCAGCCCTACGGAGAAAGGGGATGGATAGAGGAACAAGTACGGTAGGCACCCTGAGTTTACCAACCTCAGTGACCGGCTCCTAAGAGTTCCCACCCTAGGGTTAAGGTTAGGCTGCTGCGCCATGCAGGCCCCGTGGGCTGCCTCAGCCCAACCCCGGGAACTCAGTAGGCTTACTACTAAGAGAGACTAGGAACAACAATACTGCCCCTACCTGCTAACAGCACCATAAAGATGCGGCTGATGTACGTAGGTAGCCCTTGCGTCGATCTTACCTCCACTGCCTGCCCGTACGCTGGTTGACTCACAAGAAATGCAGCTAGCTCGCCAACTAACTGTTCATGTTTGAGCTTGTTGGCTTCCTTGTTATTTAGACACTACCTTAATTTATTTACTTGGTAGCCTACGTAAGTATCCAGATGGATAGAGACTGATCCCTTTCTACATACATAGCCCCACCTCCCAGATACATACATACTTTTTTTCGTTTCTCCCATACACTTTCGTGTCCTGAATCTTAGCTCTTTTATTTCTTATCTATTCTTACTACTGTCACTTTCTAAACTGGACCGAAAGAATTCAACCGTAACGTATCTGGGTCGTACGCCTGGAAAAAGAAGGTTCAGCGTACAATTTCAGCCATTACAAAAGGAGTATATCCCTCTCCCTTAGTGTCTTTCCACTTCCGTTGTTCAGGAACAAACACTTCGCCTAATTCTTTTGAATCCTGGCCCGGTTTTTTCTCACTAACTAATTAGGTTACGACCACTGAACAAACTTGGTTGACAAACATGGTTTATGCACCGCTAATGTAGTGGCTTGTCGAGCATTTGACAAACTCACACCATCCATTTCAAATAGGATTTGTCCCATGGACACACGAGCAACCCAACCCGTAGGATTTCCTTTTCCTCTTCCTATTATTACTTTTGTAGGTTTCCCGGTAATAGGGAGATCTGCGAGAACTCTTACCCATATCTTACTATTTCTTCGGAATTGTCCACTCATAGCACGATGGAAGTGTCCGATTATAGCTCGACACGCTGCTTCAACGGCTCGATATGAAAGACGACCAGCTCTGTAACTTTTAGTGCCATATCTTCCAAAACCAAGTTGTGTATCGTCCAGTTTGCAACCCCTACTACCAAGTTGTGTATCGTTCGGTTTACTATATTTCGTACGTTTCGGATATAGCAAGCCTCCCCATTTTTTTACTATATGAAATCCACACTTTGACACCTGAGATTCCGTAACGAGTAGATACTTCCGCAGGAGCATAATCTATTTTCTGGTTAAATATATTACGAGATATTTTTCCATACTTTCCGCATTCCATTCTAGCTATTTCTGCACCTTCTGATCGGCCTGAACAACATATACGAATCCTCTCCACCCCTTTTTTCATTACTAATGGAATATCCTTTACTATTTTACTAAAAATGGAACGAAATGATCTTGTTTTGTTCCTCGGTTGAAAAGAGATCTCTTGAGCAATCGGAGAAGCACTTTGATAAACATATTTGATCTTGACTGATTCAATGAAGGTATTAGTGCTAGTTCTATTAGACAACAAAGATTGCATTTTTTTCACTTCGTTCAAATAAGAGTTGTACCTATACGAAATTCTTCTGTTTCTCAGTATGATCTCTATCATCATCTCTATCCCCTTTATCAATTCTCTTATCCTACCTAGGTCTATGAATTTCTCGATCAATTCCATTACCTTATCCTTACCCATGAGGTTCCAACATTTTATCCTTAATTGACCTAGGAGTTGTTCCCAGGCATCCTAAAAAAAGGTTATTATACACCCCAAGCCCATTCCTTGGAAAAAAAAAGGTAGCACCGAAGAAAGGAAAGAGCGAGATGGTTGTTTTTGTTGTTCCCGCGAAGCGAAGATCATTCGCTTGGCGAATGAAGTGGGTCAACCTCTTTTTGGCTTTGGCCAAACACTTTTTCTGGTTGGTCGAGCTTTTGACAAAAAAAGCAATGCGAGAACGTATTCTCTTATCTAAGCTTCTTTCCTGTGCATTAGCTCTCCCCATCGTAGATGGTTCAGCCACGCCCGGTGCCATGAAATGATTGAGAACTACGACGGGGTCGAAATACATTTTGTTCTTTGTATTCAAAAAGTATTGCATGACCGAATAATTCAAGGAAGGGCGCACTGCAGGGAGGGTCCTTTTAAGTAGATGACTAGTCGGGCCGTCATACGGCTAAGTGACTTCGTAACCTTATCGTACTTTCTTTCTTACTATAGCATAGGCCTTCGTCGGGCTTTCGTCCTTTCGCCTATAAACGGCGGCTTAGCTTCGCTATCACTCATGACTTGGTATAGAGCCGTGTAGTCGTCGGTCTTACCACCAGAATGCCTATGATATAGTGGTCGGCCTTTCGAATGCCTCTTTCCTTACTTTTCTGAAAAGCCCTTTACGACTATAAAGGACAGGGGGTTGCTCACCTTTGGAAACTTAGCTACTTAAATACTACTCATAAAGTAAAGGCGAACGGCATTCTGTTCTACAACTACTTTATTAAGATTAATAATCTTATAGTAGAACAACTGTCGTACTACTAAAGTACCAAGGAAACCTTCAGTTCCCTTTGTTTGAATAAACACCGCCTATTTTAGTTGGTCACAGCATCTTGTTTGTTGATATTTATTGAGGAGTTTGATGGAGTTTAGCTGACTGAATCCATAAACCGTCAAAGTAACCGTCACTGGTACTTTTTTGTTTTGACTCTATAGGTAGATATTGGTGGGGCTTGCATAATGTAGTTGTATTGTAGTTAAGGCTGCATTGTAGTAGTGCTTTTGATTTTGGAAGATCTACCTAAGTACCAAAGGCTTTCGGGGCTTCCAGGCCGGGACGTCTGGCAGAATGCTTGGCCTCCTGCACTGGAAGCGACACCTGAAGGGTGAGCTTCTGACGATTAGCTTAACGCACTAGATAATAGGCATTAGGCATTCTGAGCTGGAAGGAGGCAAGCAAATGAAGGGAGGCATTACAGGCCGACTACAAGAAGCAAAGCTTCGTAGACTTGGCAAGTCACTTATAGAATGCCGACTACTATTTTCCACTTCATTTCAAAAAATAAGGGAAGGGGGAAGGAAGCTTTGCTTAACGAGCTTCTAGAAGGCCGACCACTACATAAGCTGATGGCGGAGAAAGCTCTTCGAGCTTCCCTTCATTCGTTGCTAAGCCAAGGTCCCAGGTCTTCGAGTTAGCCCGCTCTTTTTCAAAGAATCCTGCACCCATGGGCATACGGCCTGGAAGGCCTTCCCTTTCCATCGGAGCTTCATGGGCGTTGCCCCGTTCCCCAATCAGATGTTTGGATGTGAGCTATATTCCGCGAGGAGCCAAACGGGCGTATGGCCTTACCTTGCCATTTGACCTCTCTTCCCGTGTGACTAGGAATGCTCAGTGACAACCTTTCAATTGTCACCGCCTGGCCTCTCTTGCTACCACGGTAACACCTAGTGTGGTCAATACCAATCGTGTTCGGGCAACGAAGCTTACACTCATTCACATTGGTTCATCCTGCTATGCCCTGGGCCTTTTGCTCTTCTAACGTAAAAGGTGACCGGCCATTCGTCAAGGCCTAGGAATCCGCTGGACATCTCAGCGGAGGGATTTGATACCCGCATCCGATCGAAGTTCCATTTTAGTGCCCCCCTAGCCTAACATAAAATAAAGGAGAGCTCTTTCTAGGTGTGTCACTTTGCGCAAGACATTGCTTAAGACCAATGGGTCACACGACAGGTGCACGATCGACTTTGCACGTTCCATCCTTCGGCCCTTCGCCTATCGGCTTGGCAGGCAAGCTACCTTGATCCGTCTTCGGCTTTAATTCGTTATGCTCAGAAGCTCCAACAAGCCCTAAAGTCTCTTGCCGCCTAAAACTCTGCCAAGAGAGCGCTGCTTTACGTTTGATCCTATGTGCCCAGAGAATGCTATTCGTTCTCCACTTTCGGATCTCACAAAGAGAGAACGTGTTTTTTCCTATGACTTTCTCTTTCATTCGCGGAGCGAAGAAAGCGGGCTTTGCCCCAGCTACCGCTATCCTTGGGAAACCAAAAGAGCTACCGAAGGAAAGGGATGCAGTCTCTGCCTTGGCCTCTGGAGAGGAGAAGGCAGAGAAGAAAACGTCATTCGCACAAGATTTTTTGCTTTCTGCGCCCTTACTAGTAAAGGGGCTCTTCGACCAAGAAGACATTCTGGTAAGAAGGCCGACCACTACATAACCCGTCATCAGTCCAAGAGAGAAGCAAGCTACCTTTCTTTGATCCACCTTCCTAGGCAGGGAAGAGAACAAAAATGGACCGTGGATGGTGGTCGTGGTAGATTCAAGGATCTTAGGCGGCGGAGCAAACTCTTCTATCGTGTTGCATTTCCTTTGGCAGACCCCCTCGATCTATCGTACTGGAGCGATTCGAGAAGAACGATTAGGCTCATATTCTATCCTTTCTACAATGCCCATAAACGAAGTGCTTCGTTTCAGATTAATTCTTCGCTGCAATCACTTCGATGCACCCCCTCGATGAAAAACCGTAATACGCCCTAAGGAATTCCTACCAGCAGACTTTCCTCTACTCAAAGTGAATTGTCTAAGTGCTCTCCCCTCTTGGCTTTGTCTCATTGTCTATCTCTTAATCATTCGATTCCGTCCGAATTAGCTCCTACTCCTACTCCTTCTCATCCTTCATTGTCCTTGGTCCTTTTTACATAACAAAGTCGGCTGCCGGTAGGTCGGTCACCTTCTAGCCAATGACTAGCTCTGCTATGGAGCTAGGTATACACCGCCACGTCGGGACTCTCTTTTGAAAGTGAGATCACCACCAGCTTTCAGAAGAGGGAAAGATCCCTCCTAACTAACCGAAATAGTTAAGTGAAAGGAGCCCGCTTACCCACTCCTATTTCCCTCCATTGCTAGAAGCCTCGCCCTCTTGACTTGATATGTCAAGAAGACTACAACCTATAGTGGATCACCTTTTGCTTAAAAAGGCCCGCTCATATCATATATATGATAAAGGAAGCAGGCTCTTTTTCGCTTTTTATTTGATAGGTTTGTTGGGGGTATAATATGATATGTATAACGCGCTCATACTCTATCCATTAGGATGTTCCCCCCTTCAAGAGCTCCGCTAGGATACTAACTTGGTTACCTATCAGTTAAATATTACAACTAGTGCAAAGTTTGAAAAAATGTTTTCATCTTTTTTCGGGAGATAAAAATATTTTCTATTTTCTAAATACCATAAAATATTTTCCTCTAAAAATATTTACGGCAAACAAACAAAGCCCAAACACCAAAAAATATTATACACTTCATTTATTCTATATCTACTTTTAAGGGCACATTTGTACTTGTGCATAAAAAAAAGTTGAGTATCAGACATTGATACTCACCCCATTAAACCACATACAGTTCAAATTCATGCGGCTGCCATGTTGACAACCGCATGGAAGACGAACCCTTTATTGTTTACCCAAAGTTTTTTCCTTTAAAACCTTGCCGAAATATATTTAACTTAAACTAGCGAAAGATACGATACAAAAACAACACGATGGAGTATCTGTGGCCTAATGAAATGCTTGAACCTGTACTTAGTGCGAGCGGCATAAATCTTATAACAACGCCGCATTGGCACAACGCAACAATACTAATAAGATTTATCACATTGAATTTCTTTGCAAATAAATTATTGTATCAATTCAGATTAATCAATCGACATCTAATATTATTAGTAAAATTTACGTGTATAAATTATAAGTTAGTTTTCTATTAGATCATTTTTCACTTATAATGATCAACTCAGACAGATAAAAAAAATTCACTACGAAAACTTCAGCCTAAGGAGCATTAAACATCAATATGTGGTCACCTATAATATGTGGTCACCTATCCTATCGGGTGAAAAATATATTGCTGGTCCTAGTGGCGACAAAAATTTCAGTTTAGCTTGCTACATATGCTAGGACTTAATTTTGGACATTTTTTTTAAAAAAAAATTCTTCACAAACAAGCAGCAATCCACAAGAAGCTATGGCAATCTTGTGTGGACTCTAATGGATTAAAGGTTTGAACGAAAAAAAAAAATAATGGGTTAAAGGATATTTTATTGTTTAATTTTTATTTTTTTTGATAGGTTATTGTTTATGTTAGGATATGTGAATGAAATATTTTTTAATGAGGAATCTTTCTTATCTTTACTTGTGCTCACTTTGATAAAGTGAGAATATTGATAGAAACATGCTTGGTAGGGAGTGTACTTCTTGGAATCATGCACGGTCATCATGCTTGGTCAGGAGCATGCCCTTTCTTGCCTATAAATTCTATTGTGGAAGTACCATTGGAGAGGGGGAGATGGACAAAATCCTATAGAGAATATTAAGTCATTCTTTAACATATTTGTTTCATTTAGAGAATGAATCATGTAAAGTTCTGGAAGACTAGTTCTTTAGGGTATAAAGTTTTAGTTAGTGAGAGTTCAATATGTCAGCTGCTATTACAAAAAGTTAGATCGTGAGAGATTTGCGCCAGAGATCATAAGCACCGTAGTAGGGTGATAAAAGTCTTAAAGAAACTTAATCAAAACTGAATCAAAACTGAATCAAATTCGAACTTCGATCTCAATTTATCTCTTATCTGTCCTTCCAATTATATCTTTAAATTACAGTAATATATTCTGTTTATGTAATTGATTTGATTGCAGAAAATTCTTATTTTGAAATCATACATGCACTCCAAGCCTCAAATTTCCAACAGTTTAATTTAAACTAGCGAAAAATACTATGCAAAAACAACACCATGGAGTATCTGTGGCCTAATGAAAATGCTTGAACTTATCTTATAACAACGCCGAAAGGCGCAAAGTAACAAGTTTATGTAATTGATTTGATTGCAGAAAATTCTTATTTTGAAATCATACATGCACTCCAAGCCTCAAATTTCCAACAGTTTAATTTAAACTAGCGAAAAATACTATGCAAAAACAACACCATGGAGTATCTGTGGCCTAATGAAAATGCTTGAACTTATCTTATAACAACGCCGAAAGGCGCAAAGTAACAAGCTATTTATTCAATGTTTTTACATGTATCTTATTTCGGAACTCCTAATTATAACATTTACGATGTTTTGGAAGGAATTAAGGGACTTAAATCATTTTATATTATTATAACGCTATAAGAGATACTTTATTATAATGATACTTTCATATATAGATAATATTGGGAGTTCAAAAAATTTTTTAATGATACGATATAAATTTTTAAAAAAAATTAAAAGGTCCGATAATTTTTTTTAATAATATTAATAATTATTTTTCAAAAATCTTGAAAAAAGTTTAATTTCTTATATTATTATTGGTAAGATTCACATATATATATATAGATACAAAACAACTACATTGTGAATTCTTTCAACGTAGCAAAATACAATAAAAAAGCCTATAAATCTTAAAATTTAGTAAATAAGAATACAAAACTTAACTCATAATAAAACTAGTCAAACCATGCAAAAATTAATGAATTATTCTAAAAATTTAATTTACCTTTGCATATGACTTTATAAATACAGTAACCTCTGCAACTTTATCATCATTAGACTGGTCTTTGTTTTATTCAACGACTTTCACAAGGGCGGACAGACCTCCTCAAGAAGCACATAGTGCTGACTTTAACAACATTTTTTATAAAGGTTCAAACCCTAAAAGTCTCGTTCTAATTGTCAAGATTGGTTTGAGATTGTGGTTGATGCTGAGCTCAGTGCATTGGACTTTGGACTAGATTTTTCACGATACGATATTGACATCGAAAAGGTGGTACAAAATCCAAATGTTGATTTCCGTTCTGATAGGTTATTGTTGGTGAAATACATGGATAACCGAGGCTCCGTATGTTTGCAGTATAATATTTTCCTAAATAATATTTTTTAAAATTTTAAATTTTTTATAACATGAAAAATTTAGTCAATCAAAAAATATTATTTGATCAAAAAAAATTAATTCAAAAGAGTAAAAATCATTTTTTTATCCTTTAGTAGAAGATAACATTTTTTAAAACTCACTCACTTCGTCCCCGTCCCGCCACACCAGACCTCAAGGTTAACATACATTTTATATGTATATATTTTTTGTTTTATAAAATTTCAAGTCAAAAATATTTTTTAGTATAAATCTAAATACAAAAAAATATTTTTTATTATTTTATTTTTTAACAAAATATTTTCTTCTAAAAATAATTTTCCTAACAAGTTATTTTAAAACAAACAAACAAAGCTCGAAAGTACATACCACTGGAGTTTAAAGCAAAAAATTAATAAGAAACTTTCTATTAAAAAAAATTGTAAAAAACTTTATATTTTAAATCCGAGGTTAGTATACTGTGGTGAATCACAAATAATAGACTACTGCATCTCTTGTTCTCATTCCACTATATAATAAGTCATCATGTTCTCTTCTCTGTATACGAATGAAAACTTAAAACACCAAACGTGGCAGCACATATTATCTTCAATTTCTTACAAATGAACATTAACATAATTTTTGTCAACAGCAAAAAAAATTGAAATAACTACTATAAACTAAATATCTTCTAACAAAATGCTATTATCAAACGTTTTAATCAAACTATGTCAGATGATATAATTTATTTATTATGTACTTTACTAGCTGATCGTTAGTACAACGAACTTCCATTTCTGGATATTTCGGAACCTTCTCAACATGAACCTTGTCTTTCACAAAATTCAATCCAAATTCCACTGCCCCAAATTGACCATAAATTGACAGCAAACTATCATAGAGTTGAAATTTATGGTCAATTTGGTGTAATGAAATTTGGATTGAATTTTGTAAAAGACAAGGTTCATGTTAAAGAAATTCCAAAATATTCAGTTATAAAAGTTCGTTGTACTAACGATCAGTTAGTAAAGTACATAATAAATAGATCCTACCATTTGACATAATTCGATTAAAACCTATCATTTGACATAATTCGATTAAAACGTTTAGTAATAACTCTTTGTTAGAAGATATATTTAGTTTCAAGTAATTATTTCAACTTTTTTGACTGTTAACAAAAATTATGCAAATGTCAACTTGTAGGAAATTGAAGAAAATATGTGCTGCCACGTTTAGTGTTTTAAATTTTCATTCGTATACAAAGAAGGTAACATGATTGCCAATTATATAGCGAGACGAGAACGAGAGATGCAGAAATCCACTATCTCTGATTCAACATAGTACACTAATCTCGGAATTAAAATAAAAAGCTTTTAACAAATTTTTATTTTAATAAAAAAAATTTACTAATTTTTTTTCTTCAAACTCCAGTGGTGTGTATTTTTAGGCTCCGTTTATTTGACGTAAAAAAATATTTTATTAGAAAATAAAATATTAAAAAATATTTTTTTGTGTTTATGCCAAATGTAATGTTAGCAGCTGGTCTCTACTCTGAACACATTCACAAAAAAAAAAAAAAAAAAAACACCATGCTGAGAAAAAAAAAAGACCCACAGCAGCTTCACAGAAAAAAAAATCGACCTTGAGTTTAGCACGAGCTCAGCAGCCAGCAGCTGTGGTAGAGATGGCTAACTCCGGCGCTGATGTTCCTCCGACGATGTAATGCTCGATATTGGTTTTTTTTTCTTTGTTGATGCCGGTGGGAAAGAGTTTGATGGCAGAATGTGAGGTTTTGGGGAGGAATGCTTTCACGGCTGAAAAATAAAACAAAGAAAATTATTAATAAAAAATAATATAATAAATATAAATAATAGAATATTATAAATAAATATAAATAAAAAATGTATGAAAGTTGTTGGAGTAAACTGAAATAAATTTTTTTTTTTAAATTAAGAGATTGATTAAATGTAGGAAAGCTGTTGAAGCGTAATTAAAATAAGGAATCCCTAAATGTAAGGAAAATATTCCAAATTCCTTACATGTAAGGAGAAAGATAAAAAGACTGTTGAATTGACCTAACAATATTCTTTACTTTGACTTTTTAGTCAAAGTAGAGAGTCAAATCCAATATGTAAGCTCCAACAGATTAGCTATGAAATTTGCCAATTTCGGAAGCTAGCTATTATCTATCTTCTTGCTTGCTGCTTGTAGCGAGTTAAGCTAATCTCGCTGCTTCTTTTTTTTTTTTCTTTGTTTTGTTTTGCTGTAAGCTGTCAAACCTGACTTGGCTTTGAGAGTTGAAGTGTTAAGTCCTCGTGTGTTTTTGTTTTATGCTAAAAGCAGTCGAGTAAAAGAGTTGAGTTTGTGTGTATGTGTGTTTTTTTTTAATTAGCATTAAGCGGAGATAATGAAATATCAAATTAATTTATTTATAATTAAGGATAATAAGTTTTGAATAATAATAATAATAATATTCAACAACTTAAATTATATTAATCTTATAAATATTGTTAAAATATAATTGTTAATAATTTAAAATAAAAGATAAAAAAAATTATTAAATAAAAAATTTAAAATAGAGAGTTTATAAAATAAAAAAAATTTATTAATTTAACTTTTTATTATAAAAATAAAATAAAAAAACCTGTTTAAATTGATCTAACAATAGAGAAAATCTATTGAAAAGAAAAGAGAGTAGACGGTCTCTTGGGGTGACAATGCAAGGATAACTTTGGATGTGACCCCACTGAAACCTAGTACGCATCATTTATTAAACTTAAATATTGAAAAGGTATCTCATCTGTGTATGTTTTATGTTATGTACTAGATCTGTGACTTGATAATTTCTATATAGACAAATGTTTTGTCTCTCTTTTTTTTTCATTTTCTTATTGATGAATTACTTTTCTGCAGTTGAACCAGGTAACTGTTTTATATTTTCTAAGAAACCGTTATGACAAATTTGTGGATGCAAGGTTTTTGAGCTAAAATTTATGCACTCTTACTATAAAAATATTATTCAATTCTAAAGTATTAAGTAATATAAAAGATGTGTTAAGAGTAATGTCACTACCACATTTTTTAGTTCTTGTAACATTTGAAAACCGTTGTAGAAGAACTAAAAACCGCTGCAAATGACATTAGGCAACGGTTTTCTTATCGTTGAATCCGCTCTCGTTGTCTAATCTCTACTGCAACGTTTTTTTATAAATAAAAAGTAACGGTCAAAAAACCATTGCAACTAATTCTTTTTGCAACGGTTTTTTTTTTAAAAACTACATGATAAAATTTTTTCCTATTTGCAACGGTTTTCAAAAGCATAAGCAACGGTTATTTTGCAGTTGTAAGTTCACCATTCTTAAAAAAGAAGATATAAAGAGATTCTCTTTCTTTTTTCTTTATTGAGTTGCACTTATATAATTTCTTCTACATAGGTAGTGATGAGACTCGAACCCATGACCTTTTGAAAATGAACTCTATAACTATGTCAAACTAACCATCTCATCTAACAATTAAGTTGTAAGATAAAAGCTTATTATATTCATTTATATATCTAATAGTCAACACTTTTGTAACAATTTTAAGAAATATAAATATAGTCTTTTATAACTGCAATGCTCTTTTTCATAAACTTGTCTTGAATTTTTAACTAGTCAACAGTAGTTTAGAATTAAGAAACAACGAAAAATCTAAATTTTGACAAAAAAATTGTAGAAATAAAGGGGTAAAAAATGAAACCTAATTAATCAACTTTTTTTATAATAAAAAAAATTGTTTCTCTTTGTTTCAAATAATTAGTTGTAATAGTTTCTCATTTTCAATAACTAAAACTCAAATTTCTTTATGAATAAAATATCTCACGATGTCTCACCAAATAAATATAAAATAAGCAATAGTTTTTTTGCGTTGCATTTAACCCAATACTTTTACATATCATTGCCTAAAACCAGATACGATATGCAACACTTAACAAAAACGGTAGTATATCATAGATTTGCATCTGTAAGACTCAATACTAATAAAACTGTTGCAAAAGAATTTATTTATAAGTTGCAACTAACCCATAATTTTACAAACCATTACAAAAAAAAATGAAATAAGCAACACTTTATAAAAAAAAAGCGTTGCATATTATAGATATTACAATAGTCTGATGCAAAGTGTTGCAAAAGGTTATAAATATTGCAACAGTTGATTAAAACCATTGCAAAAGGTTATAGATATTGCAACAGTTAATTAAAATCCTTGCAAAAGGTTATAGATATTGCAACAGTTAATTAAAATCATTACAAAAGGTTATAGATATTGCAACAGTTAATTAAAATCGTTGCAAAAGGTTTTATTTTTAGACAACAACTATAAAATTGTTGCAAAATGACATTTATTGCAACAGTTTTCTTACATGTTTAAATTAAGGGTTGCAAGAAGTCAAAAATGATCTTATAAGATGTCAAATATAATGGTATTAATTAAAGATTTTTTCACTTACAATTCATTATCAACATGAAACATCCCATGCTTTGTCAAAATTATTGTCATTTCATAAAATGATATCGACAATATGTATGTAATTGTGCAGATCATTCAATAAAACTATTGCATGAGAATCACGATACCTCATCCTACTCAAATTCTGACCTTTATCCATAAAGGACATTCCGAATCTATCATCAAAGACAGATAGGATTCCTACAAATAAAGTAGGCTAATGTCGTGAAGAAAAAAGAAGTGAGAATTAATAATAATTAACATATAAATTAAAATCTAAACAAAATAAAGCTTACATTATCCTTAAATAGTCGCAGCACTCCAGAACTTCATCACATAATGTGTAAAATCTTTTAACTACCTCAGGTGTGTTCTATGTTATTAGTGTGTCCTCAAACGGTGGTTCAACACTTACCACGTAGTAAGTGTAAGTTATTGATATAGAACACTAATTCTTGTATAGAACACTAATTTTGTTCTATGTTTTATGTCATCAGTGCGTCCGACTTATACTTTTCTTTGTCAAAAAAAGAAAGAAAAAAAATATTAATATATCAAAATAAATAAAACAAGTGACACATCCTCAATAAATATAAGCTTTTTTGATCTAAAACAACAGAAAAATCGTCAAATAATCTATAACAACACTTCACAAAGAAATCATCAAACAAACCACTATGCAAAACCAAAACCAACGATAGAGATCCAGTTTCTAAGAGAGCCACTACTAAAAACTATTAAACAAATATGGGCAGACTCAAACATTTCAGAAGTAAGTTTATAAGTCTGTTATCTACTTTTACTTTGATTTTTTGTACATCTATTTTGATCAATACATCTATATTCAAATAGTGACAAAATGTGAAAGATTTGACCAACATCTTTCTTTTTTTACTCCATTTTAACACTTTTTGAATGTAAATGTATTGACCAAAATAGATATACAGGCAAACCAAATGATAGACTTATAAACATACTTTTGAAATATATGAGTCTGCCGATGCTTGTTTCATTATTTTTAGCGACGACTCTCTCATAAAACAAGATCTCCATAGTTCACCTTGGCTTTGGCCTTACATGGATATTTGTCTAAAAAAATTTTTATGAAGTGTTGTTCTACATTGTTTGAAAATTTTTCTTTTGTTGTTAGACAAAAGAACCTTATATTTATAAAATAAATGATACAAACTTTATTTATTTCGATATACTAACATTTTTTTTCTTTCCTTCTTTGGCAAAGGATATGCTCAACAAATTACTGATATTTATTCAAAACCGCAAGCATTAGACGGATGAAGGAACCTCATTTTCAGCAAGCGGGTTGATGTAACAGAATTTACTAACTTCTCGAAAACCAACTTGTATCCATGCACGAGGGAGAAGCTTTCATGGCAATAGAAAATCGGGTACCATTTATAACAATTGTGTTAAAAAAATTAAATATTGATCAGAAAAAACACAAATCAGAGAAAACAAAACCAGGCACTGTCAAGAATTAAAAAAAAAAACAATAACCTGGACACAGTAAAAAATTAAGGGTCATTATCTATTACATTGTCGAATGGTTCTACCCTAGCGAAGCCACAAAATATTATTGATCCTCCCGAAAGTTCAAAATTTTTATATTATATTATTATATTTATTTTCAACACACCTCTCCAGTACAAACAAAATTAGTTTTGATCTTGTAGTTAGACAATTAATATTTTTAACTGTGTGATGGTGAGTTTTGAAATTCAAATTCTTTTGATAATTTAACATATCAAAACTTAAGTACCAAAAGATATTGATTCAAAACTACTACTTATCTGTACATTAAAAGGCGTGTTGAATAAAAAATAATATAATAAATACATCTCTAACAGTTTAAACTGTTAGATAATGTAATAATTTAACATCAATTAATTTTATAAAATCTTTTCAAATAATTTGGAGAACTTGGAAAAATACTTAATAAATCTATTAATTTGGCTAGAGAGCACCTTTCCAATATCTGAAAATGAAAGCAATAGCTGCTTTTCCTTTCCCAACAAAAGAAGCATCTGAGTTAATCTTCCATGAATTATGAGGTGGTGATACCCACATCGAGACAACATCAACACTAACTCCCTGCGGCAAACGAAGACTGTGGTTTCTACCAACACATGATTCTTGCAGACTCGCGATAAGGCATTGAGCTTGGACCACAGCTCTATCAATATCCAACTTTCCTTTGTCAATGTTCACATTGCATCTCTCTTTCCAAATAGTCCAACAACAAATTGCAAAAACTTTCAATGCTTCAAATCTTTGGTAGCCAGCGCCAACACATTTTTGCACGAGAGATATAATCACTAAATCTAACTATTGTACCTAGGTCGATGACACATTGAAGAGGAGATGCAAACCAAAACCGATGGACCCATAGGCAACCAAAGAACATATGCTCAATAGACTCAACCTGTTCGCAACACACCGAACATAAGGGGCTAGATGCACATTTCCTTTTCCATCGATTCTCTTGTGTGGGAAGTGCATTATGGAAAACCTTCCAATAAAAATCTGAATTTTAGGGGGGACCTTACAACTCCAAATAAGCTTCCAAAGTGCATTAGGTGCCTGGTACTAAGGACCTGCTTTACATGCCGAAACCTTTTGCTTTAGGGACATTCTATTTTTTTGCTTCAAAGTACCATGTTTTAACAGTATAGTGGCTATCTTTGGACAATAGCCAAACAATACAATCATCCCTAACAGGGTGTGGCAAATAACTTTTTAGAATTTCCTCTGCAGTATCATTTTTGAACAATCCTCAAACAATAGCCTGATTCCACTTTCCTCTTATTGTATCAATCAACTCTGAAACTAACTGTGGACCTTCCATAGTGGTCCTCTGAATCTGTGTATGGTTCATGAGTCATGTATCGTTCCAAATGTTAATACTTTTGCCATCACCAACAACTCAAATAGCCTTCTTCTTAAGCAAATCTCTTCCTTTAATAATACTCTGCCATGACTATGAAGAAATCCTTCCCCTTTTTGCATCCCAAAAGTTTCATTTTGGAAAGTAAATTCCTCTCAACAGCTCGCTGACATGCTGTTTGGATTGATTTGAATTCGCCAAGCTTGTTTTGCAATTAAAGCCAATGACATGGAATAATGGTGCCAATTTAAGCACCATTTTTGCAACTACAAACCTGCAATTTATTTTTCATACACAACAAAGCAATATTCCCACGTCATTCTAGTCCTATATCACAAATTTTGAACCAAAATCTCTAAAAACTTGCACACAATTCTAGCACATGTAACATCTCTACAACATCATCATCCTCACCTATAAAAAAATGTTATTATGGGAGTAGAGCAACTATGCGTATATTTAGAATCAAGAGGGAATTCATTTTGAACCTTACACTTGAACAATTTTAATGTTTTAAATGGGTAATTGTATGCTTTGAACTCGTGATCTTTTGGTACTTGGGCACTGATACCTTGAGTGACTATCTTATTTAGAAGTTTAAATTGTTAGAAATAGATTTGTTATATTTCATATTATCACTCCTGACTAATTGATATAGTAATGAGGCAGGCGTGGCGTTATGTACATAGGAATAAATGCTTATTTTTTATTTTTCTTTTAGAAATTTATAAAATTACTTAACTACATTTCATGTGTTAAAATATAAACGATTATGAGATTCTAAAGTCAAAATGAAATTCAGTGTTGGGCCACGAGGTAAAACTTATAAGCTCATTATAAATATTTGATAACGGCAGAACTTATAAGCTCAATATAAGTATTTGATAAAGCTTAATTTAAAGTATCTCACCCTTTACTATTTTGTTTGAAGTCATTTTCATTTAGAGCTTCAACTAGTTTAATCAACAAAAGAAAAAAAAAAGGGAAAGAAAAAAGAACAACCTAAGCCGAACAACCTCTGAACTTTCATTTCATGTCAAAATAGCTTATAGGCTTAAGCAATTAATGCTTGGCTAAGATTCCGTTTCGGGGCACCAACTTCAATAATTTTAATCAATTTTTTTTTTTCTTTTTTAACCTAATGGGATCTTGAAAAGAAAATCGCTTGACCAACAATTAACATACGTAACCTTAGCATTGTTTCTTTTATCGAATTAAGTAGCTTAAAAACTCAATTCTTAAGCTAATAAGAGGACAAATGCAGCTTAGATTAAAATACAAATGCCCTAGTTTTGTGCTTATAAGCCAAAAGTACATTTTTTTTTATAAATTTAGCAAAAGGATATTCCTTTTTTGTTAATTAAGCCATAAGTCGAAGTTTAATCATTTCAGTATCAAATGCATAATAATTTGTCAAAATAGCATTTCCTGGCCACAGTTACTGCAAGGTGTGGTTTCTGCACTACCTTTCTAGCTACTTCAATCATATTTTAGGGTTGGACTTAGAATAATTATTGTCTAAAAATAACATGTGGAGTCTAAGCTCTACTAAAAATAGGCAAATGCCACCATTATGTCACCCACACGGAGCAGTTTTTAAGTTTTTTCATTCAGTTAATAAAGTGTTAGGGTAAGAATTAACTTAATTTGTGTACACAATAGCATTTTCGATCGATATACAAGATTGCTAGTGCTTCTTGAGTAGATTGTTGCATTTACTGAAACTGATTAGCTTGTTCTGTCATATCTCATTCATTCAAATAATTACTCTATACAATATCACGAGGGGGCAAAAACGTTTGTTTGTTTTTTTTTAAATTCGTGAGTATTCGAGTTTTATCTGACTAATCTTATAGGTGTCTAAAGTTAACGGTTGGATAAACCTTCAGTGGTTTTAAGGAGAGTCGACCTCTAAGTACACTCAAAAATCTTTACAGGGGACAAAAGCCTACTACAGCAGGTAAGGCGACAAGCAATATTCCAAAGTTATTAAGCTTATCTTCACAGAACTTTCAATTGGTTATATATTCAATGAAAGAACTAAATATAAATTAAGCATACATATAGATAGAACGTATTAAAAATGGAAAAGGCCATTTTAATCCCTAAAGTCTTCACAAAAGACCAAATTAGTCCCTCACATTTGGTAATTACCCATTTTGGTCCCTCCATTAAACAGAGGCACATCTAAGTTAATGGTAGGAAGGGTAATGTTGTCATTTTGCCTTGTTTAAAAAAAATACATTTTTTGTTTTAATTCTTTTCTTTCTCCTTCTCAATCTTTCATACACCACCACCACCCCCATCATCCACTTTCTCTTCTTCTTCCTCCACCTTCCACACATCATCGATTTGTTGTAAATCTCATTTCAAAACCAACATCAGGCCAACTCCAACAACTTCCCTACCTTTCTCCCTACATGTAGGGATTTATAACACTTTTCCTACATCTAGGGATCCCCTATTTGAGTTTCACTCCAACAGCTACCCTACATTTAATTAATCTATTAGTTTAGGGAATCCCTATTTCAGTTTCACTCCAACAGCTTCCCTATTATAGAGACTCCTTATTTTTATTTTATTCAAATATTTTATTCTTTTATTTCAATTAAACATATCATTAATTTATATATATATATATATATATTTATATTTATATTTCGGAGACCTTCTATTTTTAATTACCAACATAAATTTTTATTTGTAAATATTATTTTTTATTGTTTGATTTAAAACTTTTTCAATAATTTTTAATTTTTTGATTATATTTGTTATCGTTGGAGAGTTTAATTTTTAAAGTTTTTATTTTATTTTATTTTTTAATATTTTTCTGACAATGAATAGTGTTTAGGGGATGGAGTATGGGATGATGATTTTTCTCCTACATGTAGAGAATATGAAAATAAGTGTAGGAATCCCCTACAATTTAAGGGATGAAATAGGGGATCTGTTAAAGTGTAATTACTCCAATTCCCTCTCTATATATAAAATAGGGAATCATGTAGGGATTCTCTTGGAGTTGGCCTAAGTCATTAGGTAGTCATAACATACAACTTTACTCCTCTATGCATATGTATGTATATATATACATATATATATGTTCCAACAACTCCAGATCTGACCAACAACAACAACATTTCCTTCCTCCACCAAGTTTGGGCTTTCAACTTCATTGTCATCGTCTAGGCTTTTCACTTAATTTTTAGCTTTTAACTTGTCAATCATTTATGCTATTTCAAATAAATGCTAACATATTTATTTACTAAAAACAACTCAAAGAATAATTAATAAGTAATTAATCAGTGCATTTGCTTGTAGATGTTGGTGGTTTGGTAGTGATGTGTTATGGCGGCGGTGGTGGTAGTTTGTGGTGTGCGGTGTTGATGGCGGTAGTGGTTCGTGGTGATGTTCGTGGTGGTAGTGGTGTTGGAGTTTATGTGGAAGGTGGAGGAAGAAGAAGAGAAACTGTATAGTGGTGGTGGTGGGGGTGGTGCGTAGAAGGTTTGGGAAGAAGAAGATAATAACAAAAAAAAATTCTATTAATTATAAGGGTAATTGGGTACTTTTCCTAATGAGATTAAGGGTGTTATGGTTTTTTTTACTCGGTCAAAGCGTTAATCGTTAAATGTTGACAAACAAAAGTTAGATGGAGGAACCTTTTAGGTAATTACGAAACATGAGGGACTGATTTGATCTTTTGTTAAGACTTGAGGGGACTAAAATGACTTTTGCCCTATTAAAAATATGCCAACCATAATCATCGCTTACACAATTCTAGATAGTTTGGCCATGTTAAACAAACTTAAGGTGGTCCCAAATGCCTTTAGGTAAAAAGAAAGTAAAACAACACAAGAATTAAGTGAAATGATTAGATAGTGATCTACTGTTATCCTATATTTTAATTTAAACAATGACTTTAACCTCTATTATACAAAATATAATAAAAGGAAAGTTAAACGCGAAATCTTCCCAGCTTCTTAGAACATGTTATTAGCACTTCTGCTGTCTTCCTCCATGAAGAATGAGAAATAGATAGCGAGCACTTGCTCCAGATTTTTACTACAGGTCGTGAACCAAATGGAGCAAGCCAGTGATAAGTAGGGAAACATACACCATGAGGAGCAAGTCGTAAACCCAAATCTGGTCTAGATTTCACCATCTGAACAAAGAGACAGCTAGAATAGGTTTTCTTAACCAATCAGCAAACGTGCGTTCATACGTACGTATACGTAAGACATACATCATCTTTTTTTGTAAGTTCAAATTTCTCTGTTTTTTATAAGTGCATAGGCATTTTTTTTTTAAACCAATATGTATATAGGCATATATCTTATGTAATGAAAATATCATCTTTTAACAACGGTTAGTCTATCGCAATGTTAACGGGATCTACATGTGTAAGCTTTACTAATATGTGAGAGATCGACAATAAGTTTAAACTGGCCAAAGAATTTTCCAATATAAAATTCACATAATTGTACATTTGTTCAAGAGTCTACTCACCGCCTGATTGGAAGAACAATTGCCTGATAACAAGGTTTGTGCATTTGGAAAACGCGTCAGTGAAGAATTATGCTCTGTGGATGCTTCGTTCTCCTGCTCTAATTTTGCACTTCCTGTGATTTCTGATGGAAATTACCACAGAAAACAATGTTGACTTAAAAATGGCATAACTGCATCTGATTATCTTCAATGATCATCGTTCATCATCATCAGTAATTAGTGATTAAGATGTGCATAAAAAATAAAATGCTTACCTAGTTTCTCGCAAATATGCATCTGTAACGACTTTGAATTTTAGGGAGAAGAGAAACAACCAAGAAGAAAGAACAATAGGTGAATTGATTTAATTGCAGAAAATAAAGAGGAAAGTTACTGAGAAATTAAGCAAGAAGAAGAAGAAAAGTATAAATGAACATAGTGTTTGCTTAGCTTCTTCTGTTACACCACTCGTGGATATATATATTCCTTCTCACATCACATACCAAAAACGCCTAACAACTTCTAACTAACAAGCCACGTAGTCCATCATATGCTTAGGAATGGTTTTGGCTCGTGTGCTCTTTCTAGCAACTAGACTTGGCTGATCAACTGAATTGGGCTCTGTCATTTGGGTTAGGCCATTAGCTCATTTAGAACACTCCACAGCTATCGGGTTTATAACATTACCTCCCTCATTTAAGAGAACCTTGTCCTCAAGGTTCAAGTCATGATAAAAAGTCAAGAAGTCGTCCTCATCAAGCCAAGTTGCAGCTTGTGAGATTACAGCGAATAGGCTATTTCGGGCATGGAAGGAGTAATTAATTCAAAATGTACCTCCTGAGACGACAAAGTCATTGCCATAAAAGTTGATACCAACAAATATCTTTTTTCCCAATTTATGACCATCACTGCATCGGGCACCGAGGAGAAACTGCAAGGTGGAGTAGATCCACTTCAAAGGAACATTAGGCCCTGGATTATGAGGACTCGAGAAGTCATAAGCCACAAGGGAGAAACCATCAACATCTTCACTCAACTTCTGAAGATCTTCTGGTCCAAAATCATGCTCATGTAGCTTATCTGAATGAGGTGGTCCTACAACGTATACTAACTGCAGAGCCTTCTTATTATCCCTCTGTAAACTCAAAGAATGCAAGGCTTCTCCAAGTTGCTTTACAAATTGTAATGCTAGGTTCCGCATGTCTGGATCATGTAAGACACCATAAGCTGCCTACCTTGACCAAGACTCAAGTACAATACCATCACAACCCATTTCCTTGCATTCAGTTATGATAAGGTTAATCGCTTTAGCAAGCCCTCTGTTTCTTCTTTTTTAGCAGGTCCATTGGAATTGCTTCGAGAACAACCCTGGGTAAAACCAGAGCATCTCCCTTCATTCTAAGCTCCGAAATCCATCTCGTATCAGCATTATGTCTTCCCTCCAACACTAACTTAGTTCCTTGGCTCTTAAGTTCATACCACACTGGTGATAAATGCGTAAACTTGGACGTAAACTTCTTTGCCATATCATATCCTTTTGAATTCCAAGGAGTAATGTAAGCCAGGACAGGATTCTTTAAATGTCGCGTGCTCATAACAACCTCTACAACATACCCATATATGGTAGTCTTAATAAAAAAACCACAGATACAATTTAATCTTCACCGAAAAAAAGTGAAGAGAAGCCAAAAGTCGAAAAGCCTCCTAGCACTGCAATTCTTCTAGCTGAATCGGAAGAAAAGCTAGAGGGAAAACAATGTAGATTACCTCCCCTTGAATTTTTTTCTCTTTAAGCTCTGTTTCGATTTGTGCTTTAACCTGGATAACAGCAACACCACCTGAGAGTTTTGCAATTCTTTCATTAATCTTTTCCTTTTCATAGTCCTGCTCAACTACCTCAACTAGGTTTCTGATTTGTTCAACTCGTTTATTCACTACTTCATCCGTGCTTCCATCACCAACAATGGTTGTTCTTTCCTTGGTAAGTACAACTTTGGAAGCATGTCCTAAGACCTCACTTGTTGCTATGTCCAGGGTTAAGCCAATCTTATCTCTAATAATAGTACCGCCAGTGAGGATAGCAATGTCATCAAGATATTGGCTCTTGCGCTCTCCGAACCCGGGTGCTTTAAGTGCAGCAATCTTCAATGCACCTCTGAGCTTATTAACAACAAGAGTAGCAAGAGCTTCCTGCTCAATGTCTTCAGCTATTATCACAATTGGGTACCCACCCCTGATGGCATCTTCCAAAACACTAATTAAATCCCTTGCAATTTGTTATGTTTTTGTCAACTAGAAGTAGCTTGCAATTGTCATACTCGACAGCCATCTTCTCGCTAGTAATATCTTTCTTAACAGTCCAAGCAATACCAGTAGAATATGCTCAGTTGTACAACTTCTTAAAATCACAACAACAAAAAGAACCTTATTGTGCATCAAAATTGCACAACCAGGCTCAAGCTGATCCTCATCAACAAACGATAAGATCCCAACGTAGGACTCTAGCCCAACCGACGACGAAATAATTGCGTGATTCTCATCAATAAAAACATTCAACAACAAATTATAACTAAACGTCCCAGGTTTAAACCCAAATTCTTTTTTCATAACATCAAGTATACGAATAGTTTCATTATAAAATTCGAATTTCGCAAAACATTTGATGAAGAAGATGAAAGTACCATCACTTATGTTAACATCTGAACCCTGCTTGATGTCATTCATGCCTAGAAACTGTTTGCTGAAACGCTCAACCCAGAGAATGTTCGAATTGCTTATGATTGGCTTGCGTTGCTCGTCACCGCCGCCGTTTGAAGAGATCTCATCAGCGATTATCTATCCCGAAGTATCTTCGTCAGATTTTATTACAATGTCGTTGCATGAGGTATGGTCTTCCGATGTAACAACAGTTGGTGGAAAAACTTGAGTACCCATGATAGTGGTGATTGAAGAGCTCAACGATGAAATAGGTGGAATTGTAGGAGCTATTTTGTGGACGAAACCCGAAAGGGTAGTAGGCGTTGTCGCCGATGATGGTGTAGAAGGAGTCATCGTCATTGTTGACGAAATAGGCGCCGGAGATGGTAGGGCGCCAAATTTGTCAATTAAGAGCGCAATATATCGGTCAAATTTGGTGTCAAGAGTCGTGAGCATAGAATTGAGAGTGCCAAGAGTTTGTTGATGGTCATCGAGCCATTGAGAATGCTCGGCTGCAGTTTGCTCGAGCTTCTTCACCGTCTCTTTCATAGCATCGAATGTTGCTCCGTCCGCCATGTTCAAGAGCACCAATGTAACAACTTTGAATTTTAGGGAGAAAAGAAACAACCAAAAAGACAGAACAATAGCTGAATTGATTTAATTGCAGAAATATAAAGATGAAAGTTACAAAGAAATTAAGCAAGCAAGAAGAAGAAAAGTATAAATGAACATAGTGTTTGCTTAGTTTCTTATGTTATACCCCTCATGGAAATATATATTCCTTATCACATCACATGCCAACAACGCCTAACAACTTCTAACTAACAAGCCGGTAGTCCATCAAATGCTTAGGAATGGTTCTGGCTCGCGTGCTCTTTCTAGAAACTGGACTTGGTTGATCAACTGAATTGAGCTTTGTCATTTGGGTTAGGCCATTAGCACAATTAGAGCAGTCCATAACTATCAGGTTCATAACAGCATCATAATATCACCATTGAAACTGATACTGACGACAATAAAACAAATTAAATACCATTCTTCAAGAAGCAGATTGTGGAAAAAAAGAGGAAGTAAAGGAGTAACAAAAAGATTGATTTCATGTTAGACATAAAATCATAGACCATCAGGATTAATGCATACCAGAAGCAGCGTTACTTTTCAAAACCACCGCAAGACTGTGCAGCTGTGACCACAGATGTGTAGACCCATGCGTGTTAGGATAACACAGCCTGGTGGTCGTTTTGAAGTATATCCCACAACATGTATTCAAGCATTCAAGTCAAACCTGTGAGTATCTGTCAAATCAATGTCCCTGCATTCTAAGTTGAAACCAGCTTTCTTAAGCAGCAACCTAATGCTTATAATTACTTGTTCTACTAGCACCTGAACATAGACATGAATTCTCTAGCTGAAATCAAGTTAAAAATTTACTCCAGCAAACAAAATACTACTATTTTCAAGACTTACATTAGATTGATCTGATTGCAAATAGGCATCAAAAGCGTCACCAGACTTTTCAAAAACATGGAGCAGCTTGAGAGAATCCTTGAGACTCGTCTTTATCTCTTCACATGATTCATCAAATACGTTGTACAATTTAGGTATTGGTAATCCAAGATCTAATATTATATGCTGCTTGATAGTCAGGCCCACATGTAAACCACGAACAAGTTTTCTGTATTTACACATATCGAAAATATCCACACCACAACTTCGTTATCCATCAGATCACGTTCAAAGCTAGGATTATCTTCATATTTTCCACTCATTGGAACCAAAACCTTATGGCGAGCCACAAGAAGCAATACTGCTAACTCCATTAGCCCACCATCCTTTGCACAATAGCAAGCAATTTCCTCAACCCGCTTTGTGTACTGCGCAAGCAGTTTGACACATTCCAATATTGGTCTCTATGGAAAATACAAATTTCCCAGAACATGGGTGACCAAAAGGTTACTTGAGCCCCAAAGATC
Source organism: Ehretia macrophylla (assembly GCA_037974665.1). Classification (NCBI taxonomy): domain Eukaryota; kingdom Viridiplantae; phylum Streptophyta; class Magnoliopsida; order Boraginales; family Ehretiaceae; genus Ehretia; species Ehretia macrophylla. The sequence continues at coordinate 27,536,058 of CM075779.1, read as the reverse complement.
GAACACAAAGGAATTAATGGTGTCAAGCCAGCAATAGCGGAGGCATGTATAAGTGAGTAGGAGTTGCATCCTCTATTCATTTAATTTTAAAAAAAAAACTATATATATTAATTTTAATTTGAAAAATCAATGTACTTCCCATTGAATAAATTATTTGAACATGAGTCTTAAGCTCCATTAGTTTGCCATAAAATGTTTTCCTAGAAAATGTTATTCTAATTTTTTGGTGTTTGATAATACTGAAAAATTGGTCAGTCAGAAAATATTTTGCGATCAAATGAAAATATTTAGTTAAAAAAATTGAAAAATATTTCCTTTTAAGAAAAAAAAATATTTTTCACACACTCCACCCTACCTTCACCCATCCCAAACGTAGATGAAAATATTTTTTACTTACTCTACTCACCTTTACCCACTTTACTCCACTCACCTTTACCCACTCCAAACACCATAAAATTATTTCAATGCGACAATTAAACACCAAAAAATACTTTGTTTTTCAAGAAAATATTTTTCTTTGTAAACATTTTTCACCAACAATTATTTTATGGTAAACAAATGAAACCTTAAACTGTGCGTTTTTAGTCCTCACCCTACACCTGCTAACAAGAACCTCTACTACAGCCAACACTTAACAACCGACATGATTAAAAGAAGAAGAAACACTTAAAATTTAAAGGTATATATATAATAAGCTGGAAAAACAAACCGTTTGTGGCAGGCATAGCAAAATTAGAAGCTTGAAGATAGATTGTCCAACACTCCACTTCTCTAGATGTTGAGACAAACATAATTTTCTGAGCGTCTCATGTATGGGTAGAACTCCATAAGACTGATCATTGATAAGTGGTAGGTAGCCACATTTTTTGATGAGCAGATCAATAATATGACGATCACAAAGCATACCACAAGCAGCAGAGAATAGATATAGACCGTAAAGAGGTATGATGGAGTAGTCTTCATCAAGATTGGGTGGTGTACCACCCATTTAAAAAACAAGCCATATTGTACACTCTTTCGCTTCGTATTGCATGTAGTCAAGCAACAATTTTGTATTGAAAACGAGGGTTCCAGCAGCATAAGAAGGATTGTTCTGTACTAATTTATTTATAATTTCCAGATGAATGGTTTGTTATTATGTATTAATTTATTTGTAATTTCTAGATAGATGGTAGAACTTGAGTTCAAATTCTATTTATAATTAGGAATAGGCGTTTTCAACCCATGACTTTAAAAATTGATCAGAATTATGCTAAGATATTGAAAATAAAATATCAAGATAAAATGGTAATAATACTATAAATCTCTGAATAATTTTAATTATAGTTATCTCAAAACAATAGACTAGCAAGTAACACACTCGCGTTAGTCTTACTATAATGCCTTTCACCTAAGATTTATTTATTTATTTATTTACTTATTTAAAAGGAGGTTAAACTAATTTTACATAACTTTTAAAAGATGTTGTATATTTTAAGAATTTATCTCTAAATTTTTTACACTTAAAGTAAAAATCATACAATTAGACCAAATGAACAATGATTCATAATAGTTTATCCCTAGGAGCATTAATTGGACCAAAAAGGCGGAGGTAAAGGACCATATAGATTAGCATAACAAAAGTAACATGTACGTGTGAGTATCTGTCAAATTAACGCCCTTGTATTCCAAGTGGAAACCAGCTTTCTTGCATTATTGATCTGATTGCAGATAAGCATCCAAAGCGTCACCAGCCTTTTCAAAAACTTGGAGTATGTTGTGAGAAGCCTTGAGACTCATCTCAATGTCTTCATATGGTTCATCAAATGACTTCTCCAATTCATGTGACGGTAATCCAAGATATAATATAACATGTTGCTTGATCGCCAAGCCTAAATGTAAATCGTGGACACGTTTTTTGTGTTTACCCATGTTGGAAATATCCACGCCAAAGGCTTCATCATCCATCCGCTCATCTTCATAGCAATATTCGTATGCTACACTCACTGGAACCAAAACCTTATGGCAAGCCACGAGAAGAAAAGCTGAGAAGCTATTAAGCGTGCTGATTGACTTGCAAATTTTAATTTGCAACAAGTTTTGGAGTACAAACGCTTGATCACTCTCCAGATAGACTGTGGCCACTTTTCGAGTATGATAAAAGGGGTGAAATATCTCGTAGATTAGTGAATTTTTAACTCTCGATGTCTGCGTCTATGGGGAAAAAAAAAACAAAGGCCACGACAAAATTTTTGTTTGAAAAAAAAAAAAAGGAGAACGCAAAAAGATCTACTGACTAAAACATAAGAAGGCAAAAATTCTTAATCAAAGGAATGAAGACCAAAAGAAACGAGGAAGACCACTGATCGTTGACTACGAAAGGGATGAAATCAAATATTCTTGCAGCATTTTAACGATAGGTTTTATATTGGGATCAATGGGATGGCAACTCCCACTAACCTCGTAAAGTGATTCAAAATTTGTGCATCTTTTGTTCACAAAATTAATTAATTCTCATAGCATAATTAATTTTGGTACTCTATATCACATTCTTCGCTTGGTCTTCTCCAAATAAAATTATAAAGTCCAATAAATAGAAATCGGTTTGTACACTAAAAGGAAATCGACCCAAGCGACAAGATGCAAGAGATCTTTGAGCTACGAGGCAGCCGCCCACCCTATGAACCAAATCAGCCGGACAATTCGTAGATTTTTTAGTTTTTGAAAATTTAAAAAATTAATTTGCCACAGTATTGTATCTTTTTTGCGAATATTAATATTTGTACATCTAATATTAAATTTTACGTAAATATTAATATTTTTATATTTGTATGTTTATTTTAAATTTCTAAATTTTATACTTTTGTAAAAAATAAAAAATTAAATAGCGACAAATTGGTGAGGGAAAACGGCGACAAAAGTTAATAATACAATTTAAAAATAAAAAAATAAATTAGCAATAAGGTCTTAACCTAAAAATCATATAAATCAAAAAGTAAAATACAGAAAGGAGGTTGATCATTGATCATTAACCTGCAGGAAAGATATCAAATCAAACTTTTAGGGTATATTTGTATTGGGATTTGGGGGAAAATTATTTGATTTTGGATGATATTTATATTTATTCTCTTGTTTGGATTGAAGATGTTTGGGAATGATTGGACTAGGGGTGATTTGGTAATTTGATTTAAATTATTACATGATGTTTATAATATTCTTCTTAATTTTGTAAAATACGCTTATATCGTTATGAATGTCACATTTATACCCTTAAGAAAGAATATAAATGTCAACTTTTTGTAAAACTTATTATTTCCTTTCATTTCCTTTGTCAATCCACCCCCTATTTGGCCCCACCCTACAAGATTTATACCATGATTTCACAACTGATAGACAGAGTACAACACCACTAAATTACTATTAAATCTTGAAATTCGAATACATATGAATATACAAATAATATATCACAATAACAATAATACGCACACATGACATTTTTAAAATTATACAGTAAAGGTTTATAAATAATCAAATGAATATATTTTATCATTTATAAACACTTGTTTTATAATTTTACCCAAAAACAAAATTTAATCCTCCTATTTCTTTTCCTTTTATTTATTTATTCCTTCTGAATCCTTAGTAGCATATTGACATATTGATTAACCTACGATGTAGCTCCCTTGCTTAATTGATTAATTATTTTTCAAATACTATTAGTTTTACTGAAACACTTCATTATTTAGGAAAACTTATTGCATCAGTTCAAATTGATTTCTCCATCTCGCATATTACGTGAAAGTCACATGTGTGAGAGAACTTATGTAAATTCATACTAATGTAATAATTTCTCATTGATTAGAGAATTTTAAAGTACAACTTCAACTGATAAATTATACGAATTACCATAATTAGACAAAATTGACCAAAAAAAAAATCATAAATTAGACAAAGATGCATAAGTAAATGGGATGGCCATGCTTCCAAACACATTTCGGGTTTGTTTTGCAACTAATATCCAGGAATCTTGAAAAAAAAAATATTTTTAATTAATTTCTCTCTCTGTTTGGTCTTTCACGTAATAAAAGCATACGAGCTCGATTCTTGTTAATTACATATATGTGTTGTACGATCTTTAGCCCTCTCTTGAATAAAAAAAAAAGGTATGGTCCAACCATTAAAAGTAAATATATAAAAAAGTAAAGGAAAAAATAAATTAATTAAAAATAGCATAAAATTATAGGTATCGTACGACGATTAAAAGGATTGTGGCGAGTGAGGAGGTGTGTAGCTTGTCCGTGATGAAGGTGGAGGAGAAAAAGGTAGTGGTGGTGGTGGTGAGGGTGGTGACGGAGAGAGAACAAAGTGGGTAGTTTTCTTCGCCTTGGGCGAAGCTCATTGCCTCTTGATGTTATTTGAACAATGTAAAGGTGTGTTAGATGGTAAAATGCTAGTTAATAAGTTTATGAATGTTTATGTTGATAGATGTTGACTGTTGACAGGGGCGGAGCCAGGAATTTTTGTTAGTGGGGGCTAAAATTTATAATTTTTGAACTATACAAATATTTTTTTAAAAAAAATACATAGAATTTTAACGTTTTTATGGATCAGTGGGGGCTAAAATCTATAATTTTTGAATTGTACGAGTACTTTTATTTTTCAGTGGGGGCTAATTAATTTTTTTTAACTAAAAATACATAGATATCTAATTTTTTTTCAAAAAATACATAAAAATTTTGACGTTTTTATGGGTCAGTGGGGGCTAAAATTCATAATTTTTGAACTATACTAGTACTTTTATTTTTCAGTGGGGACTAATTAATTTTTTTTAACTAAAAATGCTTAAATATCTAATTTTTTTAAAAAAAATACATAAAAATTTTAACGATTTTTATGAGTCAGTGGGGGCTGCAGCCCCCACTGAACACAATATAGCTCCGCCAGTGACTGTTGAGTACTTAGTCTATGAATGCTTCTATATATATATATATATATATGGATATTTAGGGATCGTATTGATCAGTTATGGCCTGTTGCTGTAATGTCAGTGTTCTATAATTTATGGTTGTTTATATTGATCAATTATGGCAGCTTAAAAGTCTTCTATAGGTCCTCATTTGGTTAACAACCCTATATTTGAAGAGATTAGTTTCATATATTCAGGTGTGGGGACATCTTGTAAATTTAATCAAAAAATAAAAAGAGTTGTTAAAATACACTAGGATAAAAATGATGTATGTAGCTCTTATTTTTTGTTATGATCGCGCAAGAAACTGTGCACCACTTGGAAAAAAAAAAAAAAGAGCAAATCGAACTATAAATCTAATCAACTTTCATGTGAATAAAGCTTTTGACCTCGTGGAATGAGACTTTCTCAAATGTCTTAAGCTTAAAATGGGATTCAATTACTTAATTTGGATTAGCTGGATTATGAAGTATATTCAATTACTTAATGGTGAATTCCAATGTCGTGGTATTGACAGTTTTAGATTCAATCTTTCTATAACTATTACTCTATATTTAATGTTTTGTACAATTATCTAGGATACTAATGGCTGTTGTAAAGTTTATCTTTACTCTCATGGATCCGGTCACGGCGAGAACCATGTCCTACTGAGAATTATCTTATGGTTAGTGATTTCAATATTTTTAAAATAAGTTCTCTCTAACTTATACACGAAAAATTATAAATAAGTATTTTTGACTTAGACTTCTTTACCAATTGAAAGTGTGACTTAGATCCCCTAAATATTAAGAAGTGTGAGAGAGACCACTTCTATTAGGGGTCATTTATTTTTCTGTTAAATTAATGTGAAATATCTTTTATACCCCTTGACTTTTTTTCTATTCTATTTATCCCCTACTTTTTTTTTCTCTCTCTCTCTCTCATATTCTTTTTCCCTTTCTCCTTTCTTCCATAACTATCCACGGTTCCATATTAAATTTCTAACCTCTTAGGCCATCTCCAACAGCTCCCCTATTTTTTTCTTACATTTAGGGGATTTGAAACATTTTCCCTATTTTTACAGATTTTCTTTTTCAGTTTCACTCCAACAGCTCCCCTATTTTTAACCAATCCCTTATTTTATAGAATCCCTATTTTCGTTTTACTCCAACAGCTCCCCTATTTAAAAAATTTATACTTTTATAACATTAAAAACTATGGGGGATGGGATGGGGGAGTGATTTGATCCCCCAGCAATGGGGGATACAAATTTTAAAACATTTATCCCCTAAAATATAGGGGATCATTTGGGGGAGCTGTTGGAGCTATATAGCACCAACAGCTCCCCCAAATTTGATGGTTTTAGGCATTTGGGGGAGCTGTTGGAGCTCTTACTCTTCTTCGCGTTTGCTCTTCCGATCCCAACACACACATATATCCATATTATGTATGTATATATGTGCTTTAAAGCTTCCTCTTCTTCTCTTTAGTTCCCACTTTTAAGGTGTTACCCTTTTATGGTTGTGATGGTAGTGTTTGGTGCAATTGCTTTTTGAGTTCGGGTGATGTATATTGTATATGGTAAGATTTTGAGTTGTAATTGCGTAATATAATGATGTTCATGGTGGGGTGATTATGAGAAGTTGGTAATGCTGGATCCAAAAAAGAATTATGTGAAACTAAAGGTGTTGGAAATAGGAAATAAGAGGGGAGAAGAAGAAAATAAAATAGTTAAGAGAAGACGCAACAATATTGACTTGGTGGAATGGAGAAGTGGTTTACGTTTGCACGGATGAAGAGGATCGGAGAAGCATATTATTGGATATGCTATGAGTGTAGCTTGAATTTCAATTCAATCAATTTTGGAAACTTTAGGAAGAAATGGAACTAATTAGAGAATTAGCAATAGAAAATGAGTTTAGCAGTAGGTTTCTCTTAACATGCATTTTGCAACCCTAACTATAGTCATAGCAGGCTCGTTCAGTCGCTCATAGTGGAGTAGAAAATGGAAAGAAATGGAGAGGAAGAAAGAGATGGATGTTGTTTGCGTAATTCATCAAACCATGTTAAAAAGGTGGACAAAGTGAATTTTTTCTATGGTAAAAAAGCATTTAAAGTAGAACTTTTAAGGTAAAAAAATACTGACATTCTAATATTCAGGGGTCTAAGTCATACTTTATGTTTATAGAAGGGGTGTGAGTCAAAAATACATAATTATAGACTAGTTTAAAAGCACACAATAAATTCTAATAATATGTTTTCCAACTATTGTAGGACAAAAAAGAATTTACAAGTTACTACAATACTCGTAAGTTCTTATTAAAAAACTTATACACTACTTATGAAAGAGCTCCCAGAATGACTATATTGCAGCAAGACTTTGTCTGGTCAGATATAAGTGTGCCTATCAAATTGAAGAAATGGTTATATTAAACAATGAGAACCAAAGGTATCTATGTTGAAGATTGTGATCACACCATGTTCCCTATATAATATAGAGTACCTTCTACACCGGCTTTGATGCACCCTGTTATAATTGAAATTCCCAGGTTACCACCACCGAAGTCCTATGTTCTATACATAGATACATCTTTGCACGATAAGAAGAGTTAGACCGCTTCTATAGTAGCACGTGCGGTATCACTGTTCCACGCATCACAAATCACAACATACAATAGAAAGAAACATATATCAAGGACCATTATTTTCCATGTAAAACACTATACTACAATTTTTGTTATGCTTTTTTTCCCAATATTCATATTATTTTTCTTTTCCTTTTTATGAAATTGTATTGGTTGTACAACTATTCAAGTTATGATTTTCTACCTAGATACTAATTTTAAAATAAAATATAGCTGTAATTATAATAAACTAATAAAAAGTGGGTGTGGGTATAGGTGTGTGGTGTGGTGTGTGTTGATGGCCTTTGAGGAAAGGAAAACTCATTTTAATTTATTTTGGTTAAACTTGAAAAATACAAAGTATAACGCTATCCCAATTTATAAGTGTAGAGGGGCTTAATTAATGGTAAGGATTGATCCACATGAATGATTCAACTCAATCATTAAAATTAAGCAATGGTCTTTATTACAATATCCATAAATATCAAGAGTCTAGAGAAACAATGAATATGTACGCTTATGATCAATCTGCTTAAAGCTCATAAAGCTATCCCAACCCAATGATTATCCTTTAGCCTTAAGGATTGTTTGGGAGAGATAAGTGTCATAAGGGATTATGGGTAAATCAAAAAGTTTATGGGGGAATCTGGAATTTTAGGAAGAACTAATAGGGTTTTTTTTGGCATTCTTCCATTTAGCAACATAATCTAATCCAAAATGAAGTGTTAAAAATTTATGATTTTTAACCATTTGATTTGTTGTGTAAATTAAGATTCGCACACTATCATATGGTTCTTCATACCTCCTCAAAATGGTGGTAGTTTGATGTGTAAATTAAGATTTGCTATCTTGGTGTTCTTGGATTTCAGATTTTAAGTAATCAATTCTTTTCCTAGTCGTGTGACATTGAATACAATTATTTTCTTAGGCATGTGAAACCTAAAGTGTTTACCTGTTGTCTAATTAAAGATGTCTTGGATGAAGACACTCAAATGAGACCTTGCATGTATGGAGTTAACAAAAGAGATAATCCTTGACATAAATGAATGATGTCGTCAGATTTATATAGTCGACCTTACCTAGTGGAATAAGGTTTGAGGGGTCAAAATAGCATATGAAACTTAACATTCTCATTTTGATGGCTCTCAATGGTGATATTATTTAGCTCATCTCTTCCATTAGTCATATTATAGGTGACAAATTTCAGTCACAGACATTTGAAGTCATGCATTTGTACCATAATTTATTACACAAACAAATAATTGTTTGGGTTAAATCCACTTACTAACCCTATCATTTACCATAAGTGTCACTCACTAACCCTCAACTTTAAAATCACCACTTACTAACCCTTGACTTAGGTAAACTCTAACATACATCTAATTATGTTAAACCAAAAACTTGTAATGACTAGATTACCCCCAACAATTATATTCAAATACATATTTAACCTTCACAAAAAAAAAATCCAAAACTCTAACCAAACCTTCCACCCCTAACATCCACACCTTACCCCTACCCTCGACTAAACCTCATCCCCAACCCCCCACAGCCACGCAACACCATCCTCACTCTCTTAACAAGCGGTACAAGGTCATCATTCCACCCCACAACAAGAGGCACGAGGCCATCCCAAAACCCCTAACAGTCGCGCGAGTCTCGACAACCCACCCTCACTTCTTCAACAGCGATGCGACTTGCAACACACACCCCCACTTTGGTAGGCAATCAATGCCATGGAGTCCTCTAGGTTGGGGATTATGCTGGACCCTTCATTGAATCGGGCTGTATAAGCCCTGAAACTTTCTCCTCTGTGCTGCTTTACCGATAGCAGCGATGATGTATGACGGGTTGTACGTCGGCTCCCAACGAAGCTGGATAGGAAAGCCTCTACCAGCTGATAAAAACTTGCAATAGAGCCGGGATGAAGTTTTTGGTACCAGTCCAAGGCATTGCCAACCAAGGTGGTCGAAAATGTCTTCGTCTTCATTAGATCTGTCATGTCATGCAGAGTCATATGGTGATCAAAGTTGAGCAGGTGGCTGGTGGGGTCCCCGTCTTCATTATAGACTGTCAGGTTGGGCATCCGGTTGTTGGTGGGCAATGACGTGGCCAGTACCTCTGGAGAGAGCGGGCTTATTCCCAGCTGGTTAATGACCTTGGCTATGGCAGCCGCAGTCTTGTCCTACTCAGGGTCGGCATGTGCCGCCCTTTTGGCTCTCACTTCTTTGGGTCTCACCACCGGCTCTAGGAAGCCCTCTTCGTCTTGTGCCCTAGGGCTGGAATGCGGAATTATGGGCGTGCGGGCTGCAATATAGCTACTTGCGGAGCCGGAGGGTCTGTAGCTAGCCGGGCTACCTACTCTTTGAGCTCCTCAAACATCCCGAGCATCATCCCCATTTCTAGTGATAGACTGGAGTTGAGGTCTCCATCTATAAAGGGGTTGGTTTGTGAGACTAAGTGTATACGTTGGCTCATTCCAACGTCGATTTGAGATGGGTTATGGATAGGTGCCTGCGTGGTTTCGAGGTCCCCGTCCAGGTTAGGCGAGTCCTCTACCGGGAAATGTTGAGCCGGAAAACACATATTTTTCTCTAATGATTGGATGGTTAAAATTTCATAAATGGGAAATGTTGAGCCGTAAAACACATATTTTTGACTAAAATAATACATATTTTATATATTTTCAGCATTTGGAAAAATGAACACCAACGAACCTATACACGAAAATATAGAATCAGACAATGATGACAATATTTAAGCACTTGATGATGATAAGGTAGAGAATTTAAAGGATTTAAGTGACGAAGACATCTTCACTCGTACGTTTCAGTCTGAAAATGAAGCATATTAATTCTACAATCAATATGCCCGTGTGCACGGTTTTAGCATTAGAAGGTGTACGATAAAAAAAGACGACAGTGATCAAATAGTGGTCAGATTGTTTACATGCTCTTGTGCCAGTTTGCGAATGAAGGAGTTCATAGAGATGAAAAACAGGCAACGGGAACATAGGGGCTTGACAAAATGTGATTGTAAAGCACAACTTCGGATCAAGTTGAATAGAATCCGTAGTTGTTACGAAGTGACCAAATTTGTGAAGGAACACAATCATGAATTAGTTCCTAGCTATGGCGTCCTAATGCTCTGTTCTCATCGACGTGTAGATGATGGTCATAGGGATCAAGCTCATTCTTTGAATCGTGCGGGAATAAGCTCCCATCGAATGTATGATCTATTCACACAAGAGGCAGATGGGTATGATAGCATTGGATTCGCTAGGAAATATCTTTACAATATGATGGATCATGACAAGAGAGCAGAAATTACCATAGGAGATACCAATGTTGCATTAGGGTATTTGCATGGTAAAGCGAATTCTAATCCGTTCTTCTATTTTTAGTACACTGTTGACGAGAATAATCGATTGAACAAGTTGTTTTGGACTGACGGGCGGTCGATGGAGGAGTTTGAAGTATTTGACGATGTTTTGATATTCGATGCCACTTCATTGTCCATTTATTATGTATTTTTAGCTAATCATTAATTTATAAAATATTTGGGTGGAAAAAATATAAAGAAAATATTTTAAATGTATTATCTTATAATTTTATTGAAATTATCAATTGTTTATGTTGGACCCAACTCAGGACTATAAATTTTATTATCCAAAGAGATTATTAATTTATCTAATATTAGTTTAAAAAGGTTCTACGGTATAATGTAGCAATATATTATTATGTTTAAATGAGTAATGTAAATGCAACGACATTGAGTATTTGGTTTCTAATTTTACTAAGAAAAATTTGGGTTGTTTTACTATATAAATATTTGACTTCTAATTTTACTAAGTAAAATTTAGGTTCTTTTACTATCAATATTTGACTTCTAATTATATTAAGAAATTTTTTTGATTCATTAGAAATAGCATAATCACACATTTTCGGCTCTCAAAATGACAATGGGTCTTTGAGTTCATCCTATCATGTTACAAATAACCATTTTTATTTTTAGGTATATTGATTTATGTGGTATAATATATAATTTATAGCGATATGCAATTAATTTACAATAGGCCAATATCAGGTCGAGTTCTATAAGAATTATACTAATCAAGTTTAGGTTTGGTTTTAGAAATTTTAGTGAGTATCCAACCTATTGTCATTCGTGGGACAAGGCTATACATGCCTTAATGCTTCAAAAAATTTATCGTTTCACATTACAAATGGTCATTTTTGTATATTGATGTATCACTTTTTGAGTATGATATTATAATATTAGATGGATGATTTATGACAAAAGATACAAAATTAATGATACTACTAGAAATTAGAGAGTGATTGAGAGAGAAAGAGAGAGAGAGAGAGAGAGAGAGAGGGGAAAAGAAGAGTGTGAAGTGACATGAGAGTAGAATAGGTGAAATAGTGCTTAGAGAATCTGAAAAGTCAGACTTGGGAAGATGTATCGAAGGCTATTTTCGTAATTTAATATTTCACTTAAATGATGATTGGGTCATTGACAAAAGCATAGGGGTCGATTATGCAATTATAAAAACTTTTGAGGACCTGCCGTCATAATTTTGAAATCATTTTGAAGAACCACTCATGACTGAAATAAGAAAGAGAGCTTTTACATGAGTTTGAGAAGTGTTAAAGTGAATAGTAAATAAGTGCAAAATGGAGAAGAATGACGTGAGAATGGACTTCTATATGATCAGTCGGCTGACAATATTAGAGGATGGTGGTAGGTTGTTTATTTTAGTACATGGTAGTAAGTAAGAGTGGTAGGTAAAAACACTTGCTTTACCACATATGCAGATGGTTGGATGCATGTTGTTTGAGAGGGAAATTTATCATCTCAAATAAATAACATTATGAGATTATGAGAGAGACTAGCGAGAGAGATGTAAGTTGAAAACATTGTTTTTTCAATATTCAAATTGTTGCAGCAGTGCAATATGTATACAGCAAGAATAGCACCAGCTAGACATGTGATAGAGTCCTATACGCTAAAGATACAAGAGTCAGAAGCATAACAACAAAAAGCTAATGTCTTATCTAAGATTTAAATATAAATGGAGAAAAATAATATAAATAACCTTTTGAAGTAACAGCTGAAATTTGCCACCCATGAATCATTTTACTTTATTTTATTTTTTCTATTCAAAAAATATCTGAGTCTTTTACATCTCTTGTAATACTGCACATGAAAAATAATTAATTTCAAAATATTTCGTAATTAAAGCGAAGACAATGACTAATCTCATCTCTCATTTATAAGATCAGGGAAGATCCGCGATGACATAATCCATTCCTGGAAACTATGGGCTTTTGTTGGATTTGTGAACACGTGGTACTTTAGAGTTAGACGACCATTTATTTATGTTTTTTTTGGTAAAGACGACCGTTTATTTCAACAGCTGTGAAAATGGTAGAACGAACCCTTTTGCACAACATGATCCAAAACACGTTGTACAAAAACAACAGAAAAAAGAAGACTCCACTTCTTTGGCATTGTGCCGGTAATTTTATTGGAATACTCACTTATACAGTTGCGTGTGACAGACTCATAATAATTTACTTCATGTGACCGTAGACATGCTAATGTCTTTGCTATCATGCTCATTTAAGAATTACCAACCAGCTGTACTGAGGTATTTACTGTAGATGGTAAATAAAGGGTAGTTGGCCGTTATTAAATAGTGAAAATTAAGGCTCAACCCAACTATCCTTTGCAGAGTTCAATAAGACTTTAAATGAAGTTGATAAATAATTAGTAAATTATCAGTGTTTGTATGTGGGAATGATGACCATATATACACAGAAAAATTACATATATAATGTTATGAGCAATGTTTAATAGTAATAAATGGATAATATCATTTTTTTATAAAAATAATCTGAATAGTCAACAAATATTATATCTCATTTATATGTAATTACACCAAATTGACAATTTTTTAAAAATAATAGAAATATATTTTAAGTCATTTAAAATGATTAAGACTAACTTAGAAATTTTGGTAAGCAATGAGGATTAATGGTAAAATTTTCCTTTTCAAGTACAATCCATTATCAATCAATGTACATTATATTATTAATGAAAGGTTTTGAATATTTTATTGACTAAAAAAAAAAATTCAATCACATATGACTTTATTCTATTTGTAAAAGCATAATCCTAATGTCAACAACTACTTATTTAATTTTCGCTGCATTGTTTCTTTTACTCCCTACTTCCAACTTTTTTAAATAATTTTTTTAATTTTAATAGATATTTAAACTCATTTTCAACATCTCTATATATGGAGAAGAACACATAATCCCCCATCTTATCCCTTAAAATCTCCAATGGTTAAAAGAACAAAATTTAAGAAATTAAGAAAAGCTGTAAAAATGAAACTAAAATAAAGAATTGTTTAAAATAGAAAAAATTGTTAGAGTAAAACTAAAATTAAGAATCCCTAAAGATAAAAGAATTACTCCAATATCTTACATGTATTGAAAAAAAAAAAAAAAGCTATTGGAGGTTCTCCAATATTGTTTACTTCACCGATATCTTTCATCACCTACTTCAGAGCAATTCCAACAGACTTTCTATAGGGATAATTTACTTTATAAATTATCTATTTCAGTTTTTTTCCAACAGTATTCTCTATTTCAGGCTCTCTATTTAATTTTACTTAAATAACTCTCCATATTTTTTCTAAACTTATTACTTAATCATTCTTATTTTATATCTTACATTTAATTATTAACGATTATATTCTAACAAAAATTGTAAGATTAATATAATTAAAGTTGTTAAATTTTATTATTATTGTTATTATTCTAATACTCATTATTCTTGACTACAACAAAAAAAGTTCAATCATGTACAAAAGTTAACTTACTAGAGAAAATGAGTGTGGCCCCACATGTCATTAAGTGGGTGATTTTAGGAGATGGGAGGATTAAAGATGAACTTCAAACTCCATCTTGTATCTATCGTGTCTATCAATTCTAATATGAAAATAATTTTTTTGGGTCCTTTAACTTATGCATAAATTATCTTCTAGTCCTCTAATTAAAAAAAAAACTTCTATTTAGGTCTATTTGTCAATAACTTGTGAGAAAAAAAGTGAAAAAATATGTTTTGCCTATTTTGCCTTTGAACTATAATTCTCTCTCCTACATGGCATTAATTTTAGCTGACTTCTCTCCTATTTTGGCCATTGATAGCTTGCATGTAGATTCAAGCAAACCCCATATTTTTTTATTAAAAAAATAAAAAATTAAATTTAGAACCGGGAGATAAATTAACTATTATTTTAATTTTAAAACCAGGATGTAAAATTAAAAAAAATAAAAATTATACTCGGGAGCTAAATTAACTAAAATTAGCTTTTTTTCGTAATCAACAAATAATTTTTCCGTAATCAACAAATAAAATTAAAAATAAGAAAATTATAATTGGAAGTAAAATAATTAGTTAATTTAGCTCCCGACTTAAATTTTGTTTGGGGCTTGGACATGTATATTTTGATTATTTTTTTTCTTTTTTTTGCTGATTTTTCAAGATATTGGTGATTTTTTTGCTCATTGTTACTGCCAAAATAGTGTTTAAGGTTGCATGCAAGCTTTTATCGTTGCTATTAACGATCAAAATAAGAGAGCAGTCAGCTGAAATTAATGTCATGTAAGAGAGAGAATTATAGTCCTAGGATAAAATAGGCAAAACATATTTTTTTTCACTTTTTTCGTCAAAAGTAATTGACAGATGGACCTGAAGGAAAGTTTTTTTTAATTAAAAGACCAAAAGATGATTTATGCATAAGTTGAAGGACCCAAAAAAATTATTCTCATTCTAACATCTATATCGTCCAATTTTTTTTAAAAAAAAAAACCTAACATATGTACGTATTTATTGTATCTTTCTTTCAACACTTTTCCTTTCACATATGGTCTCTCTCCACGGTAGGGAAAGTTTGAGAGATGATGTTTTTTAGTTAGAGAGCGGAGTAGAAAGAAAAGGTAGGGAAATGAAAATGAAATGAAATGAGAGTCAAATTTGGTGAAATGGAATGAGAGGGAAATAAAAATGAGAATCCAAGTGGAGTTGAGGAATTCTACATATGCATCTTTGGCTAATTTAAAATACATAGAATAATATACTGTAAATTTAATATCATTTTATATACAATATAACTTCTCTAAATTAATTGCGTTAAGACCCCTAAATTCTATTAATTTAGCAACATATCAATTTATCGATAAATTAATAACTATTGATTTATTAAAATATTTGATTTTTTTAGTTTTATAGTAAATATATTATATTTATGTTATCTTTTTCGAAAAACGACTTATATTTTTTCGGCCAATTTGAAAAGACAAGTAGAAAAATCTATGTGAATAGAAGATAAAATTTTAATTTAGTTGGATTGGATTTTTTAAAATTTTAAATTAGTAGGATTGGATTTTTTACGCTCATTGCGCACAATTAAAGATGAGATTCAGTTAGATTTAAAGTTTAACAAAAGAAAAGTTACTATTGATTCATATTTTGAAATAATTTCATAGTTAGTTATTATGTACTTTTTAGTTAATTATTAATTTATAAAATATTTGGGTGGATAAACTATAAAGAAAATATTTTAAATTTATTATTTTATAATTTTATAGAGATTATTAATTACACTGATCCTAAGTTAGGACCAAGCATTTTATATAAAAAAATTATTAGTTTATCGAGTATTAATTTAAAAAGGTCTACTATATTTATATAGTTTTAATAATAAAAAAATAATTGAGTTTCAAATTTTAACTTTTTTAACATTAAAATTTAAAACCTTTCGATTTATTCGTCGATTATCCTTTATAAAAATCAAATCTTATCACAATTAATTTTTATTATCAAATTTTTATCTATGATTACCGATCAGTTTTGAATTGAGTGAGTATTTGTTGTCATCCTAACTCTCTCTCTTTCTCTATACAGCTGCTGAAGCAGATTCGAGTCAACGTAAATTGGTCAGCGTACCCTTCCCTTAGTTGGCAACAAAAGAAAAAAAATCCTCAGCTCAGTAAATTCTGAAAAATATTGTCATATTACTCATCTGTGCTTTATCCTAAATTAGCCACTCACATACTCCATTTACTCTCGTCTGCTTGTTTTTGCTACTTTTATCCTTTTCACAACATTAATTTCTCATTCCCTCACTTACTGTACTTGTTATCAGGTCTTGTTTTTATAAGTGACCAAAAAAAAAAAGTCTTGTCTCTATCTTGTATTTTTCGTCTTTTTTATTCTTATATTTTTGTCCGTCTAACGTTATGACTAGCACATCCCTCCTTAGCCTATCGCCCGCTCTCACACAAATCAATTCCGTCTCTATTTCTTATAGCGATGAACCAGTCGCTTTAATTCCATCATCTTCTACAGCCACGTCACCATCAGTGTCGGCACAAAGCCGTTGGAGTTGCTGAAATTTTGTTTACTTCACTAATATCCTTCGCCACCTACTTTCCTCTTTTGTTCATTACACCTACCACTTTAAGACTTTCCACAAAAATATTTAAAAAATAATGGGAAGAACGCGGACTAAATAAATTTTGGAGGGTACCAAGATTTTAATTTGGTAGTAAAGTTATTTATTTATTTACAAAAGGTTGTAAAATAAATTTATTTAATTATTTTATTTATTTATTTATTTTTTTTTTGTTTAGAAGATAAAATAGGGGATGAAGTTTTTCTCGCTTACATGTAGAGAAGATAAAAATAAATGTAAAAATTCCCTATAATTTAAAAAATGAGATAGGTAATCTGCTGAAACACAATTTCTCCAATCTCCTTTTTACACGTAGAGTAGTGAGACATTTAAGGCATCCATTAAAGTTAGCCTAACAACCTCAAACAAGCCGGTAGGAGTAAAATACAAATTTTAGAGTGTATTGTCTTCTCCCAGGCTTATCTAAAGGGAAAAAAAAAAGAAGAAAACTAAACAACTCTTATCAAGAGCTTCCAGATTTTCAACTCAAATTTTCCGAGAGAAGACGGAAGCAAAGAGCATTGCATATTTATTAAAGTGGAAGAAGATAGTTGGTCTTGAAAAGAGTGAATTGCATAAATAGTCTTTATTGTTTATCTAAAGTTTTCAGTTAGTTTTTATTGTTTAAACAGACAAATTTCTATAGGGAAAAAGTCAAATTTGCCTATGAACTTTGCGTAAAAGACCATTTTAATCCCCTACTTTTAAAAAATATCCATTTTAGTCCATTTTTTGACTATTTTTTTTAACAGTCAAAAGTTTGACCGTGTTATAAATGCCCTTACAAAAAAAAATATTTTATTGTTATTCTTCCTCCTTTTCGTTTCTCAACGATAAAAAAAATAATTTGACCTAATTAAAAATAATAGACTTTTTCTTTCTTTAAAGGGAAAGCTTGGTTGAATTATATTTTATTTTTATTGCTTTATTTAGGTTAAGTTATATTTTTTATTTATAATAATCAATCTTCAATTGGTATTTGGGTAATGTTGTTTTGTAATAAAAAAAATGATAAAATTTGTCAAAATTATTCATTTATTGACAAGAGGTATCGTATTTATTTGCTTATTGAATTAGCGCAATTAATTAATATCATAAATATTCCAACGGTTAAACCAAATAGTTTTTTTATCCTTTTTTTTTCTTTCATGCCCAACGACTATAAGGGCATTTATATCTTTTATTAATGTCAAACTTTTGACCACTAAAAAAAACTTAATAGTAGTTAAAAAGAGGGATTAAAATAAGTATTTTCTAGATGTGAGGAACAAAAATGATCTTTTGTTCAAAATTCAAGAATCGATTTGGCTTTTTCCTAGTTTCAATACTTTTCTGATCACTACCTCCCCTTTAAGCTTTAAAAAAAGATCAGAGAAAAAGTAGAAATCAGACACTATTAAGACTTAAAAAAAGATCAGAAGAAAAAACAAACACTATTAAAAAAAAATCTATAACACGACAATTTTGTCACTTGTGACAGGACAGACCATTATTTATGAGGATCGTGGCAATATCAAAGAGGAAGAAATAGGATGAGAGAGATCTGCTCGCGTGAAGGATTTATTTTAGGCGTTGATGGTGACGTGGCTATGAAAGATGACTCAACGCTAGGAAAAATAGAGATGATATTGATTTGTGTGACAGAGGGAGATAGGCTAAGGAGCTAGGTGCTAATCATAACGTTAGACGGACAAAAATGTAAGAATAAAAAGCATAAAGATGCAAAATTAATTGCTGAATATCTGTGTGATTTGACAAAAGTCTATTGTCTATTTTCTAACTCTGTACTAGTTCAACTATTTTGTATGAGCATCAAATCAAGGTTCATCTCTCTATCCGTTAATTTAAACTACTAACTTCTTTTACGAAAAAAAAAAAGAAAAAAAATCTACTAACTTCCTTTTCTTCCAACTGCACCTTACATCTATAGTTTCACAGGCTCTAGCATTCTTCTGGATTGTATTAATTTTCTCAAGGCTTTTGATGATGGTATACAACGTTACACTGATCCATCATTATTTAAAGGAAATGCATTAGACCTTAGAATCATCAATGCAGAAGTTCAGCAGGGAATCCATTGATGATTCTAATGTCTAATGCTTCTCCTTTAAAGAATGATGAATCAGTGTAATGTTGTATCAAAAGTCTGGAACCATTAATACAATTCATAGAGCCTGTCAAACTATAGTTGTAAGGTACAGTTGGAAGAAAAAAGGAAGTTAGTAGTTTTTTTTTTTTTTTTTTTTTTTGTAAAAGAAGTTAATTAGTAGTTTAGATGAGTGGATAGAGAGATGAACCTTGAATTGATGCTCATAAAGAGTAGTTGAACTAGTACAGAGTCACTGTTCAAAAAAAAAAAAAACTAGTACAGAGTCAGGAAATAGATAATAGGCTTTTGTCGAACCACACGGATATTCATCAATTAATTTTGTATTTTTGTCCTTTTTATTCTTACGTTTTTGTCCGTTTAATGTTATAATTAGCACCTTTCTCTTTAGGAAAATTTTTCTATGAGACATGTAACAAATCTGTCACAGCCACATGTTAAATTGTTATTTCATAAAATTAATTCACATTAGTCTGTATCGTACAGATATATTATATCAGAATGTCTAAAATTTCTCTTTTTATTAATTTGGTCTTACAGAGTTTTAAATAAATTATTATGATATCTCCACTTATAATAATTAATTAATATTTGTCAATTAATTAAATCACTTTTTATTTATATGTATATAATAAATTTACCACATACTTCATAAAAGAAGAACTCTTCTCTTTAGCCTATCTCCCTCTGTCGCACAAATAAATTCCATCTCTATTCTTCCTAGCGATGAACCAGCTTTCACAGTCACGCTTGTTGACCTCGCTTTAATTCCATCATCTAACGTAGCCACGTCACCATCAATGCCTAAAATAAATCCTTTACGCGAGCAGGTCCTCTCATCCTATTTCTTCCTCTTTGATGTTGCCACGATCCTCATAAACAATGATCTGTCCTGCCATCAGCGGCAGAGTTGCCGTGTTATAGAAAAAACATTTAATAGTGTTTGTTTTTTCTTCTAATATTTTTTTAGTTCTTAATTGTGTCTGACTCCTACTTTTTCTGATTTTCCTTTAATTCTTGTACAGTTTCTTCACAATATTTTTTTTGATCTTCCTTTAATTTTTTACTGCATCCGGCTTATGCTTTTCTTTAATTCTTGACAGTGTCCGATTCTGTTTTCTCTTATCAGTGCTTTTTCTGATCAATCTTTAATTCTTTGACACAATAGTTATTACAAATGGTACCTGACTTCCCATTGTCATGAAAATACCTCCGTGATGCATGGATACAAGCTGGTATTCGAGAAGTTTGTAAATTCTATTACATCAACCCGCTTGCTAAAAATGAGGTTCCTTCATCCCTCTAATGCCGCGATTTTGAATAAATATCACTCATTGGGTGAGCATATCCTTTGCCAAAAAAGGAAAGAAAAAAATGTTGGTATATCGAAATGAATGAAGCTGATGACAGAAGTAAAAAATGGAGTTAAGATTTGTAGTGTGAGAACGGATTTGAGATTGTACTTAAACGTGGTAGTGGCACCTCCTCTATAAATACAAGATTCTTTAATCTACAATAACAAAAAAAATCTCAAACAATCTGCAACAACACTTCACAAAGAAATTATAAAACAAGCAACCATACAAGGCCAAGGCCAACAATAGAGATTCCATTTCAGGAGAGAGCCGCGGGTGATAATAATTAAACAAGCACCAGTAGACTTAAACATTTCAGAAGTAAGTTTATAAGTTTATTCTATACTTTTACTTGGTTTGCTTGTACATATATTTTGATACCAATATATCTAGACTCAAAACAGTGTCAAATTGTGATAGATTTGACCAACATCTTTCTGTTTTACTCTTTTCTGTTAGGCTCTACGCAGATGGACTTCTCGACCTAACTAATAAATGTACAAATAAGTAAAAAAAAAGATGGTCAAATCTATCACAATTTGACACTGTTTTGAGTCTAGATATATTGACCAAAATAAATGTACAAGCAAACCAAGTAAACGTAGAGAATAGATTTATAATTTTTGACTCTGCTGGTGCTTGAATAATTATTTTCAGTAGTGGCTTTCTCCAGAAACAGGATTCCCATCATTGGCCTTGGCCTTGTATGGTTGTTTGTTTGAGAATTTCTTTGTGAAGTTGTTATAGATTGTTTGAGAATTTTCTGTTGTTGTAAACTAGATAACCTTGTATATATAGAGGAGGTGCCACAACCATGTTTAATTGCAACCTCAGACTCATCCTCACACTGCAAATCTCAACTCTATTTTCTACTTCTGTCATCAGTTTCATTAATTTCGATATACCAACTTTTTTTTCTTTCCTTTTTTGACAAAGGATATGCTCACCCAGTGAGTAATATTTATTCAAAACCGCAGCATTAGAGGGATGAAAGAACCTCATTTTCAGCAAGCGGGTTGATATAATAGAATTTACTAACTTCTCGTATACCAGCTGGTATCCATGCATCAGGGAGGTGTTTTCATGAAAATGGGAAGTCAGGTATCATTTGTAATAATTATTGTGTCAAAAAATTAAAGATTGATCAGAAAAAATACTGATCAAAGAAAACAAAACCGGACACTGTCAAGAATTAAAGAAAAACATAAGTGGGACGCAGTAAAAAATTAGAGGAAATGGTTCTGATCTGAATTTGGTTTTGCTTTGTCCGATATGATGATGACTGAAAGCTTTTAAACACACCCTCTTCAACTTTATCTTGGCATCTCTGTAATGGGCAGAAAATGGAAAAAAGATAAAAGAAGCTGAGAAAATAAATATACATGCACGTCGAAGGCTATCTTTAATGAAATCTCTAAATGTAATTTGAATTTCTGACAGTAATTATTAAAATTTTTAGAGACTCTGTAAAATAAAATAAAAACAACACTAATAAAGTTTGTAAAATTTAAACATATAGTAGAACATCTTTAAATTAATACTCGATAAATTAATAATCACTTTTAATTAATAAAAATATCCGGTCTCAATTTGGGACCAGTGTAAAAAGTTGATAAATTCGATAAAATTATAAGATAATATATTTAAAAATTTTCCTTTGTATTTTATTGACCTAAATATTTCATAAATTAATAATTAGCTAAAAAGTACATAAAAATTTACTATAAGGTTTTCTTAAAATATGAATCAAGAGTAGCTTGTCTTTTACTAAACTTCAAATCTAGTTGAATCTCATATTTAATTATTTAAAAAGAAAAAATTAAAATAATCCTACAAGGATTAAGATACAAGATAAGAGAAATTAGTTCACATCCTAATCCTACAAGCACTTGGATACGAGATTAGAGAAACTTTGTTCTAATCCTACTAAATTAAATTTTATATTATATTCTCATTACTTATCTTTTCAAATTGGACCAAAAAATACAAGTCACTTTTCAAAAAAAGGACATCATAATCATAATATGTTTACTATAAAACTAAAAAAATTAAAAATATCTCTATTAATTAATAATTATTAATTTATCGATAAATTAATATATCACTAAATTAATAGAATTTGGTAGTCCCAACGCTATTAATTTAAAGAGGTTCTACTGTATATGGGTACACCACTTTTGTCTTCTTTTATATCAAAATAGAGCCTTAATCTCTATTTTTTCCACAAATTTATTGAACAAAATAGAAACTAAGACTTTATTTTGACTTAAAAGATGGTAAAAGTGGTGAATCTCATCTATATTTAGATTTTACAAATACTATAGGTGTTGTTGTTTTTTTTTTTTTTTTTTTTTTAGAGTCTTTAAAAACTTTAATTATTGCCTTTTAAAAATTTAAATTACATTTTAAAGACTAGATGCTTTAAAATCATTGATGAAAAAGCTTCACTCACAAGTTTTCCCAATGGTTGTTGATGGTGCTCTTTACTTTTGCCTCTGGGAAAGAGTGTGTCCTTGTTGCTTCATTAGAGCGTGTTATAAAGTGATAGTGACGGTTTAATAGCTTTGTTGAGTGATAAAGTTGAACCTTTGGAACCCTAATATCATGACAGATTGCTACAACTACTTGGCCATTCTTCTATTAGGTCATCCATAATAGAGGTTAAATTTAGAACTTTTTTATTTTTTAGAGTCTCATTTAGAACTCTATGAATTTTTTAGAGACTTTAAATTTAAAGATTTATGGTGGGACTAACCGTTCTTTTCATTTTTTTGAGCCTAAGTTATCAATTTTTTTTAATTTTTTGATTAAAGTTGTCAATCAATATTAAATTTGATTTGTTGAAGAAACTCATGTGGTCTAATCTGATTTTAAAGTGACTCATATGGGCTCTAAATTTTTTTAGCTTTTTCTTGGGGCTTCATTTTGTTCAACAACTTTAAATTTGTTGAAACATAATAACTTTGCATCAAAAGTTTAAATTTGAGGCTTTATATGTACTATTGGTATTACTTTTTTTCTTCGAAAGCCACTATATTTATTAAAAAATTATAATTATTGTGTTTAAAAATCTCCATTAAAAATGTCCTTATGATACCTTGCCGTAAAGATTTAGCAGATTTAGTGAACCGTATTTACTTCATTTAGTGGTGAGTAGCCTGACTCTATATCCAACTTTGAGAAGTTGTCGCGCTTATTGATTATCGCGCTTTGAATTAGGCATAAATGCTTTACACTAGAGTCTTTTCAATCCAGACAGCTAATAGGGACGTTGTCTAAACCTCATATACATAACTAATTTTTCGGGTAAAAGACATTGAGGTCCCTAAGCTTTGTATATTAGGACAACTAGGTCCCTGAGTTTTTTTTTTCTCTTACCAAGTCCTTCCATGCTTAACATTGTTAAATATTTTTAATACATAGAGGGTATAAGAGTCATTTTGGTTGATTGAAACATAAAAAAATGAAAATTAATAATTCCCAATCTTTCATTCCTGCAGTAATCGCCCTCTCTTCCACCCTTTGCCCCAAGCCAAACCTGCCACCACCAAATCAATGGCGTGCTGCTTTACTGAGATGACAAAATTCGTATTTTAGGCTCTATTTGTTTGTCATCAAATAACTTGCTTGTCGTTATCAAAAAAAAAATAACTTGCTTGTGTAAAATAATTTCAGTGAAAAATATTTTCTTAAAAAATAAAATATTTTCTTTGGTTCTGTTTGTTTGTCGTAAAATAATTTGTTGGAGGAAAATATTTTCCTAAAAAATAAAATACTAAAAAATATTTTTTGGTATTTAGATGTACAGTGACTTCCATAAAATGTTTTCTTCTCAAAAAGACATGAAAACATTTTCTAAAATTTTGTACTAGTCACAATTATTGACCGAAAAATATTTTACAATTGATTAATTTTTCGGTGTTACCATACACCGCAAAATTAAACAAAAATAGCCGCAATTTTGATGTCAAACAAACAGAGCCTAAAATACAAATTTTGTCATCCTCCATAAAGCAGCATGCCATCGATTTAGTGGTGGCGGGTTTGGCTTGGGGCAGAAGGTAGAGGAGAGGGTGATTGCTGCACGAATGGGGGATTTGGAATTATTGGTTTTCATTTCTTTATGTTTCAATTAGCCAAAATGACTCTTATACCCTCTATTTAGTAAAAATATTTAACAATGTTAAGTTTGGAAGGACTTGATAAGAGAAAAAAAAGAACTCAGGGACCTAGTTGTCCTAATATACAAAGCTTAGGGACCTCAATGTCTTTTACCCCTAATTTTTCAAACTTCATATATATGTAGATTTTACTTCTTTTTTCATAGAATTGGATTGAAGAGTAGTGCTTACACTAGTAACTTTAATTGTCAAAAAACATCAATTACGAAGCGAACATAACTGATAGATTGAAATGCAAGATCACAAGGATGCATTTTACTGTAGGTTGAAATGAAAGATCACAAGCTTGCATTCATTGTGGATTGAAATGAAAGATCATATTGCTAAAAAAAAAACGTGTGAATGGGGTTGAAATGAAAGATCATACTGCTAAAAAAAAAGTATACCTTCTATGTTTAAATTTTTTTTTTTTTATCGGTTTTGATTGATTATCAATTTATTTACATACAATTAAATCTCATAACATGTAAAGCTATTTACGTATAAACAAATTCTACAGAAACTGCAGCCCAAAGAGCATTAAACATCAATATGTAGTTACGCATCCTATGGGGTGAAAAGTATGATGCTAGTCCTAGTGATGACAAAAATTTCAGTCTAGCTACATATGTTAGGACTTAAATTTTGAATAATTAATGTTAAATCCAATAACCCTCTGCAGCTCGGTCAATGAAGACATAGCTGTGAGCCCACCTTACGCGTTACAATCATCCCATTCTTAACAGCGCCAGGCCTCTACTTTTTTTTAATCTTTCTTTAATTCTTACACTGTTTCTTGACAACAGTGCTTTTTCTGATCTTTCTTTAATTCTCTTACACAATAGTCGTTCTTCAAAACGATCACAAAATTGTGGCGGTTGGTCCTTATATTTTTTTTTATTTCATTTTTGGTCCCTATATGTTATTGATATTATATTATTTAACCAAACGTTATTTTAAATAAAATATTACATAGACCACAATACCCTTTTGCCGATTCCCTAAGCTTGAGGACGTCCTCTCATCGCATCTATTCTCTGCAGACTCTCTTCACCTTACCTTCTCTCTTCTTTCTCTCTCACAAAACCTTCTCTCTTATTTCTCTCTCATAGTAGTCTCTCTCTAGCCTTGCTCTCTCTTTGAATCACTTTCTTAAATGTTCTCTCTCACTGTGACTCAAGATTCATCTCATCTCACTCTATTGCTTATCGTTGGAGAAGAAAACATCAACGGTTCAAGTGTCAATCAGCCCATTGGAGTTTGTCTCTTCAACTTTCGTTGACCTAATCGTCTCATTGGACATGTGAGTTATATATGTTGTATTTTTTTCAATGTTTTTTTAATTTTTTACTGGTGTTTGAGTTTTTACCCGTTTAAAAAACTATTCTTTTATGTATTTTTGGGTTCTTAGTCATGTATGTTGACCTAACTATCTCATCAGAGACATTTGAGTGTTTTTTTGTTTATCCTTTCTGTTTTGTTTCAAAATATTTTTTTGGTTTTTTTATTTTTTGTTTTTTTGTTTTTTTAATTCCTGTTATGTGTTATATTAGCTAAGCATGGTGTATTTGGAATGAGAAATGAAAATATGGAAATGGGGTGGTGGTGGAATGTGTGTACTTGCGTGTCTAGGTTGATGATGATGTTCTTGATGCACTAAGGTAAACAACAAGAAGCCACAATTTGTTCTTTTATATCTTGTTGGTTTATGGTGGTTGTGCTTATTTATGTCTGATAATATGGCGTTCAATTATTATACCATACAAAATAGGAACTAAAAAGAATGAAGCTTTCTTCACAAAATAATCAAGAATTGATAGTTACATACACAGTTTCTAATAAAGAAATACGAGATTTCATCTTAAAATTAATATTTTATTTATTTATTTTAGAGTTCATAATTTATCAACGAACACAGTAGTATTGTCTGTTGTTAGATGCATGTACCCTACTTTTTAGATATTAGTTGTATTTTATTATTCTAGTTCATTTTTTATGATAAAAGGGAATAATTAGTTTAGATCCTTTTGCCAGATCAATTTGTGGGCTTCATATGCTATGAATCTCTAGAACCTGGAGATGTTTCTCGTGTTGGGTGACAAATATAAATTGGCTTATTTTGGCTCAAAGTGTGACATTGGTAATTAGGATGGTTAGTATGGCTTATTTCATAATAAGATCAACTCACAACTTTAACTGCTAGATTACAATGAAACTTGTGTAAACAATTCATCTTCTCCATGTAAATATTGACATGCTCTTTTGCTTTCTTAACAAGTTTTTTTTTCTTACTTTTTGCTTTCAATTAATAAGAATCTCATCTCTCGAAGAGTATCAATTGTATTTTGAGTGTTGAGTTGATTGTAGCATTAGATTTGTTCAGTTCACTCCCCAAGTATTGTATACAATTTTTGATAATTCTGTTTTTCCTATTTGATTAATTTTTTTTCCAAATTACACTGCTACTCACATGTTTTCTTTTATCGCAGAAAAGCATCCAAACACGTCTTTCATTTTCAAAGATTGTGTCTTTAAATGAAAAGTTGACACCGCAGCAGATAGAGGCTGTTAACTCAATTGGGCTTGGAGGGCTGTTGCACCTCTACTTATAGAGCACTCGACTGGATTTTCTATAAGCCTATTAAGTAATGAGAAAGCGAATACAGGCTTTTTTTTTTTTTTTTTTTTTACAGCTAGAGGTGAACATATATAGCAAAATTGCCCTGCATTCTTCTTTTCTTATCCTTCTTACAAGAGAAGTTGCAAAACTGCAGACCGTTTTTACGGGTATTTTTTATCTAGACCCCTTGAACTCTCGAAAACTTTGTTACAATTTTACTAAATTTTCTGTTGAGTGAAGGATAAAGTTGTTATTTTGAGATGATAATAAACAAATGGAAAAACACGCTTTGGAGGAGGCCCTTGCTTTAGGATGCTTAACCATAGCAGATTACCAGTAATGGCTAAGGCTTAAAATGAATAATCTTCAATATACAAATATAAATCCATTTCCTCTTCAATCTTAATAACCAATACAATGTGCATCGCCTCCAACTTTCTTCCTCAGAAATTCTAGAAAACCATTCGCCTCCAACTTTTGGTCCTAATTCACCACCATGATTATTGCTCAAAGATGAACTCTATAAAGCATTCTTTTTGCCATGAAATCCTGTAAAGATTTAGAACTATAAGTGGCAGTTTCAAACAGATCAAATGCTAGATATACTAAAATGATAAGAAAAACCATTTGATCTATTTTATGTCATAATGTATCTCAACTAAGCTCTAGATATGCATACCCATCTAAAAATGGAACAACTATTGTGCACGCCAAAATGGAGAACTACAATAAAGCAAAAGGCTAATAAAGCAAAAAAAGGGAAGAGATAAAGCAACACATTTGTCAGGAAAAAATCACATACAAAGCCCCCAAAGCAAAACAAAAACAGATCAAATTGCACTAATTAAAAAAGCAAGAAAAGAGAAACATTTGAATTTAATGCTGCATTTTGTAATTTAAAAAAAAAACTAAAACCCAAATCACAACTTTTTGTCTTTGAAAAACATAGATTTTGAACAAACAGAAAAACATCACTTAGCAAAAGAATAAACAAAGAAATGATCATACAAAGAGAGAAATTTACAAAGCATTTTTACGTTGTAATCCAATAAGTGAAGTTCTAGTTTTGTGAAAATGGAAACAAAAGTTTTCAACTTTTCTAAGTGAAGAGTTGAGTGTTGTGTTCTTAGAGGAGAGAGTGAGGGAGGAATGAAGATTTGTTGTTTCGGTGGTGCATTAATGGCACAAGCATGTAAACCCACAAAGACTCATGGAAGAAGTATAAACCCATGAAGAAAGATAATGAGAAAACATAAATCTTCATCTATCACAAAAAAAAAAATCTCTTGAATACTATAAACATATCCGAAATACAGAAAAACATACAAAAATTACAACGAGATAATCACTAAAGAGCAACATTCACCTTTTATAGATGTGGAGAAGAACTTGTGGTATTACTATGATGTGGAGATGAACTATTTTTTTCTTCAATGTTAAGTGAAAATAGAAATGCAAAGAGCTAAAAAGGTTGTGTATTAGACATATATATTGATGGGTTTTGAGTTGGGGGGAATAAAAGAATTTGAAGGAGGGAACTTCAAAATTTAAAATGAGATAATCTTGAAATTTTGGAGGGAAATTGAAATTTTCGCAACACAAGTAGAAGTTGTATGATTTCTTATAAATTACCTGAAAAAAAAATTATAAATTACATACTATACCATATAAAGTGATACACCTCAAAAGGAAAATGATTATTTGTAGATGATAGGATGAACTTAAGATGCGTTGTAACGCCCCGATCCCTTACGAGACCGGAACTCCTATTTATCATGCTATTCTCACCCAATTCCAAACCCCGGGCACGAAATTTTAGAAAAAACAGACGGAATTTCCCATATATATAGGACTATTTAGAAACCTGCCAACAATCACATACAAGTCTTGGACCACAATCAACCATTCATACAACCTAGTTTACAAGATTCACAAAGCCAACTAGCTCCTCATTACCATCCAAGCCTTGGAACCCAACAACACATCACACAAGCATACAAAATTAAATCCATTGAAATTCTATCTTTTTAATCCACTTATCATACCACTCTATATTAACAAACAAGCTTTCTTATAATTTGTGTCCAATCAACTAATTAGTTTTCATCGTCCACACAAGCATGCATTCAAAGCGGTAAAGCCTCACTTCAAATATTACATTCCAACTACCAATAACACGAGTTTAAACTTTAAATTACAACACAAACTCCTTCAAGCCTAACAAATACATACAAGGCCAAGCTTCAAAGCAGATCATATAACAGCAACTTCACACAATTCACATGTAGGCATCCAACCTCAGTGCGATAGGCAACCCGCAACACGGCACTCAAGGTAGTTATTCTAACTGCCCCTGTAACATATTAAAATGAGGAATGAGTAACCTAAGTTACTCAGTGAGGGAGGTGATGCAGCATACCGGGGCGTGCAATATGATATGCAATCACAGGAAGTCATATATAACATAAAACAACAAGATCAATAGTCAAGTAATTAACCACATTAAAAATGATACGGTTCCACTTCAGGTCTTTGATCTCGAACCACAAGCCACGAACTATACGCGAGTACGAGCAAACCCATACACCAACAAGTTGGGATACTCCGGATGTATCCCGATCCTACGGCCCTTTCTCCTGAGGTAGGTCCATGCCCAGCAGGTGAACCACGCCTCTGGGATAGTGGAGTATGCCTCAGTGAGAAGGGAATAGGAACCATGGTGATTGAGGAAGCACGGCAAGCCCGATGGCACTCGTGTTTCTCGATGCTACCATGTCCGATAAGGTTGCGCAACCCCGAGACAAGTCACAAGCATTCAAGATATCAAATAACACATAAGAGGGTCGACAAAGTAAGCCGCCCTTACATATATGCACAATATAAGTTCACAATAGCACGAATTGGCTTTAGAGAATTAAAAGTAGCAATCAACCAAATCTTTCCTCACAATCAACTCAATTAACTTCATTATACTTTGGATAGTCAATACAATACAATTCAACTCAACAACAAGTTCTCAATGCAACAAGAATGGCTAAAAACTACTTTTCCCCTTTCTTTAACCAAGATTTCTTTCTCCTATGCACGTTTCAAAGTTTCCAAACCACATCATAATCATACTATATTCTTAATTAAGCCCAAAGACACTTATTAAGATCATAAAAATCCATTTTAGAAGTTAAAGCTCGGGAAGACCTCGAGCGGGTTTGAACTATACTAATCGAACCCCATTTTCACGTAACGAAAACACCAAAATTGCTTCCTTACCCCAAGGATACCCAAACCATAGCCCAAACGCACCCGGATTTCACAACGAGAAAAGTCCCCTTTTTAAAGTTAACAAATTTTGCATTTTAACTCATTTTCGGGTAATTCAACCTCACGTGAGTCTTTGTCTAGTTTTACTAATGTCTAAAGCACCTAAAAGAAGCCTCAATTCAATCTAATTAACAAATTATAAAAAAAAAATCCTAAATTTTCGGATTTCACTATTCACTACACTATTCATCATCTCTTTCAATCAATCTATGCATTCTACCATGAAATTTGCTAACAAGCTTTAAAAGTCTACTCTATAGGCTCTAATAAACACATATTAAGCATTTATAACAAGTATTATAACAATAATCAACAAATCAAAAATTTCAATATATGAACATAAACTTTGATAATTATAAAAATGAAACTCCCTCACTTGTATGAAGATGTAGGCAAGGTGGTGAAGCTCCTAGGTGCTCTAGAATCCTCCCTAAGCAAGCCAAGAGCTCAACTCTAAGGTTTGATGAAGAAATTCTCCTCCTATACCATTTTTGGATTTGCTACAGTAATTCCAGCTTTTCTCATCTTTTTTTGTTTTTGTTTTGCCTCTTATTATGTTATATAAATAATAGACTAAGGAAATAATTGGTTTGAGTTAGTAAATTGGGTCTAATTAAACATATTTAAGGGTCTAATAAAAGTCTAAAGTCTAGCTAATTCACTAGAAGCCCAAATAAAAATTCTACAAAAAGTTAGTATTCTTTCGTAACACTATTCATTCAAGACGAAAACTATTTTCTAAATGCATACTCCCAACATTAAATACACAAAATAATATTTTTCACATTCCTCCTACATGATATGTGATAGGAGAAAAATACAGTTTCAGAAAAATTAAACAGTAAATTTTCCTTATGAATAGTGCCTTATGCTAAAAATTAAATAAATGCACGTTTAATGCTCAAATAAGACGTTCAACAATTTAAAATGAATATGAAGAGGTTCTCGGTCGTCACACTCTCCCCTCCTTACAAAAATTGCGTCCTCGCAATTTCTTACACATACAAGCGAGTTACCCTCATACATAAAACACATTGTTTCACGTAAGCATGCTTAACACATAAAACACATTGATCACGTTAGCAATTTATAACAAGTAAAGTCACATAAGCAACAAGTTCACATACACAAATTATAAACTACTAAGTCATTTAAACAACAACTTTACATAAAACAAGTTAATCACATATTCATATTAGTCATATAAAGCATATTGAGCACTCAAGTACACAAAGCACATAATTCACACAAGGCACGTTAATCACATAGCTCGCATTAATCACATAAACACATTGAACATATAAACACATCAAGCACGTTAACCACATCCATTCCACTTATCACACAAGCACATAAACCACAACTAGTTCACTCAACAAATAAAACATGTTGATCACATAAGCACATTGATCACATTAACTCTCTTATCACATAAGACATGCACATACACTTTCTAAACACGTTGACACTAAGGCCACTACCCCACAAGCCGAAGACCCTATCCCGGCTTGCGCCTAGCTAACTAGCTAAGCTCTGACACCACTTCTGTAATGCCCCAATCCCTCACGAGACCGGGACTCTTATTTATCATGCTATTCTCACCCAATTCCAAACCCTGGGCACGAAATTTTAGGAAAAACGGACGGAGTTTTTCCTATATATAGGACTATCTAGAAACCTGCCAACAATCACATACAAGTCTTGGACCACAATCAACCATTCATACAACCTAGTTTACAAGATTCATAAAGCCAACTAGCTCCTCAAGACCATCCAAGCCTTGGAACCCAACAACATATCACACAAGCAAACAAAATTAAATCCATTGAAATTCTATCTTTTTAATCCACTTATCATACCACTCTATATTAACAAACAAGCTTTCTTATAATTTGTGTCCAACTAACTAATTAGTTGTCATCGTTCACACAAGCATACATTCAAAGCGGTAAAGCCTAACTTCAAATATTACATCCAAACTACCAATAACACGAGCTTAAACTTTAAATTACAACACAAACTCCTTCAAGCCTAACAAATACATACAAGGCCAAGTTTCAAAGTAGATCATATAACAGCAACTTCACACAATTCACATGTAGGCATCCAACCTCAGCGCGATAGGCAACCCGCAACACGGCACTCAAGGTAGTTATTCTAACTGCCCCTGTAACATATTAAAATGAGGAATGAGTAACCTAAGTTACTCAGTGAGGGAGGTGATGCAGCATACCGGGGCGTGCAATATGATAT
The DNA here is from genome assembly GCA_037974665.1 of Ehretia macrophylla. NCBI lineage: Eukaryota > Viridiplantae > Streptophyta > Magnoliopsida > Boraginales > Ehretiaceae > Ehretia > Ehretia macrophylla. The sequence continues at coordinate 27,503,168 of CM075779.1, read as the reverse complement.
GCAATCATAGGAAGTCATATATAACATAAAACAACAAGATCAATAGTCAAGTAATTAACCACATTAAAAAGGATACGGTTCCACTTCAAGTCTTCGATCTCGAACCACGAGCCACGAACTTTATGCAAGTGCCGGCAAACCCATACACCAACAAGTTGGGATACTTCGGATGTATCCCGATCCTACGACCCTTTCTCCCGAGGTAGGTCTATGCCCAGTAGGTGAACCATGTCTCTGGGGTAGTGGAGTATGCCTCAGTGAGAAGGGAATAGGCACTATGGTAGTCGAGGGAGCACGGCAAACCCGATACCGCCCGTGTTTCTCGACGCTACCATGTCCGATAAGGTTGCGCAACCCCGAGACAAGTCACAAGCATTCAAGATATCAAATAACACATAAGAGGGTCGACAAAGTAGGCCTCCCTCACATATATGCACAATATAAGTTCACAATAGCACGAATTGGCTTTAGAGAATTAAAAGTAGCAATCAACCAAATCTTTCCTCACAATCAACTCAATTAACTTCATTATACTTTGGATAGTCAATACAATACAAATCAACTCAACAACAAGTTCTCAATGCAACAAGAATGGCTAAAAACTACTTTTCCCCTTTCTTTAACCTAGATTTCTTTCTCCTATGCACGTTTCAAAGTTTCCAAACCACATCCTAATCATACTATATTCTTAATTAAGCCCAAAGACACCTATTAAGATTATAAAAATCCATTTTAGAAGTTAAAACTCGGGAAGGCCCCGAGCGAGTTTGAACTATAACTATACTAACCGAACCCCATTTTCACGTAACGAAAGCACCAAAAGTGTTTTCTTACCCCAAGGATACCCAAACCATAGCCCAAACGCACCCGGATTGCACAACGAAAAAAGTCCCCTTTTTAAAGTTAACAAATTTTGCATTTTAACTCATTTTCGGGTAATTCAACCTCACGTGAGTCTTTGTCTAGTTTCACTAATATCTAAAGCACCTAAAGGAAGCATCAATTCAATCTAATTAACAAATTATATAAAAAAAAACCCCTAAATTTTTGGATTTCACTATTTACTGCACTATTCATCATCTCTTTCAATCAATCTATGCATTCTACCATAAAATTTGCTAACAAGTTTTAAAAGTCTACTCTATAGGCTCTAATAAACACATATTAAGCATTTATAACAAGTATTATAGCAATAATCAACAAATCAAAAATTTCAATATATGAACATAAACTTTGATAATTATAAAAATGAAACTCTCTCACTTGTATGAAGATGTAGGCAAGGTGGTGAAGCTCCTAGGTGCTCTAAAATCCTCCCTAAGCAAGCCAAGAGCTCAACTCCAAGGTTTGATAAAGAAATTCTCCTCCTATGCAATTTTCGGATTTGCTACAGTAATTCCAGCTTTTCTCCTCTTTTTTTGTTTTTGTTTTGCCTCTTATTATGTTATATAAATAATAGACTAAGGAAATAATTGGTTTGAGTTAGTAAATTGGGTCTAATTAAACATATTTAAGGGTCTAATAAAAGTCTAAAGTCTAGCTAATTCACTAGAAGCCCAAATAAAAATTCTACAAAAAGTTAGTATTCTTTCGTAACACTATTCATTCAAGACGAAAACTATTTTCTAAATACATACTCTCAACATTAAATATACAAAATAATATTTTTCACATTCCTCCTACATGATATGTGACAGGAGAAAAATACAGTTTTAGAAAAATTAAACAGTAAATTTTTCTTATGAATAGTGCCTTATGCTAAAAATTAAATAAATGCACATTTAATGCTCAAATAAGACGTTCAACAAAATAAAAAATATATGAAGAGGTTCTCGGTCGTCACACGCGTTACCATTTTGGGAGCCGAAAATTTGCCTAAGAATCTATAACCCATACCACTAACCACATTGTTATAGCCCATACCGCTGCCACTAGTATTTCTATATGTTGTACCTCCAAATGAAAAATTTTGGTTTAATTGACTAAAATTGTTTAAGCTATTAAAGGGGTTAGGCATATTGTTTTTGGAACAACGTTTCAATGCTCGTTTATTTTGGGAGTTCCTCATTCCTTTTGGCCTTACAATTTGGGGATCTTCCAACGTCTCAGTGCTCGTTTATATTGATGGGTTTCGTTTGCAGAAGTTATCAAACCTTTTTTGATACAACTTGATGGGATCTCATTCGAACCTTCGCATTTAATCACTTATATCATGTGCTTGCACGATATCCTGGTGGACTCAAACATCAAACAGTCACAAACAATGTCCAAAGCAAGTCGGTTAAATATCACAAGATGTAACATACCTTCTCTCGCACTATTAGCAACAAGATAAGTCTGAAAACCTAAACCATCATAATAAGTGTAAATTTGTAAGAGTTGGTCTTGTAAGTGGCATCAAATATCAAAACATTGCCAAATACTTCGAACTCCTCTCTTGATCGCTCGTCGGTCCAAAATAACTTGTCCAAGCAATTCTTTTCGTTAACTGTATGTTAGAAATAGAACAACAGATCAGAATCCGCTTTACATTGCAAATATCCCAATGCAACATTGGCATCCCCTATGGTAATTTCTGCTCGGTTGTCACGGTTTAAGGCATTGTACAAGTCCTTCCTAATGAACCCAATGCCAACGTACCCTCCCGCTTTATATACAAATAGATCAAAGATTCGACTCATGTTTATTCCGGTCCGACATATAGAATGAGCTTGGCGCATATGACCAGGATCTATGTGTTTGTGCAAACATAGCATTAGGACGCCATAGCTAGGAACCAACACATAGTTGATACGAAGTTGTTTTTTACAATCACATTTTGTCTCTCCCCTATGCTCCCAATGCTTATTCTCCATTTCTAAGAATTCTAGAAATAGAACAACATATCAGAATCCGCTTACAAATATCCTAATGCAACATTGACATCCCCTATGGTAATTTATGCTCGGTTGTCACGGTCTAAGGCATTGTACAAGTCCTTCCTAATGAATCCAACGCCATCGTACCCTCCCGCTTTATATACAAATAGATCAAAGATTCGACTCATGTTTATTTCGGCCCGACATATAGAATGAGCTTGGCGCATATGACCAAGATCTATGTGTTTGTGCGAACATAGCATTAGGATGCCATAGCTAGGAACCAACGCATAGTTGATACGAAGTTGTTCTTTACAATCACATTTTCTCTCCCCTATGCTCCCAATGCCTATTCTCAATTTCTAAGAATTCTTTCCTTTGCAAACCAGCACATGAACATGTAAAAAATCTGACAACTATTTGATGGCTATCATCTTTTTTAACCGTACACCTTCTAATACTAAAACCATGAACACATGCATACCGATTGTAGAATACATATGGTTCATTTTCAAACTCAAATGTACAAATAAGGATGTCATTTTCACTTAAATCTCTCAAATCCTCTACCTCAACATCATCAAAAACTTGAACCACGTCATCATTGTCAGATTCAATAATATTTACACCTTAATCGTGTATAATCTCGTTGGCATTCATTTTGCCTACTGCTCAAAATATAACAAATAGATACTATTTTGCTATTAATAAAATAAATTTTACAAATAAATATAACTGATTAACAAGAATTTAACGGTCTAACCACTAGGTACATACAATATAAAATAATGTAAATAAACTATCAACTAAGATAAACTTTATATCTTTTCTTGTAATTAGTGGCGGAATGCCAGATACTTTTTCATTCCAAACAATAATCCAAGGAAACAAACCAAATTTATTGATAAGTTACTTAACTTACTAGTATATAAATTAACACACATGACATTCACCAAACCATTATTAAAACCTTTCAATCTATCTATTACTAGGAAATAAGTGTCGATTATTGATAATAATAACATATTTACTTGGAATTATACTTTGTTTACAACTAATATGCATGATATCATTACTTCAAGAAATCAATATTACTAGAAAATGTATATGACATATCATTATTTATATGAAAAGTACAGACAATAGTTCCTTATTTCCACACAGACAATAGTTCCTTATTTCCACAAAAAATGCAAGGTAGATCAAGAACAATATAAATAAAAGATGAGGAATAACTTAATTTTATATACCTATTTTTACTTCAACAAAGAAGATTTTTCACCAAAAAAAAACAACACAACTTATGTAAAATGTAACTTTCCTATTTTATATAGGATTCAATTTATAAGTATTCATTTATTCAAATGAATTAATGCATCAATTAGTATTAATGGAAAGTAGTTATATTTATCTTCAAATTTATTGCTTTCCGAATTAATGTAACTTTCTTAATTTACACTTATATAAATGTCAAACACAAATTACTTAAAAAAAGTCAATATAAATGACATTAGGATGATGTTCTCATCTAGGACGATGTATCTATTGTTAAAAAATATTACAAGTCATGAAACATTAATTTTACGTCAAATGATATCTTTATGTGCGAAATGATATCTACTATATGCAAAATAATACAAAGTATACAACAAATCATACAATGCCTTGTTAAATGTGCCGCAGGAAAAAAGTCATCTCATGCCACCTTGGACAACGCGCTGTCAGCAAAGTTATTTTATTTGACAAAAGGGTACTTTGGTCATGTTACGACAAAAGGGCAAAGTGCAATTAATAAAAAGTATTTGCATAGAAGGCCAAAATACATCACATCTTACCACGTGTAAGTCCCTTATTGGGACGTTTCCTAACTTCAATAGCTTTTCCAGTTGGTGAGATGACACCTTAAGTTGTACCATCAGTCAAAAAAAGTTGATGGAAAGCTGATTGTACTGTACATGAGTACTTTGTAAAAGATGTTAACATGAATAGGGAAACAATTTTTAAAAATTTGAACACTAAAGTTAACAATGACCGAAATAGGAAAGAGAGCTTTTATGATGATGGGACAACTGGGGAAAAAGAAACAACATATAGCTTCTATGTTTCGAGAACTTTTTTTATCCGTCATAATTAATTATCAGTTCATTTACATATAATTGAATCTCATAATATGTGAAATTATTCTCGTATAAAAGAATTTCACAATATGTGAGACTCATTCATTGTAAGACTAATGATCAGTTTCGACTGATCAAAAAAATTTCACTACGTTTTGGACAGAAACCGCAGCCCAAGGAGCATTAAACATCAATATGTGGTCACCTATCCTATGGGGTAAAAAATATTGTGCCAGTCCTAGTGGTGACAAAAATTTCAGTCTAGCTATATGCTAGGACTTAATTAAGATAGTTTTCCAGTGAAATATTATAAGAAATATAAAGTTTGAAAAAATATTTTTATTTTTTTGAGAAATAAAAATATGTTTTATTTTTTAAACACTAAAAAATATTTTTTTGAAAACATTTAGACAATCAAATTATTTTACGGTAAAAAAACAAAGCTCAAATACCAAAAAATAATATACACTTCATTTATTATGTATCTACTTTTAATGGCACATTTGTACTTGTGCATAAATTGACATTTATTAATTATAAAAAAAAGTTGAGTATCAGCCATTGATACTCACTCCATTAAACCACCTACGGTTCAAATTCATGCAGCTGCCATGTTGACAGCCGCATGGAAGACGAACCTTTTATTGTTTACCAAAAAAATTTCCCTTAAAACTTTGCAGAAATATATTTAGCTTAAACTAGCGAAAGATACAATGCAAAAACAACACCATGGAATATCTATAGGCTAATGAAATGCTTGAACTTGTACTTAGTGCGAGCGGCATAAATCTTATAACACTGCCGCAATGGCGCAATGCAACAATACTAATAAGATTTATCACATTGAATTTCTCTCCAAAAAAATTATTGTATCAATTCCGATTAATAAATCGACATTTAATATTATTGATAAGATTTTTGTGTATAAATTATGAGTTAATTTTTAATTAAATCCCTTTTTATTTATAAATATGTAGACTACACATATTTTTTTATTATACAGCTTCACATGAAGTTAACAAATTTTGATTTAGTTTAACACTAGTCTGGACAACCTCGGCTGTCGTGTCCCCTATATCCATAAGCTATCATGCCGCCTCAGACAACCTCGGTTGTTGTGTCTCCTCTGCCCCCTCCTTGGCTGACTGTCCAACACGCCATATCTTAGACATGTTAATGCTTCTGCTATCATTGAAGCTATACCTAACCCTCTGCAATGAGTATTTAAATGAAGTTGGTGAAAAGTACATTATCGTTGTTTGTACACGAAAACGATGACCAAATGTACAAATAGATATGAAAGTTTTCAGTGTGTAATTAATTAAGTCTATGCCAAAAAGACATGTGGAGTTAGAAATTTAACTTTGGAGATCAAAACATTTTTTTAATAATATAATATATATATTTTTTTAAAATAAAGGAGTGGATAATTATTTTTAATGATACTAATAAATATTTTTAAAAATTAAAAATCTTGGGGAGATGGGCCCGTTTGTCCCTCTTGGTATCACCTCTGTACTCATATAACATTTCGAGATAGATTTAGTGATACTGAACTAATAATACTGTTTTTAATAAAATGATTTTTAAAAAAATCCACCAATGTTAGATCACATTTATAAGATATCCAAATCCTATTCACTCAGCGAAAACAAATGGTTTTTCATTGTTAGCGGCCATCGCCGTGATGGCTTTAGCTTTTTCATTCGCACATGTATTCGATTCTAGTCATTTCGGACTGACGGAGGGGGGGGGGGGACCCCCGAGCTGAGGTATGATGCCTACCCCGAGCTGGGGTAAGATACCCGCATCGAGCTGAGACCGACCAATCCGAGCCAAGACCAGCGTATTCAGTTAATGCTCAACCTGGATGCTGATCAAACCTCACCCCGACCCAGGAAAATCTCGACCTCAGTGCCAGCTGCTCTGATAGGACATAAAGCCTTGATGGGACATAAAGCTGCACCGCATTAAATGCTGTCAAGTCCGAATTTATTATAAATAGAGCTCCACCCTTTCATTTCTGAGGTAACTGCTCATTAAATGCTCTCAGCTACTTCGCCAGCTCGAACATACTAATCATTCGCACGCCCGAGGGAAAAATCCGGGTCGTCACCCTGCATTTTCCTTCATTTTCCTTGTGCAGGTCAGGTAGTCGACCTAAAAATCTAGGTCGATGAGCTAACCCAGAAATCTAGCTTGGTAGGAGTAGCTCCCCAACCTCAACGTCGAGATTCTGACCTCGACAATTTGGCGCCGTCTGTGGGAAATGAGTTTTTTCTATCACTCTTCTCACCATTCATTGAGAAACCATCATGGTACAAAAGAGAAGCCACAGCGCACCGGTAGAGAACACGTTCAACCCGGATAGGGACCTCGAAACCACACAGGTGCCTACCAAGACCCAACCCAAACCGACGTTGGAACGAGTCAGCGTATACACTTGGCCTCAAAAACCAACCTCTCTGCAGATGGAGGCCTCAACTCCAGCCTCTCACCAGAGATGAGGATGATGCTCGGGATGTTTCAGGAACTAAAGAAGCAGGTAACCCAGCTAGCTGCGGAACCCCCAGTTCCACAAGCAGCTACGCCATGGCCCGCGCATCCACAGTTTCGCATTCCAGCCCCGGGGCGAACCCGAGTGCAAGATGGAGAAGGCCCCCTAGAGCCGGAGGCAAGACCCATGGAGGCGAGAGGCAAAATGGCGGCCTATGCCGACCCCGAGTAGGGCAAGACTGCGATTGCCATAGCCAAGGTCATTAACCAGCTCAGCGTAAGCCCACTCTCACTCAAGGTACTGGCAACGCCATTTTCAGCAATCGGATGCCCAACTTGGCCATCTACAATGGGGACAGGGACCCAGCCAACCACCTGCTCAACTTCGATCACCATATGACTCTGCATGATATGACCGACCTCATGAAGACGAAGACATTCCCGACCAATCTGGTTGGCAATGCATTGGACTGGTTCCAAAAACTTCATCCCGGCTCTATTGCAAGTTTTCATCAGCTGGCTGAGGTTTTCCTCTCCCGCTTCGCTGGAAGCCGACGTGCAACACGTCACACTTCGTCATTGTTATCGGTGAAACATCATAGAGGGGAAAGTCTGAGGGCTTACACCGCCCAGTTCAATAAAGAGACTCTCAGTATCCCCAACCTGGAGGATTCCATGGCATTAATAGCTTATCAAAGTGGGCTCAGGTCGGGCCCCCTTACATCCTCCTTGGCCATCGACCTCATGGATACCGTAGCCGAGCTGATGGTATGGGCAGAAGGGTACATACACTCAAAAAAAATCCATCAGGTAAAAAGGGATGATGACAAGGAGAAGGAAGTCGGAAGGAAGGGAAAGACATCCCGAGCCCAACCTAGGAGTAAGGCCCAAAATGACCAAGGCAAGCAGCCTCAGCAGCCGAAGCAAAATTCCCGGTTCAATATGTTCACTTCCCTTAACACTTCAAGGGAACATATCTTAATGGAGATCCAGCACCAGAACCACCTGTCTCCAGTGCCGAGGATGAAAGACCGACCTGAGAAGCACAATAGGACCAAGTATTGCCGCTACCATATGGATTACGGCCATACCACCGAGGAGTGCAAAGACTTGAAACAGAAGATCGAAACACTGATAGCCCGAGGTCACCTCCGGATGTACGTAGATCAACAGCCGACCCGAAGTCAAGATTAGAGAGACAGAGAGATAAGTCCACCCAGGCGCCAGGCTGGGGGCGGACGTCTAGCTATGATTGAGACCACTGCATGGGGATTGGCGTCAAGTGGAGAGACTTCGGCTGACAGGAAGGGTTATGTTCGAGCTGGAAAGGAGTATGGGCCAGCGCGGGGTTCGGTCCCAGAGATGGAAGAGATCACCTTCTCCTCATAAGACTTGGAGGGTATGATATTGTCCCATGACGACCCACTTATCGTCAGTGCTGAAATAGCCAACTTCACTGTGAAGAGGCTGATGGTAGACATTGGGAGCTCGGCAGAAATCCTATTCCTAAAAGCATTTGAGCAGATGGGATTGGACAGGAGCCGGCTCAGGTCGTTGAGGGGCACCTTAGCTGGATTCACTGGGCACACCCACCGAGCTGAAAAAGTCATCAACCTCCCACTGAAGTTGGAAGATGGAGACAAGCAGGTTTCGATGCAGGCCAACTTCATTGTGATGAATTGCAACTCCACTTACAATGGGATCTTAGGTTGGGTGACACTCAACCATTTCAGGGTCGTCCCTTCAACTTACCACCAGGCCCTGAAATTCCCGACCCCAGCCGGTACGACCACTATTCGCGGAGCCTAGCTCTCAGCTAGGGAATGTTATGAAAACTCCCTTCGCGCCAAATATCAGGTTGGATGGGGACCAGATTTGCCCGAGGAAAAGAGAGATGCCAAGAGAGGAAGCTCAGGTGAAGACCTTCAAGAGGTGGAGATCTCCGATGAAACAAAGAGAGCAAAAGTGGGGAGTGAACTCTCTGACGACCTCAAGAAAGTGATTGAGCATCACCTGAATGTCGACCCAAATCACTATCCGGTAAAGCAGAAGTGCAGGCACTTCTATTATGATAAGCAACAAATCATAGCAAAAGAGGTGGACAAATTGGTAGACGCCGGCCACATAAAGGAAATCCAATACCCAACCTGGTTATCACACATGGTGCTGGTGACCAAGTCCTCAGGTGGATGGAGATTGTGTATTGACTTTATCGATCTCAATAAAGCCTGCCCTAAGGACTACTTTCCCCTACCTTGGATTGATCAGATGGTAGATGCCACCTCCGGGTTCGAGCTACTCTCTTTCATGGATGCCTTCAAAGACTATAACCAGATCAAGATAGCTCCCGGAGACAAAGAGAAGACTACCTTCACCACCGATAAAGGTCTCTACTACTATGAGGTCATGCCTTTTGGCCTCAAGAATGCTGGAGCTACCTACACTCGGATGGTGAACAAGGTTTTCAAAAATCAGATTGGCAAAAATATGGAGATCTATGTAGATGACATGTTGGTCAAGAGCAGAAGGGCGGAAGACCATGTAGCAGACCTGACTGAAGCCTTCGTCGTAATGGAGCACTTTGGGATAAAACTGAACCCAAAAAAGTGTGCATTCGGCGTCAAGACAGGAAAGTTTCTGGGCTTCATGGTCACAGTCGGTGGAATAGAAGCCAACCCGGAGAAGGTTCAAACGATACTTGACCTGGCGCCACCGACCTGCGTGAAGGACGTCCAGGTGCTGGTGGGCAAGGTCACAGCGCTAAGCAGATTAATGTCCAGGTCGGCCGACAAGTGTGCTCCTCTGTTCAAAATATTGAGGAATCCTAAGAATTTCGAATGGACTATGGAATGCCAGGATCCCTTCCAGGAGCTGAAAAGGTATCTAGTTTCGCCACCCCTGCTATCCTGACATGAGGTGGGGGAGGAGCTGGTACTATACTTGGCATGTTCAGGGACAGCAGTGGCAGCAGCACTACTCCGCGAAGAAGGGAAGTAGCAGAATTCTAGTCTATTATGTCAGCAAAACCTTGCAAGGGGCCGAGGTGAGGTATTCTTCCTTGGAAAAACTCGCCCTCGCACTCATCACGGCAGCAAGAAAGCTAAAGCCATACTTTGATGCTCATCCAATCAAGGTCGTGACGGATGTCCCGCTCAAGTCCATCATGCACAAGCCAAAGGCATCAGGTAGGCTGTTGAAATGGGCAGTTGAGCTGAGTCAATTTAACATCACCTACCAACCCAGAACAGCCATCAAAGCCCAAGCCATCGCAGACTTTGTGGTGGAATGTACTGGCAGAGCCGAACATGACTTGGAGGATGTGTAATACCCCGATCCCTCTCGAGACTGGGAGTTCTATCAATCAATCTAATCACAACCCAAATCCAAACCCGAGCAAAATTTTCAGGGAAAACGGACGGAGTCTCCCCTGTTTCTAGGCAAAATATAAAACCTGTAATAGCATATAAGTGGACCAATACCATGTCCAAACATTCAACCACCTCAAGGCCATCCGAGCCTTGGTTCACAACATGCAAATCACAAGTAAATATACATTCATGCTTAGCAATTAAACTACACCAACCTATTGCATAAACTAGACTATCATATTTTTCTATCTTTTTTTTTCCTTTGTCTTTACAAACATACATTGAAGTTAAGCTACATTAACTAAATACATAATCTAACTTATCAAACCACCTCAACTACCTAGCTAGATTTAAATTACATTTCTTTTAACAATAAATACATGCAACATATGAAAGCATATATCTTTACAACTTTGACACTCAAGCCACATAGGCACGCAAGACAACTCTTCAGGCACGAACTTTCACGAAATCACGAACTTTCCAGCTAGCATGACATTTCCTGAAATGTGGTGGTCAGGAGTGAGTATACACAACACGTATACTCAGTGAGGGCGAGACAGATATCGAGTTGGAGATAAAGAAAGTCGTGCAATGCAAATAGACACAGCTAAGCAATAAAGTCAATAAGAAAGCATTCAATACAAACGACAATATATTAAACATTCAAGAAAGCATTAACACAACCATTCAAAGCTCTACCACACACTGAAGGCTATGGTTCACTCTTACGAGCAATATACCATTTCACGAGCGATACATCAATCTCGAGCTTGATGTTGACAACGATGACAATAAGCGCGCAACCACCTTATAACACCCGTTTGGAATACCCCGGAAGTATCCATCAATCTACGACCCAAATCTCTCTGGGAAGCAACCCAAGCGAGAAGAGGGAATAGCTACGGAGCTAGAGCAACCAACACTGGCAACCCGAGACTACCCAGAGAGGCCCATCACTCACGCGCTGACACTATGCAATGCAAGACTCGATACAAGGCAATAAACGAGCGATAGGACAACAATACAAAATAGAGGAGATAAACGAGATATCAAGCATTATCAACAATTGTTAAACATTTCAATCAATAATCAACTCTAACAAGCGTAATAAGCATTAACAAGCATTTACAATCAAACAAGTAACAAGAACAACACCAACTAACATTATCAAGCAATAACAAGTATTCTATAGGCATTATAAGCATTCTATAGGCAACATAAGCATTCTATAAGCAATATAAGCATTCTATAAGCAATATTCTATGAAAACACACAAAATCATGAAAATGACCCCAACTTACCAAACTCTACTACTTTCAAACGAGCCACGAGTTTTGGAAACCGACTTCACCAATCCTCCTAGGTCACTATAAGGCACATCTAAAGACCCCGAAACCCTACTTAACCCTGGAATTCACGCAAAGTCCTGATTTCTCCCTTTGCTCGTTTGAACTACAACTATACTAACGAAACACCAAACCAACGCCATAATCGCACCAAAAGTGCTTCCATGGCCTCCCGAAACAATGCCATCACGCAAAACGAGAAAATGCTAAACTCGACCTAAACAACCCCGACTTTCACCAAGGCATTTTTCTCATTTTTTCCATTACGCAACCTAAACAAATCATGCATTTAGGCATTCTAGCATACCTAGCACCTTTTCACATCAACAGACAGCATAACAACGCAACTTTATCGTTTCAAGGGTTTATTATTCACAAAATACTATTCAACTAACAATTTATATTTCAATTTCAATACTCAACCGCAGAAAATGTTAAAAAGCTATAAATACATGTTCTACGATTGCTAGGGAATATACTTTAAGCAATGAAACGGACAGAATAACAACCTACGGTTAAATCACAAAAATTAAAGTTTATGTTCAACATTTTCAAATGCACAAATAACGATGAAAACCTCACCTTAGACGCTCCTAGACGCTAGGAAAACCTCGTAGGATTCCTCAGAAACCACCCCGTGCAAGCTCACGCGAAGATTTGATGATTTGTTTTGAAATTTTTTTCTTTCTTTTTCTCTTTCTTTTCCTCATGGCTTCAAGCCTTTCTTCTCTGTTTTTTCGTTTGCATTCTGCTTATTTAGGAAAAAAAATGACAAGAAGTCAAAGGTCAAAGATTCGGTCAACCCGCTAAACCAAAACAGCTATGCGCGACCTTACGAAAACGGCCATAACTTCTTCTAGAAAACTCCAATTCACGAACGGTTTGAAGCCTCAGAAACTAGACTCATAGAGCTTTCCAACCATATATAATTTGCTACCTAAATCTTCCCCAATTGGTTCATATTTAATTCCAAATTTGACCCAAAATTTGACTAACTTAACATTGCATTTTTTTATTTCTAATCCCAAGTTTGCCTTTTATTAAACATTTCAAAAATTCTCACCTTGTCCTAGTTGGTCAATGTAGATGAAAAGTCAACTAGTTTGGCCAAAGAAGGTGAAAGGTCAATAAAATGCAATTTAAATTAACTTTAAATGCTATTGAATACATGCCAGGTTCGGGGTATCACAGGATGTGTGGAAGATCCATGTGGATGAGGCGTCAAGGAAGTCTAGAAGCGGAGCCGGAGTGGTCATCCTTGACCCGACCCGACATGAGCACCAATACTCCCTCAAGTTCGCATTTCCGGCATCCAACAATGAAGCTGAGTACGAATCAGTGATCGCAGGGCTAAAAATTGTAGCTCAACTCGGGGCACAAACAGTCGACTTGAGCACCGACTCTCAATTGGTTTTTAGTCAGATATCGGGAGAGTTCGAAGCCAAAGACAATGCTATGCTGACCTACCTCAATAGAGTTAAGGATCTGACCTCAGGGCTCAAAAGGTTCACGATACAACAAATTTCGAGGGAGGAGAATATGAAGGCTGACGCCTTATCCAAGTTGGCCTTGGGCGAGAGCCGACCTGCACTAGTCCATGTGGAAGAAGTGTCTGAACCAAGTATCCAGTTGGGGATGTAAGCCGTAGCCGAGCTCAATTTAAGCCCAGATTAAACCAAACCAATCGTGGACTACTTGGAAGGGGGTATGACCCCAGAGGATGAAAAAATAGCTCGAAAACTCATGAAATAGGCCTCAAGGTTTGTCATAATTGTCGGACAACTCTATAAGAGAGCCTACACTTGGCCTCTCTTAAAGTGTGTTGGGCCCGAGGAGGGAAACTATGTACTCCGGGAGATCCATGAAGGGGTATGTGGAAACCACTCAGGAGACAAGGCTCTGGCTCGGAAGGCATTGAGGTAAGGCTATTTTTGCCCAACCTTAGAACGAGATGCCAAAGAGTATGTAAAAAAGTGCGACACCTGCCAAAGGTTCGCCAATGTACAGAGGAAGCCGACAGTCGACCTCAAAGTGATGATAAGCCCGTGGCTATTCTATTAGTAGGGTCTAGATATCATCAGCCCATTGCCTACCATTGTTGGCCAAAAGAAGCACGCATTCGTAGCTGTAGACTACTTCACCAAATGGCCTAAGGCTGAAAATGTTGCTAGAATAACAGAAAAGGCAGCTTGAGATTTTGTATGGAAAAATATCATTTGCCGATTTGGGGTGCCAAAGGTCATCATCACCGACCACGGCAAACAATTCAACAGTGCATACTTTCGAGGCAAATGTGCTGAGATTGGGATCGACCTCAGATTCTCATCTATTGCTCACCCTCAAAGTAATGGCCAAGTTGAAAGGATTAACCAAATCATTTTGCAGGGCCTGAAATCAAAGCCGGATGAAGTAGAGGGCCAGTGGGCATCGATTCTTCCCGAGGTGCTGTGGGCTCAACGGACCACTACCAGCTCAGCAACGGGAGAATCGCCCTTTGAGCTGACCTTCGGTACTCAAGCGGTGCTGCCAGTGGAGATCGGGTCTGTGACCAGTAGAACCCTCTACCATGATCTAGCAATAAACGGAGCACTGATCCGTGAAGAGCTCGACCTCGCCGAAGAGTTCCGAGCTAAAGCTCAAATCAGAATGCTGGCCAGCAAAGCTGCCATGTGAAGAGCCTTTGCTAAGCAGGTCAGGCCTAAGCCTATTAAGGTTGGCGACCTCGTACTCAGAAAGGCCATTTTTTTACCGTGCTCGGGTAACAAGCTCTCCCCGACCTGTGAGGGACCGTACGAAGTCGTGAAAGAAGTCCGACCCAAAACCTTCTACCTCCGTGACAAGTACGGAAAACTATTGAAGAATGCATGGCACTCAGAACACCTGAAGCAGTATTTTGTTTAAGGCCCTGAGCCGAAATTTCTTGTAACGGTCCCCGAGCTGGATATTTTGTAACAGCCCCCGAGCTGAAATCTCTTGTAGAGGCCTCGAGCCGAAATCTTTTGTTAAGGTCCCGAGCCAAAACATAACTTGTAATCGACTCCCGAGCCCAACAACTTCAATACAGTGTATTTTGTAAACCAGTGCAAAGCCCGACCCGGGCCCAAGCGCCTCAGCTACTAAGCTACTGCCAACTCAGATTAATGCGGTGGCCACGCTTAATTACGAGCTAATGATTAAGTAAACTAGCTCGGACAATGTTCCAGCTCGGGTATAATCAATAATAATTTGATTAGATTTGCTAGTTCGGATCAATTTCCAACTCGGTATAATCCGGTTTCAGGTCGGAATGTTAGTTTGGGTCTAAACTCGAGCTCAACATCTGTCAACATTAGTTTGACCAATTTTAAATTGGACTAACGAGTTTTAAATCGGACTGATGAGTCCAGGTCGGTAACGATTATAGTTGTCCAATTAACTAGCTTGGATTAGGATGAAAATTCATTAATCACGTCCAGCTCGGTTCCTTACATTTAAATTAAGTTTGAAAGGTCCATTATATTGGTTCGACCCCGCTTACTTAAGAAAATTTATGAAGGAAAAGGTACACATGTACACACTCGAATGAAACGCAAATAAAACAAAAACATTAATTTCATTAAAAGTGAAAAAATACAATTACAAAGAACCCGACCTGGGCGAATCTACTAAAGCCAGACCCGAGCGAGTACAAAATTTACTTAGGAATGGCGGTAGAGGTGGTAGCATCGGCTTCATCCCCGACCTGATCCATGTTCTTCTGGACAAATTCAATCACCTCCTTAGCTTAGGACGTCAGGTCGGCCGGGAGCTCAGGAATCTCCCAAAACTCCGGTGGTAGAGCCTCCAAGATTTCGATGTAATCATTCTCGGTGGCAGGAAAGAAGGTCTTCGCTCTCTTCCGAGCTGCGACCTGGCCCCGGAAGTAGTACTCCAACTCGGCGTACCTAGCCATCGCCCCACTTTCCGTGGCTAACCAATCCACGACCACTTGGCTGGACTTAAATTCTTCCACTACCTTCTCCCCTTGAAGGCCGACCTGATCTGTCAGCTCTCGGAGCTTCGTCTCGGCTTCACGCCTCTCCAGCTTGTATCACTCGACGTCCTTGGCCGTGACCTCGCGTCGGGACTTTTCTGCCTCAAGCTCTATTGTTAGCCGGTCAATCTCCGTTGTGACCACTTTGCACCTTTGGGCGGCCTCCTCCCTCAGGGCCTCAAGCTCGGCTCGGGCGTCGATGTATTGTTGCTTGAGCTCAGCGCAATGAGACTGGGCCCTGGCAAGAAAGTTAGGTACTGAAAGGATGTGGGACTCGGCTTGTGCAAAAGATAGCAAAATGATCAACCAAGCTAAAAAACATAACCATATCAACACGGGCGAAGATGCCTCACCGTGACTATGGCCGTCCTCAGGTCGAACGAGAGTTGCTCCGCCGGAACCATTACTAGCTTGGGGTCGCGGGCGACCTTAGCCGCCTCCACAAAATCCTTGCTGGGAGGGCTCACCTCCGTGGTCTTGCCTTTCCATGAGTATTCGGCCCGAGGCTATTTCTTACTCTCAGGGCGAGACGCTGAGGGCTTCGGGATCGCTACCCCCGAGGTCGATCTTTTAGGCAGGGGAGATCCCGATATCCCTTTGGAGGAGACCTCGGCGCTAACCTCCCGCACTTAGCCACCAGACCGTTGCCTCTGCCTTTAAGGGATTGAGCCTAACCTAGATCGAGCCGAGACTTCACCACTGGCCTCGATCTTTTTCTTCATCTGGGCACACACGAGCTTCTTCGTGTCCGCCATATCTGCAAAAAACGAAGGAAAGAGAGGTGAAAAATAACCAAATGCAAACCGAAGAAAACAACGGTAGACAAGGAAATAGGAAAGTCGGGCATTGATCCTGCGAACTGACCCTCTTTTGAGCCAGAATTCTCATTCTCTTCGGGCTCGGGAAGTAGATGGGGGTGCTCCTTCCTCAGGTTGGGTTCTCTCCTGAATAACTTTGGGTTCCAAATTCTGTCCCACCTGAGGACGCTGTCAATGTCAATCTGCATACCCGGCTCGGGTCTCAATACCCCGACCTCGGCTAGTTCCGCTTCTGAGAGCTTGGGTTCGTTGTTCACATTCTTCTTTAGGGAGGGATTTCAATCCACCCTGCACCCTGGGTTCACAGTCGGCTCGACCCAATAGTAGTCGTTGTGCTAGCCCTTATTGGAGGAGTGCCACTTGGTGAATATGGCATTACCGGCCTGAGCTACGAAATAAAACCACCCTGGTTGCTTCGAGTTGGGCTTGCACATAAAGAACTTCCTGAACCAACGCAGGGTCGGCTCTATTTTCCTCTCAAGGCAGAATACATAAAATGCCACCATTACGGCCCAACCATTTGGTGACATCTGACCCGGGCTAAGCTCAAAGTAGTTCAAAATGCCAGCGATGAAGTCGGGAAGTGGAAGCCGGATGACATCGAATGCGAGGCCATAGATAGTGAAGTGATCGGGTAAAGGATAGCAGGCGGACTCATTCCGACCTGGAACCTTCAGCTTGTGGTGTTGGTCCACCGACCAATCCCTTAGCCTGGCGTTACCCATATGGACGGAAGAATGGCACTCGCATTTACAACAGGCGAACAGCTGCTCTATCCTCTTCCCCGAGCCGACGAACCACTGGTTGTAGCAGAGCTCCGAGGTCGGACCGCCCTAACCGGGACTGCTTCAATTGGTTCCGACGTGGAGGCTCCAGCTAAGTACTCCTATGGTATCTCGACTCCCTCTAACTGGTTCAATGGCTCCTCATCTTCCCTATCTCCCAGGTCGGCCAAAGGGTCCGCCTCAGCTTCTTCTTGCACTTGCCTGACCTCGATCACTTGGCAGTCATCATCACTCTCCTTGAGCCCAGATTGCCTAGCTGATCTTTGAGATGTACATTCGCTGTCATCACCGGGGCCTCCATCTGAGGTCGATTCCGAGCTCGACGAATTCTCATCCCCTCCATATGACCTTACATCCATCGCTTGAGAATCTTCCGACTCTGACCTCCCCATCCTGTTTACAAATTAAAATATGTGCAGGAATAACTAAAGGGAGTCGGGACGTACCTACCGTACTAGTTGTCAAAGGTGACCCGATCTAATTGCCTCTGACCTAATTGGCTCCGAGCTAATGGATTCCGAGCTGAATACCCCGAAAAGATATTTTCCAAGCTAAAAGTGTCCGACCACTCTGGTTGCTAACCTGAAAGCTCCAAATTTCATAAGCAAAGTGTGAAATGAATCTCGGATGTCAAGGCCCTATTTATAGACAATTCATGTAACCGCCTCGGGAATCCCAATCATCGCATCTTGTCATAACTGCTAGGGGTCGGGCACCTCCAGCTCGGGAAAAACTCCCAAATCCAGATCTCACCCTCTCGATCTTGACTTGGGGGGGAGGGGGGAGTTGACGGGGAGGGACTCCTGAGCTGAGGTATGATGCCTACCCCTAGCTGGGATAAGATACCCGCATCGAGCTGAGGCCGGCCAACCCGAGCCAAGGCCAGCATATTCAGTTAATGCCCAACCTGAATACTGATCCGACCTCACCCTGATCCAGGAAAATCCCGATCTCATTGTCAGCTACTCTGATGGGACATAAAGCCTTGATGGGACATAAAGCTGCACCGCATTAAATGCTGTCAGGTCCGAATTTAGTATAAAAAGAGCTCCATCCCTTCATTTCTGAGGTAACTGCTCATTAAATACTCTCATCTACTTCGCCAACTCAGACATACTAATCATTCGCACGCCCGAGGGAAAAATTCGGGTCGTCACCCCGCCTTTTCCTTCATTTTCCTTGTGCAAGTCAGATAGCTGACCCGAAAATCTAGGTCGAGGAGCCGACCCAGAAATCCAATTCGACAAGAGTAGCTCCCTAACCTCAACGTCGAGATTCCGACCTCGACACGGACTTTTTTATTAGTAAATGTAACTTTGAAACAAAATGGTTGGTCGTGGGGTTGGCATGTTTCCTTCTCAAGTTCAAATTATTGGGAAGACATATGACTTATTTTACTTGCAAAAGCATAATCCTAATCTCAAAGCTACTTATTTTTCGCCCTACTTTCATGTGACATTTTTCTCAATTATTGTTTATAGAGTTTTAATCTTATAGTATTAATGACTCTAAATATTAAGCACATAGTATTTTTGAACGGGAAGCTTTATAAGGACCCAAAGCTTGTCACGCCTGTCGATTTATGAGAATGACTTTGTAATCACATCACTAACAAGTTCAACTAGATTGCCAATAACAAATGGAATTTTTTACTATACGGTTGCAAAAAAAATTTCCACAACTGATTAAACAAGCAAAGTCATTTCCGACTGACACATAGTAGTGCAACATGTGATCTTTGACTTTAAAATATGGGATGAAATGACTGAAATGGACATGAATAAAAAATAATAAATATGTAAAATGACCTAAATGAATAAGAGAGTAAAGACAAAAAATTTGAAATGACAAATTTAGGTCTCATGTAGAGTTATTTATTTATTTAATTTTTTTTTCAAAACTTGTCTCCAAGTTTAGTGTTAGTCATTTTCTTTTATTTTTTTTCTTGGGAGAATAGCATGAATAGTCTCCATTGTTTCCAAACAATTCACCTTAGTCCCCATTGTTTTAAATGTTCAAAAAGGTCCTTAATGTTTTTTAAAAAATTCAATTTAGTCTTCATTATTTCAAAATGTTCAAAAATGTTCTCAATGTTTCTCAAAAGGTTCAAAAAGTTCTCCAATATTTTCCAAAAGATTTGTTTAGTCTTCATTATTTCAAAAGATTCAAAAAGGTCCCCATGTTTCCCAAAAGACTCAATGTGGTCCTCACCGTCAAATCAACTGTTAGCTTTGACATACTCCTTTTCATAATACAGTCTGACACGTGGTATAATTTAATTGGTTCACTACTAATATGCAAAATAACGTTGTATGGGTTATCTTCTTCCTTAGACCATGTGAAAAAAAAAATTATAGATTATGTATAATCTTTAAAAAATCGTAACTCTTTCAAATTTTGTCCAAATTTCTTAAAATTTGGTCTGTTAGAATCGAAATTTCAAGGAGAATTCATAATTTGTGATTCAAATTTCAAAAAAAAAAATTATTTTACCGAAATTGTCCTTCAAAGACTGGTCACGTGACATGCACGTGACTACTATTTTATTAAAGTTAATGGTTATTTTGACGGTGATGACTAGTTTGAGTTTTTTGAAAAATATTGGGGACCTTTTTAAACCTTTTGAAAAATAATGGGGACTAAACTGAATCTTTTGAAAAATATTAGGGGCCTTTTTGAACCTTTTTAAATAATGGAGACTAAACTGAATAGTTTTTAAACATTGGGGACTGATTTGAACTTTTATGAAAATAATGAGAATTGATTTGAACTTTTATGAAACAATGAGAACTAATTTAAATCTTTTTAAACAATGAAAACTATTTTAAATAAAAATGAAACAATGGAGACCATTGCTACCATTTTCCCTTTTTTCTTTTCAAAACATGTAGTAATGTAACACCTATGCATGCAATTATCATAATAAAAAAATAACAATTTTTTTTTTGCACGCAGTGCTTTATACATTTACCATTTGTACTTCAACAATGTGAGCTGATCCAACCTTTAATATAATTAGTTTGTAAGATCTTTGATCAGGTATTTTTTATAATTTTTTTTCTTTTTGTTGTGATCGTGAATGAACTTCGCATGTGTTAGGAGTTTTATCCTTGATATTAAAAGTTTTAAATTCAAATTAATAAAGAGAGTAACATTAGATTATTAACTGTCAGCGTAAAATACATCGGTATTTCTACGCCTCAATTTGAGACATTATGATATAACCATCGGGACATCTTTTGCCTGCATGCTAATGGAGGAGACGCGCCTTTTTTACAAAAGTGAGTGGCATCGACAAATTCATATAGTCAACACTTAGTGAAAAATGCTTGATTTGGTATTTGATAAATCTTTAAGTTCACACCATAATTTAAAATATAGGACACATGATAAGAGAATTCAAAATCTTTTTGTAATCAACATAACCAAAAAAAGAGAATTTGCATACCATCCATTAATTTCTCAGCAAACTATGTTACTCACAATTAATGATAAGATAAATCAAATCGTTGTCAAAATCTGATAAAAGTAATTTTTAATTCAAAATCTTTTTACAATCAACATAGCCAAAAAAACCAAAGGAATTTGTGTGTCATCCATTACTCTCTCAGCAAAGCATTTAACTCACAATTAATGATAAGAGAAATCAAATCGCTGTCAAGATCTCATAAAAGCAATTTTTAACTGCACCTAACCTAACTATTATAATTCATCAAAGTATAAAAGGTAAACTATGCACATAGTCCCTATTGTTTCCAAAAAGTTCAATTTAGTGCCTATACGTGACCTCTATTTGAGGACTAAAATAATTTTATTTTAAAAAATAATAGAAATTAAATTGGTTAGTTTTGAACAATAAGAACTATATTTAATCTTTTTTATAGACATTAGGAACTAATATTAATTTTTTAGAACATTAAAAACTAACTTAAAAAAATATGTAAATAATAGGAATTATGTGCATAATTTACTCAATTACAAATATCAAATCAAAGTATGTGATTAAGAAGGACAAAATGTGTGTATATCTTATAAATGGAATGTGAATGGGTGTTTGGTAGTGGAAATGCTTGGGAAGAGGTAACTGAAAAGACTGCATGAAATGAAGGGCAAAGGATAAATAGGTTATTTCTTCATTTGATATTTCCTATGCATTAAGGGCATATGCGTAAATGACTTTTGAGTTGACATTTCTTCTTTTTTTTCAATATTTTTGCACAATTTTGACCAATTTTTTTAAATACGTTGCGGTGATGGTAGAGTTGTCGTGGTGTTAGTGAAGTTTTCAAGTCATGGGTTGAAAACATGTACAAAATCAAATCTCATTACGCCTATTCCTAATTATAAATAGAATTCAAACTCAAGTTCTACGTACCATCTATATAGAAATTACAAATAAATTAATACATAACAAATCATTCATCTAGAAATTATATTAGTACAGAACAATCCTTCTTATGTTGCTGGAACTCTTGTTTTCACTACTATTGAATCATGAAACAAAAAAGACACGAGAGAAAAACATATTAGCTAGTGATTGTGATCAGGCCCCAACGCTAGCGTTAGTGTGTCGTCTTGGATTTGATGCGACTTTTTGTGTGTACGCAGGTATTATATATATAATTAAGAAGATGAGCTATCTTTCTCCAGAGGAACTGGAAGCGTTAAATAAGGAACTGGAAGCGATAGATGAGGAACTGGAACCGTACCCTATGAATTGGGAACCGGACGTTAAGGCGGCACTGAAAGAGGAAGAAGAGGAGTTTCAGGCAGAGTTGGAATTTAAATCTATCCTCATTTTCGATGACAAAGTGAAGCTTCACGAAATGTTGAAAGAAATGGTGTTCCGTTATGATGAGTTGTTGCTTGAATGCATGCAATACGAAGCGAAAGAGTGTACAAGATGGCTTGTTTTTGAAAGGGGTGGTACACCACCCAAGCCGGATGAAGACTACTCCATCATACCTCTTTACGGTGTATATCTATTCTCTGTTGCTTGTGGTATGCTTTGCGATCCTCTTATTATTGATCTGCTCATCAAAAAATGTGGCTATCTACCACTTACCAATGATCAGTCTAATGGAGTTCTACCCATACATGAGACGCTCAGAAAATTACGCTTGTCTCAACATCTGGAGAAGTGGAGTGTTGGACAATGCCACAATCGGTTTGTTTTTCCAGCTTATTATATATACCTTTTACTTTTAAGTATTTCTTCTTTTAATCTTCTTTTAACAGGTGCGGAGTGAGGACTAAAAACAGTCTTATGTTCAAATAATTTTATTCAATAGAGACTACGTACGCACATAGTTTTTTAGAAAAAGTTTAAATGAGTGGAGGATGCAACTCCTACTCGCTTATATATACATGCCTCCGCCATTGCTTGCTAGCTAGACACCATTAATTCCTTTTGAGTTCGATCTAGAACATGCATATACTCGAGCTCTGGGGTTCAAGTAACCTTTTGATCACCCATGTTTTGGGAAATTTTGTCTTTTCCACAAAGACCAATACTGGAATGTGTCAAACTGCTTGCGCAGTACAGAAAGGGGGTTGAGGAAATTGCTTGCTATTGTGCAAAGGATGGTGGGCTAATGGAGTTAGCAGCATTGCTTCTTGTGGCTCGCCATAAGGTTTTGGTTCCAATGAGTGGAGAATATGAAGATAATCCTAGCTTTGAACGTGATCTGATGGATAACGAAGTTATTGGTGTGGACATTTCTGATATGTGTAAATACAAAAAACTTGTTCGTGGTTTACATGTGGGCCTAACAATCAAGCAGCATATAATATTCGATCTTAGATTACCAACACCTAAATTGTACAACATATTTGATGAATCATATGAAGAGATGGAGACGAGTCTCAAGGATTCTCTCAAGCTGCTCCAAGTTTTTGAAAAGTCTGGTGACGCTTTTGATGCCTATTTGCAATCAGATCAATCTAATGTAAGTCTTGAAAATAGTAGTATTTTGTTCGCTGGAGTAAATTTTTAACTTGATTTCAGCTAGATAATTCATGTCTATGTTCAGGTGCCAGTAGAACAAGTCATTATAAGCATTGGGTTGTTGCTTAAGAAAGCTGGTTTCAACTTAGAATGCAAGGACATTGATTTGACAGATACCGACAAGTTTGACTTGAATGCTTGAATACATGTTGTGGAATCTGCTTCAAAATGGCGGCAAGACTGTGCAACTCTAATACGAGGTGGTTCAACACATTTGTTGGGCCCACCTCCCATAGCTGCACGAGTCTAGCGACAATTTTGAAGAGTAACACTAGATGTTGCTTCTGATATGCATTAATCCTTATGGTCTATGATTTTATGTCTAACACGAAAACAATCTTTTTTGTTACTCCTTTACTTCCTCTTTTTTTCCACAAACTGCTTCTTGAAGAATGGTATTTAATTTGTTTTATTGTGGTCAGAATCAGTTTCAATGGTGATATGATGAAGCATATATGCGACAAACTAGGTAAGCATTCTATTTTTTATGCACATCTTAATCACTTACTGACGATGATGATGAATGATGATCACCGAAGATAATCAGATGCAGTTACGCCATTTTTAAGTCAACATTGTTTTCTGTGGTAATTTACATCAGAAATCACAGGAAGTGCAAAATTAGAGCCGGAGAACGAAGCATTCCAAGAGCATAATTCTTCACTGACGCGGTTTCCAAATGCACAAACCTTGTCATCAGGCAATTTTTCTTCCAATCAGGTGGTGAGTAGACTCTTGAAGAATTGTGCAATTACGTGAATTTTATGTTGCAAAACTATTTCGCCAGTTTAAACTTATCGTCTGTTTCACACATATTAGTGGACCGTGTGTAGATCCCATTAACAATGCGAGAGACTGATAACGGTAAGATATGCATGTTTGCTGATTGGTTAAGAAAACTAATTCTAGCAGTCTTTTGTTCAGATGGTGAAATCTAGACCATATTTGGGTTTACGACATGCTCCTCATGGCGTATGTTTCCCTACTTATTTATCACAGGTGGCACTCCCACTTCTACTGGATCTCAAACCACTGGGAAAGAAGAAACAAGGAAATCATTTATTCACCTGCAAACTTGCATCTCCTAAGGCTGGAATAGAAGTCCCAAACACTACAACTTCATTAAGCCATATTCCACTCAATGAATTAAGCTTTCTATCAATGGATGGCAGGGAACTTCCAAGAGATGGAATAAGACTGTCTTTCTCACTGGATGGCCTAAAGGAAGCTAGCTCGAGATATACTTTCAAGTACTAGAAACAAGGCAAGGGAATAACACTTTCAATCAAATGTGCGGAAATATTCAATATTCATTACTGGAAATAAGGAATCACCTGGATGCTCCATTTGGTTCACAACGTGAAGTAAAGATTTGGAGAAAGTGTCGTCTATATATTAGTGATTCTTCATGGAGGAAGACGGCAGAAGTGCTAATAACACGTTTTAAGAAGCTGGGGAGATTTTGTGTTTAACTTTCCTTTCATTCTTTTTTGTATAATAGTATAATAGATGTCGAAGTTATGGTTTGAAATTAAAACGTGTGACAAAAGCAGATCAGTATTTGATCATTTCATTCAACTTTTACTTTCTTTTTACCTAAAGGCATTTGGGACCACCTTAAATTTGATTAATATGGCCAAACTATCTAGACTTGTGTAAGCGATGATGATGGTTGGCATATTTATAATACGTTCTATGTGTATGCTTAATTTATATTCAGTTCTTTCATTGAATATAACCAATTGAAAGTTCTGTGAAAATAAGCCTAATAACTTTGCACTACAAGAAAAAAAGGTTGAAGCGACGGTCAAAATCCATAGCCTAACAGTAACCAAATTGGGACGGGCGACCACTAGGCTACGGAATCCTGTCCGTAATAAAAAGGCACATCGCCAAATTGATATTCCGTAGCCCATCCATAGCCAATTCTGGAAATTAATTTGTATTTATTTTATATAACTTTCGTAGCAAAATAGCCGTAGTTCATCCGTAGCCAACTAAAATTTTGATTTTTTTTATTAATTATTTACGTCCGTAGCAAATCCGTAGCCCTTAGGGTAGCTCAACAGGTAAAGATTTTGCCATTTTGTAACTCTTAGGGTAGCTCAATAGGTAAAGATTTTTAGGGTGTACTTAAAGGTCGTCAGTTCGAGTCTCCTTAGAACCACTGGAAGTTTATCCAACCATTAAATTCAGGGACCTATGGGATTAGTCAGATAAAACTCAAATACCTATGGATTTTTTTATAAAAAAAAAAAAACGAAGGTTTTGCCCCTCGTGATATTGTATAGACTCAGAAGCTATAGAGTAATTATTTGAATGAATGAGATATGACAGAACAAGCTAATCAGTTTCAGCAAATGCAACAATCCCACTCATACTAGCAATCTTGTATAAAATATGCTATTGTGTAGACAAATTAAGTTAATTCTTAGCATAACACTTTAGCAACTGAAGGAAAAAACTTAAAAACAGTTCCGTGTAGCCAGAAAGGTAGTGCAGAAACCACACCTTGGAGTAACTGTGGCCAGGAAATGTTAATTATTTTGACAAATTATTGTCCATTTAATACTGAAATGATTTAATGACTTCGAGACTTAGAGTTTAATTTAACAAAAAGGAATATTCTTTTGCTAAATTTGTCAAACGTACTTTTGGCTTATAAGCTCTAAACTAGGGCATTTGTATTTTAATCTAAAGCAGCATTGTCCTCTTATTAGCTTAAGAATTGAGCTTTTAAGCTACTTAATTCGATAAAAGAAACAATGCTAAGGTTACGTATGCTAATTGTTGGTCAAGCGATTTTCTTTTCAAGATCTCATAAGCTTAAAAAAGAAGAAAAAGAAATTGATTAAAATTATTGAAGTTGTTGCCCCGAAACGGAAGCTTAGCCAAGCATTAATTGCTTAAGCTTATAAGCTATTTTGACATGAAATGAAGTTCAGAGGCTGTTCGGCTTAGGTTGTTCTTTTTTTTCCTTATTTCTTATTTCTTTTGTTGATTAAACTAGTTGAAGCTCTCTAAATGATAATGACTTCAAACAAAATAGTAAAGGGCGCGATACTTTTAAATTAAGCTTTATCAAATACTTATAATGAACTTAATAAGTTCTGCCATTATCAAATATTTATAATGAGCTTATAAGTTTTACCTCATGGCCCAACACTGAATTTCATTTTGACTTTAGAATCTCATAACCTTTTATATTCTAACACATAAAAGGTAGTTAAGTAATTTTATAAAATTCTAAAAGTAAATAAAAAAATAAGCATTTATTTCCATATACATGTACATAACACCACGCCTACCGCATTACTATATCGATTAGCTCCGAGTGAAAATACATAATATAATAAACATCTCTCTAACACTTCAAACTTTTAGATGATATGGTACTGGGTACAAAATACATTTTTACCCATTTAAAAACATTAAAATTGTTCACGTACAAGGCTCAAAATAAATTCCCTCTTAATTCCAATAGACGTACGGTGGCTTTACTCCCATTATAACATCTTTGATAGGTGATGATGATGATGTTGTAACATGTTACATGTGCTAAAATTGTGCACAAGTTTTTAGAGATTGTGGTTCAAAATATATGATATAGGACTAGAATGACGTGGGAATATTGCTTTGTTGTGTATGAAAAATGCAACTTTGTAGTTGTAAAAATGGTGCTTAAAGTGGCACCATTATTCCATGTCATTGGGGAATATAACCGTTTGAATCAACAGAAATCTTCCCACCATTTATGTGCAATAAAGATGCAACTAGCTATTACTTAAGGGCATTTTCGGTTTTTGCCACAAGTCAAAGATTTGACTATTAACTTTGGCTAACGGAGGTAGACGCCAGGGACTAAAAAATCAAGCCTTGTATTGAAGAGTGTCAATAAATTCTTAGACACAATCCTGATTTCAAAGTACAATATTTTTTTAAGAAAGCAAATCAATGTGCGAATTGTCAGTCAAACCCTTAATTGTCATATATGTTTGGGACTCATACGCTTACAGAGCCTCCGACTTTGCTGAATGAAGAGCTACAAAAGGACATTAGGGGTGAGACATCCCCTAAACTGGGAGGAATTGTTAACTCGGCTTAAAGCCTCCTTGTAACCAAGCAAAAAAAAAAATTGTTGAGAAACCTATTTGAGAATTAGACAAGACCTTATTAGCGACTAAAAAGTTTTTCGTCCCATTAAATTGGAGGGTTTCGGCTTTTGTTCAATCTCCAGCTGCTGCTTCAGTTTAGAATCTTTTCTAAGGTAAACCTTCCCGCCTTAAGTCTGTCTTCTTCTTTGTCTTTTGTATACTTAATGCTATGTCGATTTACTACATGTAACCATGTTAATGTATCTTAGTCTGTGAAGGAATATCTGTAACATGTGTACTATTGAACAAGGGTTTTGCCTTTTCTCACCTTTTTCTTTTTTTTTTTCTTTTTTTTTTTGGTTTATTTTGGAATACGATATTAAGGCTTCACGTGGTGTGCTGCTTTCTAGTGGATTTATTGTTATTATCATTATTTATTCGCAGATCATTATTATTACTATCATCGCCATATTATTTTTACTCAAGTTTCATTTCATTTTATTTAATTTTTGTTCAAAAAAGAATATGTGCACTTGCGAGCTCAAGCACGGGAGATGAGGGTTGCAAAAACATAATTTGTATGTAAAAGGATTTAAACTTTTAGATGGTATAGTTTATTTCAATTATTTTATTAAATATTATTCTAATCAATTCTTCTACCCTTTTGGAAATTTATAAAGTTAATCTTTTGACAATGCATCTATGTTTAATTAAATCATTGTTCTCCTTTTTATTTCCAAAGAATTTCGTATTCGTCTTTGATACTAATCCCGTGGCGATTTTCACACGTAAGGGCATTTATATCTCTCTATTTTATGAAGAATAATGTATACCATATGTAACATGGGAATTAGGGTTTTACCTTTTCTCACTTTCATTGGTGGACTATAATAAGGCATGCGTGGGTGTGTTACTTGCTAATCTATTATTATTATTATTATTTCACAAGAAGAAAACAGCCTTGAGGCTACAAATGACGACGAAAATTTTTTTCGTAGCCATTTTGAAGGACTGGCGATAAAAGGGCGACGAAATAAAATCTTTCGTCACCATTTGGTAGCTAAAATGTGAGAAAAAAATTTTTCTTAGGAAAAAATACAAATGGTCACCATATGGTAGCAAAACGGCGACGGAATAGCAACAATAAAAGATAATTATTGTTTAATTAGTAACTGGTCGCCAATAGGTCACAAAATGGCGACCACATAGCCACCGTTATCATTAATTTTTGTTCGCATCTTAATTGCAAAAATTAAATGAGAAAAAATAATTATAAAATAAAAAAAGTATAAATGTGGTCTCCGTTTGGTCGCTACGTAGCAACCAAATGGCGACCAAAAAACGTAAATATTTCTTTTAAAAAATTATAAGAAAATAAATTGACAAAAAACAAATGTTAAATAAATAAAATAAACAATTGTTGCCCTTTTGTCGCAAAAGGGCGACCCATACGTGACAAATATCATTTACATAAAACTAAAACAGTTATAAAATAAATAAAATAAAAGAATTGATTATATAAAATAAATTCCATCTTTTACATCATAGTTCGTAGCCCCGTGGTGGCCGTTGGCTACCTAATGGAGACGAAAAGTAAATTTTGGTCGCCCTTTGGTCGCCAATGGCTACGAAAGGGCGACAAAATGTCCATGTTCATTGGAAGTTAGATTGATTTAGAATGTAAGTATTAATAATAACAAGTACATTACAAGTTTGTGTTAGATTTATTTTCTTTTCATTGAAAATATATTTTATGATTTATTTAATGGTATGAGATTGTACATATTTAAAATATAAGAGCACGAAAATAAATTGATGATTAATACTTCTATATTCTAAATAACAAAAGTAGGGTTGTTGAAATACAAAGTGAAAAACAATGAAGATTTTATGCATTGTCATTAGTTTTTCGTATACCAATCCAATTCTAGTTTCGCACTAGCATCAATGAATTAGTGTAAATTGAAGATTGACTATAATAAAATATAATATTTAGCTTAGAAGATCTACTTAAAACAAAAGAAGTGATTATATGAAACAAATTTCATCTCTTGCATAATAGTTGGTAGCCCCGTGGTGGCCATTGGCCACCAAATGGCGACGAAAAGTAAAATTTTGGTTGTCCTTTGGTCGCCAATGGCTACGAAGGGGCGACGAAATGTCCATGTTCATAGGAAGTTAGACTGATTTAGAACATAAGAATTAATAATAACAAGTACATTACAAGTTTGTGCAAAATCTATTTTCTTTTGATTGAAAATATAATTTATGGTTTATTTAGTAGTATGAGGTTGTACATATTTAAAATATAAGAGCACGAAAAAAAATTGATGATTAATACTTCTATATTCTAAATAACAAAAGTAGGGTTGCTGAAATACAAAGTGAAAAACAATGAAGATTTTATGCATTGCCATTAGTTTTCGTATACCAATCAAATTCTAATTTCGCACTAGCATCAATAAATTAGTGTAAATTGAAGATTGACTATAATAAAAGATGATATTTAGCTTAGAAGAGCTACTTAAAACAAAAGAAGTGATTATATGAAACAAATTCCATCTTTTGCATAATAGTTCGTAGTCCCGTGATGGCCATTGGCCACCAAATGGCGACGAAAAGTAAAATTTTGGTCACACTTTGGTCGCCAATGGCTATGAAGGGGCGACGAAATGTCCATGTTCATAGGAAGTTAGACTGATTTAGAACATAAGAATTAATAATCACAAGTACATTACAAGTTTGTGCAAGATCTATTTTATTTTGATTGAAAATATATTTTATGGTTTATTTAATGGTATGAAGTTGTACATATTTAAGATATAAGAGCATGAAAATAAATTGATAATTAATGCTTCTATATTCTAATTAACAAAAGTAGGGTTGTTGAAATACAAAGTGAAAAATAATGAAGATTTTATGCATTGTCATTAGTTTTTCATATACCAATCAAATTCTAATTTCGCACTAGCATCAATGAATTAGTGTAAATTGAAGATTGACTATAATAAAATATGATATTTAGCTTAGAAGAGCTACTTAAAACAAAAGAAATGATCATATGAACCAAATTCCATCTTTTGCAAAATAGTTCATAGCCCCGTGGTGGCCATTAGCCACCAAATGACGACGAAAAGTAAAATTTTGGTCGCCCTTTGGTCGGCAATGGCTACGAAGGGGCGACGAAATGTCCATGTTCATACGAAGTTAGATTGATTTAGAACATAAGAATTAATAATAACAAGTACATTACAAGTTTGTGAAAGATCTATTTTCTTTTAATTGAAAATATATTTTACGGTTTATTTAATGGTATGAGGTTGTACATATTTAAGATATAAGATCACGAAAATAAATTGATAATTAATGCTTCTATATTCTAATTAACAAAAGTAGGGTTGGTGAAATACAAAGTGAAAAACAATGAAGATTTTATGCATTGTCATTAGTTTTTCGTATACCAATCAAATTTTAATTTCGCACTAGCATCAATGGATTAATATAAATTCAAGATTGACTATAATAAAAAAATGATATTTAGCTTAGAAGAGCTACTTAAAACAAAAAAAAATGATTATATGAAACAAATTCCATCTTTTGCATAATAGTCCGTAGCCCCGTAGTAGCCATTGGCCACCAAATGGCGATGAAAAGTAAAATTTTGGTCACACTTTGGTCGCCAATGGCTATGAAGGGGCAAAAAAATATCCATGTTCATAGAAGTTAGATTGATTTATAACATAAGAATTAATAATAACAAGTACATTACAAGTTTGTGCTAGATTTATTTTCTTTTGATTGAAAATATATTTTATGGTATTTAATGGTATGAGGTTGTACATATTTAAGATATAAGAGCACGAAAATAAATTGATAGTTAATGCTTCTATATTCTAATTAAGAAAAGTAGGGTTGCTGAAATACAAAGTGAAAAACAATGAATATTTTATGCATTGTCATTAGTTTTTCGTATACCAATCAAATTCTAATTTTGCACTAGCATCAATGAATTAATGTAAATTGAAGATTGACTATAATAAAAGATGATATTGAGCTTAGAAGAGCTACTTAAAACAAAAGAAGTGATTATATGAAACAAATTTTATCTTTTGCATAATAATTCGTAGCCCCGTGGTGGCCATTGGCCACCAAATAGCGACGAAAAGTAAAATTTTGGCCGCCCTTTGGTCGCTAATGGCTACGAAGAGGGGACGAAATGTCCATGTTCATAGGAAGTTAGATTGATTTAGAACATAAGAATTAATAATAACAAGTGTGAGACCCCATATTTTGTCTTTACCTCGATTTACGTGTCTTTACCTTAATTTGCGTGATTTGACATGTTTATGTGTTATATAAGTTAGAATGTGTTAAATATGTGATTTATATTCCTAATACATGCTATGTGTGCATTCATGAAATTTTCATAAAAAACGGAATCAGAAATTTTATCGACGGTTTTTATGAATAGTGTTTTGGACGCACGTCCGCTAAAATTTTTATACGGGTGTTTTAAGTGTTTCAAAACCTAGTCCTCAGATATTAATAGACTCGTGTTTGATTAAAACGGATTTTAAATCGGCTTTGAAATTTTAAAGGTTTTTATACTTTCTTTTGCGAAAAACGAGTTTTAAATCGAGTCGAGTGAAAATGTTTAAATGTAAAAATTCTTGTCACCTAAAAATAAACTACTTAAGATAGTCTAAGTGTTGCATAAATGTTTTGAGCAAGAAATAATCAAAAATAGAATTAAAAGACTAGAAATACTAAAAATAAACTAAGTGTCAACTTTGACTTTCTTTTATTTTGTTTGACTTTGCTTATATATACTAAATAACCAAAATTGCTCACAAAACAAAAGCTCAAAACCCACTCAATTCTCACACACATGGCCGAAACATAGGAGGCCATTTTTGCTTGGTTTTGATCAACATTTTTCATTAGATTTTGCAATACAAAGCCTTTACACTTGAATCAAAGTTTGTTCTTCTTGTTAGCATCCATTCTACACCTTTCTTGCATCAAAACACATCAAAGGTGAGAGAAAAATTCTAGATCTCAAAATGTCATTTTTATGTTAATTCATATAATCGAATTTTTAGCCGTTGAAATGTTAAATTGATGTTATATTATTGTTCAGTAGATGCTAAGGATTGATTATATGTGTTTATATCAGTTTTGAACCGTTGTAGCATTAATTTTTATTTTTCGGGTATTAAAATTGAGTTGTTGGCTATTTGTTGAATAATTGGAGTTGTGGTGGTTGGAATCAATTGCTGTTAGTTTGTAAAAGTTTGTTAAATACGTGGTAGTAATGTTGTAATGCCGAAATTTTGATTGGGATATCGAGGTGGAAGTCCGAAAATTTCAGCCTAGGTGCATTGAGGTTTTAGGGTTGTTGGGCTTGATTTGAATGGATTATGGTTGGTTTCCGAGGGGGCTAATGTTGTTGATTGAGTGAGTGAGTGATAGAAATTGGTTTGGAGGTTATCGGATTAATAGAATGTAAGTTATGACTTTTAGAAGTTTGGGTTGTCTTTCTTTAAAATCTTGAATTATGCCTTTAGATTTTTGGGTAGTGTTTGAGTGAATGAATTGTGAGTTGTTGATGGTTAGACTAGGGTTGATTGTGTGGTTTAAAGCATGTTAAGTTAGATGGTCTACTCTGTCATCTAACTTAGTTGTTTGTTGTTTATTTGATTAGTTGTTGTTATGTTGTTGAAATGATGATTATTGATTTATTATTGTTGAGTCGGGAGATAGGCAACCTACTTTGTTGTCCTCCTGTGATAATTGATTATTGATGAGCAAGGAGATAATCAACTTGCTATGTTGTCCTCCTGAGATATGAATGGTTATTATTATTGTCACGAGTCTTGGTATGTGTGTGTCACCTCTCGGGCAGCGTCGGGCTGTCGGGTTGAAAACGGCATGACTATCATAGGCTACCCCCAGCTTGCATGGGCGGAGGTTTTATGGAGGGAGAGGCTAAAGAGGTACCTCGGGTGCGTGAGTAATAGGGAGTTATAAGAAGAACGATTAAGATCGTGATGGCATTTGGAGCTACACCAACTCGAGTATCCTTTATTGATTGGTCATTATAATTAATGTGTTTATATTGTTATTTATGATTATTATGTGTTTACTGCTCAAATGATGATTTTCAAGGAGTATAGTAAATACTGTTAGAGATCTATCGAATCCTCACTGGGCTTGTTTTATATAAGCTTACTCTCAATTATTGCATGCATACAAGTGTTACCGATTCACATTACGGGTACGTGCCTCCAAAAGAGGATAATGTGCCATATGTGGACGAGTCCTATGTGCCAGAGTCTTGTTCTTAATTTCTGATGTTGTACTCTTTTGTTATCTTGTATATTAAAACTAATTGGTTTGTATTTACTTAGAAGTTTATGATGTATATGATGTTGTAAAGATAATGGATTAAATGTTGTTAGTTTAGTGGTCGTGTTTTGGAATATGATTAGGCTACTAGATTGGTTATAATCTATTTTGGAAATGTATGTTATATAGTAAATGTATGATGTTGGAACGGAGGCGTATAACCTATGGATGCAATGGTAAAATAATTTTTATTCTATATGGTGGTTGTGTTATTTAATTGTTGAATTGTTGTGGAGTTGGTTGTATGAGTTGCGAAGAGGTTGGTTTAGAGCCTCGTTGTCCTAATTACTGTCGTTATACTGCCGAAATTCCGTTACGTCCTGACTGATTGTAGGAGGGGTCGAGTTGGGGCGTTACATTAAGTGGTATCAGAGCGTATGTTTAGTTGTCAGCCAGGGTATTCTTGGAATGTGGGTAATGGTCTTAGCATGAAAGTATGTATGAAGTAAAAGAAAAGTGAAATATGTATTAATATGATTATGTGATTTAGTGACTATGTGATTATGTGATTGATAATTAAGTGATTTATGTGCTTTATGTGAGTTGTTGTTTATGTGCTAATAATTGTCTATAGCCTGTCTATGTGCTATAACATGTGCTAACTCTTTGATTAGTAGAATGGCTGGTAGACTAAGAACCAGAGGTAGGCCTGAGGTAATTGACGAGGCATCGGATAATATGGCACTGGGGCGAGATCGGGGTGATAACCGTTTTGGTGCAGCCATGGATAGGATGACGGAGATTATGCGGGGCAAGCACAGATACTCGCATGGCAGGCTGCCCAAGCACAGACATTACAGACTCAGTTGTTGAATGTTCAGGGTGGTTACCACGGGCGTGGTACACTGAAGGAATTCTTGGGATATTATCCACTGAGGTTCCAAGGGGAGCCAGATGATAGGAAGACGGAAGCTTGGATTAATAAGATAGAGAATATATTTGATCCTCTAGACTATACGGATGAGAGGAAAGTCACTTATGTCGTTTACTTGTTTGATGATGAAGTAGAGGAGTGGTAGCGCACAATGAGAGTCGGTTGGGAGGCAAGAGGTACTCCGTATGTCTGGGATACCTTTCTTAGAGCGTTTCGGGCGAAGTATGTCCCGAGGATTGCAAGGGAGCGGAGAGAGGTGGAGTTCCTGTCTTTAGTTCAGGGGGAGGCTACAGTGGCTCAGTATGAGGCCACTTTTACCAGACTGTCCCGGCATGCACCGGAGTTTGTAGCAGATGATGAGCGCAAGACCCGGAGGTTTATGTTGGGTTTGAGGTCAGAGATTCACAATACAATGGCCCCGAATCAGTATGATATATTTTCTGAAGCTTTTGATGCGGCATCCAGACTGGAAAAGAGAAAAGGGGAACAGATTGGACCTAGTCAGCCTAGCAAGAGGCCATTTTAGTCGCAGGGCCAGCAGGGTATGTATAGACCTTCAGTACAGTAGGGTGGTTATAGGCCTTCGGTGCAGCAGGGTTCTTTCAGACCGTAGGGTCAGCAGGGTTACTATCGGCCTCAGTTTCAGCAGGGGTCTTATCAAGCTCAGTCACAGTACAGGCCGGCCCAGTCTCAGGGTCAATATAGGTCTAGTGTTGCGAGACCTCAGCAGCAGGCTAGTATAACTACTTTCTCAGCTTCTGGTTCTTCTAGGGGCAGTGGCAGTGCTTCGTCACCGCAGTGTGCTTACTGCAAACGTCAGGGCCATGTGAAGGCCGACTGCAGGGCGAAGGCAGGAACATGTTTGGGTTGCGGCAGCAATCAGCATAGGGTGAGGGATTGCTCTAGATTTCAGAGGACTGAGGGTCAGGCAGCAACCCAGGGTTATCAGGGCCGACCCACTGGTGGTGCACCTCAGCAATAGCGGGTTTAGGCTTGGGCCTACGCAGTTGATTTGGAGGAGGTACCTGAGGATACGATAGTTGTGGAAGGTAACTTCCTTATACTCAATCAACTTGTTAAAGTGTTGATTGATTCTGGTGCTACGCATTCTTTCATTATGCCTACTTGTGTGCAACGTGTTAACATGCAACCTGAAAGATTGCCTTATGTGGTTGAGATTAGTACTTCTTTAACTGATAAGTATATGACTGGCTTAGTATGTAAAGACTGTAAAATACATGTTAAGGGTCAGGATTTTCCTTTAGACCTTATTTTATTTCCTATCCGGGGGTATGATGTTATCTTGGGTATGAACTGGCTTTCTAAGTATGATGCTCAGCTAAACTGTAGAACAAAAGTAGTACAGTTTCG
This sequence comes from Ehretia macrophylla, assembly GCA_037974665.1. Classification (NCBI taxonomy): domain Eukaryota; kingdom Viridiplantae; phylum Streptophyta; class Magnoliopsida; order Boraginales; family Ehretiaceae; genus Ehretia; species Ehretia macrophylla. Next base: position 27,466,611 of record CM075779.1, on the reverse strand, counting down.
TTTGCCATATCAGCCAGTGGTTGAGCTAGCGAGAAACCGGGATGCTAAGACGAGTTTTATTATCTCATCAACTAAAATTGTTAAGCTGGTGAGTAAGGGGTATTCGGGTTATCTAGCTTATTTTATCAACAAACCATCTGATAAGCTTAAGCTGGAGGAAGTTCGTATTATTCGGGAATATCCCAATGTATTTCCCGAGGAGTTGCCAGGGTTACCACCAGAGAGGGATGTTGAGTTTGTGATTAATCTTATTCCTAGTACTCAACCTATTTCTAAATCAGTGTACCGGATGGCACCAGTTAAACTAAAAGAGCTGAAAACTCACCTACAAGAGTAATTAGAGAAGGGTTTCATTTAGCAAAGTTCTTCACCATGGGGAGCACCTGTTTTATTTGTGAAGAAGAAGGATGGTACCTTGAAATTATATATCGACTATTGTGGTTTGAATCAGGTGACCATCAAGAACAAGTAACCTTTACCATTGATTGACGAGTTGTTTGATCAACTTCAGGGAGCCAAAGTCTACTCTAAATTTGACTTGAGGCAGGGGTATTATCAGCTTCAGATTCGTACGGAGGATGTTCCAAAGTCTGCTTTCAGGACTCAGTACGGGCATTATAAGTTTGTTATTATGCCCTTCGAACTGACAAATGCACCGACAGCATTTATGGATCTTATGCATCGGGTCTTTCAGTCGTATTTGGACCAGTTCGTGGTAATCTTTATTGATGATATCTTGGTTTATTCTAAGTCTGAATCGGAGCACGAGCAACATCTATGACTTGTCTTACAGAAACTGCATGAGCATCAGTTATTTGCGAAGTTCAGCAAATGTGAATTTTGGCTGCAACGGATATTTTTTCTTGGCCATATAATTACACAGAGCAGTATTTCAGTAGATCCCACTAAGATTGAAGTGGTGATGTCTTGGAAAAGGCCGGAAAATGTTTTGGAGGTTCGTAGCTTCCTTGGCTTGGCAAGTTATTACCATAGGTTTGTCAAGGACTTTTCTAAGATTGCAGGACCACTTTCTAAATTAACTAAAAAACGGACCAGCTTTATTTAGGATGAGAAATGTGAGAGTGGATTTCAGGAGTTGAAAAAGAGTTTGACTACCGCCCCAGTACTTGCTCTACCAGAGGGGACCGATAATATGGTTATCTACAGTGATGCATCCAGGGAGGGCATGGGTTGTGTACTTATGCAGAACGGTCGGGTTATTGCCTATGCTTCTAGAAAGTTGAAGCCGTATAAGGTGAATTATCCGACTCATGATCTTGAGTTGGCAGCCGTGATATTCGCACTTAAAAAGTGGCGTCATTATCTATGGGGCAGTAAGTTCGAGATTTCTACTGATCATAAGAGTCTGTAGTATTTGTTCTCACAGAATGAGTTGAATATGCGTCAACAGAGGTGGATGGAACTTCTCGAAAATTATAATTGTTCTCTCAATTATCTGCCTGGGAAGACAAATGTTGTGGCAGACGCTCTTAGCCGTAAGGCGAGTATTTCTTGTTTGGCTATCAAAAAGTAGGAGGTTCTTGAGGAATTCACTTATTGGAGATCGGAGTTGACTCAGGTTGGGGTGATGTGTTCACATCTCCGTATTCAACCTTTATTGGTGTCTCAGATCAGAGAAGCTCAGCAGCTTGATCCAAAACTTCAGAAGATCAAGGATCAGATCACGGATGATCAGTCTGATTTCAAATTACATGAAGATGGTATTCTTTGGTTTCGGAACAGGGTTTGTGTTCTCGATGAACCAGGTTTGAGGAGAGGTATTCTGGAGGAGGCTCATAATTCTAAGTACACCATTTATCCCGGTGGAAACAAGATGTATCGGGATTTGAAACAACATTATTAGTGGAATAACATGAAAAAGAAGGTTGCTCAGTTTGTATCCAGATGTTTGACTTGTCAGCGAGTGAAGGCCGAACATCAGCGACCTGCAGGATTACCTCAGCCGTTGGCAATACCAAAGTGGAAGTAGGAGCATATTACGATGGACTTTGTCTCTAGTTTGCCTAGAACACTGAGAGGTAACGACGCAGTTTGGGTTGTTATAGACTGTTTGACGAAGACAGCTCATTTCATTCCGATGAGGTTGGGTGATGAGGTTGCAAAGTTGGCGGATTTTTATGTGGATCAGATTGTTAAACTTCACGGGATTCCATCTAGTATTGTCTCAGATCGAGATCCTCGGTTTACTTCTCGTTTGTGGGAGAAACTTCAGGAAACTTTAGATACTCAGTTAAACTTCAGCACAACGTATCATCCACAGACCGACGGTCAGTCTGAGAGAACTATTCAGATTCTGGAGAATATGCTCAGAGCTTGTGTTCTGGACTTCGAGAAGAATTGGGAGAAACATCTACCACTTACTGAGTTTGCCTATAACAATAGTTATCAAGCAACTATTGGGATGTCACCTTTTGCAGCTCTCTACGGCCGTAAGTGCCGATCACCTTTGTATTGGGATGAAGTAGGGAAGATGAAGACTATTGATCCGACTATTATGCCAGAGTTTTTAGAGAAGATTGAGAATGTTCAGTTGATCAGGGAGAGAATGCTTACAGCGCAGAGCAGATACAAGAGTTATGCTGATAAGCGTCGTCAGGATTTGGAGTTTGCAGTCGGAGATCGGGTTTTCTTGAAATTTTCTCCTCGAAAGGGGTTTGCTCGTTATGGTAAAGGTGGTAAGCTGAGTCCGAGGTTTGCAGGGCCGTTTGAGATTACCGACAGGGTTGGTAAGTTAGCATATCGGTTGGCTTTATCAGAGAACTTCTCTAATGTCCACGATGTCTTTCACGTGTCTAATTTGTGGAAATATAATCTAGATCCTTCTCATATTCTAGAGCCAGAGCCGTTACAGTTTCGTGAGAATCTGACTTACTTGATCAGATGGAACGGGAATTGAGGTCGAAGAATATTCCGATGGTCAAAGTATTGTAGAAGCATCACGGTATTGAGGAAGCTACTTGGGAGAGGCGAGATCAGATGCAGCAGCAGTACCCAGATCTTTTCCGTTCAACAAGTACAAATTTCGAGGATGAAATTTCTTTAAGGGGGGGAGAATGTGAGACCCATATTTTGTCTTTACCTCGATTTGCGTGTCTTTACCTCGATTTGTGTGATTTGACCTGTTTTTGTGTTATATAAGTTAGAATGTGCTAAATATGTGATTTAAATTCCTAATACATGCTATGTGTGCATTCATGAAATTTTCATAAAAAACAGAATCAGAAATTTTATCGACAATTTTTGTTAATAGTATTTTGGACGCATGTCCGCTAAAATTTTTACACAGGTGTTTTAAGTATTTCAAAACCTAGTCCTCGGATATTAATAGACCCATGTTTGATTAAAACGGATTTTAAATTGTCTTTGGAATTTTAAAGGTTTTTACACTTTTTTTTTTGTGAAAAACGAGTTTTAAATCGAGTCGAGTGGAAATGTTTAAATGTAAAACTTCTTGTCACCTAAAAATAAACTACTTAAAATAGTCTAAGTGTTGCATAAATGTTTTGAACAAGAAATAATCAAAAATAGAATTAAAAGACTAGAAATACTAAAAATAAACTAAGTGTCAACTTTGACTTTCTTTTATTTTGTTTGACTTTGCTTATATATATTAAATAACCAAAATTTCTCACAAAACAAAATCTCAAAACCCACTCAATTCTCACACACATGGCCGAAACATAGGAGGCTATTTTTGCTTGGTTTTGATCAACATTTTTTATTAGATTTTGCAATACAAAGCCTTTACACTTGAATCAAAGTTTGTTCTTGTTTGTTGGGCATCCATTCTACACCTTTCTTGCATCAAAATACATCAAAGGTGAAAGAAAAATTCTAGATCTCAAAATGTCATTTTATGTTAATTCATATAATCGAATTTTTTGCCGTTGAAATGTTAAATTGATGTTATATTATTGCTCAGTACATGCTAAGGATTGATTATATGTGTTATATCAATTTTGAACCGTTGTAGCATGAATTTTTATTTTTTGGGTATTAAAATTGAGTTGGCTATTTGTTGAATAATTGGAGTTGTGGTGGTTGGAATCGATTGTTGTTAGTTTATAAAAGTTTGTTAAATACGTGGTAGTAATGTTGTAATGCCAAAATTTTGATTGTGATATCGAGGTGGAAGTCCGGAAATTTCAGACTAGGTGCATTGAGGTTTTAGGGTTGTTGGGCTTGATTTGGATGGATTATGGTTGGTTTTCGAGGGGGATAATGTTGTTGATTGAGTGAGTGAGTGATAGAAATTGGTTTGGAGGTTATCGGATTAGTAGAATGTAAGTTATGACTTTTAGAAGTTTGGGTTGTCTTTCTTTAAAATCTTGAATTATGCATTTAGATGTTTGGGTGGTGTTTGAGTGAATGAATTGTGAGTTGTTGAGGGTTAGACTAGGGTTGATTGTGTGGTTTAATGCATGTTAAGTTGGATGGCCTCCTCTGTCATCTAACTTAGTTATTTGTTGTTTATTTGATTAGTTGTTGTTATGTTGTTGAAATGATGATTATTGATTTATTATTATTGAGTCGGGAGATAGTCAACTTGTTATGTTGTCCTCCTGAGATATGAATGATTATTATTATTGTCATGAGTCTTGGTATGTGTGTGTCACCTCTCGGGCAGCGTCGGGCTGTCGTGTTGAAAACGGCATGACTATCATAGGCTATCCCCAGCTCGCATGGGCGGAGGTGCCATGGAGGGAGGGGCTAGAGAGGTACCTCGGGTGCGTGAGTAATGGGGAGTTATAAAAAGAACAGTTGAGATCGTGATGGCATTTGGAGCTACACCAATTAGAATATCCTTTATTGATTAGTCATTATAATTAATGTGCTTATATTGTTATTGATGATTATTATGTGTTTACTGCTCAAATGATGATTTCCAAATAGTATAGTAAATACTGTTAGAGATCTATCGAATCTTCACTGGGCTTGTTTTATATAAGTTCACTCTCAATTATTGCATGCATACAGGTGTTACCGATTCACATTATGGGTACGTGCCTCCAGAAGAGGATAATGTGCCATATGTGGACGAGTCCTATGTGCCAGAGTCTTGTCCTTGATATCTGATGTTGTACTCTTTTGTTATCTTTTATATTAAAACTAGTTGGTTTGTATTTACTTAGAAGTTTATGATGTATAAGATGTTGTAAAGATAATGAATTAAATGTTGCTAGTTTAGTGGTCGTGTTTTGGAATATGATTAGGCTACTAGATTGGTTATAATCTATTTTGGAAATGTATGTTATATAGTAAATGTATGATGTTAGAACAGAGGCGTATAACCTATGGATGCAATGGTAAAAGAATGTTTATTGTATATGGTGGTTGTGTTGTTTAATTGTTGAATTGTTGTGGAGTTGGTTGTATGAGTTGCGAAGAGGTTGGTTTAGAGCCTCGGTGTCCTAATTACTGTCGTTATACTGCCAAAATTCCGTTGCGTCCTGACTGATTGTATGAGGGGTCGAGTTGGAGCGTTACAACAAGTACATTACAAGTTTGTGCTATATCTATTTTCTTTTGATTGAAAATATATTTTATGGTTTATTTAATGGTATGAGCTTGTACATATTTAAGATATAAGAGCACGAAAATAAATTGATGATTAATACTTCTATATTCTAATTAACAAAAGTAGGGTTGTTGAAATACAAAGTGAAAAACAATGAAGATTTTATGCATTGTCATTAGTTTTTCGTATACCAATCAAATTCTAATTTCGCACTAGCATCAATCAATTAGTGTAAATTGAAGATTGACTATAATAATTGATAATTTTTTAGCTTAGAAGAGCTATTTAAAACAAAAGAAGTGATTATATGAAATAAATTTAATCTTTTGCATAATAGTTCGTAGCCCCATGGTGGCCATTGGCCATCAAATGGCGATGAAAAGTAAAATTTTAGTCGCCAATGGCTATGAAGCGGCAAAAAAATTAGAAACATATAAATTAAAAAAAATAAATAATTAGGATTTTTGGGCGACCAAAGGGCTCGAGGCCCTTTGGTCGCGAGAACCACTTAAATTATAGGGCATTAAGAGGGTTGGTTGCCCCGTTTTACTAAAAACAGGGGGCAGAACGCTGCCCCCTGGTTTTAGTAAGACTTAGAATTTTTTTTTTTTCAAAAACCCTACCCCACCCCATCCCACCACCCTACCCGTCCCCTCAAACGTATGTATTTTTGTTTTTTACTTTGTTTATTACATTATGCATATAGTATGTATGTATATGTATATCTATATATATATATATATATATATATATATATATATGTGTGTGTGTGTGTACCTATTTGCACATATATCTATATATATATATATATGTATGTATATATATAGCTTTAAATAGATATATGTATAGCTTAAACTTTATACATATATGTTTATGCATTCTTTTTTTTCTGTTTTTTATTTTATTTTCGTTTTTGCCTTTTTGTTATATGTAGATCCTACTTTTTATATAGATCATATATAAATATGTATAATATATATATGCATTTTTATTTTTTCTATTTTTTTTATTTTCATTTTTCCCTTTTTCTGTTTTTTTTATTTTCGCTTTTCCCTTTTTTCTGTTTTTTTTTATTTTTGCTTTTCCCTTTTTTTTTATAAATAGATCCTATATATATATATATATATATATATATATATATATATATGCATTTAGCTTTTATCTTACTGTTATTTATATATATATATATATATATATATATACATTTTCCCTTTTTCTATTTTTTATTTTATTTTATTTAATTGTAGATTTTTTTTTTTTTTTATTAATGTTGGATCTTTGAAATATTTTTTTGCAAGATTGGAGTTTGTTTTGTGTGATAGGCCAGACTATTACGGCTCAAGTTAGTCTTCTAATTCACTATCTTTTGTATTCATGTTGAGATATTATATTTGAAATAATGTTGTAGGTGAGATATTGTTATGATGTTTGTTGAGATAATAATTGCGTATATAATTGATTATTTATGATGTTTGTTGAGATATTTAGCCAAAATTTAAGTTGATTCTTGAGTTATTTCTTGTATATGAAGTGTATATTGTACTTGTAACAATATTACATAGCATAATGACCTTACAACGCAAAATGGTGGAAATGTTTGTGGGCTGAATTTTCCAGCGCCGACAGTGGGCTTGTCGGCACTGGTTGGGCTGATTTTGGGGGTCATTTGGGCTTCCCTCGGGGTGGTTTAGGTGCATGCTTCATTGGTTAATTGATAGGTGGTTGTTTGGGTGTTGTTTGATTGAGTAATTGCGGAATGCGTTGCTAGAAAGTTGAAGTATTGTTAAAGAAAGTTAGTTTAAGTGTTGTTTTACATTCTTTTGTGTTGTGTTGTTAGAGCTTGAGTTGGAATCAAGTAGGGTCGGAATTGGTTAATATATGGACATATATGCTTGACGTTAGGTGACTTACTTCGTTACCTAATCAATGTGTTTTAAGTGATTTTTACATGTGGAATTACTAAGTGTTGTATTATTTAAAGTGTTAAAGTGTTGTTGTTGAAGTGCCGATGGGCATCCTCTTTGAGTCGTGGAAACTCACCCTCATTTACCAACATTTCAGGTGAGCCAGAGTTGGGATTCGTGGCTCAAGAGGTTGAGGCCAAGCCATTTGATGTCATGCATTATGTGAATGAGTCTTATGCTCAAGAGCCCCATCCTTATTTGGAGCTTATGTACTTTTATCGTTATGTCTAAAGTAGTTGGGACGAATGACTTTTTATTTTGGTTTAATGTTGGATGGTTAAATTGTGGAATGTATTGGTTTCATTGTGGCTTATATGAAATGTTTTACAGGTTTGAAATGTTTAAGAGTCTTATTACAGATGTTATAATTCCGAAATTTTATCGTGTCCCGACTTGATTTTAGATGGGGTCGAGTTGGGGCGTGACATTATGTACTTTATTTTGAAGATATTTTAAATACTATAATATGCATATCTTAAATTATTATTTTAAAAAAAATTAAATTAAATATTTTTTTTTTAAATTATTGTGTGGCGACGAAAACGTAGTTACCACGTGGCGACTATTATTGACTACAATATGGTTAAAAAACAGCAACTAAATATTGACTACCACATAGAGACGAAAATTAATAAATAAATATAAAAAATAAAAAATTTGGCTACCTAGTGGCGACAAAAAAATAGCTACCATACGGTCACCAAAATGTGGCTACAAACTTTGGCTACCAAATGGCAACGAAGTTTAATAATTTAAAAAAAAAATTAAAATTATTTGGCTATCTAATGGGGACGTAATTATGGCTACCACACAGCCACCAAATTATCGTTACAAGAATTGGCTACCACATAGAGACGAAATTAAATAATAAATAAAAATATATTTAAAATAATTTACCACCTAATGGCGACAAAAACTGGCTACCATGGGACGACCATGCATAATTAAATGATACAAAAATTAATGAATTATTTAATAAAATTGTTAATTATAAAAATTAACTAATAATTAATTTTTGTAAAATTGCGACCAAGGGGCTACGAAATGGAAAAAAATTATATATATATATTTTTTGATTTGGCCACCAAAATGCGACCAATCAGCAAATTGCGACGAGGGTTTTCTTGACATTATGTTTTTGGTCGCCCCTTGGTCGCCCAATGGGGGTAGGCGACCAAAGGGCGACGAGAAACCTTCGTCGCCCCAAACCGATTTTCTTGTAGTGTTTATTCGCATATCTATAGTCCTATCATCACCACATTATTTCTAATTAAGCTCTATCTTATTTCATTTTTGTTTAAAAAGAATAAGCTCACTTGCGAGAGAGGAGGGATGCTTAAAGATAAATTTATAAATAGAATAAATTTTCAATTATTTTTCTTGAAAATGATTCTGATCATTAGTTCTTTCTGTTCTGTTTGTACATAGGCAAATGGATATGGGGTATCTTTCTCTTGAGGTACTGTCGTGTCAGAAAGACCAGCAACTTACTTCTATCTTTATTGATGATGACAAAGAGAAGCTTCTTGAATTGGTAAAAGAATACTGGCCTACTATTGATTGGTTCTGTGAGAGCATCTCACAAGGAGCCAGAGATTGTACAAGAGTGCTTATTCAAGATTTGAATCTAACGCCACCCCATTTCAAGAATGATGAGATTTTAGCTAAAAATGTGTTCTCTGATGCTTCTTGTTCGCTTTTTGATCCTTATGTTATTAATCTGCTCATTGAAGAATCTGAATACCTACCACTTGTCAATAATCAGTCCTGGATTTCTACCAATGCACGAAACGCTCAGCATGTTACGTTTGTCTCCTTATCTAGAGAAGTGGAGTGTTGGACAATCTATTTCAAGCTTCTGATTTTGTTATGCCTGCCACAAACGGTTTGATTTTCATTTCATTTCGTTGCCTTTTAATTTTAATTTGTTTTCATTATCTTGCCATCAAGTGTAGCCTGTAGCACAGGTTCTTGTTTGATGGACTAACATTATTGTATGTATTATCTCTTCGTTGATTGTAATTGTTGCATCATTAAATCTATAATTCTATATATACTGGAACAAGCATACAGTGATTGCTAGTCAATCACTGGGGCTCAAGTAACCTATTCTTCCCATGTTTTGGGAAATTTATATAATTTCCACAGAGATCGATATTGGAGACTCTAAAACTGCTTGCACAGCACACAAAGGGGCTTGAGGAGATCGCTTGCTATTATGCGAAGGATGGCGGGCTAATGGAGTTAACAGCTTTGCTTATTGTGGCTCGCCATAAGGTTTTGGTTCCAATGAGTGGAGAATGTGAAGATAACATTAAGTATAAGAATATTGATGATGAAGCTGTAGGTGTGGATATTTCCAATATGGGCAAACATCGAAAATGTGTCCGCGGGTTACATGTAAGACTGACGATAAGTCAACATATTATATTTGATCTTGGATTACCAAGACATGAATTGGAGAAGTCATTCGATGAATTATCATATGAAACGAGATTCAGATGAATCTCAAGGATTCTCTCAAGATGCTCCAAGTTTTTGAAAAGGCTGGTGACGCTTTTGATGCTTATTTGCAATCAGATCAATCTAATGTAAGTTTGTAAAACTAGTCGTATTCTATTGACTGAAGTAAATTTAACTTGGTTTCAGCTAGATAATTCATGTCTCTCTTCAGGTGCCAGTAGAACAAGTAATTATAAGCATTGGGTTGCTGCTTAAGAAAGCTGGTTTCAACTTGGAATACAAGGACGTTGACTTGACAAATACTTGCAGGTTTAGTTAACCTATATGCCTAATTACATGTTACCTTTGTTATGCTAATTTATTGACGGGTTGCTATTTAATCGGTACGGATTGACATTAGTCTTCTCATATGGGTTAGCCTACACAAATGAAAGATCCACTTATCTCACAATATAATACATGTCTGAACTGATAGAGGAATTTTCCTTTGTTAACCTGTTTTATTGTGGCTGGTATCAGTTTCAGTGAAGTTGTGATGAAACATGTTTGCAAAAAATTGGGTATGGCTGGTGTCAGTTTCAGTGAAGATGTGATGAAGCAAGTTTGCAAAAATTGGGTAAGCGTTCTATTTTTCATGCACATCTTATTTAATCACTTATTGGCCATTGAAGATAATATCTTCTAGTTATACCATTTTCATTAACATTCTTTTATGTGGTAATTTCTTTTAGAAATCACTGGAAGTGCACAACTAGAGCAGGAGGACGAAGGGTCCAAAGAGCATAAGTTTACACTGGCACAGATTTTCAATCCACAAACCTTATTCTCAGGCAGTGGTTCTTCCAATCAAAGGATGAGTAGACACTAGGAGAACTGTACTATTCTGTGAATTCAGATATACTTTGCTAAGTCTAGAGTAATTCTATGTTCAATTCGGGCTGACTATCAACCCTAGAAAATATGGGGAACCAAAGAATTAGTCTATTGTCAAAGGTGATACATTCTTCTAGCGAATACTTTTTATTACTTTGGGTCTAAAGTTGGAGAAAACTCTCTAGTCAGTGGAGACTGATATTAATCTCTCACATATTAGTAAGTGCACGCGTGTGGGTCCTTCTAATAATGTGAAAAACTGATGTATCAGTCTAGTACCCCAATTAATTTCTTACAAGAGTTTGACGTGTCAATTGGTGTAATACTGCTTAGTTTACCAAGTTACAAACAATATATGCCTATCTACTTGTAAAGATAGTAAAATTCGAACTTAATAAAGATATTGTGATGTGTCTATATGTTTACATACGTATAAGCACATATGCTGATTGGTTAAGAAAACTGATCCTAGTTATCTCTGATTCAGATGGTGAAGTTTAGACCAAATGAATTCCAAGTTCCTCAAGCAATTCCCGTTGGGTTTCCATCAAATACTATAGTTCCTCGTGGCCTATCTTTCCCTGCTTGTGGCCTGCTGAAGTATCATCTCGCAAGCAATTCCTGTTGGGTTTCCATCAAATACTATAGTTCGTGGCGGCTAACCTCTACATCTCGTTCTTTCATGACCAACACTCTGGAAGCACCACCTATTTTAAATGTTCCAGAACAAAGACAACTGGTTGGTAATTCTTCAATGAGGATGATAGCTCAAGTGCTTACATCTCTTAAGAAGAAAGGGATGTGGCGTGTTTGATGTCTCAAATTTAGCTTGCTTTTAACCTAAGTCATTTGGGACCCTATCTTTAAATATTAATTAACCATGTAGGATTGTGTAAGGGATGATTATTGTGTTTGGCATCTTTATAATGCTTTCTATGTGGATGCTTAATTACTAACTTACAAGTTTGGTGAGCATCAGGGGAAGAGTTAGGCCAGGACCTACCCCTAATATATTTTTTTTTTCAAAAAAGTCTATGTAATATCGTTAAAAAAAAGTTACTGTCGTTAAAAATAAGTTAACGACCCCTCTTTTTTTTTTCTTTTGTTATCAATGTTCTCATTTGAATCTATATTATAAGAAAAGTGACAGTTTTTATGAATAACTGCTGCCAATATAATATTTTCTTCCAACTGCCACCTGTGTGCATGGGATCACAAAATGATGCATCCAGTTGGGTACACATTAGGTAGCACTTGCTTAGAACTGCTACCATCGCATATTCTCACAAAATAGTTTACTCGATCCAGCATCATCAACAATTGGAGCCATCCAGAAGGATCGATTCGCCTGAAAGTATAACCCTCGCTGCAACATACTTTTTATTTACAAAGACAGGGTTCGAATTAGACCCTCGCTGCAATTTATATTGACCCAGCAAATTAGACAACAATTGGAGCGTGCTGCATTAGAGGTACATCATTTCTTAATCTTTAATCATTACCCATTTTATTTCCATTAATTCCAATTAAGTATTCATTAGCAAAACATGTTTTTCTTATCTTTTTCATAACATATGTTTCACGCTGAAGACATTCATATGTTTGATGAAAGGCCCCAAAGAAACTATAGCTGTAAATACTTCAAAACTTCCCATTTGGGTCAAATCACCCAATTCATATGAGTAGCGTAAAATTTCTGCTCAAAGCTCAATTTTTTTTTGTATATTATGCATTTGTGAAAGATAGTTGCATAAGTTAGATTTTAGTTTGAAATGTTCAGAAACAAAGACAAGATCCAAATCAAATACTTTAAAGATGTGGCTAAGGATTCAAATACTAGAAACTAAAAAGAAAAAGTAAAAAAGTTGAAGATGGATTGAACATAAATAAAGAGATCAGAGTCTTTCTGCATTACCACATCAAGAATCATTCCCCTCTATCCTACCATAAGCTCATTTTATAAAGGATGGAGGCTCTGTATGCTCGCTGGGCCTCACGTTTCACATAAATCCAGTTTCCCTTGAAGGAGGTTTTGTGTACAAGGGTCGATTTAGAATTTTTATTCAGTGCGGAATTAAAACACACAATTTAACACTTGCACGGGTTTTTTTCCAGTGATTTCTGAATTTATTTTTTAGATGAAAAGTACCCTGAAATTACGCCTATTTTCAACCAAAAATTGAGAACATTCTGTAATGATTAACTAAGAATATAGCTAATCACTACTGCAAACAGAATTCATAAAAGCTCTGTGGAGCAATTCGAATTAATTGTGCAGAGAATTGAACAACTTATTGTAAGTATATCATAAAACTTGATGATTTATGATTAACTAACTGGGCAATCGTGTCTGAACATGCCAACTTTGAATCTTCATGTAACATAAAGGGCTTTATGATACAAGTGTAGTAAAGTGGGGCTATGTGGAAATGTCGGGCTTTTTAACGCTTGCTGACAGCTTAGTTAATTCTTCTTGCACAATCTTGTTATATTTCGTGTATTGTGTGCTAAGTTGTAATAACATTTGAAAGTTGATGAATGAAACTGGTGATAAAGAAGAAGAATGAGAATGCCCTGACATCAATAAGAGGCTGTTCATGTTATTTTCTTCATCGTCACGCTTGAATACATACAACTCATTATTGAATTCAGAATGAGAAAACAAAATTTATATAACAAATTAGCACTGCGTCCTTTAATACATACAACTCATTGTCATTTATGCATAGGCAACACAAGTATAGATAGCGGTGTTGGTGACGGTTTTGCAAAGTATTGCCTTTTAATAGGTAGCGGTTAAAACCCGCTACCTTTAAAGCCACAAACCGTCACCTATACTTTGAATTCTTGTAGTGTCTAGGGCTACTTGAGAATATATTTCTATACTGACAAAATAAAAATATATGTAAAATTTTATGGGGATAATTTTCTTTGAATTTATTTTTTGGCAACAAAGGAAACAAAGCCAAGAGATTATAATATTATTCGAAAAAATGTTTCACCTCCTCCGTCTTCAAAAATAAGAGTAGAGGTTAATGTTGAGGGATAAAATTTGCTGCACTGAAATCAATGACAAACCAATATACACATTTGTTCGCAAACTAATGGGAAGAACATTGGTATCAATAGCATTTTCCTTCCTTTCTGACCTTTATTGGCCACCCATTTGAGTCCACACAAGATTGCTAGCGCTTCTTAACTCTATTACCTTTACTTGATTTCCTCCTGCCTCTACTGTCCTTTCCTACGTTGAGCTCCTTGTAGATTTGGAAGTTTGAATATTCTACTTTTTGGAAGATAGACAAGAAGCATCACTCCTCTTATTTGAGGTTTCGATGTGTTAAAAAACTAGTAGTTAATTATTTCAAAATATATATCAGAATAGGCTATTAATAAAAGGTGTGGACTTCATACTGCTTTATCGTTCTAAATTATGTACCACTGTGAGTACATTGTTCATTGTTAATAGAGAAGATTGTAACATTTCATCTTTATTAGTTCTGAAAAGTATTTGAGTTTGGTTTACAATGCCTTAGGTTTTGTTTAGGTTCTCTAATGTTGTAGAAGAAATTAAGCATTTTAAACAAGTTAATTAGGTACAATATAGTGAAAAACTTGTAGTTGAAAAGACTCATTCCACTAAATAAGACTTTATCGTTGTGTGTCTTAACACATCGAGGGGTAAAATTTGCAATTAAAGTCACTTGATATTTTATGCAGGTAGGGGCGAATGTAAATGGGAGCCAGTGGTGTTGCAGTTTCCAGTGATTCGAAAAACGTTAAAAATTCTATGTATTCTTTTTTTTAGTAAAAAAGTTGAATTTTTATGTATTTTTGGTTAAAAAAAATTAATTAGCAACCACTGAATAAAAAATGTACTTATATAGTTAAAAAATTATATGTTTTAATTCCCACTGAAAAAAAAAATTGAATTCACTTCTGTATACAGAGATCATTAAGGAAATATATAAAGAGAACCTAAAAATCTCTGAATTCGTCCTTGTATGCATGCTGGGATCATTGAAGAAATATACCAAGAGAACCTAACCTATTCGATCTCAAGAGTAAAACTATCACAATTTGGACAAACAAGTGGCATACATAAGGTTGTGGTGAATGTTAATATGCCAAACAACGAAGATGTATAGGAAATTAAAGGCGTAAAATATATAAAATGAGACGACAGGTGCTGCATGTCATTCATGAACAGTTCGTAATAGATCAGATATTAAAAATTGGATGACTAAAGGTCAATCACATTTATATAAAGAAATGGTGAAAATTTATATGAATAAAAGATAAAAATGGTGAAAAGCTAGAGTTGAATTTCAATTCATAAACCGCATAAGTTATACTTGAATTACATGATTCATAGAGCCATACACCACTCTAATCTATTTTTGACATATAACAAATGGTATTAATAGATTTTATTATATTACGAGAGAATCTAAATCACTAATAAAGTCGACATACATTTTGCATAATTTTAGGAACACTGTAGTTGCATCATTTTCAATAAATACTCCACTCCTTCAGAAACTCATCTTTCAATCCCACAATTTGATCTTCAGGTAGAACCACATTTAGTATCATCACAGTAGGACTGCGACATTGTTCTTTATCATTTCCAGGCCCTGGAATCACCAAAACTGCACCTTCATGAGCAACCCGACTTAAACCATAGTATGCAAAAACTGGTTTTTCACCCTTCAATTCCAGCCCATAAATATTTGCCTCTTCCAAGTTGACAAATGTGAGATTTGCCCCATAAACAATATAATCTCCCTTCCTTTCTTTCTCCATTAATTCTTCAAGCATACTCGTTTCGTCGTCCGATTTTTCAGCAATTATCTTAGCCAATTCTAGAGGATCAGTCTCAGCAACCTTAGAATGTGCTTTCACTGTGCTAATCACTTGACTGTTGCTTGAAAGTGCATTTTTTATGTCACCATTGCCCTTTCTGCATAATGTCACAACTTTTGGCTCTGATTGTTGCCTTATTTTAGCCAAAGATTTCCAAATTATGGCTGATATAACTTCAAAAGGCTTCACTTTAGCCTGTTGAGTTGTTGCACCAACCTTTGACAATAAATGGTTTAGTTGTTTGGTAGTGATCTGAAAGGTGTGTGTTTGCATTTTGGAGTTGTTTGCAATTGTCCAATGATCTCCTACATGATCTATCTTTTTCAAGGCAAATGGTGTATATGAAACTGAAGAATAATTTTTAGTGTTTGGTTGTCGTGTATCAAGAAACTTGGGAGGCTTGTGGCCAGCCATAATCTGACCCCACATGTTAATAAAGTCTGAAGCCGAAAATGCATCTCCAATCACATGAGCATAGTTCAGCCCCAATGAAATTCCTCCACATTTAAACCATGTGAACTGAGCAAAAGCCATGAAAAATCAAATCAGTTCGTATGAAAAAGCTTCCATATGCACGCAGTTATTATACGGTGCTGTAGGGTGGTTGGATACACGAAATCATTTATATGGGGTTCAAAAAAGAATTGGATCCATGTATGAGATCTCTTTTACGGTGCATTAATGCTAACACGAAAGTATTTGGAGATATGCATATGCTCTTCGATTCAGATATCTTATACTACAAGAATTTGCGACACAAACGACAGAAAAGGTGACTGACTTGACAAGTTGCACACCAGAATTTGGTGCTAAACCTTGGCTGCTAATAAGCTACAGAACTCAATAAAAATTAAAAATAATTAAAAAACTAAATGAAAAAGAACCATCACATTTATGTCCTCATTTGGTGAGAGAAAGGCGATCGAACTTCAAAATATTACGTAATATAATATAAATTATAAGTATCTATCGCTCCCTCTGTTGCCAACTGGCGATAGAATAGTAACAATTTTTGTTTTAACTTTTTTTTAATTTTATATAATATCCGTCACCATTCAACCACCAATAATAATTTCCTATATATAATATTAATATTTCTTGGAAAGTGGCAAACAAAATTCAGGTGAAAATTTTGCATGTAAATTCTTGGCCGTGTAAACAACTCATTAGGAATAGTAAATCCAAAATAGATATGTCTAACATTCTCCATCGTCTCAAATTAAAGAATGAAAATGACGTAATGATTTGTATCTTTTTAAGATGTAACAGAGAATAATAGCATGCGTGTCTTCTTAAAAGCTTCATGATAGTTCAAGAAGCCCAACAAAGCATTTTCTTTGGTTGATATATAAAGTTGCAGCTGTCACCATATAGAAGAGTAGACAGTGAGAAAATCAACTGTGCAAACTATTGCGGTCCCTATAATAAATGCCTCCTAATCCTCAACATTAAATTTATGGTCACACAAAGGAGCAGTCACAACTCACAACGTTATATATGACATATGCATATGTATTTTTTTTAATAATGAGAACATAGAAAGTCTTTTCGATTCACATTAAAATTATATTTTGGATATATAATTCTATCTGAAAGAGGCGTAATCTTAATTAATTAAGTATAAAATTACTAGAACTATCTTCAAAGAAAATAACCTAATAGTTAATTTGAACCCTAAATATACTCAAAATCTTCTGCTCACACCTCAAACAATCCATTACTATAGGATGACACCTCTGGGTTTTGATTCTAAAATTTTAGATTATGCCAAGTATTACATAATATACATCTCTTAATATGTGCTCAAGGTGGTTTATGTTTCACACGAAAAAATTACAATTGTTAGTGCTCATTGAATCTCTAATGGACATATCATTATTATTGAACTCTTTTTCTTCTTTTTTTTAACTTAGAAAAAACTTAAAGTAGTACAACGTAACATACATAATTTAAGTTTATAATTTCTCACATCTATAATGAGTTACATACCAATAAACTAAAACTAACTTTTAAATTATACCAAATAAGGTCGCATTTATGGGAGGGATCATTTTACTGCCATATATAGTTTCCAGAAAACAGTTAGGCCTTTGCCCCAATAATGTTTGCGCAATTGGCGCAGTCATTAATTGAAAACGGTTGGGCCTTTGCCCCTATATGGTTTGCGCAATTGGCGGAGTCATTAAGGACTCACCATAATTTTTTTTTTAAAAGAATATTTGTATTATAAGTTAAAAAATTAATTTAATTCTCACTAAAAAAATATTTTTATATATGAGTATTTAATTACTAGCTCGGAAGAACAGATGATTGAGAAAATCTTTCTCAATTTTAGAGAAAAAATTTTGTTACAATGTAAATATGTCAATAATACACAAAATAGATTCTTCTATTCTTTATGACAAATTACAGATATTTTGATGTAAAAATCCTTTGTATCTTGATTTTTTTACAGTGAAATGAAACGATTACTTAACAAAAAAAACTATACTGATAAAAATTCTAAATCTCCTTCCATGTCTACCGCTCATCCCATTTGGGTTGCGAGGCACACATGGAGAAGAGAATGCTAGCACGAAAAATCGAAAATGATTGATCGAAAGAAATAGCAAAAAAAATGAAAAAGAATTGGCTAAGATGGCACCATTTATTTCCGTCGTCCTAGGTTCTTTGCCATTAGGACCTACAATTATACTTCAATTGGAAGGTTTATTACATTTGCTCCTGCTCGCATCTTTCAGGTAACTTGTGGGAAATTATTCCACACAGTATGGTCCGACATTCAACTCTAATATGAAATGGGCCCAAAACACAAGCAGGGCCCACCCCTACACTCACGTTCGAATGTCCATCAAGCCGTTTGAAATAGTTTTCAGTAACTTATATGTTTAGTTCTCATTTCACAATATCCCTCGGTGTAATCCCAAGAATTAGCCTAGTGAAAAAATATTTGGAGTGTCACTCACACTAATCTGGACCATATTTCTTTTAGATGAATCATTTGTCTTAAGAATTAAATTAACCCTAATATAAATCCGAAAGGCCTTTGAAAAGTCGTTCCCTGTCTAAAAAAAGCATCCCGTTGGCTTGTATTTGTGTAGTGTCACAGTTTGCATTCAACATGATCACTTATAAATCACTTCGATCACATACTAATTTGTTAGTGTAAAAACTTAAAACTAATGGATTAGCAAGTATATTGTTTATATCAACCAGATTACTTTTGCTCACTAACAAGGAAAAGAAAAAAAAGAAAAAAAACACATCTTGCCTTGTACTTTATAATTCAATTCATTTACACCCTTTAACTAAACAAGAACATCTTTAACAGGCCTCTCAATGCGAAATGAACCATGTATAAACTTTTTGAGTGTACCAAGTCTAGTGGTCAATCAAAATCAAGCTGATGATTATCATACTCCTTATGAATTTTTGATGTTATAGCAAAATGAGCACAGTTTATGCATCTTATCACAAGATCTAAATATATAGACGTGAAAGCCTAATCACACATAAATGCATGCATGAGCACATCAATTATATTCTAATTAAGGCCTACATTCCATAACTTAACACAGTAAAAATTAACAAAGCTACAATTAATTAAAGAGCGTGCATGGCTAGATATTACTTTTTTTTGCCATCTATTTATTAAATATTATATGTATAAGTCTAGTCGGCAAAAGAAAACAGAGAAAATTAATGAAGATAAAGAAATACAAAAAGAACTTGTTAAGTTTGTATGCTGATGTAAGAGATGATAAGTAACTAACGGGAAAAAAGAGTGATATCTAGCGTTTTTAAATAAGACGAAGCTGCATACCTGAATATATACAAGTGGTGAAAAGAACAAATCTGGACCAAGGACTTGATCATAAACAAGCTGATCATTAAGAGAAGAATCATTCAAAGCAAGCCATTCATTGATAGTTTTGCTGCATTTTGCCTCCACGATTCGAACACCACTATCATTACATTTGATGAATGGGCTGCCATCTTCATTCCTCCTGATCCTTCCTGAGATGGGGTAGTAGAGCTCTAGCCATTGAAACATGGGTAGCTTCAAGTCATGGATGTTGAGGCCTTGTGCTGCATCAGTACTGTTGAAGAAGTAAACACCCTTTATGTAATGCAACTTCATGGCCAAATCCATGTTTGTCAATTCATATACCTTGTGATCCTCTCCTGTGATCCTTGCTGGCACCACTGAGGAAAGCTCCACATCAGAAATTAGGGTTTCAACAGGACTTGATACCATGTTCAAGGGATGAGAGAGAGAGAGAGAGAGAGGCTTCTATTTATTATGTTATAGATGTGGAGGTAAAAAAGGAGATATATATCAAGATTAATGTGAATGAGATGATATGCACTTCATATAATGAATGGACTCAATAATACATGAATATATATAGAGAGAGGGGCTTCTCATGGGTGCATTAATTAACGAAAAATGATAGCAAAATAAGTTATAATAAGTTAGGGGAAAGGTAGGTGTTAGGGATAAGTCAAACTGGTTACTGGTTAATGGTTGAGAGTTTAATATATGATTGCTCCAGCATGCTTTAATTAATTCATATCTAATAATGTGTTTGGATGCAAATTTTAGAATAAATAAATTCCATAAAATTTTGAGAAATTCATTTACAAATCTAACTTTTTATGTTTGGAAGCACCATTTTAAAAAATTAAAAATTTAGAATTTGCAAATCTTGAATTTGTTCAAGCCTTACTCAAATCCTTGTTCAAGAGGTGGAATTTACAAATCCACTTTTTTAAGTTAGTTCATTTCTTTTGAGGGCAAAATTACCCTTTAGATTATTTTTTTTACACTTAAACTTTGGCTCAAATACAAAGATAAAATAAAATAAAATATATTTCAAACCATCTCCCTCACCATTCTTCTTTCAATAAAACACGAAGAAAATAATTGATCAATAAGTTTGGGTATCAACAGTCCATACTAGTACTTGATAGATAGTTCAAAAATTATTGTTTATCATTCTTAAATTTTACTAATTTCAATAAAATAAATGAGGGGTATTTGAGTAAAATATAATTTTTAATTCTAATTTCACATGTGTTGTAAATTATTGTTTCAAACAAGAAAATTCATTTATATATACAAATTTTCATAAAATTTATTTATAAATTAAATAAATTTCACAATATAAGTGCTTCCAAACACTATGTTAAAAGAAATGAAAGAATGAGACTATAGGAGAGAATCCCTTATCTTGTTATTTTAATTTTTGAAAAGGAGAAAGAAAAGCTAATGAAGGTGATTTTTCTTTTCTCCTAGATTAGGGTAAAATGAAGGAAAAGAAACGATAACCACAATTATGTTCTTAATTATTTAACATGAAAAGAATATGACAAAGTTATTTTAATAACGTTTTATCACAAATTATTATTTCATTTTATTTCCTTCTTCAATTTAAACAAGAAGCTATAAAATCTTTTACCATCGTTTCCCTCCTTCATTATTTGTTGTACATAAAATATTTTCTCGTCATTTCTCTCCTTCATTATTTGCTATTCGTATAAGAAAACTAACTTTAATTTTAAAATGAATGATGAGTTTTAAAAAAATTAAATCTAACAGTTCATAATAAAATTCATTTTTGAAATAAAAAATAAGAGGTTCCAAACCTATTTTTTTCTCTAACTTCTCTTCCTCTCATATTTGTCGCAAGTCCAAAAATAGGGTAAAGAAAAAATGAAACACTGCCAATGCATAGCACACATGTAGTGATAGCAAGAATAGCAGGCTCATTAAGGGCGTGTTTGGAACACTTTTTAAAAACTGTTTTTAAAAATAAAAAAACCAAAAAAATTTGTTTGGATGACTTGTTTTTGAAAATTGTTTTAAAAATTATTTTCTAAAATTTGTTTTTAAAAACCAAAATAAGAAAACACTTTAAACAAGTTTTTGGAGTTTTTTGTTCTCAAAACATACCAAAACACGGAGAAGACTCTTTTCATTAATGGCATTCCTGTAATTAAATTCAACTTTAAGGCTCAACTTCAAAATCAGCTTTACAACATATCTCTCACCTTCTTTCTTTCTTTTTTCTTCAGATAACGATCTCCATCTCTCTTCTTCAGATAACGAACTTTTGAAACAATTACAAAATCTGGAAAAGATCGAGGATTCTCCATTTTCGTCAAAGGCCTTGCACGATGGACTCAACTGGTCCTTCATTACAAAGTTTAGTGAGGTACTCGATCTCTCAAGCATACGAGTTGTCTACTCATTTTCTTTCCCTTCTGTCTCTTTCATCTGCACAACATTTATTCATGCTTTAATTGGGAGAAACATCGGATATATATATGAATTTTTTGTTCCCCTTATAATGCAGCAACAATCTTACACTTGTGCTCTTGAAGTAGTTAGTTGTAACAATAAATATTTATAGAAGCATTCAAATGATAAACATGGGCATCAGTTGGCAAATTTGGATGTTTAGTCTTCTCTTTAAGAAAGTATCGTTAATGGCTTTGGGGGAAAAGTCATTTCGAGCATAGGTACACGAATCTCAATTCTGAGGTATGTATACTAGTTGTTTCCTTTTATTCCCCAGGGAAGTTCTTTTTTTACACTTTCGGATATATGCTTTAATGATCTATATAGCATTGATTAAATATTCAATGAAGTTGTTGTTGTTTCCTGCAAGCCCATTTAAATAATGTTCAAATTAATATCATATGATATTTTGATTTATAGTGTTTAAGCCTTCAATAATTTAGTATATAATTTTCTTGCAGACAAATGAATGTTGTTTGAGGAACACTTCTATTTATTAATGGACTTAAAATATAGTATTTGTGTGTCAGATGAACTATAGATGATTGTTTATTTCATTTTTCTGTACTTGATTTAGAGGATGAGTTGAATAGCTATTTATGGAACTCCTGTTCTAGTTAATGTGTCTGAGAATGTCTTTTTCTTTCTTGAAATGGTGTCTTTCTACTTAATTTTCCCTACTTCTTTGTGTCCATAGCATATCTTCTAAAGTTTTTGAGTATTCAATTTCATACTTCACTTAATCTCTGTGTTGTTAATCTCTGTGTTGTTGATCGAACTGATTTATTCTTGGTGTTGCAGTGAATTCGCAACTTTTCATTTTTTATTTTATTTTATCATTGTAGTAGCTGAAAGAGATATATCTCTGTCCTTCATCATTCCATCTTCAATTTGATGAGGGCTGATTTCTACATATTAATATGAATTAATCGATTGGGAAAGTTGGTTCCATAACATTAAAAGCTAAGTACGAGAAAGAAGGATGAATGAAGATGTGATAGTTATTGTTTCCTATATAAATATGCTTTTATATACACAGAGGTTCCAACAACTATTGTTCTGTGGTGTTCATGGTGTTTGGTTGTTTCATCCCCATGCTATCCAGATCTTGCTTTCCTACATCCATTTTCGCTTGCGATATGCAATTTTCTCTCTGTTGTTGTAGGAGTTAGTGTTCCTTTATTTTTCCACCACTTAATTGTTATCCCTTAGTTGTTTTAGGTAACCCTTGTAACTCTGCCTGTGTATACGCAGCCGGTCCCAAGCTCACAAAAGGGAGGAGGCCAAGGGTCTAAGCCACAGGGTATTCACCAGAGATGGTTGGAGATGGGATGAAGTAGGAGGAGGATCAACTTTACCTTTCAAGTGGATTATTCTCATCCAATGATACCAGATTGAAAGTAAAACACCATCTATATCAATGAAGCATTGAAGTTGTTCACAAATGAACTACAACTTTGAGGCTTGATGTTGTACCTGAATTTTAGCTTTAGAGAGATCGTACTTTTCTTGAAAAATAACTAATTGAAGCGGAGCATTTCTTTTGAATAAACTACAACTTTGGGACTTATTTTTTGGCTTCTAAATGTTATATGAGATACACACTATTGTGTACAGAATTTCTATTTATGAAATTCTTTAGAATGTTTTTGTTAAAAGACTTTTTATTAGCTCATGTTCAATGTAAGTGGAGTAGAATATTATTAAATCAGGTTGCACATCGGTAAGAATCGATGCCTATTGATTGCATGGTAAACATTCTTCCGAACTTACAATGATTGACTTTTGATAGGGGTTGGCCAACTCTTATTTTTTTGTAGAAAATAAATTGATGTTAATTGGCTGAAAATTTCAAAAAACTCATTTTACTCTTATGCAAAATTGGTCGGTTTTCTCAAATTAGTATTTAAAAAGTACCAAAACTATTCTAGTGTGATTAATTTTTACTGAACGTTTGCTAAAGATTTGAAACATTTTATATTCCCTATAGATCTATAAAATGTGAATGAAAAGATGAAGAACTGTAGGTGCTTCATAGTTAGGATTTGTACAATAATTTTTATATATGTAGAATATTTGATCCATAGCTAGGAATATAATATTATCTAAATCTGTGAATTAATATTGCAAACTCTATAATACTATATAAATCTAGGAATATAATCTACTAATTTATTATATGTGAGTAAAAAATATGTATTTTCATTCTTGACACCCAATCGAATTTTCTATTTTTTTGTTCTTAAAACTATTTTCTTGAACACTTTTGCCACACGAATTTTCTGTTTTTTTGTTTTTGAAAACTTGTTTTGAAAACAATTCTACTCAAACAATTTTTTTATTTTTTTGTTCTTAAATTTTTTTATTTCAAAACTGTTCTACAAAATAAAAAAATAAAAACACTTTCAAATAGGCCCTAAAATTTTTAAGTGCCACACTGTGGTGCAATTTTATTTTGCATAAACTTGGAAAGGGTGCCATGCCCTCTGGCCTCTTCTGATGGTGGTTGCAGCCTCCTATGCAGCTGTTTTTTTTTTTTTTGGTCAAATCCGATGCAGCTGTTGTCTATGACCTAAACTAGAGGGTTCATTTAAGGAAGAATGGACCAATCTGGGCCAACAGTCCCCTAGTAACGTAACTATTACGGTTCGGTATTTAAATCCATCTCTCACTTCAATTCAGCATTAAATTTGAGTTTCATCAATCATCTCCATAGCTTATCAATCCATGTTGAGACATCATTTGCATTCAAGGACATTGCAGGAAGAATTTGTCGATTTATTGATATATTAAGGGTTCACTTGTGTCAAAACTCCAAAGATTATATTCTTTTTTCATACTAATTTATTCTGAGAAAACTATTTGATTATCAAGATCGGACATGCGACATTTACAATTACACATGCGTGTGTGGCACACCTTTCTCCCATGCAGGATATCTGGCCTTGCCAGTTTTAAATATTTTTTCTAACTCTAAGGGATTTATCAGTTTATGCGGCGTTTAAGACACATTATTGTACCACAAAATTTATAATCTTCTAATAGATCTAATATGATTCTGTTTAAAGTAAATTTCTCGTAATCAAAACTAGTGATATGATTTAGACTTACCATACAGAGATAAAGAGAGAAGATACAAATCCTCAAGCATGGTTATTATCCAGGGGATCTGGTAGTACTAATTAAATGATGAGTTGGGAGACAAACCCTTGTGAGACTTCATATGCTATTGTCTCTAAAGAGTTTACACCCTGCCAATCCTAATTATGCATGTAGCTTTAAAAATTCAATGACTACAGAAAAATCAAAATCAAAATGCCAATGTTGGGATAGAAGATTAAACAGAGAAAGAAACAAAATAAACACAGTATTGGACATGCTTTACAATAAACGCCGTTTTAGACTTTTTTTTTTAAGTGGCAATTCCTTTAACCGTCATAAATTGCTCAGTTTTTTTTAGTGAATATTAATACTTTAATCATCTCTACGTTCTTGTCGCTTTATTTGGAATGCTCTAAGGACCCTAAAGCGGTGCTAGCAGTAAAACCTTTCCTCTAATATAGATCCATTATGGGACGTAGACTAAAAAGATGTTAAAAGAACTTCAATCTTTATGATCTACAGTGGTTGGCTACACCATCTATTGATCTGAAATATCTTAAAATAAAAAGAATTGAATGAGGAACTCAATTTATGATCATTACATGCTTACAACAGTTTTTTCTTTTTACTAAGCAAGTAAATTAATCAATTCATTCCACCTCAAAAAATAAGTCAATCAAACATTACAATCTAACTCAATATGTGACTGAGCAGACCTGATCACAGCTTGTTTTTGTGCTTGTATTTATCATTTGTGGCACGAGAGGAATAATAGACTTTACCATAATGGCGCTGTTACAGAAGAGCAGGTTCTTCAAAATATTTTTGCAGATGTAATTGGTAGGATTAGTACATTTAAGAAATATGTAGATAATGCAGGGTATAAAGACAAGCAAGTGCCAAAACTTTGAGAGATTTGGACCACCTTTTGAGTTTACCACACATTTAAATTTAGCTCAAGACCGATTCTCGCTTTAAATGCAAGAGGTCTCGAGATCAAGTCTCGTGTGTAACATCTTAAGAGATATAAAATGACTTAAAACTCTCATGAATTTTTTTATTTATTTAAAAAAAGCTCAATACTGTAATGTCTTGTAATGTCTTGGGAGTTCGCTCGGTCTTGGTAATATTGAATGGACTAGCTTTGTGATGAAAATTTTACAGATGAAAACCGAACATTTAGGAGTCGTTAAAAAAACTGTCTTATGGCTTGATTTACTAGATATTTCTTCTTCTTTTTTTTTTTATTCAGAGGAGGAGTATGGCCGTACAATATATATATAACTAACATGAAATAATCCTGCAACCTCTCGCAAACAAGTGAATAACTTTACCACAAAACCAAGGCCTTGGTGGCTTACTAGATATATATTTCTTTGTTTTTTAATTGTATCTTTTGAAAGAATTAAAACAATGAAGGAAAAGAGTGATCTAATAAAATCATATAGTAATCGCTTTCTTAGTATTTGAAGAAGTGGCTGTGTAATTTTCATAACATTACTTAGAGTGATCAATGGTTATGTAATTACTTGATTTAATAGATTAGATAATTTCAAAATAAATGTATTACAATTTCACTACCATTAATTTTTACTATAATATTATAATATTACAAACGATGAAAGAGGTTAATTTGAGAGGATTAAATGTTGTTCTGTCACTGATCTTTCTTTGGCCTTTTTGTTTTCCAGATAGTTGATGCTTTGTAACTTTAGAACAGTGATGGGCCAAATGTTGTTGCTAGAGAAAACAATTATATGTTTTTGTAATAAATTCTGGTACCAATGCACCACTTCAAATGTCTGTGACTGAAATCCATCACCCATAATATGACTAATGGAAAAGAGGAGCCAAATAATATCACCATTGAGAACCATCAAAATGAGAATATTAAAATTCATATGTTATTTTGACCTCCAAACCTTATTCCACTAGGTAAAATCGACTATATAAATCTGATGACGTCATTCATTTATATTAAGAGTCATCTCATTTGTTAACTCCATACACACAAGGTCTTATTTAAGTATCTTCATCCAAATCATCTTATTTTTTTATTATTTAAAAAAAAATCATATGTTATGATAATTAGACGACAGATACAATTTACACTTTAGGTTTCACATGCCTAAGAAAAGAATTGTATTCTATGTCACACGACTAGGAAAATAATTGAATACTTAAAATCTGAAATCCAAGAACACCAAGACAGCAAATCTTAATTTACACATCAAATTACCATCATTGTGAGGAGGTATGAAGAACCATATGATAGTGTGCTTATTTAGCCAAAATTGATAAATTATACAAGCTAATTCCAATAACTGTCTAGGAATAATGTTCAAAACTTCTTTGGCCCTTGTGCATGTAATTCTACTCGATACCTTGTGGATCAGCTGAGTTACTTTCACGGAATGAACAACCTCGTGGATCATGCTAACTGTCAGCATCCGCAGAGTCAGCAGCTTCGTTAAAGGAGGCAGCCAGGTATTCAGCGAGGCTGGGCTCAGAGGTAGGCTTTGTTGAATCTTCTTCAACTCTATGTTTTTTCATTTGAATAGATTTAGGAAGCCAGGATTTTGAAGATCCGGGGTTCCTCCATATTACAGGTTTCAACTGCTGCCATGGGTCTTCAACCATGGACCTGTTGTAAAAGAGATCCGGTCTAAACTCTGCTGATATACTATTATGTGAACCTGATCTTCCCCAACCTCTTTGGTTTGAACCAGGGCTGATGCTGTGATGGCTCCTGCCTCTTCCCATATTAGAATAAGGACAGCCTCTTCCAGCATTAGGATAAAGACTGCCTCTTCCAGTATTAGGATAAGGACTGCATCCGCGTCCTGAAACAGGGCCAGAACTATTATAGAACCTCTGCCCTCTTCCTTGGCCAAAATTAGGGTTACCTCCATGCTGTGCAAAACTAGGGCTGGGAGAGCTACCTCCTCTTGATAAATTAGATGGAAAGTAGCTAGATGGGCCACTGGATCCACCAATGACACCAGGAGAATTCATATGTGGTATGCCAAAAGGACTGGCTGTTTGCATCGGGCTTCCATAGGGAGAAGAATTCTGATAGACCCCTTGTGCTTGGAATGTTCTCTGATCTGGCAAGCAGACATTGGATCCACAGAAGACACCAGGAGAATTCACTTGTGGCGTGCCAAAAGGACCAGCTCTTTGCATTGGGCTTCCAAGGGGAGCACTGTGGTAGACCCCTTGAGATATGACAGAACAAGCTAAACAGTTTCAGCAAATGCAACAATCCACTCAAGAAGCACTAGCAATCTTGTAGATCGATCGAAAATGCTATTGTGTACACAAATTAAGTTAATTCTTACCATAACACTTTACTAACTGAAGGAAAAAACTTAAAAAGGGCTCCGTGTGGGTGATATGATGGTGGCATTTGCCTATTTTTAGTAGAGCTTGAACCTCACGTGTTATTTTTAGATGATAATTCTAAGTCCAACCCTGAAATATGATTGAAGTAGCCAGAAAGGTAGTGCATAAACCACACCTTGCAGTAACTGTGGGCAGGAAATGCTATTTTGACAAATTATTATGCATTTAATACTGAAATGATTTAACTTCGACTTAGGGCTTAATTAACAAAAAAAGGAATATTCTTTTGCTAAATTTATCAAAAACGTACTTTTTGCTTATAAGCTCTAAACTAGGGCATTTATATTTTAATCTAAGCCGCATTTGTCCTCTTGTTAGCTTAAGAATTGAGCTTTTAAGCTACTTAATTCGATAAAAGAAACAATGCTAAGGTTGCTTATGCTAATTGTTGGTCAAGCGATTTTCTTTTCAAGATCTCATAGGCTTAAAAAAGAAAAAGAAAAAAATTGATTAAAACTATAGAAGTTGATGCCCCGAAACGGAAGCTTAGCAAAGCATTAATTGCTAATTAAGCTTATAAGCTATTTTGACATGAAATGAAGTTCAGAGGTTGTTCGGCTTAGGTTGTTCTTTTTTTCCCTTGTTTCTTTTTTCTTTTGTTGATTAAACTAGTTGAAGTTCTAAATGATAATGACTTAAAACAAAATAATAAAGGGTGAGATACTTTTAAATTAAGCTTTATCAAATACTTATAATGAACTTAATAAGTTCTGCCATTATCAAATATTTATAATGAGCTTATAAGTTTTACCTCATGGCCCAACACTGAATTTCATTTTGACTTTAGAATCTTATAATCTTTTATATTTTAACACATGAAAGGTAGTTAAATAATTTTATAAAATTCTAAAACAAAATAAAAAATAAGCATTTATTTCCATATGTACATAACACCACGCCTACCGCATTACTATATCGATTAGCTCTTAGTGATAATATATAATATAATAAACGTCTCTTTAGCACTTCAAACTTTTAGATGAGGTGGTACTCGGTACAAAACACACTTCTACCCATTTAAAAATATTAAAACTATCCAAATACAAGGCTCAAAATGGATTCCCTCTTGATTCTTATATACGCACAGTAGCTTTACTCCCATAATAACATCTTTGATAGGTGATGATGATGATGTTGTAACACGTTACATGTGCTAAAATTGTGCACAAGTTTTTAGAGATTGTGGTTCAAAATATGTGATATAGGACTAGAATGACGTGGGAAAATTACTTTGTTCTGTATGAAAAATGCAAGTTTGTAGTTGCAAAAACGGTGCTTAAAGTGGCACCACATTATTCCATGTCGTTGGGGAATATAACCGTCTGAATCAACAGTATCTTCCCTCCATTTATGTGCAATAAAGATGCGAGACGCTATTACTTATGGGCGTTTTCGGTTTTTGCCACAAGTCAAAGATCTGACTTTTAACCTTGGCTAACGGAGGTAGACCCCAGGGACGAAATAATCAAGTCTTGTATTGAAGAGTCTCCGCAAATTCTTAGACACAATTCTGACTTTAAAGTATAATATTTTTTTAGAAAAGCAAATCAATGTGCGAATTGTCAGGCAAACTTTGGGTTGTCATATATGATTAGGACTCATACGCTTATAGAACCTCTTACTTCATTGAATGAATGACTATAAAGGACATTAAGGGTGAGACATTTCCTAAATTGGTAGGAATTGTTAACTCGGCTTAAAGCCGTAACCAAGCAAAAAAAAAAATTGAGAAACCTATTTGAGAATTAGACAAGACCTTATTAGCGACTAAAAAAAAGTTTTCCTCCCATTAAATTGGAGGGTTTCAGCTTTTGTTCACTGTCCAGCTGCTTCTTCAGTTTAGAATCTTTTCTAAGGTAAACCTTCTCGCCTTAAGTCTGTCTTCTTCTTTGTGTTTTGTATACTTAATGCTATGTCGATTTACTACATGTAACCATATTAATGTATCTTAGTCTGTGAAGGAATATCTGTAACATGTGTACTATTGAACAAGGGTTTTGCCTTTTCTCATCTTTTTTTTTTTGTTTCTTTTGGAATACGACATTAAGGCTTCACGTGGTGTGCTGCTTTCTAGTCGATTTATTGTTATTATCATTATTTATTCGCAGACCATTATCAGTACTATCATCACCACATTACTTTTACTCAAGTTTCATTTTATTTAATTTTTGTTCAAAAAAGAATATGTGCACTTGCGAGCTCAAGCACGTACGGGAGAGGAGGGTTGCAAAAACATTATTTGTATGTAAAAGGATTTAAAGTTTTAGATGGTATAGTTTATTTCAATTATTTTATTAAATATTATTCTGATCAATTCTTCTACCCTTTTGGAAATTTATAAAGTTAATCTTTTGACAATGCATCTATGTTTAATTAAATCATTGTTCTCCTTTTTCTTTCCAAAGAATTTCGTATTCGTCTTTGATATTAATCCTATGGCGATTTTCACACGTAAGGGCATTAATGTCTCTCTATTTTATGAAAAATAATGTATACCATGTGTAACATGGAAATTAGGGTTTTACCTTTTCTCACTTTCATTGGAGGACTATAGTAAGGCATGCGTGGGTGTGTTACTTGCTAGTCTATTATTATTATTATTATTATTATTATTATTATTATTATTATTATTATTTATTAGCATATCGATAGCCCTATCATCACCACATTATTTCTAATTAAGCTCTATTTTATTTCATTTTTGTTTAAAAAGAATAAGCTCACTTGCGAGAGAGGAGGGATGCTTAAAGGTAAATTTATAAATTAATAGAATAAATTTTCAATTTTTTTTCTTGAAAATAATTCTGATCATTACTTCTTTATGTTCTCTTTGTACATAGGCAAACTTTGTACATAGGCAAATGGATATGGAGTATCTTTCTCTTGAGGTACTGTCGTGTTAGAAAGACCATCAACTTACTTCTATCTTTATTGATGATGACAAAGAGAAGCTTCTTGAATTGGTAAAAGAATACTGGCCTACTATTGATTGGTTGTGTGAGATCATCTCACTAGGAGCCAGAGAGTGTACAAGAGTGCTTATTCAAGATTTGAATCTAACACCACCTCATTTCAAGAATGATGAGATTTTAGCTAAAAATGTGTTCTCTGATGCTTGTTGTTCGCTTTTTGACCCTTATGTTAATAATATGCTCATTGAAGAATCTGAATACCTACCGCTTGTCAATAATCAGTCTACTGGATTTCTACCAATGCACGAAACGCTCAGCATGTTACGTTGGTCTCCTTATCTAGAGAAGTGGAGTGTTGGACAATCTATTTTCAAGCTTCTGATTTTGTTATGCCTGCCACAAACGGTTTGATTTTCATTTCATTTCGTTGCCTTTTAATTTTAATTTGTTTTCATTATCTTGCCATCAAGTGTTGCCTGTAGCAGAGGTTCTTGTTTGATGGACTAACATCATTTTATGTATTATATCTTCGTTGATTGTAATTATTGCATCATTAAATCTATAATTCTATATATACTGGAACAAGCATACAGTAATAGCTAGTCAATCACTGGGGCTCAAGTAACCTTTTCTTCCCATGTTTTGGGAAATTTCTATAATTTCCACAGAGATCGATATTGGAGACTCAAAAACTGCTTGCACAGTACACAAAAGGGCTTGAGGAGATTGCTTGCTATTGTGCAAAGGATGGCGGGCTAATGGAGTTAACAACTTTGCTTCTTGTGGCTCGCCATAAGGTTTTGGTTCCAATGAGTGGAGAATATGAAGATAACATTAAGTACAAGAATATTGATGATGAAGCTGTAGGTGTGGATATTTCCGATATAGGCAAACATCGAAAATGTGTCCGCGGGTTACATGTAGGACTGACGATAAGTCAACATATTATATTTGATCTTGGATTACCAAGACATGAATTGGAGAAGTCATCTGATGAATTATCATATGAAGAGATTGAGATGAATCTCAAGTATTCTCTCAAGATGCTCCAAGTTTTTGAAAAGGCTGGTGACGCTTTTGATGCTTATTTGCAATCAGATCAATCTAATGTAAGTTTGGAAAACTAGTCGTATTCTATTGACTGGAGTAAATTTAACTTGATTTCAGCTAGATAATTCATGTCTCTCTTCAGGTGCCAGTAGAACACGTAATTATAAGCATTGGGTTGCTGCTTAAGAAAGCTGGTTTCAACTTGGAATACAAGGACGTTGACTTGACAAATACTTGTAGGTTTAGTTAACCTATATGCCTAATTACATGTTACCTTTGTTATGCTAATTTATTGACGGGTTGCTATTTAATCGGTACGAATTGACATTAGTCCTCTCATATGGGGTTAGCCTACACAAATGAAGGATCCACTTCTCTCACAATATGATATATATCCGAACTGATAGAAGAATTTTCCTTTGTTAACATGTTTTATTGTGGCTGGTATCAGTTTCAGTGAAGATGTGATGAAGCATGTTTGCAAAAAATTGGGTATGGCTAGTATCAGTTTCAGTGAAGATGTGATGAAGCATGTTTGCAAAAAATTAGGAAAGCGTTCTATTTTTCGCGCACACATCTTATTTAATCACTTATTATTAGCCATTGAAGATAATATCTTCTAGTTATACCATTTTCATTTACATTCTTTTCTGTGGTAATTTTTTTTAGAAATCACTGGAAGTGCACAACTAGAACAGGAGGACGAAGGGTCCAAAGAGCATAAATTTACACTGGCACAGATTTCCAATCCACAAACCTTATTATCAGGCAGTGGTTCTTCCAGTCAATGGGTGAGTAGACACTAGGAGAACTGTATTATTCTGTGAATTCAGATATACTTTGCTAAGTCTAGAGTAATTCTTTGATCAATTCGGACTAACTATCAGCCCTAGAAAATATATATGGGAGACCAAAGAATTAGTCTATTGTCAAAGGTGATGCATTCTTCTGGCGGATACTTTTTATTACTTTGGGTTTGGGTCTAAAGTTAGAGAAAACTGAAGACTGAAATTAGTCTCTTATATATTAGTAAGCGCACACGTATGGGTCCTATTAATTATGTGAAAGACTATTGTATCAGTGTATAGTACCCAAATTAATGTCTTACAAGAGTTTGACATGTCAATTGGTGTAATACTTCTTAGTTTACCAAGTTACATACAATATATGCCTATCTACTTGTAAAGATAGTAAAATTCGAACTTAGTAAAGATATTATGATGTGTCTATATGTTTACATACGTATAAACACATATGCTGATTGGTTAAGAAAACTGATTCTAGTTGTAATGACCTGGATTTTTAAGAGTTTGAAAAATAAAAGAAATATAATAGAGTTTTAGTTTGAATAAGACTTTGATATTTTGATAAGATAAATATGAGTTTTGATTTTTAAAGATTTCATGATTCAAGATAAGAGATAATCTGAAATATAAGATAGAGTTTTAATTAGTTTTGAATTCCGAGTGTCTATCATATTAGGATTATACTTCTATATAAACGAGGCATGAGACCTTAGAATCTCACAAGTTTTGGAGAAAAGTAAAAAAGGTTAGGAGAAGATTTTATCAAGTTTTGAAGGTTTGGAAGGCTTTAATTCTTGGATCTAATATCGTGGTTTTGAGGTAAGTAGGATTTACCGTTCTTTTGCCCCCTTTTGTTGATCAACAAATTTTATTTCATTCTTTGTCTTCTTTGGCACTTCTTATTGATTATTGTCAGATCTTGTTTGTTGATTTTTTTTTGGATAAGATTAAGTGCGTGACATGTTTTGAATCTATGGATTATACAAGTTGTGTATCGAATCCTAGATGGCTAGGAGTTAATTAGTCGTCATCTGTTTTAGTGTGAACTGTGAACTTCGTATTGTGAATCGTGCTGCTAAGCAGCCATAGCTTGTTATAGTTTTGTTAGTTTCGATATTATGTCATTGTCTTAATTATTGAATTTCGTATCGATTATTGGCCTCTGAATTTTATTGATCTTTGAGCCTCAGCTTTTCTTGGGGTGAGTTCTACTTACTGGGTTTTGTTTTGCTCACTGTTTTATTTGACTCTTGCAGATAAGAACGAGTAGATAAAAGGGTAGAGGCTCCCTGATTTTGACTACGAGATTTGACGAATGAGTTTAGATTTTCTGTATTAAGATTTTAATAAACATATGTATTTTGGATATTTTAAGCTTTTATCTTCATGAGGTTTTAGAAGCTCTGTTTTGTTGTATTTATTTCAAGGATTATATTAGTTTAACTTATTGTTACTTTTATGGTTTTAGAGCCTTGCGGGCTTAGGAAGTTAATCTTCTTAGGTTTGCGGCAGTCATGTTCTTGAATTTGTCTAGGCAAATTTGGGGGTGTGACAGAGTGGTATCAGAGCATAGGTTATGATCACTTGTGGCCTAAGTGGGTTTTGGGTGGCTAAGTTTCAGATGCATGCTTTGGTGTCTTGATTATTTGTGATGGGCGTTTTTGTTGCTATAGGTTTTGACTTGAATACTTTGATCTTTGAAATTGATTTTAAAGTAAGTTTCGAGAACGAAACTTTTGTTAAGAGGAGGAGATGTAATGACCTAGATTTTTAAGAGTTTGAAAAATGAAAGAAATATAATAGAGTTTTAGTTTGAATAAGACTTTGATATTTTGATAAGATAAATATGAGTTTTGATTTTTAAAGATTTTAATAAACATATGTATTTTGGATATTTCAAGATTTTATCTTCATGAGGTTTTAGAAGCTCTGTTTTGTTGTATTTATTT
Organism: Ehretia macrophylla; assembly: GCA_037974665.1. Lineage (NCBI taxonomy): Eukaryota > Viridiplantae > Streptophyta > Magnoliopsida > Boraginales > Ehretiaceae > Ehretia > Ehretia macrophylla. The sequence goes on along the minus strand of CM075779.1, from coordinate 27,431,378 downwards.
CAAGGATTATATTAGTTTAACTTATTGTTACTTTTATAGTTTTAGAGGCTTGCTAGTTTAGGAAGTTGATTTTTTAGGTTTGCGACAGTCATGTTCTTAAATTTGTCTAGGCAAATTTGGGGGCATGACACTAGTTATCTCTGATTCAGATGGTGAAGTTTAGACTAAATGAATTCCAAGTTCCTCGTGGCCTATCTTTCCCTGCTTGTGGCCTGCTGAAGTATCGTCTCGCAAGCAATTCCCGTTGGGTTTCCATCAAATACTATAGTTCGTGGCGGCTAACCTCTACATCTCGTTCTTTCATGGCCAACACTGGAAGCACCACCTATTTTAAATGTTCCAGAACAAAGACAACTGGTTGGTAATTCTTCAATGAGGCTAACCTCTACATCTCATTCTTTCATGGCGTGTTTGATGTCTCAAATTTAGCTTGCTTTTAACCCAAGTCATTTGGGACCTTATCTTTAAATATTAATTAACCATGTAGGATTGTGTAAAGGATGATTATTGTGTTTGGCATCTTTATAATGCTTTCTGTATATGTGGATGCTTAATTACTAATTTACAAGTTCGGTTAGCATCAGGGGCGGAATTAGGCCAGGACCTACCCTAATAATTTTTTTATTCAAAAAAGTCTATGTTATATCGTTAAAAAAAAAATTACTGTCGTTAAAAATAAGTTAACGGTCCCCCTATTTTTCTTCCATTGTCATCAATTTTCTTATTTGAATCTTGGTCCCCCAATTTTAAAATTCTAGCTTCGCCCCTGTGAGCATGGCCTGTTGCCTGACATTGTTGTTGTTGTAAGGTTTTTGCCCTTCTTCCTTAGTAGAACTTAAAAAGGCATTTTACTTCAAAGTGGTGGAACGTTTGGGTTATAGGCAAAAGCCTTTTTAACATCTTAAATTTGAATTACCAACGGAGTTAATTTCTTTAGAGTCTGTCTCAATAGGTCTTATATCTAACTTATAACCCGTACCATGCCTTCTCTAAATAGAGTCATGTGCAAAGAATTTGACACCCTAATGTACTCCCGAATTGAGTTTCTAGTCATTGGAAAGCATTTCGTTGGTGACAAAAATTTGTCCACACAGCACTTTCTCACCACAGATACTTCAAAGGTGTGGTTTTTGCTGTACATCTAGGGCTACTTGAGAATATATTTATGTTTTGACAAAATAAAAATATATGTAAAGGTTTCTGGGATAATTTTCTTTGAATTTATTTTTGGCTACAAAGGAAACAAAGCCAAGAGGTTACAATATTATTCGACGAAATGTTTCACCTCTTCCGTCTTCAAAAATAAGAGTAGAGGTTAACGTTGAGGGATAAAATTTGCTGCACCAAAATCAATGACAAACCAATATAAACATTTGTTTGCAAACCAATGGGAAGAACATTGGTATCAATAGCATTTTCCTTCCTTTCTGACCTTTATTGGCCACCCATTTGAGTCCACACAAGATTGCTACCGTTTTTCAACCGGTAATTGGGTTCTGTCAGTTGGTTCCAAGTCAGCCAAAAAACAAAAAAGAAGTTAGCGCTTCTTAACTAATTAGCTTGTTCCGTCATGATCTCAATATTTGCATTCACCTATTTACCATGCTATCCCAGCCTGCTTTTTGCCCTTCTTTCATGCTCTTTCAGTTAATAGGAGTTTTCAGTTTGTCTTTCTTCTTCACTCTATTATCTTTTCTTTGATTTCCTCATGCCTCTGCTGTCCATTCCTACGTTGAGCTCCTTATATATTTGGAAATTTGAATATCCTACTTTTTGGAAGATAGACAAGAAGCATCACTCCTCTAATTTGGGGTTTCGATGTGTTAAGAAACTAATAGTTAATTGTTTCAAAATATATATCAGAATAGGCTATTAATAAAAGGTGTGGACTTCATACTGCTTTATCGTTTTAAATTATGTACCACTGTGAGTACATTGTTCATAGTTAATAGAGAAGATTGTAACATTTCGTCTTTATTAGTTCTAAAAAGTATTTGAGTTTTTGGTTTACAACGCCTTAAGTTCTTTTTAGGTTCTCTAATGTTGTATGTAGAAGAAATCAAGCATTTTTAACAAGTTAATTAAGTACGATATAGTGAAAAGCTTTTAGTTGAATTGAGTCGTTATTACACTAAATAAGACTTTATCGTTGTGTGTCTTAACACATCGAGGGGTAAAATTATTAGGTGTAATTAAATTAAGTCACTTCTTTTATGCAGGGATCATTGAGGGAATATACCAAGAGAACTTAATCTATTCCATCCCAAGACTAAAACTATGACAATTTGGACAAACAAGTATCACATATACATAAACTTGTGGTGATTGTTAATATGCAAAACAAAGAAGATATAAAATATGTAAAAAAAGACAGGTGCTACATGTCATTCAACAGTACGTAATAGATGAGATGTTAAAAATTGGATGACTAAAGTGTACATCACATTTATATAAAGAAGTGGCGAAAATTTATATAAACAAAAGATAAAAATGGTGAAAACCTAGAGTTGACCTTCAATCCATAAATCACATAAGTTATGCTTGAATTACATGATTCATATAGCCATACACCATTCTAATCTATTTTTGGCATATAATAAATGGCATTAATAAACATTATTATATTACGAGAAAATTTAAATTGCTAATAAAGTCAACATTTTGCATAATTTTAAGAACACTGTAGTTGCACTATTTTCAATAAATACTCCATTCCTTCCGAAGCTCATCTTTCAATCCCACAATTTGATCTTCAGGTAGAACCACATTTAGTATCATCACAGTAGTACTGTGACATTGTTCTTTATCATTTCCAGGCCCTGGAATCACCAAAACTGCACCTTCATGAGCAACCCGACTTAAACTATAGTATGCAAAAACTGGTTTTTCACCCTTCAATTCCAGCCCATAAATATTTGCCTCTTCCAAGTTGACAAATGTGAGATTTGCCCCATAAACAATATAATCTCCCTTCCTTTCTTTCTCCATTAATTCTTCAATCATACTCGTTTCGTCGTCTGATTTTTCAGCAATTATCTTAGCCAATTCTAGAGGATCAGTCTCAGCAACCTTAGAATGTGCTTTCACTGTGCTAATCACTTGACTGTTGCTTGAAAGTGCATTTTGTATGTCACCATTGCCCTTTCTGCATAATGTCACAACTTTTGGCTCTGATTCTTGCCTTATTTTAGCCAAAGATTTCCAAATTATGGCTGATATAACTTCAAAAGGCTTCACTTTAGCCTGTTGAGTTGTTGCACCAACCTTTGACAATAAATGGTTTAGTTGTTTGGTAGTGATCTGAAAGGTGTGTGTTTGCATTTTGGAGTTGTTTGCAATTGTCCAATGATCTCCTACATGATCTATCTTTTTCAAGGCAAATGGTGTATATGAAACTGAAGAATAATTTTTAGTGTTTGGTTGTCGTGTACCAAGAAACTTGGGAGGCTTGTGGCCAGCCATAATCTGACCCCACATGTTAATAAAGTCTGAAGCCGAAAATGCATCTCCAATCACATGAGCATAGTTCAGCCCCACTGAAATTCCTCCACATTTAAACCATGTGAACTGAGCAAAAGCCATGAAAAATCAAATCAGTTCGTATGAAAAAGCTTCCATATACACGCAGTTATTATACGGTGCTCTAGGTTGGTTGGATACATGAAATCATTTATATGGGGTTCAAAAAAGAGTTGGATCCATGTATGAGATCTCTTTTACAGTGCATTAATGCTAACACGAAAATATTTGGAGATATGCATATGCTCTTCGATTTAGATATCTTATACTACAAGAATTTGCGACACAAACGACAGAAAAGGTTACTGACTTGACAAGTTGCGCACCAGAATTTGGTGCTAAACCTTTGGCTACGGACAAGTTACAGAACTCAATAAAAATTAAAAATAATTAAAAAACTAAATGAAAAAGAACCGTCACCTTTATGTCACCGTTTGGTGAGAGAAGGGCAATCAAACTTCAAAATATTACATAATATAATATAAAGGGTAAAGGTCTAATTCAGTATATTATTTTTGGTGTAAAAAATATTTTCATCCATTATTTTTTAAAATGAACATTTTAGTCTATTATCTTTGGTATAAATGACACTTTCATCCATTATCTTTTGAAATGAACCTTTTAATTCAATATGTTTCACATAAGTAACTTCGTTAGTCTAATTTCAAAACAGATTAGAGGAAACATATTGGACTAATGACGTCATTGATGTGAAATATATTGGACTAAAAAACTCATTTTGAAAGATAATTGATGAAAGTATCATTTACAACAAAGATAATGGACTAAAAGGTTCATTTTGAAAGATAATAGATAAAAGTATCATTTACACTAATAATAATGGACTTATGCAGGGGCACAATTGTCTTTTCATTATTTTCTGTCAATTTTAACTGGCAGATTAATGGCAGGGATGGATATGAGCAGTTTTTAAAACATTAGAGACCTTTTTAAACATTTTGAAATAATGGGGACTAAAATGACTTTTGAGTAAACAATGGGGACCATTGCTGCATTTCTCCCTATTAAATACTATATGTGTAAGTCTAGTCGGCATGTCAAAAGAAAACAGAGAAAATTAATGAAGACAAAGAAATACAAAAAGAACTTGTTAAGTTTGTATGCTGATGTAAGAGATGATAAGTAACTAACAGGAAAAAAGAGTGATGATATATCTAGCGTTTTTAAATAAGACGAAGCTGCATACCTGAATATATACAAGTGGTGAAAAGAACAAATCTGGACCAAGGACTTGATTATAAACAAGCTGATCATTAAGAGAAGAATCATTCAAAGCAAGCCATTCATTGATAGTTTTGCTGCATTTTGCCTCCACGATTCGAACACCACTATCATTACATTTGATGAATGGGCTGCCATCTTCATTCCTCCTAATCCTTCCTGAGATGGGGTAGTAGAGCTCTAGCCATTGAAACATGGGTAGCTTCAAGTCATGGATGTTCAGGCCTTGTGCTGCATCACTTTTGAAGAAGTAAACACCCTTTATGTAATGCAACTTCATGGCCAAATCCATGTTTGTCAATTCATATACCTTGTGATCCTCTCCTGTGATCCTTGCTGGCACCACTGAGGAAAGCTCCACATCATAAATTAGGGTTTCAACAGGACTTGACACCATGTTCAAGGGATGAGAGAGAGAGAGAGAGAGAGAGAGGAAAATGGCTTCTATTTATTATGTTATAGATGTGGAGGTAAAAAAGTAGATATATATCAAGATTAATGTCAATGAGATCGATGACATGCACTTCATATAATGAATGGACTCAATAATTCATGAATATATAGAGATAGAGAGGGGCTTCTCATGGGTGCATTAATTAATGAAAAATGATAGCAAAATAAGTTATAATAAATTAGGGGAAAGGACGAAAGGTAGGTGTTAGGGATGAGTCTAACTGGTTATGGTTGAGAGTTTAATATATGATTGCTCCAGCATGCTTTAATTCATATCTAATAATGTGTTTGGAAGTCTGGCCTCTTCTGGAGGTGAGCTGTTGTCTATGTCCTAAACTAGAGATTTCATTGAAGGAAGAATTGACCAATCTGGGCCAATAGTCCCCTAGTTACGTAACTATTACGGTTCGGTACTTAAATCCACCACTCACTTCAATTCAGCATTAAATTTGAGCTTCTTGAATCATCTCCATAACTTATCAATCCATGTTGAGGCATTATTTGCATTCAAGGACATTGCAGAAAGAATTTGTCCATTTATTGATATATTAAGGGTTCACTTGTATCAAAATTCCAAAAATGATATTCTTTTTTTATACTAATTTATTCTGGAAAAACTCTTTGATTATCAAGATCGGATATGTGATACTCACAATGAGTAACTTACATATGCATGTGGTGCACACTTCTCCCCCATACAGGATGTTCGGCCTTGCCAGTTTTAAATATTTTTCCTAACTCTAAGGGGTTTATCCGTTTATGTGGTGTTTAGGACACGTTGTTGTACCATAAAATTTATAATCTTATGATGGATCTAATATGGTTATATGTAAAGTAAGTTTCTTGTAATCAAAACTAGTGATATGATTTAGAGTACTTACCATACAGAGATAAAGAGAGAATTAAGATACAAATCCTCAAGCATGGTTATTATCCAGGGGCTCTGGTAGTACTAATTAAATGATTAAGGGGCTTTTGCTCAATTCTTGATGATGAGTTGGGAGACAAATTACCCTTGTGAGACTTCATGTGCTATTGTCTCTAAAGAGTTTACACCCTGCCAAACCTAATTATGCATGTAGCCAAGTGTAAAAAACTCAATGACTACAGAAAAATGAAAATCAAAATGCTAATATTGTTGGGGTAAAAGATTAAACAGAGAAAGAAACAAAATAATTACACTCCTGACTCCACCTCGAATATAATTCTGAAATTTTACTAGTGATATATATTCTTTTAATTTTCTAAGATATAATTATATTGGGCATTTCACAAACGAAACAATATCAGCATATTATATTATGGGGCAAAAATCATTTTAGTCTCCGAAGTTTACTCTAAAGACCAAATTAATCCTTGAGGTATGTAAAAAGCCCAATTCAGTCCCTAGTGTTAGTAGACTACGGTTAGAATTAACCATTTAAATGATAATAATGTCATTTTGCACTTTAAAAAAAAAAAGATGAAATGATTCACCCATTGTTGCTGATGTATTGAAAAAAAAAAAGGGTAAATAACGTCTCGGCCCCTTGTGGTTTACCATAAGTGCAAGTCGGGTTTCTGTGGTTTCATAATTAGCTTATAACCCCTTGTGCTTTTCAAAATTGAAGTATGCATGCTCCCTCCGTCAAACAATTTGTCAATTTTAACAGAATTTATTATGCACGTGCTAGTAACGCAATTGTTTGTGTTTTTTACGCGATTGACCAATATGTATGAGGTGCGCAATGGCCCCTTGTGTTTTAATGATGGTGTGCAATGACCCCCTGTGTTTTTAATGATGGTGCGCAATGGCCCCTTTTATTTTTAAAGATATTTGATACGCTGACATTATCTCGGGGGCATTTGTGTCATTTTGATATTGCCGTTAAAATTTTAAACGGACTTGAACCAAAGGGGCACGTGTGCTTCAATTTTCAAAAGCACAGGGGGTTATAAGCCAATTATGAAACCACAGGGACTCGACTTGCACTTATGGTAAACCACAGGGGGTCGAGATGCTATTTACCCAAAAAAAAATCTAACTACTATCACCACCGCCACTGCTGCCGCCGCCATCAACACCACTACATAGCACACACAAGAAAAAGATTGAATTTTAGTTAAATTTCATCAAACATAAAGATACCCAGATCATGTAACACGAACTAGAGCTTAAAATATTGGATTTTTAACAATCCAACAATGCAATACACCCAAAATTCAAAAAAAAAAAAAGAAATCTAACCACCATCACCACCGCCACTGCTGCCGCTGCCATCAACACCACTACACACCACACACAACAAAAAGATTGGATTTTAGTTAAATTGCATCAAACAGAGAGATACTCATATCATGTAACATGAACTAGAGCTCAAAAGATTGGATTTTTAACAATCCAACAATGCAATACACCCAAAATTCACAAAAAAAAGAAAAAAAAATCTAACCACCATCACCACAGCCACTGCCGCCGCCGCCATCAACACCAATACACCCAAAATTCACAAAAGCAAACTTAATTAGAATGAATCATCAATTGCTTAGAACTTAATCAATTTTTTTTACACTGAATAAATCATATTGGACTAGGGCACACACACATATACACAAAAGCTAAAGTGAAAAGCAATCTTGATTGCAATAAATTAATCAATTGATCATCTTTCTGAGGCAACATAAATGGACCCTTTTGAAAAGAGCTTTATGCATGAATTAATCTTCTAGAACAAAAACCCATTAAGCAAATGCATGAATTAACCAGCTTTATGCATTTGCAGACATCACAACGCAAGGCTTCTTGGAATTGATCATCCATTTTACTGCCTGTGTGCGTGTGTCGAAGAGAGAGAGAGAGAGATAGAGAGAAGAAGAAGAATGGGGTGGAGGGTTGTTGGAATAAGGACCAATAAAAAAACAAAAACAAAAAACAAATCCCCACCCACTTTCCCGGTAAAAAGAGAGTGCCCACGTGGCACTTTCTTATCCATTTGATGGGTGAATTATTATTATTATTATTTTTTTAAAGTATAAAATGACATTACTCTCTTTTAAATGGTTAATTCTAATCGTAGTTCACTAATGTCAGGGATTAAATTAGACTTTTTGTATACCTCAGGGACTAATTTAGTTTTTAGAGTAAACTTCGGGGACTAAACTGATTTTTGCCCTTATATTATGTGAATTGGTTATACTATCATGAATTTTCCAAATTCCAAACGAAAAGAAAGATAATCTCCAATTTTCCTTTAAAATTGGAAGTTGAAAGCTCATTACAGGGCTCTAACCCGGCTCCATATTTCATAAATGTGATTTCCAATCATTATCAGCCCATTCAGCAAATTAAATGCGATAAATAAAAATAACAGTGCGTACAGGGAAAGTCATACCTCATCGTCGTGAATCACTGGCCCAGAAGTAAGTACAAGTCTTGAGCTTAACGTGTTCAACCATTTTTTTGGTCAAACAGCAGAGAGAAAAGATATGTGCGGTTTGACCACCCGCCATATATAGCAACATAATTAGCGCAAAACAACGCTAAAGACATGATTATATGGTGCTTCAAAATAAACGCTAAACGCGATATTGGACATGCTTTACAATAAACGCGGTTTTAGACTTTTTCTTTTTTAGTGGCAATTCCCTTAACCGCCGTAAATTGCTCAGTTTTTTTGTAGTGAATATTAATACTTTAATCATCTCTACGTTCTTGTCGCTTTATTTGGAATGCTCTAAGGACCCTAAAGCGGTGCTAGCAGTAAAACCTTTCCTCTAATATCCCAAACAAGATCCTTTATGGGACGTAGACTAAAAAGATGTTGAAAGAACTTCAATGTTTATGATCTACAGTGGTTGGCTACACCATCTATTGATGTGAAATATCTTAAAATAAAAAGAATTGAATGAGGAACTCAATATATGATCATTACATGCTTACAACAGTTTTTTCTTTTTGCTAAGCAAGTAAATTAATCAATTCATTCCACCTCAAAAAATAAGTCAATCAAACATTACAATCTAACTCAATATGAGACTGAGCGGACCTGATCAGAGCTTGTTTTTGCCTACTTTACGCACTAAGCAGGCAAGGCCAACTACACAAGAAAGAAGGCATCGCCTGCGGCGCTGCTACAGAAGAGCAGGTTTTTCAAAATATTTTTGAAGATGTAATTGGTAGGATTAGTACATTTAAGAAATATGTAGATAATGCAGGGTATAAAGACAAGCAAGTGCCAAAACTTTGAGAGATTTGGACCACCTTTCGAGTTTACAATACATTTAAATTTAGCTCAAGAACGATTCTCGCTTTAAATGCAATAGGTCTCGAAATCAAGTCTCTTGTGTAATATCTTAAGAGATGTAAAATAACTTAAAACTCTCATGAATTTTAAAAAAAAAAAAAAAAAAAGCTCAATACTGTAATGTCTTGGGAATTCGCTCGGTCTTGGTAATATTCAATGGACTAGCTTTGTCATGAAAATTTTACGGATGAAAACCGAACATTTAGGAGTCGTTAAAAAAACTGTCTTATGGCTTGATTTACTAGATATTTCTTCTTCTTCTTCTTTTTTATTTAGAGGAGGCCTATGCATGTACAACACATATGTAACTAACATGAAATAATTCTATAACCTCTAGCAAACAAACGAGTAACTTTACCATCAAACCAAATCCTTGATGGCTTACTAGATATTGATTTTAATCGTATCTTTTGAAAGAATTAAAACAATGAAGGAAAAAAGTGATCTAATAAAATCATATAATAATCGCTTTTTTTAGTATTTGAAGAAGTGGCTGTGGAATTTTCATAACTTTACTTAGAGTGATCAATGGTTATGTAATTACTTGATTTAATAGATTAGATAATTTCAATATAAATGTATTACAATTTCACTACTATTAATCTCCACTATAACATTATAATATTACAAACGATAAAAAATGTTAATTTGAGGGGATTAAATGTTGTTCTGTCACTGATCTTTCTTGGGCCTTTTTGTTTTCCAGATAGTTAATGCTTTGTAACTTTAGAACAGTGATGGGCTAAATGTTGTAGCTAGAGAAAACAATTATATGTTTGTGTAATAAATTCTGGTACCAATGCACGACTTCAAATGTCTCTGACTGAAATCTATCGCCTATAATATGACTAATGGAGAGAGGAGCTAAATAATATCACCATTGAGAACCATTAAAATGAGAATGTTAAATTTTATATGCTATTTTAACCTCCAAACCTTATTCCACTATATAAGGTCGACTATATGAATCTGATGACATCATTCATTTCTGTTAAAAGTTATTTCATTTATTAACTCCATACACGTAAAATCTCATTTAAATGTCTCCGTTCAAATCATTTTATTTTTTTTATTATTTGAAAAAAAGATCATATACTATGATAATTAGACAACAGATACATTTTACACTTTAGGTTTCACATGCCTAAGAAAAGAATTGTATTCTATGTCGGACGACGAGGAAAAGAATTGAATACTTAAAATCTGAAATCCAAGAACACCAAGACAGCAAATCTTAATTTACACATCAAACTACCATCATTGTGAGGAGGGATGAAGAACCATGATAGTGTGCTTATTTAGCCAAAATTGATAAATTATACAAGCTAATTCCAATAACTGTCTAGGAATAATGTTCAAAACTTCTTTGGCCCTTGTGCACGTAATTCTACTCGATACCTTGTGGATCAGCTGAGTTACTTTCACGGAATGAACAACATCGTGGATCATGCTAACTGTCAGCATCCGCAGAGTCAGCAGCTTCGTTAAAGGAGGCAGCCAGGTATTCAGCGAGGCTGGGCTCAGAGGTAGGCTTTGTTGAATCTTCTTCAACTCTAGGTTTTTTCATTTGAATAGATTTAGGAAGCCAGGATTTTGAAGATCCGGGGTTCCTCCATATTACAGGTTTCAACTGCTGCCATGGGTCTTCAACCATGGACCTGTTGTAAAAGAGATCCGGTCTAAACTCTGCTGATATACTGTTATGTGAACCTGATCTTCCCCTACCTCTTTGGTTTGAACCAGGGCTGATGCTGTGATGGCTCCTGCCTCTTCCCATATTAGAACAAGGACTGCCTCTTCCAGTATTAGGATAAGGACTGCCTCCACGTCCTGAAACAGGGCCAGAACTATTATAGAACCTCTGCCCTCTTCCTTGGCCAAAACTAGGGTTACCTCCATGCTGTGCAAAACTAGGGCTGGGAGAGCTACTTCCTCTTGATAAATTAGATGGAAAGTAGCTACATGGGCCAGTGGATCCACCAATGACACCAGGAGAATTCATATGTGGTGGGCCAAAAGGACTGGCTGTTTGCATCGGGCTTCCATAGGGAGAAGAATTCTGATAGACCCCTTGTGCTTGGAATGTTCTCTGATCTGGCGAGCAGACATTGGATCCACAGAAGACACCAGGAGAATTCACTTGTGGTGTGCCAAAAGGCCCAGCTCTTTGCATTGGGCTTCCAAGGGGAGCACTGTGGTAGACCCCTTGGGCTTGAAACACTCTCTGACCTGAAGAGTAGGTGTTGGCTCCATAGGCTGGAGGTGGAGTCATATAATTTCTGGGTCCTGCAAAACCAGTACATTCAAGAATTGTATAAGTGAAATTGAAATATCGTCGTTTCCAGCTAGTCTTTTTGCATGCAAAAACAACAAGTGTAAGATGTCTCAGCGCATAAAAATAATGATATATATCTCTAGAGCAGCTAGGAGCAAGTTGACATGTGATGCTGCAGGACCAATAAATCATGTGAATACTGCAGCACGTCTAGTGCAAAAACTGAGCAGACAAATTCCACCCCTTAGACACCCGATACTAACACCTTTAGTTTTTCTCTTTGGAAAAGATGGAAGGGGATTTATCTATTAGGAATTCAAATGGAAAAATAAAACCATAATACTGTATAAAGTAGTAAAAGAAAAGCCTAATATATACAACATCGAAATCATACATTGACATGCAGTTCCCATATTCCAGCCACGGATTTGCTTCATGCATGTGAATGGGCTCTGTGCTAAGAGGGGAAATAACAAGGTTTTCAACGATGACTTGCTATCTTTGGCACCCAACATAATTTGTTATTCTATCTAAAAGTGCTTTCACAACCACACTTCTAAAAGCACTCCTTCCTGCTCACACACTCCAGGAGGACCATGTAAAATATATAAGCTTAGACCTATATAGATGCACGTTGCACAGATTGCAGGTTCTAATTTCAAATCCAAGACCAAGTATTCTCTGTTGTATTGAATCTTTTTTGAATACTAGGAACTATAGATGTAAGATGCAATCTTTTGTATGCTTCTGCAGCTTTTTCCTGATCCCTTGATTACCCATCATTACTTGGCATAATTATGGCTTCCAAACTTCAGGAAAGATAGACAACAAAAAGGCCAACGTCAAGAAATCATCCTAAAAGAAAGAAAACTTGATGAAGATGTCCATTAACTTGGAACCGGCCATAATTATCCTTGGGCATACCATTGTTAGACTTGCAAAATAGACTCCTAAATCCATTTCAGCAGGTGTTCATTGAATCCCGAGGTGAGCAGAAAATCTGTAAATGTGCTCTTTCACCCTCCCCTCCCCTTCACAAGCACAAACAACCATGATATGTGTCTGCTAACTTGCCATTTACCATAGTTCATAGTGTTAACTCTCTTCCTGGGATAAGGGGAAAACCTCAGAATGTCGGAGAATATGGCAAAATTCATTTTGGAAGGGGACTCTATATTTGGGACACACCACAAGGAAGATGGACTACATTTATAAGACATAGCAAATAAGGGAGTATACAGTTATTGTAAGTTAATACTTCTCATGGAATCTGAGCACATACGTTTGCCATAGAGTTATAAATCTGTGGAAGCAAAAGATGAAGCTAAAACAGACACAAAAAACAAAAGGGTTGGACAACGAAAAGACAAAACTTATAATACCAAATACTTCAAGTAAGTCGCTGAATACATACTAGAGACTTTATTAGAAGAATATGCTATTACTTGGAGGTGTGTAATAGTCTTGCGGGACCTGATGGCTGACCTTGCTCCTCCTCTTATTTGCATCGAATGCTGACATAGGATCTGTATAATAATCAAATCTCAGAGCTGCATATGAATTCGACTGCATAGACTGGCTTCCAGAGGATTCAATTAAGGGGTTGGTAAGGCCAGGAGATACCCCCAGAGAATTTCCAGCACCACTTGAAGCAATATCTTGATCAGCTTCCAATCGCATAGCCTTTAGCCTTTCTCTTCTCTTTTCTGACTCCTCCATTACGTCTGAGCACAAAAATAAGAGTTCATTCAATAATTAGAACCGAAGTCCACGAATGATGGCATTGCGACACAATTACAAAAATGAAAACTTTGTATATGAGCATGTCAACCTGCCAACATATATCCAATGAGGATCGTGCTTCACACACGCAAACCACAAAAGACGGAATATTTTCCAAATTGTCTCAAGGTGGGGAAACTTAACCCACCAAAGTGTAATTTCAAAATTTCCCATTTTCCTTGTTTCAAGCCGATAATATTTATCTTGCAACAACACTGTTATTTACAGAGCCATCTACAATAAAAGGAACCAAAGAAACGAAATCTTAAGCATCCTACTGTTACAAGCTCATGCAAAAGCCTTCTATGACGTCGTGATTGTTGAAGTAGTTATCTCCCCCTTATTCTAGCTGCTCAATTTCTCTTCTTTCTTATGATACCTAAAATTACTCAACAAATTATTTTACTAATAAAATTATACACATCATCACACAGAAACACAGATAATCAATTTGGCACATACTTCTCAGAGCATAGCTAAATCGGCAAACATAATCACGTGCAAAAAAATTGACATTACGCGAAAAATTTAGTGTCGAAATAATTTTTTTTTTTTCTTTTAGGACAAATTTATGGACATCCATGGAAAACAAACAAGAAACAACAGATTAAATATAAATAAATTTAGTTGCCTCAGCTCAATTAATTAACATATCAGAGACCAAGTTTAGGCAATTAGGGCAAGCTTAATACTATGTCTTACATATACAAAACAAAACCTAGTTCGCATTATATATATATATATATATATATATATATATATATATATATGTGTGTATAACAAACACACTCGCACATACATACACACACAAACCTGGCGAGCTGCGAAGAAGAGGGTGAAGGGTTTAATGTAGAGTTGTTAGAAGTTCAAAAGTGCGAGAGTAAATTTTTCAGCAGAGACTGTATTTTACAAACAGGATTTATTTTAGTTAATATTTTCTTCTATTGGGCCCGTGTGCTTACAGTTTTATGCCAAGCCCTGATTTTTCTAAAACGCTTTGATGCTACTATGGGCCTTGACCATCTTGTACGGAGTACGCTGCTTAAACAGATTGGGTTGAATCTTCTGGGCCTTCTGTGAGATTTGTAATAATTGTGTGCCAATCACATCTTGTTATACATTACAACTCAATAACCTTTTAATGTTTGTAATTAGTGAATTTTGTTTTGTTGAAATATTCTCTAAAAGGATATGATCGAACCATTCAATTGAGTAGAGAGTGACTTTCACGTGTTATGAAATCCACCGTCACACTCAATCAAACTCCGTATGAGTCCAGCTATCACATTTGAAATAATTTTTTTGTTTTGGCCTCACATATAAATTAGTCAAGTGTAAATTATTTATAAAGAAATTTCACACGTAAAATACTGAACAAAAATGTTGCTTATCAGTAAATGCTTATTAGTTTTTTTATTTCATTTTGACCATAGGTCTCTTCGATTTATGTAATAAATATTATAAGTACATTTTATTTTACAAAGTCAATAAATTTTTGCTCGTCTGGTGAATGATAAATGCTACAAAAAAAAAAAAAAAATCCTTCTAAAGTTAGTTTAATAGTATAAACAACAGAAGATGATCACACGAGCATAAAAAACATTTATGTGAAATACCCATTGATGTAATATATAGTGAGTTTTATAATTAAAATATTTATAATATTGTCTTTATTTAATAAGCATTTTTCACATTTTCTTTAGCCAATCCAAGCATCCTCTTAAGCCATCAATAATTTGAGTGCTTATTGGCTAAATATACAATACTTTAGGGGCTTAAATTGAAAAAGAGAAAAATCACTGGTCAAGACCGGTAAACTTCCTTCTCAGGCGACTGATACCCATCGGATCCAACGTCTCACACACAGAGAGAGCACACACACTCTTTGATTTCTGTTTGACGCCCGTTAAAAATGCACGGAAGGCCTCGTAAAGCTCCAACACAAGAAGAGCAAGAAGCTGCTGCTCTCAAAGCCGTCAAATTACGCGCTCTCCAATCCCAATTCCTCCATTTTCATCACAACAAATTGTAAGCTTATTATATACATACATATATCTCTATTGCTTCATTTTGATCTGATCAATAAACACACACACACACACACGCATATATATATATATATACACATATAAACATATCTCTAAAGTTTCATTTTGTTTCAATGAATAAATATAAACACACACTCACACACACACATATCTATATATATGTTTGTGCAAATCTCTATAGCTTCATATTGATCTATAACGAAATACACACACAGACTATATGTGTGTGTGTGTGTGTGTGTTTCTCCATTACATATCTGAATAGCTTTATTTTGGTTATTGTGGATGGTGTAGATACACAAAGGAAGGCTTAGAGGTAAGCGCGAAGCTTCTAGAGGCAAATCCAGAGCACTACACGGCTTGGAACTATAGAAAACTTGCTGTTGAGCATAATCTCAACCAATTTGATGTGAATGTCGATTCGGACGGTGTTAAATCGATTGTAGATGAAGAATTAAGACTTGTAAGTTATTTACGAATGAAAAAGATATCATTTTTTGGTAAATTTTGATGAGTTCAGTTTAATTTGTGATTTGTTAATTGCATTATAATGAAAAAGGTATTTATTCTTCTGAATTTGATTCTTTTAGTTTAATTTTGTGATCTGTTAATTGCTGTATGAGGAAAAAATATAAATAAAAAACTAGACTTCTGAAAACTTTGAGCTTTCCCGGACCCGCGCATAGTGGGAGCTTCATGTATCAGGCTGCCCTATGCTATTTGTCATTTATCGATTTGGTACATGCGTGTTTTGGTTTTTGTGGAATCGTACTAGGATAAGATTAGAAAGGGAAGATGGAAATTAGATATTCAAATAGTACGAGATTGGTGTCTGCATGTATTTACTAGCTCTTATTATACTCCGTTACTGCGTTAATTTCAGAACAAGAAGTTGTTCTTTGAATGATATTGTGATCTGACTTGCGCTCTTTTTGGCACCATGACCAAGTACTCACTTGTTGAATACTTGTTATAGAGTACAAGTCTTGGAAATAGCCTTTTTGGCGATAGTGCTAAGGTTTTTTTCTTTTTGATAATAATAAAAAAAAAAAAAATACTTTGGTTGATATTAATCTAACGTGAATTTATCTACAAATCTGTAATGGAAAACCAGAAACAATAAATTTTTTTTTATTTTATAAATTCAAATGTTGTTTACCATGAGGTTTTTGTTAAGATGGAGATTGATTGTGGGTCTTGATAGTTACCTAAGTGTGCATATATTTCTGTTGAAGTGGTTGATTAGTGGATCTCATCTTAGGTGGAGAATGCATTGAGGAAGAATTATAAGTCATATGGAGCATGGCATCACCGTAAATGGGTTCTAAGCAAGGGCCATTCTTCAACAGATCATGAATTACGACTTCTGGGTAAGTTCCAGAAGGCGGATTCTCGAAACTTCCATGCATGGAATTACAGGAGGTGAATACCTGGATATAGTCTTTTTATCACTTGATTGTTGCATCTTCTGAAGTCTTCTTATGTGGTCTGGTGTTTCAGATTTATAACATCATTGAAAGATGTTCCAGATGAGGAGGAGCTACAGTATACGACAGATATGATATACGATAATTTCAGCAATTATTCTGCTTGGCATAATCGTAGGTATTGGTTGTATTTTCATTTAAATTGGTTTGTTTGTTTTTGTATTGTTAGACAAGACATCTGTGCAGATACATTTCTTAGGTTTTCTGTGAATAATATTTCTTTGATGCCCATTTTATTGCATCAGTAGTACCAACTCAGTATCTTTGATAACTTTTTTTTTTTTTTTTTGGGAAGTGAATAAAAAAAGTAAAGTCAAAAGTTTACTTCTCAGAAGAAAAGAAAGTTGAAGGTTGACCATAGTATGTATGTTCTTTTAAGTTTGGAACGATGACTGTACTTAAGCATGCTCCAGGAAAGCTAACGTTTCTCTTAGTAATAGTTTGGCTTTTACTGCAATATATGCAAGTGTCAGATGTGCATTTGGCTTCATATTTTTAAGTTTAAATTTTGATGGATGCATACATGACATAATGGAAGGTGAGATGAATTTGAAAAATCATAGATGCGTTTGTGCT
This sequence comes from Ehretia macrophylla, assembly GCA_037974665.1. NCBI lineage: Eukaryota > Viridiplantae > Streptophyta > Magnoliopsida > Boraginales > Ehretiaceae > Ehretia > Ehretia macrophylla. The sequence continues at coordinate 27,413,713 of CM075779.1, read as the reverse complement.
TTTCTACTTTCATATTCATACGATTGAAAACACTATAGTATGAAGATCCTGTCCTATGCACCATAGACTGTATTTTTCTCATGTGAAGGTTCCTGATATACTACATTTTAATACATTACATGCGCAAATGCATGCTATTTATCTCCTGATCTAAGACATTCTCTTGCAGTGATTGGTCTCATCTTCATTAAATTCCTTCAAATTTTGAAAGACTAATTTTTTCGTGTATACATGTTTCCTGTAATTGGTTTCTTACTTAATGCGGTGTCTTTCTGCTAAATTCATTTTCTCACTGTATGTTTGCAGTGTTCTTCTGTCTCATTTACTAGAGAAGAGAGCAGAGGGATATTTTCCTAAGGAGAATGTTTTGATGGAGGAGTATGATTTTGTTCGCAATGCTCTTTTCACGGATCCAGATGATCAGAGTGGTTGGTTTTACAATCTTTGGCTTCTGGATCAAACAGTTAAAGTAGAGAATTTATTGGTTTCTTCATGGCCTTCTCATGGCTCTACTGTTTATGTATCAAAGAGTGGTTCACTGGATAATAGTGCTTCATCTTCATTCCTTAATTACCAATCTGATACCGGAACATTTCCCTTCATTCTTTATTTTAATGAACTTGTTGAAGGTGTAAACTCCTCCACCGTTACCATTGAATATGAATATGGTGCAAATACTGATCTCACTTGGACACCACTTTCAGCAAATAAAGATGGCTGTGCCCAAGCATGGTTGACATACCTAGATTTGCCTGATGAGAAACTCCTTTCTTCAAAGGCTTATCAAGTAAAGGTTAGCCTTGCATGTTCTCAGGGCATCATTTCTTCAAGTGGTATTTACCATAGCCATTCGTCTCATATTACATTCACCGTACATGTACCACCTCATAACTCAGAGAATGTGGAAGGCCACAATGAGGAAAGAATTTCTTGGGCAAAGGAAAATTTCTGTACGGAAGAAACAGAATTTAAGGAATATAGCTTGCCTAACTTTTTCCATCAAGTGAGCATAAAAAAGGATGAAAGACCTGGAGCTTCTGAGTGGAATTTGAATGCCATTGCGAATGAGACAGCTCATTGTCGGGATTTATTGTCAACAATGGACTGGTAAATTTGATCTGTTCTCCATAACCTAAAATCTTCATTACATCCATTAAGTCTCTCATGCTCAGTTTGTTTTTGGTTGCAGTAAAATTGGGAAGCTTACACTTGCAAGATTACTGATGGCTCATCATACACTAATGTCACAAGGGAGTTTAAATGATCAAAATGTTGTCCAGTATGAAGAAGTTCTTGAACTATATAATGATCTGATGAAGTTGGACCCACCTCATCTCCAATACTACAAGGATGAGTATAGCCTAGTTTTGCTAAAAAAGGTACTTTTTCCTTTCTTCAGTTTAGGTTATCTGGCAACTTTATGTAGTCTTGATGCTTGGGTCACATTTCTCCTTCAATGATTCTTGCTCTTTAGGAGCTAAGTTTGCAAAAATCATTGGCTATGGTCAATTGTTTACTGGGCTATAGTCGCATTAGCCACCTCCATCCAACCTGAGCTGTCCACTAAGATTGCTTTGTTATATGCGAGCCAGTTAGGTGACTGAAATGTTCATTTCAATTAGCTGCTATTAGTATGCCTTCACTTGAACTGGGTATCTGTGTTTACCACTTCCAAAGATTGAATTTGACGTTTGATTGTGTTGCTCTTTAGGAAGAGACCAGAATCCATATTATAACCACTGGTTGAGTGCAGTTTATATGAGCCCAGCATCGTAGGGCATTCCTTTCACGGGATGTCTATCTGACATTTTTGCTTGACTTTGCTCTCAAAATTTCAAGTTTTCTTCACAAATACTTTTTGATTCTTTATGATGAGTTTCCACCTGATATACACAGAAATTGTTGAGATTCTAAGATGCATTAGTTATTTTCTTTTAAGGTAAACATGTTTAATTCCTCATTGTTTTGCAGGTCACTTCGGATAGGGAGGTTCTGCAAAAGTATTGTCATCGGTACAGATCTTCAACTAATGCAGGCATCAACAAGTCTGTCTGTCTACGCCTAAATGATCTTTCATTGTCGCGAATTGGTAGTGTTGAGCGACTGCTATGGGTCCAAATGCTGGATCTTAGTCACAACCAACTCCATTCAATCAAAGGTAAACTACGTCAATCAATAGTTGCATTTCTTGGCTAAAACTTGTGCTGGCATTGACCTTGTAATATGTAAACTTTTCTATGGTTTTGTTACCTGCTTATCCAATATGGGGAAGAGTGTTTCTTTGCCTGTCTCTCTTAGGGTGACTTTCCTATCAATTCTTTGATAAATACTCTAATAATTTTACATACAATTCATTCAGACATTCCAGCACGAAACTAAGTTTAGCATCCACCAGGTTCCTCTGTATAATGAAGTCGAAGAGGAGATGGTTGTAGGAAGAAAATTTAATAAACAAGGTTGTCATTTACTTTAGTCTCTTTGGAGTAGTCTCATTTTGATTTCCTGGTGCTAATCCATTCGAACATCAGCAGTTCTAAAAGTGGACCATCTATAATGTTCATGTGAGAAATTGTCTATTTCCTCTTTAGGACATTTGTTAAATGTTTTCTCTTTCCGTATAAACTTGTCATACTTCAACTTTGAATAGGCAGGAGTCGTTGAAGGGCTTTTACATGACAATGTCCGGTGAAAGATCTATTATGCCAATTTATTGACTAGTGGCTAAGCTGAGCAAAAAGATCTCAACCCGCTTATTGATTGGTTTGAATAATTTTGAATGTGCTGTACTTTATATTGCAGAATTTTCCCTACCAAGTGGCAACTGCCTAACGAGTCTTTGAATGTGAAGAAGCGTGTCTTTCTTTAATTGCTAGAGCTATAGTCGACCGTATCATTTTCTAGAAACTTACCCTCATGCTGATAAGCACTAAGATTCCGATTTTAGATCAAGAGTGTGCCTTTATTGTTGATTTCTCATTCTTGTCCTTGGGACAGGTTTGGAGACCATGCAGCTGCTCGTTTGCTTGAAACTTAGTCATAATAAACTTTGTAGTTTTACTGCTTTGGAGCCATTGAGACTGCTGAAGTCATTAGAAGTTTTGGATATTTCATACAATGAAATTGGTGCACATTCTATCAATACCAGAAGATACTTGTGTGCTTCTCCACTAACGCATAGAGTTGGAAGTGATTGGAATATTAATGATTACGCAACAAGTGGTCTCAACGGGACAAATTATTGGGAAGCTTTCTCAACTTTTAGGGGCATGAATTTGACGCAATTAGATATTGTGGGAAATGCAGCTGCCAGTGAAGAGTTAAAGCTGTTTCTGTTTAAGCTGATGCCTGCGCTGAAGTGGCTTGATGGTGAGAGCCCACGTTGATCTTTGGTTCCTTAATACACCAAGTTTTTTCTTCTGTTTTATTTATAGCTTTCCTGTACTTTCATCTCTCTGACCGCCTTATGTTCTTCCCCGCTCTGTCCTGGGGGAGAAATCAACCCGCGCGCAGAAGATAGTTCTCCATCAGTCATCTTTCTGTGTTACATCTATCTGTGTATTTCTAGTATTTCTGTTATGATTTTATCCTCTTGTAGTATCAAGCTTACCATTTCCTTTCTAGGAAAGGTTATGATTCACAATTGGTTTTGTGCCAATACAACACTTTGTTCCTGATTTTATAGAGCTGGTCATGGCTAGATCTAAGATTTTTGTTCGGGATTTACTATTCGTATGCGAATAACTTTTTTTTCTTCAGTAGAGGTCAATGGTTTTCAGACTAAAAATATTTTAATAATACCCATATATTTGCAAAAAAATTAGTATTAGTGGGGACTACATCCCCAACAGACATACAAGTACATTCGGCCTTGGATCCGGCTTGATATACAATTTGCTATGGGTACGTGGTGCACCATAGTAAAAAAGGAAATTGAGAATTTCATATGGGAAGCTTAAGAATACAAAGACGATACTGATATCGTCAACACAATCCAAAACAGTAATGACGTGATAGGAAACGAAGGTTGAAGGGGCGCTTCGTATCTGAACATCAAGCATTTGGCTATGCAGAAATTGAGAAATTTGATTGCCAATATAATCAAACCATCATCTATGCTCCTTATCAGAAGATCTGATGATTGAACTGCACATTTCAAACCACCAATTCATGTCAGTATTATGGAGAAACAAAGTAATGCTACAAGCATTAGTCGAATATTATTGTTATATACCACTCGAATGATATTTCACCCTTCTCTAAGTAATGTATAGACATTAGTCAAATACCAAGCGTTACTTTTAAAGAAAATCAAGATTGCAATATATAACTCAGTACAATTAGTACTTTACCCTTTTTCATTTAATAGAATTCTTGTTATATAAATAAGATATTCGACATTTAATATATAATTTTTTACCATATAAAGTAAAGATAAAATATCACCCGAGCAAATCAAATAGGAAATGGAAAAACACTATAGTAAACTTTGAGGCTCTAACTTACCAACTGCACTTTTTACATGATCTCTCACTGCTTGATCCATTGTCCCTGAATGCCCATTGAGGTAGAAGACAACGTTGATGCTTATTAGCAACCCCATGAGGGCATAGTACAATTGTGCCCAATGCTTCATGATTTGAGACTTGTGCACTTTAAATTCCATATCTGTTTTCTCAATCTGTGTTGTATTATTGCCTTAATGACGATTGGTTCAACCAGTAGAGTATTTATAGGTATCTGGAAAATAAGTCAAACTGCAAATCCTTGCTCAACACTCTTATGATCAAGGTTTTCAAGTTTCTTATTACTAGGTTTTTAAATACTCCATTAAAAGCTCAATTTTCCGAAGCTAATATAAAAATTAAATTATAGGTAGCTAAGCTGAACCCACAATTTTTGACTTAATCATATGCTTCTTGATAAGGGATTAAGCTAATATAATAGATTGTTGTAGATAAGTTTTTTAAGCTCCTAAGGGCAGAAACTATTGAAGTATATTGGGTTTTAGTACAATTTTTTGTATTTCTGAACACCGAGATTTTAATATATAGTTATTATCTCTCGTTACTAAACTAATGCATATATTTGGACATACTATTGTATTATAATTTTATAACTTTATGATGAATTCAACGCGGTTCTCTCAATGATCAATTCCTCATTATAAAAAAGAAAATTTTGAATTATGATAATTGTTCAATCACAATTCTTGATGGAATCTGAATACGTGATAAATTAATTTAATAAGTGAGATGGAGATTAGGCTCGTGAGATTATGACGTGGAAATTAGGCTCCTTTGGCATTGATGCTCCTCTCATTCATTGAATCAATTTTTTTTTTCCCCTTTTGGTCAAAATGGAATCATTATTTTATTTTTTATTTTTCCCCACTAGTAGTTAAATTGTAAAGTTTTATTATTAGGCCAATGATAGAGCTACATATGGTCAAGCATTTGAATATGGCAATAGAAACTTGGAGAGGACGTTTTACTCTTAATGTTCGGCCATAATGCTATGCTATGAAGAAGTCTTCCTTTGTAAGTTTTCACTACTGCATAATGGATAATTCTGCAACACATTTGATTTTTTCACGTAAATCTTATTTCTCTTCTTGAAAAACACGTATGCTAAAGGAGATTTTGAAAGACAATAAAAGGCAAAAAATCTATCTACAACGATACCATGCCTATTAGAGCAATTCTAAAATGTTTTAGAAGTATAGACTAAGTGATTTTGACTAAGAAAATTAATAAAACTTTGAGAGTTAAGTTGTTTCACAAATCTAAAATATCGATAAATTCAATCTAATTTATAGGATTAGTGCGAGGTTCAACTCCCACTTACAACCCCCACAACCCGCAATGTGCATCATTTCTTTGTGCCAATGATCCATTTTTAATATTTTCTTCCCATTGAATATGGGCACATGAAATTGCAAAAACTGCCTTATATTATATCGATGCTCGCTCTATATTACCCCGTCACCCCATTTGATGAAAGCAATAAGTGCTCAAGTGCACGATGGTATGAACAAATTCCTCTAATATACATAGGCAAATTCCTCTATACTCTTGAGCTTGTTTATTATGCATAGAATTTTAAAACTCCCATAATCATGAAAGAGAGCTAATATATACCACCTCCCTCCATGTCACCTAAGCTTCACCTCCTATATAGCTAAGATAATTGTAAACCTGAGAATAACTGTTTTGGTTAAATGTCAATAAACTTACGATAATTAATCCGAATTATTACAAAAAATAATACTTTAATCTATAAAAGCACGCTCATATCATATCTTGCACCAATGCAGGGATAAAACGTAAAGTTAAAAGTTCCTCAATTTTTCTTTCGTCGGACCAAAACAAAAATTGCCACAAAACAACTAGCAAGTAGTCTAGCTAGTAGTACAATACTACATTGAAATAACGAACATTTTGGGCTGTGCTATGAACTAAACCGGTCCAATGCATCTTGGGCCGAGGTACAATTGGGCTGGGCCTTAAGTGCATCTTCATAAGCCTTCTTAGCCTCCTCCTTCAAGCCCATCTTCTCATAACACCCTCCCAACAAACAAAACGCTTTCGCATTATCACCCTTCACCTTCACCGATTCAACCAGGTCCTCAACCACCAAGTCAAATCGTCCGAGTCGACCGCGTTCACTCACTTCAAGTCTCAACTCAGCCCTTTTGTACAAAGCGTTCGCTCTCTCCTCACCACTCAAGGACCGCGCCATCGAAGGCGCCAGAGCCGAGTCGAGCGAGTCGAGAGCCGAGGTCTTAAACCCTAGCAGCTCAAGCGCTAAGGCCTTCAATATATGAGCCGCGGCGTCTTTGGGGTCCAAAGCAATGGCTTTGTCGGCTTCGAATTCGGCTGACTTGGCTAGAGCGGTGTCTTTGGTGGATCTGGCTTGAGCCAACAGCTGAGCGCCTTTGACGAAATGGCGCTTGGCTTGGAAATCGCCTAAGCTTTTGAGCCGGAACTTGGAGAAGAGGTTTTGAGGAACGTTGTACATGAAGAGGAATATGAACAGCGTCGAGAAGATTAAGGCTGCTTGTAGTAGGAGATCAGTCCACATAGCAGACATGTTTTTTTGCTCTTTTTCTCTCTCTATAACTGAATTTGTATATATGTATGTATATGTAGGGAGAGAAATGGGATTTGCAATTTGATAGTATGGGTTAATTACGAAGACCAAGTGGTTGGATAGACGTCAATGCTTAATAAGGCCTTCGCATTTTTTGAGTCTCAAATTTTTTCGAATAAACTTAAAACTTGTTATATTCCAAGTTACAAATTTTTTGATAGAGTAACGTGACCCAAAACATAATTCATGTAATCAACTATTATTAAATAACATAAGTTTGAATTTAAATTTTTTTATTATAACAAGCTATGACTTAATCATTCTACTTACTTTATAGGGGCAAAAGTATTGGTAATTATAAGCTAGTTTCGTTGTTTTACTTATAAATTAATATAAATATTATAACCGGTTTAGGCCAATAAGATTTAGACATTTATTTTCATTGATTGAGTTTCAACTTGTATTGAATTCAATATCTGATGAGTAAATATAACAACGCAGGAAATTAAGAGATAAGATGCAATGAAATATTAGTGTGCCTGAAGCTCTGATCAATTGCCATGTGCTTTTATTCTGCTCACATTACTGTTGAATTATATTTGCTTCTAGATTTCTTTTTTAGATTTCTTTTTTCTTTTTTTTTGTAAAAACATAAACACTTTATTAACATAAAAGTCTGAAAAAGTACAAAAAGATTATCCAACCCTAATTGGAGAGATGTTATTTACAAAAATATCCCATAATGGGGAGGAAAGATTAATAGAAACTCAGCCAAGTGCTAACTTGTCATGAAAACAGTTTTTTGCCATCCAATCCGTAGCTTTGTTGGCTATTCTTTTTTAGTACTGAAATTTGACGTGATTGATTTCAGCTACAATCAACTTGATATCGTCGGTGATTTGCTTAGTTTTCCAAGGAGGGCTAGAGCATGACGAGTTGATAGCATTTAGTACAACAAGTGCATCACTTTCAATGATGTAGGATGAAAAGCCAAGCCGACAAGCAAGGGAGCACACGAACTTGATTAGCAATGGCTTCGGCTTCTATAGCAAACCTGCACCGGACAAGGGAAGCAAAGCCACTGATTAACTTCCCTGAATGATCCCGACACACCACTACAATAGAAGCTTTAGAAGGCTGAACAAAGACTGCATCTGAATTGAGTTTAATCCAGTCAAAAAGAGACTAGGTCTAACTATCTTGATCATGTCTAAAGTTAGAAGTTGACTGGGTTTATATTCTTGATAAATTTACTTTACAGTATTCTTGTAGATAACTATAAGTGTGAGTTAGTGTCAGGGGATGTTGATAGGTGTTCCTTCGAAAAGAAATGCACACCTTGATTTCCAAATATGCCAGGCAATGAAGCTGATTTGCTATTCACCATCTCTGGCTTTGAGCCCTACTTACTTGAACCGCGATGACATCTGGTAAAACCACAACTCAAATCTTGAAATAGAATTTTTGTCGATGCAAATGTGAAGAGGACTCCCCCACCAAACAATTTGAGCCCAGCTGCAACCAAGAAACAAATGTTCAATCGTTTCAGGTTCCTCTTGACAAATTTGGCATGGAGGAGATGATGAGCATTTGCGTTTGAAGAGAGATCCTCCTTGGTTGGAAGGGCATTTTCTTAGGTTAACTGTTTAACAATTTTAACAAAAAAAAAAAAAAAAAGTTGTTCAGCTATCCTCTAATCCCTCCTAATTGAGTCATTAATATATCTAAAAAGGCATTTGGATATTTAACATCCCTTAGGACTGTCTGCTTGCTATATGATGGTTAGAGCTAGTGTTATGATGGAATGTGCGCAACACCGCTTCAAGTTTTTACCTAAATAATATTTGAATACACACAGGCTTAAATCTTCTCGTAACGTTGTAGGAGTATCTAATCATAGTCGCTATAGACTCTCAATAGCGCAAGCACCAAATACCTCGTCAAGATTCAATCTTGATCCACATTCTAACCCTGAGGAAGAAAGGCACATCCGGCAACCCTGCAAGTATATGGAAGATCGTGAAAGAGAAGACAGAGCACCATACATGTAACGATGACTCCAGAAGCAAAAACCAGTTTAGATAATGAGAAACAACATGGACTACCATTGCGTGTAGATTTGATGCTAAAAACACAGAATTTGCTAACATTATTACAACATAGAGCACAAGTAGCACACTGCTAATTCTTTTGGCTCATTACGGTTCACATGAAGTCGACGTGACAAATATATATATTTATATATATAATTTAAGTAGAGAATCATAAAGCTCTAAGGTACATAAAGAATCATGCTCACAGGAGGCAAGCTTTCTTATTAACCCCTACAGAGATGCATCTTCCCCACACCTTTTCAAATTGGTTAGAAAAAGACGATATATCTGCATTTGTTTGCCAGAACCAACAAGATTCTGTGATATTCAGTCAGCTTTAAACAATTGAATACTGTGTTCATTATAGTTAACTCAATCCCCCGAACCAACGGAGGCAAATTCTCACAGCTTCAATCTTCTAGGGCTTTCATGTCCCCCTCCCATTTGTATCAACTGCTGAGGAGACTTTAGTAACTTCTTTAATATCTCCACGATATTTGTAAAGGAAGGACGCTGTGCTGGGTCGCTGGCAAGGATATAAGATATCATCAAGTTCAAGAAGAACAAACTTGTAAAACAAAATGTAGTAATGGTTTTAACGATAGAGAAAACAACAGGACAGGTTCTTCAGTAAAGTTAGTAGTACTTAATGTATTTCATGCTTCTCCTTTTCTTAGCCATGGGACGGGTGGGAGGGGGAACAAGAGTGTGGAGGAGAAGGTTGGGTATTTTGATTGCCAAGAGTAAAATGCATTGTTTAGATTGTAGCCATTTGCAATCACCAGATACAGAAAAGACTTCTACCAAAAGCTCTGAGGACTTCTCTAGATCGCAATTTTATACCAGTAATCCTAAACTAATGTTTCACTTGTTTGAAACAATTTACTACCACACATTTTCTGTTTTCTCTCTTTTGGATACTAACGGAGATCAATCACGGGGTCTCACAGAAGGTAAACAAATGAAAATCAAATGTTCCAGCAGCATTATTATAGTATAAGGAGCATCTTTTCCTTGTTTATCACATCCTTACCTTCATTTGAATCAAATATATTTTCATGTTTGACCAATATATATAGTTATATATCCACACAGTGAGAGAGAGCATTATGTAGACCTATACTTCTAGCCATGCTCTCTCTCTCTCTCTCTCTCTACATATATAGATTATCTTCTTATTGCCAAACTAAGTGAAGTTTCAAGGCAAAAGTTTAATACCTTAAGTGTAGCTCACTAATTATTTCATTCAGCATTTATCCAAGCATAAAAAGTTGTACCCAAAAAGAAATAGTTCTGGAAACAGAAAGAGATATATACTTACTCGGCCCAGCAGGACTCCATCAGAGATGCCAGTACTGGGGAGGTATTCTGTGGGATGGCAAGCCTTCTATTCTGGAAAGCAACAGCTCCAACCACCTGAGAGTTTGCGTGGTCATGATAACAAAAGAAGATCATCATATAACTGCTGATCGAGAGAGAAGAGAATGAAGTACAATATATTGTAAACATTAACTAGTAAAAACCTGGGCAGGGCCTAGTCCATTCCAAGGCTGCTGCATGGTCACAAGTTCCCATAAAATCACTCCAAAACTGTACACATCAGACTTCTCGTTCGAGGGCTCCCCACGTAGAAATTCAGGGGCCATCCACTCAGGCTGAAATGAAATGCAAAGAGTTAGAAGCTGATTAATGCTCTGCTAAAAAAAGCTCAAACTGCAAGATCTTGATCAAAATAGCTAACTTCCTATTCAGGAGGGAGGGAGTCCATTTAATGCTTCATGGATGTATCATGTACGTGTAGCTCATAAAGCTAGAGGAACCAGCAGATACAAGACGAGAAAGAAACATATTAAGTTCTCAATTGTCAAGCAGTATTTGATGAGAAGCAGCTCTCCACAATATGTACTCTATAGGGCGCAGTTCAAAATATGGATAGTGTAGTATGAAGTCGAAATGGGACCGTAGAATATTTTGGGAGAACAAGAGAAACTCATGCATCCACATTATGGAGGATACTTTGCTTAAAGGTGGAGTAATTTGACAAAAATAACTTTTGAAGAGATAGCTCGGTCCTTAATCATAATTCTGTTCATGTAAAAGCATGGTCCCAAAAATCTATTATGCAAGGCACGAGCCCCTAACCAGATATGAACTCCCCTTCTACGCTTTATCCCCACAATTGAGAAAATATTTTGTTATTTGCTCCTAGAATATGTTCCAGCATACTTTACAGGATTTTAACTTCAGCGAAGCCAAAATTCTTCGATATTCTCATATTTGTCCTCTGAGATCAATTAATGCAATTAGCAGCATGGCATATGTATGCGGATTCTCTGCATGTATATGTGTCAATGTTATGTGTCGGCATCTCTGAGAGAGAAAGAGAGCATTACTGTTCCAGCAACGGACTTCGACGATATGAATGTGTTTGCTTTGAATCTTGACAGGCCAAAGTCGCAAACCTGACATCATATGGAAATAAGGTTAATTCAGAAATACATATAACTGACAACCTGTCCTGAAAACTCAATGACATTTATACCTTGACTGTCCAATTTTTGTCAACCAACAAATTAGGAGATTTAAGATCCCAGTGAACTATAGGCGGGTTAAGACGATGAAGATAATTGATGCCCTTAGCCTGCAAAAGACATGTATGAGACTGTAAACAAAATATTGATAAGGGGTCAGAAGAAAATCATTAGGCTCAAGCACAAACCACATCAAGAGCTATGCGTAGCCTTCTTCTCTGATCTAACAATTCCCCGGCAGCTGGCCTGTGTATGAGGCGGTAAAGACTGCCTCTGTTCATCAGAATTGAGATGCACAAAGCTTAGAGTAAATACTATTGCATCAGCTGGACTGTTTGGTTTCTTATACAGTAGTCAAGACCAACTTTTACCTAGGTAAATATTCAGTCACTATAGATAGATGGGGACGTTCTGTAACAGCTCCCATGAAGAGGACCACGTTTGGATGACGAACGCGTTTCATTATTGCAACCTTCATAATGTAATAAGTTATTAGATATACAAAAACTATCTTAAAAGCCTGGTAAATAATAAGAACATTGTTGATTGAAGAGAAGTATTGATATTACATGAACTACGGACTATGTCAAGGTAACCTCCGAATAATGTATGCTATAGCTTTCTGTGGTTGAATATGTTATTCTCATATTTTAATACATTCTCACCAATAAGAAGGTTTACTTTGAGAAAATTGATTCAACTATGTAGAGATAATGGAAAAGTGCTCTTCAGTAGCTACCGAAAAGAGAAAAGATATATTACAAATTCCTTTTACCATTTATCTATTTCTTGCTTTTGTTTCTTTACTCTTTCTTTCCATATCTTCACTTTTCCTTTATGTTGCAGGAAGGAAAAATGACATATATTGAGACAGGTTCATCATTAGATTATAGAAGCAGATATAAGCATACCATTGAACAATAAATAAAATAAAAGATAGTGGCAGCATATAGGTATACTAACATAGAAATTTGAGAGAACATAGAAAACTAAGCACACACCTCTCTTAGGAACTCTTTCAGCTGATCCTCATGAAAATCCTGGACACTTAGAACTTTGACAGCAACATCCTGCAACGGTGATAACATACTCAATCGCCCACTAAAAGATGGACAATGTACTAAAGAAAAGCAAGTCTGGAAGTTATATTCCTAAATATTTGTTATTGACCACAAAATTTATCCAAAAGTAGGTGAGCCATGGTCTTTTGCTCCCACCAAATTCATTATTACCGCCTTGCAATTGATGCATTTCTTATTTTGCTTCATGGAGTTAAGTTCTGACACGTAAATAGAGGCAGGGTTATTTATGAAGAAGCAATATATTAATGTAAGCCAACATAAAAGTTTGTTGAGAAACAACATTCTTTAATTACTTGAAAGCACCAAAATTATTATTGAAAAGTAAGTGATAAACAATCTCAAACTATAGTTGACAAGACCACCATATAGATAGTGCGCAGTCCTTGAACAATGAACCAAACGAGTGAGTTATTGCATATCGTATGGTACACAAACATATTTAGTAATATGAAGCTTCTTATTGTCAGTCGCAACATAGACGGACTTCAAATTTAACCTTCTTTAAGTTAATAATTAACATAAAGAAATGGGACATAGTACTAACCGATCCATGCCATTCAGCTCGATGCACTGTCCCAAATGAACCTGGCAAGAGAAGAGAAGTTACATTACAATCCAAACTTGCTCAGAAAGGTCTGGATCCTGTGAGAACAGGTACAGAAGTTACAAAACATAGGCCAAAAGCATACCAGCACCAACACGCTCCTTGATATGTAGTTCATCCCACGAGATTTCAAGCCAATCACTTGCAAGAGAAGGCTCAAGATTTAAGTATCTTGGGATAACTGGAGGAGGACAATTCTCGTAATTTTCAACCTTTTGTTCAGCCTCCACCAGCTCTGGTTTATGATAGAAGGTTATTTTAGCTGATTGTCTGTCAATGGGGCTTATGATTGGATTTCCAGAGACAACAATTTCTTTATTATAAGTCTGTCTGATAATCATTTCGTCCCCTCCAGGCGATGAACTTTCAACTCCTGGAACTCCTGCAGCAGAAGCAGCATCAAGAGGTCCAGGTGATTTGCCCGAAGTTCGATTATCAAGATTGTACAAAGCATCTTTTGGATATGCTTGCAGGTCAGTACTCTTTACCAAATGGCTTTCTTTCTCGCTGCCTGCATAAATGGTATGAATAAAATTAATTGGTCAAAATTATACAATTAAAAATGGTTTTGGTCACAGCTATATTTATTGGAAATATACCATTCAGCTAATCAAAAAAGATCTTTAGTAAGAATCTATACAACCCCTGGAAGCAGAAACATCTTCCAGATCTAACAGTCAACAAACATGTATGAGGCAAACTAGTGATAAGCATCAACTTTGTTCCATGAAATGCTCCAATCTTAACCTTTAACCTACTTTGTTTCTGATATTGCGTTCATTTTTATTTTTTCCTTTTTCCCCTTTTGATCGAAGTTAAGGGTTAAGCACTTATGTATATAAATAAGAAGACACCAGAAGCAACATCTTATAATAGACAGAACAAAATCAGTCTAAGAGAAAGAAAGGACAACTTGAATGTGCTTTAAGATAAAAGTTTTCTCGCAGCATTGTATAGTTGGAAATAAGAAAATTATTCTCTGTTACACCATATTATGTGAACAGAAATATCATATCAGGATCAAGGATTTTGTATCCAGTTCTAGGTGTACACGACTTCAGTGACAAACTTCATCCACCACAACTAACCTGAATCAATAGGATGTCCGGGAGAAGCAGACGTGTATTTTGCGCTCTGTTGTCGGCAGATTATTTCGTCTTCCATGTAAGGTTGTTGAAACTCTTTGAGGTGAGAGATCTGAAATGGTGAAGGCACTGAAGAAAATATAGCTCCATTAATTGAAGAATCTGGACCATGGATGTTCCCTGGTTCCCCAACAAGATCAACAACAAATTCCCTGCTAAGAAATATACATAAGCTTAAATGACAACAAATGTAGAATTGGAGCACTATTTACAAAAGCCTGATGAAAGACAAAATCTAGGACCATCATGTTCAAAGTCAATGTGAAACAAGAGTTCATAGCTCATGCAGAAGTGAAAGAAATTATGTCAATAATTAAGCTATGTGCAAGAAGAGTTAATAGGCACTATTTGCAGCACACCGCTGAAAGAGTCAGCAACCTGATGCTGCCTTTAGCTCCACCAACGCATTAAAAAGTGACTAAACAATTAAAAGACATGATAAGGAAACCTTTACATATGACAGTATAACTTACAGATTGCCTAGCTGTAACAAATTAAAAGAAAAAGAAAAAAGAAAATTCCAAATTTACTACCTTGTACATAGTTGCTTATTGTATTTGTCTAAAACATTATGAATTCGTCAGTAAATTTTTTTGGGTGAATATTTGGTATTGTTGCCCTTACATAGATTTTCAGACTAATTATGCTTTCTTACCCCAAAACTTCTCTCCCAGAAAAGGGAAAACATCTAGGTTAGAATGCACTAAGGAGAAAACACAGTATGATCATCTTCTGTTTATTATATGATAAATAAATAATAAAAAAAACAAAATCATTTTTCTCCTCTTTGTTTGACAGAAAGAGCAATGACGACCATCATGCCAAGAAATTGGATATATTTCTAAACCTTAACAGTTTCTTGTCATCCTCAATCTTGACAAGGCATGAAGATCTATGGTCAGCAACACAATATCTGCAACCTCGAGCTATCCGGCATGGCAAGCCTACATAGTCAGCTAATTTCTGCATATAGAAAGAAGGCCCATGTTATAAACCAGTGGAGTATTTACATTCGAAGACTATCAAACCCATTTTTCCAACAGAGATACAGAAAGAAGCCCATATTAGATACTGAAGTTTGTGACAATTAAAACTAATACGCTTGATTTGAGAAGGCGAAGTGTCAATAATCCCATATAAGAGTTGATGCTGCATCCATCAATGAGCTTCTACTTGAGGTGTAGGTTCCTATACAAGGACCGGAAGGACAGAAAACCATATCTTGCCCATTAGCTTAGAGAAGACCGGAAAGACAGAAAACCATATCTTGCCCATTAGCTTAGAGAACTTAGCTTCTCTACGGCACAAGACATATAGCAACTCAGTTTCCAAATTGTGGAGTACATGGTTCTGTATCAAGGAAGATCAATTTCTACTAAACAACAAACTAATTGGTACATAACTAGTCCATCAGCTGAACAATTCTGTGCAAGTTCTTCTTAGAGTTCTACCAAACTAAAGCCACCAAAGCAGTCAGATATAAACTAATGTGGAGGTCAAGTGGTAAGATTTCATATCCATCTATCTAAAGCATTTCAGAGGCATGAAAAGTTCCTCTACAAAACCATTTTTCATAAGATGAACCAAACAAATTGCACTATATGTCCTTCAAAACCAGAAATTTCGTTTCCCCCCCCTTAGGGGCAAATGGCAAGTATGAGCTACTGGATGCAGTGGGGTTGAGGGAAGAGATAGGGAAAGGTTTTTAACCTCCAAGTTTATAATTGAACCTTCCAGTATTGAACCACATTTTAGGATGACAGTCAACAAGTTAATCAATATGCATGTTTACCTCTTGTGTGAGGTATAACATCATATTTAAACCAAAGCAGCAACTAGTTGCCAATTTGTAATAGAAATTAGACTGTAAATATTGGTCAACTTTGAATCCTAAAATCCAACTAACTAGAGCAAAGAGGAGCTATCTTTGGACTTTTGAGACGACCAAGAAACCGGGAGTATCAATATTCTCAAATAGGCAAAAAATACTAAGTTGAGAGTTATTATTGCCACCCAAGTCTACAAAGAAACAAATTTAAAGGAAAGCATTGTTGATTAATTTTTCTCCATTGATCATGAGACAGGCTGAAGAAAATATCACCTTGAATAGAATAGCCCGGTGCCGGCAAATTCCCATAGACAGACTACCAATGGGAAGTATAATGCACTTCTGCATATCCTTTAATCTTTTGCTGACCAATGTCCAGCCCCCATGAAGATCACCTTGCTCCACCGGAAAAGAGCCCCTTAAAGTTCACAAACTTAACAGTCTTAGAAAAAAAGTACAATCATTCAATGAATAAACTAGAAGAAAATTAATACCTACCCCATATAAACAGCAACAAGTTTTCCAAGTTTCTCTGCCAGCATTAAGGTATTTTCTGCAGAGAAATATATTTCTTGAGCTTTATCTTCTAGCTCTCTAAGCCGAGAGTCCCCACGCCGATCAACAAGAACTACTTCCATTGATGTATCCCTAGGATCAACCGCTTTTAGTGCAATTAAAGATGGCAACTGTCTACCTTCTTCACGGTCATTGCACATCAACCACAGGTATGGATTCATTCCCAAAATGTTATAGAATCCATCTGATATCTTGTCAGCATAAGATAAACAACCGCTGACCTGAAAAGTTAAAGGATCACATTCAGCAGTTGCCAAAGTACCAATTAACTTATGCTTGAGGAGATGGAAAAAGAGAATAAATTGGAGATTCATGATTATCATTTGTGATGTTCAAGCCTGATTGAAAAAACTTACAACGTACGTAACTAGCTAAGATATAATGACAATTAACAAACAGCATCATTATGTGAAATTAAAATGAACAATAATGACTCACATTTCAATTGTATTATATAATAGCTTGTGAAAATCAGCGATGGAGTCAAAATAATCTTTCCTTTGTAAACAAAATATGTGTGAAGTACAACTTTGTAGGAATGACAGTATAATAAAGCTAGAGAAAAGACATGGCGCCGAAGATAGGAAAAACTGATACATCGACGAAACAATATGTAAAGGACTAGCTCATCTAAAAATTTTTCCGTAAGAGAGGTATTTATATATTTGATTTACAATCTTCAACACAACTTTCTTTTTTATTGAGCCTTGCACCGCTACAAGAAATTCGAAGAAGGCCGTAGGCTTTTTTGACTTTAGCCGGTGGTTTTTTCCATTTACTAAAATATTTTTAAACGGGCTTGAAAAATAGGAATTGATCCATAAATTCTTCTTACTAGGGACTAGGACTCAATTCTTCAATTGTATTAGTACATTTTTTTTTCAGTGGAGGTTAATTAATTTTTTTAATAAAAAAATACATAGAATTTTTAACCTTTTTTTAAACCAGCAACAACTACAGCTCCGCTAGCCCGCATTTACATCTGTCACTGTTAAAAAATAGCTGACAAACGACAATCGCCACAAAAATGGGTGGTGGCGAAAGTCAAATCTTAAATCATGTTTTAACTTAATTGACCACCTCCTATAAAAATAATCTCTGCTGTTGAGAATCTAGGAAATGTTTGATCTTATCATAAAATAGGAATAGGTACGATCTTCAAGCAAAAGTAGAGCGAAATGCTATTTTTAGCCTTGAAGGTAATTGTAAAATAAAATTCTGATCATAAAATAGAAATAGGCACGATACTCAAATGAAAGTAGAGCGAAATGAAGGAAATTGTAAAATAAAATTTAATGGATGACAAGCAAATGAAAGAGAGATACTATAACTTGTCAATGTGCACTAAATGTGAAGTGACTTAAACACATCTCCAACCCAAAACGTGTACCCTACTATGTGTATGATATGAAACCCAATTCCACTTGCAATAAGCAAGAAAATAGAGGAAGAAAATATACCCAAAGACGATACGAAACAGTTTGTGCATCGGAAGTTCCACCAAGAGCAAAACCTTCACTGTTCCTACACTCTTGCAGAAGCATAGGCTCGTCAGTAGCCAACGTTGCTTGCTCTCTAAGCCTCTTCGCTAACGTAAGCTGCAAGTAATAGCTCTCCTTCGACCTTTGGGCCACACTACCCTCCTTGTAATGATCATCTTCATCATTATAATTATTGTGATCATTATTATTATTAATATTATTCGGCGCTACTGCTATTGTCTTCCCTTCCTCCTCCGCCCTCGCTGTCGTGGAATCTTTGACCCCGACTGTAGTAGTAGTACCAGACCAATTCCCATCGAACGTCGTGGCAGGCCCGGAGAACATGCTTCCAGGAAAGCTAAGAGCACTCCCACAACTCGATAGCCTTTGAAGCGAAACTTGCCTGTCGATCCCACCTCTCTCCTTTCCTCCTCCATAGCCGCTGTAATTACTCTCGCTACTCGATAACCTCCGCAACGACGACACCTGGCGATCGATCGACGGCGCCGATGGTTTCGTGAATTGGGAAACTTCTTCAACTCCACCTGGAGGTGGAAGTAAAAGTTGTCGCTCTGCTTCATCGTCGTCGTCTTCTTCTTCTTCTTCTTCTTCTTCAGTCAAGGCGATCCTCACGTGATTGTTGTGAGCAGTGATTATTGCTTTGTCTTTCCTTTTCTTCTCGGACAGCCAGTTGACAAACGCCGCCAACTGCTTTCCGTGAATCTTGTCGCCCTTGAATCCATGACGATGATGATGATGACTGTTACTAGAATGATCATTATTATCTGTATTATTGCTGTTCAACTGCACCTCCTCCCTTGATGTTCCTCCATGGAATTTCTGCTCGTGATCTAAAAGAAACTTTGAAGATGTGTCCGGAAATTGCCTTGGAAATATATAAGTCGTTCGATGCGGCATTTTCACAAGCCTCACGTGAATCAACAACTAAAAAAGATAAATATATCCAAAAAAAAAGAAAACTATCGAATAATTATTTCTTTTCTTCTAAGGTTTTTTGCGCTCTCTCTTTCACTCAACTGCTTACAGCTCCTGAAAACGACGTCTCAGAGAAGAAGAAGAAGACAACAACAACAACAAGACAGAAGTGCTACCACCATTTTTTTTCCGCTTTGTAGAGATCACGATCGAAATTAACTCACATACAAACTAGTCAACTAGCTTACAAAGTAAACGACTCGCACGACGACGTTTGAGCTGAAAACTAAATCAGCGAACTCGACAATGGCTTTTCCTTGATCACGCTGGTTGGATACAGATTCAAATGCAAAGCACGACTGATTCTATTGGATATGCACAAGTGCACATACAAGTGTGTGTGAGATAGAGAGAGGAAAAATATAAGAAACTGACAAAGCTGGTTGTTTCTTGTAGATAGATATAAATACATCAACTATATATCAATGGAGGTTACATACATAATATCTATAACATATATGTATGTATATGTGTAGAGAGAGAAACAACGAGGCGGTGAAGAAGAGAGAGATGGAGCAAGTGAGAGGTTGCAAAGTGGGTGAGGGAAGAGGTTTTTAGGTGAGTATTTTAAGCGCGAGTGGGAGCGAATCAAAAAGGGTGGTGGAGTAAAATGAGAAGAGTTTTGAGGGCGTACGATATGCTAAAATGCGCGGGACCCGTGAATGCGTACCTTTCCGCTATTTAGTCCACGTCCGGTTTAACGGAGCCAAGTAATGGACACGTATGTAAAGACGTCTCTGAGTGCGGACAGCGCCATAGGCGTATCTTAGTGTGAGTGAGCAGTGGCGCGGAAATTAAAAAAGAAAGTGCAAGTTTGTTTATTTTAATGAGGATTGGTGGTTTGTCCTAAACTGGTACATTAGAAATTTAGACAGCCAAGTTGTTATATGTACGACGTATAAGGTTTGTCTTTTTTTCTAATTCGTTAAATTTATAAGCAAATTATAATTTTAAAAAAAAAATCTAAGAAATGATTATTTATGATTCATATTAAGAAAAAAAGATAAGGTGTATAGGGAACAACTCTCAATCTGATCATCCTATATATTAAATTACATGTGTAATTCATCCTAACTATTATAGCAACCCCATTCTAGCTCTAGTTGAGAAGTATCCCTGTATTCTCACTTTCTCTTTTTTTTTTTTTTTGTGTCTAAAAGCTTGTCTGCCCCGATTTGTGAGCCATTTCTAAGCTTAACTCGAGTTGGTTAATTTAACAAACTTAGCGAGATCTGAAAAAATAAAATTAAGCTTAAAAAAACTTGGTGCTCTAGAAGATAGTAATCGTCTATTTCTTGATTTTTTATTTAATGATCGAGTGTTTAGTGTCATCTTATATGTACTTTGATTTCATTCATCTTTCCAACCCATAAAATCCATCTCAAGAATATTGTAAACCACAAAAATTTATTACTAAGATCTCGGATGTAGGAATCCTTTGATCCCAATGGAATGAACATCCACAACTTGCAAATTGAAGGCAAAGAGAGTGAGTGAACTTGGGACACTAGTATGGCATTGGTCAAACCCACTCCGACACTAAAATAAGTGATGGGATGGAAAATAAAAATTAAAGATAAGAAAATATAGAGAGAAATGATTAAAATATGGGTTTATCATAGTGTATGGGTAGGAATAATCAGATATAGTAACTTTGAGATAGCAGTGAGAATAAAGTAAATATCTATGCATGGAAAATGTTAAATACTTTGAGAAAGGCTTAGAAGAGGTCTTTTATAGTGAACTGTGATCACGTAGAATCAAATTTAATAAATTATGTGAAAATAATTGTTAAGAAGAACCTTAGAACCGTTATACCAAAGTCACATGTCTCATACCTCATGGGTATGGTTGTCATTTGCCAATACCAATAGCTTGCGTACGTAGAGATCTAAATTTGTGGTGTTTGGTGAATTTGGGGCAAGTCAACTAAACCGATCCAATCGGCTCAGAGGGTAAAAGTTTGGGTTAATTCGGTTAGGCTCAAATCGGATCAATTAGTCATGAATCTAGTTGACTCAATAGTTGAGAATTCTAGTGTGATCGATTATTAGAAAGTTAAGATCAGACTCATTGTATGAATCGCTTATTCCATAAATCTTTTGAGCTATAATTTAGAATAACAAAACTTAGCACAAGACGGAATTTTGGCAACTATAAACATGAGAATCAACAACATAACTTGAAGCGAAGACTTCAAGATACATATCTTGCATTCAAATTAACCAAACTGCCTTAATATCGGATAATCACTATTTAAAAACACATTAACAAAATAAATAACAAAACGTTAGATAATGACTATTTGACCCTTGGGATCGAACAGAATGCCCTGAGGGTCCTTCTCATGTTTCTCTTTTGGCAATACTTTAACGGGCATGTGGATGGGGGCGGTGGTGGACCTCGAGCAGGTTGGTTGGCTGTTGGGTTTGTCTCTATTTTAATTGCCAAGCTTTGGTTCGAAGTTTGAACCCATTTTTTCACTCGATTTGCGTGACTCAATATCTAATTGGTGTATCATGCCTTGTTTGGACTAAATGGGACTTTGCAGTGTTTTTATAGTGTTTGACTGTATCGATATAGCTAGGATAATTATAAGTTCAGAGGTTATGGAATATATTATTTCTCAAAGTGGTAAGTGGTGATGTCTTTTATATATTTATTTTTGTATTTTGTCTTGGAGGTCTAAAACCCTATCTATTGATGGGAGTGTCTTCTATTTCAACGTTCGGCAGCGTTTTTTTTTTTTTTTTTTTGTCATGGCAGCGGTTCTCTTTGAGTAATTCTCAGTTATGGGATAGCTATATGAGGCACGTAGTCGAGTGAAAACGAGAGGAAGTTTTTGGAATTCATAAAAGGAGTATACATGACTTTATTTGTCCAACCAAAAAAAAAAAAAAAAAAAAAAAAAACTCTATTTGAAAAAAACACGTAGAGTATCATATTTTATAACACATGATTTTATTTAAAAGAAATATAACCTTAGTTGGTCAAATACAAAGTTTATTAGACTAATCCCTTACAAAATTAGATTTTTAATTAATTCAAATAGAAGATGTAAGTAAGTACAACTCACTTCTCAAATGCTCCCACCATAAACTAACTCCTTGGGATTTTCTCCATAATTCATAGGGAAGTCACTTTGGTATGAACCCAAGAAGTTTATCGGACTAATCGTTGGTGGAATTCATTTTTTTTAGCTTTGAACGTAGATAGTTTTATTTTTGTTTTTAAATAGTTGGCGGCAAGACTTGTAACTATGACGTGATTTTTAATACCATGTTAAATAACAAATGCATTTAAAGACTTAAGTTGTTAGAAAATAATTTTTTATATTATTTATTATTTTCAACTCTTTGATAATTCGATATAGATACAAGTAGAGGAATTTGACTTTTCACGATAGTCAGTGGCGGAGCTAGCCACCTAGGGTCAGGGTGTGCATGATAATAACATAGTCAATGACAGGAGATCGAAGTGATATTTAATTTAAGAACAACATAAATAAAGTCTTTAAGTAATTCGCTCTCAGTTTAGGAACATTATAACAATTATAAGAATGTACACAAAAAACCATATATAGTAATAACATAACATACAAAACAAAGAAAAATAAATAACTATAGTCATTCTAAATAGAAAAAGTACCTTTTTATAATTGTCCTCGGCGTGTTTTCATATTGTGAAATCGTTGAATAATCAACTCATTGTCGATGCTATTAAATACATCCCTCTCTATGTAAGTGATTAAGCAATTGTTCATCCAAGCATCTCCCATTCGATTACGCAATCGATTCTTCACGAGTTTCATTGCAGAAAATGCTCTTTCTACTGTCGCTGTGGCAACAGGTAAAGTCAATGCCAACTTAACAAGTGAATACACTAATGGATACACACGATACTTTCCAGTTTCAACTAGCATCTCTGAAAGGCTACCAATCCCTTTTAACTTCAAGAATTCTTCACTACTTTGCATATCAAAAAAATATCTCTCCAATTGATTATCAAGAACCATCAAGCCAGTGGGAGAAAAATCATATGGGTAAAACTTAGCGAATTGGATCAACCTTTCCTTATCAAACGCAGAAAAAGAGTTTTCTGGATTTAAGCATGACAAACAACGAAGCAACTCAGTACTCGTCTCACTGAAGCGATCATCAAGCTCTCGAAGTTGCATGTCCACAACAGTATAAAATAAATCAATGCGGTAATGATATTGGGAATGTCAATATCAAGATATCATTAATGCTATGAAATCAGTTCATATCTGCAAGCAGCGGTTGCAAATTTTGAGAGATACTGGATGGGAAACCTTGTTGGATGAAGTCTCTTTTTTTTGCACAACTCATGATATTGACATTCCCAATATGGAAGAGATGTTTTCACCCAAAGGACGATCACGACGTAAAGTTCAAGATATTCCCATCCAACAAGTCTCTTTTTTTTGCACAACTCATGATATTGACATTCCCAATATCATTACCGCATTGATTTATTTTATATTGTTGTGGACATGCAACTTCGAGAGCTTGATGATCGCTTCAGTGAGACGAGTACTGAGTTGCTTCGTTGTTTGTCATGCTTAAATCCAGAAAACTCTTTTTCTGCGTTTGATAAGGAAAGGTTGATCCAATTCGCTAAGTTTTACCCAGATGATTTTTCTCCCACTGGCTTGATGGTTCTTGATAATCAATTGGAGACATATTTTTTTGATATGCAAAGTAGTGAAGAATTCTTGAAGTTAAAAGGGATTGGTAGCCTTTCAGAGATGCTAGTTGAAACTGGAAAGTATCGTGTGTATCCATTAGTGTATTCACTTGTTAAGTTGGCATTGACTTTACCTGTTGCCACAGCGACAGTAGAAAGAGCATTTTCTGCAATGAAACTCGTGAAGAATCGATTGCGTAATCGAATGGGAGATGCTTGGATGAACAATTGCTTAATCACTTACATAGAGAGGGATGTATTTAATAGCATCGACAATGAGTTGATTATTCAACGATTTCACAATATGAAAACACGCCGAGGACAATTATAAAAAGGTACTTTTTCTATTTAGAATGACTATAGTTATTTATTTTTCTTTGTTTTGTATGTTATGTTATTACTATATATGGTTTTTTGTGTACATTCTTATAATTGTTATAATGTTCCTAAACTGAGAGCGAATTACTTAAAGACTTTATTTATGTTGTTCTTAAATTAAATATCACTTCGATCTCCTATCATTGACTCTGTTATTATCATGCACACCCTGACCCTAGGTGGCTAGCTCCGCCACTGCTTGCAAAGATGGGTATTAACGTCTTTATAAAAATTCTTATCTTGGTGAATCTACAAGCTTCACCAATAACGTGAGTCTTTTTTTAAAACTGGCAAGAAGGAATCTACATGTTATATTCCATGCAATGTGCAGAAGCAACTTAAGAAAACTTCAAATCTATCACATTTTGGTTTTTCAAAACTCCCCCCATGCTTTACAAATATATTCCAAGATTTTGTGTTAGTTATGTATCCATGTTCCTTTTCCTATTGTTTATGGAAATCTTTGAACTTGTCATCACGCATAGTTTTGTGGCCTTATCTATATACTTCACCATTACTTCTTCTTCATTAGCTTTTTTTTTTTTTTTTTTTACTTTCAATTCTTTTTAGCTGAAAGACGGAAATATAATCGATCAAATCTAATGTATTAGAGCACAAATTTTCCTCATACTTGTGTGGATCTGAAAATTGTGCTTTATTTATCGAAACAGTCTTCCATTCGGCCCAGTCAGATGATTCGACTGAGTATGGAAGGTGGATCGTACATACATGTTAGGCTTATCCTTATCTTTCACTTGGACCATCTAATTACTGGGTGGAAGTGCTGCCCTTAGTTACAAATTGTTGCTAGAGACTACATTTACAGCCTTGGCAACAACAACCTTTTCTCCTTTCTTTCTTTCTTTCTTTCTGTTTTTGTCTTCCACATGCCTACTCGATTGGATCAGTCAATATATATATTATATTTTGCAGAATGTAATATCATATAATGAAGTCCTTTGAGTCAGTGAAGAATTGTTGTTTGGGTTATCAGTTCATTTTCAGAGGTTGATTGCGAAAATTTTCAATTTTAAAAGCTGAGATAGCGTGTATCGAAGGGACAACTAATTTTCCAAAAATAAAAAATAAAAAAATGGAAGGGCCAACTAATGACCAAGAGGTTTCATAAAGAATCCATTTCAGGCAGCATTGGTCATAGCTCTCCCCTACAGGTAACATGAAATTATTGGACTCATTTGCTTACTTTTAATAGTAAACAAAAATTACGTGAATCACAATACAAGATCCTCAGTGGACCACAAGAAAAACTAATTGCTAACAAGTTTGACTCTGATTATTCATCTTATACTGCACTTTCTAGAGTAATCTGTAATTAAAAAGTAGTCCGCTCGGGTGGAACCAAAAATTGGAAGTTAGAGATATACACTTATGGTTAATGGTAACATTCATATATAAGAGGTTCAATATTATAATCTTTTTCTTTTTTGTAAATAAAAAAAGAGATTTTGTTTTTTCCAAATCTAAGGTGTGCCTGATCATAAGAATGTGACTCCGTCCATATATAGGGAGATTTATTAAGGGACTAGCGAGTGTTGTAACTCTTATTGACCCTAAGAGAGAGCTATTAATGAGTAAATTGGAACTTTATTTTTTTTAAATGTGAGAATTTTAAGGTATTTTTAAGTAGAAAAATTAATTCAACCTCTACTGAAAAATTGTCTATATATGAATGTTAAATTGTGTGATTTAGCCCCTACTGAATAAAAATCTAGAATATTTTGCCCCTGACTCTATCACTGGAAGTACAAAACTCTTACTATACGCGAGATTTAAAAAAAGTCAGACAGACTTTTTGGACTAATCTGTCATTGCACTGCAAAAAATTAGTGTTCACCGAATGGCTTATGGACTTAATTCAATGTACTAAGCCGTAGGCACTGTACATTAACATTAAATTATGCACATATTGTGGTCCATTAAAGTTTCCATTGCGCAAATAAAGATTTAAAAATGTCCAAGAAGGACCAATAAATCACAATAAACTAGATCCTCTTTTTTTAATTATTCTCTTGACTTTATCAGTCCTTTATTTGTCTTTTAAGTTCATAATTTTTATTGGGCCATTAGGGTTTTGTATTTTTTCCAATCATAATCAAGTGACCCTACTAAGTGGAGCACATTTGTTTAGTTCCCTATTGGTAGATTTCCTAGTTTTAAAACTCCCACTTGCTGATGAATTGAATGGCTTTTGGAGACCAAAAAAGCATGCGTGGGACAAGGTCTATATTAAGAAAAAAATGTTACTGTTTATAGAAAGATGAGAATGGATCTCAACAATGTTATTTATTTATTAATTCGAAAGGGAAAGCGAAAACATAATTAAAATATAATTTAATAATTTCATCACTTAAAGTGCAAGCTAATAGTACTAGTCCAACAGCCTGAGATGCTGAGAAAGAGAAAATTAATGACTTGCATATATAGGACTGTCACTCTCATGGAACTTGGTCTAACAATATCCTCCATTAACACATGGCACATGTCTACTCAAGGAACATGGCATGAGGAAACAACCATTAATATGACAACAAAATGGTGTTTCTTTTTCTTTTTCTTTCTATAACTCCAAAAAGTTAGCATAATGGTGGAGTATTTGAGACGTGAATGGAAGACTTGTTTATATTTCGAGTTTAAATGAGCCAAGAGACAGTATCTTTAGGGCCAGTCGTTGTATGTCTTATGTCTAATTAACTAACCTGAATTATGTCTTTTCCAAGTTGGGTCATGTGTTCCAAATTTAAATATTGGTATGAACTCAAAATACTTTCCAAGAGTGTCCTCGGCAAAAAAAGAAAATGGCATTTCTTTGATCCCCAAAATGTATATAACCTTTGGGAACATTATAATTAAATCCATTTAATTTGGACGGATATCAGTTTGTGATAAAAATTTGACTCTTACATGTATATGAGGTACATTTCTATATGAGTAGATGAATGTCTGTCAGGATTGATAGAGTAGTTTCCCTAACCTTTATTTTTCTCAAAAAATGTATAGCCCTCAACACTCATAAGTATGTGTTAAAGTATATTCAATGTTTCAATATAATTCCTTATGTCATCGCACTAGTTAAGCATATTCAAGTTGGCTTCTTTATTGGATTAGGTTGCGAATTTCTTTATTAGATTATATTAATTCTTCATTAGTCTAGTTCTTTATTCTTAGTACCCAAAAGGCGAAATACCCTCGCCTCCAGGGCCCCCGTCACTCAGCCCGAAGGGTACAACGGAGGAGGTAAACTACGGATGACTCAGCGGCCCCTTAGACAAGAGGTCCAGTGCATAGTGCCCACAAGAAGCCACCCCCCAACAAGGAGAGGTTGAAACCCCCACACTGCGGCTGCCATGACTCGAACCTGAGACCTAGTACCCAATCTGCTGCCCGGGTACCAACTGAGCTACGCCCGTGTGGGCAGTCTAGTTCTTTATTCTTGATCACCAAGTTAGGAGATCTAGGTACTTCCATATTGTATTTTTCAATACCAAGATTTCAACATGTAGTCATTATATCTTTCTTTTCTAGAGTCACCGTTGGTAGTGACTATACTATAATCTTCAATCCATATATATTTTCTCTATGTTTTCTCCTTTCCTTTTCTTTCAACATCATGATTTTGTTTAATCGAAGTTGAAGCAAGTTTGCGTAAATTGATCTAATTTAGTTGACTTTCATAAAGTACTTGTTACTATTGCTAATCATGGACAAAGTTTCTTTAAAAACTTCGTACACATCCTTCATCTTGGAAATAATGTCTTCGTTTCACTTTCAACTATGTGTGTGATACAATAGTAATATTGTGATTTGTCTTCAAAATGCCCCGACTCAGGCTGTGAGTCTTACCCCAGAGCATGGGTCCATGCGCCTGACTGAGGGGTGTTTTGAAGACCAACCCATAATATTGATCAAGTTGGAACATTAGGATCAGATGCTAGTGTGTGATGCATTTAATTATGAGCTCTTAGCAATAAATTCAGTTTCTTATAAATTAAGAAAGCTTTAAGATACCTTGTCATACGCCTAAACAAGCCATGGACTTAATTAACGTTGGACTAAATCAGATTCTGGAAATAATTGTGAAATTTTGATTATCGCATGAGGTCAATATCAATGGTCTACTTTTTAAATTACTTGCGAACAAGGAAAGCATGCATGGAGTGTACTGCAGCATCATGCTTGTCGGGAAGAGAAAAAAAAAAAAAAAAATTAGATGATATGTCTTAGTGGTTGGGACACATCTATTCTTTGGGTTGTGAGAGTTGTAAATTCTACAAAATGTTTTTAAAAATCTCTATTTTTGTAATCTACAAATAAATGTATTTATTCTCACGTAACTCTCACGTCTCCTATACTTTTGTTTTCAAAATATTTTAGTTCTAATGATAAAATATTCTAAATCCGTTTTTATTGGATGTATACCCTTGATAGCATTATTAATTACGCGTGATCTTTAATTAAGCAAAGACTTTAATGCTATATGAAACAATTAAAAACACAAAAGTGGATGACTATTAGATGTACATTTATATTCGCAGGTTTGTGGGCTATGACGAGAGTGAAAATTACTCAGAGAAGGAGTCTTGGATCAAATCACCAAATATAGACGCATGGCAGATACTTGTTTAATTTTGTAAGAAAGTGATTTTGGAGTATGATTGGTTATAAACAACTAATATTGTACAAGGTATTAGGTGCGCACAATTGTGATTAGATGGAAATTACTTAACTAAAAAAATTAAAGTCATTATCAGGATTCGAATCAGTTATGAAATTAATTTTTTAAAACTAATTCTAATAGGTTTTAACTAATTTTATACACATAATTAATTGTGTTTGATTAACATCACGTTTCTAGAGATTTAACACTCTTAATCTGAATATAAAAGATTTCTCATAGAGAGTTCTCGGTCATTAAAGAAAGGGTGATTGGTTGGAAAATCATTCCTATACTTGGAATCATTTTTCGAAGATTCTTAACTTTAAATTCAAAGCCATGCATAGGAAATATCAACCCTTCCTTTTCTCATCTTTGCCCATTAATAGAATCATTTCTTTTATTCTGTTTTCTCTTTACCTTGCCTTTTTCTTGACATCTACTGAATGATTTCCGCTTTTTCTTGAAACATACTCCTATATAGGAAAATGTTGAGAAAATTCTTGATAAATAGTTCCAGTGTAACAATTATGAGGAGAAAATAATGCTTATCAATCAAAATGCACCCAACCAAAAAAATAAAATAAAATAAAATGTTATATATGAATAGGAGATTAATTTAAAGAGTAATGTTAGATGTCAGCTTAGTTGGCATGTTAAAAAAATAGAGAAAATCAAAAACGTTTCTTAAGTTAGCATGCTAACTAGGCATCTACGTAGAAGGTAATATTTGAATGATAAAAATAAAGTGACATCTAGTATTACTCTAATTTAAATTTGAATTTATAATTTATTGATTGATAGCGAAAATTCTCCGACAATAAGGGAACTTTTTTAGTGGCAACAACAATCAAAGCAATCCGGATTCTTTATTTTTTATGTAAAGAACAAATTATTTATAGGAAAAGGATTTACGAATAGCACATTTAATAGGTTCACTAATTTGTAGAGCGTGATATGTGGATACTAGCATCCTTGTCTAGATGGAGTTGACGCTTTTGTTTTGTGGTTCCGAATTAAAACGATTGTAAATATTTTTTGTTCAATGACAGTCCTTGCTTATTTAGAAAAAATAAAAATAAAAATCATTATATTGTGAAGCTAAATTTCAGATTTGTTGTTTGAATTCCAATTTTGTGTGTTTTCTCCATTTTTTGTTTTTGTTTTTTTGGTCGGAGTTTTCTCCTAGTTGGCTTGAAATATATTTTCTGAACCACCCATTAATTTGTACAACAAAGATGGAAGATGGCATACAACCTCAACCACCATCAACTTTAAAATAATCATGAAATTTGGTTAGACTTTTCAAGTCATTGTACAATTAATCTAACATACGTCAAGTGTATCTGGAAAGAGCTAGAAGTTTGTAGAAATTAGGTTGACCTCTAATTACTTGAACACACATTTCAGCAAAGTTTAGTTTTAGAGCAAATTTAATTAAGAGTAATCTATGATATTATTTATATGTAGTCTTAAAGTTTATGTATATTCCGTATTAGACATTTATATATTTTAGCACCCCTTACTTGAACTTGATTTGAAAAAATAGTGAATATGAGAACTAATATGGAGGTGAGTGAGTTAGCGAGAAGAAAATAAATCACACGTAAATGAACATGAGCAAACGTAACCCAGCGATAAAGTGTGTCTCCGATTTTGTTCTTGCAATTTGAAATTCCACTAATTACTTTGAATGTCATAATATTCTTAGAAGGCTATCTATGTGCGCTTCCTCTCTAAAATCCAAAATAATGATCCTCGTAAAACCGGAAATGTACTTTGCTTAGTGGGGTAAAGAAATGAGAAAAATGAAAAGAAAACATTGATGAGAAATGTAGGTTCTCATCTTCGAACCAATTAATATTGGAGTATGGGCATACTACATATTGGTTTAGAAATTCATAATTTAATATGTGAGATAATCATATTTTTTGGCACCTTATTTTTATCTGTAATTAATGATTGACTGTTGAGACACACGCATGTACTAAAAGAAGTAAAAGAAGATATTGCACCAGAATCAATAAGTGAAACATAAATGAATCTCACGTGTATAGATAATATTAAACAAAACTGGACCTCAAATAGATAGATAAAACTAATTAGTATTAGGTGAATAGCTGGTATTAAAATTCATGATCTATCCACATACATAGCACAACTATACTCTCCAAAAAAAAACTTAGTTGACTGATCCTGCCTCCTAATAATTAATGAACTATCTAATGAGCAAATATGATTGATAATCTTGTTACTTACCCGCAGGAAAATTGCTAATGTTGTTTTTGGATTTATAAGGAAAATTGTTTTTGGATTATAAGGAAAATCATTCTAAAGACAAACAACTTAAGCCTTTATGTCAATGCAAATAGTGACAAGATCAAAAGCCATAAGATGATTGACATGTGTTGCGTAAAAAGAAAAGAGATCAAAAAGAAACCAACTTATCAAGGAGCATACATCTCTCTTCTTTTTTTCTTTTTTTGAGGGAGGTCTAACCGTACAGATGTCACTAATGAGAATTAATCTACCAATCTCTCGTACTCACAACAAGAAACATACAAGTAGACCAAAAGCCCAATGACAGCATACATCCTTTTTAAACATGTGAATTCTATAGTAACACCCTCCTTGTTTCTCCCTTTCCCTGTTAAGCAACATAATTCAATGCAAACTGGGTCACGTTATTTGGTAAAAACTAGTGGCAAGACAGCCTCACCGCCCTAACAAACTAATAGCCTACCTGCATTTAAAGTTAACAAAAATCACCACTCATTTCAACATCAAATACTTATAAATCCTGTATGCCTCGTGAAGCCTAGAACTTCATATCACATTTTTGGAAGACTGATTGTTATTGACTTTTTGCATATATCTATAGGGACAAATCAATTTAAAAGACCGCGAAAGTTATAATCCTGTTGATCCTACAAAGTGATTTATAATAACCCTATATTTTTAGCCCGTAACATCATTTGCCTTCAACCCCACATCTTCATTGATTTTGACTTCCGGAATTATTCAGCTCTCACTAAAAAATATTCTAGATCTGCCTCTATATATTGGTGACATCGAGTATGACTTTGCTACACAAAATAATTTAATTTGCATACTATTTGGTAATGAAGGGAGAAGTCCCATTCTTATTCAGCATGAATTTCAAATCTCCTTGAATACCAATTTAATCCCTTGATTGATTTAATATATGTATTGAAGCAGACCGTTATATTCGGGTTCAGTGACTTAGGTTTAATCCTACGTGGTCCATGTCATAGATAAGAAAAACTAAAGAGAGAGAGAGAGAGAGAGAGATGATAGAAGAAAAGTGAAATACAACTAGCAAGGGCAAGAATTTTGGTGCAATCTAGACCATGGCCTAACACTATCAGGCAACCTCATGCATGCCGGTCTCGTGATAATATAACCAATGCAATTTGCTATTTTAAATTAGGGTAAATATCTAATTTGATCTCTTATTTTTAAGTTTTGTGTTATTTTAGTTTTTATTTTACAAAATATATCTTTTTAATCATGTATATTTATAATTTATCTCAATTTAGTCATTATTTTTCAAAATGTATCATTTTAATCCCGTATCTTTACTATTTGTCTCAATTTAGTCCTTATCTTTCAAAATGGTGGATGACAAACATGAATCACAATGACAAAAATAAGAACTAAGTTGAGACTAATAGTAAAAATACGGGACTAAAATAACAAGAAGGTTGCTTTTTAATTTCCTCTATTCTACGTACAAGTTTTCTTCCACCCTTGACCCTAGTCAGCTTGTTAGCTAACATAGCCATCTCTTTCCCTCTCTCTCTCTCATGGTGGTTGGAGATAATGGTCGAACTTTTCTGTCTAAAATATCAATTAATTTGACAGGAAATGCAAACGACAATATACAATTGTGCACTACCCCTTCGAAAAGGAAAAAAATGGACAATGTAGGACTTTGTGCATGTCAATGATTGATTATTAGAAATAAAGTTGTTAAGACTTCAAATTGGGATTAACATATTCGTATGGGGATTTTGTTTTCTTTCTCATCCCTTATTTTCTCTCCACTATCCATGAAAATCTTGTATTTTATGTGACATGATATGAAGCGAGACAAAGTCAAGAGATTGCTTTTACTCCCGCATTCTTAGTCATTTGAAATAGGAATTCAGATTACCTCACAACATTAACTTTATTAAAGAAGGTCCAATATTAATAAATTATTCAATCATTTCGTATCATAGGTTGTAATGTA
Organism: Ehretia macrophylla; assembly: GCA_037974665.1. Taxonomy (NCBI): domain Eukaryota; kingdom Viridiplantae; phylum Streptophyta; class Magnoliopsida; order Boraginales; family Ehretiaceae; genus Ehretia; species Ehretia macrophylla. The sequence continues at coordinate 27,380,276 of CM075779.1, read as the reverse complement.
TAACATTATGAAGGAAGATTTATTATTAATGAATTGTTTAAATCGTTTTACAACATTGATGATAGTGTCATTCATACATATACATATATATATATATATATATATAGAAAGATGATCTTTTATTTTCATTAGAAAATGCATGTGAAAAGTTCAATTTGGTATAGAGCATTGCATATGGTACATTAATCTAATGCAAGTTGCATTTAATTGAGAATGGAGCTACGTGTGTGGTCTTCCTTTGTATGAAGAAACAAAAGTTGCTGGCAAATTCTGATTGCTTCTTCACAATCTCAGTAGACGTAGCTATCTTCATGAATCTGTACTAGTACACCACCCCCAACCCACAAAATAAAGCCAACTTGCGGGCGTGACTTACCCGTTACTAGTCCTAAGTCTCCAACGAAACGAATGCCATTTGATCAGACAAGCGAGAGATTCGGTTTTTAACTTTGCACGTAGATAATTTTTTTATTTTTTTATTGAATAGGTGGAAGCGAGACTTGAACACAAGACTGTTTAGTAACCTAACTAGACTTTGATACTATATTGAATAATTACCTTATCTTAAAATTTAAATTATTAGCGAATGATTTATTATATTTATTTATTATCTTTGACAGCTATAAATTTACGTATCGTATAAACATACTCGCTTACTCTTGAACAAGGGAAAGGCAGCATATATGCTTTTTGTAGTGATAGGATAATGACTTGCGATGTGAAGCTAATTCGATGGAAAAATTTCAGAAAACTTTCACCGACGAAACGTTGTTCAACTCCAGATATAAATAATCTTGAAATCAAATTTCACAAAAAAGCATGCAGCTAGATATATTCGTTGATTTGGTGGTTTTCAAAAGCATTTTGTTATCTTCTCTGCAGAATAACAATCATGATAATTCATTCTAATTATCGAATTGTAAATGATTTAATACATTGTGAAGTAAATTTCCAAAACTATAAATGATTTTCAATTTTTTTAATTATAATTATGTGTATTTGTGAAGTTATTATGTGCGCAAAAACCATTGTTGCTAATGTTGTTCAGTATATACCACTTAAAATTTATACGTGTAAAAAATTTAAAAATAGTAAAAAGAATAGATTATTGTGTAGAAAATGGAGTTTAGAGAATATGCTTTGTTAAGCTTTTGTTTTGAGGATGTTGAGGACTTCTTTTGTAATTCTTTTTGTTGAGTTTAATAATAGATTTACTTTTGCTTGCCTAGCAAAAAAACTTTAACATATGCATTTACGAGAGTTGAATTTTTTCATATGGTATAATATTATAAGAAAGGTATATCCAAATTATTTTATCATGTCACCATTTAATCCTTACATAAATACAAAATTAACATTAAATCGCTCATAACGTGACAATGATCAAACAAGTACTCTAGACTTTAAGTTATGTAACTAGATGTGCGTCCAAAAAATTTCTACGTACTAAGCTAAGCCCAACATCCTCTGGGTTTGCAGTTTCTGGCCCAAGACATGTGGCCCCATTAGTCAGTAATGCAAGTAGACCATGATCCATGTTGTTTTCTTCTGTAGAGAAGCCTATAATCCACCAAGAATTGGACTTGTCAAGAGTCCATGATGAAAATGGAAAATCTTCTCATTTTTCAAATCCTTGGAATAGTCGCAAAGCATTTTTTCTTTTTGTCAAACCCAAAGCATAAATTGACAATCTCTTTAAGTAAAAGCTTTTTAAAGCAATGAACATTATTCACATCAGAGACGATCCAAACTCAAAATCTTGTATTGAAAATGTAGTCCATAATCCATACTATCCAATCTTGGCGTGTATGTGCTTGCAAAGTTATTGTTCACTTAAATCCTCCTTAAGAAAGTAAATAAATTCCTTCATTTTCACAATATTTGTTTTGTTTGAAATTTTAACTGTACGTGAAGACTTTTATTTTATTTTTACATAATTGAAGTACAATAACTAAAGAAAATAAAATCAAACTAAGTCTTATTTTATTAGGTGGATCAGCTAATGAAAGACAATGGTTTTCATATTTTACGCAAATTTCTTCAGTCTTCTATTCTGATTGTGGAATTTACTTATGAGGCAGGATATTGAGCCAGCTCCTTAATTCTAGAGGTGATACGAGGACTTTCCATTGTGTATATGTACGTATTCTTTGCGATAATAGTTAAAAGAGTCTTTCGAAAAAAAGTAACCAGATCCAAAAGTTTCATATATTAATAGTGGGACTCATATGTATAGACCGAGTATATAGGCTCATACATTAACACGTGGGATTCACCAAAATGTGTAGACCAATATTCGACCAAATGTAACAAGCCATTAACAGTGTAAATCCTATATTATATCAAGTATGCAAGCGTTATATATTATTAAGAAATTTCATATACAAAGTAGATTACATGAAGTTCCTTGTATTTACCATTTTTTGCCTTGTTTTTTTTTTTTGCTAAGGCATTTTTTGCCTTGTTCTTCTGATATAAATCAGATTACAAGAGCAGAACCACACTTGCAGTTGTAAAAATTGTAATTCTTATTAACGCCATAAAATATTTTAAAATATTATTAAAATTATCTTGAAATTTTTCATTTGAAAAAACATTTAGTCTCCACGAGCACTAATTTTGGTTAGCAAAGCTACCCAACTGACCGAATATGCTAAATCCATTCCAATTAGGCCAAATATGAGACTAATAACTTTTTAATTTTCCTTTCCTGCTTTCAATGCTAATACTAAGCCAAATTACAATAAGATCATACGAGAAAGATAACGCACGACATGATACTCAATCGACAATGTTCAAACAAAATTTGCTAACCAATCGGTACAATGATTCGCACTTGCTCACGGGAAACAATGCTATCTAGGAGGAAAGCTTTTTGCCACTACATTGAGATGCCTTCTTGTCCATCAAATAACGAACAAAATTATCAACATAACTATCATTCCTACTCGTATCACCAAACAAACCTCTCATCTTTCTTGCTTTTTCCCTTATCAACTCCCCTTCCTCATTCACCATTGCCATCCTCACACACTCAGCCACTGAATCACTTGTAAACAATCCATCTTTCTCATCTCTTGGAATCTCAACTCCAATGCTCTTCTCCTGCAACAACCTAGCATTCAATCCCTGGTCATTCATCACTGGAAACAAGATCAAAACTCGCCCGAAACTGAGCGCTTCGATGATTGAATTCCAACCACAGTGTGTCAAGAAACCCCCTATTGCTGGATGGCTCAAAATCTTCACCTGTGGAACCCATTCTCTGTAAATTATCCCTCGGTTTTGAACCCGGTTTTCAAATGCGTCAGGAAGGATATGTGAGACATCTTCTATTGTTCCAGGCGGATTTCTCAGAACCCAGAAGAATGGCAATCCGGATTTCTCCAATCCGGAGGCTAATTCTTGAAGTTCCTTCTGATCCAATGTTGCTTCTGTGCCTAATGCAACATACACAACAGTGCTGGCTTCATGGTTGTCTAGCCAATCTTTAATTCTCAGCCATGTCTGATTATCATTTGAAACATCGTCGTCTTCCATTAATGGAGGTAAAAAACCAACTGGAATCACTGGTTTCTGGTAAAGCGAGCAGACGAGATTGAAGTAGTCGCGTTCGAATTCGATACAAGTTCTGAAAAGCACAATATCACAAGCATCGACTGAAACAGCGAACCTGATCGTATCAGGCGTGCCAGATTCATTTTTACCTGCTGAACCTTCAACGTATTTCATTATCTCGTGAATATGATAAGAAACTTTTGATGGAAATGGAATCCATTTCGGCACGACTGCGAAATCCTCAGGCTTTGATCTCACAACTTCTCCACTGAGTATCAAAGATGGAGGTCCAATGAACGCCATGTTTGCAGCATTGAAGAGACTAAAGAAGGCAGTTGAGACGCCATAGCTGGCTGCAAGTTGAGGTAACCAGTGAGAAGCATAGTCATAAACAATCCAATCAGGCTTTGGCTTTGCGTTTTCAAGAAAGGTGGCTAATGGTGATTCAAGCAGATCAAATGCTATCTTCAAGAACTGAGCTTTCTGGTGTTGTATATCCATGGAAGACTCTGCATGGTCTGGTAAATTTTCTACTTTTGGGAAGGAGATGCTAACTAAATCTATCAGATGAGATAACTCTGGAGGTATTTTGGGGAGTCTTTGGAGGTTTCTTGGTGTGGAGATGAATGAAACTCGGTGGCCTCTCTGGGCTAAGCATTTGGATAGATGAAGGAAGGGTATGAGATGGCCCATGGCTAGCCATGGAAACATCACCAAATGAAGAGCTTCGCCATTTTCCATGGAGATGAAGATCAATAAGCTTTAAGATTAAAAAAAAAAAAAACAAAATTATGTTGACTGACGACTAAGGAGATGGGTAGGAGATGAGTAGACGTCCGTATTATTCTTCACTTCTTATATGAAAAGTATTAATAGTAGAGACGTACAAGTAAATGAAGGTTGCTAAATTTTTTCCAACAAATATGTGTAATTTTAACATGTTTTTAATTTAAAAAATTAATTTAATACTCACTAAATAAGATTATTTGTACATAAATTATTAATGGTACATTTTATTTAACCTGAACAAAAATTACAAATACACCTTTGAAAATATCATTTTATTTATTTATTTTAAATAAATAAACCTCATTCACGTGTATTGTTTATATTACACGTAAAATGTCAATTAAAAAATAAATATATATTATCACTGTACCTAAAGGGTCAATAAAGACATGATAGAGCAAGTTGAATACTATGGCCGAATAAATTGACTGGGTACTGGTCTGCCTACAATACAATATGTTATCGTGATGGTGGATTGGGCATGCCCCCTTATCTTCCACTTCTTTTTTCATTTTATTATTATTATTTGCGTGATCAACCTCGACTGAAAGTGAAGCTTTCATGCAAGTTTGTATTCATAGCTATCTTCTTGGAAGTTTCTGACGCAAAAGCATTTTAAAGGATTTGAGAATAAATTTGTTAGAAATGGAAATACTTATTAAGTTCGGACCTCATAATGAGATAGATTGCATGTGTGTAATTAGATTCATATTTAAGTAAGGTCTGTGATTCGGGCCGGAAAAAAAGAAATTAATCTTTTTGGAAAACATAATGATGGTTTAATTAATTGACATCAGAAAAATTAAAATTAGGGAAGGATATTAATGGAGAACGTGAAGTGTAGTCTCAACAATCCTACCTAGCAGGGACGGAGTCACGAATTATTGTCAGTGGAAGTTAAAATTCATAATTTTTTAATTATACGAGTATTTTTTTTTCAGTGGGACTAATTAATTTTTTAATTAAAAATACATAGATATTTAATTTTTTTAAAAAAAATTTATAAAAATTTTAACATTTTTATAGGTCAGTGGAGATTAAAATCTATAAATTTTAAACTATAGAAGTACTTTTATTTTTCAGTGGGGACTAATTAATTTTTTTTAATTAAAAATACATAGATATCTAAATTTTTTTCAAAAAATACATAAAAATTTTAACATTTTTATGAACCAGTGAGGGCTAAAATCTATAATTTTTGAATTATACGAATACTTTTATTTTTTAGTGGAGGCTAATTAATTTTTTTTTAACTAAAAATACATAGATATTTAATTTTTTAAAAAAAAATATATAAAAATTTTAACAATTTTTATAGGTCAGCCCCCACTCGTCCTAGTGTACCTCCGGCAGTGCTAGCTAGTTTTACAGCTTTGTGCGAGCTACAAAGAGATGCTTCAAATTTCTATATGGAATTGAATGTCATCTTATGTGGAAAGTTGTCATAATTCCCATTGGATTAATGGCTATTAGATCCCGACAAATAATAATAATAATAATAATAGCTATTAGAAATCAAGTGGCGGGTTGTAGAGTCTCTCTCTCAGAATCTCATACCTCAAGTTGTTCTTATTATTGCTATTGTGTTGGACTATGAAGACGTGGGAAAGATATTACGTGATAGGGTTGAATTTCGGACAGTCTATCATTCAAAATTACTCGATGACTAACATGTAAATTTCATATGTTAATGGAGCTACACATATATTTATGGGTGATTGAACAATGAATTAAATGAAGAATTTTTATACATGATAGAGACAAGAATGAAAATATTTCTGAGAAAAAAGTAGCATTGACCCGCATAAATATATCGCAACTTTTAAGATCTGGAAAAACTTCATTAAAATCAATTAACATTGACCCACATAGCTATATCGTAACTTTAAAATCAATTAATTTTTTGATGAAATTTCATATTTCCTCTGCAATGTGAAATAAAGAATTGTTTTCAATCTGATCACTTGTATACAGGAGGGATGCTTCTCTTGAAGCTGAAATTTTCGTAAGAAAGACAGAAAATGCAACACTATCCGCGACTCCAGTGGAATAATTAAAATCTGCTGACACAATATCAAAGGGGAAAGTGTAGCAAAACTTTTGTTAACTTCTGAATTTGGAGATTGAATTGTTTCACGTGAACAAATTAGGACATTTAAAATTAGTGTATAAAAATTTTAAATTACTCTATCTAACATTAATTATTTTTAGAATAAAATCTCGAGTTAATTAATATGGTATCACAATTGAATTTTGATCCTATATTATTTATCTACATGTGGGTCATTTGTCGCACGTTGCGCGTTGACTTACACCATATGACATGGAAGAAAGTATTGTACCTGCTCAGGTTAATTAATACTGAAAATCATTTAAACGCCATATGGCATGGTAGAAAGTATTTGTACCTGCTAGTTTGGAGATATTCTGCTTGCGTGGCAAATTTATTGTTAGATTGGCCAACGTGCCAGGATTTGGATTTATAAGTGAGATGAATAGTAATAAAATAATAGAGTAAAATACATCATATCTTTCTGTATTTTCATAAAATTACATTATAAACTTTGTGTTTTAAAAAGTCACATTATAAATCTTGTGTTATGAAAACCGTTGCATACACGCCTTAAACTCAAATTCCGTTTAACTATGTTAGTTAGCCTTGTAAAAAGATAAAATTATCCTCGTTTAAAGATAAATCCGTCAATGGGGGGTATTTGTAACTTTTTTGATATCAAAATGGGGTATTTATCACTTTTTTAATATTAGAGGGAGATATTTATAACATTTTTCATTTTGCAATATCAAAACCATGTACTAGTCTACCTTCTAAGGAAATCTACAACCTTAAACTAATAAATATCATTTAATTAAAAGAATAAAAAAACGTGTAGCTTATATAACAGAACATTGATGTCCACCATAAAAAATGTAAATCTTATGCTTGAAGTTTAAAGTCATATTGCAACTAGCAATAATTAGGGGTGTGCAGTTAAACCGCCAACTAGCCCAAACCGCCTAACCCAACCCAAACTAACCCACTTTTGATGGTTTTTTAAAAATTTCATTGGCTATGGTTTAAGATTTAAAAAAAACCGACTTTATGGGTTGGTTTATGGTTTTTAGCATTGAAACCGATAAACCCAAACCGCCCCAATATATATATATATATATATAAGCCCAATACAAGTGCTGATTTTTTTCATTGCTGCACTTTCATTTGGTTCAAGTGCTGCTTTTTTTTTTTCATTTTGTGTTTGGCTATATTTTGTTATTTTGGGGATTACTAATATCTTATGGTTATTTTATGTTATGCGAAGTACTATTTTGAATTTGGGGTCAATGTAAAAACTAGTTGTGGTATTTTGACATAGACAAGTATGTTGTTTCTTTTTGTTTGTTGTTCCTATTTACATTTTTAATATAAGTAATTATATTAGCAGGTAGTGACAAATACCAACCCGACAAACTAAATCAAACCGAACCAAACCATTCTAATGGTTTGGAACCCGTCCAAGTTTGGGTGGTTTTGATAAATGTATGGTTTGATTTTGGTTTTAATTTTTTCAAACTGAATGTATTGGTTCGATTTGGAAAATATTCTTCAAACCGCCCAAACTGACCCATGCACACCCCTAGCAATAATCGTACCTTCATTTAGAATCACGTTCTTCTACAAGTAGATTAAAATCTTTAAATCAGTGCAAAATCAACTTTAAATTGAAGGAAAATCACTTTGAAATAGTTTTTCTCTCTAGGAATATCAAAATTTTTTTATTTTTTTATTTTTGAAGGGGAAATTTACATCTTTATAAAAAACACAGGGGCAATTAGAAACCTTATAAAAAACACAAGGGGCAATTTACAACCTTATCGAAAACACAAGGGGCAATTAGCAACTGATGTTAAATAGGGTATTTTCGTCCTTTTGCATGTGTTTTAAAACTTGATAAATGTCATACTTGCATTTCAAGCGTATGTATTACACTCACGTTAAAATTGACAGAAAAATAGACAGCGGGGGGTTATATGCAACGTTTTCCATAACACAGGGTTTATAACGTGACTTTTTAAAACACAAGGTTTATGATGCAACTTTGTAAAAACATAGGAGGATATGGTGCATTTTACTCTAAAATAATAATATAATTATAAAAAATAATTTAAAATATTGAATATAGAGATTTAATAATTGTATTATAATATTACGAAAGAATCCAAATCACTTAGCAAAGTTAATTAATTACAATGGCTTATGATGGATTGAATTGAAGTGATATTGCTTGTGGAACTTAAAGAACGAAATCTAGCGCTCCTGGAAGTTAAAGTAAGGTCTTCTTAAGAATTTCCTCAATTACCTTCCATTTTGGATCCCTAATAACATAATAACATTATTATAAAAAAGGTAAATTATCTATTTAGTCTCGTATTTTTACAATTTATCTCAACTTAGTCCTCATCTTTCAAAATATATCTTTTTAGTCTCGTATTTTTACTATTTATCCTAACTTAATCTTTATCTTTCACATGTACCCAAATTAGCCCTTACTATTTCAAATCTTTCAAATAATACCACAATGTTTCTCAAATGTGGCCAAATTAGTCCTTACAGTTATCTATTTAATAAAAAAAAATTATAAATTGATTAAATTGCCCTTACTAAAACTATCAAAATTACCAGTTTGTCTTCCCTTCCCAACCACGGAACCCCACCCATCTACATCACCCTACCCCCAACTACACCATCCTAACCTCAACCCTAACCCCAACCATCATCCTAGCCTTATTCACCATACATCAACCTAGCCCTCACCTACCAAAGCCCTCTCCCCATTATGCGATCTACCCCACCTCTGTGAGGCCTCCCACCCAGCAATTATGTGTTAGTGTGTGTGAGTGGTGTATGCGTATGTGTGTTGTGGGTGTTTGTGTGGTGTTGATGTGGTGATTTTTTTTTTTTTTTGGTTCAATGATGATTCAGGGACTAAATTGAAATATTTTACAAGTTTGGGGAGGCATGAGAGTTGTGATGTCATTCTTCCATCCGAATCATCAATGAAATATTTCACAAGTTTGAGGACTAAATCAAACTTCTATAAAAATAACAAAGACAAATTTAAACACTATATTATTTTTTGAATTTTACCCTTGGAACACTATGTATATTGATTAAATCTAATAGTTTTTTAAACGAAAATGACTAACTTTGGCAAATATTGGGGATTAATTTATACTTTTTAAAATATTGGGGACTTAATTAGAAAAATGTGACAGCTTGTATCTAAAAAGTGGATTGAAGGCATGAATGAACCTACTAAACATGCAATTAAATGAAAAGTTTTTTTTTTTTTTTTTTTGTTAACTAGGAAAACATCTCTATCTCAACTAGCCTCCAACAAATAGACTAGATTAGACATTACTATGGGACATTAAATTCCAACGATGGGCACGCTGGCATCCCACAGCCTGACTTAACGACTAGGTATGAACCAAAACCTGAAAATACAACGACTCAATTCAAAATATGTATCAATTCAATCAAGAATATGATCTATAATAATAGTTAAGAAGACTCCAATTTACGTCTACGTTTATTCGCCTTCTTCCACTTACCATTAAAGCAACTCCTTAGTGTATTTCAACTAATAGTTTTTAACATAATTATCAATTCAATCTCTCTCTTTCCTCTCTCACTCTCGCTCTATCCCTTAGCAACTTTTGCAACATTACACAACAGGAAGAAAAAGCAAAAAGAACATAATAGTAAAGAGCTTTCATCTGAAAAGTCAATTACAATTATGTACCTACCAAATGGGCAGTTAAAGTGCTCTGATTGATAGCTTTTACATTAAAGATTTAAGATCGATGCAATATGATGTATTTTTCCTTATCATTAAGAAGAGCATGTCTTGTATCTCGTCTCATTTATGGCATTGTTGTTCAGTAAGGGTATTCTTGACCATATTTCATTGCTTTTCTATTTTGGGGTCAATATTTTATTGCCTTTGAGATGTTTATACACATGCACACTTGACAATCCTTTTTTTTTTTCATTTAGAGGAGGCCTAACCAACTAAACTCGAACTCACAATCTCTCATATACATAGAGACTTACATAACACTGAACCAAAGTCCTAGTGACACAATCCTCACTATTTAATAAAGGCTAGAGTCCTAAAAAACGCACAATTGTTCTATCTCATTTCTCATCTTGAAAACCTTCAACATGGCTCAAAAGAAAACCAATATGAGTTGGTGACTATTAAGGTAGAAAAATGTCGAGTCGCAAGTGGCCTTCACGCATTGCCTTGATGCCTGCAAAACAAAGAGAGCTTGATGGGTCTTGCCCGTATTAGCACTCCGATACTTAAATTAGCGTGATGCTTTTGTAGAGAAAGAAATATGTATACAAGTATTGATGGAAGTATGAGATGTACCTCCTTATTCCTGGCTGAATCCTCTGCCTTTTATAGGCACCATGGCTTCTGATTCCAAAGAAAAGTCATGGTGGTTGCTGAGTCAAAAGGAGAAGCCATCATTGTGGCTGAGTCAGAAAGGGTAAAGGTGCAGTAGTGGATCATCATTACAAGCATGGTGGAGAATTATTAAAGGGCTAGTGGACAATTGTTTAAATAGATTAGTGGGAGATTAACTGGAGATTCCCTGAATTCATGGAGCAATGTTTACTGGCGACACTTGGCTCGAGGTCATAAAAGGCGACTTTCGGATGGCTCTATGCCTCGTCTGACCCCATGGGGTCCCTCCACGCACGATGACCGAGGTATTGTCCGAGGTCCCAAAGACCTCGAATTTCCTTGTTTGAGGCCTCTTGGACCTCAGACCTCTTCGTCCGAGGTCCAAGAGGACCTCGGATTACTTTGTCTAAGGTCCTTAGGACCTCGGATCTCTCGGGACCTCGGACCTTATTGTCCGAGGTCCATAAGACCTCGGATCTCTTGGTCCGAGGTCCTAAGGACCTCGAACAGTCTGAGGTCCCTTGGACCTTAGACCTTTCTGTTCGAGATCTTTAGGACCTCGGACGAAGCCTTCTATTTCCAACTGGGGTCAATTTGCAATTCTGTAAAAATTCGGGGGTCTTACCCATATCGTGATGCCCCCTCAGTTTCCGGAGCTATGCAAAAGTTTTGAAAACTAATTCTAATGCCTCGGATTCGTCGAAATCAGTTTGGAAAATTACTTTAATATCACCTCATCTTTTGTGTAATTTGTCACCTACCACCATTAATGTGGCCTTGCCACTTGTCAAGAACTGGTGCAGTGACTTTTGAATTAATGGTGAGGAATTGAAACTCTTGGTTTTCCTTCCCATTTTCACTCCTATAAATACCTATCTTTATTATTCAAACATTTACTTTTCACCTACCATTCTTTTCAAACACTCATCTCTCTCACTTTTTCCTCTCTCTCTCTCTCTCTCTCCTCAAGGCTCATACACCTCGAGTTTGCTCTAACATCTCGGCACAACACCTCGGCGCCACCACCAACACCTCGGCGCTGCTGCCAACATCTCGGTACCATCACCAAAACCTCGGCGCAACCACTAATACCTTGGTGCAGCCACCAACCTCTTGGCGCCGCCACCAACACCTCGGCGCCGCCACCAACCTCTTGGCGCCGCCATCAATACCTCGACGCCGCTACCATCTTCTCGGCGCCGCCACCAACACCTCGGCGCTGCCACCTCGGCACTATCTACTACCTCAGTATTTCATTCATTTACCTCAAACCCTTATCTGAGCCCTTCCCTTTAACTTTTTGTATCCATTTTTCTTATATTATGGCATCTTCTTCTTCAAAAATTATAGAAGTTACTGTCGCTCTCCCCGCTGCAACTCAAAACCTTGGTCTTCAGGGGGCTATTCATACTGAACCCTCGATCACAGCTATTCTTCTGTCTTTTTCATCTCCACCCCTCGGGGTTTCTATTCCCGCTCAACCACTTAGGTCAATTAGGACTGATGAAGTCGGGCCTTCGGAGTCTAGTCCTTCTAATCCTACTGAGTCTGAAGCTTCTCAAACTATTCCTCAATGTGATCCAAACCCTAATCTTCCACACATTACTCTAGAGATGATTCCCAGGATACCCGAGTCTTTTCCTCCTCCTTCTAGGGTCGTAACACTTGATCTTGACCCCGAGGCCTAGACATATTTTTCTGCCTTGTATTACAACTACACCTTTGGCGAAGCCGAGTTGCTCGAGCTTCACAACAAAGGTGTCTTTTCGCATGGTTATGAATTTAGAATTCCTCGCTATCAGGATGTGGCATGTTGACCCGAGGTAGGGGAAATGGCCTTACCCTATCTCGTTCTTCGTTTTCTCTACCTTCCTCTCCCTGCCTCTGTCGTCCGCATCCTCAATTTCCTCAATATTGCTCCTTGCCAACTTGCTCCTAACGGTTGGAGAGAGATAGTAGCTTTTTATGTATGGGTCAAGTCGCTCGGTCTTACCCGACCCTTAATCTTTTCTGCCAATTTCATCAATTGGTCCATGACCCCAAAAATTTTGATGTATACTCCTTGTCTGTTAGGTCCAGTCATCGTTTATTTTCTAATTGGCCTTCTAGTAACTGAGGATGGCACAACAAGTTTGTATTCATCATTCATCCTTTCAGATGCCCAGTCAGAAGGCTTTATAGGCATTTGCCATGCACTGAGCTTGATGCCTATCGTGAGCCTTCTCTCTTGACCCCAGCCGAGAGGCTTATGACTTCTTACATTCTTCGCCGAGCTTGGCTCGTGCGTGGTGTCCTCTATTTGAGACGTGAAGTTGTTCTAGCCTCCGGCATTTATGATCAATCGAGGTGTGTTAATGCCGAGGCAGGACTTTCGGCCGCTGCTCACTCTCCATTACGAGGATCCCCTGTTGCTGAGGTCTCATCTTCTCCAGTCGCTAGGTTCCAGGCTGATGTTCTGATCGATGAAGGTAATGAAAATTTTCATACATGTATTTTCATTTAAACTTTTCTTTTTTGCCTAGCTGACTCTTATTTCGCTGTTATAGGTACCACTATCCCGGAGGTTCAATAGCAGATGCCTCTTGGCACTTCTGAGGCTATTGAGGCTCGAACCACCGGTGCTGGCAGACTTGATCCAGTTAATGCGACTGCTCAGGAAGCTCGGGCTGAGGCACAACAAGCTCAAGCCGAGGCACAAAGAGCTCGCGCTGTTAAACGAACTGAAAAGAAGAAGGTTAAAGGTAGTCCCAGCAAAAAATGAAAGAGGGTTGCTCGGCCACGAAGAAAGGTAGTTTAGTCAGACAGTTCGTCTGAGCCCACCTGGACCGAGCCCTTTGTCCTGCAAGATTTCTCTTTGCCAACTCATGGAAGAAATGCTCGAAGATTCGAAGCCTTCAAAGAAGTTGCCGCTGGTCATGAAGCTCCTTCTTATAAAGAGGTACTTGGTTTCATGCCCGAGGACAATGGTTTGGCTAAGGATACATCTCTTTCTACTGCCAGATCTTCTGACCCGCTTCGTCCGAGACCTCGGCCTGCTCCCGAGGGCTCGGTCTAGTCTCGTCCGAGGTCTCCCCCTGCTCCTAAGGGCCCTGATAATGTGGTGAGTTCTCTGGATGAACTTCCAAGTTATCAGTTATACCCCACTGCTCAAGAGGCCTTTGAAAAGGCCCGCTTCAAGGTACTTTTTCTTTTTAATTCTTCATTTATTTTTATTTGAGTTGTGCTTTGCTGACCCTATTTAATTGTTGCAGATGTCCGTGGGTCTTAGCATGGCCTACCACTTTGTGGAAGAATATGAGCGGCGGCTTGCTAAGGCTGAGGCCTCTTTTAAAGAATTTGAGGAGCATTCCAAGAGCTCAGAGGCTGTAATCTAAGCCGATCTCACTACTAACCGTGAGACAGCTAGAATGGCTTGGGAATACGCCGCTTCAGCACATTTCGAGTGTCATCAACTCTAGACTGATTGGGAGGCTTCCCTGAGTGCTCAAAAGGAGGCCAGGGCTGAGTATAAGAGACTTCAATCTGAGTTAGAGGGATCTCAGACAGCTCGAGCTTCCGTGGAGGCTCAATTCAAGGATTTGAAGGCTTCATTAGAGGATATGAAAGCCCAGGCAGTGGAGGATTTCCGTAGCGGGCAGGGTTATAAGGATGATTTAAAAAAGTTATATGCTCAATCTGCCGCTAATACCACGGCTGATGTTACTGCTGCACTTCAGGCGAAACTTGATTATTATGCCCAAAGGCATGGCTTAACTATTAGGAAGAATGTGCTTACTAGTGACTCTTCGAGTTCTAAGGATGAGGGATAGGCATTGTATTTAAAGGCATTGTTTTTACCTTTTACTTTTCCCTTTGTAATGAAGACTTTTGTCTTTAATGAAAAGAGCTTTTCTTCTCTTTCTTGATTTATTGTTTTTCCTTTCATACTCGGTTTCTTTTGTTACGTCATACCTTTTTTGAAACTCTTTACTGTTGAAGGATAATTTGATGACTTCGGGGGTCATGACTTTGTCTCAGACCTCGGGGGTCGTGCCCCCTGTTTCGGACCTCGAGGGTCGTGCCCCCTGGCTCGAACATTGGCCTCCATTTTCGGGATTTGGCTTTGTTCTACTACAATCATCAATGAGGAGTTTGGAAATCTGTTATAAGGACATAATCATAAACAAAACTTAAATATTCAAGGAGAAGGATTACATGTAGTATTTTCTTAGATGCTCTACATGCCATGCATTTCTTAGTTTTCTGCCGTTGAGGCCTCTGAGTCTGTAAGTTCCGGGTATGACCTCTTTAACTATCTTGTATGGGCCTTCCCAATTTGGTCCGAGTTTTCCCTGATTTGGATCAGGTTTGAAGATAGCTCTTCTGAGGACTAGATCCCCCTCTCTAAGTTATCTGCTTCTTATTTTCTTTTTGAAATATCCTGTCATAGCCCTTTTGCCTTCGAGCATCTTTATCCTAGCCTTCTCTCTGAATTATTCCACCAAATCCAGGTCTTCCCGCAGGGCCTGGTTATTAACTTCTTCTTCATACTCAGCGACTCTTTGGCATGTTGAGCCAATTTCTACAGGTAGGACAACATCTACCCCTAATGTTAGGCTAAAAGGGGTTTTGCTTGTCGACTCGTTTGGTGTTGTTCTGTATCCCCATAGCACTTTTGGCAAAATTTCAGCCCAGAGGCCTTTGGCTGCTGCCAGCTTCTTTTTCAGACCTTGCAAAATAGATTTGTTAGCATTTTTTACTTGGCCATTAGTTTTTGGATGTGCTATAGAAGCAAATCTAAGGGAAACGCCCAACTCTGAGCATTGTTTCTTGAAATAGTGGCAATCGAACTGGGTTCCGTGATCTGTTACTATCACTCTTGGAACCCCAAATCTGCATACGACAGTTTTTCACACAAAATTCCAAGCATTCCTATCTGTAGTCTTGGCGACGGGCTCGGCCTCCACCCATTTAGTAAAATAATCTACCGTCACAAAACACTTGACCCTCTGACCTATGCTCATCGAAAAAGGTCCTAATATATCCAAACCCCATTGAGAAAATGGGCAGGGGCTCATCATCACAATCAACTCTACTGCAGGTTGCCGTGGGATTCTTGAGAATCTCTGGCATGTATCACATTTTTGCACCAAACGCCGAGCATCTTCATTCAGGGTCGGCAAGAAATACCCATATCTTAATATTTTTCGAGCCAATGCTTTGTAGCCTATGTGATTACCGCAGATTCATTCGTACATTTCCCTGAGTATATAATCGCCCTCACCCTTGTCTACACACTTCAACATGGGCCAAGTAAATGTTTTTCGATACAACTGTTTTCCGAGCACTACATACTTAGGGGCTGGAATTTTTACCTTCATTGCGCTATCGAACTATGCTTGGCTCAGACACCTCTTCCACCTCTATCGTCACTGGCCCTGTCACCCCGACTGCAAGCTTTGAGAGGACATCGGTTCTCTCGTTTTCCGTTCGTAGGATTTGTTTGATTGTGAAACCATCTAGTTCAGCCATTGTTTCTTTTGCCTTGGCTAAATATGCAGTCATGGTTTCATCTTTAGCCTTATACTCTTCACTTATCTGATTTGCCACTAGCTGTGAATCTGTGTAGGCTTCTATTGAATCCGCCCCTATCTTCCGAGCCGTTTTGATACTTGCAATGAGGGCTTCATACTAGGCCTCGTTATTCGAGGCTGAGAAACGAAACTTCAAAGCGAACTGCAACTCATCACCTTCTGGATCTTGCAATATGATCCCAGCTCCGCTGCCGCTTTTACCCGAGGCCCCATCTACCCAAATCTTTCTAGGCCTCGGACCTTCCTCTGATGACCTCGGACAACCTTCCGATGGCCCTCCCGTGAATTCCATAATGAAATCCACTATAACTTGAGCTTTTATTGTCGTATTTGGTCTGAAAGTGATGTCAAACTGACTCAACTCCACAAATCATTTTAAAAGTCTTCCAGACGCCTCTGGCTTCTGCAATATCTGCCTGAACGGCATATCTGTCATCACCGATACAGGGTGTGCCTCAAAGTAATGTCTGAGTTTCCTTGAGGCCATAAGTAAAGCCAACGTCATCCGCTCTATGGGTGGATATCTCAGCTCTGCACTTTTAAGTATCTAGCTGACATAATAGACTGGCCTTCGTTGTTTCCCATCTTGCCGCACCAGTGCTGCAGCCACGGCCACTGAGGATACCGCCAGATATATATACAAGACTTCACCGGGCTATGGTCTGGACATCAAAGGTGCCGAGCTTAAGTACTCCTTTAACATCTCAAAGGCCTCTTGACATTCTTTTGTCCATTGAAAATCCTTTGGTTTGCGCAGGATTTTGAACAGAGGAGCACATCTGTCTGCTGACCTAGCCATGAATCTGCTCAAGGCTGCTATTTTCCCTGTCAATTTCTGAACATCTTTGACATTTCTGGGCGGCTCGAGATCCAAAATGTCTTGTACTTTTTCTGGGTTAGCCTCGATGCCTCTTCGAGTAACCATAAATCCCAAGAATTTTCCTACTTGAACCCCAAAAGCATATTTTTCGGGATTCAACTTGATACCGACCTTCCTCATTATCGAGAATGCCTCAGACAGATCCTCGACGTGAGTCTCTGCCCTCTTACTCTTCACCAACATATCATCAACATAAACCTCCATATTTCATCCCAGCTGCCCCTTGAATACCTTGTCCATCATGCGCTGGTAACAAGCCCCTGCGTTTTTCAAACCGAATGGTATCACCATGTAGCAAAACACCCTTGGTCTGTTATGAACGCCGTCTTCTCTGCATCTTCTTGTGCCATCTTAATCTGGTTGTACCCCTTGAAGGCATCCATGAATGATAGTATCTCAAAACTTGAGGTGACATCCACCATTTGATCTATTCTAGGCAAAGGGTAGCAGTCTTTAGGGCAACTCTTGTTCAATTCTGTAAAGTCTACACACATCCGCCAAGCCCCAGATGGCTTAGGGACCATCACCACGTTTGCCAACCAGGTAGGGTACTCCACTTCTCGTATATGCCCAACTCTCAGTAATTTACTTACTTCTTCTCTGATTGCTTGATTCTTTTCTGCATGGAAGACCCGCATTTTTTGCGTTACCGGCCTGAATGTTGGGTCTACGTTTAGCCGATGCACGGCTATTTGTGGGTCTATTCCTGTCATATCATGTACAGACTAAGCAAATACATCTTTATTACAAGATAGGAAATGGGTTATACCTTCTGCCAGGTTTGGAGAAAGCTATGTTCTGAGCTGAACCTCCTTTCTAGTTGTTAGTTCAACTTTCTACAATTTCTCTGCGGGTTCTGCTCTCTTCAACTCCTGTCCCTTTTTAGTTTTCTTCTCTGGGATCTCAACTAATTCTTTATCTTCTTTTTACAGTCTCAGACAAGCTGTATAGCATTCCTGGGCTCTCCTCTGGTCACCTCTTACTGTCATTATTCCAATCTCAGATGGGAACTTCATGGCCAGGTGATAGGTGGATACCACTGCTCTGAACTTTCCTAATGCTACTCTCCCCAATATCCCATTATATGGTGATTCACAATCTATCACAATGAAATCGAGCATCTCACTATGGCTCTGTTCATTTCACCCGAGGATCATCTTCAACGTTATCATACCCTCGGGCCTTACTTCTCTGCCATTGAAACCTGACAAAGTTCCCTTCATCATCCTCAAGTGTTCCCTTTTCAACCCCATCTTCTCAAAAGTGCTCAGGAATAGGACCTTCGCCGAGCTTCCTGTATCAACCATGATCTTGCGCACCACAATCCCAGCGATGTCTGCTGTAATCACCAGTGGGTCGTCATGGGGCAATACCAGACCATTCAAATCTTCATCTCCAAATGTGATATTTTCTTCCACCCTTGATCTCTTCATCGGGGGATCCCCGCGACCCATTATGCGGTAACCCTTTCTAGCCTGGAGGTTTTCCCCTTCTGAGGCCAAGCCTCCTGTTATCATATCAACCTCTACCTGAGCGCGTGTTGCCTGAGCGTGTCTCGGGCTCCTCTCCCTCTGTCTTTTCCCCTGATTGCCCCTCTTGACATAGGCTTGCAGGTGCCCACGCCTGTTTAGGGCTTCGATCTCATCTTTTAAGTTCCTGCAGGCCTCCGTATCGTGCCCAAAATCTCTGTAATACCTGCAATATTGTCCTTTGCCTTTGCGGCGTTCCTTCTCTATCTTCATCTTTGGCAGATCTAGGAGGTTCATCCGAGTTTGGATTTTGGCCAAGATTTCAGATCTGGATTTCATCATAGGAGTATAATCATAGAACCTCTGCATCCTAGGTGGCTCTCTCCGTTCCCTTCCTCTCTGCTCATGTATGCCCTCTTCTGCCCTCTTTTCTTTCTGGGTTATATGAGCTTGGTTATTCTGTCATTTCCTCCTAGGGTCTTCCTCTTTCTCTGCCATTACTACCTTCTCTACTTTAATATACTTCTTTGCCCCGGTCATCAATTCTGTCATGTTCTGTGGGGTCTTCTTGGCTAGAGAGGCTTGGAGCAATTCGTTCGTTACTCCTTTTATGAACGCATGTATTGCGAATTTCTGATCGAATTGAGTACACCGAAGGGTAGCTTCATTAAAGTGGGTTGCGTACTGATGGAGAGTTTCTCCTTTTCTCTGCTTTAGACCGAGCAAAGAGGTAGTATGAAGGGTCGGTCTAATAACCGAAGAAAATCTTCCCGCAAACAACTCTGTCAGCCTAAAAATTGCCAGGTGATCCTTAGGGTCTCCATGCCCATCATAGGTGGGCAAATAGGAAAATTTGTATTGTGCAGGCTTTGGAACTTCGTTAATAGCATGGTTAAATGGATTTGGGCCCTTGAAAGCTCCTGCAACCGAGACAGTATAAGTAATACCTTCTCTTCGGTCACTTTGAGATGGGCCTTGTACTGCTGCATCTGAACCCTGTGATGACCTTGTGGAGCTCATTGTTTCTTTGCGTTGCCCCCTGATGTGAACCTGTTGTCCGGATTCTCTTTGGTTGGTTATATTTCTGGTTAATTGGGGTTTTTGGCATGAGGAGTTTTGCTGAGATGCTTGGCATGGTTGGTTTTCCGAGAAGGGTGGTGCTAGTTGAGGTGTTGGGTTATGAATAGCTTTTTTCAATTCCTCCAGAGTTTGTAGGATATATCTGAGATCTGTTGGCTGGTTGGTTTGTGGAACTTGTGTTGTGGCAGTAAGATACTACCATCCTGTGTACCAAGTAGGTCCCTGTGTATATTTTTGCGAGTATGTTGATAAATAGCCTGGGTATGGATTTGTGTATGGGTTGGTGTATGTGTTTGTGTAGGGTGGATGATTTCCTATCGGTATTTCCATCCTTGGAGGCAATAGATCAGTCTGTCTGAGGTTGGAGGTCTCTCCTGGACAGAACTGCACATTTGGCTGCTCAACGGCCTCTTCTTCATGCATACTTGCAACATTCTGACTCCAGGTAGTTACCATGGTGTAATCTTGTGAAAACTCAGTGAGGGACTTAGAATCGGCCCCACGGTGGGCGCCAACCTGTTAAGATAGAAAAATGTCGAGTTGTAAGTGGCCTTCACGCACTGCCTTGATGCCTGCAAAACAAAGAGAGCTTGACGGGTCTTGCCCGTATTAGCACTTCGATGCTTAAATTAGCATGGTGCTTTTATAGAGAAAGAAATATGTATACAAGTATTGATGAAAGTATCAGATGTACCTCCCTATTCCTAACTGAATCCTCTACCTTTTATAGGCACCATGGCTTCTGATTCCAAAGATAAGTCATGGTGGTTGCTGAGTCAAAAGGGGAAGCCATCATTGTTGTTGAGTCAGAAAGGGTAAATGTGCAGTAGTGTATCATCATTACAAGCATGGTGGATAATTATTAAAGGGCTAGTGGACAATTGTTTAAATGGATCAGTGGGATATTAACTGAAGATTCCCTGAATTCATGGAACAATGTTTACTGGCGACACTTGGCTCGAGGTCTTAAAAGGCGACTTTCGGATGGCCCTATGCCTCGTCTGACCCCATGGGGTCCCTCCACGCACGATGACCGATGTATTATCCGAGGTCCCAGAGACCTCAGATTTCCTTGTCCGAGGCCTCTTGGACCTCAGACCTCTTCATCTGAGGTCCAAGAGGACCTCAGATCACTTTGTCCGAGGTCCTTAGGACCTCGGATCTCTCGGTCCTTAGGACCTCGGATCTCTCGGTCCGAGGTCCCTTGGACCTCGGATAGGTCCTCGGATCTCTTGGTCTGAGGTCCTAAGGACCTCGAATAGTCCGAGATCCCTTGGACCTCAAATAGTCCGAGGTCCCTTGGACCTCGGACCTCGGACCTCATTGTCCGAGGTCCCTAGGACCTTGGATCTCTTCGTCCGAGGTCCTTAGGACCTCGGACGAAGCCTCCCCTTTTCAACTGGGGTCAATTTGCGATTCTGTAAAAATTCGGGGGTCTTACCTATATCATTGACTGATGAGCATGCACGGAGAGAAACATTTCGAAAAAGAAAATCGAGCCTCTTCAAAAAGCTAAATGAATTGAAAATGTTGTGCAGCAACATCGATACATGTGCAATCATATACGATAAAAGTGGTGATATGCCACATTTTTGGCCCTCTATTGATGATGCATCTGAATTAGTCTGCAAATTCAAGAGCTTGCCTTTTGCATCACAAACCAGCCACACGATGGACCTAGAAGATTCTCTCAAGAAGAGTTTATCAAAGTTGAATGCAGATTTGGAGAGAGAAAAGAAGAAAAATCATGAATTGGAGATGGAAATACTCATCTCCAAATGTCTTGCTAGTGAGAATGTTGATGAATTTTATGAGATGGATGATCTCAAAGAGCTATCTTCTCTCTTGCAAAGGAAAATTCAGCTTGTGAGTGAAAGGATCGCAGTTGTCAAGCACTCTAATCATTCTACAAGTCTCTGAGATAGATGATGCCAAAATGAATCTCAATATGGAATTTGATGCATGGAGCTATTTTCTATAAGCCGTGTCGTTGTCGCTTTAATTTATCATTTATCATCCTAAAAATAAATGAATTTTGTAGCAAAAATAAATTAATTCTATAACAAAGGAATTTATAAGTTTCTTGTGTCTTTCAGATTTTCCTTTATTTGGTAGCCTGTTTATATTTTTCTCTCTTTTTATTTTAGATATTTCCTGATTTTGGTTATCAGCTTTTCTTATTTTTCTCTTTCTCATTATAGCTAGGCGTTTTATGAAAGTGACTTCTCGTATTAGGATATTTAGGAGAAGATGCTTTATTCATTAGTTTGGATTTTTGTTATATTAGGTGAATCTTCTTTCAATTTTAAATTGATTATATAAGACCAAGACTGTTTTAAAAGTATACATCAAACAAAATAATTATATGATAATAATTTCATTTAGAAAGTCCATTAGGAAAAATCCAAATAACAAATGGAATTTTTATTCAGAATTGGAACACACCTTATAAAACTACTATACTTTCTAACGTTCTTAATGAATTTAATAGAGTAATCGTTCTCGTCATATGACTACCTTACAATAAATTGATGATATTTTTTTCTTACTACTAAAAGCATTTCATTGCAACTATCACTTGGATAGAATACGTCTCGTTAGCTTGAATTTTATTAATTGATTATATATATTATTATTTGCACAAAAAATTACAAGAATTTATAGATTTATTAGCAACTTTTGCAAAGTTTTGTTGATTATCTTTGTTCAACTAACAAGAACTAATTATGATATTAGTCAGTTTTTGACAAAATTAGTTTCTCTAATTAAGTCAAAAAGAATAAGCCAAACCAAACGGAGTGCAAATATAGATAGCATACTTGGAATTTTGTGAGCGAGCATTAAAAACATTCATTTAACAAAGGGAAACTTTTCAATTCACCTTAGGTAGGCTTTTAAGTTATAAACTCAATTTCCCCTTTCTAGAACTTTCCAAGTTTGTAATCCCCACTCTTAAGAAATATTCCAATTACGACACATACTACTTTTCTAAGACATGTAGGACCAACATATATATATATATATATATATATATATATATATATATATATATATATATATATATATATATATATATATATATATATATATATATATATATTTGCTGATTTGAAAAAATATCTTTACTTAATCAACTCATGAAATATAAGTCGGATTAATCACCACCCATTGTTATCGGATGGAACATGCTGACATTCCCTCATTGACTTAATGATTGAATGTGAATCAAAAACGCTCAAGTACAACGACCTGACCTAATGACAGAAAAAAATTTCAAACTCAAATTGTACAGTTATTCTAACTCCGTATTTACTACTAGGGCAATCCCTTGAGATCACATGTAAGACCAATATTGTTGGTGGTATTTGCAGGACCATAGTAAACTTCTTGTAGTTTATGATGACAAAAATAATTACATCGGACACAAGGTCAATTTAATTGGAGAAGTATTATGCCTATAGTACGATTTAAACTAGAGAACAATTTAATTACCATTTTGAATGGTCCATGTTAGCACACCAAATAAAAATTCCAAAAAATATATATATACATCTTACCCATCCAATCATGGCAAGGGCAACAAGACATATTGCCTATTGGGGAAGGGGTTTTCATTGGTAGGAGTAGGATCCTTTCATTCTGAACCTACCTTTATACTGTGTTTGGATTGAGTGATTTGGGTGGGAGGAAATGATTTTGGGGTGATTTTTTAAATCAGGCCTCTTGTTTGAATTGGGGTGGTTATGGGTGAAAATATTTTGGGAAGATTTTAAAAATCATTTATGACTTTATGTTTTAAATCACCCCAAATTGAATTGGGGTCAAAAGAAGGGAAAGAAAAAAATTAAAAGTTCAATAGCGAAATTAGTCTTAAAATATTTCAAAAATTACAGCAATACCACTTTATAAGCAATATATTATGAAATGGTAAATTTGTCAATTTATTTATAAAACTTATCCTTTTCTTTTCTTTCCTTTTCAATCCAAACAAAAAATATACAAAATCCTTTTTGAACCTTTTATTTATGATTTTTTTTAATCCAAACAAGAGTTAATCCTTCTCTTTCCTTTCCTTTATTATTAAATCATTTCCTTTCCTTTATTGCTTTTTCCTCCCTGAATCCAAACAAATGATTTTCAACATATAGATTTTAACATTATTATTAGTTCAATTTATCTCTCTCTCTCTCTCTTTTTGCAACTTTTCCAATTTTACCACATAAAAAGGAAAAGCAAAAAGACATAATATTAAAGAACTCTCGTCTGAAAAGTCAATTGAAATTATTAACCTACCAAATGAGCAGTTAAAGTGCTTTGATTGATAGCTTTTACATTAAAGATTTGGGATCGAAGCAATATGATGTATTTTCCTTTATCAATTAAGAAGAGCTTGTCTTATATGCCATCTCATTTATGGCACCGTTGTTTGGTAAGGGTATTGTTGACCATATTTCATTGCCTTTGAGATGTATAAATACACACACTTGCCTCAAAGATATAATTCAACGGTAATGGGATGAAATTATTCTTATTAAGTTGTAAATTTGACATTTTTTACTAGTATATGTGTAAAAACATATCACTGTATTCGAGAGTTTTTCAATTGCTAATCAGACTCTGTCAAATAATTTAATAATTGAATTCCACCAGTTGAGTTCTCACGTCATCCAAAAAAAAAATAGTCACACGCACTTGACACTCCTCTCTATTTAAGAAGGGCTAGAGTCCTATAAAACTCACAATTCTTCTCTCTTATTTCTCATCTTGAAAACCTTCACCATGGCTCGAAAGAAAACCAAATATGAGTTGGTGACTGATGAGCATGCACGAAGAGAAACATTTCGAAAAAGGAAATCCAGCCTCTTCAAAAAGCTAAATGAATTGAAAACTTTGTGCAACATCAATGCATGTGCAATCATATATGATAAAAGTGAGGATATGCCACATTTTTGGCCTTCCATTGTTGATGCATCTGAATTAGTCCACAAATTCAAGAGCTTGCCTTTGGCATCACAAACCAGCCACATGATGGACCTAGAAGGTTCTCTCAAGAAGAGTTTATCAAAGTTGAATGCAGATTTGGAGAAAGAAAAGAAGAAAAATCATGCATTGGAGATGGAAATACTTCTCTCTAAATGTCTTGCTAGTGAGATTAATGTTGATGAATTTAATGAGATGGATGATCTCAAAGAGCTATCTTCTGTATTGGAAAGGAAAATTCAACTTGTGAATGAAAGGATCATAATCGTCAAGCAATCTAATTCTTCTGCAAGTCCCCAAGAAGATGATGATGCTGAAAATGGATCTCACTGTGGCAAAGAGAAGCAAACCCTCTAAATGTGAAACTTGATACATCTGGCTATTATCTATATATAAGTCGTTAATGTCGTTTTAATTTTTCATTTCTTTTCATCCTCCTAAAAGTAAATAAATTTTGTAGGAAACTAAACTAATTCTATAACAATGGAATTAAGTTTCGATATTAATATTGGTAATAGTGACGATATTAATGCTATTAATGATATCGATATTTCTGATTTTCTTTTATTTTGTTACGGGGTTTACTTTTTCTCTATTTTGTTATAGATGTTTCACGAAAGTGTTTTTCAAGAATTGAAGGGTTACCATTTTGAAAGGTAGATGTTGCCACACCAAATAAAAACTTCAAAAAAAAAAAAACACATATTAATCTAATTATGGTAACGGAACCGGGGTGATGATGGTGGAAAATAATCGTCCGTCCAAGTTCAGTTTCGTAGTGTTTAATCTATAAAACAAAAGTCCCTGGTGTAACCCCCAGGGGCCTACTCCGACGCTCGAGTCAGTTATGAGGCCCAAAATACACATAAAATTGCATATAAGAGATAATAAAGCCATAAGAGAGAGAGAGAGAATCTATTCTAGAAGTACTGAATGACCTACCTTTCTTGTGAATTGTCCACATATTTATAGAAACTCATATAGTTCATAGACTGTCACGTGTCTTGACGTGGTCCAAGTATTTCAGGATATTTCCAAGTTGGTATTTTATGATAGTCTCGAGCTCTAAAATATCCTTAGGTCGGGATAAATTCAATTCGAGTCGGGACGTGTCTCGTCAATAGGTGAGGTCAGGCTGATTCTTCGGCTCGAGCTTCGCATAACTCAAATTTTGAAGTTAATTTCGTCTATTCACATAGAACCTAATTTCACCCATATCACGGGAGTATGATCCGGAGGAGTCCAATCATTTCATTGCAGGTTGTGCTTATAAGCTCCTTCCTTTTAAACAAGAGTGACCAAGACATTTAAAATGTTTCGTTATAGTTATAAACAATAAGCACTTTAAAGTGATTAACAACAAAATTGCTTACAATTAAGTACGGGAAAGGAAAAGTACATAGAAGGAAGATTAAAACTTCGTATATGTCACATAAACAATTAACTAGTAGTAAAGTAATTATATGGTTCTCGTTTTGTGTGAAAGAAGTTCAGAGATTAATTTTTAATAGGTGTAATATCATTTTTATATGATGTGATATTGGTTTAGAGGACCTCTCTTTAAATAAATAAAAAAATTAAATAGTAATTTATATATTATTATTTCCTTGCCTTTCTTTTCTTTTGCTTATTCAAACATGACAGGGAGAACCTTTTTTTTTTTTTTTTTCCTTTTCATCTGCTCATAAATCAAACAATTATATATCCTTTCCTATTCTTTCCTTTTTATCCATACACAGCTTTAAAAATTAATTAAGCACAATCTGATGTATAAAATTCTTACTATGCACGAAATTTGAAGAAAGATTAAACATATTTTAGAATATATTATACGCAATTTTACCTTATAGTTTGTAAAAGACAACGAAAAGAGTAAAAAAAAAAAAAAAGCAAAGAAAAAGAGATATAAGATAATTAATAAACTATCCAACATGGCAAGATAGATAACGGTGGAAATTTGATTGGGTTCTCTGCATGCTTGAGGTCCCACATTAGTCCGTCTCACATAAGAGATATTTTCATAGATATTTTGCATACACACACATATATATATATATATATATATATATATACGCCTTCTTTTGACTTTGCATGGACAATCGAATGTGCATGTGAGCTTTGGTCATTTTTCTTCCCTACATTTGTGAAGATAGAGAGATGGGGTTGAGATCAGCACCCTTATTCATGGCTCCAACAACAGTAAGCAACAGCAGCTTCATCAAAAGCCAATTCCTCCCAGCTCTTGTTGCTTCTCCAAAGCCTCACTTCTCTGTACGTTTCTTTCGCTTTATTCACTCTTATTTAATTGTAAATTTACCATACAAGCCTTGTAATTTCATTCTTGTTTACGTAAACTATGATTTTTCATATTTTACGAGTATCATTATATATTACCATTCTTCAACGTCTTTTATATGATGAGAATTTTGAACATATAAACAGAGAATTTCAGTTCATTAGTCTTTAGGAACATTATACATGTCACACTCCTCGACATAGTAAGAATTTTTACTGTATAAACATCCAATATACCGTATAAGGGGTAAAGCATTACTCATTTGTTACATAGTCTTTAGAATATCCAACTCTAGAAGGACAAAGGGAAAAAGAAAAAGGAAAGTTAAAGTTTGGAAAAATTTGGAATCTGCAGACTTCTTGTTTTGATTTTATGAGACAGGGGAGGAACAGAGACCAAAGAAAATGCTCTCATCCGGTCTGGGGCAGATGTATATCTGGGCTAACGGAGCTACAGCCCACCTGACCCAAAAGAACGTTTATATATATATATATATATATATATTTTTTTTAAATTAAATATCTATATATTTTTAGTTAAAAAAATTAACTAATCCCCACTTGAACATATATATATATATATATATGGACCCATATAGTTGAGAAGAATTGCTAAATTCACCCTTGCATCCGGTAGTGCCTGATATATGGGGGTAAGACCCATTGCCGGATGAAACACTGTATCCTGAGACTAATTGAGACTTTGGATTAAATATATGAATATCATTCTAAAGCTTATTGTGAAATTAATCAAATTCTGACTCTAAAACTTCAGTTTTTGTCCAGAGAAACAATGTGAATCTGCAGAAGTTTTGGTCAACTTTTCTGAAGGATAAGCAGCCTAGTCTTCAAGTATGTTGCAGCCAAGTGAAAGCTGAAGATGATATGATTGATGAAGCTTGTGAGTTAGTGAATGGAGCCGAGGTTCTCATTGGTGAAGGAAATGATAGTGTAGATGCCTATCTTTTTAAGCCTGTGAAGAACAATAATGGGACTGGCATATTACTCCTGTCTGATATCTTTGGATTTGAAGACTCAGCCACCAGGGATTTTGCATATCGTGTGGCATGCAATGGTTACAAGTATGTTCTCTGATTTTAACATGACTTGTTTGTTTAGAGTCCATTGCTCAATTTTCCCATCTGAAAGAACAAATTATAGTTATATACAAGCTCGTGAAATAGGGGCGGGTCTAGGATATATTGTTATTCCGGACTTACCAATTTAACAAACCAAAAGTAGTGGAGAGTGGGGGGCAAGTCAGGCAAAATAGTTTTAGAAATTAAAATTATATAAGAGAATTTTAAAGTATCTTATGCGGTCAATGGTGGCCTCTGCTATGAAATCTACATATTTTGTTGTATCCTATTACACAAACCCATGAAATTAATAAGAATGGATCTAAAATATTTTATAAGTGGGGGTTAACCAGTTTACGAAACCAAAATTAGTAGAAATATGAGAACTAAGAGGGAAAAAAATGGCACGCAAATTAAAAATATAAGAATAATTTAAGACATCTTATGCGGTCAGTAGTGGCTACAACCCACTGAAAAAGAAACCTGCCATGCCATGAAATCTGCATATTGTGCACTACCCTATGGCACACAAATTTTGAAATTGCTTTTAAGATAAGAGCAGCAGAGGTATATACACTATACTTTTGGAGAATATACCACCAAGAAAAGCATAACCAATCCCTACTAAAGGTTTGTCAAACAGCCGAAAATGAAAGACTATGCTGTTGTAGTTCTTGGACAGACTATATAATTGGATAATACTGAAACCTTAGTACACTTTTTTGAGAAAGGTAAGCATTTTATTCCTAAGATATTGATGTAGAACCGACATGAGAGAGCATAGTTCTCGATAGGAATGAATAGTGTCAACAAATCTACATAATGACTCTCCTAGTCGAAAAAAATTTGGTTTATCAATACCTGGGAAATGCAGATAATGAACAATTATCTCATTCTCCTTTACATTTTGTTTCCTTTACTGAAAAGTACAATATATCATAGACCATTTTGCTCATACAGAGTACTCATTCTTGTTACATCATATTGCAGCGTGCTGCTACCAGACCTGTTTCGTGGAGATCCATGGACAAAGGACAGGCCAATGGCTCTGTTCGAGCAATGGCGTGCTCAGCAGAACACGCAACGTGTTGCAAGAGACATCTTCACATCAGCAAAATGGATGGCCAATGAGTTTGTAGCTGCGGGAATTTCCAACAAGCTTGGCATCATCGGTTTTTGCTTCGGAGGCGGCCGAGTCATCGACATTCTAGCACAAGATCAGGGTGCCTGTTTTGGTACTGCTGTCTCATTTTATGGCACAAGGATTGACTCGTCTGTTGCAGAAAACATAAAGGTACCAGTTCTATTCATTTCAGGTGACAATGATCCATTGTGTCCTGTAGATGTGTTGAGAGATGTTGAGAAAAAGATTGAAGGATCAAGGGTAGTGATCTTTAAGGATAGAGGTCATGCTTTTGCACACAGGCCTCAATCTCCTGAAGAAGATGAAGATGCAGAAAAAGCTTTCATGATCATGAGAAGTTGGTTGTATGATGGCTTGGTTATAGAAAACTGAAATGGTGTGTGTTGTACACAATGGAGTGCTTTAATTTTCAGTAGTCTAAGCTTAGCCCTTTTATGCTGAAGTGCTCTGTGTTGGAATACACATTATTCTGCAAATATCATAAATTTTAAAATTACTATATAAGATTATGTGCTTCCACACCTTATACCATTTGATTTTAAGATAAAATCTCATAATTCTTAACATGATATCAGAATTTACTATCGCTGACTAATGTGCCTCAATGTCAACTCTCTGTTCTCAATTCTTATCGAGTCACACGTGAGAAAAATATTGCAATAAACATTACTCCCTCATAAAAAAATCATAAACTCCAAGACTACTATATAAAATCTTGAATTATTACGTCTAATACAAATTACTTTTAAAATAGAATCTCGTAATTTTTAACCATTTATTTTATCACACTACGAACCTCGTAATTCTTAATCGTCTGTTATGCCAAACTAAAAACCTCGTAATTCTTAACCGTCAGTTTTGTCACACCAATGATAGCACTGAGCCACTGATATTGACAACTCGACGTTTGATGCTAAGAGGGGTCCAAAATTAGAAATTATGAGATCATCCACCTCCTTAGAATTAATTCCATACATAATCTTGGGAAGTACCTGTGTATGCCTACTAACTATAAGAGTTAAAGAAACAAACTGTTAACTCAGAATGACCGTAGAGCAAATATTTGAAAGTTCACTCGGGTTTTAGAGACAATGAGTGCATAAATGGAGGGTTGGAGAGGTAATTTACTCTCAGAGATTGGCAAAGAAATTTTAATTCAAGCAGCCATTCAAGCTCTGCAGTCTTATAGCATGTCATCATCTGTTTTCCTACGGTCTACATGTGTAATCAATAGTGTTGCAAAGTTTTGGCGGGGAGCAAATGTCCGAACTAGGACTCATTGGACTACACGGTTTTTCGTCACCAAATCTCAGATGAGCGGGCGAGGGGGAGGGGGTGGCTTGGGGTTCAAAGCCGAATTGGGACTTGGGCGGACTTGGGGAGAAGAGAACGTAATCCTAAGAACTGACTGAAAGCAAAAATAATCCCAAGAAAAAGAAGATCACAGGACTAGTTTAACAAGTATAATTCATAATTCCAATTGTAGTGCATTAGAAACGCAAAGATCAAACATAAGATGCCTACCACCAACAAAATCTGTCAGAAAGAGTATTTAAGCCAAAGTCATGGAAAAGAGCAGCACAGATATATGGATCACAAAACTGGTCCTAGTAATTTCGAATGGCTTCCTCTAAAATACAAGCTCATGAGGTTTCATGCCTGCCTTCAGTGAGAACCTTGCTCCCAAATAGGCCTTCAATTCGGGAACACCCTCAATAGCTTTAATCAATGCTGCATCAACTGATTTCTGGTCGTCCTTCTTCTCTTGTGGGAGCACGTTCTTCTCCTATAATTTTAGAGAGATGAAAATGTAAATAAGTAAAATTGCAACAGATGCAGCGTGAAGAAGAAAGGATCGTATGTGTAGTTAGATAAGCAGACCTCTTTCTCTGCCTCAAAGAACTCGCCCTCTCCTTTCTTCTTTTTCTTCTCAGCTTGCTTGGCAAAGTATTTGTCATCGAACTTCTCCACCTTCACCCCAGAGATGTCAACCTTTGTTGAAGTTCCAATAACATAAGACTGATTGACACGTCTCAATGGAACCCCATTGATCTTGAATGGACCTGTAACAAAAACATATAAACAAAGTTACACGAGACTAATGTGACAGTTGCTTCTACATGCAAGTACCATACCGACAAAAGGTAGATTCGCACGGAAGAAACAAGATGAGCATCAACAGAATAGTCAAACTTAATTTGAAACTTCAATTGATTTTATACTCGTGGTTAACCACGCATTTCAAAGATGCAAAAATGGCACAGAAGACAAAACTCAGGCAAGAAAAACCAGACAAACTAATAGAGACAGCAACGATGTAGCACTTGGAAATTAAAACCCCAACAATCTCCAGATGCCATCATCATCAGCAGCAGCATTCATAGGGTGAGAAAACACACCTTGGATACTTGTCAACTTTCTCAGGGTACACGTCTCAACAAGAGTAAATAAGACAATTCTCATACAAAACCAACCAAAAATAACTCTAATTACTCGCATGTAACCAGCCATTCACAAAAGTTCAGTTTTACGGGCCATTTGACCTCAGATTTACTCATATGATCAATAAAATAATCAAAAATGGAGAGCGCTACCAACATCTAGATTCTCAGAAACTCACCTAATTGCCTCTAAGATCTATATGTTATCAAATTTAAGCTACTTCAGTTACCAAGTGTCACGGCTGGAACAAAATTGAGTACAAAATGCATACATACACGCACATAGACATACAGATAAACCAGCCTATTACACACCAAATGATAGCTCATCAATACAAAACCACCTATAAAAACTATCATATAACACTAACCCTTCAAAATTCACAAGTGCATTCATGCAACTGAGGTAAAAAAACAATCAGCAATATATATGCACACATAAATGTTAAAAACAAGCTTATGAACACAAAATCACGAATGAAAAATATCATAACAAAACTAACCATCAAATCTAATAAGCTTATCCACAAAAATGGGGCGCAAAACATCAATTACATACAAACATACACTCGCACAAAGATATGATACTTACGAACACTAAATCACCTATTCAAACTATCAACTAACAATAACCCGTCAAATTTACAAGCTAATCCACACAAATTTGGCAAGAAAAAAGGAAATTTTACGAGCTTATCAACACAAATTTAGCAAAAAAATCAACATATTTTTTTATATATAAATATATACATAAATACAAAAATAAATGATATAAATACAATTTGTTTACCAGTAACAAGAAGCAAGCCAGAAGAAAGCTGCTTCAAGAACACAACTCTCTTTCCCTTAAACCTCCCAGCCAATATTATCAACACTGTCCCTGGCGTAATACTTGCCCTTTTTTCATTTTCAACAAAAAAAATATATATTATTTCAGATCCCAAAAACTCAAAAAGGTTAAAAATAAATAAATAAAATTAATTTTTATAGTTGTTTTGGTACCTGAGCTTGGTGGGTCTAGGTTTGCGCTTATTGACAAGTGGTTTTTTGACGTCGTCAGCTGGGTAGAACTTGGTTTTGGGCTCGGCGGATGTGGTTTTGGGCTCGGCGGCGGGCTTTTTCTCGTGAGTAGGGAAAACTCCGCCGTTTTTGGCCTTGATTGCCCAAAGACCTCTCTTGTGGTACATTTTGGAGCGTGAGAATTTACCCACTCCTCTTATCAGTTCTGGGTTGCGACTCGTCGTCCTCTGCTTCGCCGCCATTGTTGGCTGAGAATGTGCTCTGTGTGTGCGAGTGTGTGTGTATGAAAAATGCAGCTTATGATACTGATGTCATGTACTAAAACCCTAATAACGAAGGCTAATGAGAAAATGGGCCACGGAGATGGGCCGGTTTTAGACTACCAAGTGGGGAAGCCCATTTTTTGGTACAATTTGGTATGGCTTTTTTAGTTTGATTATAATCACAAAAATTTGATGATCTTAATTTCTAAAAGAGGCTCTTGATGAGATAATCAAATAAATAAATGGGAATCGATTATTTATCATGTTGTATGATGAGTTCTTATTCTCAATCTTTATGGACTTGTAAAGTAATATGTGAAGTTCGTTGAAAAATATTTATTATAATTTTATGTTTGTTTGTCATTTTTATGAATAAAATTTTCCGTACAAATTATGAATTTTACATTGTTGATGAAATAATACTAAAAATAATAATCGGCCTATAGAAGAGAATATGACATGTGATTTGAAGAAGTGGAGAAACAAAGAGATGGTTCAACAAGCTTAATGCATTAGAGCTTAGAAATGTTGAAATCCATTATGAAATAAGTTGTCACTATCATTAAATTGATTAATTTTGAGAACTATTTTTATAATGTTCAAAATTACCATCTTAGTAATTATAAACTTTTACCATGCTAGTAAGCAAAATAACTTTTTTTTCCCAACAAAAAGATATAATAAAATCAAAGCAGGGAAAAGGAAAAGAAAAGACCAAGATTAAAGTGTGATATGTGACAAGAAAAACCCTAGCTACATTAATCAGTATAGTGAATCTTTCAATTTAAGATTTTGTTTACCGTTGTTTTATTTGTTGAAAGCATAATTTTTTAAGATGCCAAGTGTTACATTTAGCATCAAACTTTAAATATGAAGAAATTCAACTTCTTCTCTCTTTTTTTTTTTTCCCCGAAATAAGCTGGCTTAGCTCATTTTTTAAAGTCTGAACCATGTAGAAATATGACTTCAAATAAACGTTCACAAAAATACACAGGATTTTTTTTACCTCGTGATGTTTTTTTTTTTTTTTTCAAGTTATCTTTTCTATGTGTAATCATCTATTCTTTGAGTGTTATTATGCACGTTTCTTCGGAGATATATGTAGATCAGTTCAAATTATGAAAACACTCTAACACGTACACTTTTTCTTTGGCACTTATCTTGTCAACTTTAATATTATTTTATCTAAATGACATGGGCATTATTCTGAGCTCACATTTCGTGTAACAATTAATCCAAACACTCTATGGAGTAGTATTTACAGTTTCAAGCTATTTATAAATGGTAATGAAAAACTAACATAATATATAATTATAAAATATGTTTTTAAAAAATTGTAGGTTGATTGAAAAAACACTAAAAACAACAACATTAAAAGCATGTAATCAATAAGCTTTTATTCAATTCATATCATGTATCCATAATTTGCAAATTCATTTTGGTATTTAAAACACCCATCGCCAACTCGTTCTTAGCAATTGCATATCTTAGTTAGAGTACAGAAGAATCAAAGTTTCCCTTTTACAAGGAAGGCTGAAGCACTAAGAAATATAACTCTAATAATGAATTACAAAGGTTATTTTTAGATTAATCATACTTATAAAAATATCTCCTTTACATGACTTTGATTTTGCAAAATGTTTTGCTAGTTTTTAATGGCAATAAAAGACTAGGTTAAGTAGATGATTTGAAAGTAGAAAAGTTAGAATTAATGAGAGCAAGGTATTCAAATTTCATATTTTTAGATAGAATTTATAAATCAAGAAAACAATATTCACAAAAAAACAATTGTTTTTTAAAGACATTTTTAACCTTATCTTTTTATTATGATCACTCAATATGATTTGACCAAAGTCAAGGCTAATAATTTCAATGAACTTCCTATTATACCCTCTATTTTTACTTTTTTTCCTCTATTTTTGTTTCTTTTATATATATATATACACACGTCATGCAGGTGTTATTGTGTTGTGTGAGAGATTGGAGTGGGAAGAAGAAGGCGGAGAGGAAAGAAAAGGAAAATGAAAAAAGAAAAAAGAAAAAAGAAAAAGAAAGGGTATAATAAAAAGTTTTTAGATATTGTTCT
Organism: Ehretia macrophylla; assembly: GCA_037974665.1. Taxonomy (NCBI): domain Eukaryota; kingdom Viridiplantae; phylum Streptophyta; class Magnoliopsida; order Boraginales; family Ehretiaceae; genus Ehretia; species Ehretia macrophylla. Next base: position 27,345,146 of record CM075779.1, on the reverse strand, counting down.
AAAAAATAGAGATAAAAAGATACAAATGCTTAATGGAATTAACTGTTTAATATTTTTTTTTTTTATAAAAAAAGTTTTGAAGAAGTCGTGTTTAGGTCATGAAATTTCTTCTTTATCCAGCCGCCAAGTACTCTACAGCCAAGTGGCATTTCGAGTACGGCCTAAGGAGAACCACCTCCGCCTTTTTTTGCATCCCGCATGCATTTCCCACGCGAGCCGCACACATCATTTTTCCATTATACCAAACCTACCCTTCACACTTTATCCTCCCCCCATTGTCCTCCCTCGTAATTACTGTCAAATCTCAAGGTCAAATTCCCCCCCTTTCAAAAAATAAAAAGTAAAAGAAAAAAACACACACACAGAGCCAGTGTTCTTCATACATATATATACACATTCACACATTATATGAGTGTATATACCAGAGCATTATAAAAGGTGCATAAATATTTTAGAATTAAATTATAGAGAGCGTTTTCGAACATTTTTCTAACAAGGCTAGGGTGTATATATATATATATAATAAAAGGATTCGATTTTGCTTTTTTGTAATGCGTGAAAGGTGATTGTAGTGTGTACTATTCTGGAAAAAGAAAGCAGCGATGTACGCTCACGCGCAGCCTATGGAGGCGGTTCACAGCCAGTACTCCACCGCCGGAGACAGCGGTGGAGGAGGTGGAGTGGAGTCGATGGATAACACAGGAATTTGCTATGAGATGCATTCTGTTGATGGTGGTTGTAGTGGAGTTGGTGGATTTGACGATGTGAAAGTGTCCATTCCTGACGACGTCGTGTATGGCGGCGGCGTTGGTGGTGGCTCTGAAGCGGTGCCGCAGTCGGACCAGCTCACTCTGTCATTTCGCGGCGAAGTTTTTGTTTTCGATGATGTTACCACTGAAAAGGTCAATTTTTGGTTTATATTTTTATTTTTAAGTGAAAAATGTCCAGTTTCTTTTTTCTTTTTTTTTTTAAATTTAAATTAATGGAACAAAAAAAATTAAAATTATATTTTTTCATATTTTTTCCTTTTTTTTTTACCATGGTGAAATGGAAAATTACAGTGGTTTAATATTACGGAGTCAATAATATTTTCAATTGAATTAATTAAAAATAAAGGCTTTAGAATATAATTTAGTTAGTTCTCTTTCTATAATTTCTTAAGGATTGCTAAACTGAAATAAATAAATGCTACTATTTTAAACCAAATTCCATTGTTTTAATTTCGAGCACGCGCGTGATTTCTCAGGATTGCTATTTAGGAGAATTCAACAGTTCATTTTTGTTGTATAAACTCAAGAATTTGGATATTTGTGGGTCGAAAGGAAAGAAAATTATGTGAAGCATTTACTAAGGTTTTATTATTAATATTAATAATAATAAAATAGGAAAATGGAAAGATTGATTTTATCTCTTCTTTATCCTTCTTTTTTTTTGGTTCCCTTTCCTTTCTTGTTCCCTGGACATAGAATTGGGTTGTTTCGAGAGAACATAAGGATATGAAGTTGACATCTTATAGCTAAAGGTTGACCTTTTAATGGGTTTTTCTTTTTAAACTTTCAATAATTCGAATAGCTCAGGAGTTAAGTTATCAATTATTATCACAGGTCCAAGCAGTGCTTTTGCTTTTGAGTGGAAGTCAATTCACTCCCTGTCCGCAAGGTGTAGATGTGGGTTACCAGAGTCAGAGGGTACGCAGTTGGCTACGCATTTTTCTTTTGCTTTTCTTTGTGCTTTCTTGTTTCCTTATGCTGTTTTTCGTTGTTCTACTTAAACGGTTTCCTGCATTCCTATAGAGTACGGTGGACTATACTATGCGGTGTAGTGATCCAAAGAGAGCTGAATCTCTGAATAGATTCCGTCAGAAGAGGAAAGAGCGATGCTATGAAAAGAAAATCAGATACAATGTTCGTCATGAAGTTGCTGTCAGGTATAATGATCACTCCATTTCTACTCACAAGTCCTTTCTCTTAAAGTAATGCTTAGCTTCAATGTCAACGTTGCATGAAAATGCCTAAAAAAGACGAGCATTCTATGACTAAAGAAAAGATATGATTTGGCTGTATCTGTGGTATGACATTTATATCTCCAGAAAGATGGAATGCTGCTAAAGAACTTATATGTAAGCTGCATCTCTAAAAATTTAGTCTCACAGATTGCTCAAATAGACCATATAACTCCTATATTATATAAGTCGTCATGTGGAGGAAGCAACATCACTATGTAAACACATTTCGCAAGTAATATCATACTTCTTAAATTGCAAATCTTTCTGTTGATATACAGATTTTTATCTCCTTTACCTTTTCTTTTTCCTGGTTGGTCATATTCATGGATGAATTGCCAGTTTGTTATATTTCTGATTTTCATGTAAATGTTTACTAGGATGCACCGAAAGAAGGGTCAGTTTGCTCCTAGGAACCCTGAGGAATCTAATCATTCTGATGCTGAAGAGAACCCAATCCTGGATGATACCCAATCAGAAACTCAGTGAGTGTCAAATCATCTCGCTCTCTTATCTTTCATAGGTTTGAGTTCTAGATGCCTAAATTATCTCCAAACATCTTTTTTCTTAAATGTCTCTTTTCTTCTTAATTTGGGAAGTGTGTTAGCCTTTTGAGTTTATAACTTCGTTCCATTTTGCTTCCATGACGTCTATTTTCTTCCTTTACAATCATATTTTCTTTATTTACAATCATTTCATCTTTTGTTCTCCGTTATATGATGTTGGTTCCATAGATTCAGGTTTTTTTCCTATTAAGCTGCCCTTGGGTTTAGTTCTGTATTCTATCACTACCATACTTTATAGATCACTGTTAATGTGTTCATTTATCAGTTTTGTTTAATCAATAAAGCTTCAACTTATTTGTATTTTCTCAGTTGCAAACACTGTGGCACTAGTTCAAAGGCCACGCCAATGATGCGGCGAGGACCAGCTGGTCCTAGGACTCTTTGCAATGCATGCGGGCTTGTTTGGGCAAACAAGGTTCGTACTTCCGTTTAGTTGTTGGTCATTTGAGTGGTCCGCTAGTGCGTTTTACTGTTTATGTTGTTTCCATTATCTTTCGCACCCTCTGGAGTAATGCTTAATGACATGAGTTTCCCTTGGGAAGATCTCTTCCCTAGTTTTACTAAGAGATCATTACATCTTTGAATGCCATAAATTGGATGATATGTGGAAAAAATAATCATGATGTGTGGAACACAATTATGCTATTTAGCTAAAGTAGTAGAGAGTGAATAGTGTATGCCATGTATAGAGGCTAGTTTCAAATTCAATCTTCAAAGCCACGAGCATGCCTTAATTTTCTGGCTGGGAGGGGAAGGGCGGGGGGTTGGGGATGTCCTTTGCAATGCAAAGACATCTTATTGGTTTATAAATTTGTATGGGTTAATACTCTATCTTTTAGGTTGTCTGTTTTTGTTGTGATCGGTATGACAAAGAAGTTTCCTTGAAATTGTAAAGATGAACATGTGATGGTTTTCTTCTAATGTTCTGCGAACCGAATAAATAAGAAAAGAAAAAAGAGAAAGAAAATCCACCCAAAAGAACCCTTTGGAAAGAAAGATATGAAATGAAATGTTATTTAAGAGCAGAGAGAGAGAGAGGCGGGGGAAGGCTCTCTGCAATGAAAAGAAATCTTATTGATTTATAAAGTTTGTATAGATTAATTCTGTTTTTTTAGGTTGGCCTTATTTCAGAGTTTTCGTTGTGATCAACCTATGATAAAGAAGTTTCCCTGGACTTGTAAAGATGAACATGTGCGGATAGAATGAGAGAGAGAGAGAGAGAGAAGGCGTCATTGTATGTTTTTGTATTCTTTGTGAGTAAATGATCTGATAGACATTGTAACAATTGCTTAGAAGTTACCTTCTGCATCTCCATGTAAATATGGCAATCATTATTGATATTGCATTTCCCTGTTCTCTTGGAGGAGAGGGCTGTTGGTAGAGTTTTGTCATTTTTGCCAGTGGCACCCCATGAAATCTTCTAGTAAGCAGATGCTTCTTTTTCCTTCTGCTGTGGCCTGTATCCGAGAAATTTGGTTTATTGGCTTTCTTATATCCAGAATCCAGAGCCTGAGAAGTTTCGATGAGATTTGCACTAGTAATATTGGTGGTTCTGTCATGAAATATGCACTCCTTTCGTGAAGATCTAATTGAAGCCTGGTTTCCATATATCTTTTCTTTGGCATGCTTATTAACACATATAGTTGGAAGTTCGAGTGGTTACTAATATTTGACAAATAAAAATGTCTGCTGAACCAGAGATCAGTGACGTGTTTATTAGCAAATTCTAGTACAAAGTCTTGCTTTCCATTTATTTCTTCGTTTCCTGATATATTTAAGCTCTTTCCAACATATATATATACAACCAGCTTCTTAGAGGATGTTTGCCCAAGATTCACATAAATATCATAATATGTCACTGACCCTCAATAAAATCAGCTTACTTCAGAATAGAAGTCGTGTACTTTGACGATATGTCCCTGATATACCATATCATGGAGAACTGTTTATGCAATTTTAGATAACAATATATTGGAGGATTGCTCTACTGTGAAAGTGCAAATGTGAGGGACTTTGCTGCTTGAAGATGCCTTACATGTCAATTCAAGTCACATGCTAGTATCCTTGTACTCGCATATTTCCAGTCGTGTTGATCATGGCTCTGGACCACATATCTGCACGAATCTCTGGACTGTTCTCGAGTCTGAGCGATACTATCTTCAAAGAATTTTAGATGAGCCCAAAACTTTGGCTTTTGGTTTTGCATCTTACCTCTGAATCATTTGATTCTGCAGGGAGTCCTGAGAGATCTTTCCCGGAGATTTCAGTACGATGCCACGACTCCAGAGGTTAACATACATTGAAAAGATTGCTGCTGTTTAAATTTGCCTCTTTTTTTTTCCCTCATCACTTTTCATTGCATGACCTGCCTTTTTTTGCCCGTGTTTCCCCTTGGTGTAGGTTGAAGATGATAGTGAGTCAGACTACGGAATCCCCCTTTCACGCAGATAGTAATTCTGTTTCTCTCTCTCCTGGTAACGCCTTCGCATTAACAGCTATACTGATTGAGAGAAGGTTCTCAGCTCTCTCTCTCAAGCTTGTCTTCAGAACCAAATATGCAAGGATAAGCTTTAGTAGTTATCTAAAGAAACAAATATGCATCAAAATGTTACAGTTGGATGACCACGCACTTGTGGGGCCCACCTCCACACACAGCCGGATGGGTCCGACTGTATCGTTTCTCCTAAAGCAATTGATTGTATATTGTTATCAGCCTATCGTCCAAGTTTATCTTGTAAATGATACTAGCCTCACTACATATGCTAAACTCTCTAATCAAACTATTCGTGTAGGGGATTACATCACCTGATGTTGCACAAGGCTTAGACTTACTGTGGACTACATTCATATATAACTCTGGCAAATATTGCTGAATGTGTATAGCAAACTCGAATATCGTATACAAATCTTGAACTTTTCAACTTGCTTCGTCTCATTGGGGCTTTTTCTGATTACTAATAGATCGTCTTATGCCGTTATTACATTTTTCATCATGTCACTTTCGTCATCATCTTCATACTCATTTCTTTTATTTATTTATTTTTGATAACGAGAAATCTGTTTTAGACAATATTACATTTAATCCACTTTAAGATTTTAATCCCATAGTATAGTAATATATGTTTCAATTCAATCAAATGAAGCTCGAAATTAAGCCATTCTCTTATGAGTTAACTCCTCATTTGTTCTCTCTCTTTGAGGACAAGTTTTTCATATGATGAGTGCATCTTTATAGAATTATGGTGGCAAAATATTTCTACATCATTACTATCCCCACCATCCTGGTTATTTTCCAGTACCAGCACTATAATGCGTTATTACCAAACCAAACAACTTTTCCTTTCTCCTTTTCATTTGACCAGTTAATTTAAAGACCTTATGTCTGCACCTAATATTGGACACGTTGCAAGACCGAGCAAAGTTTTTCTGGAATTTATTTTTAGATTCACACTAAAATTATCAATTTCTAAAATACATAATATCTGAATTTACCCTTTGCACTTCGGGTAGCTGTCCTTCTGGACTAAACTGGCTATTTTAATAGATTATAATTTTAACTCGGTCTGTCAGTTAATCTAACAGATAAAGTTATTTTGACTACAAAACATCAAAACTATGCCTATTTCTTAGAGCAAATTAAATGATGGGGTCGAGAGTTGCCTCCGATCCTAAAAGGCTGATCAACTTGGTTGGACAAATCATGGTGAATCATATGTGCATGGAGAATGATATGAATTGAAGCTCAAAAAAAATATGATTCAAATTAAATAGACACAAAATTTATTAAACCTAATTTCAAAATATTATTTTCTAAATTAATTTAAACTCTAAAACTGTCTAACTCACGTCTCAAATCTCAATCATTAGTGTGTTAAACATTCTCATATTTTTTTATCCTATTTGCAGTAAGGTGGCAAATTCCCATTCTCTCAACCATATTATAGGTAATCTCCCACATTGTCTACCAGACCAAACCCTTTCCATATCCATATCTAATCCAAAATCTTGTCTCCATAATTCTAATCTCTGCCCCACTCCAGAGCCTATTTCCTACAACTTCCCCCAATACCTTTATCTCGTCATCCACCACAAAATTAGTGGGACCCACTCTGATCCATCCCGTCTCACCTTTGAAAGTGACCCTCACACTTTGAGGGAAAATTCTTATCCATATTCGTTTCAAGCGCTTAGCTTAGAAGACTTGACTTAATGCGTTGGACTTATGGTTCTTACGAATTCACGTGTAATATTCATGTTATAATTACGTTCTAATAATGAATTATTTTGGATGATTATATGATTTATTTTTACTTGTTAATCATGTATGGTGGTGTCTCTAACCTTACGCAATGTTTGAATTTACTTTTTAAAGGAAAGGAATAAAAGAAACGGGATTAGAGAATCTTTTCTGTATTTTAAATTACTTTTAAATAAAAGAAAAATAAACAAAAATATTGAGAAATTCTTGCATAACTTTTTAAGGAGAAAATTTTCCAGTCTTTGCAATTTGAGGTTTTATGAAAAGGAATGAAAGGTTTTAATTGTTCTTAATATTTTTACATAATTTAAAAAATATTTTTAACATAATACTAAATATGAAAGGCATAATTAAGTAATTTTTAATTTAAAGTTATTTTTATTTTTATTTTTTCTCAAATTTAAACAAAATAACTATAAAATCCATTCATTTCTTTTCCCTTCTAATTTTTTGCAAATCTAATGAAAAAACCCTTTCATTTTCTTTCCATTATAATTTTTTCCTAATTCTTACTCGATCACTTCTCATTATTATAATTCTAATTATCCCAGTGGAAATTTCCCGACATACCTGACACATTATGTCCGAAAAGTAACCAAAAATAAAATAAAAATTTTACCAAATCTAGTCTCTTCAAGGATATTATAGTGGCATATCTGCAAATTCTTTTCCATTTGCGGGTCAATTTTGTCTTTTTATATTTATCATCTTCATCATCATCATAATCCATTTTCTCTCTCCTCCCTCTCGAACTCTCCTACCTTTCGTAAAACTTCCAGCTCAACACACGTATACATACATAAGTACAGACATACATATATGATATATACATATATATTGCATATATATACACACATATAAACACACGCATGTATATAGAGTGATATTTAGTGAATGAAATAGGATTTATTATATGTAATTATAATTATTGATTATTTTTTCTCAATTTGATGATGAGATTAGTATAGAGTGTGATGATGGCAGAAAACTCGCGGCCGGTGGAGGCGAGGCCGTACGGTGATCAAGCGCCGGCGGTGGAGGTGGATGACGACGACGATGACGACGACGGAGACAGAGAGTACGAGGAGGGCGGTGGAGATGAGACGATGATGGATGAGGCTGAGGAAGGGAACATGAATGCTTTGAGTAATTATGTCCACCAGGACCACCACCACCACCACCACGGCGGTGGCGTTACGGTGGCGTCCCCTGCGGCGTCGAGGACGAGTGAGCTTACGCTTGCTTTCGAAGGAGAAGTGTATGTGTTCCCTGCCGTCACTCCTGAGAAGGTACCAATTATATGCTCACACACACACACACACACACACACACATATATGAGCGTGTGTGTACATGCAGATATATGTGCACACTTGTATGCTATATATATGCGTGTGTATATATATATATATGATGTAAATTGAAGTTATATTAAGCATATAATTAGTTATTAGATTATGTTTCATATATAGTTATATATATATCCAACTATAATTATAACTGCAATATATGTTAAATTGTAGTTCCAATAAGCATAAGATTAGTTATTAGAATATCATCATGTCCACCATTTTTCTGGATAATTTGATTATTTTTATTCAAATATAAGCATATGAATATTTTTGGTAGTATAAATGGAAAAGGTGATGAATTTTGACAATGTTTGTGAACAAAATAAAGTAGTTCACTTTTAGTTCTTAGGTAGTCCTCAAGTAACTAACTTTATACGAATATCTGAAAAGAGGAGAAGAAAATGTTGATACTTGTCTTTCTTAGTTCTTGTTATACACTGATAAACAGTGTGCCGCCGATGGAATTTGTTCTGGAAATGATCAGTGAATAAAGTATAATATGACTATTTGCAGTATCGTTCTCCATTTTCTTTCTTCGAGATAATGTATTTGAATACCGAAACAACTACGATAGATTAGGTGCTAATACTTCTGTGGAGTAGGGATTCTTGTTTCTAATAATGAGCGTTTATGTTAAGGAAAAGGTGTGTTTGTAATTGGATGACTTACAATTAGATGTTCATGTTTATGTTAAGGAAAAGGTGTGTTTAGTTGTCTGAATATTAATGTTCATGTTTCTTCAATTGGATGACTTACAATTAGGTCCAAGCAGTGTTGTTGCTTCTTGGGGGACGCGAGATACCTACTGGTGTGCCCACCATTGATATTCCCATTAATCAAAGTATTAAGGTAGCACCTATAGATATCATATGGTATTTGCATTCTAGCATGGATTTATGTTCTTATATTTTGTGGCATTATCTACATAGGGAATGGATGATGCACCAAAGCGGTCCAATCTTTCCCGAAGAATAGCCTCTTTAGTAAGGTTCCGTGAGAAACGGAAAGAGAGATGCTTTGACAAGAAAATTAGATACAGTGTGCGCAAGGAGGTTGCTCAAAGGTAAGAATAACTTATAACTTGTTTTGGTTTGTCATCAAGGTGATTTTAATCTGATAGATGTCATTGCACATTTTCAAATACTCTCAAGGGATGAAAACATTGCGATTCTTTTCTCCTGTAGTTTTGTCTTGTATATACACCTGAAATGCACATTAAAGTATGATTCGTTATTCAATATTCAAATATCATGGGAGACAAGAAAAACTGTTGAGGATTAGAGTGCATATAAACAGTTAAGTAGCTCAAGTATTTCTTTGAATGCAGTTAAAATCAGAGACCAATGAAAAGAGATGCGGAGCTTGTTTTCAGTTATGTCTTTATAACCAATCAAGAGAAATTCACTATTGTGTTCTCTAAATTATATCTCTTGCACAAGCTTGGGCGCCGAGCTACAGTTGAATTTCTTCAAACTAGCAAGAGTTCAGCTTCTTTCTGACTATGCGCTCTCATTCTCTAAATAAAGTTTTTCATGTAAACAAGGAAAGCTGAATTCTTGCATCAATTTGATGAAGATTGTAATATACAAATGAACATTTAAGTTAAAACTCATTTTATGAAATGACTTTCCAATCCTATAATTACTAAATATGAGTTGTTGGGAATAAGGACGATTGATTTTGGTAAGTTTAAAGAAGTTGGTTTTCAGAAATTTAATTCATTAGTAAGTGTTGCTAAATGTCTCCTCCACCATCTTGTGTGGGGTTTTGGGGGAGGGGATCTGTGTGGTGGAGAATAGTACCAATTCTATTGTTGCAGTGAAATTTCCTCCCCAATACCCTATTTTTCCAATGGTTTATTGTTTATCATTGTTTCATTTGAGAGCTTGTGCATGCGTGCAAACACATTACAATGTGAGCAGTCCTTTTGTTAGGTTTTGTTCTCAGCTATTTGCTGTCCTCATTATGTTGTTCAGATTTAACATTTCCTTTTAGGCATAGATTTAAGTGCAGGTTATGCAACAGAAAGAATGATAAGAGAATTTAAAGCACTATAGAGAATGATAAAGTTAAATCACAATATCTTAAGAAGTTGCATTATCTGGAATGTTAGGGTACTTGTGCGAGTGACGTGTTTCTGTAAGCATCTAGCCTTTTTGTAGCTTTTACAGAGAAATCTAAATCATTTTTCATTTGGATATAATTATTATTTGTTGATTGAGATTTTACCTCTTGTTGCTTTTGCTTTTAACAAAATTTCATTTTCATTTTCAGACAGCTATTTAACAAAATTTTATATTATATGCAACTTTGCCATATGAAGAGAACAACCATGTGAATAAAACTAATCAGCTTTCTGTTTCAGCATTTTATCTGAAACATTCCATATATTAAAACCTTAGATAAATAAAAATTGAAATGTGATAGTAAATTTCAATTTTGTAGTATGGGTGTTCCTATTTTCAATCACTATTCTATCTGTAATAGATTTTACATTTCTCTATTAGGATGCACCGCAAAAATGGTCAGTTTGCCTCTCTGAAAGAAGGTTCTGGATCATCTAGTTGGGACTCTGCCAAGAGTGGCAGTCAAGTAGATGGTACATCTCATCCAGAAACTGTGTGAGTTGCATCCTCAACCTGACTTTTGTTTCTTGCAATTTCCAAACGGTATTTGTGTCTGTCCTGGGAGCCTAACACTAAGTTCTGTGTCTGCTGCTGTTTCTTCCATTTTGTTATAGTCTCCAAAAATGTCACCATTGTGGTGTTAGTGAGAACTGTACTCCTGCAATGCGTCGAGGGCCAGCTGGACCAAGAACACTTTGTAATGCGTGTGGGCTCATGTGGGCAAACAAGGTCAGTAAGATCCTTTTCCGTTGAATCTGATTCTTTTTCATATGAGAGGTCAATTGAGATATTTTAAAGGTAATTAAAGTTCATATGATCAAATAGTAGTTCATATGGTCACCTCTTCAAATTTTTTAAAGCTGTGCCTGTGAACTTTCCGACAGTAGTTCTCATTGTTACTTCCTCCCTAGGGCAATTCAATTGAGTAGTGGACTCAAACCTTAATCTGTACTGATGTTCTTATGTGGGAGAAAAGCGAGGGCTCTGCAAGATTGTGATCGGATAATTATGATTTAATGGCTGTCACTGCTCAGCCTTGCAAAGGAAACCTTTATCAAACTTAAGATCCTGCATTGCAGAATTCTCTTTAATCATCTGAAGGTTGTTTTTTATTATTCCATCAAGAGCTCTCTCCTTTTCTTTTTTCCCTTTTGGAATAGAACAAGTGGCAGAGGGAGTTGAGGACAGGTCAAATAGTCAAAGATTGATGGAGAAAAACGTATGACTATAAATGTTGTACTCATAAAAAGCATATCAGACGGCTCTGGACAATATTGATATGCAACTAGTACTATTTCTAATGATGGTCTGGTAGTTTTTGATGATCCATAACTCATGAAAGCTTGCTTTTACTTCTGTGCTGACAGACACGTAACTGCTGCTGTGTTTTGGAAGTCATTTGCTTACCCTTTGATGTATGTCTTCCTCAGTATAGGGGATACTTGTCTATACACTGTGCATCTCATCGAGTGTTCCTGTTGAGTTAGGCTTATTATTTGTCTGAAACACGTGAACTTTGAAAAAGTTAAATAGCAAATCTGCTGAAATTCACCTTGATAAAATCCTAATAATTTTGCACATCTGGTTTCTCTATCATTCACATACATCGTGACAGTGAGTCATTTCTTTTATGTTGTTAATGTATGTGATCTTGTGTTGAAAAGTAATTGTATCATCTTTACTTAATTAACAGGGAACATTGAGAGTTTTGAGCAAGGGAGGAAGGAATTCTTCCCTGGATGTCATTCGGCCGGTGAGTTTTCACAAACAGTAACGCGAACATTATTTTCTCAAATAGCATGCATTTCATTTCCAAAGCCTTGAGTTGAGTATCTTTCTGTCTGACAGTGTTAGCATATCCGTTTCCTTGGGAGCAGGACCTCTTATGTATTTTATTTCAATCTCATTGTTATCGTGATTAAACTAATTTTTGAGTGGATGTACAGGAGACACCAATTGACAGTAAGCCTTCAACCACTAATGGTGAAACTTTTTCGTGCAACCGAGGTGAACTGGTACGAGATCTCTTACTCATTACAGTATGAAACAAAAAGTTTGATCTAAATTGACTCGTGTGATTCATGATACATTCAGAGGACTCCTAAAGATCCTGCCAAGCCCGTCGCTGAAGTAGCTGTTGAACACTCCGCCCAGTCAGATGAGGAAGTAAGTTCTATTTCCAAAATTACTACTAAGACTTTTGCTACCTAAGCTGCCAACCTGCCTCTAATTGAAAGAAAAGCTTGGGGGCACATAGGTGGAAGAAAAATGCAAAAATAATTTCATTACAGACCCTGCATGTTGATGTTCTTTTAAAGAAGAACTATTCACGTGCCGTAGCTAATCAATTTAGCACAAAACATTCTTCTTTGATTTGCAATATCAAGTTTTCTTATAAGGTATAAGTTGCTTTCCACCGACCAGTTATGCATCTGTTTTAAGGATGCACTTGTTATATGTGAACATTAGAGCCAATGGACTATTAAGGCTCTGAAAACCGTGTTGCGAATTTTCGTGCTCTTAAAATAAGCCATTGTAGAGTCCGATTATGGGGTTTAAGGTGATGCTTTCTTTTTGTGCAGCAACGGTGTGAAACTGCTGAAGATCTTACCACTGATATGCCCGTGGCGATGGATGGTTCTTTGGAAAACCTTGATGAGCAGGTGGTGCACATGACCAATTGATAATGTTTCTGCATTTCTTTGCCATCCCACACTTTTGGCTCCTCGTTCCTTCAAAAATGGTTTTGAAAATTTTACATTTTAGCTGCTTCTGGATCGAGGTCCAATTCTATTGCTCCGAGTTACCATTATGTGCAGGAAACTCTGGTCGATTTTGCAAATACTTGAGAAACAGATTGTTGAAATTCTTGTCAACTTCGGTTAGGTTCCGATTCTTGGCTTCAACAATTATGTACACGATGTAAACCTTGGTACATTTAGATGCCTCTCCAAAAAGAAGAGTGGGAGTTTCAACTAACACTAGATCGCGTGTGAATAGCATAGCCATTTGTGTGAGAGTTTGGGTTGTAAATTTTCTGATTCCATAAGAATGCAATCGGTGCGTCCGGTGTTCACAGTTGAGTTTGTTGAATCAACTTTCTGATTTCTGATTGTTCTTAGCACGGATCAGTTGTACAACAGTGGGCAAGTTTCTCACCCTCTGGCTACAGTTAATTTCTGTGTATATCATTTGCTACTTTTAACTTTTGTGTATATGTTGACCAAAGAAAAATAACATCTCTCTCTCTTTCTCTCTGCTTATGGGCAAATCTGCAGTTGAATACTCTCGTGCCTTCGTAATGAAAACATCCTAGATAAATTACCAACCTCGCAGTGTCCAACCTCCTCTCGAATAGTCAGTGCAACCACATCTTGTTTTTTATGAGGCATCATCATGGTGGAGTGCTTTTCACCGATCGAAATATATTTTTGAGATTCGTTGTCTATCAAAACAGAATAGAGCCCTTGAAGATCAAGCTGATGAATAAAGCCACCGCCAACTCAATTTAAGCAAAGCTTTCACGATTTATTCAGTTTGTTGAAAATATGGACCAACTTAGATGACGTTTACCCGTCAACGTTTTCGCTGATCTAGTCTCCACCAGAGCCACAAACGACTATCTAAATTGATTCGCCAATGATTTAGGTACAGTCAGGATCCCTATTGACCCAAAAGATTTAAAAGGCCCAAAGAGTACCAATGCTTTTACTCCTTCATTGAGGAGCCGTTTGCAACAAGAAGCAAGGAATGTCGTGAATAGTGAGAGGTCACAAAGAATTTACCTATTTACATAGTGATCTTATGATTGATTGTATAAGTAGGGGTAAAGGAACGATATAGCAACACTAGTCAAGCCTATATCCCGGGGAGACAGAGAGAGAGAGGGAGAGAGGAAGGGAAGGAGAGGGAGAGAGAGAGAGAGAGAAAAACATTCCTCAAGTACATGCACAAAAATTGAATTTTGTACTTTTATTGTTGCAAAAAGTATACATGTACCTGTAACTCAGAATGTCTCTCTTTCTATATTCATATCACCTTTGCAAAATTTCTGACTCTATAACGAGTCCATGGCTTCACTCAGTCGAGAGGATCTAATAGCAACAGAGACTCTTCATTTATGCAAATCATCAGGAGGAATCATCAATGTCTGCTTATCTCCGCGCCAAGCACTCCATAGATGAGCCTTTTATTCATCTATAAGTCGAAGACATTATGAATCTTCCAAGTAAGCGTTCAAGGCGATTGTCCAGTCAAATCAATTATAATGGCGATGGCGACACTTACATACAGGTCAAGAAAGACAACCACGAACATCTACACTGATTACTCCTTCCGGAGAAGCTGTAACAGACTCAGGACTGTCTTGGAGTCATTTGCTCATGGAAATCTTCATAAGGTGAAGAACCACCTGACGAATCAGTATCTTCAAATGGAGTGGTCTCCCTTGGTGAAGAAGGGAGTGAGTCTCTTTGCTGAGAAGACAAACCTGTTGCACAAATCCAGAGTTAGTAATGTAGGCATCGTATATCTGCGTTGGCAGGCGATACAAAGGTTACATGTACTAAGCATCAAACCAGAAGGTTGTTAGACTATTGCTGCATCAGAAGAGAGATGACAACCCTTAAATTTACCATTAAAAAGAGAGGAGAAAGACCACGACAACCCTGAATTTCTCCCCCGGCATTTAACTATGCTCTCCAGTTACTACCACCAGGTAAGAGATAACCTTTTCTAGTAAGGTCCATGTCGGGAAGGGGAAGTTTTGAATCTGACATTCAAAGAAATGATTATGATGGAAATTGAATGGAGATCGCTAACCTTTCTTTGAACGGAACTTCTTAGTGTGACGTCTAATTAATCTTTTGGCTTTTGTTATGGTTAGCTGCCTAGCAAAGGGAGAGAATTCTGCCTCACTATCACTCCATTCGCCATGTATTTGTTCATTCTCTGCTTCACCCCTCATTGTCCGAAGAACAAAAGCCTTCGCCTTGCGGCGCTGAGAGTTGAAAAGTCCTCTTATGGAGGTGACAAACCCATCACCTGCCCCATCGGCCGGACGCTTAGGCCAAGGTTGGTCAGATTTTCCAGCAGAACCACCATCACTATCACTTAAATTAAGATCACCCTCAGGAACACCAGTTTGATTATGTGCTGCCTTGTCTTTAAACTTCTTGCCCTATACATAAGAGAAGAAAAACGGAAAAAGAAAGTTATTCATTACACGATTGGACCAGCATACATTACAAAAAAACTCTCGAAGATACCGATTCAACTATCCTTTTGAGTAAACTTGCGAATAAACTACAATTTAGAGGCACGGGGTTATTATATTTTGCATACTCATCCAAGCCATATAAACATATTTGAGATCATCAGTTCATTGTAGATGAGAATGGGGGAAAATAACGCAGAGGGTAAGCAACACAATGATCTGAACACGAGCCTGATATATAATAGTTACAGATGATGGGTGATTCAGGGGGAATATCATAAATTGCTGTTACCTGCATTCCTGTTACAGACTTTAAGACGCCCCAAATGATGTGCTTCTTAACACGAGAGAATAACCTCCTCCAAGTTCCAGTGAATTCAACGCGATGAAATGTATCCATCAGCAACCTTAAATCGCTCACAGCAAATCTTGATCCTTCATAAGTAACTAGCAGCTCAACCTACACCATAGGAATGCCATATTTGTTCAAATAACAACAAAAGTCATTATCTTTACCAAAAAACAATAATCTAGTTTCTCACACAATGACCCAACCTGACTGATCTTGATATTGTGAAACTCCCTCATCCTTCGAGGTCTAGATTTCTTTTCATCTTGTGATTTTCCCACCTTTTTCTCTTCATGAGAAGAACGGCCAGGCTTAAGGAGCTTGGCCTCCTTGGATTTACTTTTAGAAGATTCATCTGGCAGCTCCAAGCAAGCCAAGGTCCCACTTTTGGATGAAGAAACACTAGAAGAGTGTACCTGTAACACAAGTTCATTAGCCACAGACTCTGCTACAGTTTCTTCCCACGTTCTGTCAAAGGAAGACGTTCGTCTCAGCTCTGGGGTAGGCCCAGAAACAATATTTCCTTTCAGATTCTGCAATTTAGATGCCTACAAAGATTCGGAAAAAACCACCATTAGTTTGCAAAAAATCTAAATATAGCACTTCGACTAGAAGCACAAATCGAAGAGATAAGGATCCCGAAGAGCATCTACGAAATAGAGAAAGGTGATTTTCCCTGCTTTACTGTCACTCTTACAACAACATCACAATGTTCCGGGATTCTTTAATCAAGAAAATTTCAATCAACTTTTGAATTCGGAAATTTGTGATTCAAGTAAAGATAAAGGATTATGAATCGAGAAAGGAAAACAGAGATAGCAAACAATCTAATGCGAAGATTGTGCCAATTCACTCAATACCTCGTTAACTCTTAATCTTACAAATTATTTAGTTTCAATGATCTACAGTAGAACCAGGAACTCACTTGGATGGGATCGGTTAAACCAGAGGGGCTTAATTTTGAGACATCATTATCTTTTGTGGAATGGCTGCTCGATGCCGATGCTTCGTGTGCTGCTGAACCTTTCTTTACACGCTTCAAACCAGCAGTTGTTGAAACTTTCCACACTTCCTATAATTCGCAAACAATTTGCACGATTATCTTGTATATGTATGGTCATACATGTGCAATCAACTCAAAAGCACAAGAGAAGCTAACCTGCCGCCTTTGAGAGTCTTGTTCCTCTTCCGGGAAAAGATATTCCCACATCATTCTGTACATGATCTCAGTCAAATGTATTTTTAGGGGATAGATCTCCACCTGTATAACGAGAATGACACTATTTTGTAAAACGAGCTACACTAAGAAAATTAATGTTGCCACGAAACTCAAAAAAATATCAAGTGGACAAAATTTGTGTGCTTTCCAACTAAAGATCTAGGAGAATATAATAAAATACTAGTCACTCCAAAAGGTCTCTCAACAAAAGACACTAATGTGTTGGCAGATGGAGGAAGCAAGTGCAATATGACAGAAAGGGAAAGTTTGTGCACATATGTACACACTGATTAAAACTTATGCTGGTTTCCTCTAGATATAAAAAGCAAAAATGGGCAGTCTTACAGAATGAAAACTCCTGCCCGTTTCCCCAATGAGAAAAGAAAAATAAAAAGAGATGGACGTCACTCACAAAATTTGTGTCCACACTGCAAAGCAAATTTTCAGGTCAGAAGATCTAAAGACAACCTAGGACAGCATAACCTGATAATATCTACACTTTCTTGCACTTGATTTCAAATGCCCTTTATCAAGCCACACTTACTCATGAGATCCCTGGTTCCAGCCTCCACTTATTAACCCCAGTATATACTAATATGAACAGAGACATACACACAACAATCCAGTATCTCAGCCATCAAATATGAAGGGCATCATTACTGGCGATCAGATTTTAATTCTAGTGGTGCTTGGGTCACACTTCATTAGAAATGAAGAGCATGGGGAAGAGGGAAAGATTAATTACCTCAAATAGTTCAAGAGGAGAGTTTCCATCTTTTGGAGCTCCCTGTTTTGCATCTACTCGAAGCATCACTTTTCTGCATCCAGAAAGGAAATTATAAATTCATAAACACTCGGGAGGAATACTGCAACTCTTATGGTTTCTAATAGTCAGAGAGAAAGGACAACTTCTCAGAACAGAGATTTGGTTCCATAGAGCATTATTAGGCACAGATATAAGCTCAGAGACACAAAATTAAGATACCAGCAGATCCGGTGGTTATCATTTCTAAGATTATCTGGAACCTTTGATATAGAATCAAGAACGGAGTCTCAGTTCCAAGAATCTTCCCAAGAGCTTATGCCGAAAATTACCAACCTTAGAGAGAACTAAAGGATGGTAGATGGAATAAAGATCCCTGAATTTTATCATAAATCACACCATTTATTTGCAATATTTCTAAGTCCAACCACACCATCTTAAATCAACCTATTTACCAGTAAAACCAGCCCAATAGTTATATTCCATGGAGCATTTGCTAGTACTCTGAACAATCACCATGTCCTCTACTCCTCTATGGCACTGATCCTTTCCATGCTCAATACAAGCCTAATGAGATTGAATCTCAGATTCATTTATGAAAGTTTAGCTTCTCTAGTTGTTATTCCAATTACAAAAAGAACAAATACAAAAAAATAAAGGCTGAGATTTTCAACGCATTTGAAGTGATCATAATCCCAACAGAAGAGCTTAAGACAGAGCCTAGATGAATTCAAGTCATCAATATTACCGAAGAAGAAATTCAAACTTATACCAATTCCAAAATCAATCAAGATTAGCATGTGTAACAAGCCATTGAACTGTCATGCTGCAGCACTTCCAAATTGGAAAACAAGGTACAGTACAATTTGAAGAGCAAGTTGGCAATTATACAAGAAAGATGATGCAGTAAATTTAACTAGTTCCATCTTAAAAATGATGTCCAGTCCTTTTCATATAAACTTCTAAAATTAATTAGGATTTTCAAAATTATAGGTCTCAAATGGTATTTTGATCACTGATTTGTTTGCAGTAAATTTCCCAATACATTTGGTCCACTGGCCAATTAGCTTCATGAAATTTGAAATATATCTGCACTTCTTGACATTCTAGAGAGCATTGGAGTCGCTAAGTTTACTCTAGGTTTTACCATTTCTGCATTCAATCTTATGCTATCGAGATGCCTATTACTATTGCTATAATCTTCAAAAAATTCAATGGTGGAGTAATATCATGTGGACATGATAATTGTATGCATTACATTGCCAAATGCTTGCAAGTGTAAAAGTTTTCCTCTTCACTTCCACTATTCCTGCCTCTCCTAAATTTCTCTCTCCATTACTCTTCTGAGAGCTGATTCATCATTCTCTCTCACCATAGAAGCACGACCTCTAAGCGCATTGATCTCTATCATGACCAGCCTCAATAGAACAAAAGTAACATCATATAATAAAAAAATCCCAGAATATTTGAAGGTTGACATACACAATACTGTTTCAGTTCCCCGTAGTTTCAAAAAACTTCTATCATTGATCCTCCCAGTCCTCAAAACCCCTCTTGCCACAATTGAAACACCTTCAAAACTCATAATTTTTCCGATAATCTCAGCCCAGAAACAAGCACCAACTTACTCACGAACTTCCTCTACCAGTAGTGAGGATTATTCCCCATATTATCCTAGACTCATAAGATTTCAAAGACCTGATCACAGAACAATGAATACCAGCACTGAAGCACAAGAGAAACTCAAGTAATATAGCCATGGAATCAGGCTTCACAAGACAGCATCCTGCACCAGCCATAACTACAATAGACTAGTTTCAGCTATCCTACCCAGCCTGCCAAACCATCTGACAAGAAGAAAAGGGAAGGCAAAAGTAAGGGTAAAGGAATTAATGAGATTCAGAGAACTCCAGCAGACCAAACGAGACCCCAACAGCAATCAAGGGTTTTTCCTCTCTTTCTTTGGGAAGAAGCCATCAAGTTTAAGAACATAGACTAGTTTTTCTCCCTTTTTGTCTTGTCTATTTGGAACGGTACACTAGTTTATGAATATAAGCAATCTAAAGACTGCTATTATAAATCTGTAGATATTAGGAGACAAAACTAAGCAAATGGATGATAAAAAAAGCCAGTGAAACCACATTGTAAATGACAAAACTGCAGCAAGAGAACTGGCTTACTTTCCCCATTCAGGAGGAGGATTCCAAGCTGATAGAAGCATATCGGACTTGGCATTTGGTAGACAATTTCTCACAACAAAATATTTTGTTGTGAACTTAGCAACACCAACATCTTTGTAATCCCTATCAAAATCATATATCTGCATCCAAAAATCTGAATAATAAATTGTCTGCCATATTAGATTTCCAAATAAAAGCAACCATATTCAGCATCAAGCAATCATGAAAAGATGCAGTCAGCTAAAAGTTTCAATAGTCTGGAACACGTGGAAGGAGAGAAAAGGAATATTTAACCCAAACAATTTCTACATTCATTATTTACTGAACTAGGAACTAGACCACTCTTTAGCATTCTGTTATGAGATCTAGCTAATAAGATAGGAATTCTCTGAACAATAATGTATCTCACATATTGCCTGAAGATGCACAGGTAATACCAATATATGCACAAGGAAAATACTAAAAAGAATTTATGGCCTGTTTTAGTATAAGAACACTAGATTTGAGAAACATGGACTCCGACTGCATTAAATATGAGAAACGAGTAGAGAAATTTAGGGGCATTGACTTTAAGTTAACATAGAAAAGAGAAAATGGTGTATCCTTGTTTTCAAGAATACTTGTATTTTGAATGGCATCCTGCATTATCAAATGCTATGAAAAATACATGCCCTTCAACTACCCCAATCTTCTACTGAAACGTTTTCACAATTGAACCGGCCAGCAAATTTTCCACGAACTCACCAAATCAGAAAAGATGCTACACAATCTCTCAAACGGGGCAGGAAAATAGCCAAAATTAAGAAGGGACAGCGAACAGATCAAGCGAAACTGTATCTGGCCATGCTGAACTGAATCAAGATGCAACAACTGACAATAAGGTGGTTGCTTCTGAATAAGTAGGCAACAAAAGCAAAAGCGCTACAAACGTTATACTTGATTTCTTTTTTCTGCCTACCAACATGTTCTGGGATAAGTAGAGCCATCAACAAATAAATTTAAGAAAGCAAAAACTATAATACCAGTTTGAAACATCCAATCTGCCAGAAATCATAATGCACCCTCACTAATAGATTTTATCTAATGAATCTGAGGGAACAAGAGGGAAAGGAAGAGGATTAGGAACAGAAGTAGGAGCGACAAGAAGAAGAGAGGTCTCTGGTTAGTAATTTGGAAGGTTTCGAAGATAGGTGGGAATCTGTAGCTAACTCCAAGATAAGGCATGTATGCAAAATATGGTATTAACTAGAGAAAAAAACTAAAAATTGTGAAGTAATTAGAATCAGGGGCGGAGCCAGAAATCTAATGTTGGGGGGGGCCAAATTTTTTTTTTTTTGTACAGTATTTTTTGGGTTAGTAGAAAATAGACTCAATTTTTACAATTTTAATTTATTTTTTTCACAGTTGTATTAAAGAAAATTTGGTTATGGTTTCATATTACGGTACTTTTAAAGATTTGGTAAGCAAAATAATCATTCCGAGCATATTTCTGAATAACAACTGGTTTCAATTTTAGATGTATCATAAGAAAATATTATAATAATTCTAAATTGTATATTTAACTTTTTGTTCGTATTTATGGTATAAATTAAACAGTCTATGTATTCAATAAATATTGAACGATCTAACTTGATGCAACAAATAATAGTTTTAATGGTTAGACATTAATTACTAAATTAGATGTTACGAGTTCCAATCTCATTAGAGGTCATGTTCTTTAGATATTAATTCTTTTTCATCCATAACTAAAACTATAAAAATAAATGTAACTATAATGACTCGAACCCACACCATCAACATAAATCCTATCTGTGACCAACTACCAAGCTAACTCCATGTTTTTGAAAACTTTTATCACCTTTTGGATATTTATTGGGGGGGCCAAATCTGATTTTTTAAAAACTCCATTAAATTTTTTCTTTTTTTTTTTTTTGGAGGTCAGGGGGCCGGGCCCTCCGCCCCTGATTAGAATCCATTATCAGGACACCACCAGTCACTAAAGTAAAGCCAATAAATGAACTGAAGGATTGGAGAACAGCAAAGACCAGAGAATTAGAGGAGATGACACTACTTAGATATAAAAGGCCAGACAAAGAAGGGCTCCATGGACCCAATTAGACGTAATAGATAAAACCCAAAGACTACTTTTAACAACTGTGCTGTAGGTGGTCTAGGTCAATAGATTCTGAAATTATGAAAGACAAGACTGATAGGTATACAATATATAGGTGTTGTAAACAACAAAGACAATGTAGACTCACATACAATCCTCAAGCTTTTGTCATTGCTTGAGGACAAGCAGAAAATGTCATCTCCCATCCTAGGAGGGCTCATCAAAGTAACTTCTATCACAAGAGCTTCTTCCATGTTAATATCTAGATGATCAGCTTAACGTGTTATATTTAATAACATGTATGATGAGTAGAATAATTGATGCTTTGTTCAATCCTCAAACGATTTTATATTCTTATTTCCCAGTTAATTAATATCTGCAATTTTTCACCGAGTGATTTGAACTATTCAAATCAAATACCTATTGAGGTTGAATCGGGACCTACAGGACATTGGATCACCATAATCCCGATCCATCCAAAAACTTCATTTTCTTCTTTCATTTCTTTTTCCTTTTTAAGCTTTTCACATGAAAAGATCGCTCGATCTCTGTCAGCGGCTACAATCAGGAGATGTTCTTGCTCTGTTTTTTATTTCACAATCATTTGGATTCTTTACTTCAATGGCTAGCTTGTTCAACTATAATGCTTGGCTTGGCTATATTGGTCACATGACGCAGGCTTTCTTTTCCCTGCCTTCCATGAAACAGAGGGAGAGAGTGATGAAAGTTTTCCAATAAATGAACGCTTAGTAATTAGTTGGTGCACTTTGTGAAGCGTCTCTGATCTCAGATATTCTAACAATGATTCTGGCAAATAATATGAACGCACACTAACCAGCAATTACCATCACAATGACGAGTAGAATTCAAAGCACTGATCCATCACAGAAGATCCTAGCACATTCACTATACAAACCTACATCATAAGCATTTACAAAAGGAAACAGACTAGGCAAATCAAAGCAAAAGCATATCCACAAATGCATGAGGTGAAAACTTGTATCATTCAATCAAATCTAGGCAAAAACATAGAAAATAACTCTGCCAAGATACCACAAGGAATTTACTACGCTAAGGTTCTCCAAAAATCATGCATTGAAAAAAGAACCAGCAGAGTGCAATATCAATATATATATCTTTTGTTCAACTAACTATTATCTTTTGTACATCAACTTTCGATCGATAAACACAAGAAATTCGACTGATAACCACAAGAAACATAGAAAAATATTTATATTAACATTCAACCAACAACCAGTAAAGAGACTCACCATGTCATTTATCTCAGCTTCAGCAAAAGATTTACCATCCACAAGCATGCCCCAAACCACTTTCTTAATTTGCAAAGAAATGCGCATAGCATAAGAGGGACTTTTGTTCTTCTCTTTTTCTGCTAGTCTTAGCTGTGCAGCTTTCTGTAGAGCCATCCTTAGAGAAACAGAAGCAGCCTTTCTCGATTTTTGTGCATTCATAAGCTCTTTCTTTAGTTTGTTAATCTGTAGAAGTTAAATTAATCATACTTAAATTCTATTATGCAGATAATGATCAAGATTGCAGAAACAAGCCAGCGCATAGTTAAGCTAGATGGATGGATATTTTTGTATACAAGTAAAATATGTATAAGCAAAACCATAACACAGTCCATATTTATATCCTTTTGGGTTGCACCCCCTTGGTGCATATTAATAAATTTTTTCACTTCTCAAAAAAAAAAAAAAAAAAAAAAAAAATGTATAGGCAAAACCATAACACAGTCCATGTCATAATTAACAATAAGAATCGGCAAAAGGACTAAATACACTGGGGAAAGGGAGAAGTGAAGAGATGTAAGAGAACAAATGTGAAAAAGAAAATGCATGAACTTTGCATAAAGCAACCTCAGCAAACCCCCATGAAACCTAAATCACTGTGTATGGAGTCTGTAAATCTCCTAGTTTAAAGAAAATAAAAAGAAAAAAGAGAAAACATGTTGGGAAATATAAGTACTAGACATTAGAAGCCACCATCAATGGGGGCTTTAGAAGAATGGGAGAGATAATGTTTACATCTTGAATTCTTGGTTATGCGAAATACAAAAATTAGAGCCTATTTGTAGGCCTCGAGAGTTGGTGACTAAGAATAGAGAACTAGACAAATATAGAATCTAATATAATAAGAAAACTATTATAATAGGAAACATATAAAATAGTCTAATACCTGGAAATTAGTAACTAATAATTTTCTTATTATAATAGGAAACATGTAAAATAGTCTAGTAACTGGAAACTAGTATCTATTAACTCCTTAAATTGGTAGTAGGTGTGCTCGTTTTGGCTCCCGAGCAACTTAAAAGTCTAATAAGGAAATGCACAAAGTAGCCTTTGGTAACTCCTCAAGTCAAGCCTAAATTAGTGCCACAATATAAGGAATTATATAGAAATCCTAATATAAATTAATAGGCCCTTCTAAAACTCAAGTAGGGAAAACAGAGACCACATTGAGTTTGGCAATTGAATTGCAGAGGCATATTGGAGGAGTAACCAGAATAACATTCATAGGATAATAGTATTCGTAGGAGAATATATAAATGAACAAGTGTCAAGTGCTCAGCCGAGTGGCCGAGGGACCAAAGGGTGAGGGCCACCGAATGGAAGTCTCACATACATTAAGAACAAGAAGAAAACGATGGTGAATCATCTCTTAGCAGGAGATGCTCGAAGTCCAATGTCAAGAGGCCAAATTCCCAAAGGCCAATTTCTGAAGACCAATGCCCGAAGGCCAATATCCGAAGAACAATGCCCAAAAGCCAATGCTTGAAGAACAATGACGGAGGTGGCTAATGCAATTTTCAAAGCCATGAAAAACAAGAAACAAAAACCATTCACAAATCAAATGGGCTAATATAGAGAAATAGGGACTAGAGAAAAAAAAGAGTCTAAAAAACCCTTGATAATGGTCTAAATTGGGTAATATTGAAAGTAAATGACATTTAGAGCCGTAAAGAGAGAGATACGTTATTCCAAACAGTAAAACGTAAAACGAGGATGATGGGATTAGCGACTGTAATAGTGGTGTTAATAACGAGATAACAGTGACACAAGCTACCAAGATTGTTGCTATGATACCAAGTTGGAAAAAAATAAAATAAAAAGAGAAAAACAAAACATGTTGGGAAATGTATGTACATTCAAGACATTAAGAGCTACCATCAATAGTTGTTCTAGAAGAAAGGAAAGAGAACGTTTGCATCTTGAAGACTTGGTTACATGAAATACAATGCAAGAGCCTATTAATACACCACAAGACTTGGTAACCAAGAATAGAGAACTGGATTAATAAGAAACCCAGTATAATAAAAAAGCTAGCATAATAAGGAAACGTGTAAACTAGTTTAATAAGGAAACTAATCTTAATAACTCCTCAAATCAAGCCTAAGTTAGTGCCACAATATAAGGAATTACATGAAAACCCTAAACATACTTTAACACTCCCAAAATATAGACAAATGAGAAACTTTTGGATAAGATTATAACCATACGGCTTTGAGAGAATTGTCAATTATCATCATAGTCATTTGGACTCAACAATCTACTGGAGGTCCATGAAATATTAATTGATTTAAAATACCAGAAGAAGTCCAAGATAACAGACTAAGAAGGCTCCAGGACATAAACAACGAGAAATGAGAAGAGAAAATGGAGGAAGAAAAGAGAATAATTGGCTCAACAATTATTCCTCCCAATAAATTGTCCACTACACAAACGTAAGAAGATATATGGAGCCAAAATAAAAAGACAAGCATAAACAAACAAACAAACACACATGCACAAATACAAACTACACCCACAGGCTATGTGTTAAAACTTAAAACCTAAAGGTTCAAAACTAGTTCGTCAATAATAACCTTTTAAATGAAAATGCATAAAGCATGCGAGCGCAAAAAAACACCAATCATACTATTTGTCAAACTAATCGCATTAAATTTGTGATTAGACTACTTTGTTATTATGTGCACATGTGGTTGAATAGTTAGCTATAATGGTGCACAATTTCAGCTTTGAAGTTGCAACTGCAATCCCCCTATTTAGAATAAATGCCATATCAATTCTGGTCGAAACAAATGTTTTAATATTGAGATGTTAAAGTACTTCATAAAGTTCATTTCTCACCAGTGTGGACCTGCCACCAGTTATCATCCATAGATCACCTTCCTTATCTGGATATAGATCTCCAGATAAATCAATAGAATGAGACAAAAATCTTATGTCATCCAGGATCACTTTCTTCGCTCGTTCTTTCTGTTCAAGGTCAATTCTCGCTAGTTCTACTTCTTCAACCCCGTCAGGAACGACTTCATCAGCCTCCTCTTCAACATCTTCATCATCTTCTGCTGGATGTGAAAGACTACTTTTGCGAGGCCTGAATGACAAAGTTAAAACTAATTACCAAAAGACTAAGAATGATGATTAATCCTGATTGCATTGATACACTTTCAGAAAAAGAGATTCAAGGAAGATTCACATCCCCATGCTGCTTGTAAATATTACTAATTCAGAAATGTAATATACAATCCAAATAAATATGTGCATGAATCTCAATTCAAGTAGTGAGATGCTATCGATCTCCAATACACTAACGCAATTTACAATAGCAGATAGATGTTAGACCATAATAATTAATATTTCAATTCTGTTTATATTATTATATGAAACCTTTGATTTAGACTTTTACCTTTTGGACTAAGAATATTCACTTTCCATCATTTTAGGCTTTTATTTAGGTTAATATCAACATTGATAAGTATTGGAAGTCAGCTTACGCAAAAGTATGTTATCCAAACAACTTCATTAAATTGAACAAAAAGATTTCTAATCGTCAAGATGACGCGTGGTTAGCTTTGTATTTGCGAAAGAAGCTTTGGAAAACCCTAGTTCTCATTTTCGGCAGCTCCGACTGATGGCTGTGGGACGGCAACCTGCCTCTATTTCGACGGTGGCTGGAGAATAAAGTGGCGGCAGTGGTTCAGTCCACCACCGTCGGGAGCAGTGACAACCAGAAGGTGGGGCTAGGGTTTTGGTTTTACGCGATATATCCATATATATATATGCAAAAAGGAACAAGGAAAAAAAAAAAAAAAAGATGATGTGGTAAGGTTTAATTCCTTCCCCGGGCTTTGATACCATGTTAGAGAACAAGAAGGAAGAAATATGCATAAGATGAGAGTGGAAGAATGGCTTGGTGTATTAGCTAAGCACCAGCCCTCTTATTTACATAATATGACTCAAGTACACAAGTATCTAATTCTTCAATGTGGGAAAAGTACCACACACTATCCTACTTACAACAATATAGATATGTCACCAGACTGAAATCCTCCATTACAAACTCAATGCGCAGCATACTGTTTTTAGCAAATAACAAGAATCATCAGAAGATTTTAAAAAAAAAAAAAAAAGCTTTTTTGAGACAAGGGATAGTATGTGCAATTGGAAGCATACTATTATTCTGCCCTACGAATTTTCCACATCCAGCCGGCCCCACCTAGTGGGGTAAAGGCAATATAATGTATATTTCATAATTCAAAACTCATGACATTGTATGATATATCACTGCCATATCAACACTTCAAAGATAGGAGAATACTGTAAATCACAAGATAGATGCTTACTTAGGAAGCCTAGCAAAGAGAAGGTTGGTCAACACGTCAAGCATAACTTGAAACTGACGAGATGTCATCGTTGCAGTTATATTATGTGAATTGAATGTGAGCTCTTTCAATGGCTTGACCTGCATTATTATGAATTGTTGGCTATAAAACATTATTCCGAGTGAATGAAAAATACCAATCAACGTTCATATGATGCCCAACATACAAATCAACACCGATAGGAGTATAATACAAGTTTACCATAGGAATCTGTGATATGCAATTTAGAGAGACACCTACCTTCAAGTCTGAGGTTCCACCTTTGTGCCTTGTGTAGCGGAAGTACATATCACAAGGCATAAATACTCTCTCAAGTAAAGCTCCAGTGCGCTTCACTTTAGGAGAGCTCCTACGAATTTTAGGTAACCACTGCAATCCAGCCCCTGGATCAACATCAGTTGGGGCAACATGGGCTTGCACATGCTCCAACATCACAGAGAACTCCATGCGATTCCAAGTCATCTCAGGTTGGGATTCAGGAATCTGAACATTTTCTGTACCAAGTGCTTGTTCAATCATCTCATAGCCAACGTGAAGGACTGAAAGGAAAGAACGAGCTAAAACACGGCCACTAACAGCGGCAAGGAGAAATCTTCCCTGTTGACCAAAAAGAAGAAATGGAAGAAAGATGTCATAGGGTCAGTCCAACCGAAATAAAAAGTAGTGATAAGAGTGCAGATTTATCTTGCTTCTGGCCTCTTTACTCTTTTCACCTCCCTCTCCACCTGTACTCCCATCACCCAACCCTGATAAAAGCAGCTAATATTTCATAGTTATCGCATGACTTGAGATTCTTCATTAAATTTTTCATCAGGTTAGTAGCTGAGCTCCTGAGGCAGAACATGCCATAATTCATACGCGTGCACCAAGATTAAAATGATGAGGCCCTCGAGTCAATGGAGAGAAGTATAAAGGATATGGGGCAATGTTTTGACAGGAACTTTGTGACATAAGACGATGCTTGAAACCAAAACAAGTTTTGCTTCTGATTATTCTCAGTATTAATGAAACTATACTTATAAGGAAAGGCCGAAAACATATGTCCCCATTGTGCCTGTATATTAATGAATTTTCAAATGTGTAAACTCGGATAGTATCGGAAAGTGATAATGTTGAGGTATCACATCTGCAGTCTTCTGATGATACCATCTTTTTGCCAATAGCAGATTTGAATAAATTCAAAGGTGCCTTCATTTCAGTGGAGCTCTTTTTGGTATATCTCTTGGTTGCACAGTCAATATGTCTGATAAGATTGGTGTAACAATTAGCAAGACTGATAGGAGAATTTTAAGGGATTGAAAAGTAATAATAAGATTTATTCCATATTGCACGAGGGCATCGATGATTCATTTTCTTAATGAAACACTGATAACAATTTGGATGTTTACCAGAACAGACAAATGGACATGCAAATGAGAGAAATCAAGTCCCTCACATCATTCGTATGTTTGAGGAAATATAAGGAAGGAACAAAAACACAAAAATCGAGGGGTTGTCTTGTTTCTTGATTTACTAAGATAGTTTGATGATATGTTCAAATTCTTAAGCTGAAGTTTCCCAAGGACTTACATTGGCTTCTTCCGAGTGAAGATTGAATTGAGGCTCAATCACATTCACCATGAAATGACGAGTTCCCTCCTCCTCAGAGTCATCAAAATTGACATGCTTAGCTGGATAGAGCACAAGAATGGCACCATCACCAATATATTAAGGAAAATTTAACAAGAATCAAGAAATTGAGAAAAATGATGGCACAAAGCAAAAGTACTATGTCAGTTGAAATGCATTTCTTCGATAAATTTTAGCAGGCACCTTCAAGTAGAATGAGATACAGTTCATCATGCCACAAACAGATACTTCTCTCAAGGAGTATATAACCAATTGGAAACTACACAGAGGTGATATTCATATGTCCCTCAGAGGGAAAGGGAGCAGTAGGGTGAAACGGATGAAATCTAGTGACCATACAATCTTCAGGAACAGTTGTTTTTCCAAATCAACCTTGTATTCCATACTAACTGATCCTAATTTTTCCACTGGAGTGCAAACCATGACCTCAAACCTCAGAGAAGGATCTATGTGTTGTATACTTAAAATGGCTTCAGTACTTACCAATTGCATTGGATGAAGAATTATCCACTTTAGCTGAATTTGATGGAGATGATTGTGATTTAGAAGAATCAGCAAGTTGTGCCGTAGAGGAATTTGCACTATGACTGCGAGAAGGGGACTTCTGGTTATCATCTTGAAGCATCTGAGGTTCATCAGGTACTTTGTTTTCTTCAAGCAACTTCCTTTGAGCATATTGCCGAGAAGGAGAAGGTTTCGAAGGCTGAAATGCCTTAGATAGGCCACCTACCCAGGACCAAACTGCATCTCTATTCTCAAGAGTCCATAAAAGCTTAAGACCATAAACAAAAATACGCTGACAATTGTCAGCAATTACTACATTATAACCATCATCATCACTTGGGTCGGATCTTGTATGCTCATCACTTTCACTCCCATTTTCAAACTCAGACCTGACGTATGTCATCTCAAGATTTCTCCTACCAGCTTCTTGCCATGCTAATAACCTCGCTGGATCAGCTTTAGGGGCTTGTCTTCTGATAGTAAAGTAATCAGATGACAACAGAAATCCATCATCACGATGCCTCTCACTGTCACTCACGGAGCTGCTCTTGTCACAAACAACTCCATCCGTTGATGCAGACTGTGAAGTCTTTCTATTCTGTACTACATTTGCAATGCTTGTGTGGTCATCTTTATTTATGAAAGCCTTGGGCATGTGCAGATCAAGACCCTGGTACACAAGGTCAAGCAGATCACGCTTGCAGTCAAATGTATATTTCTGTTTACCCCGACTACAACATAGTTCAAATTTCAGCTTTGTCATCTTAAAGGTTAGTCCCTTAGCCGGATCATCATCATCTAAAGGCATATGCCTTATACACATCGGGGCTGCATCAAGCCGGAACATGAACTCTGTCATTACCTTATCTAGTGACAGATTGCCTGATCTAGGAATTCTTGGGACTCCAAAGCGTGGCCACCTGGAAAAGGTCCGCAACTTATTAGGAGGAATGTAGTTCAAGTTCCAGAATTTATTTATCCATGCTAGATCATGAGGACCAACATTAATCGTTGGCGAATCGACTGACACATTCTCAGATTTTAATGTCCTGTAAGCAGCTCCATTCAGGACAGCCTGATCATCCATAGACAAGGTTTGAGATTGGCCATCACCAGAAGGAAGTGAGGGCCTAAGTGACAAATTCCACCGCAGGGAGTGAGAAGTAGACCTAAAGGGATCAAAAATTTTTTCACGAGGTTTACCTTCATTGGGAAGTGCAAACAAATAATGATTTAGGGGATTGCCAGAATCACATTCCCATTCCATTGTCACTTCAACAGTAAAGACAGGGGCTTCCAAGAAAGGAATAGATAATCCAGTAACAGGTTTCAAGCTAGAGTTTTTTAGCAAGCTCTCCAAACTGCTCAAAAAGATCTTGAAATCCTTAACCGAAGCATAAATACGACCATCTGACTGCTGGATTTCCATTAGACCCGTAACAAGTTGAAGTTTATCAGACTTTTCATAGGGATCAGTACTAGCAAGGACATTCAATGTAGTCTCAGAGAAATATAAAGTAGTGTTTCCATGAATATAGTTTCTCATCTCATCCCACCAAGGTAAACTCTTTTCCTTTTTCGGCGGTGGAACAAATGGAGTTGGGTTCCTAATGGACAAATTAGCCCTACGAAGAGCAACGGTGAAAACATAACTGATATCAGTAAAAGATGGTTCAAAACCAACACCATAGGAAATTTCTCCCTTTTGAAAATGTAAGGGTAAATCCAAAAATGTTTTCATTGGTGGTGTCGTGCCAGTAGCTGAACGCAGCATCTGCACCTTTCTCCATCTCCCAATGAAGACGTCTTGGATAATTTGAGGCTGGAAAGATGTTGCCTGCAGTCATTGTAGAATGAAACAAACAACCCGTGACTTCAAATGTATAAAGGAAAGACAAAGGCAGAAAGATGAAATTAAAGTAATAGGACCTCATATAATCATTCAGCGTCACATTCTTGAACTTATAGTGACTAGCTTCCACAAAACAGAACCTTAACACATATGAGAAAACAATTTTTTCTTATATGTTTATCTGTTTCACATAAGATAGGGACAACATACTTTCTCAATCAATTTGGTCTGACCAAAGCAAGATGAAGAGAATCTGAAAGTTGCTTTACCCAATGTTTTGGGGAGGGGAGGTGGGTCAATTGCCATTTTTTCAGACTTCTGGGTCTACCAGGAACTAGCTCTAATATTCTTTGTGCAATTTAGAGAATTATTACTCCACACAATATAGAAAATCCTTTCTTGGGTGCTTTTGCCAAAAGTAATTCAGTTCTTAAATACAGTCACCAGAATAGACATCTCTCCATAAGTTACTTATCTATCATACCTACTTCAACCTGACAACATGTACATTTTACAATTCCTATCCCCTCGTAACGCTTTACCACAGATTTTGTGGTCCATACCTGGAACTGATGGCCCTTTATCCCCTTCTTGTAAAGTTAGTAACTTCGTTAGTAGCTCCAGAAACACTAGGACGCATACTACACTAAACAGATTTATAGATTGCTTTCCATTCCTAATAAGCTTCCGAGAAAAAATCTAATCCATAATCGAAAAGTAAATCTTGTTTACTTACAAAGGAAAATATGTAAGCAAAGAAAAGCTTTTGATTTTTCCAAAACGGATTCAGAAAGCTGTAAAAGGCTATTCAAGTCTTTTCTGTCCAGATAACGCTCGAGAAAAGGTCATAGTAACTGCTTCAGTCAAAACTTCCCATAAACTCAAAATTATCGAGATCAGCCTTTCAGACTTTCTCATATTTCTACCATATTGTGGTGCCTAGCACACAAATTTGCAAGTGGCCTTTTAACCCTTAAAGTCCAAAAGAATTTTATCTGCCAAATGTTCAGTCATAGCTACAACTGTTATGGAGGTCAGAATGAATGGTGGAAATGTTTTGAGAACATTCATCTAGTAAGGATGAGTCTACCCACTGACCCACTTCAAACAATTACCTCATTTACCATAGGGTGGATCTACATCAAAGGAAAAAAGGAAGAGAAGTAGAAAGGAGTTTTCGCATATTGAACACCTAATTCTGAAACCATGGAGACCAAGAATCTCATGATTTGCACCATCCAGATACCTATTATTGCAAGTCTATGCTGAGGTCTTATGCTCAACTTATTTCAAATCAAATATTACAGATAAAAAGACACATCGATTGCCTGTAAAAAAAACATCTTACGAAAAAAAATTAAGACAATTTCAAAATAAACCTGCTGAGCTAGCACCAGACGGCCTTCACATCTACCGGAAGTCCCAGCAAATAGGGGATATGTGTAATTTCTCAATGCAACAACTAGTGAGTCTGTGTTCAGTTTAATGTTGCCCCCATATAGACGTGAAAATGGAATGTTATGAGCACGACACACTGGATCAAGCTTCTGCAGAACCTCTATCATCCCAGCATCACCCCCTTCAATGCTTGTCAGGCTTACATCTACCTCTCTAGCAGAGATGGAAAAAAGGGATGTTCTATTAGTACTAGGCTTGAATCCAGCTTGAAACCCTTCTTTACAGGCCCCTGATCCTTCTGATGGCACGAGATTCTGACATGCCTGGTAATATGATCTGAATGACTGTTTGTAAATCTCTTCTCGCAATTTCTCGGCAGCTGAAGTATCTCGTAGATCAATTTCATCTCCATTATAATGAAACTTGGTGTCAAGGGTGCTATCATTTTTCTCAGCAACTCCTGAACATTGGCCACCCTTGGAAATAAGTTCATCAAGAAAGTTTAACCTGACAGCTAATTCACAAGCCTCATTCTTTAACAGCTGGTAATGTTCATCAAGCCAACCCTGCAATGGTTCTTCTTCAAGATCAACAGTTAGTTTGCGTATGCAAAACCTTAAGCATCCGATTTTTGATGAACTAGGCTTCTTAGGCTTTGTACTTTCTTTCTTGATTGGATATATAAGCTGAGTCTTAGCAGCAGTAATGAGTTTCAAAGCTCGCAGCATTTCCTCAATCGAATCATCAATGGCACGCAATTCCAACCTGTACGGAACACATATAGAGACATCAAGGGCTTGAATTACCCAGTCCCATACCGTGGCTGTCTCAGCTTTTCCAGTTGATGCACTGGTGGCAGTATTAGGCAAGCGGGAAATCTGCATCCTACTGCTTTTGAATATTCTTGCTTCATTAAGATTGAGAAACAGTCCTTCAAGAAGCACACCTATTCGAGCATTCTCAGAAAAGAGAGATTGGATCTGAACTGTTGCCTCCACCCCATCTCCAACTTCAGCAGATATCCTTAGCATTTCCACATCAATAGCAAATATGGATTCTATTTTCTTGTGTTTTTTTTCAACTTGTCCTGATCCTGCATGAATCTCTTTCTTCTGCCCATCATCTCTAACACTAGACAAGTCTCCTTCATTATTTAGTCCCTGAAGCTTAAGGTTATGCACTAATGACTTCAACTGCAGCCCAAGTTCAACTAAGGCAATATGCATATCAGGCTCCCATCTAATTGATATATCAGTAGCACTGAAGAGAGAGCAGATAGCAATCTCTTTAACCCCTCCAGATCGCCGTACAAATTTTGCATTCTGCATGTCAATCAGTGTAACTTTTGCGCCCGGATTACTTTCTTCTGAAAATTCCTGATATATAGATCTGGCTCTTTCAAGTTCCATCTGCGTGGATTGCTTCTCCTTGTTCATGCAAACGCTAAGATGGAAGATGTCAAGAGATGCAGAATACTTCAATTTTTTACATTCATCAGAAACCGTTGACATTATACTTGCCATACGAGGAGTGCCATCAGCAGAGACAGTTACCATAACCCGACCACCTTGTGATCCATAATTTACACGCTTGGGATCAGCAATAGTTGTATTTTCCAAGCCCACTTCCCCGCAGAAATTTAAAGAACATCTTTCAAGATTCAATTTTACAAGTTGAATCCCTTTCCCTGATGGCCTGGATGATTTCGCTCCACGGTCTTGCGATGGCTTCTTACCAGAAGAAGATAAATTTTTCAACGAAGTCTTGAAAGACAAAGCAGTTGATATTAAAGACTCAAGGCGCTTAAAGGTCAAGTAGAAACCCATACCAGTTACATCAACAGAAAGAATCTTTTTATGCCTAGGACCATCATCTGGTGAATCCATATCCTTTTTTCCCAAATCCAGGCCAATCTTCGCGATATGCATTAATGAACCGCTATTTGTTTCCACGCCAAACAGGCTTTCTTTTAAGCATTCTTGATATTCATCAGACATGAGCAAATTGAGTTCACCAAGCTCCATGTGTACAGCAGTGGTCGTACTTGATATATTGTTAGCAAAGATATGTGATGATTGTGAACAGCACTGCATTTGGAAATATTAAGTGAGGTTCATCAAATATACAATCAAATATGAAGGGAAATCACAGATACATGCCATCTTGTTAAATCATCATCTTTTTCTTCATTTATTAGAAGCTGATCATTTTTATATATATTCCCTTAACCAGTTACACTAGGTTTAATTTTTACAGAGGACCTTCCACTTGTTTCTGCTACAAATATTCCAAAGAACATCTCATACACGAAAGAAAAGCTTGCCATGACAGTTGGCCAAATGCAACAAAACCATCATCAATAAGAATATTCCACTTACCAAGTTGCCACATCCAAAGAGTTTATACACACAGAGTTTTGGTGTCTGGCCTGATTAAGAGTAAAAATCTTGTGGTGGTGTACAAATTTAACCACTTCTTAATAAAGAGGAATAGTAAAAATTTTCGTGAGAAATTCACAAATGTAGTGTCAATTGGGGAGAAAGATGTGTTTCTTTTTTCTCTCCAGGGCTAAAGCAACTAAAAAGTTTACAGAACTTCCAAAGAGTTTATACACAGTTTTGGGGTTCTAAGAGTCAAAATCTTGTGGCGGTGTACTTATTTCGCCACTTCATAACGAAGAGGAATAGTAAGATTTGTTAGGACCAATTCACAAATGTAAAGTTAATTGGGGAGAAAGATGTTTTTCTTT
The DNA here is from genome assembly GCA_037974665.1 of Ehretia macrophylla. Taxonomy (NCBI): domain Eukaryota; kingdom Viridiplantae; phylum Streptophyta; class Magnoliopsida; order Boraginales; family Ehretiaceae; genus Ehretia; species Ehretia macrophylla. The sequence goes on along the minus strand of CM075779.1, from coordinate 27,309,186 downwards.
TTTCTCTCCATGTCTAAAACAACTAGAAACTTTACAGGATTTCCTTAAAAAGTGAGGCAGAGGGGCTGGAAGATAACCCTTTTGTAAATTCTAAAAGATTCCACTTTTTGACAATTTCTTTTTCTTATTTTGAATCAATCTTTTCTATCAATAAAGTTTCATTTTATATTAGTAAAAACAAATTATTAATTTCAATTTACTTCCAGACACCTTATAAAACAAAGACTTCATCAAACCTCAATACTTTATTTCATCTCATTGAGATCCATTGAATGTATCTAAAACATCCACATACATACATCCAAATTCATTATGTTTTCTCCCCTTTCCTATTGTACTATGTTTATATCCCATGCAGTTCTGGGGAAGACTATGTTAACCTTTTCACGAAACAGTCATTTCAATGTGCCTACCACATTTGGTTATATCTACTATTCAAATATATTAAATTACCAGCTCATCTAAAAGCTTAAACTATTATAGAGGGATTAATATTGTCTTCAACACACCCCCGTACATGCAAGCAAGATTCATTTTTTAGCCTTGCACTTCATGAAGGTTCTTTTGGAGTTCCACAAAGATGCACCTTGTCTTTCTTATTGCTTGAATCTAAGGATGCAACTCCGTGGACTGCTCGTCGGGGGTGCGAATAGTAGCATAGTTGTTTAGTCACCTTGAAGTTGTTTATGTGAAAGAATGGCCCTTGCTTTCTATTCATCTCACACCGCTCTATGCCCAAAGTTTCAACTCAATCACTTGGCTTACATGTGGACAATTTTAATGTTTTTTAAATGAGTGGACACGAGACTTAAACCCAGAACCGTTTGGTAACTTGGGCTATGATACCATATTAAATGACCACATTATCTAAAAGTTTAAGCTGTTAGAGGGGATTATTAGATTTACATATTGTCTTCAAGATATACATATCAAGTGTATTATTAAGTATGCCTATACACACTTGTATGTGTAGATTGCTAAAACTTATATTGAAGGAAATGCATTAGATATTTCAGTTCACGGTTCGAGCGTAGTATAAGATTAGATGACAAAATCAAAGTCAACTCCACTTTCCCACTTATATGAATTTTGAGACCTATGCTTGAGAGATAGTTACATATGTATACTATTCGACTTTATTTTGGCCATTTTATCCTTTCTTTATAGGTTCCACGAATTCATGTAGCATTTGGACTTGCTCCCTCTCCGTGATAGCATTTATATTAGCCAACAACAAATACAAATCTCTATGGCCATAGTTACTTTTCCAGCTTTTCTCCCAGCCTAGATTCTGGATAAGATGTTGGGGAGGAAGGGGTAATGCAATCACTTTGACTTGCATTACATATATAAGCCTCCCAACTAGTACATTGACCTAAAGGGCCGCTTCGATCTTAAGGCCAATCAGAACTAAGTGCTTTAACATTATTGACCCAGAGCACTTAGAAGAAAACCACATCAAGGTCGGTTGAAATTCAATTCCACCAGAACGTATTAATCAAAACCAAGAAGTAATCTTCAGGTACACTAATAAACTACGTCAAGGTGATGAAATCTATATAATATCAGCACAGAATATCTCAACATCTGCATTCAAATTCATCTCTATGCTTTCTCTAGAAAATGGCCAACAATTCAGGATGAACCATTAATAGAATAAGTGGCTGCAGAAAAGTTTCATCACTTTTATGTACCGAAGAAAGCTCCACGCTAAGCATGTTAAGGATAGCAGCAGTGACAGATACAATCAGTCACAGTCAAGACACTTAAGCAAAGCTAATAGTTAAGTAAGCTTAGCTGTCAGGTAGTTAGGATATTTTAGTAAGATAGTTGACTATTGTACAGCTGTAAACAGCTGTACATTTCTGCAGTATTCTCTGTTTGTAAAGCTATAAATATAGCTTCTCATTGTACAAATGATTTTCAATGAATCAATGAATAAAATTCAGTTATGAAAATTCTCTCTAGAATTTTGATACGGTATCATAGAGCCACCATTGATCCTATTTTTTTTCGAGGTCACAACCTCCATTGGAGAACACCTCCAATCTTCTTCTAAGCTTCAATTAAAGCTTTCCATAGCCAAATCGAAGCTTTCAAAAGCTTCAAATTCTACATATTCATCATAAGTCTGCACAAATAAACCCTAATTTCAACTTGTTCCTTCAACGATCTTCATTGAAGACCTCAAAATTCAACTTTATTGAAGCAGCCATTGAAGCATCAACAAAGCTTCCTACTGCAATTCCGCGAGGTGCGATTGAAGATTTGAGCAAAAACAACAGTGTTTTGAGGTCAAATTTGCACTTCTCCTCATCTTCAAACCCTAGGTTTGAACTGTAATTTTCTCTCTTACTCTTCATCTCTTTACTGTTCTTTCCTCTACAATTCCTTCACAAATTCATGGCCTTACCTTCTGATCATGCTCTTCCGTTTGGATTGAGACTTCTCATCCAAAATCTTAACTCACTAGTGAAGATTCAACTAGATAATTCTAATTACTTAGTGTGGAAAGCACAAACCGAAGCTATCTTCTTTGCCTATGATCTACTAGATCACATCAATGGCATTGAAAAATGTCCTCCTCACCTTCTCACAACTCCAACTGGAGTTACTTCCCCAAATCCTGCCTATTCTGCATGGCTTCTTACTAATAAACATTTGAAACCTTGTCTTTTTGCCACAATTTCCTCCATTGTGCTACCACAAATTCTACACCTCAAAACCTATGCTTCTATCTGGCAAGCCTTACAATCAAGATACAACTCTGTTAGTAGAACTCATGTTCATCAACTGAAACATTACCTTCTCTGAACTGAGCAGTCAACTTCTCTCAGAAGAACTCAATCTGCAATTCCTACAATCTACTACTTTGCACCCTTCTCCTCAAACTGACATCACCACAGCCCTCTACACTAAGACATCCTATCAAGAAACCTCTAACCGAGGCAGAGGTGGAAAGAACAATAGGGGAGGAAGAGAGGGCAGAGGTCAAGGTCAGAAAAATGGTAACAGGGGAACTTCCTACTCCAACAACAAAACTAATTTCCATTCCAACTCAGGTGACAGCCCCCTATTTTGTCAAATCTGTGGCAAGCCTAACCACATGGCATTGGAGTGTTGGCATAGACTTGATGTTGTGAACTACTCCATCCCAAAGTCTGAAAAACAAGTCATGGCTGCACATGTTGGAACCTTTCAAAGTCAGGATAATAACTGGTATCTTGGTTCAGGAGCCAACACGCACGTTACCAATGAACTCTCACAAATGTACACTGCTTACCCTTACACAGGCAATGACTCCATTGCAGTGGGCAGTGGGCAGTGGTCAGTGGTCAGACTGTTCTCATCTCAGGTATAGGTTCTCACCAACTCTCTACCTCTCAATCCACCTTCTTTCTTTCTAATGTCCTCTATTCTCCTGGAATCTCCAACAAATTACTTTCAGTCTTTCATTTAACCAAAGATAATAACTGTTCTATTATCTTTAATTCCAAGGGAGTTGTGATCCAGGACAATGCTACACAAATGATCCTGTATCAAGGCCCCTGTAACAAGGGTCTCTATCCTATTCCATCCAGTCTGACTGCAACCACACAGTCTACTAACAAAGCACTCAACTGCCTTCGTAAGAGAGAAGCTAGTTCCCAAGATAGACTATGGCATCTTAGACTGGGACATCCAGCTAAACAAGTTACCAATACTATTTCTTCTATTCTAAATGTCAAGCTAGGTCATACTTCAATAGATTGTAATAACTGTGCAGTAGCAAAATCCCACAAACTACCTTTTTCCTCATTCTACTACATGTCACCTTTTGCACTTGTGTACTCAGATGTGTAGGGCCCTGCCCCTGTTTCTTCTTGTTCTAATTACAGATATTACATCATTTTCCTTGATGATTTCACAAAATATAGCTGGATATATCCATTAAAACAAAAATCTGATGCTTTTACTGCTTACAAGTCTTTTCATTCTATGATACAAACTCAATTCAACTCCACTGTTAAACTCTTTAGAACTGACATTGGAGGTGAATATCTAAACTATCAATTCAAAACCTTTCTACAACACTTAGGGACTATCCATCAAACCAGTTGTCCCCATACACCTGAACAAAATGGAAAAGTAGAAAGAAAGCATAGACATCTTATTGAAACCACTATGGCCTTGCTTAATCACAGCTCTCTTCCCCCAAAGTTTTGGTTAGAAGCCTTAGCTGCAGCAACCTACCTCATAAACAGATTGCCCGCTCCCTCTCTTGACCACAAGTCTCCTTATGAAATACTTTTCAAACATACACCTAACTACTCCCATCTAAAAGTCTTTGGTTGTCTCTGCTTTCCCTGGTTAAGGCCCTACAATAAACACAAGTTGCAGTACAGGTCTTCACCATGTATCTTTCTAGGATATTGCACCACCACAAAGGGCTATAAGTGTCTAGATCAATCTATTCACAAAATATACACCTCTAGACATGTTCACTCCATTGAGTATGTTTTTCCCTATCAGACTAATTCCTTTGTTCACTTATCCCTCATTCCCACCCTTATTTCACTCTACTCTCCCACTTGTGCATACTGGTCAATCTAGTTCAGAATTCACTCCCACACTCACTGCTTCCTCACACTCTGATATTTCAACTCCTGAAACACCAATACAATCTCTGCCTACTCATTCTCTCACTATACCATCACCTCAAAGTCCTGCAAACACTACATCTTCTGTTTCTCAACCATATGCTTCTACTTCAACAAACTCTACTTCTACTTCTCCTTCAACAGAATCTACCATAGAAATTAATCACCAACCTACCATAGGCAACAGGCACCCCATGCTCATTAGAGCAAAAAAAGGGTGTCTTCCCCTACCCTTATACAATTTACATCACACCACTCTCAATCTTACTGAAACAGAACCTACCACTTATAAACAAGCAGCTACCTTTCCTTGTTGGCTACAAGCCATGAAAGAGGAGTATGATGCCTTAATTCATCAGCAAACATGGAAACTTGTTCCTCTACCCCATGACAGAAAGCCCATTGGTTGTAAATGGGTATATAGGATCAAAATAAATGCAGATGGCAGTCTAGCTAGATACAAAGCTAGATTAGTAGCAAAAAGATTTCATCAAACACAAGGTATTGACTACACAGAGACTTTCAGTCCTGTGGTTAAACATCCTACTATCAGACTTGTTCTCACCCTTTCTATTAACCACAAATGGCCCATCAAACAGCTAGATGTTTCAAATGCTTTTCTGCATGGCTATCTCACAGAGGATGTCTATATGATTCAAGGATGTCTATATGATTCAACCTCAGGGTTTTGTTGATACTAGTCTTCCTAATCATGTATGCAAGCTACAAAAATCCCTGTATGGACTGAAACAAGCTCCAAGAGCTTGGTATTCCATGCTATCTTCATTTCTACTAAAGCAGGGCTTCACTTATAGTTCAGCCGACACTTCCTTATTCATTCACAAAACATCTACTCATCAAATTCTACTTCTAGTCTATGTGGATGACATCATCCTCACAGGAGATTCATCCTCTGCCATTGAAACACTCATTAATACTATGAGCAAAGCCTTTGCCATGAAAGATTTAGGCAGTTTGTCATACTTCCTAGGTTTAAATGTTTCTACCACAGCTCAAAATATCCTCCTGCATCAAGCAAAATATGCACAAGATCTCCTTGAAAGAGCTGGGTTGTATGACTGTAGACCTTGTTCTACCCCAACTGCCTCTAAATATACTCCCATTGCACAGTCTGATTCCTTGCCTTATCATGACCCTATTCAGTTCAGAAGCCTAGTAGGGGCCCTGTAATATTTGACAATTACAAGGCCTGATTTGCAGTATGCAGTTAATTATATCTGTCAACACATGCACAATCCTACCAACAAAGATTACAATGCCCTCAAGAGAACATTGAGGTATGTCAAAGGGACTCTACATCAAGGTATTCTATTCAGTCCAGGGCCTACTCATCTCCAAGCATATTCAGATAGTGACTGGGCAAGTGATACATTGGACAGAAAATCAACAACAGGTTTCTGTATCTACCTGGGCTATAATCTTATATCTTGGATGTCCAAAAAGCAATGTACTGTGGCTAGGTCTAGCACTGAGGCTGAGTACAGGGCCATGGCTCAAACAGCAGCTGAAGTCAAATGGATTACCTATCTACTCAAAGATTTACATGCATCCTACACAAGCCTAACCTTGCTATGTGACAATGCATCTGCCCTTGCATTGGCATCTAATCCTGTGTACCATGCAAGGACAAAACACATAGAGGTAGGCTATCACTTCATCTGGGAGCAAGTAATAGCCAAACAATTGCAGATTTCACACATTCCTACAAATGAACAGACTGCAGACATCTTCACTAAGGCCCTACCTGTCCACTAGTTTCAGTATCTCAAGGGCAAGTTGTCACTGGCTTATTCCAAGCCCTTGTCCAACTTGAGGGGGGATGTTAAGGATAGCAGCAGGGACAGATACAATCAGTCACAGTCAGACACTTAAGCAAAGCTAATAGTTAAGTAAGCTTAGCTGTCAGGTAGTTAGGATATTTTAGTAAAATAGTTGACTATTGTATAGTTGTAAACAACTGTACATTTCTACAGTATTCTCTGTTTGTAAAGCTATAAATATAGCTTCTCATTGTACAAATGATTTTCAATGAATCAATGAATAAAATTCAGTTCTGAAAATTCTCTCTAGAATTTTGATAAAGCATTCACCTCATGTATTTTTACCTCAACCTCCTTTTTCCTTGCCAGTTTAGGTATCTTCTAGCTCAAAAATTCACTAGTTCCACTTCCACATAGAAATAATAGGATGAACCATGGATATAATTTTAATTTTGTACAACATTTACATTTTAGATTTCGCATACTCAAACAAATTGGGTACATTTTCATCATCAATCAATATAATATCACTTCTTACTGAAAATATTTAATGCATTCTTTATAAGTAACAAATATCATTACGAGTCTACGAGCAACAATTTTATTATAGTTCTCAAATATGATATTTGAAGGGTGATAAAAGAGTAGGGACCAAAATTAAAACCCTTAGCTTGCAAGTTTCTACATACACTTCCAATTATTTTATTGCCGCTATTTTAGTGGAAACTTTCATATTGGACAATGATGACCTTTTTCTTTTCATTGTTTTACTTTCCGTTAGTGGCAAAGGGCAACAACCTTACAACCAAGGAATGAATAAGAATAGGCAAAAGTTTGCTGGTAAGAACCCAAGTCCCCAACATATTGAGTCAGTCTATCTGAGCGCTCACTGAAGGTTCCACGGGAGCAGAACATTTCAAAGTAAAACAGCACACATATATAGGGAGGTAGATACTTACATGGTATAGGGGAGAACCACTCAAGCTATAGAGCACTAGAGTCATCTCTGGGGCCGAAATGGTGCACGTCCACATGAAGGTCTTGTGTTCTGATGACCTTGACTTTTCAAGAGTATTATTGTCCTCCTGAAGGACGACTTTCTTTTTCTTCAAAGAACGCAGCTTCATGAGGGGAATAAACCTACTGATTATCAAGTTGCACTGGGTACCACCAAGCTTAACATCAATTTCGGATCTGATAGGAGTGGAGGGCTGTAAAGCAAAGCATCTAAACAAGTAAATGAAATGACAGAGACAAAACAAATAAGACATACTCATAAATTTATTTAAGTAGCATACAGATAGCAAGAGATAGGTCCCATAGATGTATTATACTATCTGATAGCATGTGCATCTGCTATAACATGTCCAGAGAGGACTTCAGTTAAATGAAGATCATTATGTAAAACAGAGAGAGAGAGAGAGGACGTATAATAATTTGGATATTAATTTGGGATACATTGAATACAAAAGTGTGCTACAAAAGAAAGTTCAATATATTGAGTATAAAAGTTTCAACACGAGTCAAGTCGATATTAATTTAGAGTATCAGAAAGGAAAAATGCAACACTCAATTTGGGAGAGAGGACGTAAATTTTGTAAGATTCTTTTCTTCCTTTTCCTAAATTTCCTGCTGTGGAGGAGGTGAGGAATTAATTGAAAGTTCACTGCTACATATTGCAGAAGAAGATAGTCAATCTCTTCGTGCCAGATACCAATTGGAACACATGGCATATATAAAATACATAGCAACTTCGTAGAAAGATACCAGCAACTGGGGCCTTTTCGTAACATACCTGTAGAGGAATATAAGCTGAGGAAATGACATCAAGTTTCATTATCTCGACAACAGATATGCCCGCTTCTCTGAGAAGCTACAATATGAGAGTGAAAGCGGCATTATAAGAAAGAACCAAAAACACCACTGAAATTTATCTTATTACTAAGAAACATTTGAGAAGGTTAACATGTGCATCCATACATGAATTTCTCTGAACTCCATCTGAATATCGAGCCTTGTGCTTTCTCCCACATCTTCATTAACTCGAGATTTTGTACTTCTCAGTTCAATGCCCGTGATGTTATTATCAACCACAAGTCCAAGTTCCCGATGCACAAACTTGACATCCAGTTTGGGTAGAGTGAAGCTAAACTATCAAAGACGTATAATATATATATCAATACAGAAAATCTATCGAACCAGGAATGACAGATTCACACTGTGCTTATAGCATTTCCATTCTCACAAATCAAAAGGCACGCCTTATGGGGTCTTTGAGCATCAACCCAAAAAATTAATAAAAGTTGAAACAGAAAGAACTACCATAATACATGGTTAATTAACAACACAAGCGTTTTTGCACATTGCTTATACTTAAAAAAGTCTTGATTCTATAGTTAATCAATAGGCTAACAAAAAAAGCCAAGTGTTTGTCCATTTTTAACAAAGATAGCGGTCAATTCATCGTAGGAGCACCAAGGAGGTGCAACCCTTAAAAGAAAATATACAAGAATATAATATATTGCATATTTCCGCTGAAACACCAGTTAAACCAGGAACAATGTCAACAGCCAAAGGAAACATATTTGACGGTACAAGAGCTATAAGTAGCAATGAAGGAAGAAGAAATGCATTTGTAGAATATTATTCACCAACCTTTTCTGGGAACATCGAAGCATACTTGGTAATGGCTGAAAATCCTTGCTTTTTTTCGGTCTTTTTAGCAGCACCAGGCTCACTAGATGCTTTTGCAGGTTCATCCACAGGAGGAAAGGGGTCTGTTGCATTTTTTTTCGTAGAAAAAAGCTCGTCATTAAGGTTTATAGCAACTTCACCATTTGTAATATCCAGATTCCTCACAACTACACCTGCTTCCCTGCACAAGTAAGGAGCAAGACAACAATGCTCACTGAGGTTCGGCTCAATGAGTATCAATTGTAGCCCTACTTCCAGAGGAAGATCCTAAATATTTTCTTTCATAGATCACTATAGTAAGACATTATTATCAGATGCCAAAAATTTAGAAGAAAACAATACAGATAGGGTCCACCAAAAAACAGAGATATCTGCAATAACATTATTGTACGTAGATAGGACATGTTGGCTATAAATGAAGATCTAAAAAAAAAAGCAGAAAATAAGAGAATCCATGAATCTCGAGTCACCAACACGAAAAAAAAATTGTAGAAATTGCAGTAAATGCTACATAAAAGATGATACATCAAAAAGCAAAAGAAAATTTGTAGAAGTTGAAGCAGATTCTACACAAAAGATGATAATTCAAAGGCCTCGCCTATATCTTTTCAGAGCTTGAAGGTTAATATTATCGGAGGGAAATTGCTATATGTATAACATGTTATTGTTACTCATTCATTTCCATGATCGACGGCAGCTATACAAGTAAGAGCAAAGACATTAAAGCTTCCTTTCACAATAAATAATGAAAGTAGAACCCACCTATCATGACCAAATTCACACAAGAGAGAGAAGTCTTCACAGATGAAAGGAGCAGAAGTCCTTTCTGATGTAGTCAAGGTCTGGCTAAAAGAAAATGAACTGATATGTGATGATGCTTGATCAGAACTAAATCTTGATTCATCCAAGTGAACCAAAATAGGAATAAGATGCAACTTAACAAACAAGGATGGCTTCGATCCACCGTCTTTCGATATATCCACCGTCAATTCTTTAACTTCTAAAGTAGCCCTTGATGTCTGCAATGTTTCATAGAAATATATAAGAAACATCAAGACATCAGATAAAATGGTCAATATGACAAAGAGCCTAAAATGAATTCAATATTCTATTTTTTTGGACTAACACAGCATGCACAAGAGAGCTTGTCGTTGCAAGTTTTTTCCTGCACGTGTGACATGGCAATTTATAAATGGTCAACTATAGAATGAACTTCATATCTGATAGAAACAATATTATGTACTTCCACAATGTGTCCCAGAAAATCTCATATCTTGACCATGCCAAACAGAATACTTCTCATCACTATAAGAGATGTCACTCTTCCGTGATTTATAGTCCTGTGGCCTCAGTAACAATAAGCTCTCTCAACCCTTTTTGTCCTACATAGGTGGGGGAGGAAATGGTTTAGATAACTCTAACAGCCCCACTAGGACACAAGTTAATAGACCATTTAAGAATTTCACCTTTCAAAGGGCTCTCCATGTAAATCCACACCGATTTGAACATATAGTTAGATCTGACAATTGACAAGGAATCTAACATTGGGATAAGGCCCATATAGTTGCTCATCGTGAAAATTCTAAAATTTCTGCTTCAATCCATGAAGAAGTTTAAACTGATAAGGCAAGGAAATGAAAGTTTAACACCTAATTGACACCATGCTAAGTGTACAAAGTGAACAGCACATTCAAATTAAACGTGCCAAGAATCAATTTAAATTCATAGTCCCGCACTAATCACTATGAGTTTCGTATCCGCATGCATTTGGCACCATTAAGTTGATTAACTTCAATGAATTTGACCTCATAAGAGTTCATCAAAATAAAACAAAATTTGATCAATAGTTTTGATCGATATCATTGCTATGAAAGAAAGTACCTTGCTGATTATGTGGCTAGCGAAATACCACATCAACTCTCAGCTAATACCTATCTCCTTTTCTTTTCTAATGTTTTTTTCTTTTTTCTGCAGGTAGAGGGAAGGAAGTTTTGACTATCAATTCTACTCTATACGTACGAAATTTATACATGTATATATAAGCAGGCATGATGAGATATATTTCTCTTTCATTGGTTCTCTGGGTAAGTTGCACATCAAGAAAGTTGAAAATGTTTACACATTCTTCATCCCCAACCCCACACGCTGGCTGCCAACAGACTGCAGCTCAAACAACCATAATTTATCTGACAAACCTACTCTCTTATGGAAAGATTAAGCCAGAAAATAAAGGGATAGAATAATTAGAAAAGAAACACATCAACTAGCTCATCGAGACAGTTTGAAAAACATATTGATTCAAAGGCTGCGTACCTTGACAACCAATTCTGTTATAGAAACAGACAAAAATCTAGCCATATTTGCAACCACCATCCACTTTCCGCGACCAGAAGCTTTGGATCTCCGAGTTTTGGCTTTCTGTGTACTTTTCTTTGAAGCCCTCATCACAATTTCTAGGTCACATATCAACACCTGTAACTTTGGATCCTTAGAGACAAAACCAAACCCAAGTTTGGCCAAGGACTGCCGCAAACTGAGTCTTATCTCACCAACAGATACCGATTCAATAGCACCCTGTATATTAACACAACAACAGCATTAAATACATGATTTAAAACCAAACAATATGCTTTTATATATTAATAAAAATATAAAAAGTGGAAAAATAAACCTGCTTATACAAGTCTACCCGTGCAAATTGTACAAAGACGTAGGGTTGTGAAGGTAACATTTGCACGTGTAAAAAGAAGTTTGTGACTTTGAATCAAGGGATGATCACTTCATGACATATTTCTAAATTTAGGATTGCACAAGAACAATCACTTTGAACACTATTAGTAACCAATTGAGCAAAAACCTCCTAGAACAGCATCTGTAACTCTGTTGCAATAACATGGAGGCCTCGCATAAAATGTTCAAAAGTTATGCGTGCATGTCAATGAACGAGGCAGATGTGATATGGATAAATGTCTCTCAAGCATGCTGAAAGTAATTGTTCAGATGTGAAGACTTTGAAAACTAAAAGTAACAAAAATAGAATTTCGCCAACAAATTGAGTGAAGACCTACAAAAATGAAAAATGTGAAAAGGAAAGTATAAAATAGTAGATAGTTCACTATATTCTGAAAGCAGAACCCAGGAGAATCCAGAGCAAGATCCTTTCAGTTTCCTCTTTTATATAAATGAAAACTGCAGCACAGATTAGATGACGAACTACATAAATCCAACAGCTGCTGCATGTACAACATTCATGACTAAGCAGCATTTACCAATTGGGTTTTTCTTCAAAACAGCAATATATGTGGAGCTTCTTGCCACTTGTTAGACATAAACCAAGCCAATATATTCTAATATTGATAATTATACTATTTGGCTGACTCCTCAAACAAATCATTGAGGACTGTAACATCCAATAGGCACAGTCGCACAGATAGTTTATTGGATCATTGAAGTATTTTTCAGTCGGTTGGCATTGCATCTGAAATTATTTATTATTGAGCGGAAACAAGTGAAAACAAAGTAGGAGTAGAAAAAGGTGAAGTGCTGAATAGAGAGTATGCAAGAATGTATAGATATTTTACAGTGTTGATGTAAATAGCTTTTGAGATGCACCGCCTAGGTGCATATTACTAAAATTTATTCATTTCTCGAAGAAAAAAAAGTATATATATATATTAAACAGGCTTCAGATTGGATTGAAAGTTGAATTTCCAAAGAATCTGACCATCAGAGGTGCACAATAGATGTCTTAAGTAAAATAAAATACATAAGAAAATTCTCCTTAGACAACAAAAAAAAATGGAAAACATGTACTTGATTATGAGATATTTAACCAAATCATCATATGGCATCAAAATTTTGATGGTAACCCAGATATCAAATATAGGAATATGTATTACTAAAACAAACCTTTTTGAACTTCACAACTACATCTCTTAAGCATTTCCATCCACCAACTCGGAATTCAACTGATGCCCCCATGACTCGGCTTAAAAACCAAGCCAACAGTCTTGATGCAAATCTGAAAGAAGGTGAAAAATAAGCTTTCTCAAATCATGAAGGAACTTAATTAACCAAAACTTGTCATACTGAATTACTGATAATGTCAAAAACCTCCATATTAAAGATGTGAGAGAAAAGAAAATGGTAACATTAGCAGATCTATAATTTTTTTCACACAATCAGAACCAATAAATAGCAAAATTATGTTGTAACATTAAAGTAGTCAAGCACTAGATACGGTTGAATCCATAGTTTCAACACAATACACACAACTCAGAGGTGAAGGAAAAATTGAACTTTATTTTTTTATCAAAACAATTTTTTTTTTTTGATTAGGAAAAGAAAATAATGACTTTAAAGAGAAGGGTAATCAGAAAATAGCAATCAACTAAAATTCACCAAGGCAAGGACAACTATGTAGTAAGACAAAATCATCATGGCAAGACATGGTCATCTATGTATTCACCTTAGTTTATAGCCACACTTTTGATAAATTTTGTAATGTACTGAAAAATCCATTAAGCCTAACTAATGGATATCACTCCACAGAAGAAACTAAAAGAAAAAATTGTACAACGGAAAGGTTTGTATTTTAATATTAAAGGAAACAAAGAAAACCAAAGGTATCTGAATGAAATAAGAAAGCTAAAGGAGACATTTGGTAACCAAGTTCACTTCTGTCTTTCTGTTTTTGTTTTTGAAGAATTTCAAGACATCGGACAAGGAAAACAATGGTCAATTCAATTAAACCACCTGTAAGGAAACCATCCACTGCAATCCCCATCCCGGCCATCACTTTGTCAATTCCAAACCACTCCCTTAGCCACAGGAAGAGGCTGAAGGGTAGGCCCTGATCTGTAGTTAATTTTGCATTTTTCTTGAGAATTTAATTTACGAGAGAGAAAAACTTGATGAGTGTTATTGGCACCCGAATAAATTAACTTGACAGGTTCCCTCGCACGAATTGCTTGTCCGGGCTGGAAGCAGAATGAAATCTTCTAAGTTTGGCACTCAACTTCTAATTCGATCAAGGTATGCGATCCCGCTTCAGGACATTTTAACCATTTAATTCACTTCCTTACTAAGTTTATTATTTTCTTTTAGCCACATACCATCAAAATATCTGCTTAAGTCCCTATAATCATTAGGTCCTATGTTATTACTCGGCCAGGCTCTCTTCCCACAGTTGTTCAGAAATATTTACGGGTTAAAACCAAAGACTTTCATCCATTTAAAACAATTGAGTGTAGAAATCATTTTGTCTTCTCAAAGGCGTTTCTGAGGCAAGGTAGATAATTGGAAATGAGACACTTCAATTAACTTTTAGTATGTCAGCAAAGAAAACTATTGAAAGGCACAAAGCTTTGTAGGCTTGACTTTCAGCCTTGATTTTGAGAATGCTCACAACTATGAAAATTAAGTCTCCTATTTTATTGTCGAATAGAGTGAGATTCTCCACCAATTTTTCCTATCCCTGAGGGCAAAGAAATACATAAGCTGCAGGATCACTCTTGCCCTTTCTCTCTTCAGTACAAACTCAAACCGCATCTATTGTAATACCACAACATTAACACAGTTATGAACTGCAAACAAATCATCCGAATACTGTACTTGTGCCATTATGGACCTTCTTTTGTTTTCAACTACAATTTGAGCTTATGTAACTACACAATAACTTTATCTACTCTCGTACACTTTAAACCACCAAATCACAACAAATTACCGTCCAACCACAATCATTTTAACATGATCGGTGCAAATTTAACTTGATCAATGTAAAATTCCCACAGAAATACCAGAAAATTCAGAATGGTGCTCAAAGCTCCCTTTATGCACTGCTACGTGGAAAGGTAGCACTATATATACATATACAATCAATCAATCAAATGCACAAATAAAATATAACAACTATACAGCAGCCTAATCTACTTAAAGTATAACTAAACATTTGAGCTTAATGCAACTATACAACAGCTTTATCTACCTAAAATAAAACATAAACCACGAAAGTTCAACAAATTCCATATCCAATCCAGATCAATTTAACATGATCAGTCCAAAATTCTCCACTATAATAAAAAGTTACAAAAGATCAACATTCATGTACATACGATTGTAACTGATAATTAACTTGTGTGACGAGAAGCCACTGTAAGATGGAGATAAAAAGAAAACCGAATAAGAATTTCACCAAAGCATAATTATACCAGAAAATACAAAGAAAAAAAACACACGCACACATGTATTATATAAAAATCAAATGCATACATAAAATCTACAATAAAAACATATTAATCTACTTAAAATATAACTCTACAAGCACCTTATATTTGAGCTAAATTTAACTATACAACAGCTTTATCTACTTAAAATAAGTACCAAATTTCAACAAATCGCATACCCAATCACAATCAATTTCACATGATCACTACAAAATTCTCCACTGATACCAAAAAAAATACATAAAGACACGTACATATCCACACACACACACACACACACATATATATATAACTGAGGATTGACTTACGTGAAGAGAAGCCATAGTAAAACGGAGATAAATAGGAAACCGAATAAGAATTTCGCCGGCGAGGCCGCCATTTTTGAATAATGAAGAACGAAACGCTGAGAGCTTTGGTTGTAAAATCAAAGCATTATTATTATTGTAACAATTCGAAGAAAAAGACGGAAAAAAATCAATTAAATTGTTTATGCAATCTAGTGAGTGAATGCATATCTGTTTCATGTGAAGAGAAAAAAAAAAGGTGAAGAAATGGTCAAGAGATCATGATGGGAGTAATGGTAGGAATAAGTATTGAATGTAAACAAAGTTCGGAGTAGGGGTAAGGGGGTGGGGTTGGGGTTGGGGGTGGGGGGTGTAGGGGGAGGTTATGATCCGGGAAGTATGCGTTTTGGGATCAAAGAGAGATGAAGAGTCGAGGCGTGTTTGGGATCTGGTGTGGGTGGATGTACGGTAACGGCGTGTGTGCGTGATGGATTTTTTATAAAAAAAATTATTTTTGGGTTTTGGGGCGACGTGCATGAAATGTCTCTGTTTGGTGTGTTGTTGGGTGGGGAGTTTAATGGAGGAGCTGTTCCTTTGGGGATTTGAGTTGTTTTCGTTGACATTTGGTTTTCATTTTTCTATATTTTTTTTCTTTGACGAAGTTGTGTGTATGTAAGAATAAAGGGAAAAATGCAGCAATGGTCCCTATTGTTTATTCAAAAATTATTTTAGTCCCCATTGTTTTAAAATGCTCAAAAAGGTTCCCAATGTTTCAGAATCTGCTCATTTTCGTCCCTGCCGTTTATCTAGCCGTTTAAATTGACAGAAAATCAATCATGTGCATCTCACGTGATATGTGGTTGAGGGCAATTTTGTAAAATTTTTGAAATATTTATTTCAGTCCCTAATGTTTTAATAAATATTCAATTTGGTCCCCAATGTTATAAAATGGTATAAGAAAAGGTCCCCAATGTTATATATAATATGCATTTAGTCCCCAATGTTTTGTATGAACCATATCGCAGCAACATTGTCATTTTTTTTGTTTGTCTTTTCTTTTTTTTAAGTGAAGTACATAAGCCTAAAACTATATATAAAAAAAAAAAAAATTTGATATAAGTGACTGGAATACTTTTTTTAAGGTAATAAATGAGTGTGGAATTTATTTATAAATTTAAGTTTTTTTTGTTTTGTTGTTCCTTTTTAACAAATTACAAATCTAAGATTTGTAATTCTTAGATTTATACAAGTCTTACTTAAATCTGAATTAAAGAGGTGAAATTTACAAATCCGCATTTTTTAATGATATTGCTAATTTTTTTATGACAAAATTACCTTCAGATTAAAGAAAAATAAATAAATATATTTTTTACTCTTCGTCCCTACTCTTCTCTCTTCTTCCAAATTGACGGCAAATAGATAAAAAGGTTAACTTGTTCCATTCACTCCTCTTTCAGGTATTTGTTTGATTTTTCTTACAAATTTATTTGTGATATCTTTTTTATTATGTATTATTTTTTGGTTATTATTATAGTACTATTATATTGTTGTTGTTGTTGTTGTTCATTCTTGTTTTTAAGATAATAACATGTAATTAGGGCTTTGTACGTAATTTCTAGGTTTGTCATGTAGATTATTCTTTCAAGGGCATGTGTTTCTTCTTTGGGACGATCTTTTTTAGTTTCTCCATATAATCGATTTCAACTTTTTGTAGTTTCCTAGGTTCGCCATGTAAATTTATGTTATTAGTAATTCTAACCAACTGTAGAAAAATTTGAGAAAAGTCACGTAAAACATTGTTTCATTATAATGCTCATTAGATGTTTAATTATCATACTAACTAAATATTGGCTAAACTCTCACTTAGCAATAGTTTATTATTTCATTTACTTTCTGATTGACTTCTCCAATATCTTTTATATGATTTGTGGATTTTCTTAATTATTTACTGGTATATATAATTTGTTTATATGGATTTTTCATCTCATTTACAACTAAATGACGAGTTCATAGTTATTTTTGTAATGTTGATTGATTTTTGAATTGGATGAATAATTTGTATTAATTAAACATAAAGTTATTTTTTCATGTTAAACTTATGGTTGAACTTAAAGTTATTATGATTATTTCGTGATGTTTAATTTTTTTGAAAATATATTTTTTTTTCTTTTGAATTTTTATGATAGTACTATAAATC
The DNA here is from genome assembly GCA_037974665.1 of Ehretia macrophylla. Lineage (NCBI taxonomy): Eukaryota > Viridiplantae > Streptophyta > Magnoliopsida > Boraginales > Ehretiaceae > Ehretia > Ehretia macrophylla. Next base: position 27,291,366 of record CM075779.1, on the reverse strand, counting down.
AATAATGAATTGAGAATATATTTCACATGTGTTCCAAACACAAATTAGATTTATAAATAACATAATTGACTTAATATTATTTTTCGATTTCAAACAAAAAAATTCATTTGTAAATGAATTCCACATATGAATTAATTCCAAACACTGTGTACAAGTTTTGGTGGTGAAATCTTTTGATTTTGAGCTTAATCATTAGATAATTCGTATTCTATTAATTTGCGTAATAATGACAATAACTTAAATGACACTAAAAAATTAAGTACCAGAATCTAAATTCAATTAGTATAACTTTTTATCAAACCCACATTCAAACCTTGGTAGTGATTGATATACTTTAATAGATTTGGACATTAATTGAATGAGCTGATAAATGGAATAAAACTGGGAATGAAATGAAATTGAGAATGCGAATAACATACTTGGTATGTTATATGAATGAAGAGTAGTAATAAAAATACCTTGTATAATATGACATGATTGCCCTTTTATTATTATAGTATTAAAAATAAAAATAAACATGAATATAACTGTAAACAACATAAACATAATAAATAATAATGATAATAATAATAGCAGCAACAATAAACAACAACAACAACAATAATAATAATAATAATAATAATAACAAAATAAAAATAATAAAAACAATAATAAAAACAACAACAACAAAAAATATTATTATTATTATTATAAATATAAATATAATAATAATTATTATTATTATTATTGTTTTATATTTTTACCATTATTAGTTTACTTTATTATTAGTGTTATTATTATTATTATTATTAGATCATTTTAATCAATATTTTTATTTTTATTATTTTTTATTTTTTATTTTATTATTATTATTATTATTATTATTATTATTATTTCAATTAATAATATTATTATTTTATTTTAATTTTATTGATTACTATTATTATTACTTTTATTTTTAGTTTTTGCTTTTATTATTATTATTATTAGTATTTTATAATAATAATTATTATTGTTGTTGTTATTATTATTATTATTGACATGTGGGAGTATGGTAGTCAAATTCATTCTCAAACACATGGAATGAGACCTATTCTCATGTGTTTGCTCTCAAATGACTATTCAGATATACGCGGGAATAGGATTATCTTAGGAATAAGATTCTCAAGTTCATTTATTCATACCAAGTATGGGAATCGAAAAAAAGTTGAGAATGTTATTTCATTCCAAATCTCATTTCAATATACCAATCGCTGTCTAAAAGGTTTAGAAACTTCTTACAAATCATACCCGATAAAGCATTGAAAATTTTATGGGTACACAAACCCGAAACCAATAATTCAAAAAATATATAGTTTAAACAACAAAATAATTTACAAATAAATTTAAAGTTGAAATAAATACACATTTAAACTAAAAACATAAATTATATAAATTAGAACAAAAATTATATATATATTTTTTTGTCATATACAGACTAATACCAATCTAAGTCATTTCATGAATAAAATGTGACCAAGTGACCAACTAAAATTAATAACATACAACCAATATTTTTTGCTATTATCAAGGAAGGTAATAGAATATATTTTTTTAAGAATTGATTGAGTTAGTGAATAAAATTTAAAAATACCATATGTCTAAATTATTACATAGATTTACAATTAATTATTCATTAGTTAAAAAAGCCTACCAAAATAAAAATGATCAAAACTACATACAACATGATGATTAAATCCAAAAGAAATTACATAATTATTGCAATATTCATAAATATATATTCAATCCAGTAGAACTAAAACATTTTTCTACATTTGTTTGTAAACAAGCTTATATCAATTTATTCGGAAGAAAAAAAACCCTTGTATCAACGTAATTCTAATTCATAATAAAAGCGTCTAACAAAATATTTTTCCTTTTTTTAAAACTTTGAAATTTTTATTTTATATGTGTCATATGTGTACACACATGCATATATGTACTAATAAATTAATAATTGGGTTTTAGAGTTTTTGAACACTTGATCTTTTTAATTACCTTTTGTAACAATCAAATTATAACACATTACCCCCATTGATTTATTTGTCTGTATTCATGAGTTTGTGTGATAGATGGTGCAAGATCATAAACTAATTGTACTTTGTAAAAGCTTCAAATTTATTTTTGTGTTTAATTATAAAATTGCTTATACAGATTACTCGATGCATGTGTTTTGGAAATTTCCATTGACAATTTTGTAAAACATATATGTATGAAGGAAAACTTAATTTGTATAAGTGTTATTTTTAGACATATATATACAATGGTATTTTGTATCCAACTACTAAGGTGTTGGTTTCACGACCTATCATTTATAATAGTTAGCAAGTAAAAATTAATTTTGCTTAAGCATTGATATATCTCTGTTTTTTGTTTTTTTTTTGTTCCTTAATTGTGGTTTGTTCACGATGAAAACAAGGGCATTTACAATGTAAAATTTGACATGTATCTAGTGTGTGCAATTACAAAAAGCTAACAAGTTTGTATGTGTATTGGACCATACCAAACAAAGAACAAAATGTGATAAATTAAGTGTGAACTCAAGTAATAAGTGATAGAGAACTAATTATGAAACATTGTTTTCCAATTGACACGGCAGTCATATGGAAAAATTTGAAATTTAGCTTTCTCACTTAAAAGTATTTTCTAAACAAAAAAAAAAAGTTATAGGATTAGAAATATAGGTTATAAAGATTGGACAAGAGGTATAATGGGAACAAACAAAAATTAAAAAGATAAAGCAAATGTAGAGGTTGTAAAGCAAAGGCATGGAACATTAATTATGCATTTGTGAAAATGGTGTACTAGTATAGAATTATCAAGTAAATAGAGAAATTGCTCATTTAAAGTCTTATTAGACATTGCTTTTTATAACATTTGAAAATCAAATAAAAAAACTTTTCGATAAGGGCATCTTTAATGGAGTTTCTAAACAGCAATAATTATTATTTTTAAAGATTTTATTGAAGAAAAATCAACACCAATAGGAGTCTCTAAAATACTATTTGACACTTTTTGGTAAAATAATGACATCATAACAACTTTGAGTCTCCAAAATAGCACTTAGTCTCTATTTTTTTCAACAAATTTGTTAAAAAAATGAAGACTATACAAGAAGACAAAAATGAGTCTCCAAAAAAATAAATGTTAGATTTGACGATGTCAGATTGTATGACATCGTTAGATCTTAAAAAAAAAAAGTACAAAAAAATTGAACTCCCAGCAACAAAAAAATTAACAGATTCAAAACAAAAATATTCATCAACATATTCAACAAAAAAGACCTCACAGATTCAAAACAAAAAATATTCACAGATTCAAAACAAAAATATTCACAGAAAAAAAAAACAGTGTGGTGGGCGGCGCTGCTGCGCTACAGGGAAGGGAAAAAAGGGAGGCGGGGGGGGGGTGGTTATAGTTAGGGTTTTTAATTATATTTTTTAATTAAGTTTTTTAATATATTTAATTTGGGTTTTGTATTTTTTTTTTTATTGTTTTTTTAGTTTAGGTTATTTTTTAAAATTATGTTTGTTAATATATTTAATTAGTGGTTTTTAATTTGATCTTTTTTAATGAGGGTTTTGTATTTTATTTTTGTATTTTATTTTTTTAGTTTAGTTTTTTTGGTTTGGTATATATTGTTTAGTTTTTGTAGTTTTTATATTTTATGTTTTTTGTTTATGTTTTTTTACTTTAGGTTATTTTTTTATTGTAATGAAGCTTTTTTTTTATAGTTGTTATTTTTTTAATATAGTTGTAAATTTTAAGATTTTATTTGTTGTAATTTTTTTTGATAAATTTAATTAATTTACAAATTGAATAAAATAAAGAAGAAATAAACAAATATAAACGTAACACACAATAAAAAATTAATTAATGAGTTTTTTTAATTAAGATTTTTTTTACATAGGATTTATTTTAATTAGAGATCTTTAATTAGTTTTTTTCATTCAATTATGTAATTAAACGTAATCCTAATTTTTTAAATGTTATATTTGTCGCAATTTATTTATTTATTTGATGAAATATTCGTTAAAAAAGTTGAGATAATCTAAATAACAATTAATTAAAAAAATAGTTTAATTGGTCTCTAAATGAGTCTCTAAAATAATTTTTTTATCTTGATCTCTAAGTGGGTCTCTAAAATTAATCTCAGTCTCTATATGGGTCTTTAAAATGATGGATAAAGGCCTATTATAGAACATTAAGGATAACCTAAGGGCATCCTCAATGGAGTTTTCAAATACAAAACTTTCATAATTTTTATAATTTAGGTGTTTTTAGAGACTTCAGTCTCTAAAAATAATACTATTCATGACAAAAGTACGTAAGGTCCACTACTTTTGGCTTAAAAAATACAAAAATAGAGGCTCAGTCTTTATTTTCTTGAGGTCTACCACTTTTGGCTTAAAAGATACCAAAATAGAGACTGAAAATAGAGACTCAGTCTCTATTTTTTTTCACAAATTTGTTAAAAAAAATAGAGACCGAGTCTCTATATTGGCATCTTTTAAGCCAAAAGTGGTGAACCCTACGTAATTTTGTCATCAATAGTATTATTTTTAGAGACTGGAGTTTCTAAAAATACCAAAATTAAAAAAGTTTTATTTTTTAGAGACTCCATTAAGAATAACTTAAGTTATACAACAAAATGCAACCAGATTTTGAAAATATTTGCTAGATACAAATTTATGTTAGGTTACATAGATTTATTTAACAATATAATAGAGTGTTGAGAAATTAAAACTTTTATATTTTAAGCAGCATAAATAATAATTAGAAATAAAACAAAATTACAACACCAATTTAACATGTAATTGACATGAAAAATGGCTTACGAAATCTCCGAAGGATCTTGTTAAGGCTATAAAACCCTTTCCTGATAAAAAAAAAAATCGAAAAATCACCCTTGAAAAATAGAGGGCGGTTCCAGAACCCGCGTTCACCCATAGTTTAGCCAAGAATCGTGGTCTACACACCAACGGGTTTGTTTGCAAAAGGTCAATATTACCCTTTTAGGGTTTAAGACACATATATAATGCAGTCGACACAAAACAGAAAAAAAAAGAGAAAAAAGAAAATTGAGGTTCGTTACTTTAATTCATGCAATTACTAAAACCCTAATCCTCAACTTTTTTTTTTTTTTCCTGATAAATTTTTCATCGTTTTGTTTTTGAATGCAGAGTTGTTAAATGGAGGAAGCAAATACATCCCCAGCTTATAATGATAAAATACGCAAGTAATTAATTTTTTTCGTTTTTTTTATTTTTTATTTTTTATTTTTTATTTTTTGTATTTATAATATTTGTTTTATTGGTGATTTAGAGAAGCGCCACAATTGGTTGCTGTGTTGAAGGAAATGAAGGATGGGTTGGATAAAGTGACGGCCAAAGTGCAAGCTTTAACTGCAAAGGTATTAATGTTTTTTTTTTTCTGCTTTTTCTTTTGTTTATTTGTTTTTGTTTTACGGGGGTTTGAGTAGTAGAAACAGTATGCGGCAGCTAAAATAGACCCAAAGTGGATACGACCTTTTTGTACCCCGTGAATAGCAGGAGCTTGGGGGTGCAGCCGGGTTGCCCATTTGTTTTTGTTTTTCTTAAGCTATCAAAGTACAGAAGCACCTATTAGCTAATTGTTTTCGACGATACGGAATTTTCAACGAGCAGAAGTGTGCAACCAAACGCTTACTGTCGGTTCATGTGACCGGGCCTTGGGTTGATCCTTTTCAACAAAGAGTTTAAAAGAGTGTAGATTCTATGTTTTTGTCGTTAAGGCGTTGGATGAAACCTTGGAATGTAAAAGAGAATTCGAGCGTTCGAAGATAGGATCAAGCATATTGTAAAAGATCCAAATTTTGTGATTCATTGTAAGCTATTCATGTGAGGAAGTAGTTAAGGTGATGAATTATCATCTCGGTGTTGGACGGTTGATTCTTAGTGAAAATTGGTGATACAATTAATGAGAAAAGTAATCTGACTAGTGTAAACATTCTTGAATTTAGAAATTATCACTTGTTATCAAGCAAGCTCGTCCAATCAGTGATAGCAAGTAAATTCTGGAGGCTAATTTTGCCTTTTGATGTCAATAGCTTTTTAATTTTTGATCTCATTGAAGAGGCGAATGGCGGAAGCCTTGATTGTTGTTGAGATATATTTGTCATCATTGTTGCTTCCATAACCCTTGTTTCATAGGAGTACACAGTGAAGAATTGAGTTGACTTTGACTTAATTCTTGGAATTGATTTTAGTTTTTGAAAATTTTAATCTCTACCCTCTTCATCATTCTCTTTTGATTTGCTCTTATCGTAACCCTGGTTTTTCTGCATGCTAGGTGAAAGCTGATCATTTGCCGACAGCAGATGGGATAACCTATCTTGAGGCGAAACATTTACTGCTTTTGAACTATTGTCAATCGCTTGTATATTATTTGCTCCGCAAGGCAAAAGGTTTCTCAATTGAAGGACATCCTGTTGTACGCAGTCTTGTAGAGATACGCTTGTTTCTAGAGAAGGTGAATAAAGAGTGTTTCACTTTTTTTATCTCCTTTTTTTTCCCCACTCCTTTCGCTTCCACCTTGAAAGGTGTATCCGTTCGCTTTTCTATATGGATATTGGTATAGACATGTGGCTTAATGTCCTGATAACTTTATAATAGACTAGGTACCATGGTTCCACATATTTTCCTATGATATATCACTTTTCACCATCTTCTTGTTCTGTTCAGATTCGGCCAATTGACAAGAAGCTTCAGTACCAAATTCAAAAGCTCACGAGGGTTACAGAAGGTGCAGAGGAGAAACCAGCTCAGAGTGAGAAGGAAGCAGGTGCAACTCAGAAGAACGAAGACTTGTTGAAATATCGTCCAAACCCAGATATGCTTATTAGCAAACCAAATACAGTTTCTGAGGTATGTGACAAACTATATCTTATACTGTTCTGGATTGGAAATTTTCTTTGAGGAAGCATAGATTCAGAGCTATTGAAAAAATTGGGTTGTATTTAATGAACTATATTGGTTTCTGAAATTCATGCTGTAAATCACAGGATGGCGGTGGTGTGTACCGACCTCCCAAATTTGCACCTGCTTCTATGGAGGAAGAGAAGACGTCAAAACAGGAGAGAAATGCTTTGAGAAAGGAGAAAGAGATGCTACGACAAGCTCGGCAGAATGAGTATGTAAAAAGTTTGATGAATGATGTAGAGGGAAGACCAGAAGAAGTAAGTAGCGCTGTCCTTTATTACATCATTTTTAGATCTCCTTTTACCTGTAAAATTACAGTTTTCTGACTTACTGGATTATGCAGATGAGAGAATATGTAGGAGCTGAAAGTAGAGAACTTACGAGGTACATGGCAAAGATGGAAGAACGTGCACGGCAAGAAGAGGATCTCTTCACACGTGCTCCTCTTACAAAATCAGAGAAACAGAAAATGAAACATTTGAAGAAATCGAGAAACGGGTAAGCAATGAGTGACCATTCTTTCACTGATATTTGAAAATCTATCAAAGTAGTGGCACAATAGTCTTTTTGATCAGTTAAAAAAATCTTAATACGTATCTCCCATATTTGTTTTTCATTGATTGGTTCCAACCTGATAAATTATTGATGGGGTTTGTTTCAGGTTGCTTGGTTTGACAGAGAGTTTCTTTGATGAGATAAAATCTATGCCTTTAGAGGGTGGTGCACCTGAGCAATCTGGAGGCTTTGAAAGTGGTGGCACTCGAGATAAAGTAGCCAAGAAACGCAAGGTAATTTAATAAAAAAATGGGGGTATTCTATTTGCTTGTTGATTCTAGAGTCTGTTGTGCTTGAGATATCTTTCTAGTTGTAATTTTCTTACTTTAGTGAAATCAAAAGAAAGTGAAATAACTTGTTTAGAGCCTTTCTGTTTGTCACAAATCTGGTCTTAAGTTACTCTTGTGCATTTCTCTAGCATGATAAGAATTGTTTCTAAAGAAACATGTGCTGTTCTTTTGAGGTGTGTATCATAATCTGGATAATCTTATATCTTGATGACTTGATCTGGCATATTTTTGCTCACATATACTGCCTAGAACGAAGCTTCTCCTTTGTTGATTGACTTGGTGTGTGTTTGGTCCAGTGTTTAGGAAGTTGGATAGGACATTTGGACTCTACTCCTAGTTTTGAGGAGTGTTTGGCCCCTAAAACCTGCGTTTTCGTTTGGGGTCGTAGATGCAAATCCACGTCTTCCAAAAGCTAGGTATACCGGGCTCAATTGTGACTTTTCTACCATGATTTTTAGAACATGAAATTGACGAACTAGGCCGAATGGGCCCTTGTACTGATTATTGACCTTTGGAGAAGGGGTTTGAGTTAGATAGAGGACTTGTGCTTTCTCAGTTGAGATATTATGTGATATATTTTAAGACTCGATGTTGGTTTTCTCATGATCTATGACAATTGATAGGCATAGCCATTAATGCTGTTAATTAGTAATTAAGGGACCAATGTGCTCTTTTAGGTTGGCTATGGGGATGTTATCTCCAGAAACCCAACACCCCCCAACAAAAAAAAAAAAAAAACTGAAAGAAAAAATGACAAACAAGAGAAGCTCTTTTTTGACTTGTCGATTTTTATATCGACTATGCCTCGTTGACATCAAAGCAGGAGCATGTGGAGAAAATTTTGGGCAGTTTTTTGTGCATAGCCGACCTTTTCTGTTCTTTCTTGCTTCCTTGAGGAGAGTTGCTGGCCATATTTCATTAGTTACTACTGCACTTGACAGTAATGGCCACTTCAACAATTAACCAAGGAAATAAATATTCAAGAAAATAAAAATTAGAATAGCAAATCAGGATTTGAAAATAAAAAGGCTGGAGAACGTTAATAGAATATAGTTTGTCGAACACAATGATGTGAAAAGCGACCTTGATATCTTTCATTTGGAATGGCTCCACACATTTTAACCTGATTAGTTTGGGGGGCCACAAACTGCGTTGTTCTGGCAGCAAGGCCTTAAGTGAAAGCTCTTTTTGCTCAAAATTTGTTTAAAATGAGAAATTATTTTTATTTTTATTCAAGCAGTGTACTTCTTACAGATGCTGAACCTGAAACAAGAAAGTTATCTGTTGTGCCTTGAGCCATTATGCATACAGACTGACATTTATCTAATGGGAATTTGCAGAGAAGGCACTGAATATCGCGAGTTCAGATTGTCGGATACCATGCAACTGAATCTACGGAATGTGGTGCAGAATGGGACATTTGAGCCGTCACTTGAGGGAAGGGTCCCGAAGTCTCAAGTTCATGTTATAACCTGAGGCTGCAATCAATTGGATCTTGTTTGCAAAGCTGTGTCGATTACATTTTTCGTTACAGTTTTGGCTGCAGGATTGACCTAATCAGTTCGTAGCAAATGTGCTCCACTTGTAACTAACTTCTATTAACAGGATTCAGCGGTAAACAATTGGTGAAGGTTTTTTGTTCTGGATTATCTTTAGCTAGATGTATGTTGTTTTGAATACGATAGATTACTGTTCTATAGAGCCTCAGATTGGTATCTTGTCTAGGAATATTTGGTATAAAGCACTTTTGGCCAACTCTGTACGCGTGATATGGAGTGCAACGCCATTGCAGCCCATAAACGGCAGCAAGTCAATACAATTTAGAATGTGCAACGTATGTTTTACCTCGTTCCTAGGAGCTAGGGACTTGGATCCTTTTATAACCTTATAAAGGAGATTTAATGATAATGAACCGTTATGATTTGCATAATTCCTCACTGTTCAGCGTTGAGCAATTTTTAGAGTTCAAACGAATGTTTGGGCCTCTGGATGTGATTTCAATTACTATCCACCTCTTCAAATATGTATTCTCTTTTAGGAATTCCAGCTTTTGCAAGACGAGTGGTTTTTGCAAGACATGATTTTCTCAATGTGATTCCTAAAATGCCCGTTCAGCACAAACATGGGTTAATTCTACAGAAGTAGGCCACTTAGATATGTCGTCACCATTAGATTTTTCTCATTTTGTTTGTTATCCGATACAACTTCAGAGGGAGAATTCAACAAAGTCAGCGTTCTGCTGAATGACTTGGACAACTCTATTCATGTCATTCACAAGTTTACAATGCAATGTAATCCTCATACTACAAACAACATCACAGTGAATAAAAACCTCATTTTCAGAATCTACGGAGAATCTATTTGCTGCAGTAGATAGATGACCTATAAGAATGAATTTTGCTATCAAGATTGCTAGTAAAAGATCAGAATCATGTTGCACGATGCGTCATGGTAACATGATCCAATTATAATCGACAAATTATTGAACATTCCGGCATCTGTTATTCCAGGTCTCACCTTGTAAAGCACCGTCTACTTATGAACTCCCCTGCAAATGCTGCCATTTCCTTCGCAATGCAGAAGGCATGCGCTGCAGATCAAAGAATGATTAGCGTGGGACACATGGTGGCAAAATATGTTATGAGGTGATATCGCGTCAAATGATATCTGAGTCATCCTGAGGCTGTGGCTGTGGTAGGTTATATAGAACAAGACCTGCCACTAGAACCATAGTGCCTAGAAGGAAGAAGGGGCTCAAGCTTACACCTCCAGGTAGATATGGCAACGGAAGGGAAAGTATGTAAATTGAGATTGGTACTGCCACAAAAAGAAAGGGAAAGAAACAGTAGTAGTATCAGTGCATGAACACGTGCAGAGTCGTTGATAAAGGAAGAGACAGAGGTAAAGAGAGAGAACCTGATGACATTACGATAAGGGATGAAACAACTGCTGACGAAATTTTCACGAGATTTAGTGCTGATATGTTGAAGCCTATATTGGCAGTCACATATAGCAGGGGTAGCAAGGGGGTTCCTTCACAGCCTGCCAACAAGAACGTGGTGAGTGGATGAATTTGAAAGACTATCTCAAAGCACCACATTTGACAGAATAAATGAAGTGATCTGCAATGTTGTAATGTGATAACAAGTTTCCACTTTAAGAAGATACATCAAAGGTATTTGATTTCTGAGTAGCAATATATATGAAGATGCTGGAGCATTAAACTACGAAGAATTTAGCTGTAGTAGAGAAAAGTAAGAATTTTCTGGAGTTGGAAAGGCATCAACTGTTTAATATTGTATTTTTTCAAACTTGTAGCAAAATAGAAAAATACACAGAAGTGAAGGAGATGAGGAATACAATACATCTCCAAGATTGTAGCAAAACTTCTTTTTATGGCTTGTCTAAAAATATTTAACGCCAATAGGACATAGTCGAGAGTCGTGTCTTTATTTGTGCACATGCCCCTTAAAATCTCTGTTTACCCATCAACAAATTATGTGAAATAAAATTTCAGACCACATCAAAAACAAATTCCTCGTAGGTATACCTGATGTATCAGCTCCAACATTAAACAAACAACTGGCACCATTCTTAATGAAAACAGGGAGCTGGGAAAACGGTATACCCTTCAAGTTCGATAACAGAGGCAGAAAGAGAAGTACAAAAAGTGCCTACATGTCAAAGGACAAAAGACATCAGCATTCACAAACATAGGTGTATATATCATCCTTGCAATTAATTTTCCTAAACGTAAAGGAGAATACCATCCTCCGACATAAATATTGCACAACTTTTGAAGAAATGAAACCTAGCATACAATAGAAATAATACAATGACCTCAGTAACATCAACAAAGAATAAACACGTTAAAAAACTTTGATGCAAAATTCAGATAACCTATGAACTGCAGCATTGCATAATTGATGACATAAAAAGACAAAAAACACATTATACTATCAAGCAAAGAGTTTTTACATTTCAGTCATTCCTAATGTCACCTGTCTGACATTTTCATTTCATAATGGACTTTACCTACTGTCATGCATCTGGTATCTGCGACTGCTTTACAATATAAAAGACACCATTAGAAAATAAAGTCTCTTGTGTGCATCAATCAAGATCATCTAAACATAAAACACAGTCTACAAATGTGATAAACACTATTCTTATTCAAGTTAGGCTCTTGGTGGGATATACCAAAAATAAAAAGAATTTGCTGACTGTAACTAGCTTGGTCAGATCTAGTTGACAGGGCAAGTCACCCAAGCAAGTTTAAAATAACACAAGTACCTATCTATCATAGGAGTTAATAATCACCAAACATTACACATAATTGTTTTCGAAAGATCAGTAAGCTCTCACAGAATGGTTGGATAAGAAAATAATAACTTGCATATCCACGGAGACAAAACATAAATGTGAAGCGGCTTTAAGAAATTACCTGGAATCCAGATCCAAATGAATTGACGACAAAAATATCAAGTAGCTTTCCCTGTGTGATTGGATAACTTTTAAGATACTCGTAACAGAATAATGAAAACAATGCAGAGATGAAACATAAAACAAAATAAAACTCGTTGAAGGAAGAACAGGTGCATATACCTTAAGGCGAGCCGCAGCATCAATGAATATCGATTCCTATGTAAACAAATATATAAATTGATCGTTAGCTTGCAAGGATTATGTTAAAGAATTGGCATAATCTTTACGTTACCTTGAGAATAGATGCACCGGCTTGAAAAGCATTTGACACAATCATCATAACTGGCCAGAAAAACCCAAGTCCAGATAGCATTTGATCATCTTCAGATCCACTGTGGTCAAAAAGCATAGAGCCTCAAAAAGAATACAAGGAAGGCAAAATTGCACACGGAGGAGATGTATAGGCATAGAGCTGCTTATTAAAGGTGTATAGTTCTGGAATCGCCTTCTGGCAATTACATCTCAAATTTTAACGGCTTCATTGTTATCACCATAAGAGAGAAGTTGTCGTTTAACATAAACACACATCTAAATATCCGTCACATATTACTCCATATTTCAGTAGCTTCTACCCTAAAGGACTTCTCCCATTCAGCATCGCCTTTAGGCACTCAATCAGCAATCGTTCACCAATTAATCAGACATGATGTAGAGAAATCTTTAAGAATAGAATTGGATGACAGACCACAGAGCACAAAACAATTTAGGAGGGCTCCTAGTTTTTGCAAGCTCGGAAGCCTCTTCTCTCTTTTCTTCCTATCTGACACACTTCACACACATGTCATCTATCATACTTCTTCAAGTCATTGTGTGAAATAAAGTGGCACTTTGAGTTTGGAGTAAATGATAATGTTGAGTAACCACGCAACAAAGGAGTCAAGAATGAAATGAGTAATAGAGATGCAAATGATGCAGCAAAGAGCAAGAGAAATGCCTAGTATACCTATTTCCCAGGTATGTTTTGGTCAAACCATTATGCTAAAGGATGGCAAGGTTGCTTAATGAGCTAAGTTTCAATAGTAGAAGGAAATACATCCAAGTGTTATTTCTGAAACAAATTTACTTCCAGAGAAAGCGGAAGGCATCCTGTTAGATGACAAAGTTTTGAAGTAAGACTAACATCCTTATTGTTATAACTACCTAATGCTTGGCCTCTTCAAATTATCTGCCCCTGACAGTATAGTCTTTAGCATCATTAAGAAGAATATCTAAGTAGAATGTATACTAATTCGAGAACTAAAAGAGAACTTTGATTTATATAATTGCTTATATAGACAAGTTGTACACAAACCTGTGATAATTCCAAAGTTAACTATGAAGTATATTATCTTTTGGATTTAGAAGCATCTCCATTCCTTAGCCTACTTTATCTTTCAAAAGAGTTTAGGAATTGATGTAGACAGACTCCTGTGAGTCTTGCATTAAATTAATACACCCAGTCTATCAGACGAATCTAAACTTTGAATGAGCAAAGTGAAACCACACCAGTTTTGACTTTCTTTGTACATGGGATGAACCTCCTCCTTCCTGTAGTCTTCTGATTCGATTTACCCCCCTCCCCCAAGTAAAGAATACAAAAGGTAAGGGTTGAACTGATAAAATACGGGCCTTATTTATAATCCAAATTAATAGCTCGTGGCACCTTAACTCTTACAAAATTATTTTTTCATGCAACAGACCTAAATTGCTAGCTACCAAAGTAAATAATCTTAAGACTGTCAGGAAACAGGTAGTAAAACCTTGCAACAGCAAATATGACACCAGCAGCTACAAGCAAAGATCCAACAATTTGGTTCCATGAGTATTTTCTCCCTAGAAGGAGGACTGAAAGAGCAAGCTGCCACACCAAAAACGACTGCGAGAAAAGGGATGTCAATAACTAAGCTCATATCCGTCTTTTACATAAAGCAGACACTCTACAATGCATTGTGTAATGTAGTTGATCAAATCAATAAGAAATTAATAGCATGCAAATGTCCACAGTTAATGATGCAGTATGTCAATAAATTACCACATAATGTAATGTACGCTATATTATCAACAACTAGGTTCATTTCATTCAAAATTCCTGGTTCAAAAGCCCAGATTAATCTTTCTAGTGAGGAACTAATATAAACATGTTGGATCTTAAATATCTCTCAGCAATTTCATTAGCATCCACTTCAAACTGTGCATTCCGGTGAGACATTTCTGAAAATTAATTTGCAGTTGCAACCCAGCGCTAGCAATAAGAGTATCAGTAATCTGTTGACAAATTGAAACATTCATACTAAGCTGGGCGCATATACAAAAAATAATTATGCATGCTTTGAACACACACAATATCTCCAGCAATACAAAGACGTAGCAAAATTCTACGAAGTCTCATTTTAAATTCTTTGGGATAGGGTTGAGCTCAATTCAAACCAATAGTACTTCTCATTGATTATTAAATCTTAGTGGAGACGAGCAATTCTCAGTCATAAATACTTAAAATCAGAAACCAAGCAAGTATCAAAATGGAAACATGCAAGAAAGGACTGAGCAAGCGATTCTCCATAAGCAGAAAGATGAAAAGACGAGAACAAATAATATAAAAAGAAAAATGACTTATGTGTGATTGTATTGCTTAATGAATAATCATTTCTTTAGCTTTTCTTTGGCAAATATATAGAAACAGCAACTCGGCGAAACCCTTTAATTTAAAGTACACTACAATATTGACATTACCTGACTCAGTATTGGTATAGCTGGTCCAGGAAGCTTGGCTGTAGAAACACACATAACATACATTAAAAAGGCCCTATTAACACCCTAATTTGTAAAATTCCTATCTCAGTTTTTCTCTGCAACTGTACATAAGAATTTGGATTGGCTTTTCTTTGTTTCTTTTTCAGTGGCTTTGCAATTAGAAGTATACCTTCTGACGCATATGTTAAGATTTAGAAAACACTAGACAAACCAGTTAGGGAAAACTGAGTAAATGAAAGAACACTAAAGCGTGCAAAAGATAGACAGCACCTTTGTTTTCTCTAAAATATAGATTCTGCAGCAATATGAGAGCTAAAACTTTAATAATTGGCCTTAAATTTCCAAAAATAAGTGGTATTTCGTACCTCCCGCATACATTCCGGAAACAACTCCAAGAGCTTCTAGAAGACCAATGATCACAAATTTAAATTTGGGAAGTTTCATCATCTCATCAGTTACAATGCCAGCTTTGCGTCTCATGTACAATATAGAGAAATAGATAACCACATACCTGTTCCGAAAGACCAATCATCTCTAAGATATTTCATAAATTCAAATTATCATACCGTAAATTTTGCAAAAAGTGGAAATTGTAATAATTTCTCATGCTTCAACTTTCTTAGGCGAGCTCGGTTGTGAAAATTGAGCTTTCAATCTCTACCTACTCTCAGTATTAGAATTTATTTAATCCAACACAACGTATGATTACCGAGCCCATGCCTCACCACTAGCTTGCCTCTTATACAAATCTTGTTCACTGTCCCACATTCAATGCTAGCCTATTAGTGACAACTGCTATGTTGTAGTCTTTTGCAAGTTGCATTTTATCAAAGGCTCGATGTCATTACGCAAGTTAAAAAACCCCTATTGCCTATTCGAGTAACAAATAATGCCCACCATGGATCAAGTACTTAATCTATGTTATTATATGGAAGTTAAATTTATCACATCAGAACAGAATCCAAAGTATAATCTTCATCAAGACGTATGCAAAGTATGCATCACATTTTCTCTATTCACGTGCATTATAGAGAGTGGTATATTTTTATTTACTTATTATCTTGAACGCATCCATTGAAATGCAAACGAAGTTCTTTTTAATTAAGCATTGCGCGTGGACATTTTCTTTCTAAATGAGAAGCGGTGAGACTTGAACGCAGTAGCCTTTGTTAATTTGACTCTTATAACATGTGAATTAACCACCTCATTTAAGCTTTCAGACGAGGCAGTAAATTTACACTATACATGATATGTTATTATGTGTTCCCTACATTTTTCGTTAAGAATCATCATGAAAATATTAAAATGGCAATCGAGACTTACTAAGCAAATAATAGAAATGGCACCATTTCAGCATACAAATTGCTACAATATTAAAAAAAAAAAATATTAAAACAAGATTTCATTAAATTTACGCGAAAAAATTACCCGAAAGTGGTGATCTGAGCTAGAAAAAATGGATACTCCTTCATGGGGACAAGGGCAAGTTTGTAGAGAACACGATTAGCAACAGCTAATACAATAGTAGCAGCAGAACAACCAATGACCAACTTTGTGTTGGATGAAGAACCATCACTATCTGAACTTGTTACTTTAGCTTTGATGCTAAATTTGGGCCTTGAAGGTGAAAAACGGTGAAAATGAGAAGCTTTTCTGTGGTAAAGATTGAATCTTTGAGCTGTGAGCTTTGTTGGGTATTCAAGAAATGGCATTTTTTTGGGGAGAGAGGTGAAAAAAGATGGCGGTAGTCCACTGTTGTTTTTGGAATGGGAGGTGAAAATGTGGAAATGGGTTGGTGGTGGAACTTGTGTGTGTGTGTGCGTTGATGATGATGTTGTTCTTGATGCACAAAGATACTGAATTTCCATGGTGAAAAGAGGGAGGGGGGGCTCTCAAGGCAGCAGTGGACTATGATGTTGTAGTTTGCTGTTTGTTTGTCTCGTTTTTGTTTAGTTCTTTTTTTTTTGGTCAATTGTTTTTGTTTAGTTCTGGTTTGACAGTTTTGGGGCATGTTACATGTGTCTTGAACACATATCTGGACTTTGTTTCTTGGTGGTAGGTGAGTATTGTTGGGTGGGTAGTAATGAACAATATTATAAGTAAAATTTTATAATTATAAATAATTTATATTATTTTATTATAATTATTTTAAAAATTTATAATCATAAAAGTTTGTAAATAATATAAAAATTATAATACTATAATATTATAAGTAAATACATTTTCACTATAAGGAAGGTAAAATAGAATTAAAGGCAAAATAGATAGCAAACTACTATTTTACTAGTTTAGTAATGATTATAGGATTCAGTATTGATGAAGATTAGATGCTATGGTTTTAAACCACTATATGCTTGGCTTTTTGCTTTTAAATTGTTTTGTCGATAGAGCTCGTTATACTGTTCCATGAAACTAATATAAGAAGTGATATTAACTTATTGCCTTTTTTGATGCCCAAAAATAAAAAAAATGAGGAAGAGAGTTATGTTGACCAAAACAAAATAGAAGTGGAAGACAATTATGAAAATTGGCCCTAATAGAGCAAAAGAAATAAATATACTTGAATAAGTGCAACACCCAATTGCTTAAGTTTTGGGTCAAAATTGAATCTTAATCAATTTACCTATATAAGATTATATCCTTTTCCTAACCATTGTACTGTTAAATTTATTAGTAGAATTCCAACGCAGCAGCCAACTAATGATCCAAGCTAGAAGTAGACTTTTATCTCTTGGGTTGCAAAGCCACCTGTTGAATTGCAAAATTTACTTCATATATGAATCGTTGGAACTCCATTCCTATATTTGAGATGGATTGACTTTTTATTTTATTAATCTCATTTCATTTTGACCGAAAATAAGTTTTTTCCATTTTTTTTAACGCTTTTTTGGAATTTGGAAAAGTCTAGTGTGATCTAGAACTATGTTGCACAGTAGAATATAAGGCTGAGGTGTTCACATTTTCAAATTTGGTGATCAATTAAAACGTTAAAATGTTTCAGGGGGGGGGGGGGGGGGGGAGGGGAAGAAATGAAGAAAACATATCCATCACATTCATCTAGTTTTTCAATCTTGTCAAATATA
Source organism: Ehretia macrophylla (assembly GCA_037974665.1). Lineage (NCBI taxonomy): Eukaryota > Viridiplantae > Streptophyta > Magnoliopsida > Boraginales > Ehretiaceae > Ehretia > Ehretia macrophylla. The sequence goes on along the minus strand of CM075779.1, from coordinate 27,273,246 downwards.
TGATAAAACTCACCACTAAATAACCTTTCAAATTACGTGGAGCCTGTCAATTACAAAAAGATACGAGACGGTTCTTATGGGCGTCTAACCTTTTCAACATGTATAATAACAATTTCATAAATGAAAATCTGGACAGTAATTAGTCTTAAAAAGACTAGGCATCCATCTTTGATTCAAATAAGAACATCAATGAATTTTTAAACCAAACTAACGAGTACAGCATCGGACGTCAGGTCGAGTATATAAAAATCATACAGCAAGTCAATAAATCCAGTGCGACAAACTAATCATATGTAAACAAATTAAGAGACGTGATGTTAAGTTGTACAAAAGCAGCAAACTAGCATTGAATTAGTATCACGAGTGAAGTACGATTCTACAATAACATTAAAGATCCTTGATAAGAGGAGAATAAGGTACGCGGGAGATGTGAAATGGAAGAACTATACTTTGATGGGAAAATCGTAGACTCTTTTCCTGCATGACCAATCTATTTTGCTGAATCATTAGTCTCGGCAGTTTTCACTCCTGTAGGGCACTTAAACACATAGGGTTTCAGCTACAAAGACCAGTAAACACTCTAATTAACACATTTCATGAAGTTACACAAGCGCTAAATCAACAGTAAAACCTACCTACATCAAGAAGTTTTAGTAGTAAACTTAACTTCAAATTATCTACTACATCATAATACAAAACACACTAAATAGTTATATCATTGAAAGCACATACTATGACCATTAGTGTTCAGAGCAATAGAAGTCCATGACTTTCAAAACTATGCTACCATTGGATGTCAGCTGAATCAACAACCTCGACAGGTATCGCTCCTTTAGGGAACGGAAACACATAGGGTTTCAGCTGCATGCAAATACCAGGAAACGCTCTAATTAGCACATTTTATGAAATTACACATGCGTTAAGTCAACAGTAAAACCTACGTATATCAAGAAGTTTTAGTAGTAAACTTAACTTCAAATTGTCTACTACATCATAATGCAAAATACACTGAATAGTTATATCACTGAAAGCACGTACTATAACCACTAGTGTTCAGAGCGATAGAAGTCCATGACTGTTAAAGCTATGCTACCATTTACTTCCCCTCATTTTGTTGGCTTCATATACTCGTACAATCATATGACTGTCCATCAATCCACTAATAAACATCCATTCTTTGGGCTTTGAATCATAATTCATAGATAGATATGGATGGCATTCCAAGCTAGACAAAGATTTATCCCTTCATGGTGCTCATTCAGGGACAAGACAAAGTAAATGGAACATGAAATAAGGACATTTAAACCTCAAAGCAGTTTCAGACCAAAAAAAAAAAAGAATCCTCAAAATTCCATCCACAAACACAAAGTTTAATGGCTGACTGATATTGCTCATCATCATTTAGCTATTGCATTTATTTTTTTCGTTGCTGGTCATATGTATAGAACTAATTTTGGGATTGGGCACAGTATAAAAGATCTTTTAGATGCACACATTCCTTCGGAAGGACGATTAGGACGTGGACATAAGGGTCTTTATGACACAATCAATAAAAGTAGAATTTCCTATGGTTAGAGAGAGAGCTTATGATTATGGTGCGAATATGGCTTATGATGCTCCCGGCCACAAAAATATTCAGATAGCTAATCATTTGCCTTTTCCTCAATAACTTCAATGTATTCATCTTGACAAGCAAAACCAACTCTGGCCTATAGAGCACATGAAAGGCTGAGCCAGCCTCATGCAGCTTTGGATTGTTTAACTTCTTTCATTTGATAATTTTCTTAATTCAAGTAGGAAAAATATCAGTTCTTTGCTGTAAAAGAAAAAGATATACATTATATCATTTAGAGTTAAGTATATGTAGCTTGAAGTCGGTCAAATATGAAACAACATATATAGTTTGACAGTTTTTCTTGCACAACAACATAACCACCAGCACCAACATTACACCCACTTTATAGCCAAACAATTTAACCAGTACAACTGAAATTCATAGAATTATACTAATACTTACGAATATTCAATTCAAATATCAAAAGAATTTAAGAATATCACGAGAAGCAATCAAACTGAAACATTAATTTAAGCCAAAGAAACAAACAAAATCCAAATATGTTTTCAATGCGACGACAGTACAGTAAGCAATATATTAAAATTCTAGGCCCATATAATGGGTTCTTCTTCTATGAGACATGTGGCAAATTTGTCACATGTACATAGATAAAAAGTGATTCAATTAGTTGATAAATATTAACCAATTATTATAAGTGGGGACATCATAATAATTTATTTAAAACTCTGTAAGGCCAAATTAGTAAAAAGATAAATTTCAGACATTCTGATATAACATACACTACAAAAAAAACTAAATTCTGCGAGAGACGGTTCCCCTCACCGTGCCGTCGCCAATGTGAAATTTGCGACGGCACCGTGAAGGGATTTGTCCGTCAGATAGGAGATTGTCGCCAAAATGGTTCCTGTCACCGTGCCGTCGCCAATGTGGCGACAGCTAAGAATGCTCTCCATCCCGTCTCCAAATCTGCCCTCACCAACCCCTCACCATCAGTTCCAGTCTCCAAGCCGTCACTGTTAGTCCGCCCTCACCAAACCCTCACCATCATTTTCCGTCTCCAGGCCGTCACCAAACATTCCTGTCACTATCCCCTCATCAATTAGAGCCGTCTCACAACTGTCACTGTATATCCCATAGACAAGCCCTCGCCAACATTTCCCCTCACTCGGCCGTCACCATTATTTGCTATCACTGAACACTCGCCAACTGATCCCCTCACCAAACTGTCACAAAATTGTCGTCGCCAAGCCTTCACCAATATTTTCCCTCACCAAACCGTCAATAATTATTCCCTTCACATAGCCCTCGCCAACTTAACGATTCCATCTAATTAACGTACTCATAATTCCTTGATAAATTCCTGAATTTTTTTCCCAAACTGAACCTATTTCACATATGAAATACAATTCCAATAATGACGCAAATACGATATTATCTACATATATTTAATATACAAACTGTTATGTTAAACTGTAATCAAAAGGAAATGTATTGTACATGCCAGTGTATTAAACATCAAACTACAAAGATAACATTCTCACAAACTACTCTCCATCTTCACCACTATGTGAAGATGAAGATTCTCCGTCTTCAGATTGACCATACACTTTCGTGTAGAGAACTTTCAACATTTTGTTCTGCTTCGTTATTTGTTGCTGAAGTTGAATGATTAAGTTGTCCTGACTCTCGATCCGTTGGCAATAACTTCGTACAGTTTCATTCAAATTCTCTGTGGCACGTGTAACGGCAGCATGACACGTCGAGGATGGGATGTGGTATTCGACACGGACTCAACGGATACCTGAGAACCTACCCCGTACAGCCGACCTTTTCGTGGTGGTCCAACAGCCTGCAAAAATACTGCGTTCTCATCCACAGGCGTTGAATTCGAGTCTGATTCAGATGCATTCCTTGCCGTATGGAGCATTTCGTCGTAACGAGCCTACATAGACATTAGTAACAAGTTATTGTTAAAGAACCGATGTGAGTTAAAACGCATTGATAACAAAATACATTTACTTAATTTTGCAACACACAATATTAAATTACTACATCTGTCTTTAATGCATTTACTCGTCAAAAAATAAACGGAGTTTCAACCAAATGTTTATATGCTACATATACTTAATATTGAAACACACAATATTAACATTACTACATGTGTCTTTAATGCATCTTTGATATGCATAAAAAAAAGGGACATAGTCTCCTCTGTATTTCGGACTTTTCCCAATTACCTGTTTGTGAATAATGGCAACTTACTACATAGTATCAAAGCTCATACAGTACCGTCGTTTAACCTCAACATATTAATCATGTTTTACTACAACGCTAACGAGACATTTCCAATTATATTGTGACTGAACAACTTAGTGTTAAATAACCGAATTCAACATGCAAATGTTTATAATCCCACACATACTTAATATTGAAACACACAATATTAAGATATCACATCTTTCTTTTATCAATATTTACTAAAAAAAAAAAAACCGAACATAGTCTCCTTTGTATTCAGGACTTTTTCCAATTACCTATTTGTGAATAAAGCCGACCTACTACATATTATCCAACCTCATACATTACCACCATTCACCTCAACATATTTATAATGTACTACTACAACCATAATGAGTCATCATTCTAAATACTTTATAAAACACAACAAGTAACTGTTACATAATCGATGTGAGTTACCACCAAATTTTGTTAAGCTACACATACTTAATATACCAACACACATTATTAAGTTACCACATCTATTATATATCAATATTTGCTCGTAAAAATAAAATACAACGGACAGAGTCTCCTCTGTGTTTAGGACTTTTCCCAATTACCTGTTACTGAATCAAGCCAACCTACTATGTACTATCCAAGCTCATACAGTACCACACTTCATCTCAACAAATTAATCATGTTCTACGACAACCATAAGGAGACATTTCTAAAAAGATTAGACAACACAACGGAGGAAAACAGGTATCCAAAGTACATTTGTGCAATGTTTTGGCACCGTGTACATACCTATTCATGCTCACTAATCACGAAATATGTTTTTCCTCTGTCACTGTAGCTTTAACAATTATAGATACTTTGCAAAACCAACAAACATTGGATAAAACTGTGAATCCCATATTATCTTCAATATAAACCCTATGTCTTCCTTCCTCTTATAGACAATACATGAAAAATACATACCATTGTCTGCTCGGCCCGAGAGTTTGTGTACGGTCCGTCAGTCCCCTTGCGATGAGCCTTCTTGAAAACCTCCGCATAAGTCACTTTCCTCCCTAATTCTTTTTCCTACAATACCAATTGCCCAAAATCAACTTACATATATTTGTGTAGTTGTACGAATTTTTTTTCGTACACATAACATGTAATAGTAAACAAGATTATATGACGAAATCAAAACCATTCTTCTAGCTGCTTCATGGGTTGGGATTGAACCCAAATGATGAATAGACGGATTGGCCTTTCGATTAGCTGAATTTCTCTTTGATATTTCCTGCCATTCTGGCCTTTGCCATTGCTCGAGCATTTCATTCCATATGTCCAGTGGTATGAAATATGGTTTTTTCGTTCTTGTCCGTCCTTTGTTTGTCAGATCTGAAATTCGGCGTCTTGCAGTTGATTCAAATTTGCGCCAAACTTCAGCTTCATCAATTGGAAGCCATTTGTACTCCCTCTGAAACCGTTAATACTATCATCTATCTAATTCAATAATGGAATATACAATTACACAATAGTTCTCACAATATCTATTGATTTAACAGTTCTTACCCTGAAATATTCGAACCATAATTTCTTTGTATCACTTGGAACATGTTTGTATGTCAACCACGGTTCTACATACCCAGCATGTAGAGCTCTTGTAACACCTTTGACAGCATTATATGGATCCCATCTGTAATATAACATAATCCAAACAGATACATTGCGGTACAACAACGAGAATATTTAAACTTCATATTGGAATTATTACATACCCGTTTCCTACCACCTTCACATAGCGTCGCTTGTCATTTTGCCATACCAAATATTCGGCTTCAGACTGGAATCCATAAAATTGCCAATCTTCAATACCTGCAGCCTGTCTCTCAGCAGCGTGCGATGACTCGGACATATTAGAAAATTGTGCACCACCGGGTATTGAAGAGCCATCACCATCTACACATAAGTCTTGTAGCTCCTGTGGCAGTCCATCTGATGAACAGTGTTGTTCATTATGAGTAGTGGACGTGGCGTGTACATATGGCTGCTCTTGTTGGGGTTCCGCATCGTCTAGGATCCGATGTCGCATTCCCACTGATGAATTAGATGAACCACGCCCAATTACTACAGGGACATTACCCCGAACACGGTCAGTTACTGTATGTGCACTTGTGGATCCACGTCCACTCATATGATGTGCACCTATAGATCCACGACCACCCATATGTTGAGCGTCATTTGGTCCAGCCTGATTGAATCGCTGCGTCTCGGGCACAATTGGGGGGGTATTTGTTGATGATGTCCTTTTTTCCTAATAAACTGCTCTGCTTCAATTGTTTTTTCTCCTTGCGAGTTGGATCTTCACCGCCTCCTATTGCCTGTTTTTACACAATTGCATTAGAATACATAAATAATATAAAATTACTGAATAAATGTAATTATGTAACACAACATACCATAACTGTCATATATATATGTATATCACTAGCAATCATTGTTTGATCAATTGAAATACTTCCTCAAACAAATGAAAAGTTCACTGGCCTATCTTTTTTTTCAAAATTCATCATTTCCCTCATTATCATCGTCATGATTAAAAACTGGTTGAACATTCCCCATCTTCCTCCTCCTCATCATCCTCATCATCATCGTCATCTTCATCATCATATGGGTCATAATCAACATCATAGCCATCTTCATCATCAGCATCATCATCTTCATCATCATCACAATTATCATTTGTTTCATGCTCATATTCTTTATCATGTACATATTCTTCTACTTCTCTATGTTCGTCATTATGATATTCGCTTACATTTTCACTATATACATCCGAATAATTAATTTGTGAATTAGAATAAAAAACATTCGGTTCCACTGGGGGCACATTCATGTGATCTGATTGAAAGCTTGTGTTATCATCCACATCTATCTCCTGTCTGTCCATGTCAAAAAAATGTCTTGGACGGATTTTAACGACAGCCACCCAATCCACTCTATCTCTCTTGGCCCCTGGATAAACACAATAGTACACTTGCTGGGCTTGACCTGCCAATACAAATGGTTCGTGCTTGGGATATCTTTTTTTCACGTTCACCTCAACCAATCCGGTCCTATGATTTGACTTCACACCTCTATCATTTGTGGTATCATACCAATCGCACTTAAACAGAACAACTCTTGTATGTTGTAACGTTGGATTAGGATATTCTAGTTCAATAATATCTTTCAATACCCCATAGTACCCTATATCCTCAGTTGTACCATCGCTTGTACCTCTTACAAAAATTTCACTATTGTTCGTGGATTTTGAAGACCCATATTCGATCGTAGAGAACCTGTATCCGTTTACCATGTATCTACACCATCTTCATGCCTTTCTGTGCGGCCATTTGGAGAGACATTTCACATGATCATCTACATCATACCGATCTCTTAACTGCAAAGTGATTACATTTGGTTAATACTCAACTACTCGTGCCCTTAATGAATACGCATAAATTGCATACAAAATACTGACCTGCTAATATAACCATCTCGGGAAAGATTTATCAATATGTAACTATCTATCTCTGTTGTTAATAGGGCCGTATTGTTCTTCCAAGTATTCCTCAAACATTCTGCATTAAATTTTTTAAACTGCTCATTAAACAATGCGTAATAATCTCAACGTAGGAAATTGCATAACAACTTGTTGCGAACATACCTTACATAAGGCTGTACCTCTGGGCAATTCATGAGTACATATAAGTGTGCCAAATGGAGATCATACTCCGGTAGTGAGATCTCTGCATTCGCCCCAATTGGACAACCCGGACAAGTAAATATAGATAAGCAACCCTCAGGATATTCTACCTCGTTATACTGGTTGTTTCGACCTAACCTTCTAGTTTTAGTTGACACGTGTTGTTCAAAATAATATGAACAAAAAGTTGATGTCTCTAGGACGTGATAAGCTTCACAACTAGATCCTTCAACACGTGCTTTATTCTTAACTACCCTTTTCAGGCCTTGCAAAAACCTCTCGAAAGGATACATCCATCGATATTGAACAAGTCCACAACATATAGCTTCATAAACCAAATGGACAGGTAAATGCTCCATTGAGTCAAAAAATGCAGGAGGCAACATCTTCTCCAGTTTGCACAGCGTCATGACAATAGTATCTTGCATCCTTTCCAAATCAGTTCTTTGTAATGTTGCACAACAAAGATTGCTAAAAAATAAGCCCAGTTCAGCAAATGGCTCTGCAGCCTGTTTCGGCATTAATTCTCTCAATGCAATGGGAAGTAGTCTCTCCATAAAGATATGACAATCGTGACTCTTCATGTGTGATATTTTCAAATCCTTCATATCGACACAATTTGATAGATTATAAGCATAACCATCGGGAAATTTTATGTCTTCAACCCATTGTAGTAGCAATTTTCTATTTTCTCTAGTGAGGGTGTATACACCTAACATGTTCGTATTGTCTTCGCAGAACTTTGGCCGATTGCAAAAAGTGTACATGTCTTTTCGAGCTTGAAGGTTGTCTTTAGTCTTACCCTTAACTGCCATTATAGTATTGAATACATTGTCAAAAATATTTTTCTCAATATGCATCACGTCTAAGTTGTGACGAACAAGATGCATCTTCCAGTATGGCAATTCTCAAAAAATACTTATTTTTGTCCAATTATGATCAATACCAAACCCATTTAGCTTTTTGCAAGATATCTCTTGGATTGTTGGTAAATTTTGCACTCGTTCCCAAATTTGTTGCCCAGATAATCGTGGTGGAGGTGTAGATGTCTCGTGCCTATCCCTGAATTTTTTTTTTCTGTCACGTCTTAATGAACTATTATGTGGTAAGAATTGACGATAACAGTCAAAGAATTAATGCTTCTTCCCCGCTGGTAAGCGAAAAACTTTTGACTTTTCCATGCAAATAGGACACGATAACCTCCCATGTGTGCTCCATCCCGACAACATACCATAAGCCGGGAAGTCATTTATTGTCCACATCAATACTGCCCTCAAACAAAAATTGGACTTCGTAGCAATATCATAACATAATGTTCCTTCCGACCATAGAGTTATCAATTCATCTATTAGAGGCTCTAGGTAGACATCAATATTCTGACCGGGATGCTTGGGACCAGGAATGATTAGTGTCAAAAACATTACGGGATCCTTCATGCACATCCATGGTGGAAGGTTGTATGTGGTCATGATAACTGGCCAGGAAGAGTAAGGTTTAACATTTGAACTGAACGGGTTAAAACCATCTGAACAAAGGCCTAGCCGAACATTTCTTGGTTCTGCTGCGAATTCTGGATACACGGAATCGAAATATTTCCAAGATTCGGCATCTGATGGATGACAAATCTGTCCATCCTCCACATTGTGATATTTGTGCCATGTCATGTGTCTCGCTGTAGCAGTTGACATGTACAATCTTTTCAACCTTGGTGTCAGAGGGAAATATCTTAACTGTTTGAGGAAAATAGGCTTGCCCCGTTTTTTACCACCAGCTATTTCCTTGAAACGTGCGTGGCCATAGCGCGGACAATTTTCCATGAGTCTCCGATCTTTGTAAAACAAGGTGCAACCATTTACACAAATATCGATCTTCTGATATCCCAACCCCAATGGCTTGATTAGTTTCTTAAATCTATAAAGGTTTTCAAGCAAGTTATTATTCTCGGGCATCACTTCCCTTAATTCTTCTATGAACCTGTTAAATAGGGAGTTGCTCATATTATGCTCAGACTTCATATTCATATAGCGAGCCACGACTGACAATTGAGTAAGTTTAGAAAAACCATCAAACAATGGCCTATCAGCGGCTTTCAACAACTCAAAAAATACTTGTGCTTCCATGTTAGGTTCTTCATTAACCTCAACATTGTGATCGTTGATGAACTGCATACCGGCAGCGTCATAAACTAATGTTCGGTAATTATTCGTTTGATCAAGTTGTTGTTCTTCATTATACGCCCATGTTGGTGCACATTGACCACTATTGTTATACACATGTTCGCCATGTGCAATCCATTGATAGTAAAAAGGCATACAACCCTTCTTATACAGATGATCTACCACAATTCCTGTTGTTTGGAATTTTAAATTTCGGCATCTTACACATGGACATCTTATCTTGGTGTCATCCATATAATAATGTTGGTTACATGCGAAGTATACAAAATCTGAAACATCTTGGATAAAGGCCTCATTAAGATTACCGTCAATCCATTTCTGATACATCCATTCCCGGTTTGATTCCATGAAATGATACATTGAGAAATTTGTTAAATGTATCATTTCCTTTTAAATAATATATTATTATGTAAAAGAACTATCCGAATTCTATGAGTAAGACTTATCATGCATGAGTTTGACAACATGGCAAAGATACAAAACAATCCAAACCAAAATAAAATCATATTCAATGCAGAAGATGATATCAACATTAAAAATTGTGCAACAAAAAACATACATGAAATTAACTTTAAATTATCTGACAAATATTAATCAAATAATTAAAACATCTTCGTGTACAAGGTACAATGTTCACAAATAAAGCGTTGAAGGGCGTAAAGTACAATGTACAAGGTTACTCAACATAAATATGAGAAAACTTCAATAAAAAATGAAGTTACAAGCATTCATTATAAAACAGGTTAATAATTGATCCGAGCTATGACATGACATTGAAATTAATAAATTTATGGTTGACAATTATCTGAATCTGAATATATATATCCAAATTGTGAATATAATATAAGAGTAAGCGAAGTTTCAAAAAAATATTACCTTCAAATCTGTAGACTCCGGACGGGACAAACGGAAATCAGTTCCCCGCAACACCCCTTATAATGTAATAACCTGCAATTAAGAGATTTACATAGTAACAATACATTATTAAAAAAAATAACCAAAAGCAACGAGAATACAAACAATGCTGAAATTTTAAAAACTAAATATCCGAAAAAAATACAAAAAACTAAAAAATAAAATCATATTAAATAAAGCTCATGAAAAATAACACAAATTAATAAAAAGAATAAATTATAACAAAACCAAAAATAGAAAAAAAAAATGAAAAAAAAACAGAAAAAAAATTAAATCCGAAAAAATAAAAATAAAAAGAAAAAAAATTAAATCCGAAAAATAAAAAAAAACAAAAAAAAATTAAATCAGAAAAAAGAAAAAAAAAAGAAAAAAAATTAAATCCGAAAAAATAAAAAAAAACATAAAAAAATTAAATCCTAAAAAATAAAAAAAAAACAGAAAATTCAATAAAAATAAAACAAAATGTGTAAAAAATAAAACAAAATAATAAAAAAAGAAATAAATTATAACAAATAACAAAAAATATACAAAAAAACTAAAAAAAAAATCAGAAAAAACAATTGCTAATACGAAAATAAAAAAGAAATTATAACAAAATAAAAAAAGATACCAAAAAAACAGAAAAAAAAAATTCATAAGAAAAAATTTAAATACGAAAAAAAAAAAAAAAAAAAAAACAGAAAACTCAATTAAAAAAACATAAATGTGTTAAAAATAAAACACAACCATAAAAAAAAAGAAATTTTAACATATAAACAAAATAGACAAAAAAAAACGAAAAAAAAAAATCCACAAAATGTGCAAATAAATAAACTAAAAATGTATCATATTTACATACACATATATATACATACATACACATATATATATATATATATATATATATATACATAACATATATAAAAACTAAAAACAAACCAAGCTATTACCTCAAAATAGTTGGAAGAGAAGGATATATAGAGAGGGGGGGAGGGGGGAGGGGGGAGGGGGGAGGAGGTGGGGCGTGAGAGGTGGGATGGGGGGTGGGGTGGGGTGGGGCGTGAGGGGTGGGGTGGGGTGTTTTTCAAAGTTTAAAACAAAAAAAACGTCACAGAGGGCAAAAAAGGTTCTGCCCTCTGTGAAATAAAAGCAATTGGGCGACAGCCCTGCATGAGACAGGGCTGTCGCCCAATTAAAGAGGCCCACGCGGTGGGCCTCTTTAATTTGGAGACGGGCCGGTGCCCGTCTCCAAACAGGAGACGGGCATCAGCCCATCTCCAATTACAATTAAAGAGGCCCACGCGGTGGGCCTCTTTAATTTGGAGACTGGCAGACGCCCGTCTCCATATAGAGAGGCCCACGTTTGTGGGCCTCCAAAATGGAGACGGGCAGTTTTCCGTCTCCATATAGCCAAAATGGAGACGGGCAGTCTTCCGTCTCCATATAGAGAGGCCCACGTTTGTGGGCCTCCATAATGGAGACGGGCAAGCCCGTCTCCAAAATTGAGACGGGCAAGCCCGTCTCCAAAATTGAGACGGGCAGACGCCCGTCTCCATATAGCCAAAATGGAGACGGGCATACCCGTCTCTAAAATGGAGACGGGCAGTCTTCCGTCTCCATATAGAGAGGCCCACGTTTGTAGGCCTCCATAATGGAGACGGGCAAGCCCGTCTCCAAAATTGAGACGGGCAGACGCCCGTCTCCATATAGCCAAATTAGAGACGGGCAGTCGCCCGTCTCCATATAGAGGCCCACATTTGTGGGCCTCCAAAATGGAGACGGGCAAGCCCATCTCCATATAGCCAAAATGGAGATGGGCAGTCGCCCGTCTCCATATAGAGGCCCACGTTTGTGGGCCTCCAAAATGGAGACGGGCAAATAGAGACGGGCAGACGCCCGTCTCCATATAGCCAAAATGGAGATGGGCATGCCCGTCTCTATTTAGAGAGGCCCACGTTTGTGGGCCTCTAATTGGAGACGGACATCAGCCCGTCTCCAAAATGGAGACGGCAGCCGCCCCTCTCCATTTTTGGAGACGGGCTGACGCCCGTCGCTAACATGGAGACGGGCGTCGGCCCGTCTCCAATATAGAGACGGGCTTGACGCCGTCTCGAACATTGTGACGGCCTACTGTCGCCAGCCCGTCTCCATTGGAGACTGGAAAAGCCGTCTCCATTGTGGAGACTGGCAACCCGTCTCTAGCCCGTCTCCAATGTTGGAAGTCACGTGAAGATGGCACCAATAATTTGGGGAAAGACCCCTCACCGTGCCGTCGCCAAATTTTCAGTCATTTGAGTTCTATATAAAGAGTTAACCAACCCGCATGGTTAATGAAAGGACCATTGCAATAGGTGAATCACAACATACATAATGAGCTAGGTGGAAACAAAAACAGGATTTCAATAATTTTTCAGCATCATAACATTTGTATTCACCATAATAGCTTATGTCTAGTCCATGTAATCAACAAATCTACTACATATATAACTATATATATGAATTAACAAGAGTCATCAAGGTATACCTCTTGAAGATTCAGCCAAGAAGATGAAGAAGCACTACAAGAATGATGACAAGCCTTTCACACCTTGCAAAAGCACTAGTTTGTCCACACAAGCATCCAAGAGCTTCTCCTCCACAAACCAAATGTATGTACTAGCTATTTGGATGGAAATATGAGCTTACACAAGGGTTGAAAGCAAGAGAAAAATCTGCCCAAGCAATGGACGAAAATGGAGAGAAAAAGAGAGAGAAAAAAATTCAGATTTTTGCTCTTGTGTGTTCACTTCCTAAAATCTGATTTTTCTTGCTCTTTTTGTTGTGTTAAAATTCTGATTTTTCATTCTTGCTTTCTATGCATATATGTTATCTATGCATACTTGTGTCTTGTGCATTTGAAGTCTTCCATGCATTCAAGCTTTCAAGACAACCTTGTGTCATGAAATTGTAGCCTTCTATGCATTTATGTCTCCTATGCAACTTTGTGTCTTGTGTAACTATTAATATATACATTTATTGGGCTGAAAATTATAGTGGAAAAATATGTATTTTTCCACTAACTTGCCAAGTATTAATCCTAGCCATAGATTCTAATCAAGATCAAATCTTGGCCTTTGGATGTCATCATCTTTTGTTAATTATATATATATATATATATATATATATATATATATATATATATAAATATATATACATATGATTAAATTAATCCTAATCTATATTAGATTAATTTATTGGAAATTAACTTTCCATATTTATACTTTGGCCCCAATACTTTCAATAATTATATTTTTGGCCCATTACAACTTAATGACCAAATACAACAACGTTAACTCCTTAACGTTTCCAAACCTTTTGTAAGCTCATTATAGAAACTCTATTCATGATACTCAAACGTGTGTGACTCTCTAGATTCACCACCGTATAGCGATGAGGGACCATTAAACCCTTTTAATCTATTCCAAAAATGTCCCCGTCATTCTCGGAATACCCTCACGTTCTAGAGTGACGTCTAGTAACATATCAAGACAATATATACGGTAATAAAGTCAATCTCTTGTGAATCTATTTACAGTCGCAAATTAACGTGCAGTCCGATCCTTCCGTTAATATGTCCCGATCGAATAAGGACCATGATATGATTAAGTCCATTGGTTCGATTCTACGCTTAGATCTAAACGGTAGAATGAGAGATGACATTCATGGAAATACTCCTTTCCATCATCACGCCTTGGCCAAGGACTTCCTCATTCAACTACCGAAATTAGATCGCATAGGACATCGCTTCCTATCGGAAGTTAACAGATCCTGTGTTGACAATTACCTGTCAATCTCTATACCGAAGGAGTAAACTGCAAAAAGGCCGTAACCCATCTTTATAAACAAAGACAAGCATTGTCCTAATGCTAAAATCTAAACCCCGATATATCAGACAACCGTAATTTCTCAAGTCAGAGGATTACTTGCACAATCGCAACGAGTAATAAAACTATTAATCCAAAGTCATGTAGTTTATTACTCATGCCACATTCAATGATCTATTCCACTAATAATCATTCATATGTAAGTTAATCGCATCCCATACTATTATGGCTCGAGGCTCGCCATCCTTTATCATTAATATCATATATTAATCAAAGGTAACTACATATGATAGTCCATAATTGATTATTCTAGTCCTGGTTGAATAATCTAAGGACTATGAATAACTTTTAATCCTAATCATATTAAAGAAATACGCCAAGATATTCTAAACAACTTTTAGAATATATTTCTTCTAAGAAAAAACATAAGGACACATTCATATAATATAAGACGGAGAATATGAATGTCAACTCAAAATGCCATTAATAAAACATATATTTACATCAAAATGCCCTACATAGGTCATCTAACTATACTGCATTAGGGCATATCTCTAACAGTTAAGACATCCATATTTACAGCCATCTTTATTCATCGATACTTAAATATCAAACTAAACGATGAGTAAGGAAGTTCAAGGTGAATGGGTCACCGTGAAAAAAGAGAAAGAGACAAAGAAATGTGATTTATCGAAGGCAAGCAGTAGCACAGTTGAAGGTAGATTTGATCTAAACGAACCACCAAAAGAACATGGTTACATTTCGATGGCTCAACACCATCAAAGGAATGTGGAGCAAATGTATCGGATCCTTCTGCCGAAGTTGTTCGAATGAAAAATATTGTAAAAACGTAATAAGTAATGAAGGTTCACAAAATATATGTGTGTAACTTATTATGGACTTTTGTATGGTTTCCATCTAATTAAGTCGTTAACCGTCTGTTAATGTAATCCTTAATTATCGAATGGTATGCAATAAAATGTTGTTCATTGTAAATTATGTTATGAAATTTCTATAATATTGTAGTAAAAACTATGTAGACAAATTTAATGGTGGCATTTACAAATTGTGTTTAAATAATGAGTACTTATATACTCGAAGTTAAGAATACATGAGTAATTGGTATTGTGACTGAAACACTGAGTAACTGATATTGTTACTCAGTGTTTAAAGACGTTATTCGTTAAAAGAAATATGGCAAATTGCGAGGCAAACTATTTGGTGAAGGCATGGTGACTGACTGTCACCATACCGTCACCAAACCATTTCTATATATCGGAAGAGGACAAACTTGTCACTGAGCCGTCACCAAATTAATGACGGTCGTCTCTGGGCCGTCACCGAATGAGTGACGGCTCGGTGACAGTATTTGTTGCCCGTAACTGTACCGTCACTTTTCCGTCACAAAATTTGTGTCAAAATTTTCCTTCACTGTACCGTCGCCATATTAGTGACGGATTGGCGACGGTTCGTTGCAAAATTCAGTTTGTTTTGTAATGATATCTGTACGATACAGATTAATGTGGATTAGTTTTATGAAATAACAACTTAATATGTGATTGTGACAGATTTGTCACATGCCTCATAGAAGAATTTTTCCCATATAATTATTACCCTCTGACTGCGCCTTCTCTTTCGTCAAGGTAAGATACGGCGGATATTATTAGAATTACTTGCATTGCCAACACCCACACCCACACCCACACCCACACCCACACCCCTATATATATGAAAAACAAAGTAAGATTTAATTGATCATAAAAATAAAAATGCTTGTACAATAACGTAAAAGAAAAAGGGAGGGATAGAGGGAAAACACACGCAACGAAAGCGGCACCAAGTTGATGCTCTCTGTGCGGACCAATGCATCTTTGGTGCGAAATGAGCTGACAACACTTCTCCCCTGCCTGGGCTCTCTCAAAATCAATAGAAAATCTGCAACAGTGGGTGCCGCCACTTGCTTCTCTGTGATTGTACTGCTCTCGATCTTTAACTTTTCCTTTGCCTTTGCCTTTGCCTTTGCCTTGTATGGCTTAGAAACAACAGTCCCTCCATACAAGGGCCAGTTTACCATTCCCAACATGAAGTAATTGGGGACAAAAATGAGGAAGAAGTAATGACCTAGGCAACAATCCTTCAGAAGCTAAATTGATTTTCAAGTACGTGCCGGAATCAACGTCAAAACCTACTAAAGTCGAACTGCATGTATCAAGCCAAAGCAAATGATTGTCCACCACAGCAGCGGGTGAGTGCCAACACCGAATAAACATTGTGTCGCGGTCGAATGGAAGATGTTTCATACGTTCCCAAGAACCAGATGGCCTGAAGGCGTAAAACGAATCATCGGCGAATGAAGCAAATAAAATCTTCACAGCTGCTTTCGTAACCACCTACTGCAAAAAAGTTTACCTTGTAAAATATGGAGGCGAAGCCAATATTATCGACTAACGTTCATTGGAGGCAACCTTGTCCAACAATTATTGATTGCATCCCAGCAATCCACAGATCTTGTGGCGGTATGATCAAAATAATCAACCTTCGTATTGCGGGTTTTGGGGTGGTGTGCGAGAGCGTCACATTGTTCGCATGCATAGTAGCTTCCCCCGCCACGATACACAAGACATCCAATAGAAGCATAAGATGCAAGAACATGAGAATGGTTGAGACCACCGAGAGGCCGGGGAATTAGTGATGGATCCTTAACTTCCATCGACCCGCATGCTTTATCTAGTGACAGTTCTATTTCATTCTCAACCGGAATGAAATCTTCATCAAAGGCATAAAACTGAACGCACTCATAAAGACCGTCTTCGATTGGCTTGTCAGTGGCAAACACGATACATCTTTTGGACTCTGGCATCTTTCTTTAAATCCTAAGCCTGCATTCAAAAGTGTAATTATTAGACGTCGCATAAATTACATTGCACTCGATAAAGTTATCATGCTAGAACTCAGTTATAAAAGTATTCCAAAGAAAAGAGAAAAAGAGAGAGTAGATTTTTGGTATTTTTTTTTTTTTTTGCCAATCCTTATTATTGGTTGTCCTTATGTTTCGTTCGTACGTACGTACGTACATACATACCGCACACATATACATATATATATATAGGTTCTTTTCAACAAATAAAAAGCCCTAGCCCTTCATCTTCTTCATCTTTTTTTGGTCTGATTCATCTTCTTCATCAACTCACACCACCATCACAACATAGCACATGCACTCTATCACAACCCACTACACAAAATATGCGCAAGAAAACAAGAATAAATACGCATATGGAAAAATAATAATAATAAAAAAGAAAAGAAAAACAAAAGAATAAGCCACAAAAGGAAACATACCTTAGAGAGTTGTGGTGTGAAGATCGAGAGGTTGGGTAGTGGTGGTGAAGTGTTGGTGTGGTTTTATAGGTTTTTTGGAACTTGATGGCAGAGAAGAATAAGGGAAAGAGAAGAAAATGAGCCCTAATCCCTTTTTTGTTTTTAGTGCCTTTTTTTTCACAATTTGTTTTTGCAACTTGAGTGAAAAGCAATAATTTATAAACGACTCGTATCATTTTATCATAAATTTTTCAATAATTTATGATGCTAAAATTTTGTTCATAACATATAAAAATTATAATATTATAACATCATGAATAAATATATTTTCATTGTAAGGGGAGGTAAAATAGAATTAAAGGCAAAATGGATTGCAAACTACTATTTTCCTAGTTTAGTAATGATTATTGGATTCAATATTGATGAAGATTAGATGCCATGGGTTTAAACCATTATATTGTTAGTTAAGTAGAATTGACTATGAACTAAAGTTGATCTTGACCAAAAAAAAAAGAAGAAATAAATAAATAAATTTTATGAGAATTATGCCATTATATACGTTATGAATCGCTTTTGCTTATTATTTTTAAAGTGATTTCTCTTTTATTTCCTCATGATATTAGAGATATATTCCCGTTGCGCATGTAAAATAAGTTGATAAATCCATATATAGGTCCTTTATGCCAAAATGATATTGAGATGCATGATTTTGAGAATGTTTTCTTTTCAATTCTTGAAAAAAAAAATGAGCAAACAAATCTAACTAAAAAGAAAGCAAAAGAGGGATTATCCAAAGAAATGTTAACAAATAACCATGTCTTTTTAAATTTATCGAGTGCATGTCATTTTTTTCTTCTTTTTTTCAACAAGAGTGCATGTCAATTAGAACCTAAAGACTTCCTCAATTGTAAAAGAAAAGTTTCGTATGTAGTGAAATGTGATGTTCATATCACTACATTTAAAATCTCTAACTTTCTAACATCGTTTTGTTAGAATGAAATATCATAGATTATTAAGTGTTAACGACTCAAATATTATGTATTGTTACTAAGTACAAAATCGTTTTTAATTCGAGAAACTTTAACAAAAGAAGAATATCCATTATCTAATGTGAAGTGACACTTTGGTAACAATGCCATCATTGCGGATTGAAAAGTTGTAATCTTTTTTTTTTTTGGTCATAAAAGTTGTAAGTTCGATTGCATCTTTTTAATTATTCAAAAAAAAAAGAAGGAAATTGTATCTTTTTCAATTTCTAAAAGTTTTGTTAGATTCATAAAATATTAGTTCCCTTGTGAATCTATGGTGGTCAAGTTTGCACTTTGATGGTCAATTCAAAAATGAGATAAAATAATTGACTAACAACATATTATAATTAAAAATTTTAAATGTAAATTACAATTTTTACTTCTATTATAAAAAAAAAAAAGCACTTGGATTTTGCTTGTTAAACTCCAACGGATGGGGCTTAGGCCCATCTTCTTAGGCTATAAAAGCAATAGGTTCATGGACTACCTCTTCCTTGTCCCAGGCCTGAACTACCAGAAAACAGCCGAGCCCAATATAACACAACCCAATACAGAGAAAGTCAATAACAATAAACAGCTAAAAAAAAAGAAAAAGTCAACATATAAATATAGAATATTCCAGAACCTCCAAACGTTTCGTGGTGAAGAATTAAAAAACTAATATAATAAAATACAACAATTATCCAACATACACGTGAGTAACCGACCTAGTACATACGTCTCTATTTATATATACGCACAAATCTGAAGCTCATCTCATCCCTCTCTCTACAGTTTCTTCTCCTACACGCTTTCTACGTTGCTCTCTCCGATCAGCAACCATGCCTCGTCGTAGCAGTGGTGGTGGCGGTCGTAGCAGTGGCGGCTTCAGCCGCAGCTCTGGTGGTTAGTTTGATATATATATATATATATATATATATATAATACAAACATATATGTAATTTATCATACATTGTATACACACACGCACACACATATATATTTATATGTCAGCTTGTGCGTAGTCATGCAAATCTATGTGATTTTTTCTGCTCTGGTGGTTAATTTGTATTTCCCTTCGTATATAGAATAACAACAATACTAATACAAATACATACATACGTAGATGCGTACGTACATGCGTCCACCCTCATATATGTTCATATATATGCCTATATGCCACCTTGTACGTAGACATTTAGATCTATGCGATTTTCCTGCTTGATCGTAAGGAAAATGTGATTTTGTTTTACTTTTTTTTTTTGCAAATAATCATTCGTGGTACAACAGAACATGTGATCATTTTTCTTTTAAATCATGTAGATACAAAATTACTAAAATGCCCGTCTATGATTCGGCCACCCGACCATAGGAAAGAGTGTAATTTAAGCGAAGCAATTCCATGAAATGTGATATTGGATTTGTGGCGTAGTTTTAGATTTAACACATTATGATCACTGTGTACATCACGCCCAGGGTTTAGAATTTTGGATTTGAAAGCGAGACGTGTATAGTAGGCTTGAGAAACCAAATATCAACTAGATCCATACAAGTCTGAATTATTACTTATGCACACCGCACTAACTTATGAACAGAACAGAACTGAACTATATCAATTTTCTTACTGATGTGGGATATTATTACATGTTTGCCACGACTTTCAAATGTATTTGATTGTATCTTACTGCTACTCTCTGTGATCGTCTCGAGCTTATCAATTATTTTCTGCTCTTGTTGTTATTTATTATCACTTTGCTGAAGATAGCTTTCATTGTTGCGTTAGTGTTGATATTTTCCCTTTTCTAAAATCTTTATTTTGCAGGAAAATCATCTTCATGGTTTTCTCCTCGTCCTGCTGCCAGTACTCCAGCTCGTAACCCACCACAGCCAGGTACTGTGTCTCTAAATCTGAAAATTGTTTCCTAAATCTGGAAAATTGTTCATCTGTAGGCTCCTCCATGATACCTTGATTTAGAATACTGCTTTACAATTGGTGTTGTGTGATTGAACATCATGGATCTTCATGTGTAATACTTGTCTATCTGTGGACGAATCGAACTTGGTGGCAGCAGTGCTGAATTAGCCTCGGGATTGTGATGTTCCTTAGTCCTCTTTGTTTTGTGACTGGAAAATGTGGAACAAGTGCTTTGCTTTCTGCCCTGGGCATGAACTTTGAACTTCTTTATTGCTTAATAAAAGATGTGCAATGTAGAAAATTTGAATGGCTTGTTGGAGTTCCCCATGAATTTTCTCTGGTGATCAATGGAAAACAATTTATGTGCTAATTTAAAAAGTGCGCTCAAGGCTCTAATGTCTAAAATGTTAACTTTTAAAGGCTAAGCAATTCAGGAATGTGTAATGCGACTATACTATATTACCTGCCATGTGAGTTATCTTCTGTTTTCTGGTAATTCGTTGTTTTTCCGCTGATAGCCGATGCTGCTCTATCCACTTTGCTAATGATTATTTTTTTGCTAATAGCATCCATTTCACTCGCAATCTTTTGCTGTTGCAGCTGCTCCTGCCCCTCCACCTGCCCCTATGCGAAGTGGATCTGCGGGAGGAATCGGTTCAACTATTCGTGAAGGTTAGCATTAAATTGCATATTTCGAGCAGCTTCTATGAAGCCATGTTAAAGAAAATGCTGAATTTACTCCAATTTCAATGGGCAGGCATGGCCTTTGGTGGTGGAAGTGCAATTGCCCATAGAGCTGTTGATTCTGTGATGGGTCCTCGTGTCATTAGACATGAAACTGTGGCATCTGCTGCTCCTGTTGCTGCTGCTGAGTCGGCAATATCAACCAACACTGTCGGAGGCCCTGAAGCATGTGGCAATCAGTTCAAGGCCTTCCAAGATGTATGTCCTCTCTCCATTTAGTGGTTTTTTGAGACATCATGTCATTTCTCTTTGGTGGAATTCATTCCGAAAATGTGGTGGATTAGCAGAAATCTTATAATACTAGTATCATATCTTTTAGTGATTGTATTAGCGCTGTTTATCCTGTATGCTGAAGATATTGTTTGGATCAGGGTATTTTCTGCCCCTTTGATATCTTCTTACACCGATTTGCTGACGAGTTCCTTTAAATTGCAGTGCCTGAACTACTATGGAAGTGACATCAGCAAATGCCAGTTCTATATGGATATGTTGTCCGAATGCCGCAAGAGCTCCAGTGTCAGCTTGAATGCTTGATGGTGTTAACCATCAAACCACAATCTGAAGATCATTGCAGTAGTTGTTAGGTCTCTAGCTCACGAAACCTTCTGGGATGATGATGATTAGTTTCGTTTGAGTACTTATCGATAGGACAAATTTGCAGATTCTGGCATATCCTATAATTTTATCAGACTTATTTTGGATATCTAATGCATATATATCTTTAATGCTTAACTATTATTAGCTTGAATATTTACTACTTTATTGTTGTTTAGTTAGTAGTCTTGGAGATTATGTTTGATCGATGTCAATGTATATGCTTGAGTATGCTTGAGATGAAAGAGAAGTTTTGAAAACGGCCAGCTTTAACTGTGAGTTTTATTTTACGTTAGAGTCGGACGTGTGGTCTTAACGTTTTTTTACACTACCTAAAATAAATAGGCAACGAAGGCACTTTTTTTCCGGTGACAATAGTCACAGTTCTCTGTTCATTGTGGTGACAATAGTCACAGTTCTCTGTTCATTGTTTTCTTTTATCATGCTATATGGGACGGGCAACATATAGAGTACTTCAAATGTTAAAGGTTTTGAACGTTTCTCTTTAATGATGTGAATAATGTGGGTTTCACCAGTCCCATATCAATGAACCAAAAAGAGTTATTTTTGACCTTCAGCAGAGAAAAGCGCTTTGGAAGGAGGGTCGTATGTTGTCAATTGGGTTCTCTGTTACGGGACAGAGGGCTCGTCATACCTAATACCTTTTAACTTTGAGAATTTTGTGAAGGGAGAGCAGTGCAGGAGAATGAAAGAATTTTGTAAAGGGAGAGCAGTGCAGGAGAATGGGGAATGGGTCACGCATGGACTGATTGTCAAGCCTGTTTCATAGTGGGCTTGGACCTAACAAGACCTCGAGCTAGATGAAAAAATATGAGCCTGGCTTGGACTATATTAATCGGCCTTAATGGTTACTGTTTAAGTGGGCTGGGGCGTTTTCAATTCTTGTAGTTTTCGTAGACGAAGTCAATTAAAAAAAGCTAGTAAGCGCAATTTACAATTTACTTATAAAATACAAACAAAAATTGTGAAAATAACTACACAAGTTAAAGCACAAATTCTACATGATTAATTGGATTTTCTTCTATTTGTATGGGAAAATTATAATTTCTAACAATATTATTTTGAGTTTAAGTCTATTGGAAAATAAAGTCGTTGAGCTACGACTGTAATAGGCTCCAAACATATGAAGCCTTCTTTTTTTTTTGTCAATAAATTATAAACATGAGGCTTGGAATCGTCGTGTTGCTGCATGTGGTTGTTGCAATTGTGTTGGTTTTACTGCTGCATCGATTATAATAATCATGGTTAACACAAAAACTTAATAACTTTTAATTGAAAAATTATGTTTCCTAAAAAATGGGAGGAATCATAGGTATTTACAATTCTTGTAACACTAGAAAATACTGAGTTTGATGGATTAACAAATCAAGTTGGACTTGAATTTTTTCATAATGTAAACTTTTAAAAAAGATGCATAATAGTAAATTATTTATACAGTTGTAATAAAATAATTTAAACAATTCATTATCATTAGATATCTTTTATAACATAACATCATAGCAACTCTATGAGAGAACGTTCTACAGTACTATATCCACACTCTCAATCACTTTCCTTTTTTCTTTTTTTTCTTTTCTTCTTTTTTTTTTTTTTTTTAATTCAAGGAAGCTAAGGTATTTACATCACTGAAAATATTACACACGAGAATAAATCTCAAAACTTCTCGCATCTTTAAAAATCATGAATTTGCGCAAAATCTATGTTAGTGAGAAGTAACTCGGGAGCTTATACAACCAAAATTGTGTGTGCTTCCACCTCCCCCATATATTTTTCAATTGATTTTCACCGATTTGTAGTTCAAAATTTTATAGGATTTGACTATTAAGATTTTTTTCATGATCAGTAACTTACTCTAAATAAGACCATATTAAAATCACTCAAAGATAAACACACCACACCTCAATACATGAGCCAGCACTTTTATTGTTTATTCCCACCATCGGGTGTTTGCCCATAAACATGTAATTTGCGCAAGAATGGATCAAGATTTCCATTGCTGAAACAAGCCAGCAAGCTTTCCTTTTAAGTTCAAATACAGTAATACTTTAGCTCAAACAACTTCTCAACCAAATCCAAACCCTTCACGGCCTTCGTGAATAGCCAGAAGAAGCCTTTCTTCTAGACGATCTTTAGAGGGGTATTCTGGCAGATCTAATTGGTTGAAACTGCATGCAACAAAAATAAAATTTTGAATATTTTCGATTACTTGAAACATTGTTCGCAGGTACCAAAAAGATAGATGGATCAAATAGAACGCGGAGAGGGCTTAGAAAACCTCTATATAAACAGGTAATATAGCTGTCCAGATATGGGATGTTAGAAAACGTTACCATGTATGAGCAGAGGGCAAGTGATCTGGGCTGCCATATGCCTTGTGGATTTGGAACTTCTGGGGAGCTGAAATTCCTTGCAGTGCTCTAAATCCTTCGAGAGGCACCTGTGCAGTTTCAAAAACACACATTGATGAAAAAGGTTATCAAGTTATCAACTCAATGTGTAAGGGAAGAAACTTCTCGTATACAGATTCCATCTCTAAGTAAATAAAACAATATTTACTAAGTCAATCGCATATTATTCATGAACTAATATCGTGACTAATTCCTTTTCGGAATAAAAAATGATACGTTGAAATATCTATGTGATATTGCATTTGGTAACGCTCTCGCGGCCCGCACCGAAACAGTGTTTTACCCCTAGATGTCCAGTCAATTGTTGTGCCTCATTGCGTTGAGTCGGTTACCGATGTCAGTAATCGAGGATTTCACAGCGCTGATGCCAAAATAACATTTTCGCCTGCTTCTACCTATGCTCAAAAGTAATAAGACCAGACAGAGCACATTGAACCCACCGGTAGGCCATTAAGGCGAAAACCCAACTCCCAGAAACAAATAACTAACCCTTTCTCCTCCAAACAAAACGCCATCAAATGGAGAAACACAACATAGGAAGTTACAATACCTTTGACGTGCCCGTCACAAATTGTAAGAGGCGAGCCCTATCTTCCTTGCTGAAACCTTGAACAACCTCCCAAAACCACTGGATGACAGGAGATGCTGCACCGTAACTGGAGTATTCAGTATTTGCTCTCAAGTCATCCACTGAAAAGCATCACAAAAATATTTTAGAAAGATGCTTTTTCTATTTTCTTATCAAGAGAACTAGAAGTAATCTCTATTTGTCTTTTCCAGGTCAAGGTTTTTTTTTTTTTTTTTTATGTTTTTCTCCCCTTTCGGGGTGGGGTTTGATAAAAGTGCTGAAGGGGCAAAAGACAATATAAAGAAGGAAACTCACAATCAATATCTGGCAGTCCACTAATCAATAACTCCAGTTCCTTGTCGTTAAAAATAGATATCAAATTTCGTGAAATCAACTCATTAAACCCCTCAAGAAATGAATTTATCTGAGGACGAATCGCTGTAGTTAACCTATGCTCAGCAACTAGATCAACATACTGGTGCTTGTTCTCCTCTGTAACTCTGATATTTTGACCATTAGGGATCAGCTCATAATCCGTCACCTAGAAAGCACAAATAAATAAATACTCAGGTCTTGCCCAGCTATTGTTACAGAGACATCAAAGAAAATTTCATACTTCATTTTGTTCATAAAGTATCCGCTTTTCTTCATCGGCATCAATGCTGAAGGTAAGGTCTGGAACATCACTTATATCATTCTGCACACAGCAAAACAGGAACAAGTACCATGATCATTGATAACAATGCGATATCAATGACAAGAGCAAAACAAAGGTTGATAGGACTTCAAACAAACCACACCTCAAGCATCCATTTTAAGCTTTTGAAGTAATCAGGATCTATTGCCTCAATGTCATGATATGTCACTTTAACGCCAAGGATATGCTTATAAAAGGACCGGGTGAAGTGAACATCAAGAAGTTGTCCATCAAAAAGTGCCTTTCCAACCTGGAACACAGATAGTGTTTTAAGGACAAAACACATATCAACTAACTCAACTCAACACCCATAAATGACGTTACTTACTACTCGGCCAACAAACTTAAAGTATGAAAGGTGCTCAGTTTGGTAAGCAGAGTTAGGATTTGGCTGGAATGTCGATTCATTTCCCACAGTAGTAAACAGCAGAGCTCCCTTGTCGAAGATAACTCTAGACAGCAACTGGTACCATTCCCTTGTAAGTCCACCAGCATCAACTCCTTCCTCCCCTTGAAACTGAACTGTCAACCTGCCTTTCAGATCTTGTGCTGATCTCAAGCGCAGCTGATTATAAGAATCTTCAAGAATATACGCTCTTCTAATAGAGATTCTTAGAGAACTGCGACGATTGTCATGTTGATGTTTGATCTTAGATCTAAAGTATGCCCGTTTATTGTCAAAATCAACAAAACGAGGCACCTTCAGCATTAGAGAGAAAGATTTCTCAAGTAACCCAGGGTTTTGCCGGATGAAAGCATTGAGAAGCTTCCTGTGCTTCTCTGTAAATTTTACAAAAACTGTGCGCTTTTCATCAACTTTAACTGAGGATTCTGAATTTTTTTGCCGACTAGCAGAAGCAGTCGTCTCTTCACCATCAGATACAGTCCCAACACTAAAATCATGGCCAGCACCTGTAGGTCCAGGATGCAACTTCTCACACATCACAAAAAAGGATTCTATGTAAGGTAAGATGTTTTGAGTAGCCGCAGGAAGTGAAGGCATTACACCAGATGGTTTAGACTTGGAAACTACGTACAAGTGCAGCGAATCGGATGATGCATCTGTATAGCTCTCTATTTTGCTAATCCAAGAGCTTAGCTCCAGCCACAAAGGCTGTAAAGCGGCATTAATATCCCATACCAGAGCGATCGCAGCAGCGCATTCCTGATCTGTAAGAATTTGTTGGTCCTTGCCCTTGTCATTAATTGAAGAAACAAGAGAACTTAAGGCTTGCAAAACCCTGAGTATTGCAGCTCCATCAGAGGAAGGAGTAGTCACAAAAGCTTTCTCTACTTCCTCAAAGATGCATAACTCTTCCATCGCGGATTTGATCAGCCTTTGCACAGAACCAGCTAGCTCAGTGATGAAAAGCTGGCAGTGAGGAGGCACTACAGAAACTAGTTTCTTCAGAATGTCAGCTGCAAGAGCATAAGCGTTGTCCGACAAACTGAGGTAAAAAGAGAACATTTAGCTCACACTAGTAACATTTGTATGCATAAGATAATTTTCAATCAGATATAATAACATAAACCGAATCAAAACTGCTAAGAGCAAAGCATTAAGATAGTATCAGTGGAGCAAATATACAATTTCTCAGAGACAGTATCAACATGAATTGAAGGCTCACTCTACTTGCTCTTCGAGAGAAAGTAAGTAAGCACATTCTTCTCAACAAAACCAATCTTCCTATCATTAACAATATGGAGGGAAGATACATCTAACAGATCATGAAAATGGAACACAGATTGGTTTGTTCAAGAACATCTATGAGCATTGACCTGATAACGCCTTACCACCCAACACGCGCAGAATTCATTAGTATTTCTAGTCCTTCACATAAGTAATGACTGAAAGATGAGACTATATATCTTAATACTACTACCAACATACCCTTCTTGAGCAAGTAGCGAACATAAAAGTTGAAGTTCTCTTTTTGGTAGATTATGTAAGATCATTTGAGTCTCTCGCTCAGCACCTACAGCTGTGGATGAGGTCTTGGAATTGTTATTAACCTCAGAGGAAGTAGTCCCAGAACCACTAATCATATCAGCATCTGATGTAGAAATTCGAGGAGCTGATGCTTGTTCTTCTGAAGATGGCTTAACAGACAGTATTGATTTGCTTTCCGCATTATCAATAATCACATCCAATAAATTCAACAGCTGGGAAAAAAGCAACCAAACTCAATTTAAACTAGGATACTTCTAGAAGAAGAGGCAAGATTTTACTAACATATTGTCACCTGTTCCAGATGAGATATACTCCTCATATATAGCGGCTGATTCAGTAGACTCAAAAGCAATGCAAGTGATGCTTGCCCCTCCAAATGTTTCTTTCCCAAATCATCCTCTTCAACTATCATAACAACGTCCCCTCGTTTATCAGTGTCCACCGGCTCTTGTACAGAGCATAGGGGCAGTCTAGACTCCAGTAGAATCTTTGCAACATAAAGATGATTTCGAGCCAAGAATGCCAGAGTCTCCATGACACGCCGAGACACAAGAGGTGGGACCCCTAGAAAGAGTTAAGATACAACAACAAATTTGGGTAAAAAACTGCATCATGTATTAAAGAAATAAGTAGGAAAGCAGAGTAAAAGTTCCAGAAAGGAAGGACTGGAATCAGTTAACTCTAATCTAGTAAAGGTAACAGAACAGTGAAATTCAGTAAAATACTTGTATGATCTTTGCTTAAGGACTCAATAGCACAGATATTGATTATTTGACGTGGATTCAATAACTTCAAAGTCTTCGGCCGCTAAAACCCATAATAATCTAGTGCTTGCACTAATATGATGTTGTTACCTTGTTGCTGCACTTGGAATTCTGGTTGTTGGTTGTCATCTAATAAGTTGGAGATGCGAGGCTAAATATAGGTGTTTTAGATTTGTCTATGAGCAAATTAAGACTCTGAATATTGTAATTGGCAAGTGTCTCCCTCTCAAAGTCTTGTCTCAATCACAAAAAGGATCTCGCCTACGAGTGAGAGGATGTAGAAGACAAATGAACAAATAAGATAGACCCCTCTCTAACAATAAACAAAAATGATAAATCCCTCTCTAACATCTTAAGATTTTAGATGAGATGGCAACTTATAACAATAATGATGAATGGAAGATACATCTATCTATGGCACCTCTATATGCTAGCCGCTCTTAGCCCTCTGCACTAGGATTGATTGCATCAATTAAACAACAAAAATACACGTCCACATAAATGGAGAAAAGAGACGTGGAGAAAAAATAATGCAGTGCTGCACATTTCGGGAGTGTCACATGCCATATTGCTCTACTCCAGATGGTTGAATACTTGAATGTACAATTTTCTGTCATACAAAAGTGGAGCAAAGAAGGTTAAAAAATTCATACAAGAAGAAATAGGACTTTCTTGTTTTATCCTTTTTGCTCTTTATGTGCATAGTGGTTACTATTTCATTAGTGAAATTTATCAATATTTATTAGAATGATAGATAAAGTATTTTAATGATGTACACAATCTAGATCAAGTCTACACCTGAACAAATTAGTTATGAGATATCAGTTTAGAGAAATGGTTGCCAAGAAAAGGCCAGCAAGTAATAGAAGATCAAAAAGAATCTTACCTTCAAAATACTGCGGGCGAGAATACATCACATGACATTGGCAACCATAAAGTCTGTAAGGGGGCTCAACGGTGTTCAAATAATTGGAGGGCTTCTTTATATCAAGCATCAACAACTCCATCAAAATTTTAACCAAAGAAGTTCTAGTTTCAGCATAAGCACAGAGATTCAAGAGTAGCCTCTGCAGCTGCCCTTTATATACAGGCTGCAAATAGGGTAGATTCATGACTATTTTGGTTATTGAGAAAGCAGATGAAAAAGACTCAGCAACACCAATTGTGTACCTGCACTAGACGAAACAAACGAGTCATTGCTTTCAGATCTTCTGTGTCAACCAAGGGAAACCCATCTGCCTCTACTGGCTTCCTTCCCATTGATCTACGTGCAAGAATATCACTGGCTTCATCCAAAGTTTCACCCCTCCTAGAAGACTCACCCCTGCGATTTCTTGGATATATGCCAAAGAGAGTTCTGTTATATCTATGTGCAAACCTTTCAGGTGACATGTTTGCTTCCGCAACAAGAGCAGGAGTTAGATTCGGAAGGATAGCATCAGAAGACGCCAATGGAACCTGCAGACGCCCAACAAGAGAGCCAGGAAATCACTATTTATGACGAAAGGGATGCCAAACCAAAATGACGATGCGAAGTGACTTTCAACACATTAGAGACTAGCTAGACTACATGAGAACCATATCCAATGTCATACCCCTTCCCGTAGATCTGGAGGAAATGTCATAATTATCGAAGCCCTGTCCATTTCAGCAGGTTGACTTCTAAGTTCTTGCGCCTGGTGTTGCCTTTGTGCTCGCTGTTGAGACAAAACTTCTTCTCGAATGTCTGGGGGAAGTGCAGCAAGAAATTCTGGATCAATATCTCCAGTATTCTGCAGCTCAACATTCTGATGTTGTGTTACCCGACCCTGATGAGCTGAAAGAACCTCAGCACGCAGCTCTACAGGAAGTGCATCTAAAAATGCAAGATCAATTGACCCAGAATCAGCATCACCATTTTGCTGCTCTTCCACAGCTGGACCTCCCTGCTCTGCCTCTTGACTTGGGTTTTCTGAAACTTCAGATAGACTATGAAGAGATACATCTCTTCCACTTCCTGTTGTAGAGTTACCAAATGAGACATTACTTCTTCTTGTTCGACTATCTCCAGCACCATGGCGGTCTCCACCATCATCATGGCCATCCGCACTCCCAATTTCCACATCCAGACTTCTAAGACTCTCCCCCAAAGTTGCACCACTTCCACTACTTTCTTGGCTCACCGCTTCAATATCCCATGCAACAACATCATTGTGCTCAAACTGCACTTCTGCAGATTGATGTTGTCTATTCGATGCATTTATTCCTCGTTCGGAGTCATTTGCTGCAGGTGTCACATCAATGTTGCCAGGGGTGTCCAATACTATGGACGCTGGAGGCCTCATGTGTCTTCCTTCATTGTTATTGAGATCAGCTTGGGTCTCAGATGCCATGCCAGTCAATCTGGGGGACTGACAAACCTCTACCTTATCTTGAGATTCTACTATTGTATTATTACCAGAGGGCTTCTCAGGGGTTGGTTGCCACAAATTAGAGACTAGCAAATCCTCAAGACCTTGGGGTATTGAAGATGCACTTGACCCACCACTTTGCTGGTCATTTGTCCATATATTCAACCAGTGTCCATGACATCCATTTTGCAGAGACCAGAAAAAGGAAGCCAGCCTTGATGATGTGCCCTCTGCGTTCCTATTACGATAAAGATCATTATCTGAAAATTATAAGTAAGGCAAAATGAGACATCCTGATGTACAATGAAGTACACAGTTTCCATACTGAACAGTGTGTCATTTGACCATTGTTCCATGTGACAAACTCTCAAATAGTAATATAGTGAAGATAGAACCTTTGCCAACAATAATACCTGATCGTCTGGCAGGGCCAGAATGCACCAAAGAAGATGGTTCCTCCAAAAGTGGATGTTGAGAAGGAGCAGTATTTTCACCATTTCTTCTGTGTAGATTGTAGATGGATGCATTACGCCCTTGGCTTCTGGAGCCAAAAACTTCAACATGCCTCACTTGAAGAGTTTCATTAGTGATACTATGCCCTCTGCCAAAAACCTCAATATGGTCAAATACATTTATCGCATTCATTCCCTCCCCTAGCCTCAGTATAACACCATCCTCGTCATCATCATCATCTTCATCCTCTTCCTCCATAACATCCTCATAAAACTCATCTTCCCCCATGTCATGGTCATCTTGATCTGTATCAGGATGTGGTAAATGATGTATTTCATCTTCTTCAAGATCATTGTTTTCCCCATCATCCCCTTCTTCATCTTCATCAACTTCATCACCAGACATATCTTCATCCTCATCCTCATCATCATTGTCGTCGTCGTCGTCGTCCTCCTCCTCCTCTTCAAGGTTCTCTTGTACATCAGGATGAATCTCGAATCTTATTGCAACAGTATCAAGACCATTTACAAGACCCCTAGTGTCTTCAGAAGTATCACGCATATAATTATCTTCACTAGGATGAGCAAAACCAGCAATGTCCTGGTCATGTTCTATATCATTTGCGACAGCTTCTGACTCACCATAATTCTGGACTGTGCTAAACGAATCCTGGTGCTCAGCTGACACTGAAGTCAGATTAGTTTGCAATGTAGTTTCTATCGGTTCTGATGCATTACTATAGTTATCTGTTCCTCCGGGTTGACTATTATGATCAGAAGGTTTTCGGCAATTCTCGTTTCTCCGAGCATCGGACTCAACAGCATGGACATACTCATTTGTCACTAATTCCAGAACTTTTACAATCCCTGTAACAACTTTTGATGAATTTGCATAATCCAGGTCAAGTACATGAAGAGCTCGAGTGAGAGACTGAACTAGTCCAACATCAATAAAAGTTGCAGAAGCATCACCAGAGAAATATGAACCAGTTGGTGAGCGAGCAACCAGAACATCATTGAGCAGATCAACTAATACCTGAATTTGGATACCTGGTGCCCTAAAACCTTTACAAGAATCAACAAAATCATTGAAGACGACGCAGATCTCTGTAAAGATTCTTTTCCTTGCTTCTATAGATCGAACACAAGATGCTACCATAAACTGGCTAGCTCTGCTTGCTAGCTTATGCCTCCAATCCACATCTGTTTTCCTTTGCTTTCTAGAATTTTTCTGATATGGCAAAAACTTGTGAAGAATATGATGGAAAATTCCACCAGCATATTGACCAGTGGAACCCTGCTGAGGACCACCATAGAAACTGCTAGCTTCAGTATCTCTTCTCAGGAGAACATAAATAGATGAAGCATACATTAAAAGAGCCTCTGTCAGAATCTTCATAATAAATACAACTTTTGCCATAGGTGTTGAAGAATCCTGATTATTGGCTTCATTCTCTTCAGTTGAAATGGCAATGGCTTTCCCTTTTGCCCTGATTGCATAAACATCAATGTCCATATCTGTTGATAAAGAGTGCACCTTTGACACTTCATTTTTCAAAGGAGGCACAAAAGTAATCACTGAATCTAAGAGTAGCTCAATTACATGAGGAAAACTAGGAGGAGGTTTCCGATGAACCCTTACATTCTTAGAAATTGTATCAAAAGGCTTCCCTTGCCCACTTCCAGGTGCCACGGAGCTCACATGGCTCACAGCAGTCTTCCTATCGTTGGTCTGTTGCTTATCTTTATCCTCTGCCTTTTCTTTATCTTTCTCGTTGTTCTTATCCTTGTCACGATCTTTTAGAAAGACAATATATGGTCTTTCACCTACCATCTCAACTTTACATACACATTTGGCAGCCTGCATGAAAATCACTGGGTCTCGTTGAATAACAAAGTTCAAATTCAAAAGGAAGTTACGAGTTGTAAGCCTTTCACTGGATTGTCTGTTAGCTGCAGTTACAACACGGTATCGTATTTCAGATTCCATAGCTTGCTGGAGAGTTTGAGGATCTTCAAGGATGTGTCGTATTATGGTTGCAGCCACACTGTCAAATCCAACAAACAAATTGCTTGTCAGCAAAGAAAGAAGTGAATACAGCCCTCCAGCATCCAAGAATTTAACAGCAACAGAATGAGTTCTCGTGAGAGTAGAACAAATCTGTAGAACAGCATGCATTGTGTCAGAAGGGAGCTGCTTCCGTATACAATCGCAAGCTATTTCCATAAGTCGCTTTTGCTCTTGAAGATCTAACTGTTTTGGAGATACACCCAAAGGTCCTTGTGACTTGTTCTGGTTATCCTCATTAATCACATTAGATGTATGGTTGCCAGCATCGTCCATTCTTAACAGTTCTGAAACATAGGCGTTCAACTTCTGATCCTCTTGCGCCAGCTGGTTGATGGCAATAAAAGCGGCAGTCACCCATTTCGGGACTTGAGATGTCTCTCTATCATAAGGAAAAGAGTTCCAGACAGAGAGAAGATCTGTCGCAACCTTAACCAAACTGCACTTAGAAGCTATCTCTCGTGCCACTGTTTCTTCATTAAGAATTAGAGTGAGTAAATGAAAAAAGGCAGAAAGCATGTTCATATTTCCACTGTCACCAATATTACCACAGAGGTTCACCTGCTCAGTAATAAAAGAGATAACACTGTGTCTGTGCAGTCCATCATGTTGAGAGCATATCGTCACGAGAAGATCTCGAACAGGAAAAACAAGAGAGTCTTTCATTAACAGAAGCTTCTTGCATGTAGACAACAAGTCCTCAACAGGAGGGAGTTGCACTTTTTCTTCTTTAATAGTTTGCTTCTTATTATTTGAGCTATCATCCTTTGCATTTGCTTCATAATTCACCAAGGACATAGCAAGTGCACGGGCAAGGTCATCATCTTCTTGGGTTTCCTGGGGATGTGAGAACAACCATTCCATTGCCAGCTCCACACTATTTGAACCAACTTGCATCAAAGCCTCTTCTGCTCTAGACCTGGAGAAACCCATCTCGACAATTGCTGAAACAGCTGATTCATATGGTGAAAGACCAGATGCTTGAGAAGCATTGCTATCCACTTTTTTCACTTCTACACCAAAGTAAACATGTTTAATGATGTCCACTACTATTGCAATAAAATCATAATTGTAATCTGTAAATTGGGGGTGACGCCAAACGGGGATCACAACCTTTATTACCATGGATTGTAGGACATTCACAAAAGCTTTAGCATCCTGAGGAATTGGAATATTCCCCGCTCTTATCAGAGGTTGAGTA
This sequence comes from Ehretia macrophylla, assembly GCA_037974665.1. NCBI lineage: Eukaryota > Viridiplantae > Streptophyta > Magnoliopsida > Boraginales > Ehretiaceae > Ehretia > Ehretia macrophylla. The sequence goes on along the minus strand of CM075779.1, from coordinate 27,238,676 downwards.
AGCAAGTTCATCGAAGAAGAGGATAAAATAAAAGATGAAGTTACTAAGTGATCCATAAGCCTAGCATAGCTAGCCAAGGGCTTGTATATCCATGAGTAATCTGTGTCTTCTACTTTGTCCTGCCTTGGACCCCCCTCATCAGTCTCCATACGAGAAGCAGGAGTTTTGATGACAGTAAAACGCAACTGACTCGTAGCTTGAAAAGTGGTCAAAACAGATTGAATAACCCCACGTCCATACAAGCAATTCAATAGGACTGGATTACACGAATCAGGCTTATCCAATAGAATGTCGTCAATGAAATCAATGACTTTACCAAGGTATTGACACTTGATTGAAACAGAAACCTCAGATCCAGAAGGGTTTGCATAGCCTTCAAAATTCAAATGGTCTAGCGCAATGGAAGTAAGACTGGAAGCCGCTAATTTTGTAGATGGTAATAAACTTGAATCATTCCGTCGACGAGAAGGAAGCAGCATTACTTTTCCCAGCTCTTGAAACAAATGAGTAATGTGAATGGATAATGATCTTACCATATAACAACATGAATGATAGTAGGACCACCGTTTATCATCATCCTTCCTACAACCAGTCACAGTCCCATCAGAATGACAAGATTCAATGGACTCATTATTGGCTCCCAGTCGCACATTTGAATGTCCATTAACAGTCTGCTGTTGCTGTGAACCAGATGTACGATTAAGATCACGATAGATATTTAGCACATCAAAGAACTGAGATTCAAAGCTCAATCCAGACATCCTTCTTCTAAGTAAAGGATCAAAAAACTGCCTAAATGAGTTGAATCTTTGCTCTTCGGTATCATTTGCAATCAATTTTGACTGGCGTGACTCATTGGCATAAAGTGCATCATCATCCTCTATATCACCCTTGGCATCTTCAAGCAAAGCAATCTGCCAGAGGACTTCACGATGGATACGCCCAATATTTTCCAGAACATCCCTACTCGCTCCTCCGAACTTTATAAGCAATTCAGTTACCCAGTGAGTGTCTTTCGAGGCGGCCACAAATAATAAGAACTCAACAAGAAAAAGTGAAGAAAAAATTTCACTATCTGGAGTCACCCTAGGGTCTAGTAGAAAGGAACCAGAAACAATAGTTAACCCAGACAAAGCTTTCTTCAGATGATCCCTCAGAGAGGAACAGAATGAACGAGCTAAAAGACCATAATTACGCTCAGTAAAAGCCTTAATAACCATTTTGCTGTGTAGTGCTATGGACATTCCTTCAGATGACTGAGCAATACTTGGCCGCAGTACAAGTTTTAGCAAAACTTCAATCCCTGATTTCTCAACAAACAAGCGACATGTTTCAGAATTTTCCATTGCCCTGTGGACGAGTACCATAACATGAAATACACATAGTTGAATAAATTGCTCCTTGCTTACGCCTTCTACAGTTGAATCTGTTGCATCAAGAAGACAACACATGCTTACATTTTCCTTGTGTTCAGTGTCCATCTCCATTTCAGTACTGCCATTAACTTTTCCCCATGAATCTGTATATTTATCATCCCCAAACGATGCAATGCAATTAGCAATCTCAATGATGAAGTCAACAAAAGTGGCCCTTAATAAAGATACATGGCGCAAAAGTTCTTCAACTGCATTTGCCAAGGGTACAATACCTTCATTCAAAGCTACAATATATTTTTTGTTCGTGAAGATGTCGACAAGGAAGTGCAGTGCTGAGGTTTCTCTCACTGCCTCCAGTCCCTCGGTATTAAGACAAATTGCACCAAGACCATTTGGAACACATGTAATGGCCTTTGGAGAAGGAAGGATCCCAGCGAGCACTGATGATAGGAAAGCATTAGGAAGACCCACTTCATCCATAGCCTGGAAACAAGTGGGATCCTTGTGAATTATTTCACTCATAACATTCACAGCAGAAGAATAAACGTCACCACCAAATTTTTCCACATTCGCAAAAACCAGAGCAAGAGTTACAGGTAAAGAGACATCAACGGAATTATGTGACTCTGTAGGATTTGCTGGGGCATAGGTAGAGGAACTAAGTGCCTTCAACAAGGCCCTGATGAATCTCTTCTGAGAATATAGCTGATCATTACTATATTTAGCACATTGACCAACTGCCATTGAAGTTTCACCATCTGCACCAGTGAAGTCTATCACTCTGTGTACTTCTATCTGCAGTCTTCGGGCCAAAAGCTCCGCACCTCCCAGATCTTTGAAAAGTGTGACAGCAACATTACTGTAGTCCATGAGCTTTTGTAGAGTTTTCACAGCGAGGAAGACAAGGTGCAGGTGCATAGGATCAGAGGCCTCTAGAAGAGGTAAAAAGCTGGGTACCATCCCTGAACCCCGAATTTCACTCCCAGAACTTGAAGAAGATATGACATGCAGCAGATAAAACTGTAGAAGTGCTTCAACAAAAGCGATGGATGATGTATCATTGGACTTCTTTATTGATAAAATAGCTTTTTGCAGCACATTAAGGAGAATCGTGCGATTAGTCCGGGCAGAACTGATGCTTGATCCACTCAAAATCTGCGCCCGCTCATAAGATGATGCATAGGCAGCTAAATGTGCTCCCATTGCATTCATTGCAAGAGTTTTAGTACATCCAGGGATTGGTTCTTCTGACCTCACTATGCGAATTAACTCATTTACATATTCTGGCTCATTGGCAAAGAAAGACACGAGTTCATCATGAGAATCACTAGACTGGACAAGCACAATAAAAGCGAGAAGGCAAATCTTGCTGTAAAGCCTGCATAGACTGGTAGAGTGAAATGCATGAGCAAACCTGATTCTGGTCAGTAAAGAAAACCTGTGCTCAGGAGGTACGTTATATTGCTCAATACACAACTTCATAAGTGACAGATCATCCTCCTCACGCATATGGAGATCAGGCATATGAATCACACTCACACCAAAAGATTCTTTTTCAACATTCGCTTCTCTGGAGCTTGGACAACTAACACCATGCACTTCAAAATAAAGTGTAGATCCTAAGTGGTACTGTGACTTGCCACAATCATCAGATGGAAACAAACATAGCCTTTCTTCCTGTGTTCTTTCATTCATAGTAACACATGAATATAAACCCAAACCTTCTTCTTTGCTTCCCCATCCCTGTGCAAGTGATAATAGGCGGTGATTCACTGACCCACATCCCACCAACTTCCCACTGATGTGCAATTTGGATGGAATTATTCTGACTAATGCAGAAAGAGTCCCTAAAGCTGCTATAAGAATCTCAGGATCTGTTGAAGCAAGAAAGAGCTTGAAATGCTGAAGACATAAACAACCTAGGTCAGGCTAAAAAAGGGCAAGGAGGCTCATAAAAGAACTAACATCTAGTATAAACAACATAGACATGAAGAGAAAAGGCATTTTCTGAAATATAAACAGGAAAACAAAATAGCTTTTGCAATTTAACCATCTCTAGTTCACCTCAAAGCCAATAAATGAGCTCTTGTTGTGGCAATTTTCCAATATAATTTGCATCACCCGCAAAATTTGTAAAACTGCTTGCTTTGGGAATGCACTACTGTCACCTAAAATATCATCTGATAAGAGGAGGTCATTCCTACTAGATAAGTATGTCTTGAAATACATGTCAAAATGCAGAAACAATAGCCTCCAATGGTGAAAATTTCCCTGGAACATAAGAAAGAAAGCTATGAGCCAGCATGCAACAAAATGCAGGGGGAAACGTAGAGATAAGAAGCCACAACCTTGCCATACTCCCAGTGAAACTGAGAAAGAGGTATTGCTATATCTTGTAAAGAACACTGGATCACCTTGTCCATGAATGCCCTTACTCTAGGAGGCTGCAAAAGGGACACACTATGAGGGTTATTTTGGCAACATAAAAGGAAACCCTCGAGAATCAGGCTACATTTTATACTAACTTTTCTTCTTTGTTGGAGCAATAAGCATGAAACCAATTTCCACTTCACATTACTTTACATGAAACAAGGTTCGGCAATACATCATATGAAGTCCCAGAATTCACATCATCTATTGCAACCATATGAAATGCAAAAGCTTTTGACCACCAAATTTGATGCAAACTTGTTTAACGCAAAATGCTTTGTTTAACGCAAAATGCTGGTGATGCATTGGGCAACAAGAGCCTCATGCAAATTATGCAGGGAAAGGAAATGCCTAGGATTTTTTCACAATATCCGATGTCTAGGTCTATCACGGTTGAACAAAAGTTTGTTACACAAGATGTTGCATACACTACAGGGAAAAGAACTGACCAAAATCCAAGTTGTTCTAACGTATAAAATTCTTCACATTTCTCCTATAGACCATAGTAAATTATTTACAACATGTTCGAGTAATTCATACATCAAAACATCATTTGGAATGAGCCTACGCTAAATTAAGTAACTTGTTGAAAGTATTCTTTACAGATGTATGTATGCTTTACAGATTGTTTGTGTTGAGCTGTGTGTGTGTTTTACAGATGTGTATCACTTCTTTATTGTTGCTTTTCTTGTATCCCTGCCCTATAAATCAAGGGCCTATTCTTGCTAATAAATCAAGACATTCTCTTCTACAATGTCTCTCCTTCTTCTCTTTTACTGTTAACATGGTATCAGAGCCAGGTTTCGATCCTGGGACCTGTGGGTTATGGGCCCACCACGCTTCCGCTGAAACCTCTAAAGGGGTTACCTCAAATGAACCCACATCCGAAATTAAGGTTGTCGTTCCCACTTTTTCTGGTACCCCAATTATTACTACAACCAAACTCAACGGTCGTAATTACACTCAATGGGCTTCTTCTGTCAAATTATGGTTTCGGGGGCAAGGACTTGCACAGTACTTGACTGACAATCCACCTCAAATTTCTTCAGACAAGTTGGAACTATGGGATCAAGCAGATGCCCAACTTACCAGCTTGTTACTTCAATCCATTGAACCAGCATTACATTTCATCTTTGCAGACGTTCAGTCTTGCAAGCGTCTTTGGACAATGGCACAACAGATGTATACCAGTAACGTTAGTCGCATTTATGATATGATTAATGATCTTTGGAACATTCAACTTGATGAAGGCGGTCTCCCTATTTATTTTGGTCGATACCAGCGCGCTCTGGCGGAGTATAATGAGATCTTCCCTCCTGACACTGATATTAATCGCCGACAACGAGAGCAACTCTTTGTTGTCCTTATGCTTCGTGGCCTTCCACCTCCTTATCACTTAGTTCACTCACAAATCTTGTCTGGCTCTTCACTTCCATCAATGCCTGAAGTGTATGCTACCCTCAACCGTGCATCTATCACTCCTGACTCTCAACACAATGATGATGCAGCTGCCCTTCTCACCCAGACGATTGGTCATCCTGATGGAACATCTCGTGGAGGCCGAGGAAGAGGTCGTGGTCGAGGAAGTGGACGGTCGGACTCATCTTCTAGACCAAAGTGTACATATTGCAACAAGACAGGTCATATTCGCGACAAATGTTGGATCCTGCATGGTAAACCACCTGGTTATGCTAATGCTGCTCAAATTGATGTTGCTGATGCAAGTTCTACTGCAACTCCACCAAATAAGCCGCCCTCATATTCTCTCTCTGAAACTGAATACTCGCAGTTTCTTCAGTTCCAGGCTTCACAACAAATGTCTCAATCGTCTGCTGCCTCTCTTGCGCATGCCACCACTGCTACTGCCAATTTGTCTCACTCTTCTCATTCTGGTAAGTGGATCCTTGACTCCGTGCTTCTGATCACATGAGCGGTAACTCCTCCTTACTCTCTAATCTTTGTTCTTCCACTTCATTTTCCCCCATTTCCCTTGTTGATGGTTCTTTCGCTCCTGTACATGGAGTAGGCATAGCGAATCCTACGTCTTCTCTTAAACTATCATCTGTCTTGCACCTTCCCACTTTTCCTTGCAATTTATTGTCCATTAGCAAGCTAACCAAACTCTTTAATTGTACCGTCACTTTCACATCTGATTCTGTTATTATCCAGGATCTACAGACGGGCGCGCGGATTGGTACAGGACATCAATCTAACGGTCTTTACTACCTTGACACCCAACCATCACTTGCGTGCACAGTTGTTTCCACTGCTGAACTTATCCATAGTAGACTAGGCCATCCTTCCCTTTCCAGTCTCAAAAAGATGGTCCCTAGCTTAAATAATGTTAGTAATGTTTTGTGTGAGTCTTGTCAATTAGGAAAGCACTCTCGTAGTTCCTTTCTTACACGTCTCAATAAACGAGCTCGTGCCCCGTTTGAGTTAATTCACTCAGATATTTGGGGACCCAGTCGTCATGTATCAAAGTTTGGTTTTCGGTACTTTGTTACCTTCATTGATGATTTCTCTCGTGTCACTTGGTTGTTTTTAATGAAAGATCGTTCTGAGATTTTCTCCATTTTTCAAAATTTTTGTGCTGAAATTCAAAATCAATTTGATACTACTATTTGCGTCTTACGCAGTGATAATGCCAAAGAGTATTTCTCTTCTGTCTTTTCCACATTCTTGTCCTCTAAAGGTATCATTCATCAATCTTCTTGCGTTTATACTCCACAACAGAATGGGGTTGCTGAACGTAAGAATCGCCATCTAATTGAGACTGCTCGCACACTTCTTCTTCATATGAATGTTCCAATTCGTTTTTGGGACGATGCTGTCCTCACTGCATGTTATCTTATCAACCGCATGCCGTCTTCTATCCTCAATGACCAAATCCCTTTCTCTGTCCTCTTTCCTCGTCAATCCATCTACCTTTTACCATTACGCGTCTTAGGATGCGTATGTTTTGTTCATAATCTTGCTCCCGGCTCAAACAAATTCAGCCCTCGCTCAATCAAGTGTATCTTCCTTGGGTATGCTCGACACCAAAAAGGCTATCGTTGCTACTCACCAGAGTTGGATAAATTTTTTGTGTGTGCTGATGTAACATTTTTTGAATCTAAATCATATTTTGCTCCTACATCCCATCCATCTAACACAGTCATGGATGATTTACCTCTCCCTGTTCCATTTTTTGATCCTCCTGCGGATCCTACATCATCTACTTGCCCAACATCACCAGATCCTCTCCTCTCTCGTCTGGATCATCCGGATCTAAAGACATATCAACGACGTCCTCGACAACCACCAATTGTTGAAGATTCTGTACCATCTGCTTCGCCCGCTCCAAATCCGGTGCCTGATTCTTTAGTCTCTGATTTGGATGTCCCTATTCCTCTTCGAAAAAGTAAGCGTACTTGTACCACTAAACACCCCATTGCTAATTTTGTCTCATATCATGCTATATCTCCACCCTACGCATCCTTTCTTGTTTCTCTTTCCTCTGTCTCTGTTCCTCATACTGTCTCAGAAGCACTTGCTCACCCTGGTTGGCATGCGGCTATGATTGAGGAAATGTCTGCCTTACAATCAAATGGTACATGGGAATTGGTTGATCTACCTGAAGGTAAATCTGTTGTGGGTTGTCGGTGGATCTATGCACTCAAATGTTCTCCTGATGGTCAAGTGGATAGATTGAAAGCTCGTTTAGTTGCAAAAGGATACACTCAGGTTTATGGAGTTGACTATGATGACACATTTTCTCCGGTTGCTAAGCTTCCTTCTGTTCGGCTATTTATGGCACTGGCAGCAATATTTCAATGGCCGCTTCAACAACTTGACATTAAAAATGCTTTTCTAAATGGTGAGCTCGAGGAAGAAGTATATATGGAGCAACCACCAGGGTTTGTTGCTCAGGGGGAGTCACATAAGGTGTGTCGATTGAAAAAGTCTTTATATGGATTGAAGCAGTCCCCTCGAGCATGGTTTGGCCAATTTAGTGAAGTTGTCATTGAGTTTGGACTTACACGGTGTGGAGTTGATCACTCAGTCTTCTATAGACATTCTGTTGGTAAACGTCTGTTACTAATTGTTTATGTTGACGATATTATTATAACTGGGGATGACACAGCAGGTATACAAGACCTAAAATCCTTTTTGCATAAACAGTTTCAAACAAAAGATTTGGGAGAGTTACACTATTTCCTCGGTATTGAAGTTGCACGGTCTAATCAGGGGATCTTTATCTCTCAACGCAAGTATACACTCGATATGTTGGAAGAAACAGGGATGCTTGGCTCAAGACCTTGTGACTCACCAATGGATCCAAATGTGAAACTCGTACCTAATGAGGGGGAGCCAATTTCAGACCCAGGACAATATAGAAGATTAGTTGGGAAACTCAATTACCTCACTGTGACCCGTCCTGACATCTCATTTGCTGTTAGTGTTGTCAGTCAGTTTCTAAATTCACCTCGAGAAAATCACTGGAATGCAGTTAATTGTATTCTTCGGTATCTCAAGAATGCCCCAAGAAAAGGAATATTATATAAGAACAGCGGACACACAAAAATTGTTGGTTATTCCGATGCAGATTGGGCTGGATGTCCTGATGATAGACGATCTACTTCTGGATATTGTGTTTTCATTGGAGGAAATATTATATCATGGAAAAGCAAGAAACAAACTGTTGTTGCTCGTTCCAGTGCAGAGTCTGAATACCGAGCTATGGGTGTAGCCACATGTGAACTGATATGGGTCAAACACTTGGTTAAAGAAATTGGGATTGACTGCTCTCAACCGATGACATTAATTTGTGATAATCAGGCAGTAATGCACATTGCATCAAACCCAGTGTTTCATGAGCGGACTAAACACATTGAGATTGATTGTCATTTTGTGAGAAGTAAAGTGTTAGCTAAAGAGATTGTTACTTCACATGTCAGTTCAAATGATCAATTAGCTGATATCTTTACTAAACCTTTAAGGGGTCCTCGGGTTGAATATATTTGTAACAAGTTGGGCACATGTGATATATATGCTCCAGCTTGAGGGGGAGTGTTGAAAGTATTCTTTACAGATGTATGTATGCTTTACAGATTGTTTGTGTTGAGCTGTGTGTGTGTTTTACAGATGTGTATCACTTCTTTATTGTTACTTTTCTTGTATCACTGCCCTATAAATCAAGGGCCTATTCTTGCTAATAAATCAAGACATTCTCTTCTACAATGTCTCTCCTTCTTCTCTTTTACTGTTAACATAACTCAATGCATGTTTTATCAATTTCAGGATCTCTAATCATTTTCAACGTAAATATGAGGATCCAGAAGAACACCATAACTCATTCAACAAATTATGTTTACATGCAGAACATGCACCATTATATCTTCAAAGTATCAATTAGACATCCCAACTTTCCAGCATAAATGAGAAAAACTGGCACCTCGCTCACTCAAGTCTTTGTCAAAGGAGAATCAACAACTAACTCCCACGAACTCATTCAGCAATTATATTTACATCCAGAACATGCACCATTATATCTTCAAAGCATCAATTAGACTTCCCAACTTTCCAGCATAAATGAGAAAAGCTGGCACCTTGCTCGTTCAAGTCTTTGTCAACGGAGAAGCGACAACTACCTTCCACAAACAGACAAACATACAAAACTAGACCAATATAATAACATATGTAGAACTTCTTTTCTATCAGTTGTAACATTTGCATGATTTCTCCGACCTTTCCACACTTTCCAACATCCACCAAATTTACAACTTACTATTACCAATTAATTTTTCATTAGGTGTAAATATACTAGTCCCAAAGGATTCCTATACTAGGGATTCACTAAAGATAGCTTTCTAAAAATATCATAAGGAGCAAACCCAAGTATGCTACCTGCAGTGTAATATGTCTGGAGAGCATAGTTCAAGGAGTGCCCTATATAAGAAGTATCCAGTGCTCCACTGCAGTAACGTATAAGCCTAGCATGTTCCTACATATGCATAATAGACTAAGAATCTTAAAAGCATGAAACGTAACTTAATGCCTGAAAGTCAGATACAATGCAATAATCATAAGTTATATTATTGATTTTTTCGAGGTCTTACTGAATCTAATATACAAATTACTTACAGATTGCTTCGAATACTCTTCTCAATGGGTCTTATAAGAACAAAATTTCAGGTAATACTTCTATCTTTTAGTTACTAATGAAGGAAAAAGAATAAAAATGGGAGATCAGATGCCACACAACTAACAAAATAGATTGAAATAAGACACACATGACATAAGCACATAACAGTAACAGAAACCTACTTCATTTTGAATTATTATTTAGCTTTTCTTTTACCAGGGTGATTTTCTTTCAAGACGAAATAAGGAAATAACTTAACAGAAACCTATAATGTTTGTTTCACTAAGACCTAATCCCTAATTTGTGATGCAAAAATAAATTCAAATTCCCTAAAGACATTAAGATTTTCTAAGGTATGGAGTTTGATGCTTAATTATGAGTATGACATGCAATTTTCAAATAGCACATAATTGCAGTTGGTTAAATTGCCAGCAATTTTCCATGAACTAAATATGAGAAGTCGAATTATTACAATGAAGGATCATCAAGAATACAGAGACGTCTCCATCATTGCCTGCTACTAAGTTTGGCGTGATTTACATGCAAGATTATATGGAAAGCTCTGCACAATGCCCGGACACCGGTTTTTGAATGACTACATAAGTACACTGTAACAAGACAACAATTGCCAATCCTCCCCCCTTCCCCAAACCAAAAAGAGAAAACACAAACATGGGATCCGAGATGCCAATTTTTCATTTACAGACCCCCACAAAGGCAAAACAGAGTCAAACACTATATCACCAAACCACAATATAAAAATAGTACAAACTGATTTTACACAGTATTATGCAACTTTTTACAACATCCAAATCAAAAAGGTCTCACAACGCACAAAATGAGTAAGCAGATCATTCCCATAATTGGCAACTGTAATCCACCATGAGATGAAGTTCCTTTGAACCCATTTACTAACCATTGCTGAATAGTCATAGAAAAAGCAGGAACCAGACTAACTGACATCGACCATTTCCACACCATTATATATACATACATACAAGTCACATTTCACAAGCCTTAAAATTACCTTCTACAAGAGCCAAAAGCCAAAAGAATAAGTACCTAAGTGATATCTGTATAGTGCCCGAAACATACATTATCCAACAATTACACAAATCGTATATTTTACAACTTCTTGTCCAGCATAAACAACCCATTTCCAATTAAACAAAATAAAATGCCAATAAAGCCATAATAGTCAACTAAATGATTACTCTAGATAATTGTCCAGCAACACATAAAGCATAAACACATGTGTATAATGCATAGAGCACACACACACGCGCACACACACATATATATAGAAAGAGAGAGCGTCCACATACAGGCTTAGAATCGGGCTTTCGAGGACCAATGGCGCTTTCGCTGGAGAGAAGTTGTTCCAGCCGCGAAGGCAAACTCGATCTTACAGACGCCATATATACATATATACATATGCATCAATTCCCAACTTCTTCTATTTTAAGTAACTGAAAAAATAAAAACAATTAGTATAACCTCAAACAATTAAGCAAAAAATTAGCACTTCTCTACATATAGCAACAAAACAAAACCATAATAATAATAATAATAATCAAATAATCACACACATTAATTAACTAAACAATAACAATAAAACGAACAACAAGCAATTACATATAAATACACGCACATACACACGTATATATATATATATAAAATTATATATGTATATGTTTATATTACCTGTAGAAATAGATGCTTATACATCTGACGGTTTGTGCAATGGAAATGCATGCAATGTGTGTGTATGTATAAGTTTAGAGAGAGAAAGAGGGGGGGAATTTTAGGTGAGAAAAGGAATTTAATCGGGAAAGGAAAGGAGAAGGCATATATACAGAGATGCTAATATATATGCATGCATGTATATGTGTGTGTTTTTGTGTGTGTGTGTGTGTGTGAAGAAGGAGCTGATGTATAAAATGAGAGAGGTACTTGTGTTTCCACAAGTATAGGGTGCCTTTGAGGTGGGTTAGCGAATTGGTTCCTAAATATAGTAAGTCTGTTGTTCCTCTACGCATTAGTGAAAATAATTATGTTTTACATTTATTTCGAGCGAGAACCAATTATAGTGTTACATCGTACGAAAATAAATATATTATTTATGCAAAAGAGGCTTGTAGGAACTAAGCCAACTTTGTGAAATGAGATTAAAGTGTGTTAAGATGTCCCATCACTTATATGAGATTATACTAAATTCTCTTATATTATGTTATATTGTTACATGAAATCTTTCTTTTGTGATGAATAAGTTAAATTAATCTTAAGAAATTGTGAAAAGATGACACACTAACCTTATTATCTATTATTCTTTTAATTTTTCACATATGCCTCTATAATTACAATAAAAGAAAGTGGGAATAAAAGTAGAAATGAATATCTTGGACATTGTGTTTCTTCTACTTGACTTTTTGTTTTTATATAGAATTCCTGTTATGCCCTTGCACTTTATTGTTCAGTTGAGAATTTGAGGTGAAATAAGATAAGTAGTCCCACATTTTAGTAAATAAAGCAATAAAATATACTTGAAGCGTGTACATGTTTGAACAAACATTAGAAATTTCAAAAATTCACCTAAATTTTGGGATGAAATTTCATACAAGGAACACGCTTAAGTATATATATATATATATATAAATATACATGTATTATAATTTTATTTCCTCAATAAGTGTTTTAGTAGATGTACAACTTAAAAGTACATGTGTAAGTAGAAGAGGTTATTTTTCCCCCCTCAAGCGTTTTTTTGTACCATGTTTATGTAATATATGTTTTGAGAAATCTAACCTTATTAATTATGTACACTGTTTTCTATGAGCCTACTCCTCACTCTTGTCATTGTCTTCAACCTTCATTTTTTGGGTATAATTTTGAAGAAATACAAGTGATTGGTGTTATGGGAGCAATTTTGATTATTAAAGATGTTTTGGAGGTTATTATCTTCCTTATGTGCAAATTGAGCATCTTAATTTGTTTGGTAAATAGTTGTTAATTATGAGCAGTTTGGTAATTAATAGGTAATTGCATGATTGCAATAGACTCTAACTTTGTGGTTTATTTTGGGCATTTAATTGTATACTAACATCGGGTTGATTGAGATGGTACTTGTATGAGTTTATTGTGAATGGATTAGTTTAACATGGTAAAATTATAATCTTGAAAGAAAGTTTAATTTTTGAAGAGATCTATAAAAATAAAAATGTAAGAACAAAATAAATAAATAATATAATTGTAATATGTGTTTGATTTTCAAAAAAATACCAACAAAATTGGTCATTTTAACATCTTATGACCAATGCAATGTGACAACAAGAAAGGGCAGAAATGATTTTTGGCTTCAGCTTAGAAAAAAGTTCATAAACACCTACAATTTATGAGTTAATTCTAATGCTTATAAGCTATAAATGATCGTGTTATAAATATCTTGATCAAACCGATGTAAAAAGAACGTACTTATAAGCATCTATAAAGTAAGGCGGGGATATTAACTACAAAAATTAACAAAAAAACGTGCTTAATAACACTAAAAAATGAGCAACATTTTTTAACCCAAATTTTGACAATTTTGCTTATAAACACCTCACAAATGTATAAATAATTTTTACCAGCTTATTAACTACTTAAACCCTTAAAAATAACATAGGTAGTTAAAGTATATCTATTGTCCTAATCACGATACATTCTATTGATAAAGATATTAAGTACAAGTAAAATGAACAAAAAAGAACAAGAACTACCTCAAAGATGTAATTAAAGAGGTTGTATTATTAACATAAAATATAACTTATTTTAATATTTTATTTTCATATCGTGTATTTTAACTCTCATTATTTTTGCAATCAATCAACTCGTTCTAGATGCAAAAATAAAAAATTAAAAAGACAAATGCAAAATATTGTCCACCACAAAAACAGAAAAGATAAAAAAGCAGAGAGCAGGGCAAATTCGTCTTTACACAGTTTTGCGATATGAACACCGAGTATATAAGTCCCCAGCTCCAAAATTAGGGTATAAAAAGCCCCCATTTCTTCTCCCTCCCTTTCCATCTTATCTCACCTTCGTGTCTCTCCTTCACTCAACTCCAATTGTAACGAATTTATTTGTGCAAAATCAATTGTATATTTTTATACGATTTATTAAAATAATTTTCAATCTCAATTATCTAAAATATTCTTTTTTTATTTATTGTTGCAGATCGTAAATGGCGACGTTTGAGTTGTATCGTAGATCAACGATCGGGATGTGCTTAACCGAAACGCTAGACGAGATGGTCTCTAATGGAGTTCTCAATCCTGAGCTTGCTATTCAAGTCCTTGTTCAGTTTGATAAGGTTTTTTTTTTTTAATGTCACGCCCCGGTCCCAGATCCCGCTTAAAGTGGTGTCACCAGTCTCATAAACTCGAGAAATAACTGTCTCGGATCCCGTGTCATAAAGATTTAAAGAGATATTATTTATTAAATTCACGACACTAATTTATAAAACACTAGCAAATTATGCCGAGAAATAGGTGTGTTGAACCTCTTGTGTCCTGGATAATTATAAGATATCACATATTAAACTCGCAACATTAATTTATAAAACACTAGCATATTTTGTTGAGAAATAAGTGTCTTGAAACTTTTGTGTCCTAAATAGTTAAGAGATATTACTTATTAACCTACAACACTAATTTATAAAACAATAGCATATTATGCCTAGAAATAAGATATTACTTATTAAACCCATGACACTAATTTATTCAACATTAGCATATTATGTCTCACGTCAACCTGGTACATCATGTTTAGATATTTCATAATTTTTGGTTTGGTGTGTTTGTTCTATTTGTAATTTATTTTATTTGTTTATTGGGGTTGTAGTCTAGGACTGAAGCATTGGAAACTCAAGTGAAAAGCAAGGTTTCGATTAACGTAAAATTTTTATTATTAACCTCCCTTTCTTGGTTTTAGTTAAATTTATTATTGTTGAAATTTTTGAATAATGTTGATAGGTTTGATAATAATTGGACAAATTTTGGAAATTTGATAAAATAAATAAATAAAGAACTTCATTAGTTTTAATCTAAATATGCATTTTGGTTTTTGTATTTAATAAGATTATTCTACATGTTTGTTATCATCTATTTGTACATCATATTTCATTCGATGAATCTCTGCTAAGCATGGTGTAGCGTGTTGGGAAACTGAGAATTTGGATTCTAAATGTAGCTAATTGCTAGAGCAGCAAGTGATAATATGATCTTGATTTGGAAAATGTGTGAATGAGTTTAAAACACTATTGTTCCAATTAGAAATTATGTTTATCAAGTTGCTTATGTGGGTGCGTTATAGATTCTCCTTGTGTCATGCTCGTGGATTTATTTCTGAGTTTTTTGTTCACATGTTTAATGCCTATGCCCACTTCCTTCCCTGAAACAAAAGAAAAGGATAATAAATACTAACATGATATTTTGTTTATCTTCCCAACTTCATTAAACACACATTTTATTTATCATAGATCATCCTTTCCTATGGATCTATTAACTGGTCTTGCTAGTGAATAAAAGGTTACACCTTTTGTGAATACATAACTTAAATGGCATAAAAGATATTGAATGCAGTGTGGAGAATGATGCCATGACTACACATGAATATTAGGCTGCCTCTGCTTATCTTGGCTTGTGGTGGAGTTCTATTTAGCTTTCTTTTGTTCCCTAAGAACTTACTTTTGGGCCGAGATATCTTTGCAGGGTTTCTTATCTATACAGAAAAGGTGAAGTCTTTCCTAAAATGTAAAGGTCCCTGTTAAATATTGCAGTTAGACAGACAATGAAAACGATGAGTTTTAGCTTTTTCTTTTTTCTTTTGCGGTTGGTAACTGAAGTAATTATCAGTTAGAACTAATGGTCATTGAGTGAAGCATTTTTTATGGCATGCGTTTTCTGCATGCAATGACTTCCTTTTGGATCTTATTTTTCAATGGAATCTTTGTTCTTGAGCATTTACTCTTATTATCGACTTGCATATTAACATAATCATTATTTTAAGTTGGAATTATTCCAAGCCCGACTATCCATAAAAGTTCGACATTTTTGTTTTGCTATCAATTTTAATCTAACAAATTCTAGATTTGATAGAGGTTGATTCCTTCAAACCGTAAAAAGATTATGGAGAATTGTTTCCACTTGCCATACTTGGTCATAGTAAGTGGTATAAGGCTATTATCTGTGGTTTCTGATAAGTGCCCAACGAAATCAACATTTAACCTTAGAGGGAGGACTTCCTGAATTTTTCATTATAGTTACTATTATAGCTATCTGCTACAACTTTTTCCATTTAGATGCATTGAGATATTTTTATTGTTCTGGGTCACAGTTGTCCCTTCTGTATGACAAATCAAGAACTATCCTCCGATTGCTGGGTTTCCTTCCCAGCTTTTCTTTTTTGGCAGTTCTTCCTTGCCTATGTTAGGCAGCCATTGGGATTATTTGGATTGTTTTCTATATTTTGCATTCATGCATGTTACTGTAGAGGTTCGATATGTATGCTTGTTTCGCTTAGATCACCCATTTTGCTTCAGGGCCATCTTCATACATACAGATTCTATGATAATGTCTGGACTTTCATCCTACAAGATGCTCAGTTCAAGAATGAGGAATGCCAAGAGACTGTTGGTCAGGTTAAGATAGTGGCATGTGACTCGAAGCTGCTATCACAGTGAGGAAGACCGCACGTGAAGGGAATATTGAGAATATTTCTTGCAATATGATGAACAAAGGATGTAAGAGAAGAAAGGGTGGGACAGAACCGGGAATTCATCCATCAAGTTGTATTTTGCAGGCAATAGTTGGAAACTTTCTTGTATGGGTTATGTCGAGCCAGACTTCTTAAGATCTATATATCCCAGTAAGTGTCTGTTAACTGAGATGTGTACCTGTGAGAAAGTGTCTTTGTTTTAAGCCCAACATTCACTTTCTAATATAATTTCATGAATTGTGGGTTCCGAGTTTAAGAAAATGTCAGATCGGTAGAATTCGCCAATGACTCAGCTGAGTAATTTTTCAGAGCTTGAAGTTAGCGATGAACTAGAGCAAACGATTTGTAATTGTATTAAATATCTATAGAAGTATCCTTCTTTGTGTAGCTTGTCTAAGCCATTTTGTGAATTCATGCAGTGTATGCTTTGCTTGTGGAAAAGCATTTTATCATTACATCTTACTGAAGAATTCAATTTTGATGTATTCCTCAGGTTTGTTCTTGTTTTGTGATTCTATGGCCCTAAAGGAATAACATAGTTCATCTATAGTGATAAGCTAAAAGAACCACAATTCACGTTTCCCATTATCGAATCAAAATCTGTCGTAGTTTCTTAGGACTTGACTGCTGCTCATCAATGCCAACTTCCGCAGCCCCCCACCCTACCCCCCTTCCTCTGCTTCGGGAGGATTTAACCTTATAGTATTATAGTATTATAAGGGAAGTGCAATGATAATATTAAGAAGGAGATGGAATGATGGTAAATCGATAATATAGTTATAATTAAATAATTAGGTTATTCAAGATTATTACAACTAGGCCTTTCATTTCAAGTCTTTTTTTACAATAAAGGATGAATCTGAAGTCTAAATTTTAAATTTTAAATAATAAATTATAATAAATCACTATTTGATCATCTTATTTAATTTTTAAATTCATCTTAATCTCCTTCAACATGCATGCAAAAGACAAAATAACGTTTTCCTAGATTGAAGTTGGTCTAATGATATTATTTGGCGTCCGCAAAAAAATTTGTTCACGTTTTAATTAAAAATTTTAATTGTAAATTAATTAAAAAGTTTAAGTCCAAATGAAAATCAAATGGTACTACACACGTGAGAAGTTCTCAAAGAGTCAAACACCTTAGCATATAAAAGCTTATGATTCGCCACCTCATGTGGAAAACCGCACAAACGTGACACATCAAAACACTTCTGCACTTTTGGCACAAGAACCCTCAAAAACTTCTTTCATTTCATTTTCTACAAAAGTTTTATTACATAGCTTATGGAAGAGGCTCACTCGCCAGCATCACCACCAACTACTCGTGTCAAAAGAGGTTGTCTATCTTATACTACTACTTTGTAAGAATGTTTCCGATATGTTAAGGCCTTGGTCGTTGGTCAAGTACTCTTTTAGATACCTAGACGCAAAAATATACTAACATTGTTATATATTAACCTTTCACTCTCGTGTCGAGAGGTTGTCTGTCTTGTACTACATCTTTGCAAGAATGTTTCCGATATCTTAAGGCCTTGGTCGTTGGTCAGATACTCTTTTGGATATCTAGATGCTAAAATATACATGTAGAACATTGTTATATATCATTCCTTCTCTTTAGTCTATATCCACCGCTGACCTGACTCCGCTTCACCCTTTTTCTTGTTGATTTAATCCAAAAGAGCGGGTCTTACTTATTCGGGGAGGTTAATGCAATTTTTATCAAATACACGAGTGAGTTTAGATTTGATACAATAAGAATTATTGTATATAGAAAATGTGAAGAGGTGATATAAAATATTACCCTTACGTGTAAGCAAGAATGTGCATGTGCCACGGTAATTAATGTTAGTAATGCGTGCAGGTAAAGAAAATGATGGTAAGAAATGCGAAGGAAGCAACTGAGGCTAATCTACTGACTGCCAATGTGACGCCCGAGATTTCTCATCACGTTTATTCGTAATTGTTGCATGTCTCTTTGAGCATTTCAATGTACATTTCTTATTCTTGATTATATGTTTTATTAGTAGCTACTATTCATAAGAAAATCAACTGTCTAATTTGCTTGAATTAATATTTTTTCTAGATAGTATAACTTATAAAAGAAATCAGGAACTTGTAGTTTTGGATTTTGAAGGTCGGGAACTTGCGTTTGAAAATTGATTAGTGTTTCGTTGAATAGTGTTACGTAATGTAAACATTATTTTTTAAAACTGGTTAGCATTTAAATTGAGATTTAGCATAGTTTGACCAAGATTTTGTGGTAATTGACTTAAGCTAAATATACAACACATACATATATACATCATATACCATATATGCATACAAATATTCAAAAAATAAGCCAAAAATGCCCCAAAATAGCCAAAAAAACCCTATACGGGAATAGTAATTTTTCATGCAAATTTTGCTCAATTTGATCTTCCAAGCTCTTCCAAATGATTTCAAACCATCAAAAAGCTTCTCCTTTGCTCCTACATCTCTAATTTGGTGAGGGATTCCCCTATCTTTGTGCATTTGAATGTTTAGCTACAAACTTTAAATTTTGAGATTTGTTATATCTTGTTTATCTATGGTTATTTATGCTTAAATTGGCCTCTATTATGATCATGCAACATTCTTTTATAGCTATTTGAAGAATTTTGTGGTTGAAAATGAAGTTTGAAGATTTGGGGAAGAAGATGAATAGTGTCTGTGAATAGTAACCTGCGAATTTTGGGCTTTTTGCATTTCTAATCATTTTATTGCTTCTAATAGATGAAATAATAGCTAGAGAGCTTGTAGAGTAAACTTTTGACATGTATTTGCTTGTATGCCTATGTATTGTTGGTTGATTAGCTAATTGCATGAAATGGTGTTGAGAACTTGAAATGCCTTTAAGATGTTTGAGGAAGTGCCTAGGTGAAGCTTTAAGTTAGTTGTGGAGTTAGTAACATGCTAAGCTAGTGGATTGAGCAAGAGGTTAAACTAATTGAACATTAGTGCAAAGGTAGTAATCTGGGCAACCTACTGTCCATCACGTTTGGAACCATTTTTGACATAGCAAACGTACTCTAAAATTAACAAAATTTACACAGTAGCTAGATTAGGAAGTTCTGAACAAATGTTGATTTCTAGAGCTAAAGCTAATTCGAACGTTTTGACCTTCTGATTTAACCATTTTTGAAATCTGTCCTGAAAATTGCTGGTGCAGGGTAGTTATGCGCAGTCGTACGGAAATGGTTGTATCTTGAGGAATTTAGATCGGAATTGAGTTCCATTTGATTCTAAAGTTATCTACACTCGAAGATCTACGTTTATACATAAAAATCAGAGAATTTGGAGATGAATAGAATAGGTAAATAATTTGATAAAGTTAGGATTCTGTTAGAAGATTTGGAAAAATGCATGCTTTCATGGAGCTCTAACTTGACTTGTTTTGAGCTTTGAGGTAGTGTGATTGAAGCTTGATTTTGTGTTATTTAAGGGTGCTATAGGTGACATTAAACCTAGATTAGTGTTTAAATTGGTTAGAACTTGATTAATTGAATTGCACACAAAAAAGGGGCTATGCGTATATTTGTTGTCCAGATGGGTTTGAATGCCTTGAATGGTGTTATATATGTTAGATAATGTCTCTAATGCATTTATGGCATTGATTAAAGGTGTCGTTAGGGGACTTTGGAACAAATGTTTTAATTCGACTTGTTTGATTATGTAATTAGTCTTAGATGTGTTAGGAAGCCTTTAAAATGTAATTATGACGCTTAATTGCTAATCGGATTAAGTAGGTATAGTTCAAATCACCTAAGAGGCTTTTCGAAGTTTTTGAGTTAACATGCTTAAAAATGGAATTTCTTGGCATTTACGTGGGTCATAAGATAACAATAATTGATTAGTAAAGTTAAATTTAGAATTCTTTATCCTGTGTGAAGTTTAGAACATATTTTGTAAACAATTGGAAAAGGATTTTGTTAGAATTTATATGAATTGGTTGAACTTGTTGCTTAGTTAGTTATTTGGACTACTTAATTGCTATATTTGATTTTTAGTTGAGTTATATATGATGTATTGAGTAAATAAGCATGATAATGACTTTTAGAACATGTTATAGTTGAATTATATTTAAGTGTTAAAGTAGTTGTCTTGATTGGAAGTTTAACTTGATATTCCTTGTGGTATAAATGAAGTTAAGTTAGTTAGGAAGTTTAACTTGTTAGATTGTAACGTAGCTAATACCCTTGCAAGACTAAGGAAATGCTTTAGAGTCATTTGTGTGATTTCTTGGGCTATGTGACAATATGATATAAATGTGATTATATATAACTTCTATTGTTGTGGATTGAGTTAAGCAAAAGTTAAATTAAGTTAGAAATTAATATAGATAATTGCTAAAGTGTTAAACTCATATGAACACGCTAGGGTACATGTCCAAGCTAGTTTGAGGAGGTTGGGGTAATCGGAGCTATTTTCTTGCATATTTAGTCGGATCCAAGGTGAGGGAGTTACATTCTTTTGTGCATCTTAATTTGTTTTACTGCTCATAAATTGTATAGTTTAATATGATTGCTTATAATTACGTGTACTTTGATATGAATAAATTAAATATACACTTGTCTTTTATTTATATTGTTATATGGCATATTCATTATAATCTACGTGCGAGGGCAACCTACTTTGTTGTCCCTCATTTATGTGATTCTTGAATTATATTGTCATTGCTTGAATTATTGTGATCGAATATCGGGTTGCGCAACCTTTTCGGACATGGTAGCGTCGAGAAACACGGGCGGCATCGGGCTTGCCGTGCTCCCTCGACTACCATGGTGCCTATTCCCTTCTCGCTGAGGCATACTCCACTACCCCAGAGGCGTGGTTCACCTGCTGGGCATGGACCTACCTCAGGAGAAAGGGTCGTAGAATCGGGATACATCCGGAGTATCCCAACTTATTGGAGTAAGGGGTTTGCCGGCATTTGCGTGAAGTTCGTGGCTCGTGATTGAAGACTTGAAGTGGAACCGTATCCTTTTAAATGTGGTTATCTACTTGTTATTTAAATCTTGTTTCTTATGTTATATATATATGTTTTCTTGTATTTGCATATCATATTGCACGCCCGGTATGTTGCATCACCTCCCTCGCTGGGCAACATTGTTGCTCACTCCTCATCTAACATGTTTCAGGAGAAGTTGAGGTAGACCTCTAGCTAGTAGCGGTAGTTGAAGAGGAGGAAGTACTAGTTAAGCAATTTTCGTGACTTCTTGTGTGATAAGGTTGTCTAAAATGTAAAGCTTGCGTGGAGTTGTTGTTGGTTATCTTTTGTGACCTTGGGGTCTTGGGTATATTTGATGAATGTAATAATTTGTAATCTTGTATGTTGGATATAAAGTGGAATGACATGTAATAATCTATAGTAAACTTATCCTTTTGCATGCATGTGTTATTAACAAAACTTGGAAGTAGAACTTGGCTATTGTTGTATCCAACTACATATAGTTAAAATTAGAAATGATTTGCTTGCTTGTATGTTATGAAGTTGTTGTTCAAAGGTTTAGATGGCCTTGAACCTTTGAATTTTAATTATAAAATCTTGTTTTAGTATATTGTGGCTATTTTGAGCATTTATAGGTTTGAAAAATGTTCCCGGTACAGAGAAAACTATGTCCGTTATCCCTAAAATTTTGAGACTGGGTTGGAATTGGGTTGAGAATAGCTTGGTTATTAGAGCCTCCAGTTTCGTGAGGGATCGGGGCGTTACAGCCAAAATGCAAGTTGAGGCTGCTGATGATGCTGAGAATACCAAGAAGAAACTTGATAAATATAAATAACTAATATTTGTGTATGTCTTTCCCCCCCCCCCCTCCCCCCCTTACTATCTGAAATTATTATTTTCGTTTGTTATTGTTTGTAAATGGAAAGCATAATTATCTGCATTCAATGAGTTTCAGCTGCACTTTAGACAATCATTGATTTGATTATCATTAAAGATTTGCCTTATAATTATTGAAGAAAATTATATCTAATATAAAACAGACCGGATAGTGTCGTATATCTAGTACTGGAATAAAGAATTTTGTTGAAAATTGAAGCATTTGACCTGCGCGGCCACATGGCAGCGCTCCATTATTATGAATGGTCGCGTTGGTTGTGAATACATTCTTGAAGGGATGTAACCCTCGAGTTTTCTCTCTACAAATACACGTGATATCACTCTTGAGAGCGTTCATTTCATTCACTTTTTTACATCCCGAATTATATAGAGAGATTGAGAGATAGTGAGTCACTCTCGTGTAACACCATGGAAAGATCTAGTAGTCTTTTCATTTGGCATAAGTAAACGAGTCTATAAGTTTTGATCTAAGGTACACTTCTGCATTATTACGATAGTTTAGTATAATCCTTCATCTAGGGATTAGTAAGTGCAGGAGCTTCCATACGAATATAATCATACATAATCCCTTGTAGAGCACTAGTGTTCATTGCTTGAGTGAGATATATGATGTTTTCCCCTTGCAGCAGTTGAGAGCTTGATATGTCCACATTGAACAACCAATATAGCCCATGAATGCCATGCCTTCCAATTGTATTGTCATTCCCAATTAATCCACTTGAGAATTGGGGTGAACTTGCTTCTGGATCATTGATTCTTACCTGTATGAACAAACACTTGGAATATTGACTTGCTGTTTTCCTATATGATTTATTTTCCTGTTACCTTTTGTCTTTTGAGGTACGTTTTATAATGTTATAAGAGAAATTAATGGTAATGAAGTGATGATACAGTTATTTGATGTCCATATTCAATGGTCCACATTTTTATCATAATTGTATCATCACTTCTGAATAGATTCTTTCTTTTGGTTTCCATAGGGCTGGCTAGAACTCGCTTGAATAAGAATCTTTTTTTACCCCTTAACTCTCCCTCATCACAAGATCCATACCATTACATTGTCAAGTGTTTTTTTTTTGGGTGGGTAGGAAGGGACATGGATACTCTTATATCATAATAACGCTATCAAAGAGATTTAGTGGTGAAGAACTACTCACGCATCTCCTCATAACATTATATGATATGAGAGGATTCAAATCCGTTAGGGAGGGGAAAAATGTGGTGTTACCTGCAACTCAGAGGAATTGGCGGATGAGAGAGCAATTCTGAGTTTGTAGGTTCCAGTTTGATCAACATTGTCAAGCTTAAATTTGATCTGCCATGTAGTTGCTTGATATGCACCATCAGCTACCTTTCTGCAATGCAAGATAAGCTGTTAGTTCTGCAGTTCAAAACAAGGTCAAATCCAAGCTCATCAGCTGTAGAACACCTTGTACAATATGAAATAATGATTGTATATAAAGCCATGTATTAGGATTAATTTTCATTGCGAACTAAGGGGCAAGAAAAAACAAGTATCCCGCATTAGAAGATTAGGAGAAAAAAGAACTGTTAATATACACGTGTAGGTTCGAGACTTAATTAACTTAAACTTTTGGATCAAAGTTTTTAAGGCTTATTTGTTCTCGCGACTCTTGGGACTCGCCATAACACCATGTAAAGGCAGGATTATTTGAGAATTGACATCAGTACCTGGTCACATGGGCATAAAACCAATCCTTTTGATAGTCACTAACACCGACTGTATATACTAAATCTCCATCAGGATATAATTCTGCATATCTTTCCCATAATCCATATTGCCTAAACCTGGAAAAAAAAAGAATGCATAACTCAATGTTTATTCCGTAAGAGTCAAGTTAGAATTAGAAGACACTGAAAGCATGTATAAGAAAAAAATCCAAGAACTTATATAAATAGGAAGCCTTAATGCAACATTAAAATTATCGTCGTATGACTTAAAGGTAATGGTTCTAGTCATGGAAATAGTTTCTTGCGAAATACAAGGTAAGATTGTGTAAGATAGACCTCAAATTACGCTGACCCTTCTCTGGACGCGGCACATAAAGGGAGATTCTTACACTAGGTTGTTCTTCAAAAATTTTGGGATAAAAATACTACCATTGACATATGTTTTTGAGAATTATAGCAAAGAGATGTAACCTGTGTGCTGGCTTATTTATGAAAAGTTTATTGATATACAGAGGATTAGGATCAGGAATGTAGAATTCTGCAGCTGAACGATCTGGTATCCCAATTTCCCACAATGTTGGTCCATCTCGAGGAGGCCCGTACACAAGATCACCTAGGTCGACATCACAACCTGCAGTGTCCATGCATAACGTGATCATTATATTAATAACGAGTAACTCATCTTAGATGAAACCTGTATTGTAGTGATGCGCTCAACACATATTCCAGATTAGTCAAAGCTCGGGGAATATTAGATAAGATTCGGACCTGCAGTTATGGATATATGAGGGTCTTTGAATCGATAATCTCCAATGAATCCAGGGACCCATGCATAAAGATTATAATCACCAGGTCGGATATTGTTTACTGTGAAGTAGCCATGGATGTCTGCTTCGGTCCAAAACTGATAACCCTGATAGAGTTCACAATATTGTAGGTACACACTTGTTGCATAGCTGTTGTCAGAACAAAGTATTCTAGGACTAAAGAAACTAAAACATATTCACCTTGTTTTCTCTTTGAAATGATCCAACATCTCCTGGTGGAGCCAATCCTGCGTATGCACCATTTGCTGGTATGAGTTCCTTGCTCACGTACCTTGGACAGGATTATGTTCATCAAAGATGGATTAGCTTGGATATGTGTGTAAGAATTGGAAATGAGAGATGAAACGGAGTTGGGAACTCTAAAGAGTATAAAAACCGAGCTAAGTCTGATTCTATTAGGTAAAGTCGATTATAAACTCTAATAGTGTAAATTTATAAAAATTGATGCCAATTGACTAGGTTGTCTTAATCAATGTAATGTCAACAATCCACTAGAATTACGAACTCTAATTGTTTAAAAACCGAGCTAAGCCTTATTCTATTAGGTAAAGTCGGTTCATAAAAATTTATGCCAATTGACTAGGCTGTCTTAATCAATGTAATGTCAACAATCGACTAAGTTGGCTTAATCAACGTAATGCCAACTTCTATTTCTGTATTTGTTAGCAAGATATGAACCAGACTAGATGTATACACGGGTTAGTGGAAGAGTCCTCATTGACCCCAATTTTTTTAAAATATATGGCTATATTTTATTTGAAAAATCAATTAGCCCCCAGGAAATAATATTTGTGTGTTTGTTCCAACGAGAAAAAAATCCTTAATCCACCCTTAGTTGTGATACGAGTTTGAAATGTATACCTGTCTTGGACTAGTAATCTGCCACGAAGGGTACCCCTTTGGTCAGCATGGGAAAAATCTTCTGAAGCTGGGAAACTGTATGGCCAGCTTTCGACTTCAATTTTCATCTGAATGATTACATGTAATTTTTAGTTAAAATGTCAATATTTTGCTAAATCGATTTGAAAAATATTTGGTATATGCATTTTCATGTATGATATTTTTTTCTTTTCTTTTCTTTTCATATTTAGGTGGTAAAACCTGTTTCTTTGCATCCTCCCAGAGTGATAGTGCATTATTTCTATCTGGAACACAGTTGAGGTAGATGAAAACTGGCCCAAACACCTTCTTCCATGGTTCTCCTGCCCTAAATTTGATCACCACATCCTCGCCCCCATAATGGGCACTTACAAACATCTAAAAGTTTAAGTTATTAGAGACGGATTTAATATATTTATCCAAGGCAAAAGACAAAATATCCCGTGGTTTACTGTAATTACAGCGGACCCTTATGTAGTACCGTCATTAGCTCATTTTGGAAGGTTCGATACAATTACAGTAAACTACAGGGGCTATTTTACATTTTAAATTATTTATTTAATATCTTTAACAGTTTATGTGTGTGTGGAGGAAATCATCAAAGTAAAATATATTGATGTCAGCTATGATGATAGTCACATACGGCCAAAGTGGTTGGGTTGACATGAGAAGTGAGGTCCTGTTTGGTAGCTCCACAAGTCCTAAACTCATTGCTTGGTGTTATTTTCCAGAATCCAATAGGTGGATCAGAGCATATGAAGCCATGGACTTGGTTATCTTTATTCTCACAAGAATATTGGTACTTGTCATCCACCTGTTCATACAAAGTCCAACAGAGACATTAAATTAGAGAGAGAGACAAACACTTGTTCTGGAGTCGAACATGTTGAGAAATGTCACATTTCATCCTGAAATAAATTGATATTATAAAGAATCGTTCAAAATATTATATGATGGTCTCCAAACTCGTGACTTGTTAATTTTGTACAATTGTATTCACTAATAGAACAAATATATCAAAAAAGAATGTGAAGATTGAGGTTCAGATGAAATTTTGAGGTGCAAGGCCTAATTGATCAGAATCAAGATTTGGGATCTTCATGACAGAAAAAGAGAAAAAATTTCATTTGTGTAAAACATATTGTTTGTAGCTTTTTCTTTTAAGAAAAGTCTACCATTTGGTACTGTCAAATGATCCGGTTCTCAGTGATTTGGTACTGTCAAATGATCCGGTTCTCAGTGGGTGTGAACCTCACTACCGAATAGGAAACTCTCCAAAATAATTCCGCAATCACTCTCAGAAAAAATAGAAGAGGTTCAAAGAGTTACTTCTCCTTTAAATTCTAGTTCCAAAGGATCGACAAGCAGTACTGCTTCAGGATAGGCCAATTCTTTGCCTCTTGGAGGCAGCCGATCATCTGGGAGTGGCATATATCTTTGTCTATCATCTGCCATGGCCATGTAGCGAAACCTTGACATCCGTCCATCACAAATATTAGTATCTTAAAACAGGATATTGAACGTATTTTAGCATGTTTAGAGCAGTTTGATTCATGAAACTACTGCTGTTCGCAGGTTCGGGGAAGGGTATTTGATATTGGATATAGGATTTATGTATAAGCAAGCATGTTCTATCATCCATAATAATTACTGCAAACGAACAAGTATGTGGTTACTTTTCTATCTTCAGCATGAAAGCAATCCTGGTTTCGTTGAGATTGAAGGCAGGCATGTTCTCGTCGTGTTCATAGATACCATAAGAGTAGAAGCCCGAAGAGCCACGAAGCACTATGAACCTGAAAATCATCACATAACAGACAACTCATCGTCGTAATTTGTCTTACGACTTTGCAAAGACTTAATATATTTTTCGCATATATATATATATATATATATATATATATATATATATATATGATAAGAACCTTTTATCTATGGTTAATGGGGCATGTTCGCCCTGAATTAATAGATTCCATGTCCTTTTGAAAGAGAGCTCTACTCCTTCCTCACTTTTAACTATAACTTTGAAATCTGTCCCCTCAATCCTGCAGAAGAGTAAAAAATAACTTGTCGCCTATTGCAATATCTTTCGAGGTGAAATTTACATGTGACATTTATTATATATGATGCTAATTAAAGAGTAAAGTGTAAGTAATAAGATTCGAGTTAACGTACGTATCAAATTTTCCTCTTGTTCCCGAACTTCCTGCTTCACTCCAGTTAAGGTCCCAGAACCTGCATAAATTAAAAAGAATGAAAAATTAGAGAAGTCAAGCAAATGAAAAAATCAGCTAGAAATCATTCAAGTTAAAATTCATTAGATCTTTTTATTTTCCTCATTTTCAAACATCTAATTATAAAAGCTCTTTAAAAGTTTTTGATGTACCCTCCATTCAAACTCGGATTGTTCAGCTCAACCAAATTTTCAAGTCCATTATATTGAATTCCAATGACAGTTCCCCCTGGATTTGTCAAAATGAGTTGGAGTATGCCATTATCAATCACCACCTGCAAATAAGAATCATCGACTTTACTTAATGAGATAAATGTTCAATTTTAGTATACCGCGTATGTGTGAACAAGAACAACATAAGGGATTGGAAAAGAGAAATACGTACTTGATCTTGTTGAATGAGTAGTTGAACAGGTGCAGTTGACATAGTCACCACCTGCGGCTAAAACTATGGTATCCGCAATGGTGAGAAATGTTACAACGTAAGGCAATTGAAACTTCTATTATTACTTGTAATATTGTGAGAAGAATATACAAATGACATTGATGGTTGCTTGTAAAACTAAAGTTTCGTAGACTTTAAGGAGACATTGAAAAGCTCTCTTTCCTTAGTTTCAATAATGAAATCTTTCTTTACACTTACGACAGCTTTTTGTAAGGGAAATTATTTGGTCAACATCAATTCCTTGTGTACCCACCAATTATTTGAAGGCCTGATAGATTAATCCGAACTGACTTAAAAAATGTTTATTCGTAAATTATTGCTGCAAAAAAGTGATAAATCAGCAACATATTACTCCAAGAGGTTAGTCTAGTTGTATAGTGTTCGGACATGAAAATAAAATTTGTTTATGTATTTAGTTTGAATTAGTTAAAAAGTTAATTTTTTAAAAAATAATGTGTTTGATTAATCTAGACCATACTTTTTTTATACGAGTTATTTATTTTGAAATTTAATTAATTTTAATGTGAGTTTAAAAGATTTATCAAAATTTTCGATTGTTAAATAAAGCAAACAAAAGAAAGCATCAGCATTAATCACAGAAGATCATGTGATGAGATTGACATTAATTGGAAAGATTTGCATAAAGTAATACCAAAGTAGATTCACTTTTTTATACCCATGTGCCTAGATGTAAAAAGGCACTAGATTGTCGTAAATTGTGGATTAGGTGCGTACCAACTTCTGATACATATAAATTTGCAAATTATTACAACGAAAATGTCATGTTGAGGTTGACGCAATTTTTTTCTACTTTCTATCTTTTCCTTTGGATTACTTGATCTCTAGGACAACGTAGCTAACAAATAGTCAATTGAACCTTACAGCCAAACTTATCCGATTGAGTGTGAGAGTAGATTTTATAAAAACACGTAATGTCTAGTTTTTATTAGTTAGGAATTTTCAAACACTTTTCTTGAAAGGACCAATACAAGTGATCATAATATGTTTAATGAGTTAGATTTGTAATTAAATCCGACTAGTTATTTTATTAGGCTATCACATTATTAAGAGTCACTCCACACTTAATCGATTGAAAATGACTGGCCGAATAGTAGATTTTTGCTGTGCTCTATTATCTTCATTTTGATGTCAAAGTTGTCATGATAAGCAGCAAAATTGAGTACATAAAATCGAGTGAAACGGAGTGTATAGATGGGAATATTGTGGTCTAGTAAGCCATTACCTATTTCTAATACCTACAAATTGGTGTAAATAAAATTGCTATGAAAATGTCATGTTCGAATTGAAATCCTCGCTATTTTTCTTTTATTAGTACTTCTACTTTTTGGTTAGTTTTTAGGTCGATATTCGGTCATTCAATCCAAAAATAAAAAGATGAACTTCACATTATGCGATTCATTTTTTAAACTCATTAGCCGAATGGCTAAATACCGAAAGAAAAAATCTTCCTTACTTCTTGCTTATTTTCCTTCAAAAAGGGTATTTATTGGTTTCACGTGGTCACTTTGAAAACTCATGAAAAGGAATGATTACTTCTTGGTTCTTTATTATTTAAAAATTGGAATTTAAATGCTCACTATTCTTTTTTTCTTGTGCATAAATCGATTGTAAAGGAGTACTTAATTATTGTTTACCAAATCCTCTACACAAAAATTGGTGGATTTATTTTTATTTTTATTTTTTGAAGATTTCATTTCACATATTATTTTAATTTGTGGTTTTACCATTCCATGAAATTAAGATAAACATGGGCGATTTTGATATTTTTCACTGGATTTATTAATTTTAAGTGCTGACACAGTAAAAAAACCTAAGGAAAATGAATGATTCATTAAAAGTTTCAAAAGAGATGAGGATAAAAAACTAATTTTTGATAACACACGGAAGAATCAACAACTTCAAAAACACAAAAGAACGTTATGAAAGAAATTTAATAGCGACGAATTGTCTAGATAATTTTAGCATAATTGTATCATGAGTCCGTGACAATTGGTTAAACAAAGTGCTTGTAACCACCAAGTGCTTATAAGCAAAATGTGCTTATCATTGTAAGTACCTAAACAATAAGTTGGGGCGTTTAAAAATTAAATGCAGAAAATGCTTATAAGCACCTCAAGACTGGTAGCATTAGTATAATTACCAACTCAGCAATTTTAGCTTTTAAGTATGTTAGGTACTTAATGCTTATAGTATCACCTTTTATATACTAAGAAATTTGGATGATTGGAGCCAATAAAAGGATGGTCCATTAGGCACGAACCATGATATGAAACGAGTCGATAAAGAATTAAGATACGAATAATACTAAAATCAGAGCTAGATACAACATTGTAATAGAAATCAATATTGCCGATCATGCGATTATTAAGTTGTTCAATTGTATGAAAGAACAAAAAATGTTGTCAAATACTAAGAAATTGCTGTCTAGGTTGATTAAAGATCACCACAAAATTGTAAATGTGTATGCAAGAGACTGCTAAATTTCTTTAAGAGTAAGCACATGAAGGAACTTCCACAAGAAGGGCCTTCGAAACGGATATAGTCATACATTATACCTTGAAAGGGGCTGGTGTTCTTTGCTTGTGTCAAATATATAGTATTCTCCCCTTGTACGAGCTGAGAACCAGGAATGTCGATGTTAAACAACCAATACAGACCATGAATAGCATGCCTTGCAATCGCGTTATCTAACCCGATCACTCCACTTGAAAATATAGGTGGATTTGCTGTGGGATCATTGATTTGTACCTTTGACAAAATTTAACATTAGTGAAGGAAAGGAGAGAGTTGCAGAGTGTAGGAAGTAGTTTAGTCTTTTTGTTGAACATGTTGCAATTTATCGGTATACCTGCAAGTCAGCATTGTGTGCAGATGCAAGAGCTATTCTCAACTTGTAGGTTCCAGCTTGATCAACATTATTGGCTTGGAACTTGATTTGCCATGTAGTGCTTTTATATTCCTTCTCTCCAATTTTCCTGCAGTGCGCGTAAAGTGATCATGGGGTTCAAAAGCCTATTGAAACAATTCCAGGTTAGATGTTTTCGTGCAGGAGATGATATTCTAGCTGCATGATTCACCAGATTTTGCATCTAAGGCCAACACTTTTCTTGAAGGGAACGGCTCCTTTCCAATTTTAAAGGAATTGGAAATCTTCCATATATTGTTGGAGCAAGTTAGATGTCAACGGCTGTGAAAATTGAAATACAAAAAGCAACGAGCATCTTCAATACTTCAAAGCAACTACCACTTTCCATAATTGTAGATTCTAATCTCTGTTTAGGTGATAATTGCTCCTAGAATAATCGGAAAATCTCCATCCAATTCTTTTGAGATCGGAGAGGAGCCGCTTCCTTTCTTGACAGTGTACTATTTTATCTTTTATTACGGTTCTATATCTACAATAAACTGGTTTAGCTCTACAAATATTTTCTCATTCACAAGACAGTCAAATAACTACAGTACTGAAGTTTTTACCCTCTTATGAGAAAGATTATGAGTACTTGCCAGAAAGATTGAATTTCTACTCTTTCTACGGAAATTATGGCATAAAGTTGGTAGATCTTAATAATGTAAAATTGAAGTATGCCATTAAATGCCAAGAATAGTCACCTGTTAACCTGAGAAAAAAACCAATCTTTTTGATAGT
This sequence comes from Ehretia macrophylla, assembly GCA_037974665.1. NCBI lineage: Eukaryota > Viridiplantae > Streptophyta > Magnoliopsida > Boraginales > Ehretiaceae > Ehretia > Ehretia macrophylla. The sequence goes on along the minus strand of CM075779.1, from coordinate 27,206,378 downwards.
CGCTTGTACCAATTCTGTAAACTAGATCTTTGTCGGGGTACAAGTCTGCATATCTTTCCCACAATCCATATTGTCTAAACCTGGGAAAACAGAAAATTATCAAATAAGTTGTCATGCAAAACTATTCATTCATGTAACTTGGCAGCATTGATAACGATCCCTTACTGCTATAACAGGATAAAGCCATGGGGCGAGTATTGAAACTCTAAGGTGTCCATGTCTTTTGCATTGAAAAAAGCAGCAGGATAAAGTAAAACTTAGTGCCTCTTATATCTAACTACGTTCATTAGAAATGCAGACATTTGTATCTTCTTTTCTTTGACCCTGTACCCCATGAAGGTGATGCCACTAATCATACTAATCATACAATTGGAGTGCAGAGTAGTTAAATTTGCTAGGAGAGTTCACCTGTCTGGATGGTTGACGTAAAGCTTATTGATGTATTTTGGGTTTGGATCAGGAACGTAAAATTCTGCAGCAGAGCGATCAGGGACACCAATCTCCCACAATGTTGGGCCATCTCTTGGAGGCTTATACAGAAGCTCGCCCACCTCACAAATAGAACCTGCTATGATTTATGCTTGTGGTTATTATATATTCAGACAATTACTATTTTTCATCAAAACTAACTTTAAAATTTTTGAGCTCCTTAGGACCTGCAGAAATAGTGATTGCGGTTTCATATTTATAGTCTCCAATAAATCCAGGGACCGTTGCAAAAAGATTGTAGGATCCAGCACGTATATTCTTAATGTCAAAGTAGCCATTGTCGTCTGCAGTTGTCCAAAATTGGTACCCCTGTAATGTGTAGCACATGATAAGTCCCAAGAAAATAACATAAGCATTGATGTCACATGTCTGCTAAGAAGTATTGTGCTTGAACTGATTATTGAATTCGACTAGTTCAAGAAAGTACCAAGATTACCTTATGTTCTCTTTGCCATGATCCAACATCCCCTGGTGGTGCCAACCCGACATACGCAGCCTTAGCCGGTTTGTTTTCTTCGCTTATATACCTAATCCATAGATGAACTTTAAGAGCTGACAAACATACAATTTCTTGAAAAGGAAGACTGCAAATTAAACGAATGATCAGAGAATTGTGCTATAAAAATCAGAGAGGGTTAGACCTGTCATATACCAGCAATCTACCCCTAACAGTGCCCCTCTGGTCAATCTTCGGGAAGTCCTCTGAGGCTGGAAAACTATAGGGCCAGGATTCAGTTTCTTTCTCCATCTGAAAGTCAGATACAGAATGATGTTCCCTCAAAATGTCACGAGTTATGTCACCTCTATTTTTGTTACAATACATGCAATTTTGTGTTGTTTCATCAGAAGATTTAGCATCAGTCACATGCAATTTTGTATTGTTCGTGTTTGAAATTTTCTCTTTGGTCGATCACTCACCTGTTTCTTAGCATCATCCCAAAGCAAAAGTGCATCAGCTTTGTCTGGTACGGAATTAAGATAGACGAAAACAGGGCCATAAACTTTCTTCCATATCTCTCCAGGTTCCAATTTTATGAGAAGATCTTCCCCAGCATAATGAGAGGTTGCAAAAATCTGATGAACAGTTCTCGAAAACATTAGGATACAATTAACATATTATTAATTATGTGTGGGCGCACCTAAATTGATGCGAATGTCAATTGTGCATTTTCTACTATACTGTGATCTTTGACCCTAAGTTTTGCAGATCATCATAGCAAATAACGGAGCTCCAGACTCTCAGCCACTTACTGCAAGGGTTGATGGGTTGACATGGGAGGTTAGATCTTGCTTGAAAGGTCCTCCGGTACGAAATTCATTGCTAGGAGTAATTTGCCAGAAACCCACAGGGGGGTCGAAACATATCCATCCGTGAACTCTGTTATCCTTGTTCTCACATGAATATTGGTACTTGTCATCCACCTATCAACCAACATGGTCAGCAGAGTATTGGATACACTTAATCAATAACCTAATAGTAACATGTGAAAGATCATATATTAGATATCGTGTTGATTTTGTGGAAAGAGTACATAGCTGAAGTACCTCTCCTTTGAACTCTGGCTCTATGGGATCGACAAGGAGGACTGCTTCTGGATACGCCAGTTGTTGGCCTCTTCCTGGTAGCCGGTCTTCTGCAGCAGGCATAAATCTCTGTCTGTTGTCTGCTACAGCCATGTAGTGAAACCTGGTCCATCACACAGGAGCATTGTGAATTAGCCAGTGCTTTTGCCCTCTTCAGCTTGTCCAATTTACTACTGGAGCTTGTTTCATTTGCTGAAACTGTTTTGTTTTAACAAGGTAGTATTTTCAAGGAAAGACTTATCGGTCAACCATTACCAAGTGCTTTATGAATTGCTATCAAAAGCGATGATTTATATCACCAAGGTGATAATTCACCGCCCCTTTTACTGTAAGAATCACACCCTTGTCTGATTAGGGTCTTGCACATTAAACGTAGCAGATGGAGGAAGATTCTTACTTGTCTATATTGAGCATGAATGCAATCCGGGTTGTGTTAACATGTAAAGCAGGAAAATCTTCTAAGTGCTGAAATATGGCATAGGAGTAGAACCCTGATGAGTCACGAAGCATTATAAACCTAAAACCGTTCATCAACCTCATTGTCAATAACCAAATTATGAGCAATCAATATAAATGATTGGAATCTAAACAAGAGTGAAGAAAGAACCTTCTATCTATATACAAGGGGGAGTGTTCACCCTGGACGGAAGGATCCCACGACCTCGTGAATGATAGCTCCATCTGCTCCTCATTATCCACTATAACCCTTAAACTTGTTCCTTTAATCCTGCGTCATGGTGAAATCTTCGCTTTGAATACTAACTTGAGAATCTCAATAGAGTTAATTATGATCTTTGATACTATATAGTTTTCCATTTCGGTTTTCCTTTATTTAAAAAGAAAGGAGATAAAGTTTACAATAATATATCAACTGTACCAGAGCACTAAGATTAGAATTCTTGTACGCTTTGCTTATCAGGAGGTCTGACCTTCAGAAAACACCAAATCCTCTAATCGTATGATCATGGGTGCACAAGATTATAACTATAACAAAGAAGCACTTTATCTCAAAGGTAAAGTTCTAAAATATCGTTCATGGATCATTAATGAACACGTAGTAAAATTGAGAATCGGCTTAGCTGAAAGAGAAATCTACTTCAGGATCTTCACATAATGGTGACAAACATTACCAAGTGATACTAAATTGTTGTATTTATGATTGGAAAAATCACAAATATATACGCGTATTTAACAAGATAGAGATGGGCATTAGGGACCATACATATCAAATTTCCCACTTGTTCCTTTACTTCCTCCTTCACTCCAATTGAGGTCCCAAAACCTGCTTATTACATGAAAACGACAACTAATCTTAGTCATTCGTTGTGATCACAAAACTTGCAGCTGATATGATTGTTTCATAATTAATCAAGAATAAGGCAAGAAATGTAGAAAATCCTTTCACTATGGCATCTAGCATCAGTTTCATCACAGTCTGCAGCAAAAGTTTTAATAGTTCAATCTACTGGACTAGTTTTAGTCATCAGCAATATCGTCAAACGAACACGCAGCCTATACATGAGTTTTAATTCCAGTCTACTTTTCCAAAACAATGAAATGGTAATCTGAATGATGATGCTCTGCATCTGCTTATAAGTCCATGTCCATGTCCATGTATGATGGCTCTTCACACAAATTAGTTCCACTAACAGTAAAACAGTGCTATCAATAGTTAGAGGCATAAACCGAACCAAATCAAGACTTATCCCACCTCGGCTAAAACAGTTGGAGGCATGAGATAAGAAAAAGTAAAGGAGCAATTACAGCAACATTTACTGACCCGCCATTGAGACCATTAGTGTTGTGAAGCTCAAGCAAATTCTCAATTCCATTGTATTGTATTCCCATGATAATTCCCTCAGGATTTGACAGTGTGAGCTGCACGATTCCATTATCCATCACCACCTGCACAAATCATATTGTAATTTATCGATAAACAATGGATTACAATGCAACGGGGCACACTCACACATCAGTGTATCTGCTATAAACAAAATTAACATGCCAATTCTGATAATTTCAATCTTGTTACGACCTTTAAGCACTACAAGAACACACATATAAAAGGTATTGTAAAGAAGATCATCTAGTGCACGAAGCTCTCGATATATATAATATATCTAACAGTTTCACATGAAATTTACCTCTATAATTTATTCCCCTAATGGCTATGTTATTTAACAACTTTCTGACCAATAATATATGAAAATCTTGTCTTCACTTCAAGAATATGTGTTGACTGAAGCATAATTAATATCAACCCCACCAAACAAAATGGAAAACTACATATACAAATCAAGTTTAGTACTTAAAAAAAAAAAAAAAAAAAACACACACACAGAGGTATAATTTTATCTTACATAATTGTCTTGCTTATGAAGCAGCAATCTTCTACTAGCAGACATGTTCTTGAACTCTCCCCAGCACACAGCAAAATCTCTCTTAAATCTTAGTACGTGACAGAATAGTTTAATACCTGCATGCATATGACAGCATTGTTAGCATTTGTTATATAAACAAAACCAAATCAAACGTTATCCCACTACACAGAATTAGCTATATAGATGCACTATTAAGTGGTGTCGGTTATACAAATATATCACTCATTTCTAGAGAGAATGTTCACGTTCTCATGTTACCTGTGTGCAATTCAAGTTTTTCAGACAACAAAGGATGGTAACATGTAATGCTAAACGTACAAAATTTGAAACCAAGAGGGGAGTACATATAACTTGTCTTCCCTAACTTTATATAATGTCTGTCCCGTGAGTGTGGAGCCACGAGCCATAATTTTTTTTTTTTAATGGTAAAGGTGTAAACGCAATGTGTAACATATTATGAATAGTTAATGTGACGTTTAATATTTGCGTTGCAAAAAGCAGATCCTATGTTTAAAGTTGTGGATAATAATAATAATAATTATTATTATTATTATTATTATATATCGAAACGCACGCAACAACAATTGTACATGAAAAGTTTAACGTAAAAGCGATGGATCTCGTTGTCTCACGCACGCATGTAGACAGCCCTTTTTCATACGCGCGCAGATGGCCAACTACCCCCAACTTGCTTAAAGTATATGGGCCCATCTGAGTTTTCTAAAGTCCAGATAAATGCTATGCAACTAGCTTTATTCATTTATTTCTTCGTATCTACGTATATTCACCCAATTTTGCAAGTAGCTTTCACTTTTCGATCTTGTACCTTAGTACATGGAACACTAACCAATCTTGACGAGAAAAAAAAAAAAAAAAAAGAGAAGTACAAGCAACTACATCTCTAAAGTTATTCATTTGAGCTTTCTACAGGAAAGCAAGCCAGAGATCTAGCAAGGGGGAGCTTCAAGCCGAATGTAGTCGTACAAAATCCCCTGGAAAGGGCTATTACACCTTGGTTGTTTCAGATAGATGGTATTATCCCCATGAACAAGTATGGCCCCTTGTATGTCCACACCATATAGCCAATATAATCCATGAATCCCATGTCTTGCAATGGAGTTATCCCTGCCAATCAATCCACTGGTAAATAGCGGTCGATGCGTGTTTGGATTATTAACCCGAACCTGCAAAATGATTTTGAACAAGATTATGCAAATGGTTGCTTGTTTTTAGCTGTATGGTTATTGTTTAACTATATGTACCTGTAATTCAGCAAGAGTTGCAGATGCTATGGCTACACGTAACTTATAGGTTCCATGTTGATGGACATGATGAAGTTTGAACTTGATCTGCCATGTTGTTCCTTGATACGTGTTGTCCTCTGTTCTCCTGAAATTACGAAAGCTTCTTGATTGAGTACTTGGAGAAGTCAATAGCAATTTCAACGTAAAATACATAAAAGAAACAGTTGGAAAATAATGTCCTTTTAACCTCAAATATTGTCAAACACTGCTTATTCAAGAGTTAAAATTATATGATAGTCTCAACTGTGATTGGTTGAGACAAAAAAGAAATGATCCGTATTTCAAATTGTTCATGTTTCCAAATTATTAGACATCTTTGGCTTGAGTGTTTGATTTTCAAGTAATCCAACAAATGCTTATCTACCACAAACGGAAAATAGCATTGTCATCAAAGTAAAAAATAGATCCTGACCTGGGAACCTGAGCGAAAAACCAATCCTTCCTGTAATCACTGTGGCCGATAGTGTACACTAAGTCCTCCTTCGGATATAACTCTGCATACCTCTCCCATAATCCATATTGCCTAAATCTGTTGATATAAAAGAACAGTACAATCAATTCCATTAATGCGTAAAGGTCATGAATGTTCTCTTGCCATGATCAGAATATATACTTTCTGAGGGTTTCAAACTAGTCTTAATTTATATGATAACTCTACATTCCGAACTATGGAAAACTACACATGAATGTGATTTGAACTTAACCTGTCAGGATGATTGATGAAGAGTTTGTTGATATAGTTTGGATTAGGCTCCGGAACATGAAACTCTGCAGCAGATCGATTGGGAATTCCTATTTCCCATAATGTCGCCCATGTCTCGGAGGCTCATACACAATCTCTCCCATATCAATAGTGCAACCTTTTTGGCATATGAAGCAAATTTTAGTGCAAACAGAGCATTTAAGGGAAGTTTGGGAAAAGATTGAGGTCTGAAATTGGACCTGGGGTTATGGAAATGATGGCTTCGTTTCTGTAGTCTCCAATAAATCCAGGGACCCATGCATAAAGGTTATAGTCACCACTGCGCACATTTTGGATGCAAAAATGGCCGTTCTCGTCTGCTCTGGTCCAAAACTGATAATGCTGGTCAATTTAGCAAGTTAGTTTGTGGCCAAAAACGCTTTAGATGCAACCTATAATTCGAAAGATATTTTCTAAACAGCGTAAAAATTTTGAAGGGATTCCGAACTTTACAACTTCCAGGTGTTGGGGTGAAAAAGAAAAGTGATGAAAAGATGAGGTAAAATAATGGGAGTTCATCTATAATACCTTGCATTCTCGTTGCCAAGATCCAACATCTCCTGGTGGAGCTAACCCCACATATGCACCATGTGCAGGTGTACAATGATGGTGGTGATTATGCCTAGGCAGGTTAGTCGAAAATTCTTAGTTGTGCATACATGCTGATCATGAAAATTTAATGCAAGATATTTAAATTTAAGAAAGAAGTTCTAACAGCTTGTCACCTGTCTTCAACCAACAATCTGCCGCTGACATTTCCCCGTTGATGTGATGATGGAAAATCCTCTGATGCTGGAAAACTGTATGGCCAGCTTCGAGCTTCAACCATCATCTGCAAATTGCAATTAAGACTATTACTGTTTTCTCACTCTTATGCTATTTAATGTTTAATGAATAAGTACAATGGTTTATAATTCCGTATGTCATTTTTCCAAATAATTACCAAACCTGTCTCTTGGCATCGTCCCATAAATTAAACAGATCCTCTTCCCTCTTCGCAGAGTTGAGATAAATGAAAACAGGGCCAAAAACTTTCTTCCATGGTTCACCCTGCCCAAATTTTGGTGTAAGATCTTGCCCAGCATAGTGAGAGCTTAGAAACACCTGCAGCATCGCAAATATACTCACGATACCAAGTTGCATGACTACATCTTTCAAAATCAGCAAAGATACAAGCAACTTACAGCTAGAGTAGTGGGGCCAACATGGGAGGAAAGGTTCTGCTTGAGGGGCCCACCAGATCGAAACTCATCGCTAGGTGTTATTTGCCAGAACCCCACAGGGGGATCCATTGATATCCACCCGTGGACCCTTAGATCTTCGTTAGTACATGAATACTGGTATTTGTCATCAACCTGTAGAGCATGAAACCATCAGAAAAGAGATCTTCAGTTGGTAGAACCCTGAAGGGGTCAGAGGTCAAAGAATTTACATTGAAACATTGTGGGAAGAGTCCCAATATATCTACAGTTCTCAACATTTCCCAAAACCACGAAATGGGGAAACTAATTATTCAAAGTAAATGATATATTCTGGTAAACAGAAAAATAAGTGACCACGGTCTTAAATTTTCCAGTGAGAGTTCCCTTCATATGTTGTGTTTTCCACAAATGATTAATAAAGGAAGAACTGGAAGGATTATGTTACCTCTCCTCTGAGTGCAGGCTCGATAGGATTGACAAGTCGGACTGCTTCTGGATAGGCAAGAGGCTGGCCTCGTCCAGGCAATCTGTCTTCTGGTAGAGGCATGAATCTTCGTCTATTGTCTGCCACAGCCATATAGTGAAACCTATGCATCCCAGTAGTCATATTGTCATTTTCAAATACAGGCTAATTTATTTCGACACGTTGAAGTAGAGCACTGTAAGAGATAGGATATTTCATAAGTTTTAGTTTCATTGATTGATATTTTATGAGTTTTAATTTCATCAAGTTAAGCAATAGATATTCATCAGCGAAGTTCCTTATATGAATTGAATTATTCCTCAATAGAGTTTTTCAGCAATAATTTGCTTGCTCATAACTATGGTTTAAGAACTGCTACCATAAATGGTTAGGCTCCATCTATATACCATGAATGGGTCGTAAATTAGAGTTTGGTACCAAACATCAAATGCATGTCTAGTAATTAGTATAATCAGATTAGAACAATGGATGAGCAAAATGAATTACTTGTCTTTGTGGAGCTTGAATGCTATCCTGGTCTCACCAAGGCTAAATGCAGGCCACTCCTCCGAACCAAGATGTTCGTAGATAGCATAAGAATAAAAGCCTGAGCAACCCCGCAGCAAAACAAACCTACAGAAATGTCATTCACTTTTTAAGACACTAATTTACTATCAGCATTCTCATCAATTTTTATTGTCATAAAATGATTAGGAGAGAACCTTTTGTCTATATTCAATGGAACGAGCTTGCCTCGTAGGGAAGGATCCCATGGTCTTGAGAATGAGACCTCTACTTGATCCTCAGTTTCCTTTATAACCTTAAATTCTGTTGCGTGGATCCTACACAGTTAACAAATTGCTCATATAACGTAAATATTTTAATTTGATAATGAGATATTATGTCAGTAAGTCACATATATGACGAACATACACTTCAAATATCCCAGCTTTCCCACCATCTAGCGCATTCCAGACGACATCCCAGTACCTACATATAACAGTACAAGGTATAATCATCACTAAGTATTGCATATACCTATTACTTTAAGTTGATTGATCAAAGTACTTTTAACAATATGCTATACTCCATTACAAATACTACAACAATCGTGTTACACTTCACCCGGAAGGGAGAAGACACTTGCAACCAGAGACCACTTTTCGAGAGGGGACGAGAGAATCCAGGCTATTCAGGAAGAAGCACAGCAATTTCTCAATCCTAACGAAGTAATTCCTCCGGAAACCAATGAACAACAACAAATACTTAGCCGATCTTATTAATAAGATAAGGATGGTAACCAAACAATCATTTGATAAGAAGGGTGGGTGGTATCGCAATCAATTAAGAGGGAAGCCACCCGGCATCCAAGTCATCCAAATCTGCCAGACGAGGCCCCCAACACACTGAATAATGAACTTTGCGTGTCCAGGAGGGTCAAGCCAAGCCTGAATGGAATTCATATCTCCTTCATCTGGTCGAGAAGGGACTCAGAGATTTTTCTTATTAATTACTTAACATAAAGGCTATGCAGATCACTTGGAAAGATATAATTGTGGAGATTACCCTCTGTTAGACTCTTGATTACGGACTTCCAGCAAATTGTCAGTGCCATGATAGCTCACTCCAGTAACAATTCCTTCCGGTTTCGACAATGTGAGTTGGAGTATGCCATTATCCATCACCACCTGGAAAATGAAGGTTTATTGACTTGTAATGCACAAGACTAACAAGAATTAGAGGCACACTAGATTCAGAGGCCTACATTGTTTTACTTTGTTTCTTTACCAACCACAATTACCAAGGAAAAGAAAAGAAGATTTTGAAAAGGAACAAGTGGATTTAGAAAAGATAATGAATGGGAAATAAGATTTTCCAGCAGAAATCAACATAAGTAAACAGAATTTGTCAAAAAGTATCAGTTTCACGAGAAAAAGGAAGCACGCAGAGAACAAAAAATGGAAGTCAAATGTAAACAGAGAAAAGACTCATGAAATTTTTGCAAAGAGTTAACACTTTGCAGTCCTTAATGGAAGCTATCAATTGGATAATATTCATGAGTTTTTATATCATATTTCATTTGACAGATACTGTTAGATATTCATCTACTTGACGAAATAAACGGTCAAAGTTGCAAAACCATTTAGTCATATCCAATAAGCTGTCATTGTTCTGAGCTTGTAAAACAATGTCTTGTTCAGTTTAAATTAACTACATAATATGACACCTAAAATAACAAAAAGTGCGATCATAAACTAAGTGAAAAGAACCATGCACTTTAGTGAAGATCACTATGAAGGTGAAGAGTCAACAGAGAAATTTACATGACGATCTTGAATATGCAATTGCACTCCTTTAGGTGCCATTGATCCAATGCCTTCACTGTCTGCAGAACAATAAAAGGAGGCTACATTATAACAAAGAAATACGTCTTAAAATTATGATTTTGCATAATGGACTTCATCGATAGTAAGGACATTTATGTTCATATGTTTCTTTACCTCTATGTTATCAGGCCAACTAAAGGAACTGAAAGTAACAAAAGGCTGTATTGATTAATACTAGCTAGACTTGGCTTTCCTTAAAGGCTTAAACTAAAGCGAAAGCGTTCTTTAATCTTTATTTATACCATGACTTTAGCTTTAATACTCTCTTAACTTATGCGCCACAACAATTTGGTGCTTATATATAGCTTGCAAGAATTGCAATGTCGATTAGCTCATGAATGTACGAGACAGATGTAAGCACCTTATATACATGTCGGAAACTTAAACTTTAAACAATGATTTAATGTAAAGCTATAGTAAATGCATGTAAAAGTTTGACAGATCAAGTAAATCTTGCTGCATTACAAGATCAACTAAATCCAACCAGATACTTGTAATATGTCTCATGTAAAGTGCTCTTTCCAAGCAAGACAAAGATGTAGTACACAACATTGTAAAAACTTCTGGCAATGTAAAAGTCAATCAATGGATTTTGATTACTTAAAAGACAACCATTAATGGTAAAATCAATCTAAAGATTAGAAAGGGGCAGTAAGTCAATTCAGAATTGAGGGTTTTTTTTTTGTTCTTTTATCGAGGAACTCACGCTAGGCTACAAACCCTATGGTGGAGTAGTACGCCCCCACATTAACCGCTACGCGACAACCACGTTGACAATATAGTGCTAAATTAATAAACTTTCTTTTGAAATCAGAGCTAACTTAACAAAATAACTTTAGTGACTAGTACAAATATACCAGACTTTTTATTCTTCTTTTTGTCCCTCTTCCTCTAACAAGTAAAACATGCAACTCATATATATACTACACCAAAAAAACTTCAAAACAACCCGAACGATCAGCTCATATGTGTATGGCATATGAGCTCGTACACCTATAGAGCGATCGTTCACAAGCCTTATTCTATAATACATGAACATGACCCAAAGAAAAATACTATTAAAAGAAAAAAAAAAAAAAAAAAAGCACCCAAATTCGTGTCCCAAAAGATCATCACAATCATTAGAAAAAAATAAAATAAAATAAAAAATCAGTTAATTATCACAATGAACTTACAATTTTTATAATAGATAAATAAATACAACTACTTACCACTGCTATTGCCGCAAGTGCATATGCTTTTGATCACACTTTTAAAATTACACCCACCACTCATTTTTACTGTAAATTTAAAGATCACATTATATTAATTCTCAAATCACCATCACCACCATTGATACACATCATCGTTATCATCATCATCAACAGCATAAACACGTACCTTTTGTTGTCAAAAAAGTATAATTTATTACAACCAACTACAATTCACTGTTGTGCCACTTCAGTTGTCTGAAGCCATATATAGTGTGAACCAACTAAGTTACTGCATATATATGTATCATGTTGATCAAGCTTTTTTTGTACTGCAAGAAGTTGTGGTGCGTGCGTGTGTGTGTGTGTGTGTGTGTGTGTGTTAAGGAAGTTGGTTGCGACTTTGATGGAGGCAATTATTCTTAGACAGTTGATTCGTGTACTTTTTACATATAGTGCTTGATTCTTTAGCAAACGGACACGTTTATGTCTCCGATTTGTGGCTAGAGGTTTCGCGATGAATTTTTGATATAATATTGTTTTGTATGTAATATAATATTGATTTAAATTTGTTTTTTTTTTAAAAACTTAATTTGTCTTATTCATTTTTCTTTGGGTAAAAGATTTATGTGGATAATAAATTATATTTTCAATCCTATTTTGATTATCAAATTATTTTTTGTCTTATTTTAGTCATGTAATTATCAATTAAATATCATTTAAGTCATTTTGTTAATTATTTTATTAAAATATACTAATTGTTAAGAGTAAATCATAATGAGTCTTTCACAAATAATGTTTAATTTATCACTCTAGTCTTATTTCGACCATCAAAATGTTTTTAATCATATTCTAGCTATTCAACTATCAATTGCGTATTATTGTTCGAATATTCTGTCAGATGGAATGAATCACGGAACAATGAACAAGTCACTGTGTACAAAATTTTAAATGTGTCCATTAATTTTTTGTTTCTGAATTACTTATTAAATTTAGTATTTATTCCAAATAAATTCTACAGTACAATTTTATGATCTAAATTACTAGACTAAATGGTAAATATCCCATTTACGGCTTATGAGGACTAAAAGAACAAACTCTGAAATGGTTAATTTTAACTTTATAAATTGACAAAATGACCTTGCCGATAAAATAATAATAATAATAATAATAATTAAACGAATGGTTTGGAATAAAAAAGAGAACTTTAATAAACGATTTACATGATTTAGGACCTATTTAGATTGTTAGCTATGTTAAACAGAAACCATTAACTATTTAACAATGTTAAAAAATATGAAGGGACATTTTCGAGGGGGGGAAAAATAGAATAGGAGCTTTTCCCATAATATAAAACAGGTTTATAAAAATCTTATTAAAAATACTCTAATTTAGAGCTCTTTTTAATTTTAATTTTTACTTAAAAAGTATTTTCAAAATGAGTCAATTGAGATTTTAAACTCACATAAAGTATTTTTAAGAGAAAAAAACTCAATCCATTATTCCGGCCAATGCTTTAAATAAATAGCTGGTTCCATGGATAAGGAAAAGAGATTTAAATCGTTAATTATTTGATCTAATGGTTGTGAAATAATGACAAAATTAAAAAAAAAAATGTCTACATTTCAATTGAGGGGATTGACAAAAGTACTTTGAGACTTTCAACATTAGAACATAGTGGCTCAAGAAATCCCATCAGTTTGATCAATGACGGACAAATTTCTCCAACTGCATTAACTTTCTTCCTCACAAGAATGATTTGCTTGAAGTATAGAGATAACGAACAGTGGGGACAACCTATGATTAGAGATCCGAAACAATTTCGATCAATAGTGATGAAGTGCTAATACAATTATGCTCAAATATTCTTGGCCACCGAACCCAACAGGTTAGGGGCAGGCCAGCCATAGATTTGAATCCTAAGTTCAAACTACATCATCACTTTACCACAAGAGCAGTGAGAGAGCATGAATTAAGCGGACCAATGATGAATATATGATCCGTACAATTACAAGCCAACACGAGAGCAGTATCATCCAGAGGATTATTTTGCTGTCATTCTTAACTTTACATATATTCATATATACTAAAATAAATGGTGAAACTCATTCAGGGTATTGATATGCATAAACTTGTCTACATATTATCTCTGGTTATGAAGCATACAACACAAACAGTTGTATGAAAACATTTTGAGATGCTAACATATTAACGCAGTTGATGTAGATGGGTGAAGTGCCGCGGCAATGTATCTTCATTATCAGTGCACGTTATTGGTCTCGGTTTTCTTCTGGAAAATAAGAGAACCCAACAAAACAGCAATGCCTGTGATTGCTATGGTAAATAGCAGGCGCTTCCGCGAGAACTCCTGAGGAGGTCTTCTTGGAGCAGCACGCTCTCGTTCAGGCACTCGTGTGTTCCTTAAAGAGATATCAAACAAAAGCCAATACAACAAATGAAGACCATTACACCAATATATTCAAAATATCCTAGCATTATAGAGCAATACCATATGATCACAGCCATTTATCTGCATTCTACAAAACTTTTACCTTCGTCTAATAACTATACATCATACATCCTGTACTAGGATGCTTACTCATGGATTAATTACTTATGGATATAGTTGCTGCAAGAGTAGAGAACATGATTAATTGAGAGTCAAGGGCTTTGGATATCAAGTTCAGGGACTTTGAAACCACTGTGCAATCTTGACATGATACAGTCTGACATCTCTCTGTGTAGCTACTCCAAAAATCTGTGGCTAATTAACTGAATATTTACTAAGCAAAATGCCGCTGGGATTTTCTGGGTTCATTCAGATTGAAAGGCTTCTGTACTTCAATTAATTGGAGACACATACATGATAGAAGATAGGTAAAACAGTACTTTATATGGTCAAGACTTTGAAACTTATGACCATGTTGCACGGATAATATTTTAGATAGGCATGAATTTGTAATGCCAAGGTCAGATGTTTCAAATTAGCTTGTTGGTTCCAGCATTCCCTTTGTTCTCAAATTCAATTCCGTCCACCCCACTCAGGTTATGTTGATCTGTTAGCAGGCTTCCTTCTCTACTATAAATAGGTTATTCATTTCTTTCAACAGAAAATTTAATGTCAATAGGTAAGCCAATGTGGTTGACTTATTCTCCTGTAGCTTTTAATTGTTAATAATTCCTTTCACTGGAGAATTTGATCTTAACAAACTAGTCAGTGGAATTCGAAATGGCCATTATTCTTCCACCTTCGATCAAACCTTAAAATTGTATTCTTAATTTTAAGTGCGTCTTTGTGCATATGGACAAATTCACATTGTGTACGAAAGAGAGAGAGAGAGTCTTGAAAGTGAACAGAACAAATATTAGTAATTCCTTTTACCTGGAAGATTCTGCAATAGTATCTGGGATGCCATTGCATCTATTTTCATGGCCATTTCTTTCACGGAGTCTAATATATCTGTTGCACAAATGGCATAATTCTGTTCGGTTCCCACATACCTCCTGAAATTATAAATGAGGAACACATTACATTGAAAGACTAAGCTGCAGTTCCATCATCAAGGACAGTTACTACCTGATGCTCAATTAAATCTATTGCCGGCAACGGAAACTCGCAGTATTCACATGTCACAATCCTTTGAGGGCAATTTTCACCTTTATGAACAGACAAAATTTCACGATCCATAGTCTCGCTGCACAGAGAGCAAGATACCTGCTCGAAGAGATGAAAGTCACTACCACTACAATCATACCCAGAAGCAGCACTCAGCAAGAGTAGACAAAAGAAGAGGAAACACCAAAATTTATTCAAACAGAAAACAACATAGAGTTCGTCCTCAATGAGGAGTTTGGTGACTAATGGACCAACTCCGTATGTTTATTTTTTTTGAGAAATGGACAAACTCTGCATGTTAAAATGTTGAGGCTTCAAAATCTTAATCTGACACATCCTAAACCAAGCGACGAGGTCCCTAACCAAAAAATTCATCATGGGGAGCTTAGTAAACCTCTATTAACTGAGACTTTTGACTGTGGCTAAGTCCAGCTATGTTGCAGCTCCTCTAGTCAAGACAATTCATTTATAACCAAACCTTGCCTTATCTTTCTTTCAAGAAATGTTAGGTGTTTCACCTGTGCCTCTAATAACATCACCAGAACCATGCAGAAGAATGTATATGGGTAATAATAGGAAGCAAATGTTCATTTGGACTTGCATAACAATTAATGTTGCTGAATATTACAATACAAATGTGCTAGACTAGACATAAGACTAGTAATGGAGCTAAATTACATATTCATAATACGTAACGCCAGAAATAATAAGCTAATACAAAAAGCAAAGGAATATGTAACGCCAGAAATAATAAGCTAATACAAAAAGCAAAGCACAACTTTCCTCTCAAAATTTGTTTTCATTGAGAAAAAACTTATAATATAAGTTTCTGGAAAAAGGTAAATAACTCACTGGAGCATGAGTATTCAAGTAATGCTCCTCTGCATGCTTTTTTGGAACCATATCGCCACAGACTTTACATTTTTCCAGATTTCGGGAGCAGTGAGCAACATGTAGATCAAAGTTTGCTGAAGGAATTGCTCTGTCACTGGAAATAGGATATCTCGAATTAATCAACAATCAGCAAAAATATTTCTAGTTCAGAACACTGAAATCCATCAATTTTGTTAACGATAATGCATCGTGCTGGTAGTGACTTTCAAATGAACTGATTTTATAGGCTATGGAACTAGGATGATACTGATTGAACAGATTAGAGATCTCATCAACACAACATGGGTAGTATTGTAAATCTGTCAATCAAATCTCGAACTAGTTATAATGAGACACGACATCAACTCTTCAGCTCTAAAAACCAGCATATACAAAACACACATTTTGTATATAGTTGAACAGTTTGGTTACAGCTATAGCACCGCATACATCCAGAAAATTAACAGGGTACCAGCATGAAGTATGTTCCTTCGTAGAAGCGAAGCTTAGCATATCAATTTTTATCCAGACTAACAAAAAGTTTCCCAAAACAAATTAGAAGAGACATGCAGAGGCTGTTAAGAGTTCATAAACAACTTGAATACCCATTTGATTACATCAACTATCGGGATGAAAAAAAATATATATATATTATTCCAATATCATACCAGACATTACAAAGAATAACACAGTTGATAATTATACAAGATGTTTACAATAAATAGAGATTGAGTCCCATACACTCAATTAACACATCACGCAATTAAATTTGAACAAGTTTAAATATAAAAATCCACTTACATCAAGGATTTTATCCTTCCCATAACGGTCAGAAGCCCGGAAAATTGAGAGGGTTGCATTAGTTGGTCAACGACCAGCATAAAGTCCATGTCAGGTTTCTCTCATAAATTCAAGACACACCCTAGTATGATACTTAGACAAGATTTCGTATGTATCAAGCTAAAAGATACAATGACTCCCAACAGGAATGATGGGAGTCCCACCAGTGGGATAAGAGCTAATTTGGTTTGATTTGGTTTGGTTCGTTAAAGTTCAAATATAAAACTAGTAAAAAACCTATACATACACAGTTAAAACAACATAAAATTGCTGGTTTTAGCACTTAAAATTACATTCAACAATTAAACTACTTTGGCCATCAATGCATTACACATTATCAATAACCTTTTTTTGCATTTTTTATAGCTATAATCTAATCCAACTCTTCTCATCAATGCAAAAGAAACAAATATATCACCAAGCACAAAATTTACAACACTAATTTGCAAATTAAATAATTCAACCACCCTAACAAAAACAAAAAATATGAAAATTATAAAAATAAAGAATAAATGAAAACCCAAAAATAAAAAACAACAAAAATAACAAACCTCTCACCAGTGACTGCAAATGCTTGTGATTTGATCAGATGAAGTTTCAGCCATTTTTTTCCCCACTTCACAAAAATCTGATAAAACACCCCAGGTAAAAACAATTAATCACAATAAATAATAAATATTTTAGCTAATTTTTTGGGATTTAAAATAAAATTTGAAGAATTTATCAGAAACCTTAGATGTGACTCCAAAAATTGATCAAAACAGACACCCCGTTGACGATGGAGGGTTTGGTGTGATTGAATAATAAGGGGAGGTGTCGTACGATGACTGAGGTATTGGTCGGTGAGGTTCACGTGATCTTTAAGCGAGTGAGCGGCAGGCGCTAGTAGTGCTAAATTGGGCTGGCGGCTTATATGTTTTGGGCTGGAGAAGTGCTGCGAGTTGTGATTCAAGCCCAAAATGGGTATTTCCATTTTTTTTTTTTTGTCAGAATATATTTTCGATTTATTGGCTAAGTTGTGTCAATTTATGCTTTTTGTAAACTAATTTTTTCATAGAGGAGAGTGATTCTTAAGTTAATCTAGTAGGTAATTAATTTTTAAACACAGCAAAATATAATGATATGTATATGTTCATGTGATTAATATGCAGATTGAATAATTATGAATATTTAATCTAATAAAACAGATTCTAGGATTACTATTCAGATTGAATAATTATGCATATGTAATCTAATTAAACAAGCATAACACGAGAGATTCTAAGATTACCTCTCGTAGCACAAAATTTGGTACGTGGAAGGGATGAAATTCTAACTTTATGTAGAAATTGCTAACTAGAAAACCCCAATAGAGTTTTAAAGAGGAAACTTTTTTAACTAACAGAAGCTTCCTATTTATAGGAACGTCATAGACAAGGGTTCCATAACCCAATCCTGTTGTATTTAGGATTGTAGACTAATTGGACTTCAGTCCTTTCATAAGGCTTATAATTAAAAATTTAGGAGTATACTAATAATTAATTTAATTCAATCTCTCTTTTCTACTTAGCTTGTTGGATCTTGTTTGTGTGTGATCTGATAAGTTCATAATTAGATAGGTGAAACAATATGAATCTAATTAATATTTGATTAAAACTCTTCTAATTCACTAATTTTTATAAGTTATGAGTGATATCTAGTTGTATGTCATGACTACCTCATTGATGATAAGTAGATTCAAATATAATTACCATGTAATAAAGCCTTCCGTCTTATTTGTCCCGATTAAGTAGGAGTCATTGATAAAAATATCAAATTCACTAGTTTAATTATACGACCAAATATATTAATTAGTAATGCAATAATGAATGTGGAACTACTTCTACTATTCAATTTATCTCGGTCAATAATTTCTGATTACTTAATCATTAAATTGCATAGGACTCGTAGTTGACGAATTCCATGTTGCGCACATGCATATCTCCATGTGGGAATATACCATGACCACCAAGTACATGAGCTAATCCATTGTAAGAACTATATCATATTGCACTGGTAAATCATGGGATCCCATACACAATATAACATTTTAGGTATTGACTTTTAATGTAATTTTGAATATTGTCAGTCATATCCAGTAACTTGTTCTACAACAAGTACAAGTTTATTATTGCAACATGAGACTCATTTCCCTTATTATTAATAACTCGAATTAATCAAGGTAGCAAATTATATGCTAGTCCATCCGGACGAATTAACGTCCAATTAATTTGTACTATGATCGGAACTGATTCCATAATTCTTTCTTATTATAGATGGTTTCCACTCATATTCATAACTCCTTAAGAATAGGATATATTGAAAGATTCTAAGGACTTATTCATATATAATCCACATATTAATTATAAATAAATAAATTGATCATTAATAAGTTAGTAATACAATATGTCATGCCTTAAAATTATAATTAATTAGCTTTTAGGGTACCTAATCCAAGAAGAGTAAGTGATAGTTACTAAACAACCTCAAAATATTTCAGTAGAAGTTAGTATATCATTAAACAAACAACCAAAAATTGAAAAGAGTTATAAATATTATGTTTAGAGTCTTTGTTTTCTTGATCCTTGTATGAAATTGATTCATTTGTGTTGCACAAAAACAAAAACAAAAAGTCCATCAAGTCAATCTAGTACGTATATAATCTTTATGATGTAATAAGAGAACGAGTATAATTGGAGATTATAAGATGGTTACTAATCAACCATAAAATATTTTAATAGAAGTCACTATATAATTGAATAAACAACCGAAAGATTTGAAAGAATTGTATGTATTATGCTTAGAAGTTGTTTCATTAACCGCCAAAGTTAGAAAATTTGACACAAATCAAACCAAATCAAACTAAGTCTTGTCCTACTAGGTGGGATCCGCTATATGGATCATACTACGTCATTCCTTCCTGTCGAGAGTCATCTCCTCTATGAGATCTATAAACGCGAGATCTTGTCTAATTATCTCCGTCTAAGTAATCTTAGGTCTACCTCTACCTCTCTTCTGGTGTATTATTTATAAACTTTCGCACCTTCTAACAGGTGCTTCAACATGTCATCTCCTTACGTGGCCAAACCATCTCAGACGATTTTATCTCATCTTATCCTCAATCGGGGCCACTCCTACTCTTTCATATATCACCTCGTTCCTAATCTCGTCATTCATAGTTTTGCCACACATCCATCTCAACATTCTCATCTCAGCCACCGACATTTTATAAACATGTTGATATTTCACCACCCAACACTTCGAACCATATAACATAGCAGGCCTAATAGCTACCTTATAGAACTTTCCTTTTAGCTCAAGTGGTATTTTTCGATTATACAAGATTCCTGTCGCATTTCTCTACTCGTCCATCCTGCTTTGATTCTATAATCAACGTCCGTATTTATCTCCCCATCTTATTGAACCATAGAGCCAAAGTATCTAAAACTCTATTTTTCTTGTATTCTTTCTGAGTCTAATCTCACATCTATCGCATTTATCGACTTATTTTTGCTAAAGATACATTCCGTATATTTTGTCTTTAATCTGCTTAGTTTAAAGCCTTTAAATTCTAAAGTAGATCTCCATAATTCTAACTTAAGTATGTTGATGTGCAAATTAGACTTCATTGACACAATCCATGCAAATTGATGTGCAAATTAGACTAAGGTAGTCTTTGTTTTCCTGGTCCCTTCTATGAAATTGATATATTTATGTTGCACAAAAAACAAAAAAAAAAAGTGGTCCATTTTTCCATTAAATTCCCAATAGAAGTTGCTTTTGGGGCCCAATAGAAGCTATCTTGTTGTTTGGGCTTTTGTGTTGCTATTCTTCAGGCTCGCCCCATTTGTACCTTTCGGTATAGGTAATGAATTACGCACCTGTTTCAAAAGGTGATTCATGGGTGATTAAGATGAACCTTTCGAGAAAGGACCCTCTCTTTTTAAGATGAGTGAAGTACGAGCTATCTATCTGATTTTTTAATTTTTTTTTATAGTTTATTTCAAAATTTATTTTTAACACATCTTTTTATAAAGTGAATTGAGGTTTATTAGTTTATTAATTTAGATCTAGTGGTTGAGATTATAATGGTCAAATTTGATAACTCATAATTTACTTTATTATTAAAAGAAAAAGAGAATAAAAAAAAAGAGAAGATCATTTTTCTGAACTTTTCACCCTCGCTTTTTAATTCTGCCTATCCACTACCCCATGAAATACTTTATCTAGCTAGAGAGGCTCAGGACTACTTCTAAGCTAGCTAACCTAGCTTCTCAAATCTAACTGCTAAGCTAGCTAACCTAGCTTCTCAAATCTAACTGATGATTAATGGAGTTTCCAATTAAATAGATCATCATCATACACTTGAAATGTATGTAATTAATAAGGGAGGTATTTAGGAGCTTTTATATAGGTTTCTCAAATTGCCATTTAAAAACACATCACAGTTAAAATATTGTAAGAGCAAGTTAGAGAGTTTTTCAACTGAAAGAGGAAGCCGGTATTTTTTGTTAAGAGTTTGTGTTCAACTTTCTTGTATAGAGTTGGTCTGAGCAATAAGATATGTAAGTCGAGCTATTGTATCCTAGAGGGAAAAAACCATATCAAGAGTGTTGTATCGGTACTTTCCACTGCAAATGACTTGAATCTTCTTAAAAAAAGCGAGATTTTCACGCCTCAGTCCAACTGAGTTGCCTCCAAAAGTAATTGTACATTGATATTTGTATTTATCAAATTATTATTGTACAATTTCACTAATTGTTCATATATAATTCAAGTTTGTGATTGGATTAATTTAATGTAATTGACCATCTACTCATAACAAAATACGCGATTCTTATGGTTCAAGAGTGTAAGTGTATACTACGATTTTCATAACAATTTGGAAAATTGCTGTCAGTTAATAATGTAGACATTCATCAACTTGCCACCCTTTCTTTTTTCTTTGAAAAAAAAATTCAAAGGGAGGCAAAGAACCGATATAGTATCCTGGGGATAGTCTCTTCCATTTTGTTTTTCTCTTGCGGGAGTTGCAATTGATCGAGTAAGTGGTCAAAAATCATTGTACTAATAAAAAATTAAATTTCATAATTTACGAATCAATTAACACATGAGTTACTACTTTCTTTTCCTTTCGTGTTATCAGGGAAGTTTCTTTTTTGCTAAGTTTTTATCTGGTGAAGTTGTTTACTGTGGGAAGAGAATTTGCTTATTTTGTACATGCATGTGATTGGATAATGAAGAATCTTTGGCCATTTTCTGAACTCATCACTTTCTTTTCTAATGATTTTCTTTATTCGATTTGTTAATTAGGTAACTTGTTCCACTTTGTCCATACTTAGCTCACCTACTTTATTCGGTGCATCTTCTTCATGGTAAGAAATGGCCACTCATTTTTCAGGCCTCTAATGCTTTTACTAATCACACGCAAACACACGCATATAATAATCCTTCTTTTTTTATATCAAGGAACGTAACGTATTCTAACCAGTATCATTTTAGATTTATTCCGAATTTATAAATCACGTAGTGAAGTTACATTCTTTAATGCATGTTTTATATTAGTTAAAGGCTAAATAATATTTTGTAATAGAAAGATATAAATTTAAATTCGAAACTTTTAATCGCTACAAATTTGTCACCAAACCGCTCCATCCAACCTATAGAACATAATATTTATGTTATAATATTTAATAATGCTATATCTCTATTGTTTTTAATTTTGGCAACATAGCTTGTGTACCGGTCTTTAGCCTACATGTCTAGACAAACATAACATCCAATTGAAAGCCTTAAATGTGGGAATAAGAAATTCTGTATAGCATGTGATGGACCAGATTTCTAATCCAGATTTTGATTTGATTTGATTTTGATCCCACTAATTCTATGAAAAACTTTCACGCCAAGACACTTTTGGGAAAATGCCAAAGCTATTAATATCGTCTCATATTATTTTATATGGACATCTATGTTAATGGTTGTTGACGTTAACAACTTACTAGCTTTTGGAAACATAGGAGAGATGCATGCAAAAAATTGTTCTATCGATCCGTACTATAATACTTTTACTTTGGTTCGTCCAATACAAGAATTATAGTCCAATACAGCTTAAGGCTAAAGCCGTGGGCTGGTTTTTCATCTCTTTCTTATAACTGGTCCCTACTTAATATATTTATTTGATGGGTGTAAAACCACTTTAGTTATGTCTCGTATTAGAGACAGATAAAAAAGATGATATATTTTTCAAATAAATATTGTCGTAATTAACTCAATTTCCCTTAAATTTCACTCTCCAAGTGATGACAGACATCTTGAGGAGTTTAATAATATGTTGAAGTAGTATGGGTATTATATTATCGCGTAATTTACTAGTTACTCCTCTTATAATATTATACTAATTTCGTAAATCACTCGTATTTTAATTAAAATATTGCACATAAGTTGTATGCAGAGTTATACGTGCCAAAAGAATTATGGTTTCACTGTTATTCCTTAATTTATCATGTTTATCTCTTGATGTATTGCTCCATCTGGAATTTTTAATTTAACTTTATTCCCATGCTTGTCAAGTAAATTATTCCCACTTTAGTTATGTCTCGTATTAGAGACAGATAAGAAAGATGATATATTTTTCCAATGAATTTTGTCGTAATTAGCTCAATTTCCCTTAAATTTCACTCTTCAAATGATGACAAACATCTTGAGGAGTTTAATAATATGTTGAAATAGTATGGGTATCATATTCTCGTGTAATTTACTAGTTACTCCTCTTATAATACTATACTAATTTCGTAAATCACTCGTATTTTAATTAAAATATTGCACATAAGTTGTATGCAGAGTTATACGTGCCAAAAGAATTATGGTTTCACTGTTATTCCTTAATTTATCATGTTTATCTCTTGATGTATTGCTCCATCTTGAATTTTTAATTGAGACTCTTAATTTAACTTTATTCCCATGCTTGTCAAGTAAATTATTCCCACTTTAGTTATGTCTCGTATTAGAGACAGATAAGAAAGATGATATATTTTCCAATGAATTTTGTCGTAATTAGCTCAATTTCCCTTAAATTTCACTTTCCAAGTGATGACAAACATCTTGAGGAGTTTAATAATATATTGAAATAGTATAGGTATCATATTCTCGTGTAATTTACTAGTTACTCCTCTTATAATACTATACTAATTTCGTAAATCACTCGTATTTTAATTAAAATATTACACATAAGTTGTATGCAGAGTTATACGTGCCAAAAGAATTATGGTTTCACTGTTATTCCTTAATTTATCATGTTTATCTCTTGATGTATTGCTCCATCTGGAATTTTTAATTTAACTTTATTCCCATGCTTGTCAAGTAAATTATTCCCACTTTAGTTATGTCTCGTATTAGAGACAGATAAGAAAGATGATATATTTTTCCAATGAATTTTGTCGTAATTAGCTCAATTTCCCTTAAATTTCACTCTCCAAATGATGACAAACATCTTGAGGAGTTTAATAATATGTTGAAATAGTATGGGTATCATATTCTCATGTAATTTACTAGTTACTCCTCTTATAATACTATACTAATTTAGTAAATCACTCATATTTTAATTAAAATATTGCACATAAGTTGTATGCAGAGTTATACGTGCCAAAAGAATTATGGTTTCACTGTTATTCCTTAATTTATCATGTTTATCTCTTGATGTATTGCTCCATCTTGAATTTTTAATTGAGACTCTTAATTTAACTTTATTCCCACGCTTGTCAAGTAAATTAAAGATCGTGATTTATTGGTTAAAAAACTACGTACTAAAAAGCATCCCTAAAAATTTATACTTGTTATAAACAACCAACCAGATGCATTTGCTTGTCAAAGAGACATCAATCTTGACTTCAAATTTCTATTAGCAAAATTAATTATTGGTATACTCAGAAGTCCAAAAAAATATTGTTTTTATTTCCAAAGCGGTCTAATAGAGCTACCAACCGCTGGACGACGAAGAGTTTACTGAGGTGGGGTGGGGGTGAAGTTAGGTTAGACATAGTGGGAATACCCGATTTTCTACTTTGATGGCTATCGATCTCGTTTGGCTCCTTTGGGAAGAATCATTTGAGAAAAAGGCACTTATTAAAGACACTGTGCCTTAATTAGACTTAATTTTTACCAAATCTTGACCTGCGATGTAACCAACACCTTCGGCAGAGCTGATCATGTACATCTTTTATTTCATCGGAATTTGTTGGGACTAATGTGGGATCCGGTCAAAAACCTGCATTGGAATTAAGACATAAAGGCAAGAAAAGCGGCAACGAAAACTTTCTTGGTTCGTAAGGACAGTGACATGCTGATTTTAAAGTCTACCAATAAAACAAAACCACCATAATTAAAAAATTGTATAATGGTTAACTTTATGACTATTTTGTTGTTATGACCTTTGATTTGATAAACTACCGTACATACTTATAGTGGATCTTATGTAACTTTTTCAAGACTTGTGACTCATTTTACATCAATATATTTGACTTAATATATTGTGATAAATTAAGCAATATGAGCACATGCTATGGCGTGGCCTAATAAAAGAGAAATCTTATGATTACGCAAAAGCAACTAAATTTAGCATAATCTATATAATTATTTTGAGGAAAGTGCGGAGGATATTATATATTATTTTAGTATCACCTTATAAATTAAAGACTTTACAGGCCAGAATGAGCATTCTATGAAATTACTAATTAAGAGATTATTCAAACAACATGATGATAGGAGCAAATTATATATTATTTTGTTATTAGTAATTTTTTTTTTTTTTTATGTGATGCTAATATGATAAATAATTTGTTTACTTTGACCTTTCCAATTCTTTGTCCTATAATATTCATAATTAATTCGAAGATAGATCACAAATCTACCACTACTATAGTTAATCCTATAAAGAACAATAATAGAGGGAAGAGAGATGTTGAAAAATGATTGGAGAAACAACTTGACTTTTCTCTCAACTCTTTATCAAGAAGATGAGAATTAAGTATGTTCTCCTTCTCTCTCTCTCTCTCCCCTCCCCTCATTTTTCTTTTGTGTTGGTTAATAATAATATAAAACATCAAGTTTTCTTGCTTCATTGTCATTATTAGGGCAAAACATGTGAGAACAAGAAAGACATAAGAGAATGTATCCTAATTCTTGAGTGTAATCTTAGTGTCAATTAAATCATATACTTTTAAATAGATTTAAAATTACAAGATTGATATCATTATTTTTATGATCGTTCAAATTTCATTAGCTAAGCCCCTTTTTACTCGCTATGATGTGTCTATAGTTGATATATGTCATATGTTAACTTATCTTCTACGTCAATGTACTAGAGTTAATGTTGACAACGTATTAACATGGTACACATTATATTTCTATCATGACAAAGATGACAGAGATTACTCTATTTAGACAGTTGTATTGAAGTATTATCTATATTTTTTATTTTAGAGAAAGGACAAGTATATATGTTTTCCCATCTTGATGGGATATCTTATTCTATTATCATATATACAAATTAAAGACTTTACAATTCAAAGCGAGTGTTTTCAAAAATCGATTGTGAGATAGTTCCAACATATTGATGACAAGAGCACACATTCATATCAATAATTAATAGTATCTTTTCCCTTTTCATTTTAATACTGTAACCTGATACAAATCCATAATCTACACATCTAAGGCAGCTAACAAAAAAAAAGAAAAAAATAGGGTTTGAAAGTTGAAGAATAAAAGAACAAGAATGTCTTATTTCTTCTCGTAAAATAATGAAGAACAAAGAATCATTTGAAGGTTTACTAATATTGTATATACTCTCTTCCTCTATCTTTTACTTCTTTTTTCTTTAGTCTTCTAAACATGTATTAGAAATATGCATAAAATTTGTAAAGATGATATGCATTGTTAAAGGTCTTCTTTGCTCAAATCATACATGAACATAACTACATAAGAGTAGGAAAGAAAAATCATGTTTTTTTTTTTTAATACAATGAATGTTAAAATTACAATTTAAATTCACGATAAAAATTACTAATTATAAGAGGTCACTAATTAATTATTTTATCCAATTTCTAAGTCAGAAAGAACCACGTTCATAGGCCACAAATACACTCCTTCGAAAAAGAGCAAAATCTGCTTTTACGAAAAATGATGTGTACTTTAGCTTATCGTCACAATTATTATATGCTTGTAATTAACTACCATTAAACACACAGAAGTGGGTAATTATTATTTAGATAATGGACTGGTAAATAGACACTTTCCACTACATGGATTTCGACGTAATGGAAACTATGATGCAAGTGTTTTTTTTTTTTTTTTTTCCTTCTTGATTTGTGTGATTTTATCATTTGGCTGATGATTGACACTTGTCTATATTTCTTAGTTGGAAGCAAAAAATATTGTTTTTTTTAATGTCTGCACTGTGCTTTTCGATGATAATCTCTTAATCTTGAAGGACACCATTGGTTTTCAAAAAAAAAAAAGGACACCATTGGTGTTTCCATGTAAATGTGAATCTTATTGGTCCACGAAATCTACTTCACGTGGGATCAACCAACCGTGAAATAAAGCTACAAAGTAGTTCTCACACCCCAGAGATCATTGGGCCTACCGATGTCTTGACAGGTGAACAAGTTCTGGGGGCACTTACAGGTGCAAAGCAGCCAAAAAAGAATCCTCGTATAGGTGATGTAGTAAGACAATAATTCATCGTGATAAAATATTTTAATTTAAGGAATTAATTTATCTTATTACTTTTGAATGATTCGATATGTGTATTAAACTTTTAATGCACCAACTGGCTTAATAGTTTTGGAGTGAATTTAATATTATTCTTTCTAAAGTAAGTTTCTCATTATTATAAAAAAAAAAAGTAATTGTTTGTATGATAGCAAATTTGAATTTCTCATAAAATTCTGATGTATAATAGTGTTATAATGTTATAAAAGTTGATAGTGAAGTAATAATATAATTATTTAATTTTCATATTCAATATAATTCAATTAATTTCATCATAAGCCCGCTAATCGGGCGCCATCAGTAGGAAAGCTCCGTTAGATTCTTTCGCATATATGTATAGGAGGAACAAATTGTTAATTGTCCATTAAAAGTTCTCTTGTAAACAAGAAAGCAACAGTTATGCGCTCATAGTTTGCTTTATATATATATATATATATATATATTGACTTATAATTTAGTATTTTCGTTAAAGAAAAAGAGCCACTACATTATTAGTCCCTAAAATCTAGTTTTTATAATTAGTCTTGTTTTTGAAATTTTTAATTTCTAAATTTTATTAACTTTGAGACTGAATAAATTGAGGTGATTGGTTAAATGGTAGACTACATATCTTCTATGTAAACAACCAAAAAAAAAATGATGAAAAGTTAATAGGGATAACAACGTATACGGTTTGAACTTAAATTGACGGACATTCAATCGGATTATGGATCAATGTAGTTGTTAAGTGACCACCTCATTTAAAATTTTAAACTGTTAGATAGGAGGCTATTATATTATTTATTATGTCCTTACAAGTGCAAAGGGAGTTAGTTTTGAGCTTTGTAGTTGGACATTTTTAATATTTTTAAATAGGTGATTGTGAGTTTTAGATCTAGGACTGTTTGGTACTTAGATTCTGATACCACGTTAAGTGACCACCTCATCTAAAAGCTAAGCTGCTCGAGAAGGTTTGGTGTATTTATTTATTGTGTTTAACACGCCACCTCATGTGTAGGTTAGATAATTTTTAAATTTTTTAAAAATAATTTATTATATTATTTATTATCTTTAACAATGGTACATTGCAAAACTTTATGGACGGAAGAAAGTTTATAATGGATGTCTAGGAAATAAAGGGAGAAAGCTCAAACACTTCTAGGGTTAACCTTAAAGGAGAAAAGCCTAATATTGCTAATTACAAATGGCTATCGCTTTCTTATCATTGTGCTAATAATTCATTTTTAAAATTTACCAAGTATTGAGAGATTGAAACTCAATAAAATAATAACTGAAAATGACCCATTGAAAGAAATCAAAGGAAAAAGGAGAAAAGAAAGAAAGAAAGAGATGCGTATAATCTACATTTTCAAAGTTTGTGGCTTGGAATTCATTAGCAAAGCATAATTCGAATATTTTAAGAAGTGATTTCTTGATGGCATTTGACGTAAGACATGTGATGGAAAATGGCTTAATTACAGGAAAACAATATTAAAATAAACTGATGGGAAATTTTCCATACCATCCATAGTTAAATTTTCTTTCACTTTGAGTACTATACTAGATTTATCAAATCTAATTAAAAGGTTCTCCCCATCACTTCTTTCATGCTAAATAAATAGAATTATAATTTTATATATGTGAAACTGATTGGGTAAAAAATAGAAATGAAACTCTCGCTACATATAAAATTCAGAAAAGCGTTGAATCTATTTTGAGATTTATTGATGAGATTTAAATAATTATATATATTAAAATAAATAAACAGTAGTACGTTAGTTCTGGTTCCATATTAAAGAATAATGATGTCATACTATGTTTTCTGTCAACAAGTACTCTTTTATGAAGTTTGATGAATTCTTTTTATAAGATTCTCACCTCGTATGGTCTTCTCTTTTACCAATGGTTAAGATAAGCAAATTTTATCCTCGATCAGAGAAAGTCTAAAGGCAATTTATTTGCTTTAATTTTTCGTTTGTCCTTCTATCAAATCTAGGTATATGGATCTTCCATTTATATCTATGCCTATATATTTGGGGAGTTTGTTTTTTGTTTTTGGGCAAATGGATGTTTTTTTTTGGATATAATAGATGACGAAATTATGATTCATATTTAAAATTTTTAATTATAATTGATCGTTCTAACCATTTCATTCAACTCTTGAGTGTAAAATGGATATTTCATTAACATCATAAAAAAGTGCAAAGTTACAGATAAATTACACATATTTCATTAGATCTGACTTCTTTTACATAGGTAGTTAGTGATGATCACTATTTAATACTTCAATTTTTTTTCTAAGTTTATTTATTTATTTTTGTTGACAAGCGAACTCAATTGGCGAAGACTGACCACCGAAATATTCGGCGCTTGATCACCAATTGGTAAACCTCGGGTGTAGAGTCTCACCCAAAGGATGCACCAAGTGAGTTAGGAACGAAACTTTGGGATAGGACAGGGATTCAAACCTGTGACCTACCATATGCCTTCTCATACCTTAATCATCCAAGCCATACCCTGGGGATGAAATGTTAAGTTAATGGGAAATGATAAAGACAATGAGTGCAAATCCTGGAAGTGTAGTGGCCCGACTTAAAACATGCACTAAGTAAGTCAAAGTATGATCCCCTGCGGTAACAATCCTACTAGCACAAGATGAAACGAGCATTACTAAATTAATTTTGGTTCAAAGAAATACAATTATGCCTCCTTTTACGGCACAAGATAATGTTGAGATCATTTACTGATTAGGGCAAATTGTACTTGAGCTCTCATTGGATCCTTTCCTGTATTGCTTTATAGATATATATAGAAAGTATCATGTGCCTTACGATAACTAGGAAATCAATGACGATATGGAATTGACAAAATAAGCAAGTGGCTAATCGTTTTTTTTTTTGTTTGATAAAGAAGAACTTATAATAAAGTACTAAGCAACTTGATGAGAAAATACATTTTTAATATTAGAAGTTAACAAAGTTTGAGGGAGAGAATATCATGACATCATTTCCTTAGATGCTGCATTTGAAACCAGAATTTAATTTGTTTGAGCATACATAGAAAAGATAAACCCACCAAGCAACTTGCTCTCGGATAATGTAATCATGAATCTCTTTGACAAGGTTTGTCGAATTTTATTTTGAAACAGAGGAATAATCATTTTTAGGGACACGTATTTGCCTTTTCGTCAATATATAATGTCTCTTATTGATTATTGTCAAAAACTCTCTCAAAGAAAAAGAACAAAAAGAGAAACTGAAGTATTATTAATATAAGTCGTGGCTCACTAAGCAGTCATTCTATTTAAAATTAAATTGAAATTTTGCGTAATTTGAATGTATCGTATTATTTTGATACTGGTGACTCAAAATATTATTCTCCTAACAATTCAGCTGTCATGTTTGTTGATCTAAACACTTATAATACCTAGTGTTAAACAATATATGGAAACAAATTGCTTAAGGGAATAACTATGGCAAGTGATTATTCATACATATGATGAGTATATCAACATGTATATTGCATTCCATCATTAGGGCACTCATACTAAAAGGTTTTTTTGTGAGAAGAAAAAGAATGAGCAAAGCTACCCCAATCTCAATTCATTCTTCAGGAGTATGCATGCATCTAAGGCATGCCATAAATTCTAAGGGAATGAATTAATCTATTCAAGTTATAAGCGAATTTAATGATTGTAAATTATTAATACAGTTATAATAAAATAATTTCGACAACTAATAATTATTGAATTTAGCTTAATGTTATAGTATTAAGAGAGAATTTTTTTCAAAATCTAGTACTAGTTTGTTGGGGCATGAAATGAGCTGTTGGAGAGAGAAAGTGTGTTAGTGAGAGAGAGAGAGAGAGACAGACAGACGAAAAACATTTGACATGAAAAATGGGATTTTGCAGGCACGGACTAATATTTCCTGATTTGGCAACTTTAAAGATCTTAAAAGAGAAGCCATTAACAGTTTTTTTGTACTATATATGCATTCTACGAGTAGACAACAAGTGACGCGTGATGTCCCACTTCATCGTTTGGTGTAATAACTCGCCAGCGGCCTCAAACGGAGACATTGGGTCAATGTGCACAAAGCCACCGGAAGTAAATGACTCATCTGCCCTTTCTTAAGCGTGGATTACATTGTACTTTTACCTCAAATGATGAGCACATCTTGCTTTGATTAGTGTTAAAATTTCTCTGAGTGCTAAAAAATAAATTAAACGAATAGGTGGGGCTAATTAAAGAAATGGAGAATAAGGAAAAAGGCAAACAAATTTTTATAAATAATAAATGACGAATAAATAATAAATGACGAATAAACTGAAAAGTTTTAAGGAAAAAGGCAAACAAATTTTTATCCGAAGATATAGAAATTCCCGATCGAGCGCATTATTTTTTCATGTGCGTTCGGTCTTATCTGTTAAAAGAAGAACGTTAAAGAGAATATTTTTGTAGATCTTAATGTACAAAAAAAATTATTAAGTCAAATAGCTAGTCTGATTATATGTACGCGGTAGGCTAGGTCTTATTATAGGGCAAATAGAATCATATTCTTATATCTTTTAAATATCCTAATCAATATATTTTGGGTGTAACTACTCACGTTGATCCATATGATCAATAAGAAAATATTTTCTTGCTTTGAACCTGTTTTCCATTCCCTTCAAAGGGAAAATATATTCTTGGGAGGACTTAAACCATGACCCCACCAAAGAATAAGAAAATGTGAAAAGATAAAAGGCAAGAAACATATATTTATTTTGTTGAAATTACACGTTAGACCATGCGATGCTCTAATAATTTAATAACCTCTTATGCTTAATAGAAAATGTGACGAAAACATATCTTCCCTGTTACAATAAATTCAAGGGGTAATGAGTCACATTGTTATAAACCATAAGATTAATTAAATTATTATTACAAACGCAAGCCCTAACATACGAGTTCCACAAAATATGGTGAGTTTTTATTATTGTATTAGACCGTTCCCTCAAATGCAAAGTACAAATGAAGAAATCTTTTTATATGATGACTAGTTGGAATGGTAATTAAGATACAAACATGGGATCTAACTTGTCCTTAACACATTTTGAACTAAGAGAAATGGAAATTTTCAAATCAACATATCATAAGATTCAAGCTTTTCAAACTGCCATTTTTCATCCATAGTATGGATGGATTTAGTTTCCTTAACTAGTTTAGTTAACACGGATTAAGATTAATACATATGATGATCAAAATAAACATACAAATGTCGAGTCAATACATGTGATGCTCAAAATAAGCATATTAATGTCGAGTATGCTAGCTTTAAATTTGGTAAAATGAAATGGTTGGATAATTGAAAAATACGATTATTCAAGATATATATAGAACATTAGTTGAATATTTTTTTACAACAAACATGACATGCTAATCAAGAATAGGTGATCGTCAACCATCAATAACAAAATGAGAACTTCTTACCTATACACGACTTGTATAAATTGGAGTGTGGCAAAGCATGCATTTTACATATGTTAAACACGCGCCTTACACGAGTATGTTCAGTGATTCACTGTATATGAGTCGGGTGCAAGTAAACTTTTCAGAACAAAATCATTGAGTTTACCATGGTAATAACAATACATGTATTTTTTAACATATGCATACAAGTCTCAAACACGCGCCTTATATATATGCATCTGTATGACTCGATATACACGCGCCTAAAGTAAAGTTTTCGGAAACAAAATTCACTTTTTAATTACCTTGGTAATCACAACATTATGTCCACATTAACTCATATTAAACCCCATTATAGGCTTTAACCATTAAATTACTCATTCCATTTTCCCAAGGGCAAAACTGTCCATCCATTCAAACCCTTGAAAAGCCAACTTGCAAAAAATTGGCAAGTAAAAAAACTATTCAACATTTGACCAAAAAAAAAAACTATTCAACACGCGTCGATGATCCATACCATCGACGACTCTTTTCGGAAAGCATGCCCTAATTTTATATCCATTCTCGTCACACCATTGGTCCACGTGGCAGCACAAACACTAAAACCACTAGCTGTTTCCTTAAAGCGGTTTTTTATTACCTTAACATTTTTAGACACACTTTCCTTATATAGCTTGTTTTATGGTCAGAGACCGACCAAAAACCACCATTTCGAAGCCTCCCTTTTGTCTCCATCAACTACACATATATACACACCTCAACTCAAAAATAGTAAGTTCTTTTTCCTTGATCATTTTCTCTATAGAAAAAAAATGAAAAGCTAAAACTCTTTTTTTTTTTTTTGAATAATTTTCCCATTAATTGCCTTCTTCTACACACACAAATTTCTATTATTTATCTCATCATCCCTTCTTTGATTATAGTACATGTATTTTTATAGAGATTAGTATATTTATTACGGTTTATAAATTATTGTGTGTGTGTGTGTGCGTGCGTGTATAGAGATTTTTTCTAGAAAGATGGGGAGAGGGAAGATAGCAATAAGGAGGATCGACAATTCGACTAGCAGGCAAGTCACTTTTTCGAAAAGGAGGAATGGATTGCTAAAGAAGGCGAAGGAGCTAGCGATCCTATGTGATGCGGAGGTTGGAGTCATCATCTTCTCCAGCACTAGCAAGCTCTATGATTTCGCGAGCACCAGGTCTTGACCTCTTCATGATCTCTCTTATGTACGATTTTTTTTGAATTTTTTAATATATTTTTGAGAAAATGATTTTTGAGTTTTATTATAAGTACTGAGATCTGTGCAGTGAATCTGTTAATTAATTTCCGTTTATATGTTTTTAATTATTATTTGAATATTTTTCAGCTAAAAAACTGTGACATTTTAGTTTATTAATTTTATATATTTAATACAATGTTAGTGTTATGCAATATCGTATTATATTGCTTTTAGTAATAATTGAAGAAAAAAAAAGCGTAGTTTATGTAAGGTAACTAAATTTGTCATTTTATGATGCAAAATAATTTTCTTTTTAGTATTTGTACTTTTTATGTTTGTATATTTGATGTTTCTATGTGCAATTATTTTAGACAATGTGCTATGGGAAAATGTCTAAACTGATCATCTAGCCTTTGAATGTGTGGTGTTACTCGAAAATTGGAGGTGAACATAGTGGCTTTAAGTTAATGTAGTAGCAATAGCCATTATGCAATGCTAAGCGCATTGTTTAGTTTGGACATGTTTGTTGGTTTCTCAGCTCTATAACTCTATCTTGTACACCACCACCAAATTGGGTGGAATAGTCAAGTAGTTACTCGGTAGTGTATAAGTAGTGACCTGTTGTATTACAGGCTTTGAGTTCGAAGCATAGCTTCAGCCTCTAATATTCTAACCGAAAGAAAGAAAAGCTCTATCATTGTTTGAAGATCAAATTAGGACTAAGAGCTGCAACTGACTTTGGGTATAGTGTTTATGTCAACCCAATCGGTTACTGGATGTCGAAAATGTAATAGTGGAAGTTAATTGTATGCGAATATGTTAGTGCATGTAAAGTTTTATAGAGAGAAGTTGATGATTTGATAGTCTCAAGAAGATGATAATACGACTTGCTGCAAATATTTTGATGGTTTGTTCCTAGAGTGTTGATTTCGTGCAGTTGTAGTTCTTTGGATTCTTCTAACTATTGTATGCGAGAGTGTACAGCTAATGCGTTCCACTTATTAAGCAGGGTTCTATGGTTGGTCTGTGATGCTTGAGTAAGAATTTTAACTATCTTGTATATTCTTTAGAAATTGACAAGAAGTTGTCTATAGCTGGTTGATAATTTTTGGTATTGAAAGTATGTTGATGGTTAGCCAATCCCGTCTAGCAAACAAGACTTGATTTGATCTAGTTTCATTTGGCGTGGTTTGGAAGTATATTGATGCTGGAGCAATAAATAGCAAACTTAGTGTTAGATGAGAACTTGCAAGTATCAAGTCCCTATATTAGATCCACTAAACTTGATATATAAATCGGTTATATTAAGAAAAATCTATAGGAAATGTTCCACTTTTGTTGATGATCTTATCCGAAAAGTTTGATTGTGATCATGATGATGTGGAGAATTGTTTGGGCAGTCATGCTTATAGAAGCCATCTACATGAATAAGTTGACCCTTGCTAGAGTTTTTGATCTCTTGTGAAATGTGTAATAGTATATATCATAATAATGGTAAAAACGGAATTCGGGAAACAAATCATGTTAGGAGAGATTATTCGTCTTCCTAGTATATATTCAACACAAGAAGAAGGAGTGCAGACGCTTACTTTACTTAATTATGTCGAACTTAAAGCCTTATTACATGATTCTTTTGACATCAAAAAGTCAAATCTATATCACATAAATGTGTTCCAAATATTCTAAGAGTGTGTCATCATCTGACACTGTTTTTTGTATACTCGGTAATAAATTGAGTTTTGTTCCTATCTCATTATGACTTGGAATATTCTATATATACCTTGTAATGATCTAGCAACTCCTCATCCCGTTGCCTTTATACGTTTCTTTCCCCTCTTCCTTCACTTTTTCCTCAATTTTTTATATTCCATTAATCAAGTATTTGTCTATGAGTAGCTAACTCATTCTTCAATAAGCACACAGTCAAAACCGTGGCTCCTCCCACTTTGTTGGGAGCTTACAATTTCATATTCTATTTCACTCTATTATAGAGGTTCTTTTCACCCTTCTTCTGTCACGGTACTATTTTTCTATCGAACACCCATTAACATATTTAGCCTTGCAAATTAGTAATACTTGCTGAGTCACGCGAGTGCATGACATCAAAGTTTTAAAATGCGGTTCCTTTTTTATTTCTTTCCCCAAAGATGGCAGTTGCTAGCTTTCTTGATTCCGCTTTGAATATAATTAAGCACTTGTTTAGTATCGTATTATAGCTTCCGCAATATTATATTATCATACTTCACCTTTATTATAGGGACAGTACAGCTGGTCTGATTTTCCCAAAGTAGAAACCTTTTGTTCTTCTCATGATTTGGATTATGAAAGTTCTTATCCATATATAGACGTCTCGCTGGTGTCCGACCTACGTTGTTATGATAATGTGTTTGTACACACTTTAAATTTGAATTTTTTTTTTAATAACAAAAAAATCTATTATATTGGACTCTTATGTATGAATACTTGCGTTGATCATAAATATGCATTATGTGATCATCGGTTTCTCTGACTCCGCTAATGAATGTGACATTTTATAAACTTGCACGTGTTTCTCAATACTGGTACTGTGTAGCCAATTAACAAATTCAAAATAAATGCATATGCATGCCATTACCACAACATGCTGATCGAGATGGGTGTTATTAAAACATTCTATATATGATCGAGATAGGTGTTAATTAAACATTAATTTATGATCGTTCAAGCCAATCACATTAACCACTAACTATCTAGGCTTGGATCCGTTCAAGAGGCTTCTAATATTAATTGACTTATCTTAAACTTTAATAATTTGCGTAGATATCTTAGATAGGGCCCTTCAATCAAAGCCTACAACATTGCTTTTATAAAGTCGAGTCAATAATGCATGGTGATCAAAGAAGTGGAAAATAGAAGATGAAAACAACATAGTGTGAAAGAAAAATCAATAAATCTATGCAGTTTTCTTTAATTCATCAAGTTTTGGTGATCACTCATATATATAACTTCAATAGACAATATGAATAGTGAATTAATTACTTCTTCTTGTAAAGCTTGTCAACAAATTAGTCCTTTTTCTTAATTAGATATATTATCACATCTGATTGATGAAAAACTGAAATATTATTTATCTCAAACGAGTTTATTGGTCTCTCTTTGTGATCTAAGTGTGACATCAAAATAGAAATCATTCTGTTGGTAGTGGAGTTAGTTTTTGCTTCAATGCAATGAGATGTTTACTCTATTTAATTACTTAGAGGAAAAAAATTAATGTTATCAATTTAAGGATAAAATTTTGATGACGCCGAAATTGGTTGCGCTCATGTGTATTGAATGAGCTCAATGTGGAAGGAGATTGCACTCGCTATCTTGACTCCACCCGAGACCAATAAGGGATTGAATGGGCTACAAGACATAAAAGTTGAGGTCATAGAGAAATTGTTTTGGAAGAAAGGTATGACGCTCAAGTCAAATTAAGATATGAAGATGGTTTACGGAACCATTTAGAAACTAAATAGGAATTTAGGGTTCAGTGAGAGAGTATTAACCAACACCAATGAAGTAGATAAGGTATGGTGAGGAAGTTGTACTATTGTTCACCTTATAAGAGAGAGGAACCTCCCTTTTGGTTGCTTATCATGACTACTTTGCTTTCTTAATAATCACTCAACATTAGCTATTGATGGATGCTTAACTATTCCCATTGTGAGAGATCGTGTTAGAAAGACGGTGCAAGAGAGAGATTTAGGCATCTGCGGTAGGTAACCATCTATGCAGTCATCGACTTGGATGATTAGGCTATTACCCTCCCCTAACTAGGTGGCACGTGGTTTTCTTTGATTAGTCTATTGATTTGTCCCTTATCACTTTTAATAATCAGCTAAAGGATAACTTGAAGAAACCATTTCAAACTCTGGGATCTTAGTTAGTAGGAAAAATGACCTAAGTTTGCTTGTAGAAAGGTTTTTAGTAATCTTTTAAACGAATTATTGATTTAGGCTAACCTTGTTTAGGAAATTTATTATGGAAATAGTAATGGTAGCGCACTAGATTCTTTCAAATAAAGGTGGTCGCAATTAAGACATTAATACCCTTGGACATTTGGTGTAATGAGGCCTTGATTTGTTGCTCAAAGTTGAAGCCATGAGGATAAAACTTTCAAATTCAAGTTTCACTATTTATTTATTTGTTAGGTGAGTAAGTGTTTTATTAATATCAAATTGTATGCACACAAGTTAAAGACAAGTAACATAAGCTATAGGCGTGATCTAGACTAGGATACTATTATCTATATTCCGAGCATTACAGACAAGTAACAAGTTTCACTATTCATTTGGATATTATCTAGCTATATGTTGGTTTTCTAGTAGCATATTGGTTTTTATCATTATGATCCTATTCTTTCTGAATTGGTCTTCAAGTTGTGTGAAGTCTCTCATCGTTTAATATTTTCCTCTAATCGTACGTGCATTGTTGTGTAGTTCTAACATCTTTCTTGAAAAGTAAGATTGGTCAACCTTTATTTTTATTTTAAAATCCAAATGAAATTTAATTTGAATCTTAATTTCTTGAGAACACCTTAATATAATACTACTAATCTGTCATATTTATAAGTTAAGAAAAGTCTTGAAAAATGGTGATGCTATAAAAATTCTGAAGTGACATATATATGTCTTTAAAGCAAAATGATAGGTGTCTCAAGCTAATACTGTTTTTTCTTATATCCTCATTATTTGTAATAATATAGTATACGACCACTTTGTGGTAATGGTTTTTCTTTTTTTGATTATTTTTTCACCCCAATAATTATCTTCATTTCTCATATCTATATCTCTATATCCAAAGCAAGGCATGGAATATAAATGTTGCATAGGGTATATCATGTAGAATTAAAGTTCTAATATGGACAAACCTACTTTCTAATCCTATAATTTTTTTCCCAAATGTGCCAAACAACAACAATTTACAAAGACAATAGAAGTTTCACTAGACCTAACTTCCCATAAACATCTTCCTTATCCAACGAATGGGAATCGTAATCTTCATTGTTCGGCATTTGATTGTAAGCAACTAATTATAGCATGGACCTTCAACGCCGCCATTGTTCCAATCATAATCTCCAAGTTTAATTATTTGATAAACATAAAAGTGAGTGATAGAATCCTCATCCTAGTTGATTAGAGAAATAAATAAAGAAAAAGAAAACAAATAATTTGTATTGCACAAAAAATCCTTATATTAAACTTGCTACGCGATTCCTACTATAATTTTGTTTTCTTAAAAAAATGACATCAAGCACATCTTATATTTGAAAAGGAGCATGCTTCATGCAATGTCTGTTTAGGATTATGGTCGATTGTAAAATTATTATTTAGTTAATAAAGAAAAAGTTAAGGATGCATTATAGATGATGATTATAAATTTTTTCTTAAAAATAATTGAGCATTTAAAATGCCAAGCACAAAATTGATTAATTCCGAATTTAGCTTGGAAGGAAAACAATGAATTCCAAATTCGTTGTTTGCAAATTCCCTTTATGCACTCTTATTCTGCTATTCTCACACACATACACGATATATATATATATAAGTTTCCTTTTTGCTTGAATTCACAGCTTAAAAGTCATGAAGTTGCTAAAGTCTCAGTTTTCATAAATATTTATTGAATACCTCTTTTGTCAACTTGTAAAAGTAGATAAAAATATGTAAAAGAAGGAAACATTAAAATTCATTTTAGAACCAATCAAATATGCATTTTTGCCCCAACTCCAAAACATATACATGTAATTATGTTTGAAGTCATCATGTGTTTACATATGTATCATATTTAGAAAGTATTCATAATGACTTAATCTTAATTCTTATAAAATAGAGGCATCTAACAATAAAAGTACTTTTCAAAACTATTCATAAGCCTTTAATTATAATCTTTTAGCAATAATTGAAGAATAGATGGGAAAAATTCACTACATGTTGCCTAACGCCAATAAATATTGACAAGCACAACATGGTTTCTTTCGAGCTTAAGATTGTTGTCTTCCTCAAGCTAAATGTATTTTAGCAATAGTTTGTTCCCTTTTTAATTTTTCAAAATTTTGGACCAAAATACCATCTATAAACATTACCTTTTCTAATAATAAAGGGAAATCAAAACTTATCCTATACATATATATATATGTGTGTGTGTGTGTGTGTGTGTGTGTGTGTGTGTGTGTGTGTAGAGAGAGAGAAAGAGAGACCATGTGAGCAAGAGTACAACCAATACATTTTTTATATTTGGGTTGTAAAATAATAAGAAATCATAGTGATTTGAGATTTAATTCTTAAATTGTCTTGTACATTAAATAATTATTGTTGATTGATTAAAACCCCAATATTTTGATGGTACCTAAGGCATGCACCATAAATAGTGGAATTTGTAGCAACCAATTTATTAAGCATTATGAACCTTAACATACAATATAAAATTCTTGGGGTCATATATGTGATGGAAACAAACAAATTGAAAAAGTATTCAACTTGTCACATTTTGTATCATTTGAAGGCAAAGATGAAATGGTTTAAAAAGAAGTATCTAAATTCAAGAAAAATAAAATAAATTTTTTGTTTATATTTAAAGAAAATGTGCATATTAAAATGAAAAAGACAATTGCCTTGCGTAATTTGTGTGAAACTTGCACAAATTGTGTATTTCCTTTAATGCAATTTGGAGCTTAAAAGTTTTGCTTTTTCAAACAATTTGGAAGCAAAGAAAAAATAATGGAAAAATGTTAAAATGATAGCCATTTGGAAAATATGCAATAATCAACATTTGGGTAGGCTCATTAGCCATATATAGGGTCCACAATTGTGGTGCATATTATTCGCCGATGATATTGTTTTAATGGATAAGTCTATAGACGATATGAATGATAAGTTAGAATCGTGGATGGAGATTTCGGAAGCAAAGGCCTTCAATTAAGCTGAGAAGATAATATATGGTATGCAAGTTCAATAAGAGTAGGACGATGAGTAAGGTAAAAGCAAGATTGGACTCGAAAAAAAAAGAGCTAAAAATAAAAACTCTAAATACCCTAGCTGGTTCTTTGGCTCAACAAGAGGAGAGATTAATGTGACTTAGTCACAAAATTAAAGCAAGATGGACAAAGTAGAGAAGTGCGACAAGAGTCTTCTCTGATCAAAGAGTATCCCTTACATTAAAAGGTTAGTTTATAGAATTGCCTTAAGACCAATTTTGTTGTATGGTTTTAGATGTTGGGTGGTAAAGTGAAAACATGTTTAGAAGATGTTAGTGGCGGAGATGAAATTTTGAAATGGATCTATAATAATCTTAGAAAAGACAAAATTAGAAATGAAATGATATGAGAAAAAGTAAGGATGGCCCGATTGAAGATAAGATGAAGGAAA
Organism: Ehretia macrophylla; assembly: GCA_037974665.1. Lineage (NCBI taxonomy): Eukaryota > Viridiplantae > Streptophyta > Magnoliopsida > Boraginales > Ehretiaceae > Ehretia > Ehretia macrophylla. Next base: position 27,164,484 of record CM075779.1, on the reverse strand, counting down.
CACATAAGATAGACTGGATATGCTAGAAGGCAATCGGTAAAAAAAAAAAAACCTGTTAGATGGAGGGAAAGTATGGAGGTGGTAAACCATAAAAGGAGTAAAGGAAAACCTAATATGAGTCAAATAGAGATACCCAAATGAAATCTCACATACGTGAAACTTATAGAGGAGATGTGGCTTTTGATAGAAGTAAGTGGTGTTGTCAGATTCATATAGGAGACTCCACTTAGTAGGATAAGACTCAACTTGGATTGATTTAGTTTGATTTTACATGTAAACCTAAAATGAAAGTGATTATCTATAGATGATATAGGTCAACGATTTCATACCCTTTCGAAATATTTAAAAGCTAAAGAAGAAGGTAACTTAGTGTAATGGATTAAAGATTAATAATATCATTTCTTGAGCCTTGGTGTAGACCTAATGTGATCAGAACAACATTAGATTCTTCTTCATTCATCCTTACATAGTGACTTAGAGGTGGTGTGATGCTAAGAGATAATCATAGGGGAAGATTTTGGAAGTAAAGGGTTTCCAGTGAAGTAGATAATATATGAAATGCAAGTTCAGCAAGAGTAAGTTGAGAAGTGCGGTAGAAGTAAGATTGGACTCAAAAAATGTACCTGAAAGGGAATACTTAAATGCCTAAGTTTTATGATTCAACAAGATCGTGGAGAGATTAATACTAATGTTTGTGTCGAGAAGTATGATAGGAATCTGCGTATTGTTCAAATATAAGGCATTGAAGTGCAAACAAGTTTAAAAGATAATTAGTAGTCGAGATGAGAATGTTGAGATATATAGATATGTGGCAATGCTCAAACAAACGAAACTACAAACGAGCTAATACAAGAAAAAAGTGAAAGTAGTCCTAATTGAAGATAAGATGAGAAAGAACTGTGAGATACTTTAGACATGCTAAGAAGATACCTATGGTACACCACAAGAGGAGTAGAGGAAAATTTAAGTATGGATGGGTGACACTAGACGAGATCTCATATATATGGAGGTTATATAGGAGATGACTTAAGACAGGAATGAGTAACGTTATCAAATCCATATAGCGGACTTCACTTTATAGAATAAGACTCAACCTGGTTTGGTTTGTTTTTTCAGACCTCAGCTTATCAAAGAAGGACTTGAGAAAAATAATTAACAACTACTGGTTTTATTATGAGACAACTCATGATATTCATATTGATCTATTATACGCTTATGCATTTAGCATTGGATAGACTTCACACACTTGTCCCATATCGGAAAATCATAAACTCTAAGGCTACCTTATAAGATCTTGGACTACACCATTTAGCACCAATTGATTTTAGGATAAAACTTCAGTTATCTTAACATGGTATCAGAGCTTGGCCCATGATCCAGTTTTATTCATCCACGTGTGACCCATCTTAAATTAGGTCCACTTGTGTTCAATCTTTTGCATGTGTCATGTTCTACGCATCTTCAATCTTCCATGTGTGTCTCACGTGTGTTCAATATCTACCATGTGTATTCAATCTTCCAAATGTAACTTATCCCAAAATTAGGTTCACGTGTGTTCAATCTTTTACGTGTGACTCCTCTCAAATCAGGTCACACGTGAGGGAAAGTGTTAGAATATAACACTTGTCCCATATCGAAAAATCAGAAACTCTAAGGCCACCTTATAAGATCCTGTACTACTCTACTTAGCACCAATTGATTTTAAGATAGAACCTCAGTTATCTTAACAATAAGCGTCCTAACTCTAACATATCTTTTGTTTCATTTCTTCTAGAGTTACAAACATACAAGTTAACCTGAAGTGGAAGTGATAATTATAGATGATTGGTCAACAATGTTATATCCATATGAAAATTTTCAACCCTAAAAAAGAGCTCAGTGTAATTGATTAAAGATTGGTAGGTAACTAAAGAATAGATGCCTGATATAATACCTTTACTACAAAGTTTTTTCTTTTATTTTCTCTTCCGAAATAAATTGGGAAGGCAAAAGAGGAAGGATAGAGTTAGAGCAGAGCAGGGGAGGAAAGAAATGAGTCATAATATGAGTGTAAAATGCATAGTTGTTATACCCAAATTAGTGTATGTGATCCTGAATATGCCTAGACTTATGTTCATGTTTGCAATGATTAGAATAAGGAAAGAAGAATAATGCTAATAATTTAGAAGATAGAGATAGTAGGTTGTTAGAAGAAATGGTAGTGGAACTGTTAATTGGAGGGAACAGATAAGGTAGTAACTACGCAGTGAGATAGAGAGTTGCCCTTGACTAACCAGGAGCATGTGTTAGGTGCCCAGTGTATCACAGGATTTTTAGTTTCGAGGTGAATCCAATTTAATCCTACTTAAGTTGAGTTGTTCGTTATAAAAAAGGTGCAAACATAACTATATCATCAGTACTTAGTAGTAGTGTTCGGAAAGTATGATGTCAGTCAAATTTGTAATACCCATTAGGAGTGTGCGCGCGCACACACACACGAAAAGAAAAAGGGGTAAGCATACCAAAGGCAACAACTAACCACTAAAAATATTTGATCTAATGCTTTCAATCAAGGCATTATAGTAGATATCAAGAGGTTAAAAACAAACGAGTGATAGCTGCAAAGATGTGCATTTCTGCATGTGTGTATGAGTATAATATAGCCTTTTCCTTGAATTGAAGAAATTTCAAATGCCTATAAGCTGTAAAATTTAATGAAATCACATATAAATTAATAAATTGGTGGAAGAGAGAACCAAAATTTTAGAGTAAGATTTTTGTTCATGTTCACCTCTAAAGGGATCCAACAATGAAGTTGGCCCCAATCCACAATGTGGAAACTTGGAACCTCAAGAAAATATATCATTTTAGTGTGTCGTGGGCGTCGAAGAAATAGGATGACAGAGATGGCCAGTGATCATGAAAAAGCCCAATGGCCCATAAGAAGAATGTTCCGCGTGAGCACAGCTAAGTTTCTCTTTGATTTTGGGAATCTGTACCTGCCATGTAAATGATAAAGATCAAAATAACATGAAATTCACACACAAAACTTTACCACATTAAAGTTGCATAGTAGATCTTCTCATAATGTTTCTCTTCCTGTCAAACCCCTTCTGTTACTGTTTCGATCAGCATGAGATACACTTTTCATCGATGGAGGCAAAAAGATAAAAGATTTGACATAAGGCACATCATCTACTGAAAGAAATGATGGAATACATAGTGTAATGCCTCGTTCTCTCTGTTTCTGTCCTTATCTATTACCTACCTTTTGATAATCAGCATAGTTGAGGTATCATAATGAATCCTCAGTATGAATGAATAACTATAGTACTTTTTAATTTTATTTTCAGTTTTCATGAAGATGGTTGGAGGTATAAGTAAAGAGCCCTATATGCTAATATATGTTTTGTTCTAAAAGGATCTACATTCTATATTTTCTATATATTTGTGTTCGGATTTGATTCATATAACTGCAGTGTATAGAGTTTTTGGAATTCATGACTATAGGAGTGTGTATATTCTATTCTTTATTTATGTTTAGATGATATGCCATTGATGCATTGAGTTGTAATCCATTAGTTGCCATGCCGACATGCCTGTAGTTTAGGTGTCCGACTATTTCTACGAATATTTTCATGTAAAAGTTCAGAAAATGCAAAGTCTTCTATTATTTACTTGAAAATGGCTCTGAGTAATTTTGGCTCAGATTTGCTAAAGATATCTGTGACTAAGTCTTCAAAGCTATTGGTTCTTCTTTTAATGTTGACACAATGGTGAGAGTGGTTATTGACACACAATCATAAGATGGTTTAGTGACCAAATTAATCAATGAGTTCTGTGAATCTTACAATATGCTGACAGAATAGGTGTCAGCGTCACTTTCTTAGACCGAAGAGGGTTTTCTGTAATCTGAGGGGTTGGGCTGAAAAAGCTGAAAAATTAACTGCAGTGCAAATAGGGAACTCAGAGGACCATGCCAAAACACTAATCTACACTAATAGCGCCTGAAAACTTTGTTCTGATTCCATCTCAGAGGTAAACGAACGTGTCTTAAGCAATTATTCATTGACCTGGAAATTTCTAACTTGGATTTGAGATAAATATTTATGTTCAAGATACATATTAGCTTTACATATGTCATTTAAACTAAAAGAAGTACAATCTGATGTAATTGATCTAATGCATACTACAATGTTTTTAGTATTAAGTTTCCTATCATCCTATTTTAATTGCCGCCTACACAATATCTCTTGACAATTTTTTTTTAGGATTAAGATTCCTATCATTTCTGTTTTAATTTCGGCCTACACTATCTCTTGATAATTTTTACTCTTAAGGGCCCCTGTCGAATATTATCTCCTCACTTTCACAGCTAAGTTGATGAAGCCATTAGCATGTTGTAAATGACAATATGATATTCCCTTTTTTCACGAGCAACATTGCCGATGTTCTTTCTGTTTCGATAAATAAAAGTGAGTATATTCCCAATGTTCGATTCACTTAACTGTTACAACTAAAATAAGGTGTGCTAGTGTTTAATATGTTCATGTTGTAGAATTGACAGTAGCTATAGAGTAAGAGCATGATAGTTTAGAAGGTCTTTATTACTAATAATGGGTAAACAAATCAAGTCATCACTTTTCAATGATCTACTAGCGAGTTTTCTCTCTTCTACTTCTTCCTACTCATATCTAGTATAATTCTACTATGTTTTTCTTCAGATGGTTCAATTACAATGTTTTCGGGATTTAAATTGTATTATGGCCTAATATGCTAGATGTGAAAGAAAGGATCTGATGTGCTAATCTGCCCTCTTAAATTTCTAAAATTTTAGCATTATTCTATGCCCTGGTTTACACTTTTATCTAAAATAAACTTTTACCAGGAGGGGTAGTTCTTGACCATCATAAAGCATTTTTCGCAATAAAAAATATTATAAGTATCTCCAAAGCAAAATAAACTTTTCTTGCCTTACCTCTTCATGCAATGAAAATAAATTCTCCAAAGGAGTACCACAACCACGAAAAGCATCTTCCTTTTGTCCCGCAACATATTTCACTATCGTCCTGGGGTTTCGAGCTGCTGCACCTAACAACTGATTTAGCAACATATTTTGATACTTTGAGATTAAATATCAAATAAGATGAGTAAGACAAACTAAAACGCTAATCAATAAGAAAATAGAGTCACAATGGCAGCGGCATGGCATATGAAGTTATGCATACAACCCAAATAAAGCTAGACATGCAGTCAGATCAGGGCGTCAAGGATGTATATCAACATTTAGTATCTAGGAGAGTCATTTAACAAGTGTTAGTAATGAGGTTCTACTGCTAGATAAGTTAAAAGCTTTGACATAGTAACTCAAAAGAGTGATAATATTGTATGTTCTTTTCACAGCATGGCGTCAAGGATGTATATCAACATTTAGTATCTAGGAGAGTCATTTAACAAGTGTTAGTAATGAGGTTCTACTGCTAGATAAGTTAAAAGCTTTGACATAGTAACTCAAAAGAGTGATAATATTGTATGTTCTTTTCACAGCATGAAGTCCTTGATTGAACGGTACAACAAAATGAAAGAGGAGCATCACCAATTGGCCAATCCAAATTCTGAGGTCAAGGTAATTACACCATTCAGTAAGTTTTCCTCCATAAAATTAAAGCATATATGAAAAAAAAATGTCTTATATGATGCAAGAATTTCCTTTTGAAGGTAAGATTTCATGCTCCTAATAGACTTGAAATAATAAATACAAAGTAAAAATAGACTGATAATATCCACTCACTTTACTTCTATTGTTTCAATGCAGTAACAAGAAGCTATCTCATCAATCAATTAGTCTACTGCTTATGATGAGCTAATATATCTTATATATTTTAGTGCTATCAATTCACCGAACACTTTCATGTAACCAAAATTCATAAATACTCAACCTAATATAATATTGAGATCCATAATTAAAGTGACATTTCCTTGGACAAGAAACATTCTGCAAACGTGGTAGTCTGAAGGATTTGAACATCAAATCTTCCCTCAGTCATATCTCATTTTGCATATATTATAAGTGGATTACTACTGACATTCTACCTTTACGTATTAGAATGCTTTTATTGTTTACATAGCTAATTAACTTGACTAGTAAAGATGAGAGGTTTTTCAGAGAATCGTAGTTAAACCTAATTTTCAACTTCTCTCTGCTCCACATATAACTACCATGAATAATGGTAACTGGATCTGCCACTGATGCTTTGAGCATTGAAGGTAATGAAAAATAAAAGATTCTAGAACAATTAGTTTGTCCTCAAATAGACTTTTCCTTTCCCTGCTAACGAGAGCTAAAAGTAATGGAAATTGCAAAGATGCAGGGAACAAAAACTGGTAATAGGTCATCAAAGTGGTATGGTGAAAGATGCAATGATAGTTCAACAGAGGAAGTAAAAATTGCAATGTAAAATAATTTCAGAAGGAACTACAGAATAAATATTAGACTTTCAAGTACGGTTGGCAGAACAGTTTTTAGAAAACATTAATGGTGATAGGATGGGAAAGCAAAAGAAGTAAGGAAGCAAAGAGAAAGTGACTCTGTAGTTCAGCTTCAGCTGAGTAATTTAGTCAAAGGTAACGTTGATGCAGGGGTCAACTTTTCAATAATCACTAGCAACTCGGATTGCAACTCTGCAAAGTCAATGATGTGCCAGGTTCATGATGCATCCCATAATTTCTGGTAGAAACGAGGAGTGACTGAGGAATAGGACATTAAAGGGCCTGTTTGCTGCAGCTTAAGCTTACTGATTCATGATTCTGAAAACGTGATTATTGGGGAGTTGAAAAGATAAAAATCATTGCTCATATTCATGGTTTTAAGCTACAAGCATTCATATGATCTGCAGCAAACAACTCATTTTAAGCTAAAAGCTGGCAAAAGTAATCTGCAGCAAACATTCTCTAAACTGTCACAAATGACAGATGAGCACCTCAAAACCTGGTAAAAATGGCAGTAGCTTAAAATAGTGGAAAACGAAAGTGCCAAAGCTTTATAGAACTACTAGTGGAGTACTCTGGCGGAATTAATTGAGTAATTTTAGCATGTTGAAAAAGAAATGGTCTCTTTGAGTTAAGACAATAAGAATGGTTGGTTAGTGTTCAGGGTTCTAGAGACTAAGCATGCAAAAGGCATGATCTCTTACTGGCATGAGAATGTTTTGTGAGGGCCAAGACCCAGGCAACAACCATCAGGGTACAAGGAGAATGGGTCGTGCTTCTACAATGCAGATCTCCTGTCCTGCATGTGGCAGTCTCGTGTCACTAAAATTGTTTGAGTACATGTCATGAGGTGTGGTCATAACTTGTAAGAGGGGGATACTGTCCAGAAATCAAGGGGGATTCCCATACTCTTGCATTAGGTATTTTCTTTGTCCTGGGTATAGGAATCTTCAAGTCGTTGAGGAAGTCGAGTGTTGCATGCATGCCACAAGTTGGATCATAAACTGCCCTTCTACAGCAAAAGAGATTTCTTTGAAACACATAATAAATCATAAAAGTATGCTTAGCTCGATAGTGGAGAAATACTAGAAAATTTTAATTTAAAGCTGAAACATGCTAAGAGATCTCAATTCTAAGATGAGTAACCTAACTAGTACCAGATAATACCCATTCAGAGCCTTGGATTAACTGGATTAGGCTAAAAGAAATTCTTGAAGCATTAGGAAAGATTAACTGCAACTCAGACCTCCAAGAAGAAGGAATGCACTCCTTTAAAAATCTCCACAAGCTCCACTTAGAAAACAAGTCTTTCTCATTTGTCATTGGGCATATTCACCCACTCACGTGTCAAAAGAAACAGGAGAACAAGGAGAAGCCCTACTAGGTTGTATATTAAACATTGACTTGTCAATGAGAAGGGGAAAAGATCATTTTAAATAGGTAAAATTTGGCATGAAAGGAACTGAAGGAGTTCAACCAATTTATGTCAAAAGTTGAAGTGTTTTAGCACTACAATCTAATGTGCGAATGGGGCAATATCTCATGTCAGGTTTTCCACATTTCTGTGGTTACAGTACTACTAGCTGTTAAGAATTTTTCATGTAGCCAGAGATACCTAAACACAGAGATGCTGAGGACAGTATACCAAAGACTTGGTGTCTGAACAAAAGAAAATCATATGTGGATACTATTGATATTGCATGAGTGTTCCATTCGGGGTCCCAGTGTCTTTGTGAAAGTTCTTGGTTAAATCAGTTCTAGCTTGACTTATTGTGAAAAGATGCTGCCTCTCCAATCTGTGATGCAAAGTTTGGATCTTTCTGAGATATAAACCAGGGAATCAGGTGACAGAATAATGAGACAAAACTTGAAAGTGGCTAATCATTCCAGTGATTGTTCCTTAACAGTCTTCTAGGTTCTCCTTTTATCAGTCTCCTAAGGAATCTGAGCTTCGTTATAGGACCTAATGTTAGACAAAGATTATGCTCTTGTGGAATACATGTACCTTCAGTATTTCCCTTGTTTGAAAAAGTAAAATTCAGTGACCAGATGCCTTTATGCTTAAATTTCTATAATTTTCAAATTGCAACAAGCTAAAAGAGGAGAAACCAAAAAAATGGAATTAAATAAGAGAATAAAGGGACAAAAGCACGCAAACAAATAAACATGGCAACATGTTGCAGTAAAGCAAGGAAGAATAGCAAATGTTGGGAAAGTTGTTCACCACCTCATCAATTGGACAAAGGGTAGTAAGCATCCAATCCTTGAAGTAGACCTGTTCCACATCTTCCAGTATGAGCCGAATATAAAAGAAAATCTCTTCATGAGCAAAAACCATTTAATTGAAGTACAAGGGAAAGTTACCCAATATCAAGTAATAATGAACATAGTTCCCTTCTAAAGCCAAAGTTAGATCAGAACTCCATAAAGCAATTAGATGTCGATGACCTAATGATGAAAATATTCAAAATGATTCTCATAGAGATGTCTCGTAGAGAAAATGTCAAAATCCTCTATCAGGTTCTAAATCATTGAGAACACCACTCAACAGATCTTACTTTTCATCAATACCAAAGTCAAACCTTGAATATAGGTTATAATTAGTCTAAGTCCTAGAGGTGAGCACAATTCAAATTGGGGTGAATGAAAATGACTATGTTCGATAAATCAGATAATCCTGTTCCCATTCACCTTAACATTTCCAGAATCTTGATTAAAGGCAATTTGACCAGCCACTTGTCATAGTTAAGCCTAAAAATTATAAGGAGATGCGACCTAGAAAATGACTTTATGCACGTTTTATGTCCAAATCTTGAATAACCGATCAGTAAGGATCCAAAGATACTGATGATATCTGAAAATTTAGAAAGCCTTTAGATCAGGACTTTTAAGTAGCCAAATAGCATTTCCCCAAAAATTATGCTTCGAATATGTTCAACAATGGTCTTCCTGAAATAGCCATGAAATACTGATCCTTTGGCACATTGTTAGATCATTTCTTGTAGACATGAACGCAAATATTTATATACAATATGGTCTAGAACTATTGTATCTAATGTTACCTACTCTAGTATCTCCAACTTGATAAATCATGGCCACAGCCCAATGATTCACTTCTATGAAACAGGCTTAAAGGTACACCAAAGCAGGTTCTGTACTCGAGAAAAGGTTGTATGTGTGTGTTGGGATGGTGGGTGGAACTTCCCAAAAGACTTGGTGTTTTATGAAGCACCAACAGTTAGCATTTCTACCTTATCACTCAAAGCATGGTACATTCCTTTTCATCATTCAAGTTTCCCTCAAGAGGCTAGTATTTCTCCTTTCAAAGCCTCGACTAACCTTCTACAAAAGTGAGTCAAACATAAGAGATAACTTATCTGTCTCAAGTTTGGGGTAATAAACACTCTTACTTCATTGATGAAAAATACTTAACTTCTTCCTTACAAGAGTTAAAACAGTTTACTAATTTTCATATAAAACTTAACATCATACTTCTCCAAAAAAAATGCAGGGGAAAGTGAAATCATGTATAGCAATATCATGCATGCATGAAATTTTCAAATGTAGTGCTATAGAAACATTGTATCCCAAGGATCCTATGATTGTTCTGAAAACCTATCTAATTGCGGCTACTCATATTTTCCCTTTAGCAAAGCAATAAAGCCCCTACTAGATCAGAGTTCAATCTCGGTCCACTTGATCTCTAAAGAATTTAACCTGCAAGATAAGCTTACAAGCCATATTGTCTTCTGTATGAGAAGATAACAAGGCTAGGGGAGCCTCACAACTTCACCAAGACACACAACATGGACAAAGAGTACACCTCATAAATATTAGGCTTGAGAGTCCTACTTGTATGCATATCCTTATTTATAAGCCTTAAAAGTCATACCTACCTCTTGCATCCCCTATTTCCTCACTGACACGCCCATTAGTTTGTTCCAGGATAATACGAAGACATTCCAGCAACACTTTGCTTGTGACATGGCGTCCACATTCCGTAATTTGATTTGTCAAGTCATCCTCTCATGTTATCTAAACCAGCTAACCAGCAATTCAGACATCTAACCATTCCTCCGCGATTGCAGAAAGAAAATACATAAGTTGAAAGGTCACTTTGTGTAATGTTAACAAGCAACTGCAAAGAGATTGAAAATTTTCATTAAAATATAGTTCATTTATCCTTATAGATCAATGCCATGAAAATGATGTTATCACAAGCATGTAGGGAACATGATAGAGGTGATACAGAAAGCATATTGGAAAGGTTATATTTCCAGGAAGTAGATGGGTCGGATACTGTGGAATGCAGCAATAGGAAGTATCACACTCTCCTGTAGAATAGGGTGTCATCCTACCACATGTAAAGAGAGCTGCTTGCTGTCTAGGAGTTGCTTCATTTGATAGCCAAATACTATATCAGGAAGTGATACAGCTGACCAGATTATACAATGAGAGCAACAATCTTCAGAAAGGAAAGGGACTTCGGTTTCTGGTAAGATACACCCTAGAAGCAGCACTAAAACAAATCTACTCCAAATGATTCCTCTATTTTCTTCATTATCATCGCAAAAATACTAGTACGATAACCTAGCCTTCTAATAATCCTCCTCCAACACTAGCAAGGTCATAACATCTTTGACTGGTACTCTTTCCATGTCCTCCAGATCTCCATAACTCGAAGTATTAAACTCTTGTGACAGCTACTTAGGAATGTCTTGGTGCATAGAGCCAGAAAAACAACCTACTTTTAGCCAGTGCATGATTTAATGTTTGGAAAACAAACCAAATACTATAATATGTATCAAGACCAAATAGAGTATAAAATCTAGGATGCATCAGAGATCAGAAGCTGTTATACCCCAACTTAGACATGTCCTGTAACAGGTAGTACAGTATATATTTCGCCCGCCAGTATCAAATTATCACTCATGAAATAGCCACAAACTTGCTTTTTGAAATCATATATGTAATTCATGTAAACATCTTGGTTATAGGATAACACATTACCCTATATCCAACCATATACCAAGTTATATCCAAAGCGAAATACTCCTATTCAGTGAGAACACCCTCCAACTCATTATTATAAGGATTTAGTGTCGTGTGCAGCAAAATCTATATTGTCAAAGTACCAGTAGAGAAGCCCTGATGCAATAGAGTGACGGTTTAAAGAGAAATTGTAGGGCTTGTTAATGTTCATCAAGAAACATAGAAGCAGAGGAATAGAGAAATATGTCAACCACATTCATAAGTACATTAATCCAGAGAACCCCAGAAACAAGGCAACAATTGAGGCAAAGTCTGACCTGGTTCTCAACAACTTCTGATGCTTACGGTAAGAGTTTTCATTTCTTGCCTTTGATCAATGGCTGGTTGCTTCCCCAGACATAAATCTTTGTAATCCATCCACTTTACAATCTTCGTGAATCAACCTTTTCCCTCCAATCATTCATGGTGGAAATATTCAAGGAAAAAGGTCTTCATTCTCATAATTTGTTGTTTTCGTTGATGTGCAAGAGAGAGGACTAATTTGGGATTACCTCCTCACATTATTAGATCAAACATCACCATTTTTGAGCTGTCCAGTAGGAGAAAAAAAAACTGTGAATGCACATCCCAAGATAAACAAAAATAAGAAACATCAGTGCAATTTAAAGATGGTGATCTACTCAGTTGAAGAGCAAAATCAATACCCAGAGAAACATTTAGTACACAGATCTCTACCTAAGAAGTCGGAGACTATAACCATCAGACTTCCATCTCAGAGAAACATAAAAGGTGGGTACTTTACAACATGAATGCACATCCATCCTCATTTCCCTTCACATGGTTATGTTATTCAATGACACAAGCATACAGACCTCAACCTATGGAACTCTGGAAGAGAGTCGTTTACACAATATCTACTTATAATAAGGCTGTTTCATTTACTTAGGATTCCCCGACACAGTCCTAACGAATTCAGCTGAATATGTTCTTCCTCAGATATCACAAGAATTCCATATACATTAAGATTTCTGTTCTACCCCTCAAGCACAGGCCTTTCTTACATTAATAATTATTTTGCCCTTCGAACTGAAGTTCATAGTAAGATTTGACACCTTTGTATCTCTTGAAGAAACCAAATTCCTTCTCTGAACATTGTTTCATCTTTTCCTGCTATTATTTTTAAAAAACATCACCTCTAAAATGTACGTTTAGGTTGCAGAGGAAAATATGTAAGCCTAACTCCCACACAACTAATTAATTGCTCATTCGGCTAAGCAAGAACAAAGAAAGAAACAAAATGAGGCACCATCCAATCATGGGACAACATAATAACCCTGTCTCATTATTTTGTTGTTCAAATAATCCTTCTGGTAGAAAACTTACATCTGTCACCAACAAATATGGTAGAAGAAGTCGTCACCTCACCTTCAATGACTTCAAATGAGATTGAAGCCAAATTAGAGAACCAAAGGCATATTCTTGAATTAATAGCCAAGTTGATGAGTTGGAGACTTGGAGCAGAATATAGTCTCACTTACTACTCATTTACAGATATTGAATCGTGAGACTGAATCGTGGATTACTGAAGGAGAGCTTTGACACAATAGTAAAGTTGTCGCCATATGACCTAGAGGTGAAAGGTTTGAGTTTTGAAAGCAGCCTCTAGCAAAAATGCAAGATAAAGCTGCATACAATAGACTGTATAATGGGTCTGACCCTTCCCTGGAACCCGCACATATCAAGAGTTTCATGTACCAGACTGTCCTCTTTATTGAATTGTGGATTACTCTGTGATATACTTTTTCCACATTGCCTGGGCTAAAAAATGAATGCATAAGCAAGAAACGCTGCTCCAAGGACCACATTAATTAACCAACAACATCGACATTACCCATGGACCAGGGGGTAGTATAATGAACTGAATGAAAATGGATTAACCAGTGATTTTCTTGCATTTGAATGGTAGGAAAAATGTGCAACCCTCACATTTTCACTTTCTTGTAGAAAGATTTTCCTGGTAATTATTTTCTTCGGAATGCAATAAAACTTTTAAGGAATAAACCACCAACTTTATCTTAGTTAAGTATCCTAATTCAAAGCTATACATAAAAAGTTTTTTCATTTAAAAAATGTATGATATCTTCCACTTCTAGGAAAACATGTAGTTTTCTAATCAATGAAGTGGAGCTAAGATTTGATTATCCACATAACTTGACTAAAAGCAGCAGATGACAAAGTATGAAGTCTTAGATTCTTGCCTTTCCAGCTTTTCTCTCAAGAGAGAAGAAAAGGGAAAGAGAACACTATGTTCATGGAGAAGCGAGCTATCCCTTACAATGGTTTGAACAAGGCAAAATTTTGCAAGTTAGTCAAGACTAATCTATTCACGTGTCAAACCACATATTATGGCAAAAGGCATGTAGTAAAAATTCCAAGACTAGTGTGCCTATATGACTTCTAAAGCCTATTTTCAAGCTCCATCATGCATAAATCCAAAAGTTTACCTGGTTAACTCCTATAACAAGCATTCAGTGAATTGTCTTGTGTTACTGCCTTTCAAGACATTCACTAAATCCTTCACGAGAGGGTCTCTCAACAGATTTCTGAGATATTAAAGAAGATGACAAGAAACGAAGGCCCAGCATATGGGTATTAGAGCCTCATACATTGAATAGCAAGAGAGTTACGCTTTTATCTCCAAACGTTTATCATCGGCAAAGGACAAAAAAAATCCAAGAATAATCAGTATATTACAACAAATAAAATTATAACATAAAAAGCTTTAAGTGGTCATCTTGGAACATAGCAAGTTTACCAAACATTGTCCAATATCTGCATCTTGAAGCTCATGCTTATTCATTTGTCCCCCAGGGTGTCTAGCTGTTGATGGACACCATCTTTAGTAAGCAAGGCTAGTAATACCCAATTATGATATCACAACATTAAAAAGTTGCCTTAAAAGTTTTTCCATCATGCAGTATAGCACCAAGTCACTGACATTAGTGATAAAATCTCTGCAGGAAAACTCAAAGATAAATAAAAATTCTAGAAACGTAAATTTGATATCAAAATATTCACAAACCGTATTGCAGCCTTATTGCTGCACAAAAAAAAAGGAAATTATTGGAAAAGGAAATTGAAGAGAACTAGAATTTAGAAAGTTTCTTACCCTCGTTTCTTGTTAGGTTTATTTAATGTCTTAGCAATACAAAAGAAAATTGGGTTATATTGCGACATAACTTATATTGTTTCACCTACCAATTACCTATTCTCCCTACATAACAGCCTCTTGCACAAATCCAAGGCAAGGTTGCACGTAATAGACCCAAAGTGGGTCCAACCCTTTCCTAGACCTGCGCATAACTCGAGCTTCACACAAAGTTTCCTTTTTCCATACCAAGCTTAAGTAAATAAAAAAATAAGTAGAGTCTTTCTACCATTTCCTATCTCTCCAACCACTAAGGTAGGCCCAAAATATGACTCTTAATTTAACTTCATTTTAGGTCCTTGCATCTCAAAAAGTATATTCTTGAATTATGTCAACTATCGTGGTCTTTTGCCTGAGTGTTCAGTGGTGAAATATGGTCTTTTGGTTGAGTGTTTAGTGGTGAAATACCAACATGTTCAGAAGATGGTGCCTGAGATGAATATGCTGCAATACTAGAATAGACAAGACTAAAAAGAAGGTGATACAAGAAAAAGTGGAGGTGGCCTTGACCGAGGATAAAATCAAAGGAAACTGTATGAGATGATTTAGACAAGCTAGAAAGTGACTGGTGACGACACCTGCTAGAAAGTGTGAAGGTGATGAGATTGTACACAGTAAAAAGGGTAATAAAAGACCTAAAATGAGTAGAATATAGACACTTAGACGAGACTTCGTGTGCATGGAACTAACAAAGTAGACGGCTCGGTAGGAATAAGTGTCATCGTCAGATCTATATAGCTGAACTCATCTAGTGAGATAAATTTGGTTTGGTTTTGGTTTATCGTGGTTTATGCCCATCAAAATTTGAGGTCAAAACACAAAGTCGTCTTCTTTTCTTTTGCTTATCATCAAAAAATATTGTTAAGAACACCAAATGGAGTTGAAAGATAACCAAACATATCATGCGCCACTATTTATGTTCTTCCAATTATAAAATTAAAAAAAAAGGAGAAATTTTTTGACATACTTCAGCGATAACTATTGTTTCCTAGGAGAGCACACCTATCTTTTAAGAGATTTTTCCTTTTCATTTGAATTGTTAGAGAGAATAATTGCTTTTCTTTTTGATGTTCTTCTAGGGCCACTTAATACTATAATATTGGACCATTATCTCCATTATTGAGAGCAAGAAGACCATGAAACCCTACTTTTAATTTTACTCTATGGAACTAGGTAATCAAAAATATGAGTCATTTTGCAAGTGTCCATGTCTAAAAATCATATACGTTGTTTATAAAGTAACAAAATTTGGAAAATCGGCTAGCCACTCCTACAAGTCCTAGCATTGTAAAGCTCAACTAATTCAAACCATATTTAGAAATGCATCCAAATTTACAGATGAGTCTGGGAAAAACTTAATTTTCGGAGCTAGTCAAGCAACTAACATTTGTTGGTTGTGAAATGCACTTGAAGAAGTACGATACAGATGCATTCTCATTCATACATATATCAATTTTCCGAACATATTATCCTATGAGTAGCCTAACTTGATCTTTTGCCACCATAAGCTCTTAACTATAAAGTTCTGATTATTGAATTATGGCTTTGAGAAGAAGAGTCATCTTCAAAGAAGCATCTCTTTTTCCATAAACATATACATATGAATTATTTATACTATATTCATAGATGTGCATGCATATTTCCTATCACTCGTGATAAATCATGGTATTTGAGTATATTACAAATTGTGTTGTTACCATTATTAGTTCTGGCAAAGGGAAGCAGCAATGTTGAGGCAACAACTACAAAATTTGCAGGAGAGCCATAGGTAAAATCTTTGGTCTTCTATATGTTAGTTTATATAGTTGACAATAACCAAATGAGAGATGCAACTAAATACCACGGAAAGTTTCTCCCTGGCAAATTAAATACCATGGAAAGTTTTCTCATGGAATTCTAAATATCACTTTCTTTTAGTTAAGTTTTTCACATCTTTTTGAGAAATAGTTAAGTTTTTCACATCAATGGTAAGTTGGTAATTTTGTAATAATATCGTACATTTGCAATAAAATAATTAATTGGGCCAAGAATAAGTTATTAGTCTATTTTCTTGTGGAACAAATCTGCTTGAAGATTATTGATAGTTGCAAGGTTCTAATTTCCATAGAGCATATAATTATGAAAATATATTTTTCTATGCTTGTGATGGTTCTCTAGTCTCTCTCACTCTTAATTCTTCTTCCTTTTCTCCATTTTCTTCTTCTACTAAATTTCCTGCAACTTTTCTCAGATTCTACGTCTCCATATCTTTTGATTTCAGTCCTAATATCTTTATTCATATTATCCATCTTGTTTCCTATTAGCCCTTGATCCTAGACTCTTAAAGTTCACAAAGGAAGAAAACACTAGTTTTCAATACAGTTCAAAAGTCCTAAGAACCATCCATAAACACTTAGTTTTCAGATTCTTTTATCCCTAAAAGCATAGCCAACCATGACCTATCATCAAACACTATTTTCCCTGGTACTCCGTTAACTAACACTAAAGCAGCTGAAAGGATCACTAGAACTTCCATGCTTCTGCTTGGAGAGTATTCTAAACACTTCTTCTCCATAGAAAATTTGTCTTTCTTGAGAAAACATGTGTATCGATGAAGGATTTGGGTCTAGAAAAATAAGGTCGAGGCGAAGAATAGTAGTAAATAATAATAGTATAGGGTAGGTGGCATATTTTAAGGAGTGTTTATCAGCATAAAGAATGAAAAGTTTGTTTCTTTCTATCATAGATCATAGTTGCATATGTCAAAGAACCCATGATACAGGGTGTAGAATACGGCAAGGTTTTACATTGACGTACCCTTGATACAGGGTGGTCATGGTGCATTTTGAAGAAAAAGATCAAATTAATATAAGATGCAGTAAGCATATGAGAGTGAAAAGGTTCATACTAGTGGCTAGGATGTCGTAGAGACAGGAATGTAAAGAGGAAAACATATATATGGACCAAGAGAAATCTATCCAGTCAAAACTGCAATTGCAATAATAGATGGTTAAATTGAAGGATACAGATACGCATGGTTTCATATGAGATTAGTGCACAATGCAAATTGCATTGCTTTCAGAAATGGAAGCATTTGAGAATGAAAAGATTTCACCAAACAAGTAGAAAAAAAAATAAAAAAATTCAAGCATCAGGGTAATGTTACTTTTCCCTTGATTGTAACAAGTCCAAGAGATAAAGATAAACCTCTTAGGAGAATGCATAACAATTATCCAGCTGATTTGCTTTATACAAAATTCCAAGGATAATACAATAAGGAGCAAATATTGCTAGAAATTCATTCTCAAAGCTTACAAATTCATTCAACAATTACAGGCAAATGATGGGTGAAGAACTTTCTGGTTTAAGTGTCAAAGATTTACAGAACTTGGAGAACCAATTGGAGATGAGTATGAAGGGTGTCCGTATGAGAAAGGTTTAGATTCTCATCTCCTACACAATATTGCATTCTGTTACTTTTAGAATTTGACCAGAGTTGTTGACATGATGTTTCATTTTTGTAGGATCAAATTCTCATTGATGAGATACATGAACTAAACAGAAAGGTGAAAGACTGCCTGGTTCTCCAATTTACTCCGAGAAGAAAATGGGAGGAAACTTCTAATAGCTAATTTTCATCCTCTTTTCTGCAGGGAAACCTCGTCCATCAAGAAAATGTTGAACTATATAAGAAGGTAAACCAAATTCGTGAAGAAAATCTGGAATTGTACAAGAAGGTATAAGTACAGACAACTAATAAATCAAGCCTATGCTACAAAATATAGCTTTTCTCTCCAAATTTCCAGCAATAATATCAAAATATGAGCTGTTTCATAATTTGCTTAGTAGAAACATGTTGCATCCAGGTTTATGGAACAAGAGAAGTGAATGGAGGAAACAGAAATGGCCTTCTCACAAATGGTTTAAGAATTGGAGACGACCCGGATGCACCTGTACATCTCGAACTTTGCCAGCCCCAGCAACAAAACAATGAACCGGCAGCTGGAGCCACAAAACTGGGGTAATTATGCATATGTTACTCTTTTCTGAATATCTAGTACTCTACTATCTTAATCCAACATATTTGCTAAAAAATACGACAGATTACAGCTTCCCTAGCAAAGAAATTGCAGACTCTTGGAGGTTGCTGACTCATCTCTTTTTGCTGGAGCACCTCATATCATAAGGTTATCTCTTAATTACTAAGGAATGGTTAGACAGCCAAAGGTTTTTCAGGAAGAAGACTTTCATTTGACATGGTAAATGTATCAAATTTAGCATGTCAAAGGTAATCAAAGACTCAGCTAAGTCAAGTTGACAAGAAATAAAAGAAATTGTAGGCATGATACATCTCAGATGTGTGTTAGCTTTCTCACCATTTCCCATTACAGCAGAGACTCACCCTAAATTGTTACCTGTACTTAACATCGTCTGCCGAAAATAATAAATGTAAATAGTCATCTGCTTGAATAGAGGTATAAAATGACTACCACGATATTCTATTGGTTGGAAATGGATCATTTATAAAGCATCTCAAACAGATGTGTTTAAAAACTACATTTAGACAAATCAAAATAGAACTACACGAGAGATGATAAATGTGAAAGGATCCACCTAATTATACACTTTCAAGTAAAACTGCTTTTATAACAAATGTTTCGGAAAGATATTTTCATGATTTCTGCACCGAATTCTATTTTTTCACTGAGAAGGATCGATGAGAAATCATAGGTGTATACACCATCACCATGAAATTCAAGAAAGTACCATTTCATTAAATACTATGCCATGCTGCAGTACATCTGATGCACATGGGCAGGCAGTTTATATGAAAGACCATAAATTATCTGGTGGAGAGAAAGATACACAAAGGGCCATGAAATAGTCAAATATTTCAGATTCATGTTTATGCGGCTCCACAGTGTTAAAGAAACAATCAAAATGTTTTCTGAAATACAAGTATGTACCACAGTCAATGATATTGGCCAGTTTTATAAAACCAAATAAATCACATCCTGAAATCATGTAACATAGTCCTGTAATCCAGAGCACAAGTCACATTCACAAGAGAATTAACTATTTTCTCAAGTTTTGTAAGGCAGTTTTATGGATGAGACAAACATTTTAGGTTTTTTAGGCAGGGATTACTAAAACCCAGTACTGAGTGTGCACTAAGGATAAGATAGTTGCCAGAAGAAGAATGAAAGCATGATCAGGTTGTTTATGAAAGCATGATCAGGTTAACAACAAGGGTGCAAGTTTTCTTGAAAGTAATGAATAATGGCTTGGTATAAGTGGTTGGCATCTGGATGGTAATAAGGCCTCAGGAAGCATAAAACATTAACGCAGAAGGCCTCAAATTGAAGAAAAATCTCAGCATTCACCTGTTTCTCGCATCAATTGGAGGGACATCAGAAATTAATGAGAATTTAGATTGTGCACTATAGCTGCAATTGTTCCTTAATGCAAATAGATAACAGAATATGGAAATTCAGGACACCAGCAAGGAAGAGCAATTTCTGTTGAGAGATACAGACATCATATTTGGTACACAAAAGATGGCAGAAAAGGAGTTTAAAGAAATAAGCTTGAGTGACGATGAAAATAATGACACAACGGTAATATAATGCAAATTAGACTGCAACTTCCAATGAACTTGAAATGCTGCAGAATTTGATGAGTACCAAATCATCAAATTGGTATTTTCTTAGTTTGAAAATCAAAACATCCCAAAACCAACACCAATGAGGTTCAAACATATCACTAAGACAAAGCAATTCTGATAACAAGAATCTTTATGAAGTTGTGGTGTAAGCAGAAGGTTCAGGGTATGAAGAACTCTGAAAAAGTTATACTAATACATCCTTGTCCAAGAAAAACCAAACCAAACCAAGCCTTTTCCTACTAGGTGGGCTTGGCTATATGGATCAGTCGACGCCACTCATTCTTGTCGGCTAATTATGTTTTACACACTGCTTTCTGAATTTCAGGGAAATCATTTAGATGCTATCATGGTTATCATCCACATTTTTTCAAGGCCTCACAAAGTACAAGGAAGACTTTATAGTCTCATTGAACTAAAGAAATAGAACTTCTATATAAAAGTCTAATTATCTTTGCCCTGAAATAAGAGGCTAATGCGCCAGCTGACAACTAGCATGTGTGGCTACTATTGATTACATTACAAATTGAAATAATAGTTTATTTGACCCTGAAAGGGTAAATGAACCAAAATCACACTGCATGTTAATGAAACTCGAAATTTCCTAGCATTTCTGACTCCTTAGACGTTAAAGAAGTCCCATATAACTAAAGCAGTAGCAATGTAGTTTGGAGAAGAGATGTAAACAACTAAAGTGGAAGATCTTCAAGAAGCCTTTTGCCAGTTATTGATTATAAGATATTTTCATTCGTTTAACTTATCTCTAATAAGAGAATACTAGTATAAAACAAAAAATAGCTAACAAAATTTTGCTCAAAATGGGGATAAGAAGCAAATTTTTTCCTTTACATAGTGTCATACCAGATGGTATAATAGAATATGAATATTCATAGAAATGTTAAATTCACAAAAGTAAAAATGCAAATTTAGCCTACATCTCAGAACAGAAAAAACACTTTCTGATAGAATCTAGCTGAAGAAAAATATATATATTATTACCTGTAAGAGTTGCCAACAATTTTGAGGTTACCCTGTTAAGTTCTATCAGATTACACATCAAATATAGGAGGATCACAAACAAAATGTTGTCACTGAACAAATTAAACAAATCAGAACCACCAACCGTCGATGAGCATCCTACTAAGGACTGAATGGCGCTTCAGAAAGTTAGACGACATATGCCATCAAACAAAGGCTAATAGGTTGTAATATAGTCTCCTTCATTAATTGCAGGTCCGCGTGCAATTTGAGGAACAGAAGTTCGCAGATTTGCCAAAATTTGGATCTATGACACATGAAACGGATATAGGTATACGTGGCATGACACTTATTCTTGGACATCTATTACAGGATGAAGCTGCTTCAGTTTTGTCATTAAAAGTTATACTACAATTAAGAAAATGTATGATTGCAAGGATACTCTATTCTTACGAAGTCTCATTAACAGCAGACAAGTTTCATTTAAACCTTTTGTATTACATATGATCATCACTTACATTAAATGTATGATTGCAAGGATACTCTATTCTTACGAAGTCTCATTAACAGCAGACAAGTTTCATTTAAACCTTTTGTATTACATATGATCATCACTTACATTAGCATCTATTATTGAAGCATCAGTATATCTATCATAGTTTCCTTGCACCAATATCTCTATTATGAATTAGAAGTGCATGGTACTAGAGTAAGTAGAAGCAAGAATAGAAGAAATGTGACATTCAAAAAGGGAAAATGAATAAATATAGAGGGGAGATGGTGATATGTATAGATGCATCTAGATAGAGAATAATCCACATGCCAAGAACTAACAATAACTCCCATCCCTCAACATGAAAGTAATATACCATCTGACCCAATCTGATATAATTTTGGGGAGAAAATGGAAAAACTACAAGCTTACATGTTTACCTTGTAATCTATCCTAGGAAAAGGTAGGGTAGTAAGTTGATAGAGTAGGGTATAAGCGACTTACCGAACGGATGCTTATCATGAAGGATACAAAGCATTTACCCTAGCTTATTGGTTGTTTGTTCACCCATTGTGTCTCATTCCAGCTGTTAAAACTCAACCTTTCCACATTAGTATAATCCATTTTACAAGGCCTACAAATATTAATTCTTAATCTCTAGACGACATTAGATTCCACTGAGTGAAAAAATAAAAGGAGAGGGAGAAAGAAGAAAAAAACAAATATCCACTTTGCTCATTCTTTTACCTAGCAGAGGTTCTCATTGTTTTCCATGTTTAGAAAGCTTATCTCCTTGAAGTATGATACTTAGATTGGTAGGAAATCCATTTTACCTTCCAAAGGAAACATGAGAACATCCATTTTCCCATTCATGATTACAACAATGCATGTTCTTCAATTTTCAGTGATACCTCAATGTTGATACTTGACATAATATTAATACTATCAATTCTCAGAAGACCTTCATGGAGAAAATACATTTTAACTTAGTTCTTTCTGTACTATTGAGGTTTTGTTCAATATCATAATTCCATGCAAAACTCAAATATAGATAAAATGGCAAAGGGAAAAGCACCATCAAATAAGAGTTTTTTTTTTGACGAAATGGAGTTTTAAAAGCAAAGAAAATACAATTTGATATTTTACAACAAAGAGTCAACATCCTCTACATTGTCTCATTGATTTTACCATTTTAATACATTGGATAGATAGATATATGGCCAAAAATTTTCAAATTGATCTTCAAAGAGGAGAAAGAAAAAAAAAAGACTAAAAGAAATTTAGAGAAAATACTATCTTGACTACAAATAATGTAAAATGTTAATTCTGAGCACTATTCCACATTATATCCTCATCTATACTGAATAAAGGTTCCATGATTACACAATGTCGCTATAAATAAAAAATCCTTACTACTTTTGCAGGTTTTAGATAAGTAACATCTATATTGTTTATGTCTAAGTTATTATTCATCTTCTACTGCAAAGTGTTCTTCTTTGTGATTTTGTTGTTGCTAAGGTTAATTGTGTAATTGCATATCTTAGAAAACTAACATAAATGGAGGCTAATACTCAATAAGAAGCATTGAGACATTCTTTCTCAATCTTTCTTTTTGCTTGTTGTACATGATATTAGAGCCAACGATTGCCTCATTTAGCAAGAGTGAAGATGATGACGAACGAGAAGCCTCTATTGCTCGGAAACAAGTTGGTACAATGGTCACGAGGATGTAGCTTTCTTTAATAGGCAAAGGCCTACACATGAAGAACTATTTGTCGATGGCAACTGCTTGAGTTGGATGTCCTCGAGTTACTTCTCATAAGGGAAAAGAAAAAGTTGGATGTCCTCGAGTTAATCCTAGCGGAGAATGTGGATTGGCTTCAATTTTGGTTGACAAGTATCTATGTGAAGGCAATCTAGAATAGTTGGTGCTATGAAACGCTACACTAGAAAAGTATTTAAGTTATGTCCCTTGCTTGTGCGAAACTTGACTGTCATTGTAGCCATGCTTGGTTGCAGTAGACATCATGGGCCAACAATGTAGAGATGAACTTGTGTGGGAGTAACAACAAACACAATTCCTTTACAAATTCGATAAGGAAAACTATCTCACACCTCAGTTCCTCTATACTTGGGATCCTAACTGGGAAGTCTCAAACCATATGGGACACATTTTTGTGTGTTGCAAATTAACATGTGATACATATGTTATAGAAAGTGCATTAGACTTCAAGTTTGGTTGAAAAACATCTATGCAAAGGCAATCCAAAATAGTTATTGTTGTGCAACGATTCAGTAGAAGTGTATTGTAGTTATGTGCCTTGCATGTTGTACGAAGGTTGAATATCACCATAGTTGTGCTTGGTCGTAGTAAAATATCATAGGGCAACAATGAAGAGAAAAACTCGGATGAGATTGATAACAAATAGGTCTGCAATGAGGACCATTTTGGCTTGGGTGAAGGCATTATGTCATATAACGCAATTCTTCTATACTCTAGCACCTAACTGCGAAGCCTTAAACCATATGGGTTACTTCTTGCTGTGAACTAAGATACAATATTTATGTTATAGGTGAGTGTTAGTACTGACCCGTCCTAAGTCAGTTACATTGATTTATTTTGGCTTGTCGACCAGTGGCAGGTTAGCCCATCCTCAGCTATTGGGGAATGGACTATGCATGGACGATCTGTGTTCAGCCCATGATAAATGGTATTATAGCTGTGAAAAACAGTTGCTCTACTTAGTAAAGACGGATTGAAGATCTTCCCTTAGATTCTTTTATTTTGATTCACTCTTATGATGAAAGTTACTAACAGAACAAGAGTATAATATTTATTTCTTACAATCCAACCAAACTCAATAACCACATTTCCGATTGAATAGGTGGATCCTTCTCTATTTGACTCCTATATTTCATATCGTTAATTAGATTTGTCTAATATAAATTTTTTTGGCTGAACATTGACAAAAAGATAAAGACAAAATGATAACTACAAAAATCATGTTAGAAAAATAGTTCAATATTTGTCAATTTAGATTGAGCTACAGCCGATAATGAAATATCATGATGTAGAAATTACATCTAGAATCATGTCAATAAGATAGAGCTTAACTCAAAAAAGTTAAAGCAATATGTAACTTAGCTTAGATATGTGTACATTTATATTCCCCTTTAATCCCAGAACCTTCCTAAGTGAGAGCTTCTCATATGAGTTTACATGAATATGTCCACCCATACAAGGAATGTGTCAAATATACAAGTAATCAACATAGAAAGTTTTAAGTATCCAAAAGTACCATATTTAAGGTACTTCACCTAATGGTGGTTCGTTTTAAGATGAAACCTATCTTCACCATATTCTTTTGGTGTAAAAGAAAAGATAGCATACTTTTCACAAATTAATACAATATATAATATGTATGACAAAAGTTAAAGGAAATTGTTAGTGGTGTGGCCCGTGTTGCCCACCACTAGCAAAAGAAGAAGACATAATCATGTCATGTAGCCCGAATGTAATGATATCACCTGAGAATATATCTTGGCATATTTTCAATTAGAAACTCTATATAAGGAAGTAATCTGCAATAGGTTCAGTGCAAAAAACAATGAGATGAGAGGCACTGTGAGAGTATATCTTGTAACATTTATTTCATCACTAGTAAAGCTCTTTCTCTTGTTGCCCGTGGACGTAGGTTTCGCCAAACATTTTGATACAAGTTTGTGGGGATGTCAAGGGTGATAGTGTTTGGAACAAAGATAAAGACAGAAATAAGGCACAAGTATTTTCCGTGGTCTGGCCAAACCTACATTCACGGGCCAACAGGAGACTATTAATGAAATACACGTTACAAGTTACAAGTCTCTTATAGGTTGTTTGTACTTGTAGACATATGATAAAGTTGGTTCAAATTACAATGTCAGGGAACAAGTGGAGTTATATGGTGAAGCTCCTAGGTTTCGGGCTCCTACAAAGGCAGTTTAATCCAGCTGGCTGAGGTACAGGAATGTGTATCTCAAGGAGCACAGTAAGGTATTGTCATTGAGATGAAAGGGGACAGGTTAAAAACGTCAACTTTATAAGAATGCAGATTTAGTTGCTTATGCTTTGTCTACTGCAGGGATGGGTGTGCATTAGTCAGGCTCCTATGGTGAGCTTGCAAGAGCTAGCTTTCACATTCCTTCTCTGTACAAGTAAGATCCATAGTTGTTGGTTCCAATCCAGGTGGATCTCAGTAGATTGGATGTTGCGGGTGAAGAGACCAGTTATCTTCACGTGGATTTAGCTGAGGACGAGATGGAACACATATTATATGTTCTATGTTTAAGTGTTAGTAGCATTGGAAGTGCTACAATATGAGATCAAGATGAATTTTTCACATGCATCCAATGTTAGTAGTGGTTCCATGGAGCTGCGGGATCATTGGAGTATTGTGAAAGAGTTCCTCAAAAGATTGTAGGGCATTGTAGATGTTGGCCGATCTTCGGGATAACCAAGGTGATACATATGAGCAAGTTCAGGCGGCCTGGCTTGGACTTGGGTAGTATGTGGTATGTTGAATGCAAGGTAGTAAGCCCTAGTAAGGGCTGTGTATTATAGGAGATGGACGAGTCTCAAGCTTGATGATGGTGCAATACATGCCAAGGTGGAGATTTGTTAGTAGTGTGGCCTGTGTTGCCTAGCACTAGCAAAATAAGAAAACATGATCATGTCATACGGCTAGGGGTGCAATGCTATCTCCTGGGAATATACCTTGGGATATGCCGATTAGAAACTCAATACTAGTAAGCAACCTCTAATAGGTTCAGTGTCGAAAAAAGTGAGGTGAGAGGCATTGTAACACTGCATCTTGTAACGTGTATTTCATCAATAGTAAAACTCTTTCTTCTGCTGTCCATGGACATAGATTTGGTGGAACTACATAAAATACTTGTATCTTATTTCTATTTTAAACTTTGTTCCAAACATTATCCCGAATCACCCAAGACATCCAAACATAAATTTCTAAGAGCATCAAGATATTATTGGACCATTTACTAACATGACATTCTTTCACTAGTCTAGTCTTTATCCATCTTTATTACTAATCTGCTGAAAAACTACACCTTTTATAAGATGACTTACAACTCAAATTAGAATGCTTTGTTGATCTAAACTTAGAGTTGTCAAGTATCTTGACTTTGCGCTTTTGTACTAGAAGACTAGTCCTCACTTTTGTATCTTGTCTTCTTTATCAATAAATTTTTTCTTCTTCAATGGAAAAAATTCTTAACTCTAGTATAAAGGACTCTCCTCTTTGATAAGACTCAAGCATCATGATGCATACTTGATTTTCAACACATTGTACCATATTAACTCAAGTACCTCACTATGTTTGTAACTAAGTTCAAGATCAAACACCATCTCATTCAATTCAAGTCCATAATTTTCATTCCTTCTGGGTAACAAAGGCTTCAACTTTGGATAATAGACAACATAACAACCAAGTAATCTCCTACAAAAAGCAATGCATTTCCTGCTTTATATTGGAAAAGGTATAATTTTTCTTAAATCATCAATCAAGAATTCACTATTATGCATTAAATAAGCAATCCTCTTCTATGAACACATTATCTCACTATACTTACTCTAGAAGCACTATCAATGGCCTGATACTCCAAATTGAAAACGCATTCAATCTACGACCACATTTTTTTCCTTACAAAGTCCCATATGAACGACTATTAATTGATGAATGGAAGTAATCCCATCTAAAGTGTATAGTACAAATATAGACACAGAGTAAAGGACAAGAACCATCTAATGTAACTTAACTATTCTGATAAATCAATCAAGAGGTATCGGTAGACTACATAGTTGTTCGTTGACTTTGTAATCAACTAAACCAAATAAATTCAAACTATACATTCAAAGAAATAGGGGGAAAAAAAAAAAGAACCAAACCTTCAATGAGAAGTGAGTTCCGAAATTTCTCCTTCTCATACTTGTTATAGACAATATTTAGTTATTACATTGAGTTGCAAAGTCATAGTTTTTGGAATGAAGCTAATATGTTCTTTTCCCTTTCTACTTTCCTGAATCAACTAAGACAAAGTAGTCTTTTACATTCGGTATCTCCCCGAAAGACCATTTCCAACTTAATTTGGTAGCCATATCAAAATTCTAATTTTCGTAGAATAGAAAACACCTATATTATCTTTTCTATGATGACAAACAACCTTGAGCAAAAAAATAAAAGGACATAAAAGGCATAAATAATTGGATGAAGTTAAAATCGCATTATCTTTTCTTTTCTTCCTCATGAACAATGTTTGGAAATTGATCGTTTCCTCCTCTATAAAAAAAAAAATATATATATATATATAATCCTTTTGTTTCAATTGAATGTCTAGTTTTTATAAACACAAACTTCACCATCTTTTAAAATAAGAAACTATATAAAACAAAATTGACTTGAGTCCAGTTTCTATTATTCTAAAAATTTATAATGTAACTTATGCCACCACCACGGATCCCACTATAATTAAACTGCGTGAAACCCTCACAAGGGTTTATGTACAAAAAACAGACAAACCATTATGAATTGTATCTGAAGTGAGCTTTCAATTTGAACCGAAACAAATATGTGCATATTATACGTGCACATAGTCGTATCCGTGTGTGTACATTAAATAATATAAATCTTGATTATGTATTTTTATTGTTGAACATAGAATACATAAATCTCAAATATACAATAGTTAATAACCTCCGGGAATAGGCAAATTGTAAGATTAGTTCTTGCCATTCCCCTTCATGAGATAGAGGAAAAAAGAAACACAACTAAGAAAATGGAAAAGAAAATAACAAATTAAGATGGAAAAAACAACATAAAAGGAAAAGTAAAACAAAAAATATAAGTAGGAGACATGAGAAAGAATTTCAATACTGTGCAAAGATATGCAGCAAACACTCCACCCTCATCCAAAATAAAAAAGAGAAAGTAAATTATCAATGTGAAAGGGGGGAAAAAAGGAAAAGGCCAGGGAAAGGCAACCGCAATCTGACAAAACCATACTAAATCATGTCCTTGTCCTATTAGGTAAGGTCAGCTATAGAGATCAGCTCACGAGATTTGACCACAAACAAAAACTACTTAAAATATAGAAGTGAAGAAAAAAATAATATAAGACTTGTAAGAAGCTATATATATATATATATATATATATATATACACTGCAGAATAAGATGTTAGTAAAGAAACAAAACACAACTTTTTATAATCTAAGATACCTTATAACAAGCTAATGGATATTAGAGGAACAAATATGTGCGTAAGAATGTATATGTTATCCTACAATACCAAAAAAAAAAAACAAGAATAAATCTATCCACAGTCAAATAATGCCTAGCAAAGCGAACATTCAAAAACAACAAAACTAAAGAAATCCAAAAAAAGCAAAGAAAAGGCACATGAAATAATGGCCTTTAAGCAAATCAAGAGAATTGGATAGCTCAATAATCACAAGCAAAAAGCATCAGTAAAAATCAGCTAAAATGGCATCTTGAGGATAATTTTGAGGGTGTGACTCTAACATTAACGCCAAATAAATTGATCAAACGGTACGTAAAAAAAAAAACAACTTGTGTGACACAAAAAATATACTTCTATGTTAAATTGTACCAATGAAATAATTAGAAATGAAAGAAGAAGCAATACACACCTGATAACCAAAGGTAAATCACCATAAAAAACTGTATGTTTCTTCAACTTTTTTATCTGCAAAAATGCCAAACAAGAAACTATTACAAGTGGTGGAGAAAACCATTAAAAAAGACCAACTAGCTAGATGCACAAGTTGCACTGTTTTTTACTTTCTGTACACATTGAAATGCCGAGTAAAGCATCAAAAACCAAACTCTTATTGGTTTTTGGAGAAAACAAGTACAATTAGACAGTAACAAGAATAAAAGTACAATGCTTTCCGCGACATAAAAAGATTATAATCAAAATACATATATACAACTAGCATTTTTGTAAGCGCATGCATTACTAGTTTGGGGCACTGATATTGATAAAGAATCTGAAACTGATGGATTCCAATGAAAGAAGCAACGAAAAGATCAAAAAATAAGGAGAAAAAAATTCTCCTTCGCGGAAATGGATACTCTCATAACTTATCATATTGATAAAAAAAAAAAAAAAAAAAAAAAATCTGAAACTGAAGGAAAAACTGGAAAACAAGAAGCAAAAGAAACATTTCTTCTTCGAGGGAATGAACCGGATCGTGTCTTTTACAGGATTTCTCATTAATCACGTCTCCAGGTTTTAACCCCCAAAAACCTTTGTTATTGAGAAAAGGTTCAGTACTGACACTTGAAAAACGGCTTTTTTTGAAGTTCTTGTCGCTTCGGTGAATCACTTCAACCCTGATAAGATCAAAGGCTAATAGATTGAAAAATCAAAGAAAGTAATTGATTTGATATCTATATTTGATACAAGAAGGGTGTGTTTCATACTAGAAATGTTAACTCCTCGTTTCCTCATTTCTTTGGTCGTTGAGAAACATCATCAACTATAAGGGTGTGTGTTTCGAAAAGGGAGACAAGAAAAATTGTATACCTACTTGGAACTGTAAAAGAAGCTGAATGCGACTGATGTAGATTGATGGGTGGGGAGAGGAAACGATACAGTAAATGAAAATATCTCAAGAAGAATAATAGAGAGGAGCGTGTGTACATATAGATTCTGCTATAGAAAACTTTTGTTATTTATTTTTGGGTGAAGTACATCAGATCTCTTTGTATTTTAATGAAAGTGTACAATACTTTCTTATAGTTTAAAAACCTCATGAGTTAGTCTTTGTAGTTTTTCAAAAGTGCACAACACCCCCTACCGTTAAAAAATCCGTTAAATTTAACGAAAAGTGTACTTCACACGCGTTAAGTGAAATTTTTTTTAATTTTTAACGAATTTATTCATTAAATAATTATATGAATTGACCAAATTACCATTTTTTTTGCCTAAACAAAAGAGGAAATGGCAAAAGAGAGAAATGAAAAAAAAAAATGAAGGTATTTACATATTTTTTATAAAATCCGTTAAATATGACGGATTTTATAACTGTAGGGGGTGTTGTGCACTTTTAAAAAACATAAAGATTAGTTCAGGGAGTTTTTGAATTATAAAGAGGTGTTGTATACTTTTATTAAAGTATAAGGAATTCTGATGCACTTCACCTTTTATTTTTTTTTGGGTTTTTGGGTAACGTCATGGTTTAGGATTTTTGATTTGCGAAGGAAATAATTTTTTGGGTGTAGTTGTTCCTTGAAACCGGGTTCGAGTGGGTTCTGGAAACAGCAGCTGTTTCATCCTAGCAAACAGGGGGTTAATTTATTCCCAATTTAGCTTTAGCCATTTGCTATCTAGTCCCGGCTTTTTTAACTTTCGGTTTTCTTTTCTTTGTTAGGTTGTAAAGGCCAAGGCTCGATATGGTCAGTTCGTCCCGGAGTATACGGTATAGCTACAACGAATTTGTTAATAACATTGCGAAAATCACAAATATTTCATCACATTATAGTTCAACTCAAATTAGAGTTGACACGTAGTAAAATATCATTATATTCTACTAAAGAACTATATGATCCAAAAAAAAAGAATAATTATTAAGCGAATATAAATACATTTTCTCAGTCAATCGAAGGTAATTCTTCTTCCATATATACTCATACTGATACTCTCTCTCTCTCAAAATCTTTATTTGGATCACCTTCATCAAGTTTGAATTTATTAAAGATTCAATCATTGACTTTACAAAGATTACAAGATTAATAAAAAAAAAATTAGCATGCATCTCATAGCATTCAAACTCTTCTATTCATCCCATCTAAAACCCTTTTTTCATCAAGACTAGTTTTGAACGCCGCGTAAAATTATCTTCAACCACCATCCCTGTGAGCAAAAATTATCAAAAAAAAATATATATATATATATATATATATATATATATATATATATATATATATATATATATAATACAAAAAAGAAAAAGAAAAAGGAAATATGAAGAAATGGCATAAGGCACGAGCCATGCCGGCTCAGCTCAGCTCAGCTCAGCCACTTGGTCTACTCCAAAGAAGATACAGTTACGTGTTCTTTTTGCTAAATACGAATACGACGTGGTCTTGAGACAAATCTAGACTAGGACACGTGTACTCTTGTAGGAAGGCCACGATCATCTGTCCACAACAACTTAGATGTAGGTCTTTCATCGTAGCTCTTTGCACAAATGCCAATTTAACACGTAGCTCTCTCCTTACAAATCCAAACCGACCACGTATCTGATCTTTATTTCTTTTTTTTTTTCTTTCTTCTTTTTTGTCTGACGTATCTAATCCTTGACCTTTCTTTTTCTCCTGTAAATTCATTTTCTATGTGATCCAAACCTTTAACACAAAGTTAGAGCGTTGGTTCGTAGATTAAAGTTATTGAGTTTGAATTTATTTTTTAATTGATTTGGTGTATATATTAAAATGTATATTACTTTATTATAGAATTTGTAATTTTAGAATAAATTTGATGTGAACTTGTTTAAAGTGTATCTTACGAACTCGATCTCAAATCAGAATCCTTTTCGAATTCAAGTTTCTCTAAAATTCTGCATATGATTCCAACACACAAGCATGGTTATGTAGTCAAAGTAATTTCATCACTTTCATACACCCATCGAATAATAGCCCTTTGACGGGATTTTTTTTTTCTTCCTTTTTTGTGTTTGTCATCATCTTTTATTTTTAATCAGATATAAATTTATTTAAGATAAATTTCTCGTGATAAAAAAAAGAACCAAAAAAAATAGACCATATTCAAGGTATCGCATAAAGAAACCTAATGTTTGAAAAAGGGTAAGAAAACAAAGGCAAATGAAAAGGTTTAGCTTCATGATTAAAGTCTTGTACTAGATCAATGATTCTTAATTAAACTAGTAGTTAGTAACGAAGATATTTCAACATTAAGATGCCATTTGGCGAAGATATTTTCGTGAGCCCACTGATGATAACCAAACATGAGATCTCTTTCTTAAAACATTGGATCAAAAAATCATTAAGGTTTGTTACAAATGTCATGTCCATAAACTAAGGAGAATTTTCTGTGCACTTTTTTGCAGCTTTGCCTACCAATGATTTTATTGGAATTTTGAAGTAGTGATGGGGACCACATGGCGGTAAGAAAACCTACGAAAGTGTCTAGTAATATAACCAATCATATAAGGCAGGTGACCAATTCAAAATATCTTTGACCAAAAAAATCTCACATGCATGAATGTAGGTTTGTTTGCAACAAGAATGGTGGGACAGAGAAATGCGAAGCTGGATAGCCCAAGGAAGTCTAACAGGAGAGATATTTTTAGGTAGCTACTTGTTACGGGTGAAGTGTATGTGGTACATAGAATACTTAATTTATAAAAGTTAGAAACGAGACGACGAGTTTGTCACGTTAGATTGATAAGCACAAATAAATAAATGTAATCAATTCAGGATGTTAGCAGTCATGCAAATCTAAAACATCGATATTGTATGCTAATCCTTAATAAGTAATAGATGCATCTCCCGCATATATTTTTAGGGTAGATATTTGTCACGAGTTGAACGCATATCGTATTTCTTAATTCATAAAAGTTAGGACAAAGAGAAATGAGAAGCTGGATGACTTTGGAGAAGTCTAACAAGATTGAGATATTTTTAAGGTAAATATTTGTTACGGATTGAACGCAATAGTATCGTACTCTCTAATTCACAGAAGTTAGGAGAACGAGAAATGGGAAGCTATCACCTAAGGAAGTTTAACAAGATTGAGATTTTTTTAAGACAGTTGTTTGTCATGCTCATTATATATGTCAATTCGCAGAAGTTAAGAGACAATCTATCACACTAGGCCAATAAGTACAAATAAAAAAATAAAAAAATAAAATCGATCCAAGACATTGCAAATCTAAGACTTGGACGCTAACCCGTAAGAAGCATAAATGCATCTCTGGTTGAGGTGAACTCTCTCAACTAAACACCCCGAAAATAGGAGAACTAGAAAATTAGAGCCCTTCACATGCTACTAACCTGTCAAATCATCATCTTTCTTTTTCTAACGTTCAAATCTTTGGATGTGGAAAATGTATAAAAAGAGACAGAATTTGAAAATCCAATTTGAATATGATCAACGATTCAACCTAGTGTTTTTCCAGTGAGAGGATTAATGTTGGTGAAACTCCAATGAATTATATATTTTTGGTATTTTTCATCATAGTATCCTTCTTCCATGGCTTTTTCAATTCACTCCTTCACCTTCACACTCTTTCGATTTGTTTCCTTAATATTATGAAATTTCAATGTGCAACTATTTCTGATACATTATTATATGAATGACACGGAATGCAATATTCAAAATGTAAAAAAAGGTAAGCCAACTTCATTTCTTGTTTACAAAAGGTGTTTTGTATGCACCCAAGAATTGGGTCAAACGATCAAGTAACGATTTAATATAACAAAAGTTCTAAGTTTGAATCATAGTTTCACCATCTATTGTACTATAAATAAATAAATAAATAAATAAAATTGTCTTTGTATGCCTTATGAGTTTGTAGAAAAAGGACATGGTAATACGAACAATTTTTTTTTTCTTTTGAGTTGTGAAGTAGTGTCTCGAGTCAGCTTACAAATAACTCGGTCTAATTCACACCTCATCCATGAAGTCCAGCCAAATACACGAGCAACAATAACACCAAAATGAACGATCAAAGACAATAAGATTTTATACCACTGGCCATTTGGTCTAGTGGTACAATTCTCGCTTTAGATGCGAGAGGTTTCGAGATCCATTTTCGCGTATAACACCCCTAAGTGATATAAAATGACTTAGGGTTCCCTTGAATCAAAAAAAAGACAATAAGATTTTAGGCACAAAAGCTAATTATCAAAACAGATCCTGCTGCTCTCAGAAGCAGCTACTTATAGAGAAAGTATGGTTACAACATTGTTACCACCATCAACTATCATGCAGTTAAGTTAATTTTTCTCCCATCCCAAAGCTAGATCCTTTTCATATTGAAAAGAGTTTCCAGATATGGCATGCCTTATTGGACAGATTTACAGCTTAAGCAATAAGGTAAGCTTTCAAGCCGTGCCCTTGTTAGTTGATTAGAGGTAGGAAGATCATGGTCTAAATTCCCCAAATTTAATTTCATTTTGGTATCAAAATTTGCCAGCTCTCGCAGCCATCACATACTCCTTGACATTAAGGCATATATGAGCTAAACACCAATTCATTGGTGCTGAGTTCCACAAGTTGACAAGCATGTCGGGGGTGGGGTCAGAGGCGGGGGGAATGGGACTATAAGAGCACAACCTAAAGTTCTGCAGTCGCTAAAATTATCCCCTCTGAGAGACTCATTTCATAATCCTTGTAAAATATACACGCAATATAAATGAAAAGCAGAAAATTGCATCAGTAAACATCATTTTTTATCGAGCTAACTGATCTCCTCCATATCATAGAACCTATAGCAAAAGTGTACCTTTTAGCAAACAGACAAGCTGAGGGGTTTATACAAAGTTTATAGATGAGGCTATGGGATCTTCATATCCTTCACAACTATCCAAAAGAACATGCTAAAACAGCGTAGATTAAGTGATAAATTAACAATAACAGACGACGTATATTTTCCAAAATAAAGCAAGAAAAACAATGAGCTGAAACTCAACAAAATTGGATTTCGTGCTTGCTAGGAAATCAGGGAGCAGTTTTATCACAAGGGAATGCAAGAGCTTAGAATCCTGAGATATCACCGGTATTGAAAACTAAAGCAAGCAAAATCAGAACCCTCAGTTGCTACCAAGTAGTACCTCCAAACTCCAAAGTGAAAGAACAGGAAAAGACAAACTTTATTTTTATACTGACAGAGCAAGTGACAACATGGACTAGAACTACATCTTGACCACCACTTGTTCTGCAGAGCTTTTCTTCACGACTCCTCTAGAACACAACTCATTCAGTAATTCCAAGGCCTCCGTCGCTAAGCCTTCATAAGCAATGCCTTCAATCAGAATAGTATATGTAGTTTCAGTAGGCTTACATCCCTTCGAGACCATGTAAGCCAAGAAGTCAATGGCACGATCAGTCTCACGAGCCTTACAAAGTCCCAACATTATGGAATTATAGGTGATAGCATTGGGCTTGACACCCAGTGCTTCCAAATCATGAAAAAACTTGATAGCTTCATCAACCTTTCCTTCTCTACTTAGTCCACCAACAAGCGAGGAGTAAGTAATTATATCAGGTTGCAGACATTTTTCCCGCATCTCATTCAACAGCTGTATTGCACGTTCTGTTTTTCCCACCTTTGATAGTCCATCAATCACTGTATTATAAGTGATCAAAACAGGAGAACAACCTTTGCTACTTAACTGATTAAGAATCTCAACTGCAACATCAACCTTCCCATCTTTGCATAAGGCAGTAAGCAATGTGTTATAGGTCACGATATCAGGATAACATCCACGGGATACCATTATCTCTAGATACTCAATCGCCCTATCCATCTTTTTTTCTTTGCAGAACCCATGAAGCAATGGATTGTAACTCAAGGAATTTGGAGTACATCCATGTTTAGGCATCTTCTCTAGGATATCAATTGCACGGCCCAGTAACCCCTTCCGACATAAGAAATTAATCAAGATGTTAAAGGTAACAACACTAGGGGAACAGCCTTTTCTAAGCATCTCAGCTAGGAGTTTCTCGGCATCCATCCACCTTCCTGTACTGCACATACTGCGCAAAATGATATTATGCGTAATCACATTAGGTTGGCAACCATATGAAGGCATATTATTCATGAACTTAATTGCTTCATCCAATCTCCCTTCCTTGCAAATCCCATTGATAAGAACATTATAAGTAACTACATCAGGCTTACATCCTTTACTACCCATTTCATCCAAGAGCTTCATTGCCTGTCCCACCCCACATTCCTTACAAGTTGCTTCAATCAAGATTGTGTACGTAATAACATCAGGATAACACTCCCTTTGCAACTGCCAATCGAGAACCTCCATTGCTTGTTTCAACTTCCCACTATCACACAACGAGCGCAAAATCGTATTATACGTGACAACATCCGGAGCAACACTCATCCGGTCCAAGACTTTCAAAGCATTATCAATCTCCCCCGACTTACAATACCCACTAATCAACACATTATACGTAATAACATCGGGAACAGCTCCCGACTCCTCAAGAATCTCCATCACCCGAGTAGCCTTCTTCGTCTCCCCCATTTTACAAAACCCTCGAATCAAACTCGTGCAAGGTATTATATCAGGGATTTCACCACGATAAACCATGCTCTCAAGATGCCTAAACCCTTCATCCAACTCCCCATTCCTAACCAACCGGCGAAGATAATTATTACTCTCAAACTCCTCAAAACTCTGAGACGAATGCCCCTGCCCCTGCCCCTGCCCCTGCCCCTGCCCTTGCCCTCTACGAGGGCTTTTCTGAGCATTCGGTAATCTACCATTTGTACTAAAAGTTTCAATCTTTGAAACAGCAAAGACCCTATTTTGCCTTTTCCTACTAGACCCTTCTTTCTTCCTCAACTCACCACCACCACCATTAACAGAGAGTACTGAAAACCTAGCTTTATGACCAATAAATATATTGCTTCTATCTCTAACACCAAAAAGATTATTTCTTTTGCTTTCTTTATTACTAACAGAATGAAATGAGCAAAACCCTTCATGGGTTTGCTTTGTTGGCACCATTACTTCCATTTTCAACTCCAATATTTTCCCACTAATGAAAATTCATTCAACAGTCCATAGCAGTAAAACCATTCATGCTAGACCAAATTCTAATGAAAAAAGACTAAATATTATAAGCTAAGCCATAAACATATTCTCTATACTATATGTTGCACAAAAACATTTTTTGCAAGAAGGATGTTTAGCTGCAACTAAGCTGAAAAAATAGGAAAAGAAAAATAAATTTTCAAAGAGAAAGAAGATAGGAAGAAAAGGACGCTTACCATGAGGGTGTTGGAAGGTTGAAAATGCAGGGGAAGAAAAAGAGCAGTGTGTGTACTGTGTGTTAATATATTAGTGCCGCCTTGGTTCTTGATTCTTATCTTATTTTTGTCTTGGAGCGTATTAGGCTGCAGATGTTCACAAGACTCGATAAGTATGGCCTGTTGAAGAACAAAACTATGGACAGGGGTACACAGAGGCCCAAAAGCAGTGCCATAGTCCAAACAAAAGAGTAAAATTGTTAGACCGGGTTTTATCAGTTGGTGATCAAATTTTGTCGAATAATTTAATAGTCAAGTTCAGCTGATTGTGTTCCCACGTCATCTAAAAAAAAAAGTAAAGTTGAGTGTTATAAATGAAGTTATTAGAATTTTTATTTTGGCTCAAAGAAGTTATTAGACTTAATTTTTTTTTTTTTAATGGGCACTAAAATTGTGGTTCAAATTTAAAACTTTTTATCAAGACAAATTACTACTCAATCATTCCTTCCACTTTTTGAGTCCTAAATTTATCTTTGTTGAATTTGTATTTTGTCAATTATTTGTCCCACTTTACTTGAATTTGGTATACCTCTATTTTTTTGGGCAAAGTTAAGATTATGTAATTATTTGGAATCCAAAAGGGTAATCCAGGTCTGGTGATAGTCTTGACTTTGTAGATGTTGCCCCACTTTTAATCGTTTTCATGCTGGAAATTGTTTGAACTTGTAATTTCTCGTATATATAACGAGTTATGTACTATTGGATTAAAATCCTAATAACAGTTGATGAAATTGTTTGATCTTAAAGAAATTTACAATTTTATACATGAGGGGTTATTTATTACTCTCGTCAAATCACTGCTAATTTTATTATTTTTAGATAGTAGTAAATAGAACCAACACTTTAAAGGGACTGCTTTTAAGAACAAAAAATATAGGTTTTTTTTGCCATTTAAACCAGAATTAGTGGAGCTTGTGAATTAAAAGAAATATATATGCTAATGGAGGTGACGATTTGCATTTGCAATTTCTAGATCTTCTTTTTCTCACAATTTCTTCTATTTCTATCTAACTGTCCTATCCAAACATCATAATAGAGGATATTCAGAAGATTGTGACCGGAGAATCATCAGTAAAATTCCAATATATTAAAATGAAGGCCATTCAATCATGTGTGTGATATATATCTATCCTTCGAAAATTAGATGAACTTTGTTAGTTCTTTTGAATTTTTATTTTTATTTTGTCAGAAAATAACTTCATCATTAATCACAAACAGTTCTTTTGAATTGAATGCCACTATGTTTTGAAACCAAAAAAAAAAAAATCTAACTGCCCTCTCTATAGCTATTCAAGTGAACGTTTTTTATGACAAAAAGGATGGAGTGAATAAATTGTTTACTTTGACCAAATAAAAAATAAAATAAAAAATTGTTTACAATGAAGCACACTTGTCGCCTGTCGGACAATCAATGGTTACTCAAGAATCCAGACAACTCGTAGCCTTGTCGTAGAAAGATATGATCCATGCTCACTTCATTTTTTGAGATTCAATTTTTTCGTAACTTTATAATGTGTAATAATAAAAAAATAAATCAAACAGCTCATTATCATTAGATTTCTTATAAGAACTTTTCTGATAACCGATCGAGATGCTATCTGATATTATCACACACACCCAAATACACACTTAACTCACATGTCTCCGATACCACTCGACTGCCATGGCATCTCCTGTATATAAAAGCACAAAGAAGAGACACATCAGGCAATGAGAATGGAATATAACAAGAGATGATCTATTAATGCTATCAGCCTATAATATGGACATTTCACGTCTTCTCTCTAGGTTAAGTATCATGCATCTTCTTATTGATGCCATCAGTCAACGGGATTGTAGGAGAGCAATTCAAGCATCGTACTATTAAATAAAACAACTCTAATATTGCACGCTAGTTAGATGGCGAAAGTTCAATAACTAAAAGTATTACTAACTTACACTCTAACTCAAGTAGTACTGGACTAATGGTTGGTGAGAATTGATAAAGTGAAGTGCGACCAATTGTTTCTTTCATGTTCATATTTTTCCCATATCAAACATATTAATTGCTATTCGGTGAGAAGTAATTGTCTTTCGGCTTTCATGTGACATGTTGCTGGCCTTGCCTGTGGACGGTCTCCAAAATCAGTAGATATACATGTTTAGGAAATGATCATTTACGTGCATCGGCATACCTGTATATGTACTAGCGGACTTGCAGTCTTTATTGATTCGAGAGCAAAATTACTAAGGAATAAGTTGAGATTGTATTTTTTAAAAAGAAAAAGGGTTAATACCACTTTTGGTTCTTTATCTTTAACCTCATTGACGATATGATCCCTTATATTCAAAAATGATACATTTCAGTCTCTTATCTTTTCAAGTTGAGACACCGTTAGTCATTTTGTGTGAATCCATTAAAAATTTGACCGCCAACGCACTTGTTCAGCACGTGTGTCTTTTAGAAAAAATAAGATTGTCGTTAAATTTTTAACTGATTCACACAAAAGGACTAACGGTACTTGTGTCCCAACTTGAAAAGATAAAAGACTGAAATGTAACACTTTTAAAGATAAGGGACCACATCGTCAATGAGCTTAAAAATAAGAGACTAAAAGTGGTATTAACTCTTTTGAAAATATGTATATTTTTAATATAGTTTTAAGTTGAAAAATCAATTTAGTCCCCACAAATTTTTTATATATATATGTGTGTTAAAATATATGATTTTAGCCTCCACTAAATAAAAGTATTGAATCCACCCCTATCTGTGTGCGTATAAACGAGGTGCTGATACTGCAACTTCCACTAAGTCCACATGAATATAGTTTAAAATATCTTAATATTTTTAGTTTTATTTGAAGCCTCAACTAATTTGATCTCCAAAACTACTTTAATTGTTGTTAATTTTTTGTCTCTAAAACCATCTTATCCTACATGTACCTCTGTGTACACATACGCTGAATGCAAGGGACGATGTATTCCAGCAATGGGTTTGTGGTATTTGATTCAGTGACTTAATATGACAAATACGTAGACAAAGAGGAAGCTATTGTTGTTTCTTTTTGGGGGAAAAAAAGAAAAGAAAAGAAAGAAATATATTTAAGCATTTATGAGTAATTAAATGTACACATTAAGGGGGCGTTTAGTTCACGGATTAACTCAAAATTTTTGGAAATATGAACATGGGAATGTGATATTCTCATGTTTGGTTCGATGAATAAAAAACTATTCTCGAGAATATCATATTCATGGAAATCCATTATTCCCGTAATTTGGTCAAATTTTATTCTCATATTAGGAGGTGAGAATATGATATTCCAGGGTTGTGGAAATATTTTAGAGATGATAAAAAGACAAAAACACCCCTAACATAAGATAATTTTTCTCCTATTCTCTCTAAAATATTTTTATTCTCGATACAACGTTGTTGACCTAAGTCATCTACCGTCATCATCATTTCTTTCATTTGTGCATGATATAACATCACCACAGCCTCTTTCTTTTCAGTTATGGGCATTTTTAAAAAATTAATCAAGATTTTCATGAATGTCAAGTGCAAACCAAACACAATACTATAATATTCTCAAAAATTTGAGAAAATATTCCTATAAATATTTTTAGTGTACCAAATAGATTTCACTACATTCCTGGGAATTACATTCCCAGAAATGTAATTATTGAGAATGAAAAATTAATCTGTGAACCAAACGCCCCTTAAGACATGACACATGCAGTTTGATTGTATTAATTTTCATTTGTGTACAAATAGTACTGTGCATACATAATATTTTCCATTTTTATCCTTAAAATATATGCATTCTTTACACCAAATGAGAGTGTATCTTAGCTGTTTCTTCTGCTCACTAAATGTCTTACCAAATAATTTTGAGGGCAAATCTCACAAATAGTCCCAATTGTTTATAAATTTTTGACAAATAGTTCTCATTGTTTTAAAAGTCACACAGTTAGTCCATATTATTTGTAAAAGTTTTATCAATAATCTCCATTGTTTCACAAGTCATTCAATTAGTTCATATTATTTGTAAAAATCTCTATTAGTCTTCATTGTTTGCAAAAGTTTTTTGTAAACAATAGAGACTAACTGAGTGACTTTTGAAATAATGGAGACTATTGGTGGGACTTTTACAAATAATGAGGACTATTGGTGGGACTTTTATAAATAATGGAGACTAACCGCGTAACTTCTAAAATAATAGGACTATTTATCTAAAATTTATAAACAATAGGAATTATTTGTCTAATTTGCCCTAATTTTGATATAGATGTTGGTACATTTAAATCTACTAGGTCAGAAATGTTGACTAGTATCGACATATATACTCATTAACTAGTAAAAACAATATTTGTAAACTATAAATGATACATTACTCATTGCAACATGACTACTAAGTTTTCTAGAAAAAAATTATTTTAAAGGATAATGGTAGAGATGGTAATGAGGACGGTTCGAGGCCGTCTTAAGGTATCATTACCTAGATATTTTTTTTATGCCTCCGTTTATCACATTTGGTGCAAGTACAATTCTTTTATCTTCTCCTTTGCTACTTTACGGATGAACAAATTTTTAGAAACATTTGTAATGACAATAATAAAGCAAAAATGTACTTTTGTAGGAAATTTAGAAATTCTTGTCTCAATAGAAGAATTCGTAGAGAGCGGCAAATTAACAATGTACTTGTTTTGGTGATTTTGAGGACATTTGTATTGGTCTTGTACTGTGTTTACCATCTTCATTCTATGAATTTCTCTTAAGGACTTAATAAGAAAAACAATAATTTCTATTTAAAATACAACGGGATTTTACATCTAGCGAATTTTAAATTTGGATGTCTAGGCTAATCCTAATTGTTGCTATTACTACATTTAAAGTAGTTATTTTCTAAATCGGTGCTAAGAATTCATCACGAAAGAAATGACTCACTACTTTCTGATATTATATTGCAAATTGGGTTACAATGTAAAAA
Source organism: Ehretia macrophylla (assembly GCA_037974665.1). Lineage (NCBI taxonomy): Eukaryota > Viridiplantae > Streptophyta > Magnoliopsida > Boraginales > Ehretiaceae > Ehretia > Ehretia macrophylla. Next base: position 27,121,642 of record CM075779.1, on the reverse strand, counting down.
ATGTTTTGATTAGCTTTAGTGGATATGGAAATTAGGAACTTTAGAAAATAGAAGAATAGACATCTATCCACCATAGCTTGTATTTTCCTAATTCTTTTTACTATTAATTTATGTTCTCATACAAAAATAATACACGGGATACAACTTTTTACTCTCTTCAGACCAATAGAAATTTAACTATGTGCAACAATAGGGATAAATCCAGAATTTATATAAAATGGTGGCTAAAATCATATGATTTAATACATGCACATATATACATAAAAAAGAAAAAATCAGTGAGGGTACAGATTGATTTTTTCACTTTAAAAATACATATATTTTGAAAAAAGAATTGAAAATTTTGAGTTAATTTGCTGTTGTCCAACGGGAGCGGATGCATATTATAATGAGTAACGTTGATAATTCTCACTAACACTACAGTATAGTCTGAAATATTTTAGTAGTTTTAATTTGTAAAACTAGTTACCCCTTATAACTTTTACTAATTTGATCTCCAAAATCACATTAACACTTGCTAATTTCAAATTTGAAAATTTATCTTAACCCCCTCTAACAAAATATTCTCGACCTCCCATGATGTTAAGTGTGAACCATACTCTATACAAGCTTAAATACGTATTTGTGATGTATTAGACTTCATTAACCAAAAGAGATGCCAGAAGCAAATGAAAGATTACAAATTCAAAAAGAACTCTATTATGGCCGCAATTATCGTTGAAGCAATAATTAATTTCCGTACCCCAAACAAATTTGGTAAATAGTAACTACTGTTAAAAGCTAGCCCTACTATTTCCAGCCAAGCATACAAATATAGAAAAATAATTAAATAAAAAAATCTCTCATTCCTTATAGTTCCATTAATGAAAATTATAACTACGAGGCAATGATTTTTAGAAACATGAATTGAAGTTTTCTGAAGGAAAATTGGCACAAATGGTTCTTATTATTTTTTAAAATTTTAAACTCGTCTCTATTATTCAAAATTAGATAATTTAATTCTCATTATTTTCAAAAAAAATTAATTTAGTCTCTGTCTAAATTGGCAAAATTAAAATTTATTGGAGAATAATAGGGACTTAATTAAATTTTTTTGAGAAAAAAATATGGACTAAATTGATTAATTTTGAATAATAAGGATGAATTTATTTTTTATTTTTAAAAATAATAGGGACTAAATTAATTAAATTTGAATAATACAAAATGAATTTAAAATTTTGGGAAAATAATAATGACTATTTATGAAATTTTCCGTTTTTAGAATAATTCCTTGTGAATGTCTGCGTTTTTACCTATAAATTTTTTGTTGTAATTTTCTACACTCTCATTATACTTTTTGATGATGAGAAATCAAAGTGTCAAGTTTGAGACATATAATTCTATTTGAAAGAAGTATAAGTATAACTTTTATTAGTCACACATAAAGTCTATCCAGACTAATTCTATAAAATTAACTCTCTAACTGATTCGGACTGAGAATGTATAATCCCACATTATTCACCATTATGCATGCTAGTTTTAAGGATTTCACCAGCTAGCAAAATAATTTATTTTTCCATGCAAGTGAACGAATCCAATTCACTTTTCAGTCAAGAAACACATGCAACAAAACAAATTAGAATATATGTATATATAGTACCATAAATTCAAATAATAAATATCCCTCAAATCTCTCGATATCTCCATATTCCACGTAAAAAGAACGCAGCTAAACGAGTAAACCAATTATATGATAAACACACTGCATTAAAAACTCTTATCTTTTTCTCACCACCCTCCATAACCATGGCGTCTATGATCGAGATAGATGCTGCTACTAATCCATCAAAACGCCATGAACAACAACAAAAACACGAAGAAACCATCAGTACTGAAGATGATGAGCTTTCGCCTGTAGAACAAGTGCGCTTAACCGTGTCGAATCACGACGATCCTACTATACCAGTATGGACGTTTCGCATGTGGTTTCTTGGAGGGCTTTCGTGCGTGCTGCTATCGTTCTTGAACACTTTCTTCGCGTACAGGACCGAACCGCTCGTGATAGGGATGATATCAGTGCAAGTTGCGACGCTTCCCATCGGGCGTTTCATGGCGAAGGTGTTGCCTACGACCAAGTTTACGATTCCAGGGTTTGGTTCCAGGGAGTTTAGTTTGAATCCAGGGCCTTTTAATATGAAAGAGCATGTGTTGATTTCCATATTTGCTAATGCTGGTTCGGCTTTTGGGAGTGGTTCTGCGTATGCTGTTGGGATTGTCAATATTATTAAAGCTTTTTATCATAGGAACATCTCCTTCTGGGCTAGTTGGATTCTTGTGGTCACCACTCAGGTTGGTTTTTCTTTTTGTTTGGGTATCTCGAGATAATGACCCTACCTAGTTTGTTTGATTATATGTTATATCCCGAGATATACATAATTTTTAAATAGAGTTCATATATGTGAAGATATATTGTGAGGCAAAAAGATTGGTTAATTAAAAAATTAACAAGATTTTTCTAGAGAATTATAATGTTTTGTGGTTAATATTGTATCTTTGGTCATGCATTACTGCAAATTTAGAAGAAAAGAAAAAGTTAAGATAGCTCAAAGAAATTGATTTTTGGTTAATGCTGTGACATGAGCTTTTGGAACAGGTTTTGGGATATGGTTGGGCAGGGATTTTGAGGAAGTACGTGGTAGAGCCTGCAGAGATGTGGTGGCCAAGTAGTCTGGTTCAAGTCTCTCTTTTCAGGTAAATCTCAACCACTATAGTTTTTTTTGGTACAATCGATACTAAAACCGTGGTTGAAACTTAGAATGTCAATTTCTGACTATTCCACCCAATTCTTGGGTGTCTCTAGCAATATAGTTTAGTTTTATTAATCATTCTCTTGTTCATAAGAATTAGGATAACTTCCATGGGATTAGAACAGTCATTAATTGGTTTTATCGAAGTTGATTCAGATAAATTTTGTTCTTATCTGTTGGGTTAATAATTCTAACACGAAATTAGTTACAAATACTCAAAGTTAGATAGGAAAAGTAGACCACGCATTTTTTTGAGAGTTCAATTTTTTTTTTTTTTTTTGCCAAACAGGGATGTGCATTATGGAGGTTATTTATTTATTTTTTTTAATACTCGAAAATCATTTATAAAGTGATGTTTATAAGTAAGTAATCTGCATAAAGATTTATTGAAAAGTCATTGGGTAAAAACTTATTTTACCCCTTGAGGTTTGCCGTGTATTCGTAAAAACTCCAGTGATACCGTAATTAACTGAAATCTCATATTGTTTTTAGATAGGAAAAGTAGTCTACCGGGTTGATTAAAGACAGATCTAGAACAATGTAACTGAAATTTCTGTTAGAATTGTGTTTAAACGTTTTGCTGTGAAAGCAGAGAAGTTATAACAAGCGTTTTGAATGACTGACTATTCTGCATGCAGGGCTCTCCATGAAAAAGATGGTGGCAGAACATCTAGAGGAAGATTCTTTGTGATTGCATTATTGTGTAGTTTCTCTTGGTACATTTTCCCCGGCTACATTTTCCCTACCTTGTCGAACATTTCCTTGCTATGCTGGGCGTTTCGGAAGTCTGTAACAGCCCAACAGATTGGTTCAGGCATGAAAGGTCTTGGTTTGTTATCCTTTACTCTTGATTGGGCGGTCGTAGCATCTTTCCTCACAAGTCCTCTAGTATCGCCCTTCTTTGCCATCGCCAATGTTTTCGTAGGCTATTTTGCTATTGTCTATATATTGATTCCAGTAGCGTATTGGGGGTTGAATTTGTACCACGCCAGGAATTTCCCTATGTTCTCTTCACATTTGTTTGATGCGTGGGGCCAGAATTACAATGTATCAGCCATTGTCAATCATAAGTTTGAGATAGACCTGCCAGAGTACGAGAAGCAAGGACATATCAACCTGAGCATCTTCTTTGCTCTTTCGTATGGCCTTAACTTCGCTGCTGTACTAGCCACTCTGACTCATGTGGGGTTCTTCAATGGAAAGTAAGTTATGCTAAATCTCCATTTAAAGTTTTCATTTGTTAGCCATTGCTACATCTCAGCATTCAGGTATATTTTGATGTAATGAAGTTCAGATTAACAGTTCTAGTGTTTCTTAAAGTTCAAAATGTTAAGACAATAGACGATTTCTGAAGGTTTAAAGCTACAAGATTGGAGAGCACAATAGTAGTTTAATTTTGCATTCTGTTTAAAAGAGAACAAGAAATATCCATGTTGAAGGGGGCGGTCACCTATATATGTCCTGTCTATATGATGATCTTGATGTATTGTTTCGAAAGTAGTTGAATTGTTATTGTGTACTAGAACAGACTAACAATATGTACCTTCAAACAGGGAGATATATCAACAGTTTCGCGCTTCAAGCAAAAAGAAGCCCGATATTCATACAAAACTAATGAGGGCATACAAGGATATTCCTAGCTGGTGGTTTCATGTACTGCTTGGATTGTCACTACTGCTTTCTCTCGTACTTTGCATCTTCATGAAAGATCAGGTTCAACTGCCATGGTGGGGACTTCTTTTTGCTGCAGGTCTAGCATTGCTCTTTACCCTCCCAATAAGTATCATAACGGCCACAACAAATCAGGTAACCAACTATCAGTGCGCTCCATTCTATAGGTTCCAGAAAAGATCTCAGCTTCTACTATGAGTTTTGATTATTGTGAACCTCTTAGAAGAGTAAAATACGCTGATATGCAGTCTTACTACATGTTAAAAAAACTTTTATCATAATCATAGTGATGATTTTTCTTTTTCCGCACCTCTAACAGTTATATGTTTTGCTTCTGATGTCAGACACCTGGACTAAATGTCATCACGGAGTACATCATTGGTATCATATATCCAGGGCGGCCAATAGCCAACGTTTGCTTCAAGACGTATGGCTATATAAGCATGAGCCAGGCAGTTTCCTTTCTCAATGACTTCAAGTTAGGACATTATATGAAGATTCCACCTAGGTCAATGTTTATAGTTCAGGTATGGCTTCTCTGTTGACACAACTCATGAATGGCTTCAATCATAAGTACAAGTTAGCGACAATGAAATTACAATAATTTCTAATAAATTTTCTCTTGGCATTGGCAGTGATGTCATGCCTTAATGGATTTAGTCTCTCTTTCCAAATAGCTGAGTTATTTAAATGAAGACATATTCTATAAACTCTGTGATAGCAGTTTGAATGATGGAATTTGCAGTATTACTAACATTTGATTCTCTGCTAACTATATGATTTGCATTTGTATGTAGTTCCTTGGAACAATCATTGCCGGAACAATCAACATGGGTGTCGCGTGGTGGCTGCTGACGAGCATTAACAATATTTGCCAGGACCAGTTACTCCCTCCGAATAGTCCCTGGACTTGTCCTGGCGACCGTGTCTTCTTCGATGCATCTGTCATCTGGGGTTTAGTAGGACCAAAACGAATTTTTGGATCCCTTGGCAACTACAGCGCCCTGAATTGGTGCTTCCTGGGAGGCGCCTTGGCACCAATCGTAGTATGGCTTTTACACAAAGCATTCCCTAAGCAGCAATGGATTAAGCTGATCAATTTTCCAGTACTTCTAGGAGCCACAGCTGCAATGCCTCCTGCTACGACTCTCAACTTCAATAGCTGGATTTTCGTGGGAGTAATCTTCAATTACTTCATTTTTCGCTACAGAAAGAAGTGGTGGGAGAGGTACAATTATGTTCTATCAGCAGCATTGGATGCTGGCGTGGCCTTCATGGGAGTGCTCATCTATTTCTGCCTCGGCATTGAAAATGTAAGTATTTCTTGGTGGGGAAATGAGGGAGAGCACTGCAGCTTAGCCTCTTGTCCAACTGCACATGGTATAGCTGTTGATGGCTGCCCATTGCATTGATCTAGTTTCTAGTAAGGAAAATCTCGAATTGGATCCCAAATTGACGAAACTATGTCCAGCATCGTCATGTTTTTAAATATTGTCCTAGAAAATTAATGATTGATTAGAACATTTTAGCAGCTGCATTGGCAACTTTGTTTCCTTTTAGGCAATTGATGTTTATATTCTATTCTTGAATCAAGTGTTATCAAGAGTTCGAACGTCTCACAACAGGCTTAATTTGATTGTTTTTTATTGAACAAAAGAATTAACTTTGCTGGACACGATTGTGTTAAAAAGAGGGTAATCTGATGCACAAAACTCTGCTATAATGTGGGATTTGTGAGAAGGTTGGATCCATTTTGGGGTTTTTCGTATGCAGCCTCGGCTCATATTAATTTTTGCAAAAAGCTATTTCCCCAACTTGAATCCAACCTCCAGTTCAACGGCGAAAACATCACTATGAGGTACATCAACAATAAGTAAATTCTGAAGTTGGATGATGCTTATGCTTCATCAACAATAAGTTGCACATTTCAGATTTGAATTCTCTCGCAATGTTATAACACATTTTAAAATTGATTATTGTTGATGAAATAATGATATGATTATACTATTGTTCTCTCTCATAATTGTTCATCACTTCACTATCATTGATTTCCCTCGTAACAATAATCTTGAACTACGTTCATGGAGCACAATGCCAAAGGCTAGCTAGCTAGCAGATTGCAACTAAAAGAGGAAAAAGCATACTCAAATTCTAACTATTTGCCTAGAGCAAGAAAAGGTTAGATAAAATATATACTCAGATCATATACAGAAATTAAAAAGAGTATAATGCACCATCACATATACAAATTTATATAAGTATAGACATTTACGAATCACATATATATATTGGTGATAAACGGGTGATAAAAATAGTACAGTACTATCGTCGTCTAACGTTTCTTGCATAATTATTTTATGATTTTTCACTAGGCTTTGAGTGACTTGGAGTTGAAGACGTTGCAGCATACCTAGAGGAAAATCCTCGAAACAAAAACTCCTCTTCATCCTCCATCCAGTTACTAGTATCATCAAAATTCTGAGCATAACTTAAAGGACTGTACCTGAAATCAGTAACTGGTTTTGGTCCATTTGCAGTTGTTATATCACAACACATGTTTCCTATCCTTGCATGACCACCTCGTCTTCTTGATCTTGTCCATGGAAACAACACTTTGAGTCGTCCCCAGCATGAAACCATCCCGCGTTCTTCACTTTTGTTACTTCTTCTAGTTGGAATACTCTCCATATAGCCGAATTAGTAGTACTTCCCGATACTGTATTTGAAGCAGTTGTTCGAATTTCGAGAAAAAACTTTTAAATATTTCCAAGATTTGGAAGAAAATCTAGCATTGTTTGCTCTCTCTATTGGTATATGTGTGGTTGGCAAGAAAGAAGTGAGGAAAAGGCTAATCGGGTTGTGTGTATGGTTGGCTGATAGAAATATGTCGTTCTGCATGATTTTGACATGCACGGGGAATATTAGGTGTCATACTAGTCTTGGCTTAATTGGGAGCCCTCATTTTTAGCAATTATGGCGTCCGTGGAAATACTAATAGTTTATACTATACTTTTACTTAACACGTTGATAAGAAGATTTATAAATATGAAATAACTGTGAACGATTATCACGACGTTATATATGAGATTACTTGAATTATAAAAGTATGAATCAATGTGTATATATATAAAAGGATACAAATCAATCGAGACAAATATGAAATATTTACTTTTGTAATTAGGAGTAGTTCTTATAATTGCTTTTACATTATTCTGTTGAAATAATTTGTACTGTAATTTTTACTATTGATTGAAATAAGTTACACATTGTCTTTTCAATTGTTCTTTTCGATCTTGGCATAACCCCAGTCCCCACTAATGCTATTACTCCCAACCGGCCAAGACTCCCACCCCTCCCCCCTCCCCCCTCCTCCCTCCTCCCTCCTCCCCGCCCCTTCCCTTTAAAAAAAAAGAAAAAGAAATCAACAAAAACCTTACACTGTACAATCCTCCCTCCTCCCCGCCCCTTCCCTTTAAAAAAAAAGAAAAAGAAATCAACAAAAACCTTACACTGTACAATATATATTAAATGATATAATCACCTATAATAATTGATTTCACATATTTCACAATTATAACAAATAACATACCACTAGACTAAAGGGCTAATGGTCAACCCTTTTTTTGACATACATTACTGATCACTTTAGATCTTTTTCCCAGCACCTTTTATCCTTCCCCAAGGAAAAGAAAAGTCTTTTACGAATTGCTATATTAGCTGGAGGGGATCGGAATTAAAGTCATATATGATATAACAATTATTTCCTGTTTTAATGTGGGGTTTCAGAAACATCCATACTGAAGCGAATCCTTAGAAAACAAGAATAAAAAAAAAGAGTAATACAAAAGAATAACTTTTTATAAATTAAATGACATTTTGATTAGTCCTTCAAGTTTAGAATAAGAGACTCACGAGTCCAATATGTAGTTTTCATCTACAAAATATAGACTGCTGTAGAGAGGAGATTTTACTTTTTAATTCCGATTTTTTTTTTTTTTTTTTGTAAAAGATCGTGAATATCTGAGTTTTGCTTCACTAATTTTATAAAAAGTAAAACGAGTAGCTAAATAAACTTCTAATGACTTTAAAAAAACTAGAATTGACACTTTTAAATAACACACTTAAAACCTGATCAATCAAACTCTCGTTGACCAACTGAGTTTGCCCTATGAGTTAATTCCTTTTGTTTTCAAAGTGGTCATATTTTTCTAATTTCCACTACATGTTAGTCATTGATGTAGATTTCTAGTCATGGAGTCTTACTAATTTCTTACATCGTAATTATGAATATTACTACTCTTTTTTTCTTTTTTTTTTTATCACACTCGTTATAGGTAAAAGTCTTTGTCAAAGACCAAATTTAGTTGGACTGCTGCGGTCTACAGCAAAATTTCTTACTTCAGTTACCGGAATACATGACTTTTATGGTTTTTGAGAAACCGGATGAAACCAAACTCTTTTTTGTTAATGGATGAAACCAAACTAACATGGCAAAATCTTGTTCTGAAAATGTTATCACCAAGATTTAGAAGTTTTACTTCTTCTTTTTTACTTTTTCTTGTTTTTTGTATTGGGAGGCGAAGCCAATATTATCCAACAATCATTTTAGAAGATATTTCACCAATTTTATCATTTTCTAACAACACACGCAGGGGCCCTGGAACTTGCTCAATTTTGTGACTTTCCGAGGATTGCCTCGAGCTATAATTTAAAATCCAATTTGTACAATTGTTGGCTTCATTGTAGACTTGTATAACCCGAAACATCGACTTATATATTTTGCAACATTCTTTTGCAATTCTCTATCGAGGAGTATCTTCTTCCTTGATGACACCAATAACTCGAGTTTGGTATTAGTAGCGACACCCATATTGACATACACTACAAGAAAAAACGGTTTCGGCAACGGAGCGTCGCTATGCCGTCGCTTTTCGGCGAGGGCTCGGCGAGGTAGACCTTTCCCTCGCCGAATCGGCAAGGGACAAGGCCTTCCCTCACCGATTCGGCGAGGATCGACACTCTCCCTCGCCGATTCGGCGAGGGACGACACTCTCCCTCGCCGAATCGGCAAGGGAAGGCCATGTCCCGGGACAGTGTCGGCCCTTGCCGATTCGGCGAGGGAACTCGCTGTCCCTTGCGGAATCGACGAGGGAAGGCCATGTCCCTCGCCGAATCGGCGAGGGAATTAGACGTTCCTTGCCGATTCACTTTTATGTTTAGATTGAACAAATAAAATTAGAAAATTTAAGAAAGGTCAATTCGAACAATTAGGCGACTGACAATCATTCCCCTCGCTGATTCGGCCCCAACATTTTTGACGGTACATGAAAATAGTCGTAATTTATAATTACTACAAACAATTAGTTCTAAGTTTACATTTAACAATTATGATTATTTCATATAATAATTTATGAGTGTTTGAAAAGCATTGAATTTAAATTTAATAATATGTACTAAATTTATTTTAAATAATTATACATGCAACTAGTGAGTAATTTTTTTCCTTTTTAAAATGTCCTAGATTGGCGTATACATAACTATATACAAAATTTATATTTAACGTCATGCAAAATAGAAATAATTATTTCTTTCAAATTGACATCACGAAATTATAATTAAAGCATTTTCTTATAAGAGTTAATGCATTACAAGCATAAACTTAATTTTACATTTTTGGGAATTACTAAAGGATTACATGGCGTGCATTTTTTATAATGCAACACAACGACTTAATACCTAACCCCCCATAAAGATTACACATTATTTTCGAGGGCTTACATAAACACACCTACTTAATACCTAAAACCTTATAAAGATTACAAATTATTTTCAAGGGCTTACATAAACACACCTACTTAATACCTAACATAGTATTGCAATATCACTAATACATAACAAGTGCACACTACACATCAGGCAAAAGAACGTAGTAACATTGTTATATTTAGTAACAATTTCTACTATTGCTGATGCTTCTAAGATGATAAAAAGATATAGATATTAGGGAAAAAAGTTTGGTAAATAGATCCGTAGCATGTCGGCTTGAACTTTTTGGCCTACTTGGGCATTAGAAATGTATCCGTCGTACTTTGGCGGAGCATTTAGATCAAGTTAGGGTTTAACGTATTCGCTGTAAATTGGATACTTTTACATTGTATCCATCTCTTCATCTTTAGTCACTGGACGATTAGTTGAGTGGTGTTGTTGATCCTTACTCATCCTTCAAACAATTTATATGAAATCTACAATTACTACTTTGAGATACTATGAGAAAACGCAATGCCAAGTGCTATTTATAGAAACTAGGTCATTAGATGAGAAGATTGATAGCTTGGTGAGCGTATGGAGACAACTCTTCATTTTTTACAAGGGTCAATATATCAACAAATGATTCGTTGACACGTGTTTGTGTACCATTGGACTTTGATGGGTCAAATAATTGGGGACATAGAGTTTTTTATTGTTTGGAGATTTAGAAGTTGTTGTGTCCATATCTTTTGCACAACGGGGCCCTATCAGTTCTTACCACATTCTGCCCCGTGGTAGCCTATAAGATGTTCTCATAGTACTCATGACAAGATTAATCAATGGTCCATATGACAACCCGTGATGAATAATATTATTGACGGGACTTCACGACATTTATGAAAGTTTTAAAAATTGTTATAAGAAACACATTAATTATTAGAAAGAATAATAAAAAATTGTTTTCCTTGGAGACGTAAATGTACATATGTCAATATGTGAAATCATTGTCCACATGCATTATGCACGCTAACACAATGCATGCAAAACAGGTGTTTCGCCATTCCTATGCCAAAAGAAGCCCCTGACATTTCATTATATTATGCCCTGTGGTTCGTGGGCACGTGGACACGACCCATTGGTCTTCTATCTATGAAATAATTTGTGACAGGGCGTGCTTGGTATTTTGGAGATGGTAAAGTTCCTAAAGCCAACTCCCTTGAAAGACGTGTCCTTGCAAGTTTTGACTATTTTATGGAGAGATTGTCGCGTATAACACATTCTCATCGTACGTTTCATTTCTCGTGAACAAAAAAGTCATGGTGATGGGACTTGGCGGCATTGATATTTACAATTCGAACATATTATATTTATTTACAATTACATTATTTAATTATTTGTTTAATTGAATACTTATACTACTTTAAATACTATTTAAATTATTATGTTTATATAATTACTTACATAATATTTATGGATTATTAAAATTATCCTAACATAATTAATTACATAATATTTATGGATTATTAAAATTATCCTAACTTGTATATCTTTCACATTATATATATATCTCATCTTACATGAGAACTAATTCATGAAAAATAATCAGTTTATTAATATTTAATAATTTAAGAAGTAATAAAAAAAAAACTCTTTTTGTAGACAGCCTATGGTGTGTCAGGTTTTTGGAGACGAAATTGGTCATCTAAAAAATGAAAGTGAAGTTAACCTTTGCTTAAAAAAAATAACTAGTATGGAAAAAAAATTATCAAAACAAAAAGAAAAAGTTTAAAAAACAAACTACTAGCTAATTAATATAATTATTTTGATGAAAATAAGAAAAAAATTAACTAAACAAGTAAAAAAGTTTAAAGTTAATAAAAAAAAACAAATGGAAAAAAAAACAGGTAATTAATATACTATTTATGTTATTAATTAGTTAAAATAAATTAATATGTAAATTTTTTTTGAAGAAAATCAATAAAAAAATATAGTGGAAAAAAACAAAACAAAAAAACATTTAATTAATATTACATTCATTATGAAAAAAATGTAAAACAAATTAACTATCAAAATTATTAGGTAAATATAATAATACAAAAAATTCAAAAATAAAAAAGAGGAAACGGGCCTGTTGGTCCGTCTCTTATATATAATCCAATGGGCAAGGCCCATTGGATGCACAAATGGGCCTCCTGTGAGAAGAAGAGAAATTAGCTAAGCCACAAAAAAATATATATATATGTCACCTAATCTTTGTTATTAATAAATACATTATATGAAAAAAAAAGTGGCAAAAAATTACAAATTAAACAAAAAGAAAAAAGTGGAAAAAAAACAAAGTAATAGCTAATTAATATAATTTTTTTGAAGAAAATATGAAAATACATATTAATTAAAAGAATTCAAAATTTTAAGATAATAACCAAAAAAAAGTTTAAAAAACTAAAATAATTATATGCGTTATTAATAAAATTATTTCCAAGAAAATATTAAAATGAAAAATAAATAAACAAGAAAAAATTTTAGAGCTAATAAACAAAAAAAGGTTAAAAAAAATAATATCTAATAAATTTTTTGATGAATTTATTAATATATTCATTAATTAAAGAATTGTTGAAGATGCTTTGAAAATAAATAAATACAATAAAAAAATAAAGTAATAACATATTAAACATACAAATTATGTTGAAAAAATTTAAAAATAAATTAATATAGAAAAATAAAAGGTAAGATAATAAACAAAAAATTTTAGTATTATAGAAACGAAACAAATTTATATTTAATTAATACAAAAATTATGATGAAAAAAAATTAAAACAAATGAATCATGAAAATTAAACAATAAGCCTAAAAAAAACAAAATAAAAATATAAAATAAAAGAATAAAAAAATAAAAAAAAGGATACCCAAATTAAATCCAATGGACGAGGCCCATTGGTAACGCCTATGGGCCTCCCTATTGGTTACTGGGCAGCGGCCCAGTATCATGCTGGGCCGCTGCCCAGAGGTAATAAAAAAAAAAATTAAATAGGAGACGGATCTGGTCCGTCTCCCAAATTAAACCAATGGGCCTCCCCGTTGGTTTCTGGGTGGCGGCCCAGTATCATGCTAGGCCGCTGCCCAGAAATAAATAAATAAATAAATAAATAAATAATGTATATTACTTATTTCGGCGAGGGCCCACCGTCGCTGGGCCCTCGCCGAATTTGGGTTCAAATCGAGGGCAGCAGCTGCTGCCCTCGATTTGAATATCAAAACACAAAAAAAAAAAAAAAACCCCCCTGCCCCCTTAAAAGTTTCAGCAACAGCGCCCCCCACCCCCCCTCCTCCCCTCCCCTAACCCCTAACCCTTAACCCCTACCCCGTAACCACCCCCCACCCCCTCCCGGCGCGCGCACGCGCGCAATACAATTATTTTACTTTTTTTTTTTAAAGATATTTACATATATCTATCCTATATCTATATGTATGTATATATATCTATTAATGTATATACATTATGTACTTTTACATTTTATACATGTTTTAATGTATATATATGCATTTATTTATTTATTTAATTTTCATAATATGTAGTGTTTAATTTTTTTGTATTTATGTTCTAGATTTGAGTCATTTTTTTCTATTTTTTTTTTATTTTCAGATTTTTAAAATGATGAATTTATAAGAAAATTCATATATAATTATTTATTGTCAATTTTCGGAATTAAAAAATTGTATATATTTAAAAATCCAAAAATTTATTTTGGGTTTTTCATATTTAGGTTATTAAATTAATTTATTTTAATATTCATTTTTTAAAGAATTATTTGTTTAATTTGGTGTGTTTGTTTTTCTTTGTTAGGTTTGGGGCATCCATACAAGCTTGCAACGCTTAAATATTCCATAAGCTCAGGTTAGTGTTTTTATTGATATAGTAATATGTTGAACAATATAGTATTTTGGCCTTATAATTTCGTTTCATAAAATGTACAATATTGTGGTGTTTTTTTGTTATATTCATGTTTAATAAATTGTGTAAATTGACCTATTGTGTTATTGTGAAGATGGATGTTTGTGTAAGTGGATGAAGGGGTGTATTGCTCTTTGTAGATGCATTAACAAAACAAAGAATTAAGTAAGTTATATATGATGTATTATTATATAATATTAAGAATTAAGAAGAATAAGGTTAGTTAACTAGTTAGCATGTTGACAAGAAGTAAGTTAAGTTAATAAAGTATTTTAAGTAAGCTAATAGTTTTGTCATGCAAAAAGTTTAGTGAGAAGTACGTAAAGTTTACTAAAATAATAATTTGCCAAAGTTTAGAAGCAAATTAACATGACTGTGTATTAACATGAGAGTATGATAAGTTAAAGTATTTTAGAAGTAAGTAAAGCTAACTAAGTTGGGCAAAATTATAGTATTACAATATTGTTTCTAATATTAAATTACTATTTGTGCTGCAATGTGTCAGTCAGAATGACATCATCACGTGAATGGATGTATAATCGATGGATTGATGGATACATCAATGAGGGCTTTGTTGAAGGTGTACATGAATTTATAACATTCGCAAGTAGTCAGCCATATTACATGGACGGTGTAAAAATAAGATGTCCATGCATCAAATGCGAAAACTTGCGATATCTTACCACTGACATTGTGATAAAACATCTTTATAGTAAGGGTTTCATGCCTAATTACTATGTATGGGTTGCACATGAGGAATATGTGTCGAACAACATAAGGGTCACTGAACAACACGTTGGTAATAATATGCTACATGACTTAGATTATGGAAATAACTATCAGACAATGGTCTTTGATGCTGATGGAGTAGATATGGTAAGGGATCAGAACGTGAGTGAAGAAGTACCAAACATGGAAGCACAAGAATTTTTTAATTTGTTGAATTCCTCTGAAAAACCATTGTTTGCGGGTTGTAGAAATCTTACCCAGTTGTCTGCTATGACTCATTATCTAAATATGAAATCAGAACATAATATGAGCAACGACTTATTTGATCGTGTGGTCTCAGAGTTTATGAAGTTGATGCCTTTAGAAAATAACCTACCTGAGAACTTATACAGGTTTAAGAAAATGCTGAAGCCATTGGGGTTAGGTTATCAGAAGATAGATGTATGTGTAAATGGATGTATTTTATTTTATAAGGACAGAAGTTTCACTTGAAAATTGTCCCCATTGTGGCCACCGACGTTTCAAGACAACAACAGGTGTTAGAAGAGGGCGTAAGCTTATACCTTACCAACAATTAAGATATTTCCCTTTAACACCGAGGTTAAAAAGATTGTACATGTCGAGGGCTACAGCTGAACACATGCAGTGGCACAAGAAACACCAAACAGATGATGGTTATATTGGTCACCCTTCGGATGCTGAAGCATGGAAACACTTTGACAGGTTACATCCAGATTTTGCTCATCAGGCTAAAAATGTTCGACTTGGTTTGTGTTTAGATGGGTTTACACCTTACAGTTCAAATGCAAAACCTTATTCATGTTGGCCAGTGATATTAACACCTTACAATCTGCCACCATGGATGTGCATGAAAGAGCCTGTCATGTTCTTGACATTGCTTATCCCTGGTCCAAAAAATCCTGGTAAGACAATAGATGTGTATCTAGAGCCTCTCATTGTTGAATTAGTAGAATTATGGTTGGAGGGTACACCGTGCTATGATGTTTCAACAAAGACTAATTTCCAATTAAGGGCAGCTTTGATGTGGACCATAAATGACTTCCCAGCTTATGGTATGTTGTCTGGATGGAGCACACATGGAAGACTGTCGTGTCCATATTGCATGAATAACTCTGATGCTTTTCGGTTGCAAGAAGGAAGGAAGAATTCATTCTTTGATTGTCATCGTAAATTCTTACCGAGTAATAGTTCTATGCGATGAGACACAAAATTTTTTTAAGGGGTAAAAGAGAGACTTGTGGGCCTCCGCCCATATTAGATGGTGATCAAATATGGAAAAGTGTGATGAATTTGTCAAAGATCCAAGAAATGATGAATGACAGGAAAAAAATGAAGTTGAATGGGTTTGGGGAGTGGCACAACTGGACAAAGAGAAGTATTTTTTGGGACTTACCTTACTGGAAGACGCATCTTGTACGCCACAATTTGGATGTCATGCATATAGGAAAAAATATATTTGACAATGTTTTCAACACTGTTATAGGTGTCAAAGGAAAGAGCAAAGACAATGTAAGAGCGAGAAAAGATATGGAGGTGTATTGTGACCATCCCGAATTATGTGGAGAGTACGTTAACGTGATTGGTGTGTATACTCTCCCCGTGGCAAAGAGAAAACTACTTCTTAAATGGGTTGAAGAATTAAAATTTTCCGATGGCTATGCATCAAATTTAGCGAAATGTGTTGACATGCAACAATTAAAGATGTCATACATGAAGAGCCACGACTGTCATGTCTTCATGGAGAGATTGCTTGTGATTGCATTACGCGAGCTGATGCCTAAACAAGTTTCGGAGGCTTTTGCACAACTAAGTTTGTTCTTTACTAACATATGTTGCACAACTTTGCAAAGTATGGATTTGGAAATGATGCAAGAAGACATTGTTGTGACTCTTTGCAACTTGGAGAAGCTGCTACCTCCTGCATTCTTTGATTCAATGGAGCACTTGCCTGTTCATTTGGTCCACGAAGCGATTTGTTGTGGCCCTGTACAATATCGGTGGATGTATCCCTTTGAGAGGTTTTTGCAGGGGTTAAAGAGGAAAGTAAATAATAAGGCACATGTGGAAGGATCCATTTGTGAAGCCTACCACATACTGGAAACATCAACTTTTTGTTCTTATTATTTTGAAGAGCACGTGGCCACTAAGAGTAGAAGGCTTGGTCGGAATGACCAATATGATGATGTGGAATACCCCGATGGATGCTTGGCTCTATTTACTCATCCGGGCCGCTCAATCGGGAAATGGAAAGAGATGACAATAGCGGAAGAAGATTTCTATTTGGCACATCGCTATGTATTGATGAATTGCACAGAGGTACTACCTTATGTCAGGTAAGGCTATGGTAATTTAATAATATGTTAACGTGTTGGGCTTTAAATATACAAGATAAATTGACTAATATTTGACTATTTGCCAGCATGTTCGAGGATTACATTCGCAACCAATATGGCCCATTGAATCCGAGAGAACTCCAACTGCATGTTGACAACTTATTCCCGAAATGGTTATATGAATATGTATGTACATGTCTCATAACAGAAATTCATTTTATCCCTTACGGTATGCATACCTTAAAAGAAGAGTGATATATATTTGTAGGTTAAGCACAGGAATGATGTAGATCATCGTGTACATTGTCTTTCAATGTGGCCTTATAGATTGGTTAGGACCTCGTCAAGATACATGGTGAATGGATACAGATTTGCAACACACGAATATGCTACATCGATGAAAACAAATAATAGTGGAGTATATGTGAAAGGGATAAGCGATGGCAGGGCGGGGGATATTGGCTACTATGGTGTGTTGCACAACATTATTCAACTTGAATATAATAATCCAACTTTACAACATACAAGGGTTGTTCTTTTTAAGTGCGATTGGTACGATACCACAAATGATAGAGGTGTGAAATACTATCGCAAGTCTAGTTTGGTTGAAGTGAATGTGAAGAGAAAGTATCCCAAATATGAACCATTTGTATTGGCTGCCCAAGCTCAGCAAGTGTATTATTGTAGATATCCAGGGGCGAAGGGGAAACGTAAAAATTGGCAAGCAGTAGTTAAAGTACGCCCTAGAAATATCTATGCCATGCCTGAAAAGGAAAGAGTAGTGGAACAAAGAACAAGTTTCCAATCTGATGAGATGCATGTGCCCGTAAGAGAACATAATGAAAGTAATTTGCCAACAATCCGTCGTGATTCGGGTGAGAACAATGAAATATTAGAAGATGATCCAAATGACATCCATGGTCAACTTATCATTGAACAAAATGAGGAGGAAGAACATGAAAAAGACGAAGAGGAATATGAAGATGAGACTGAAGATGAAGAGGAGTATGAAGATGCTACTGAAGATGACGACGATGATGATAATAGTGATGATGATGATGAAAATAGTGATGAAGATGCTGAATATTAGTCTTTGGTAAAGATAGATAGTTGTTGGAATAGCTTATAATATTTTGTGTTATCGCAACTGATGTAACATTAGATTTTTAATAGACATTCCTTTTGCTTGTAAGATATGAACTTAACTAATATATTATGTTAACTATAATTAAGTTGTGTTAAATTTTAGATGGGAGGTGGTAACGATAATGACCCTAAGGGCAAAAAAATTAAATTGACGGATTTCTTAGGAAGGCGCAAAGAACGTGGGCAAGGGACAAACACATCGACAGGTTAGTAATGTATACAATATTATTAATTTTACTCAATTAAAATTAATACTTCTAATTTCTATGTTCTGTATCATAGTTGACAAGTTTGTATGGTTTGCAGGTATAGGGCAGCCATCATATGGTCGCCGACAAACACATGGTCAAAGTCCGAGTGTTCACCATTCTATAGGTGAACATGGTATAACAGTGCATAACTCCAGTTCAGCCTCCATTGATACGGAGCAGCGGGTGGCAGACACTCCACTTCCACAGCAAATAATACCTCGTGAATGTTCACGTTCATCCGGAGCTCCCGTTGACCATGTAACTGGTCATACTAGTCCAAACATTCCACATCACCCTCACGTAACGGATACCCAAACTACTACCTCATCCGGATTGCGACAAGGTTTTGATGATCTACATGTTGAGAGGGATGGCACTCCTGTACATGGTGACACACAATGTCACCCGATGGCTGAGTCATCGAGAGCTGCAAAAGATCGAGCTGATGGCATTCCAGACTGGATAACATATGGATTTTCATCTATGGAAGAATTTGCAACATGGGCCACTGATTCACGCAAGCATCTTAAAGTTAAAGGTGCTGAGTAAGTAGAATTATTCATTAACAATATATCTATATAGTAAAAGTTAAGTTTTATACCATATAACACAACAGTTTCTTTTATAATTTGTAGATAGGATCCATATAACGCGACCAGAGATATTAGGAAATCACTACATGCAGGCTATTTAGAGCCTTGGACAACTTGGGGAGAGATTCCACCCGATGTGAAGGATAAATTTTTTGATTACTTTAAGGTTTGAAAAACGCATTCAATTTATATATTATATAAACATATTATGTACTTGAGATATATATCATATGTACATCATATATTTTTATTATATGATTCATAGAGGATGTACAAGTGGTATCCCTGCGATGAAGCAACCGTTGCCGAGAGGTTTAGCTTTTTCGGGCAAACACGCGTAACTGATAACTTAAGCAAAGCGCGTAAACAAAATAAGAAACCATCGTGGCTCTCGCATGATGTATGGGATAGAATGAAAGTGGTGTGGAGTAGCCAAGCATGGCAGAATAAATCCAAAAGAAACTCTGATAATAGAAAGAAAAATCCATCTATGCATCATTTGGGATGTATCCCCGGACACGAATGGGCAAGGAGGATGGTAAGAATAAAGCTGACTGTATTGCTATAAGTGATGAATAATGAACAATATTATCATGTTCATTACATGTCGAGCTATCTGTTTTGGTGAATTTTTTATGTAGGCCGAAGAACGCGGGGATGAAGTGACATTTGTTGATGTTTTCAACAAAGCTCATCGGAAGGGTGGTGATGGACCATACACAGACGCACAGGCTGAACAGACAGTGGTAAGCTAGTTTCTTTAATCTTTAGAACATTGATGATTGATATACATAGAGTTTATACAAATGTTTTATCCACACTGACGATGAAGAACTCGTTTTCGCTCACAAATTTGTTAAATTGTTGATTACATCCATAATTATGTGAAATGTGATGATGCCAAGTACATGATTGAACTTAGGTTAGTGTGTTGAATGGAAAAAACTTCTATAATCTGGCATGATTGTTTGAAACTCCCTTAAAGTTGGTTGAACGATTTAATATCTGAGAAAGTTTAGTAGGTAAATATTAGAATTGTATGATAATCAGAATTATAGACATAGTATTTCAATAGCAAATGAAAGGGCATGCATGAATATACAATTTTGTTTAGTAGAAACAGTTTGATTGCCTTAGAAACTTGTTTAATATTCATTGTATTTGACTGTCAATGCTTGTATCTTGGATTGTGGCTATATCTTCAGATAATACAGGTAACTGGTTACTTCATAGTACAGAGGAGATTCTGTCCGTTTGTGGGGTCCGAAAATTTTAAGGGAATTTGTTAATTGTTGATTACAAGCTTAATTATATGAAATGTAATGATGGCAATGGGGCAATTGAACTTAGGTTCAAGTGTTGAATGGTTAAAACTTGAGTAATCATACATTATTGTTTGCTACTAAGTTAAAGTTAAATCCGATATGTTAGATTGATATGATAATTGGAATTATAGCGGTAGTATTGAAATAGATAATGGAAATGCATACATGAATGTAAGATTTTGTTTAATATTTCATTGTGTTTGAGTGTGAATGCAATGTATATTGCGTTGTGGCTATTTCTTCTGAGTGCAGGTAATTAGTTAGTCCACGGTACATAGGAGATTATGTCCGTTATTCAGGTCCAAACTTACCCTTTTAGCATGGGGTCTTGTCGGACCGCGACATTTTATGAAATTAAATGTATGTTTTCCCTACTGCTTGTTTTGTTTGTTTCTCTGATGGTTTGGCCATTATATTTTTGGTATGAATCCGAAATTTTCAATATTATATTATTGATGTCTCTACGTGTTGATATTTGTGCGTTACAGGCTCGATACACAGAACTGCTTCAACAAGCATCACAACCAACCGAGGCATCTGAATCCGGTTCAGCTCCAACTCCTGTTAATCGTAATGCATTATTTTTGGAGGTAGTTGGTAGACCACGCAAGGGTCGTTTATACGGGGTGGGATCATAGGTCTCTGTGGCGTCTACATCAAATAGTTACCCTACTACCGGAAGCCACATCATGCAAAGAGATCTCCAGGAGGCAGTTGATCGAGCCACAGCATCTTTGGAAAGCAAACTGGAACAAAGCAACGAGGCGTACTGCAAGCTGCAAGACAAGATGGACAAGAATAACGAGGCGTACCTCAATCTGCAAGAGAAGCTGGATAAGCAGAACGAGACATACTACAAACTCCAACAAGAACATTCATCACAGCTCCGTGATGTCCAAGCACAACTAGCACTACTTGCTTCACGGTTACCTGACCCTGCACAACAACAGTGTTCGTCATCTGCGTCTTCGTCTTCGTCTTCATTTGCCAATGATGGTCAAATTGGGTTGAATTTATAACTTTTTTACTGTTATGACATTATAAAACTCTATTACAATCGGACTGTAATAACTATTAAGTTTACTTTGAACAATATTATTAGATATTTATTAGCTAATTCGATAAATATGTGCATTAGACATTATTTTTTTAGTATTAAATATTTAATTGACAGGTCAAACAACTTATTATTATAATGGATATTGTTATAAATATAAATTTACATTTGTGCTAGGGGTCGGCAAGGGACAAGTAATCGAGAGTCCGGCGAGGGCACGGCGAGGGACGAAAAAGGCGAGGGCACGGCGAGGGACGAAAAAGGCGAGGGCATGGCGAGGGACGAAAAAGGCGAGGGCACGGCGAGGGACGAAAAAAGGCGAGGGCACGGCGAGGAACGAAAAAAGGCGAGGGCACTGCGAGGGACGAAAAAGGCGAGGGCACGGCGATGGACGAAAAAGGCGAGGGCTAATTGTCCTCGCATAGTCGTCGCCGAAATGGTCACTCGCCGAGTCGTCGCCGAATAGTGTGGGCTCGGCAAGGGACTGCAATTCACCGACGAAGGTTTCAGTGAGGGAAGATTCCCCTTGCTGGGCCCTCGCCTAAAGGGTATCGGCGAGGGCCCGGCGAGGGGAATCTTCCCTCGCCGAAACTGATTTTTCTTGTAGTGATAATAGTATTTAATTCATTTACATTCTTCGCTTCTAAATAATCACACATACAAGATTTGGATTACCTGTTGTACAACCATCAATATTGAATTATACTCTTGCTCGACTTTAACTGATCTCTTTTTACTATCAAGATGAAGACAAATTATTGAGTGTATTGTACACCAGAGTCTGCTCAGTTGTTGAGATTATTCGGTAAGCTCCTACTCCCACTATTTGTAGCTCAATTTTTCACCAAACTTTTGTAATACTTACCCAGCTATACAAGAATTTCCCTAGAGAGTTGCATTAACTTAATGACAAGAGATGGATAAACTTCCAAAAACAAGTATTAAAATATAAAAATCATTAAATATAGATAAGATGTTTCATCTTTTCTTTAATTAAATATTCTCGTCTCTTGAAAGAGAAATAAGGCTTCTTTAATTAGACAACATCCTTGGCTGACAAATTTGAATGGTTAACGCTCAACAACTATATTATGAGTTTTAGGCAAAGGCGGATGTATATTAGGGTGAGCGAGGGTTGTAACTCCTATTGTAAATTTTTTTTAATTTTGCCTCTAATTTTAGGTTCAAGTTTTGTTATCAATTACTAATTATTGCTCGTGATCTTGGGATAGACTCCATGGAGTAGGTAGGTGGATTAGTCAGAGGTGCACGAGGGGCGGAAGCTAGTTTGGACATTATCGGCCTGAAAATCTTATAATCTTTATTTTGATAATAATAAAACATCTTAATTGTGATTTAAGAATTATTATTTGTATTTTGGATAAGTTATTCAAATTCATCAACACATGATTGTCCCAAGCAAAGCCCGCATCAACTTGTTCATTCAAAAGGATCAAATGCTAGCTTCAAAACTACTGGATCAAAGTCAAAGCCCAAAATCTATTCTTATATCTTGTCTCATTCAAATGAAGTCTCTCATGAGGAATCAAGCTATGAATACTCGAAGAAAAAGACTTGTCAACTCAAAGAAATAAAGTTGAAGATTCAACGATAAAAATGGAGTTACAAGGAAGGAAACGTGGCGACATAAGGGGTACCGGCATTAAAAATGTTGTTTGCCTAAGTATGACTTGTGTAGCTCATAATTTCTCCAAAAAGATTTTTCATAAAAGATTTTCTATTTGCAAAATATCATTTGAACATATATTTTCAAAAAGGTCATTACAAACTCATTTGAAAAACAAGACTTTTTGGATTTCAAACTCTTGTGACATAAAAATTATTCTATATCTTTTTAAGAGTTTTTAAAAATGTTTTGAGATGTTAAAAATGCTAGAAATATTTTTTTATAAGTGCCCTCAAAAGTTCCCAAATACTTTATTGTTTAACAAATTGTTTTGGGGCTCAAAAAGATCACTTTTCAGCATTTTAAGCATCCGGGCGTTACTAGCTTCATCCGGTCGATTGGATGAAGACCACAACGCCCGGCAGAGAGCTCTGGTCTGGGCGTTACTTGCCCCATCCGGTAGACCGGATGAAGGGCTCAGCGACCAGATGGCTTAACGGGAAAATTCGGGATTTTTGCATTATATATGTTTTTTGTCTAACTTTTTCCTCTTTTTAAGTCATGCTCTCTCACCATCTCAAACATCTCTCCAAGCCTTAATCTTCAGATTTCTAAGCTAATTCAAAGAGTTTTTCATATCATTTTCATTGAGAAATCTTGAGCTACCATTTTCATATCTTTGAGCAATTCAAAGTATTCTTCAATTGTAATATCAAACTCAAATAGGAGTTGCAATTGTCATTCATTTTATCACACGATCTTTGTAATAAACTCTTTCACATAGATTGAGAGAATCATTGTGAGAAGAAGTATTATAATCATTTGTGGACTCAAAGGAAGAGAGAATAGTAGGTTAAGTTTCACCTACACTTGAAGGAGCTTGTGTAATTCTTGTCGACTCAAGAGTAATTGTAGTTGGTTTTTGCTTCACCAACATTTGAAAAAGTATCTTAGTGAAGAGTTGTTAAATCCTAAGGGAATGGAAGACCTTAGGTGGTGAACTAGGCCTTCAGGAGTGCGAACCACTTAAAAATCATCGTATTTGATTTCTCTTACTTTACTCTCTTTATTTTCAAGTCATTTACCTTCGTGTGGATATTACTTATATTAATTATTTGATAATTGTTGAGTTATTTATTTGGAATTTATTTTTGAAGTTCTAATTGCTTATCTAGTGTTATATACTTGTGTGCTCACTAAATGTTTGATAAATTGCCTACAAGAACTTCTAAAGTATTATCATCTTTCACTAGACATTATTTCCGCATCAAGAATTTTTAAATTGCTTGACCTTGCCAAACAACCTAATTCACCCCCCCCCCCTCTTAGGTTATCAAGGACCAACATACATTAATCGACCATAGATGTAGAAAAAAAAAAAACAAAAAAAAAAGGGCAGAAATTGAGTATCGGCTCTGAGCGATATCTTTACTGAGCTTGCATAGCGAGGATTGCATTTTTTTATTTATTTCTTACCGCCATTTCTAGGACTGACAAATGTAAGACTTCCACCGTTGACAAATGTCCCATGCAGCTATGTTTTCGTGGCGGAATCTCAAATCTCTCTCTTTGCTTTGCAACTTCAGCATCTCGTGCACCATTTGGTCACACTACTCTTACTCCATCCTTACCAAAGGAGAAAATAAAATAGAATAATCTACCTTTTTTTCCCTTTAAATCGAAGATTAACTACTGATTTCTACTCGTAAAACCTTTATGTATGACCAAGTTCTTGTTAATTGGTAATTTAGTATTTATTTAGTTTTCTACCTATTCTTTTAATTTCTAGTTTATTCCTTTACCCCTTCTTTATTCTCTAATTTACTTTTTAACTCCTTTTCCTTTTAGGGTTAGTCTTCTATCCATCATTCGGCCTATTTGGCCGAATGATAGGGACCGTTGATCTTTTAGAATTCTTATGAACCGTTCGATGTTCATCCTAATTTTTTTATAAAAATTCTTATTAAATGTAATGACCAAACTACCCTTGACTATATTAAATAGACACAAGACCCACAATAAATATAATATGCACCAGTTGCATGATGTGGAAATTTAGTTGGCGAAACTTGACTATCAAATTATCGAGTAGAACCCGACCACCAATTGAAAAATCTCTGGGTACAACGATGCGCCCTTATATATGTATCAGGTCAGTCAAGAAAGGAACTTCAGGCCAATGGAGACTGTTACTAGCTAATCATGCATGTTCACGATTCTTGATACATTATATATAATACGTTCCAAAGTTAACTGCAAATAAAAATCTTAAATCTCGTATCTATCTATTAAGAGCCCATTGTTGTCATTTGTATGAACCTTGCAAGATCATTTTCCCATGCGTCATAATCTTGTGCATTTGCTTGTCTTGTCATCAACGGCAAATCTACCGTTGATGGATGGGAGAAATTTCCTTCTTTTTATAGTTTGGGATAGTACAAATTAGCATTAAGGGAGAGTTTTGAAAATTAGTATCGAAACTGAAGAGAAATTACTGAAAGACCATATAGCATAAGGAAATTATTTGTAATTATGCAATAACGAATTGGAGTTGTGTAAATTACCCAATTATATATGTTAGGCACGTGAGGGCAACTTGGTTTTGTATGTGCGAGAAATTGCGCGATCAATTATTATGGACAATATTTTTGAGAAATTGTGAAATAGTGTTGCCATTGTTATGTGTATGTCGGTAACAGAAAAAATTGCACAAATGAACCTTATTGTTTTTCTAAAATTTTAAATTCGTCTTTATTATTCAAAATTAGTCAATTTAGTTCCTATTAATTCTAAAAAAATTAAATTTGTCCATGTTATTTAAAATTAGTCAATTTAATCCCTTTAAATTTTTTTTTTAAATCCCTATTCATAACGATGATGGTTATTGGTAATGAGTTTTGATGATATTCACCTCACGTATGTCATATGTATTTATTCTCTTAGTTATCTCTTAATATACACTTTAAAATTATTTGATGCAAGTCTATTTCAATATTACAAGATTAAAAAAATAGAAAAACTTGTAAATAGTTTCCATTTCGATCAACTTATTTTTGTCATATGTATTTATTCTCTTAGGTCGTTGTTATTTTAATTTACACATTAAAATTATTTGATGTAAATTGATTTCAATATTGTAATATTAAATAAATAAAAAAAACTCATGAGTAGTTCCCATTTCAAACGAGGATTTACGAGGTTGGAATGATCTTTTGAGCAGTGACGTAACAGTAGGAACTATATATCATCACCAATTATCACTCCCAAGACTGAACAAGTGTAATCTAATAACAAGATAAATATTGCTATGACAAACTAGGGATGACAACGGATATCCGTTGTACCCGAAACCGATGGATAACCGCCCGATAAAAAATCGGTAACCAAAACCGATGGGGAAACCGTTAGGTTTTGGATTTTATAAAACAAAACCGACGGATAAACCGATAGGTTTTGGTTTTTGATATTAAAAAAATCGAAAATCGAAACCCGATTAGTAATTTATTATTTTATTATATATATATATATATATATATATATATATATATATATATTATACACATGTATATAATATATATAATAGGACCAAAAAATAAAAAATACTAATATAAGATATCATAGGCATGAACTGTATATAATGTATATTATAATTTATAAACCAAATGAGACCTCTGCAAGCAGCGAACTAGTTGCTCCAATATCTTAGAATACTATAAGACCAAAGAGTAAAAAATAATAAAAAAATCATAATAACTTATAACCCTAAATCCTATCTTCACTCTTCACATTTTCTTCTTTAGTTTTCAGTCACGCCGCCTCCTCCATAGCCAAAGCCATCTTCTTCATTTTCACTAAACAAAAGGAAAAAAATCAAAGGTTCAAGATTCAGCGTTCAAGGCTTCAAGCTTCGACTATCTCAGGTAGTCCTCAAACCTGAAATGTTCAAACTCAAAAAAAAATTCTTTTTTCCGTTTTTATTTTTTTAATTTTTGTTAAATATCTTACTTTTTTATTTTTCTATTAATGTTTCAGTGTATTTCTTGGATCTTCACAAATCAAGGTTAGTCTTTTTTTGTTTTTATTTTTTTAATTGATATCTTGTTGTTCAGATTATAGTTGTATAAGTGGCAGGGGAATTAAGAAAAAGGCACACATGGTAAAATATAATTAATATATATATGTACACATAAAAGAAAAGAACAAGGTTTGCATCTCTAGGCAAATGATTTTATGTATATGTATTCAAGCTCTCGTGTGAGAATGAGGTGATGTTTTTCAATCTTGCCTCTGTATATGTAATCAAACTGGTCCATATGATGCACGGTGTGGCAAAGTGTCCAGCTTTGCAAGAAATTATCAACTTCACAGCCTTCATAACATTTTGCTTATATGTTCTTCTCATGGCTTTGCTCAAAATTAACTTGCTTTAGAATAGGTTAGTGTTGCACAACACAATATTAATGTTTTACAAATGCTTAATTTGCTCGCTAGTGTTGCACTTCACAATATTATATATTAATTATATTATAATTAACATTTCTTTTTGACAATTTGCTCTATGTTCAAGCAAATGAATTCTTTTTATCTTCTATTAAAACTAGATTATAAACTGATAATTGATCTTTATTTTTTTTTTTTAAAAATCAGATTAATTAGTTGTCATTTTCTTGATGTAGGTTGTTATTTATTCAACAAAATGTCATCCCAAAGGGATATTGATCAGGTAGAAAGTCAAAATGAATGCAATACACCTACTAATTTACATTTTACGAGTTCAACTTCTTCTCAAAATCTAAATTGTTCGACTTTTTCCAAACCCCAAGAGTCACAACCTATAGAACCTCAAACTGATTCAATTTGTGAGGGAAGAAAGAGGAAGTTGACTAGTAGTGTGTGGGATCATATGAAGAAGATGAAAAAAGATGATGTTGAATATGCCATTTATAACTATTGTAAGAAAGCATTGAAAGCTTCAAATAGGACCGGAACTTCAAGTTTGAGAAGCCATTTAAATATATGCCCGAGAAAAATGCAGGAAAATATTGGTGAGGCAATTGATCGCCAAAAACAAAAGCAAATACAATCTCAAAAACAAACTGATGGAAAGTTTCAATACAAAAACTTTAGGTTTGACCCTGAATTTTCAAGACATCAGCTTGCTCGTGTTATTATTTTGCATGAATATCCTCTTTCTATTGTTGATCATATTGGGTTTAGGGATTTTGTACATAGCCTTCAACCTTTTTTTAAGATGGTTTCTTGAAATACTATTAAGAGAGAGATCATCAAAATTTATGAGGAAGAGAGGTTAAAATTACAAAGTCTTCTAGAAAAGAACACAAGTCGTGTAGCCATCACAACCGACATGTGGAGTTCTAACTAGAAGAAGGGTTATATGAGCATCACAACTCATTTTGTTGACAACAATTGGGCTTTGCAAAGTCGTATCTTGAGGTAAGATTATCTATTTATGGCTAATAAATTTATTCATCTTCATAGTTTTGCAAAGTCGTTTATTGAGTTAATTGTGATTGGTCTACTTGATGATATTAAATGTAGGTTTATTTATGTGCCTGCATCTCATACCACATAAGTACTTGCTGAAAATTTGCTTGATGGTTTAACTACATGGAATTTGGAAACCAAATTATCTACCATAACTGTAGATAATTGTAGCACAAATGATGCAGTTGTCAAGGTAATTGTAGATAAGCTATTTTTTGATTGTTTGCTTGGAGGCAGGTTTGTTCATATGCGATGTTGTGCTCATATTCTCAATCTCATTGTGAAAGATGGGATGATAATTATAGATGATGCAATTGAAACCATTCGTCAAAGTGTTTTGTTTTGGTTTGCTAGTCCATCTAGATGGAAAAAGTTTGAAGAGATAGCACGTCAAATGAAACTTACTTGTACTAAGAAGTTGGGGATTGATGTTAAAACAAGATGAAATTCTACTTATTTGATGCTTCAAGTTGCTTTAGAGTACAAGGATATATTTTCTAGAATGAGACTTAGAGATAAAAATTATAAGAATGTGCCATCCAAACTTGATTGGAGTCTAGTTGCCAAAATTTGTGAAAAACTTAAGCTCTTTCATAGTGTGACTGAGCTTTTCTCTAGTAGGAAGTATCCAACTTCAAACACTTACTTTGTTAAAGTTTGCGAGCTTAGGGAAAACTTAAGTAAGTGGATATCATCTGAAGATGAAATAATTGCTTCCATGGCAAAAAAAATGTTTGAAAAGTTTGAGAAGTATTGGAGTTATATGCATATTGTTATGGCTGTATCAGTTGTCTTGGATCCTAGATACAAAATGAAAGTTGTTGAGTTTTATTTTTCATCATTTTATGGTGAATGTGCAAGTGTGGAGGTTGAAAGGGTTAAGAAATGTTGTTATGATTTGCTTCAAGAGTATCAGTCAAAGTCCGTTTGTAAATCCCATGAAAACATTCATGGTCCATGCCATTTACAAAATTTGGCTGATTCGGCTATTTCTAATATGGAAGGAGAAACAATGTTAAAGTTAGTACAATTTCTTAGTTTTAGTGCTACTACTACACATGTGAAATCAGAACTAAATCATTACTTGGAAGAGCCAGTTTTGCCATGGAGTCAGGACTTTGACATTCTTAATTGGTGGAAGACAAATGTTATAAAGTATCCTACTTTGCAACTGATAGCTTGAGATCTTTTGGCATTTCCAATTTCTACTGTTGCATCAGAGTCGGCATTCAGTACCAGCAGGAGAGTTGTTAATCCACATAGAAGTAGACTTCACCCACACACTTTAGAGGTTTTAATGTGCTCACAAAGTTGGTTATGGGGTAATATGGAAGGTAAAGTACTCTTTGTAATGAAAATTTATCACTTACTTTTACATAACTTTATCGCTTACTTTTACATAACGATATTAAG
The DNA here is from genome assembly GCA_037974665.1 of Ehretia macrophylla. Taxonomy (NCBI): domain Eukaryota; kingdom Viridiplantae; phylum Streptophyta; class Magnoliopsida; order Boraginales; family Ehretiaceae; genus Ehretia; species Ehretia macrophylla. Next base: position 27,091,485 of record CM075779.1, on the reverse strand, counting down.
TTTGCATTTGTATGCAATTTTTGTAGGTGTCTTCATACCACCAGATTTCATTAAAGTTTGTGCTGAAAAGGAAGATGTTGATTAAAGTATGTATGACATTTTGTCATAAATTATTTTTTTTAGTGTTGTTATTTTAATGAGAATCTAATAGTTTTGATTTCTCGTAGGTGGATGGAAGAATGAAAAAATGTGAAGACAAAATTTATGTAATTTGATTGATGTTTTGATTGTGAACTTTGTTATTTAGTTGTATTGATGAATAAATAGTTTCTCGTTTTTATTATTTTTAGAATTGATTATTTGCGATGATGATAGTATATTTTTTAATTTTATTGTCTTATTGTATGAATGGACGAACAGTTTCTCATTTTTATTTTTTTAGAATTAAATATTTACAATGATATAGTATATATATATTTTTAATTTTATTATTTAATATGTATAGATTGTGATTTATTATATTTTTAGATTTTTTTACATTTAAATTAATATTTTTTCCATAAAGTTAGACATTTTTTCTATTTAAATTGATTTTTTTTAAGTAATCGGTTTCGGTTCGGTTATCTGTAGGTTTTTAAAAACTCGTCGGTTGCGGTTTTGGATATTAATTTCTTAAATTCGTCGGTTTTGATTTCGATTTTCGGTTTATTAAATAGTTTGGATTTTAGTTTTATCAAAAACTACGAATAACTGAACAGTTGCCATCCTTAGACAAATCACTAAAAAAGAAAAAAAGAACAAAGAATGAAAAAACAGACAAAACTTAAAAGAACAACGGAGTACGTGCAAGTTGTAAGATTTGATGGGCCCACCACCAATTATCATAAATTAACTAAGTAAAAGAATATCTAATTTATTTATTTTTTTATAATAAAAAAATCATTTTAAATAACATCATTTCAATCTATTTGAAAATTAAATCTCATTATACAATCATATGTCTTAATATGTGTAAAATATTAGTTGGAATTAAACGGTATTTATAATTAAAAGATAAGAATTAAAACTTAATATTTTTTATCACGAGTTGCTATTTAATCAATACAAATACAAAATCTACTTATTTAATTGATTTATTACCCAAAAACCTGTGGTTTGAGTGTCCAAATCTGTTTTAAAAAGATGCAACAACCCCACTTGGCCACTCACCAACACCAACCCATCCCTCCCGTTGCTGAGTCCTGCCCACATAAGCTTTCTTTCTGGGAAGGGCCTTTCACAGAACAAGAAGAAGCAAACACAAAGAAGAGAGCAAGATGGCAATGGCACTTCGCAGGCTTTGTTCTTCATCTTCATCCCTTAAGCCTCTTCGCTCTCTTTCCAATGGCCCTTCCCTTTATCACATGGTAATTATATATCAGTATATATATGTATATATGTACATGTTTGTGAGTGTATTGAAATGTGTTTTTTGGATCTTTTGATGCAGTCTTCTTTACCAGCTCGAGAGAAGGAGAATTCTCGTATCAGTGTAATTAATCAAATCTCTTCTTTATAAATAACTTGTATTGGATCTTGATTTAATATGTTATATGTAACATCGTATCTTACATTGGTTCGGTAAAGGATCCGTGTTTGGTTTATAATATGGACTTCCGTCTCTCTGCTAAACAGGATGTATTACACTCGTAGTTTATTAGATACATTTTATAAATGTCAACTAAGTATTGTAAGTAAATTGCGCCCGGTTGTTCAATCATTTGATAACCAGAGTGTTCATTGATAAATGATCACTATGAGTCAGACTCAGTAGAATCTGATCAATTTTTCTACTACCATAACCAAGGACTTAACTATTTTCAACGAATCGATGGCCTCAATGTCTTAACAGGTTAGTATTTGAATCGAGTTGTTACATTATATGATATGATATTTTGAATATTTTGTTTGCAGTGGATAAAACAATTGAATGCTCCTCTTCAAGAGATCGACCCAGAGATTGCTGACATCATAGAGCTCGAAAAGGCTAGACAATGGAAGGTACATACTGGATAGTGTTTTGTTTCTGGCCGTGTTTTATCAGTCGCAATAATGAACAATGTTTGGTGTAATGTTTGAAGATGTTTGGATCAATGAACAGGGGTTTCACGTTAGTTTTATGCGTAGGCGAATAGTTTTGAAGTTTGGATTCTTTTATTCCTTTGCTATAGAAGAGTTAGGTTGGGCTGTATTTTTGAATTTTGATTTCAAATTAAATTGTGGAAACTAGGGGCTCGAGCTTATACCTTCAGAGAATTTCACGTCGTCGTCAGTTATGCAAGCAGTGGGATCGGTAATGACCAACAAATATAGTGAAGGGTACCCTGGTGCTAGATACTATGGAGGAAATGAGTATGTTGAGCTAATTTCTTTTCATTCCCTTTATTAGATTTAGAGTAGGAAAGAGCCTTTTATGTTTTTACTTTGACTTGGTCACAATATTGAAACGTTTGGTTATTTTTTTGTGATTGATTATAAATGATAATGTTGGTTTTTTCTACCATAAGGTACATTGACATGGCAGAGACATTATGTCAGAAGCGTGCCCTTGAAGCGTTTCAGCTGGACCCTGCAAAATGGGGAGGTAAACGTGTCATTATACGCTTGATTTATGCTTGTTGATTCAGTACTACTTTTGTATATATTCAAAGAAAAAAGATTCATAACCAACTCTTTGGAACAACAACATCTTCTGCAAATGTCCTCAAGAACTGTCTGTCATCAACAATCGATGCCTTTAGCATATTGAAGTTCCTCTTTCTTCTAAATTTAGTTGTATCCTGCCCTGAGTTTTATCATTTCTCTGAATTCCGTAGTGTGTGTCTATTTGCAACTGAGTGATTTATTATGTTCATCACTCTTTCGGCTTAACCACTGCTCTATTGTAATTCAAGTTATAAAAATGATAAAATGTTTTCTTTTTCCATCTTTATTGATTTTTCACCTTTTTTTCCCTTAAATATATGTGAGGTGGAGCAGTTAGTCAGAGATAATGCTTCATTGTTTTCACCAGCATAGTGCTCGGTATTGAACAAATAGAGTTATTTATCATTCTGCTGCAATGTAGACAGTCTTGTCCCAATATCATTGAGAAATTGCATTCTTCACCCCCCAAAGTTCCAATTGAAATAAAAGTGAATGCAGGAAGGAAATAGTGAACCGTATGATAGTAGCAGGGAGCTGAGCATGAAAAATTATTTTGCAGTATTGCATCGACGGAAATGAGTACTTGTCCATTTGTAGCCTTATGAGATCTGCAACTCATGCTCTGGGAAAAGGATATAAAATCTTCACCGAATGTCTTTGCTGAACAGGAAACGAGTCATCTCTCGTAGTTCAACTGTATAGGATTCGTGCACAACCAGAACAACTTTAACACTTCCATATGCGTCTTGAGGAAGAAATAGAAAAGGACATGAACAAAAACCAAAAAAGAAAATCTGAAAGAATTACCTCCAGATGTCAGTTTAATGTATTTCATTTGTATTTCTGTGGTTTGCCATTTGAAGTGATGCAATCATAAATCAAGATCTAGTAGTTCTTTTAACATCTGAATCACAAAACCCAAGCTGACAATTTTGCATTTTAAATTGTATGCCTTTTTCCAGTGTTTGTGCCAATCATATGGGTTCTAAATTAGTTTTCTAGGGAAGTAAAAGTTATTTTGGTACATTGGCCTAAAGTTGTTTAAATAAATTCGATCCAGCTCCCCTGCCCAGCGTGGGATCATGGTCATTTTGTTTTCTTAAAGCCTATTTCAAATTTTATCTGTTCATCAAATTTACTTATTTATTTTTCTTCAAAATGGGTTCACCTGAAAATACCCAGTATCTTATTTTTGCAGTGAATGTACAGTCCCTATCTGGTTCTCCTTCTAACTTCCAAGTCTATACTGCTTTGTTGAAACCTCATGAGAGGATTATGGCACTTGATCTTCCTCATGGTGGACATCTTTCACATGGATATCAGGTTCCTCAAAAAAGATTTCTTCAAGCTGCTATTTTAGAAGCATATTGTTCTAAATAATGTGATTCTCATGCCCTGGGCCCTGCTCGTGCCTCGCAGACCGACACAAAGAAGATATCTGCTGTCTCAATATTTTTCGAGACAATGCCTTACAGATTAGATGAGAGCACTGGATACATTGATTATGACCAGGTTTTTTTTATATTTATCTTTTTCAGCCTTTTTTTAATCCATGTGTTTAAATTTTTATTGTTGTAGTCAAATGCTTGTGTGCATCTTCAATTTTGGCTTTGTGTATAATAGTCCATGATATGATCTGAGTAGGTATAGCAAGTGAAATTGGATTGTAGTTTTGTTGATTGAATTTGAATAGTGAAGATTGGTACTTGACTTTTACATAATCATGTTACTTGAACTGATTATTGCTAAAGGAGCCTACTTGTGAAATCTTTCTTCTCTCTATTATGTGCTAATTAGGCCTCTCTAGTTCATATGCTACAAGCTTGACAATCAAATTGTGATCCATTGTCATTTAGGGCCATAGCATGAGACACCTCTATTATTGCACTAGTGTCTTCTATCCATCCACTAAAAGTTTTCCGCAATGATATGACTCTGATTCCCTTATCGTTTAGATATCTGTAGGGGTTCCACTTTTACAATTACCTGATCAAAATTTAGATAAATTCCAGGAAACTAGGATAAATGATTTAACCATATAGGTCCATGCATCTTCAAAGCATATGCCTTGTTTTGTCTCCCTTGGACAATTTTGTCCTCTGCTCCCAATCTCTTCTGCATTGCTATTCCACAGTTGCAGACAGATAAGTCAAGCAGAGAGAAATTTCCTTTATATATTGGTCACTGGAATGTCTATTGTGGATAGAGGATCTGTTTGAAGGCATTTTAAACTCAATAATAGTTGTTTGGACAATTTAACTGTTACATACTTTAATTCTTTAATCAAATCTATCAATGATTGTAGAAGATATTTTTATCCTTTTTCAATTGTTGTTGTTTTTTTTGCTAAGTCAGCGAAAAAAGGTTTCATTAATTAAAATGATGGTACAGTAGGTGGGTCAAAGACCAGAATACAACAAAGAAACAAAATCGAAAATCAACTAAAGATTCTAAGTCGTAAAACAAAGAACATCAGAAAAAAAAAGAAACAACTTAGCGTTATGGGGAATTGAGAATTCCCCCAAGTCTCTTTCCAGGATCAAACCGCTTCCCTGAAATTAAAGAGTGAATATCTCTGGAGAGATTGGATCTGGGAGGAGATGGCTGGCGATGTAACTCATGAACACCATATGAGGTTCACGGGGCCGTCGGCATCGGATTTTCATTTTGAAAACCAACAGGTTTGCGTTGGTGGACCTCTGAGGTCAAGTTAGATGGCATACTTTTTGTAGAGGGTGCCAAATTTGTGTCGGGTCTAGGCAGTTATTTGTTGGTAGTAGTTTTTTTCTTCTTCTTCCTCGTACGAGCATGAACATTGGTCCAGCCAGGTTCTGGGTCAGATATCTGAGTATCACTAGGTTGGGATGTCTGATTGATACTGGGCTGAGCTTGGGCAGCTGATTCTGGAGTGGGTGTTGGGATCACATGAGGTTGAGCTTGAGTAGTGGGGCAAGCGGCAGTTAAGTGACCTAACAACTACAAGACGAGCATTTGGAAGGTTTCCAGGCATACTCAATGTCAATGACTGCAGTCTCACCATTCGGTAGTTTCGCATATGTTTCATCAGGAAGCGGTTCATTAAGATTCATCTCGACACAAACCCGAGTATATCCAAGGTGCGATCTTGATGCTGTTTTTGCGTCCATTTGAAGAGGATAACCGATAGTACTGGCAACATAACAAAGTCCAGGTTGAGTCCAAAGGACCATGGGGACATTCCTCAGGAGTAGCCACATAGGAACCTTGTCGGGAGACAAATGCACAAGTTGTGTATTAGGTTCCCATTTCCGTAAAAGAAGTGGTCTATGATTGACATGCCATAGTTGATCAAAAACTTGATCACAAATTCCTTCTGACTCAAACCGAAAGAGAAAGAGATTATTTTCCAAAGATTGGATTACAACTGACCCAAAGCATTTCCATTGTGTATCCACAACTCGTTGCATGAGGAAGAAAGGAGGAGGTTTACCGATAAATTGTCCAACCAAACAACCTTTCCAATTGTTGTTGTTTGAAAGCAACTGTTCTTATTTTACTGAATTTCAACTCTGGTTAAATTGTTTTACTATCAGTTTGATGGATTTTCAAAGCAAAGACTTATACTTAAGAAAGATTAGCCTCAAACCACCACTAGTCACAGTGAGAGACCATATCTGCTGTCTAATAAATCACCTTGACTCTTTATGACTATCAAATTAATGTGAATTGTGTTGACCAAAGTTCTTACTTGCCATCATAGCACTCATACTATCTTCAACACCTTAAACTCGTGTCGTAATAATGGGTCTATGGCATTGGCTTTCGACGGATGATGGGCATCTGGCAATGTGAAGATTGTGGTGTCCAGCACTCACTATTCTGTTCTTATATCTACAGTATATAGTCAAACAGTAACTATCTTGTTCTTATATGGATCTAAATACTGAACAGGAGTTTGGGATGGGAGGGGGAGTGATAATGTTTGTTCATTTTTGCCTATGTTTCTTGAACTTTGTTTAAGCTGTCTGTCTTGACTGAAGGCTTGGTTTTAACTTTGCAGTTGGAGAAAAGTGCAGCGCTCTTTAGGCCAAAATTAATTGTTGCTGGTGCAAGTGCTTATGCACGGCTGTATGATTATGCACGTATTCGGAAGGTAAATTCGATTGATTCTAATAGAAAATCCCTGTGCTTTTTTCTTGATGCTCCAAGATCAAGCAATATACTTTTGATGGGTTTGACAGGCATGTGATAAGCAGAAAGCCGTCATGTTGGCTGACATGGCACACATCAGTGGGTTGGTTGCTGCTGGTGTTATACCATCTCCATTTGAGTATGCAGATGTTGTTACAACCACTACACACAAGTCACTACGTGGGCCTCGTGGAGCAATGATTTTCTTTAGAAAGGGGCTGAAAGAGGTCAACAAAAAAGGGCAAGAAGTAAGTGGTGTAATGTGGGGATGGAGGGCATAAAAGACTCCTTTAGTTTCATCTTGTTCTATATTGTCACTTTGTGTATCCATGGACACTTTTCATCTTCCAATCCCGACTGAATCCCCCACCCCCACCCCCACCCCCACCCCCACCTGCACCTGCTGCATGCGTGGTGGGGTTGATCCTAGCAAAGAGAAAGATAACCGAAAAATAAATTCTGGTGTTCTTAGTAACTGAAACAGAGAGAAATCTTGTACAAAAAACTACATCATCATTTCTAGGGGCCAACTTACAGGTGATGTATGACTACGAAGACAAAATCAATCAAGCTGTGTTTCCTGGACTGCAAGGTGGTCCCCACAACCACACAATAAGTGCCTTAGCAGTTGCTCTCAAACAGGTTGAAATTCTCTTGCTACTTTTCCCGTTCTATTTTCCTTGTGTATTAGTATACCGATGTAGTCCTGCTCTGATCCTTTCTGATAATCTTGTGACTGTAGGTCATGACACCAGAGTACAGGGCATATCAAGAGCAAGTTCTAAGGAATTGCTCAAAATTTGCAGAGGTATTAAATTATGGATGCTATGGTGTTTTCCCCATATACTCTTTTTCTTCTTTTTTCCCTATAGAATGTATCACATGTTCGATTATATTGTGGTTACACTGGAATGCAAGCATAGAAGCATAACAATACCTTAGAATATCATCTTATTATGGCTGAGTTTGCTGTGATCGGTTTTATTGACAAAATCTTCTTACCTTGCAGGCTTTGTTAGAGAAGGGCTATGAACTTGTATCTGGTGGAACAGAGAACCATCTTGTTTTAGTGAATTTGAGAAACAAGGTATACGAATAATAAGCTTTTCCTTTTCTCGGGGCAATTGCTTCACCATTTGATATTTTTCTTCCTAGGGCAAGGAGAAAAACACTACCTTCTTCAAAAATTGTTCACATATCTTCTTTTATTTACTTTGGCACACTCATACGTCCCAGATGTAACACGAGAGGCATAACACTAAGTTGATTAGTTTCAGATGGGAAAATATGCTAAATAAAAGCACATGCAATAGAGATTGTCAGCAAAGAACTCTCCTCTAATTTGATTTGTACCAAAGAAAAACTCTAATAACTACCACTAACTGGCAGTTGGCAATTATTCTATTGCTATGTTAGTTCTATAAGACAATTATCGTTGTTGCTTCAAATTGGTTCTTAATTTGATTGACAAGAAGAAAGCTTCACACTATTAATTCTTTCTGCAGGGTATTGATGGTTCCAGAGTAGAAAAGGTATTGGAGTCGGTGCACATTGCAGCCAATAAAAATACTGTTCCAGGGGATGTGTCGGCCATGGTTCCTGGTGGCATTCGTATGGGTAAAGCCCGCCTGGTTTTAGATCTTTGACAATGTACTGGTATACTTGTGTTTCTGATTGCTTGACTATGAATGGCTTCTTTTTCTTTCTGAAATTCTAGGAACCCCGGCTTTAACATCTAGGGGATTTGTTGAGGAAGATTTTGTTAAAGTTGCTGAATTCTTCGATGCTGCTGTAAAGTTGGCCTTGAAGGTCAAGGCTGATACCCAAGGTCTGTGATTCGGTTTAATGATATTTTTATTAGATTTGTAAGACAGTCTTGCCTATCTAAACAGTTGTGTGCTTACGACATTCTACCTTGGGTCATAACAAACCAGGTACAAAATTAAAGGACTTTGTGGCAACTATGACATCAGATACTCAAATCCAATCTGAGATTGCAAAATTACGCCAAGCGGTTGAGGAGTATGCCAAACAGTTTCCAACAATTGGTTTTGAGAAAGAAACAATGAAATACAAGGATTGAACATGGCTCGTGATGATACCATGTAATATAGGTATGTCACATCTTATTAACTATTCGGATCAAATTCTTCGTGAACTGTCAGCAAGCGAAAAGTAGAAGTCATAGCATCTCATTACTGAACCTTAAATTTAAATATTTCAAACTTGAGAAAAAACACTTTTATCGTATTATCTTATTCATCACATTCTCCGTCCTGTTAACATATTTCTTGCATAAGTAACTCCTCATCTCCCTAGTTAAGGTTTTTCCAATAACTGAAACAAATCTCACCATCTGTTGCTTGAGAAAGAATCTAATTTTTTTTTCATAAAAGACGGACCTATTGAATATGACATGACTTCTTTCAACTACTTTATCATGTTATCTTACAAATCGCACACTCGGACGCGTTTTACATATTTCTTGCATATGTCAGTGATCTCCCAAGTTAATGTTGTTTTGATAACAGAACAAATCTCGCTACTTCGTTTGCGCCTTTTTCTTAATTTCTTTTTAACTTTTCTCTTTTCTGCTGCAGGTTCTGATGCTTGAGCTTCCCACACTAGTTAGGGGCTGCTGCAGAGGACTAGAGAGTTGGAAGCTCTCGGTGCCCTTTATTTGCAGGGTTAGGGAATTGATCTTGTGCCAAAGTGTGAAGAACTTTATATTGTCTTCATCTTCTTCATAAGTTTGATCATAAATCCTTAACCTTATATATTCAATGCTGATTTTCTTGCCACTAGTCATTTGGTCTAGTGGTATGTTTCTTATTTTACGTGTGAGAGATTTTAGGATCAATTCTCGGAATCAATATCTTGTATAATATTGACTTGTAAGTCTTCTTTAAATAAATAAAAAAAAAATGCCGATTTTCTTCTTTCAATTTAGTATATGTTAATATCATCAAGTCAAAACAATGGTGATGTTGCTGAAAGAATGGAGCATGAAAATCAGCGGCGGATCTATGGTTGGGCCAGTGGGGCTGGCCCCCACGTGCCGAAGGTAATGTTTAAAATTTATATATATATATATATTTTTTAGAAAATTAAGATATTTATGTATTATTCTTAATGATTCTATTGTCAAAACAACAGAACGTGGCTAGGATAATTGCCTTGCACGCAATAGACTCGAATTTACTCATCGAAATCGAAATCGAAATAGATAGTATTCAATAAACCTTACTTGTACAATTTCGTTGGGAAAAAAAATAAAGAAAGTATTTTTTGGGGAAAAATAAAAAGAGTAGTTTAAATAAAAAACCAATCTAATAAAGAAAGCTGTAAAATTTTCAATTCACACTTATCAAAATTTTGGGGAAAAATGTAAAAGGAGTCAATTCAATATTTATCAAAACTGTAAAATTTTCTCGCCTCTCTCATTCTTTTTTGATTCGCAACTTCACCTGTATTTACAACTTATTGTAAAGAAATTTATTGTATAGAAACTCTTTGTAGATAACCTTTGAAAGGTTTACTCAAGCCAAAAAAATCCAATTTTTGCAGGATCAAATTAGGCAATCTTCAAATATCCAATTTTTTGCAAGATTAATCAAATTCCATTTTTTTCACGAAAAAATTTTCTTTGAGGAAATTATATTAAATTCACTTTGAAATTATAAATCTTATAATATAGTCCTATATCAATATACGTGTACTAATTCAGTTAAGAGAAAAGTTCAAATTTAGAATCTTTAGTTCGTTAGTCAAGAATTTAATCGTTTATTCCTATTGGAAAAGAACAAACCCAATCTTATTTGGCTCTTGCACTCTATTACGTTGCCCAATTGAAAATGCTCTTGGCGAAGGGCCTAAAAATGTGTGGAGATATTCTCATTGGGTACTTTTAAAAAAAAAAAAAAATTTAAAGAAGGCTTACAATCTAATATTACATAACTTAAGATGTTAACTTCGAGAATTGATCTCGAGACCTTTCAAATTTAAAGCGAGAATCATACTACTAGACCAGTACCTAGGCAACGTACCTTCATCGACTTAGCAACAAGCGTTTGTAGGCCAACGGTTAGGATAATTGCCTTCCAAGCAATAGACCCGGGTTCGACTCCCGGCAGACGCATAAGTTTTTCCGACCTTGGCACTTTGCCACATCAACGTTCCTGGTGGGTCAAGCTGACGTGGCCTGATTGACAGGTTTAAATACACCCTCCAATCTCCATGCTCTCAAATTTGGATTTGCAGTTGAATTCCATCCAAACACACAACCAAGAAGAAGATAATGCCCTTTTTTTTTTCTTTCAAACAAAAACGAATTACACCACTTCAATATAAATCTAATACACAGCTCAATATAGATAGATAGGTTCATAGATATGCAAGCTGTACATACATATTGCTGAAATATATATATTCATGGCCTCTCTGCCTTCAGCAGTTGTACTTGGCAACACTCTCAAGCTTGACCCAGAACTCAAAAAGCTCTCCCCTTCTTCTCTCCCATTAGATAAGGTAATAATTTCCATCTATACATACATATATATTTATATTCTTTTGTTTATGTAGTGTCCCACCTCGGTGTGAGTGTTTTATAAGTGCTTCGGCGGGTTTAAGTGATCATTCGAGTTAATTATTTTGAGTTAGTAGAATTAAAGAACAAGATAGTCATTTTTTAAGTTTATCAAGTGTATGATGCTGGTCTCCTTAATGGGCTCGGTTCTGGTGCTGAGGCGTGACAGTTTATATTATAGGCTTGGATTTTGGTATTGGGGCGTGACAGTTTATATGGTGGGCTCAGGTTTTGGTAGTGGGGTGTGATAGTTTATATTATTGGCTCTGGTATTGGAGCGTGACAATTTATGTATGTATATGTATTTGTTAATGTGGTTCTAATACTGGATATAATAAAGCTGACTAATTTTACTTGCTTTTTTGGCTTGTCAGAAAAAGTATAGCAATGGCAATTTGGATATAGTGTTGGACCCATTTAGTTTGGATTTCAAGAAAGCACTGTTCTTGATCAAAGAAGGTAATGCAAGAATTGAATCATCTGCATATGTTCCTATTCTGCAAGCATGTATAGAGAAGAGTTCAGTTTCCGATGCTGAAACAATCCATGCCCACATTGTTAAAACTGGTGCACATCAAGACTTGTTCCTCATGACATTCCTTGTTAATGTGTATGCAAAATGTGGGAATATGGAAAGTGCTCGAAGAGTTTTCGATAATTTGTCAAAACGAAATGTGGTTACATGGACATCTTTAATGTCTGGTTATGTTCATAATATGCAGCCAGAGATTGCCATTGGTGTTTTTCAGGAAATGTTGGAGGTTGGAGGGTATCCTACTAATTATACATTAGGGATTGTTTTGAATGCTTGTTCTACAATGGATGATATTAAGTTAGGGAGGCAAATTCATGGGTATATAGTGAAATATCGAATTGAGTATGATACGAGTATAGGGAATGCCCTTTGTAGTTTGTATTCAAAATCTGGTAATTTGGATTCTGCGATAAAGGCGTTTATGAGGATTGAGGAAAAGAATGTGATTTCTTGGACAACGGCTATATCTGCTTGTGGTGATAATGGGGATTCAGCAATGGGGCTTGATTTGTTTGTCCGGATGCTCTCTGAGGGTGTTGAGCCGAATGAGTTTACCCTGACTAGTGCATTGAGTTTGTGTTGTGTAATGCAGGCCTTAGGGGTAGGGTCACAGGTTCACAGTTTAAGTATCAAACTTGGGTATCAATCGAATTTGCCTGTAACAAATTCAATTATGTATTTGTACTTGAAAAGCGGATGGATAAATGAGGCAAAGAAGTTGTTTGATGGAATGGAGAAAGTCAGCTTAGTAACATGGAATGCTATGATTGCAGGCCATGCTCAAATGATGGATCTTGCAGGGGATGGTCTTTCAGCGCACCGCAGTGGAATAGAGGCTCTTGAAGTGTTCTTGAGATTGAATCGTGCAGGCCTGAAACCAGATCTATTCACCTATTCCAGTGTATTAACTGTATGTAGTAATTTGGCAGCTATGGAACAAGGGGAACAATTACACGCGCAAACTATCAAATCTGGATTTTTGTCTGATGTGGTTGTGGGAACTGCCCTTGTCAACATGTACAACAAATGTGGAAGCATTGATAGAGCCAGTAAAGCTTTTATTGAGATGCCTACAAGGACTCTGATATCCTGGACTGCAATGATCACGGCCTTCGCACAACATGGTCGGTCGAAACAGGCACTGCAGCTCTTTCAGGATATGAGATTCATAGGGGTTAGACCAAACAGAATTACATTTGTGGCCGTTCTTTCAGCTTGTAGCCATGCCGGAATGGTGGATGAAGCGTTGGCTTTTTTTGATATGATGAAAAATGAGTATAAGATCAAGCCCGTGATGGATCATTATGCATGCCTCATTGATATGTTTGTGAGGCTAGGCAGAATAGATGAAGCCTTTGACTTCATCAAGAAGATGGAATTCGAGCCTAATGAATTTATATGGTCTATACTGATTGCCGGATGTAGAAGTCATGGAAAGTTAGAGTTAAGTTACTACGCGGCTGAAAAGCTACTCAACCTTAACCCGAAAGATTCTGAGACGTATTTCTGGTTGTTGAATATGTACCTCTCAGCTGGAAGATGGAAAGATGTCTCAAGAGTGAGAAAAATGATGAAGGATGAAAAAATCGCGAAAATCAGAGATTGGAGCTGGATTAGCATTAGAGACAAGGTTTTTTCTTTCAAGTCTGGTAACTATATACATTCTTTTGCAGAGCTAGACAAATTATTAGGAAACTTGCATGACAGAGCAAAGGGTCTCGGATATGAGTCGCGGACAAGTTTAGAGGTGACAGATGAGGGAGATGATGAACCAACAACCTCCAACGTTCATCACAGTGAAAAGCTAGCACTTGCATTTGGTTTGTTGAATGTGCCAAAGCCTGCAGCAATAAGGGTTACTAAGAGTATTAGTATGTGTAGAGATTGTCATAATTTTATGAAGTTCATCTCAATATTGAGTGAAAGGACAATTATCATTCGTGATAGTAAACGGCTGCATAAATTTGTAAATGGAAGCTGTTCATGTGGAGATTTCAGCAGTCTCCTTTGTTAATTTCTTCAATTAATGAGCTCTCTAATTTTAGATCAATGATTTCTTACCATCTTTTTTACTCTACTTAGTGGAATAAGACTTCGTTTAGTTTTATTTTTTGCCATTTCGGAATGTTCTCGCCCTTCTCTAATCATAAATGGTTTCTTCAGACAGTTTGAGTATGGAGATTGAAAATGTCTAAGCCCTAATTGACTAAAATTTCTTGGCATTGTGTGATATCATCCATTCTTCACGTCTTATGACTAAAATTTCATTAAGCTTCAAGCATCAGCATACAGTAATCTAACATCGAAAGGCTTCACATCCTATCCTTACATAAAGATTTATAGAGCAAAAACACAAAAACTGGGTGAACATAATACTCTTAACGTTAATTAACTTAATTATTGATAGCAAGCCTTATTCTTGATCCTAATTATGCCGAGAGTAGATAATTTTCACATAATGTACGGATGTTTTCCTTCTGACGTCTCAATAAAACTGTGGTTGTTTATTTATTTATGTCTCCTCTCTCTGCTGGGAACCCAGAATTCCTTCATCGAATCAACTATAAAAGAGTTTTAAAATCAATCAATATCTGCCCGAAGAGCAGATGGATCTCCAAGAATAGATGTCTCCGCGAATGTCTGGTGGAATGCTTTGTTTCTCTCCTGAAAAATGGTTTTATTTATTTTTTTGAAGGTCTTTTTCTACATTTTTCATACTGTATATGATCGAGTTAACTTGTCTGGTATATCAATTATATCGGCATATTCTTTAGTTAAGACAACTATATAATAAATTCGAGTAGCTAAACAGATTAAGGTCTAGCCTTATAATATTCATTTATCTACAAAACTGAACGGACACTTTTCAGTCTATTTGTAATTTTCACATAATGTACATGTTTTTGTTTATTTGGCTGATAATGAAAATCCAGTTTCAAATGGCCAAAAAAGAAAAAAGAAAAAAAAGTACGGGTTACTTTTAATAAGATAATTATATAATAAATTCAAATAGCCAAACAGTTTGCAGTGGCTTTTATTGGCAGAAATTGGCGAGGCGATGTGGTTTTTGGCCAAGCTAGTCATATTATATGTTGTTCTGTTGTTGTAGCAGAGGCCATTGCAGTGTCTTCGCGAAACAGAATCAGATTAGTAGCATCATTGTCGAGACTGATGCCGAGACAGTTTGGAAAGCAATCAACTCTCAGTTTCGAGGTAGTTTGGAAAGCAATTAACTCCACAAGGCACCAGGATAACGAGAGAATAGCATCTATTTTAGAAGACATCAGAAAAGTTGCTACTGAAATCAATTGCATACGGTATGACTATATTTGTTTTTTTTTGGTCAAAACATAAGACTTTATATTCCATAAATACGTTTTTACCCCATATTTTGAGTTTCAATGGGAATCGAAGTTCTCCCAAATCCTTTTTTTTTTCCATGTTTCAAATAAAAAAAGGTGTAATGAAATATTTATGTAAATGTAGATATTCATGAACTATAAAATATGTTATTACTTATAGTCCAAAACCAAATCCGAGAAAACCAAATCCAAGAAAATAAAGACCTTTTAGAAATTAGTTAGAGAATAAGTTAAGTTTCCTATAAATAGTACTCTCAGCACTAAAAAGTTACACAAAAAAAAAAAATCAATAAAAATACTATTTCCGTCTCCCTTTATTATATATATATATAAAAACATATATTTCTTGCTTCTAGTTTCTCTTCAATTATCTCTTCTTTTAGTTTCTCTTTAATTATCTGTTCTAGTTTCAGGTTTTAAAAGATTTCTTCAAAACAAACCAGAGAAAAACTTCTTTTTTTGGTTGTGAAAAACTTCAGCGAGAAGAAAACTTCGGCATAGCGAGAAGACACCAGAGAAAAAAACTTCTTTTTAAATAAAGCCACCCCACATTGTACAAAATCAATTTGAGCAATGCCGGAGGAGTTTAAAAAATGTATTGGTTTCTCCATGAACATGATGAACCATTTGGGTTACGGCTCCGTCAATGTATACGCATTCGACGAGACGTGGGTGCCGGTTAAAGATGAAAAAAGATCTATTACGCCGGAGCTGAATTCATCGTACAGCTTCATATTCAAAGATTCTTCCAAAATCGCAAAACCGATTAGTCGTCTTAATCGTTGCCATCTTTACAGTAGTTTTGTGTCCTTGGATCACGAGTTTACCGGGTAGGGGGAAATTATTACTCCGACGATATAGGTCGGCAGGTTTGGGATGAGATATTTAATGACGATAAGGACGCTCCTTTTACAGAGGATCAAAGAGATAAAATTAATCGTAATCATCAATCAACTCAAACCGTTGATTTTTTTAATACCACGAGACTTAACAACGACAAGACTACTACTAATGTGGAATGTTGTACCTGGGAAGAGGGTCCAGAGCTGAAACAGCCTAGAAAGCGCCCTCATCTACATGTACTTGATGGCCGGCTTTATGCCCTCGGTGGCTTTTACCGTCCGCCTGATATTGATAACTTTGTTTTCATGGAAGTTTTAGATCAAAGTCGAAACTGTTGGGTTGCTCTTGACAATCCTCCCGTTGATCTTCAATATCCTCTCCGTGTCATCTCTGCTTCAATCGAGGCTCGTGGGATCATTTTAGTTGGCCTTCAGTCGTCCTCGTCCTCTTTCTATACGTATCAACCTGGACGTTATCCAGCCTGGCAGCCATACGAGGATTTGCCATTACATGATAGTTGGTTTACCCCCTATCTAACCAACCTACCTGCCGTTGTTTGTGGTGACTTCTTGCTTTGGCTTCAGGGTGATAAAGGCAGCAGCTTATACGGTATAGATATGGGTTCAAAACGGAGTTTTTCGTTTGACTTAGTTCGTGAGGGCCTGCTATGGAGTCCTGAGCATCTTGGTTCTTATTCTCAGATACTTCAGATTAGTGGTCGATTGTATCTAGTTTGGAGGGATAGATACGAATATAAGCTTCGTGATACTACCGACGAGTCGTATGGTGGCATTCATTATTCAAGCTTTACTCTCACTGTTGGTGGAGCCTCCCGGAACAATAATATTGAGGTGTACGTGAAACTCAAACTCATGTCCCAGAAAATGTGTATTGCCCCCGGGCACCTCACAAGCTTGGAGCTGTCTTCGCCATGAATATCATAGCTCCAAGAGGTTGCAGGCACTTGATCAGGTGGTGCTTGAGGTGCCTGAATTTAAAGAATTATTCATGGTTTTCAAGTCAGGAGAAACCCGATAAAGTACGTATACGTAAAGGAGTTGCAAACACGACTTCTCTATTAAGGTAGCGGCCGGTGGTGATAGAAGTGGATGGGATGATGATATTCTGATGCTACTGAAGATTGCTTGCTTTATTTGATGCTTGGTGATGGAAGTGGATAGGATAGTAATCTCAAGTTAATATTCGAAAGTGCATAGCATGAGTTGAGCAAATACACTCGTAGTTTTTTAGTGGACAGTGGATACGACAGTAATCTAATAGCATAGTGTAATATCACCCATTCTTCACGTCTTATGAGTCAAATATCAAAATTAGATCTCATTTAAATACGACACTTGCACATAAAATGTCAAGTAAGATGTCAACGTTACTCCATGTTACTTTTTACGTTATGTTTTGGATTCAATTATTACGTTATTATGTTTTTCATAATAGTTTCACTAATCTCATGTATCTGTTCCTCTACAACCGAAACAACCGTGAAAAGAATTGAATTCATAATCTTTAAGCTTGTAAACATCTCAGCAAACAAGAAACTTGACATCAAAAGACCATGATATCTTGCTATAATATAACAAAGCAGCAAACCCAAAAGCTTCATTCAGCTTATTGAGCCAGGCTTCATTAAGCTTCAAGCATCATCAGCATACAGTAATCTAACACCAAAAGGCTTCACATCCTATCCTTACTTACAGGGCAAAAACACAAAAACTGGGTGAATATTCACCACACTGATCTGCTCGGTTACACATGACTACTTACACAGGGTTGGGATAAAGTATACAGGATGCGCATTGAGGCGTTACAGGATCTGGCATACCCCGTCCCCGTGGTTGGTGGATCCATAAACGCGCGCTTAGAGCTATACGAGAAACTGGTTGTCAGATGCGACAATATGATATTCATCACCTTTTACTCCTTGTCTTGGTAACCCTTGATTTGTGTGATTCTTGGGGTGGCTTCCAAATGATATCCTCAAGGTTACTGCAGAAGTTCTTGTAGAACTGCATCAAAGAGAAATGAGTTTAGAGTTTTTTTTTTTTTTTAATATCTCGAGTGATACAGTTGCCTAATGCAAAACCAAACAAAAAATGTTGATCTGCAGAGGAGGATATATCTTGACATTAAGTAAAATGAGAACTCTCAACTGTTCTTCGATTATTCCAGCATAAGTCGAAGATTTGCTCAATGTTATGACATCTGTATCCTAAAAAATGTATAGAAGATGGAGAGAACTGAAAATTTCCTTAATCGGATTTTCCCCTAGCATTAGACTCACAAGAGAGATGTGATCGGACAAACCTAAAGCGGTCCTTTCATTATTTTGTTGCTAGATTAATTGCACTGACGCTCACTCCTCTGATGACCTTCAATACTTCTAAGCACATGACTTTGCTCAACTTCAATGATAAATATGAAGATGACAAGATATTTTCCAACTATTAACTCAAAAGTTATACATGATTTTCTCGGTTTTCTTGCAAGTTGGAGATGAAGGTGATGTTTCCACCGAAGGTCAAGAAATGTCAGCAAAAGTATTGCTTTATCCTAAATTATCTAAAGGAGAGTAAAGAGGGAAGAATTGCAAAACATTCTATTATATAGGGGGATCGATAAAGCTTTCCGTTCCATTCTGATTCCTACCACCCTAGGTATTCTCTTTTCACTACGTTCTCTAGTCTCTGCTCTTCTATTTTAAACAAGAATGTTCTCTTTCATGTCATATCCTTCAGGACTGCCCAACAGAGAATGAAGCAGAAATATATAAGCAACTGAAATCCTCAACGCTCTCCATTTCTCTAATAAAATTTCATATTAGAGTGTGAAAACAAATCCAAAAATGTATATTCTCAACTAGGAATTAGAAAAACTAAGGCAACAGACCTTGAGGAACTCATCAGCATCTCCAGCTGCTTTCTGGACATCTACCATTATAAACGGAGGAGCAACTTGAAAAACCTGTTTACATAGTGATTATGGAACTCAAACTCCAAGTGTTCAACAAGTGATCAGCCGATAACTAGGAAAGCTGAGAACCTACCTCCAACATTACAGAGAAATGTGAAGTCTTATTGGCAGAAAGACCTTCAACCCTCATCTGCGAAAGTTGAGTTCAACCAATAAGCCATGCATTAATCCAAGATATTGTGTAAACACTTAGTACTCACTCTGTCCCATAATTAGAGTCGCTGTTTCCTTTTCGGCCTGTCCGGAAAAATAGGCCCTCACAAAAAAACAGCTATATGGCAAATTTACTCCTTGTCCCAAGACTAGAGTTCCCAAATTAACTTATGGATAGATCAGCGCAGGGTAATATGGCATAGAATATTTTCAACCTTACTGAAAGTACCAAACATAAATGATAAGAGTTCAAGTTATCTACCTTATAATTACGTATATGTGTCTTATAACCCATTGATTGCGCAACAACTTCCATGCTCGATAAAACCACCTTTGCTGGTTTCTGTGAAACAAACCGAGTATGATGCTTAACTAAATCCTGCAGTGCAAAGACATTGCATTAATAATAAAAACTAAACCCATAGATTGAATTCATTGATAGAAAAGGCGCATGTATTATGACTTTTGAATACAAAGGTAGCAACATCTCAGGATTAAGTCAAAAATGAGGAAGAATACGGCCCCAGTAATAAGTAAAAAACAAAAGGTTCTACTGGAAAACTATGAAAACTTAACTCTATTATGAGAAACATCAAAATGTGACACATAAATTTGCTTTAATTTGTTACAGAAGAGAGTATATCAACTTAACTTCAACTGAACTGATCAAAATAGAGGCAATAGGTTTATTAATTGTACCTGACCACGATCAAACAATGCCGAAAGATTTAATCCTTGAGATAGAATAATCAGGTCAAACGCATTAAGATCTAAAGGCCCCATATCCTCATTCCCACATGGCTCATTGGCTGTGTCTTCCTACAAGACAAAATGTCAAGCATATCTCAAAAGATAATTTCTTTTTTCCCAAAAAAAAAAAAAAAAAAGAACCAGAGTAACGAACAGCCAACGTAGGCTACACAGCTTGAGTACCTTATGTCTAAGGTTTATGAATGTAGATGTATGGTCTCTCAATAGTCAATACGGGATGTGATGACACATAAATGAAACATGGTTTTCACAAAATGGAGCCTTTCTCTCGTCATTGGCTTGTTATACAGCACATTAAATTCATATTGATAGAGTGTGGATCAACCAACCTCCTCCAATTCTTCACATCATGAATACTTGCACAAAATATTGTTCATTCGAAGGTCAATATCTCTCTTGAAGGAAAAGATACTTATAATAAAGATAAAAAGGAAGGAAGTTAATTTCTCAACATTCAGTGTGTTGCAATTTATGTTATAGTAGGTTTTCGACCTCAAATTTCTTCAAGTGTAAACGTTTAAGCGGAATTCCTAGTAAGCGCAAGTCATCAGCTCGCGTTGACTACGTCCCTGCCCTTTGGACACACCGCCCGTCGCTCCTACCGATTGAATGATCCGGTGAAGTGTTCAGATCGCGGCGACATGGGTGGTTCGCTGCCCGGGACGACGCGAGAAGTTCACTGAACCTTATCATTTAGAGGAAGGAGAAGTCGTAACAAGGTTTCCGTAGGTGAACCTGCGGAAGGATCATTGTCGAACCTTGCGAAGGCAGAACGACCTGCGAACCCATTTAACAACGCGGGGCCGACGTGGGGGAGGCGGCTTGTCCCCAGCCCATGTGTTGGTCCCGAGTCGGGGCGAACGTAAGCCAATCACTTCTATAATCATTGCTTCTATTAACCAGGAACTACAACTGTTAAATAGTGTGCAAATTTTGCTGCAAATAGTCAGATGTAAACTTAAAAGAGGAAAAAGAAGATCAAACAGAAAAAGAGTGCAAAATGGGCAAAAACCATTTTGGTCCCTGAGGTTTGGTATAAAGCTCAAATTAGTCCTTGAGATTTGTAAAAAGACCAAATAGGTCCCTCCCATTATCTATGACTTAATAGTCAAAGATTTGACTAAATAAAAAGACTTAAATGCCCTTGCTTTAGTGGTTAGAGATTTGGAGGGAAAGAAAAAAAAAAAAAAAAAGATTGGGACCATGCAGCAGGCACAACTATTTAAGCACTCAAGCTATTTTTTTTTTTCTTTTCTCACTTTCAATTCATGCTCTTTCTCACCCAAAAAAAAAAAAAAAAAAGAACGACAACAAATGTTGAATTTAGTATCGGATAGCCACTAATTGTGGCTTTTAAAATCTTAAATTTTGGATATATGTCCTCCAACTACAAATGTTGTCTGACTTTTAACTAACTTGAAAAATGTATTGAGGTGCAATATTAGACAATAGAATGTATAACCTTGTAATAAATTCACTATAATTCACATGTAATAAATTCCTCGTCATTTGAAAACAAAAAAGAAAAAATAATAATAGACGAGGAATTCGTTACATGTAAATTATTTTTTCACATTTAATATTTGTATTTTTTTCATCTATTATTATTTTTTCTTTTTTGTTTTCAAATGACGAAAAAAATGACTTAGGTGCTTAAATAGTTGTGCTTGTTGCATGGTCCCAATTTTTTTTTTTTTTCATTCCCTCCAAATCTCCAACCACTAAAGCAAGGGCATTTAAGTCTTTTCATTTGGTCAAATATTTGACTATTAAGTCATAAATAATTGGAGGGACCTATTTGGTCTTTTTGCAAATCTCAGGGACTAGTTTGAGTTTTATACCAAACCTCAGGGACTAAAATGATTTTTGCCCAATGCAAAATCTAACTTCTAGAAAATATCGACTCAAGCATAAGCAAAACTTTATGGTATATAAATAGTTCCACCTGTTCACGTAACATTCAAAGCCAAAAAATTCAAAGTCTTACCAACCTTGGGATCATCGAAAGCAGCATTAACATCATCCAGATTAACATCTTCATTTTCAGTAAGTCGGACAGGGACATATCCTTTCTTAAACCACTCATCATTTCTGATCTCTTCAATTCGAATACGCTGCACAAGCATGAAGAACAATCTGGCATATCAATATAGAACACAAATCACTAGTTATAAAAACCTAAATTGTATTTCAAACACTAGAACTATACATTTCAAGACATGAGGACGGGGCAACAGCAGTAAATGGATAAATAAAAGTTGCATTTATTAGAATTCCAAGAATAGAGAAACCATTGGCCACCAATATCAAAAGGTTATTTTCATACAGAAAAGTAATACCCATGACATTATAAATTATACTCCAGCCAAGGCAGATGACATAGTCCCCTTTTTCGTTGTTGTCCTAAAACAATGCACTACCCTTAAAAGTGTTGTGAAATATAATAATAACGTAGACAACTTAACTGAGAGAATATATCGTATGCTTGCTTTTTTCTCATACTAATTCACGGATTTTCTCTTCTCATATTTATACAACAAAAATAGGACAAACTATCATTATTAGAAAAACATAATGATTACACTTTTAATTAAACTAGTATAAACTTTTACACCTTACATAGATATTAGAGAATTCAATTCCGAATTCTCTGGCAGACGTTCACGTAGCTTCTGCAACTCAACATCGTATTGAGTTCTTCTCTCGGGTGCCAGCTGTCATACAACGTATTACTTCTAACATAATTTGTTGCCAATAAATATTCGTACTTTTACAACACTCCCCCTTAGATATTTATTGTTTAAGAATATGCCTCATTAAAACCTTATCAAGAAAACCAAATGGGATAAAAACTTGACTAAGAAAAAAGAGTACAAAATCCTTTGTGTATACCTTTTATACTGTCTCATTAAAAACCTTGCCAAGAAAATCCAATGGAACAAAACCTATACGAAGGAAAAAAGAGTACAGTGCATATGTCTCCCCCTCTTGTGGGCATATCAAGAATGATCGCAGAGTCGCCGCATATCAATCTTCCATACTAACTTCTCGAATGTGGTAGTAGGCAATGATTTTGTAAATAAATCAGCAAGGTTCTCACTTGAACGAATCTGACGAACCTCGATTTCACCATTCTTTTGAAACTCATGAGTAAAGAAGAACTTTGGCGAGATATGTTTAGTTCTATCACCCTTAATATAGCCTTCCTGTATTTGAGCAATGCATGCAGCATTATCTTTATATAAAATAGTGGGGCTACTTTTGCTTGTTGAAATATTGCATTCTCCCTCAATGTGTTAGGTAAAAGATCTCAACCAAACACCTTCTCGACTTGCCTCATGAAGTGCCAGTATCTCAGCGTGATTTGATGAAGTAGCAGCAATAGTTTGTTTTGTAGATCGCCAAGATATAATAGTACCACCATATGTGAACAAATATCCTGTTTGAGATTGTCCTTTATGTGAATCAGACAAATATCCAGCATCTGCATATCCTATCAACTCTGGTTGCGGATGTCTTAATATAGTAACCCCATATCAACAGTTCTACGAAGATAGCGAAAAATATATTTAATGCCGGTCCAATATCTCCGTGTTGGTGTTGAACTGAATCTTGCAAATAGATTAACAGAGAATGCAATATTTGGTCGTGTATTGTTAGCAAGATACATTAAAGCACCAATGACACTAAGTTATGACACTTAAGAACCAAGGATTTCCTCATTGTCTGCTTGAGGTCGAAATGGATCTTTTTCTATATCCAGAGTTCGAGCAACCATTGGACTAGTTACTGGATGAGCTTTGTCCATATTGAATCTCTTCAACACCTTCGCTGTATAAGTTGATTGGTGCAACAAAATTCCACCTGTCAAATGTTCAATTTGAAGACCAAGACAAAACTTTGTTTTACCTAGATCTTTCATCTCAAATTTCTTACTCAGATATGTGGCTGCTGCTGTAAGCTCCTTATGAGTTCCTATAATGTTTAAATCATAAACATAAACAACAATAATGACAAAACCACATTTTGATTATCTGATAAAGACACATGGACTTATAGGACTATTAACATATCCTTCTTTTAGAAGATATGTACTAAGACGATTGTACCACATTTGTCCAGATTGTTTTAGCCCATACAAAAATCTTTGTAATTTGATTGAATACATCTCCCGGGGTTTTGAGCCATATGCCTCAAGCATATTTAGTCCTTCAGGGACTCTAATATAAATATCACTATCAAGTGATCCATATAGATAGGTTGTTACCACATCCATAAGACGCATATGAAGTCCTTTAGAAATTGCCAGACTAATTAAATATCTGAATATGATTGCATCCACCACTGGAGAATATGTTTCCTCATAATCAATTCCAGGTTTTTGTGAAAAACTTTATGCTACAAGTCGGGCTTTATATCTTATAATTTCATTATTTTCATTGTGTTTCCATACAAATACCCATTTATAGCCAACAGGTTTCACATTTGCAGGTGTTTGAACCACTGGACCAAACACTTCGCATTTTTCAAATGATTTTAATTCAACATTAATTGTGTCTTTCCATTTTGGCAAATCATTTCTTCGTTGACATTCTTGGACAGACTTCGGTTCAAGATCCTTAATTTCTATCATTAAATCAGTAGCTACTGCATATGCAAAATTTTCATCAATAATGATTTCATTTCGGTTCCATCTTTGTCCTGTAGAAACATAATTAATTGAGATTTCATCATTGTCAATACTGTCGCTTTTTATTTCATTCTCAGGTACTTGATTTTTCACTGAAACTCTATTTTCAGTTATTTCTCGTATTGCGACATCTACAGGATTTTCAAGAACTTCAATATTTCCAACTTGTTCATTTTGCCTCTTTCTCTTTCGAGGATTTTTATCTTTGGAACTGATTGGTCTGCCACGTTTTTGACGTGTCATAGACTCATTTGCTACTGTGTTAGCAAATTGCTTCTCTGCAATATCAATTCTCATTGGGGCATTTAAAGCTGGTATGTGTGACTTAGTCACTTTCTTTGCATCAGTAAAAGCATATGGCAATTGATTTGCAAATGTATAATTTTCTGAATTTCTATTTCAGATTGATTCGTGCGAGGATCAAAATATGATACTGATGATGCATTCCATATAATGCTTTATTTTCCAGCTTCTGTTTTTCTCCCCCTAAGACTGGAAATGTTGCCTCATCAAATTGGCAATCAGCAAAACATGCTATAAAAAGATATCCAGTTAAAGGTTCAAAATATTTCAAAATTGATAGAGATTCAAAACCAACATAAATTTCCAGTCTTCTTTGAGGTCCCATTTTTGTGCGCAATGTTGGAGCAATTGGAATATAAACTGCGCAACTAAAAGTTCTTAAATGGGATATATTTGGTTCTTGACCATAAACCAATTGTAATGGGGAGTATTTATGATAAGTAGTTGGTCTTGCTCTAAGCAATACTACAGTATGTCTCCAAACATAACTAGGCAACTTAGTTCTCATCAATAATGGCCTAGCAATAAGCTGCAACCTTTTAATAAATGATTCAGCTAAACCATTTTGTGTATAGGTGTAAGCTACAGGATGCTCAACAACAATTCCAACGGACATGCAATAATCATTAAATGATTGTGATGTAAATTCTCCTGCATTATCAAGACGAATTCGCTTGATTGTATAATCCGGAAACTGAACCCGTAACAGGATTATTTGTGCAAGAAGTCTTGCAAATGCCATATTTCTAGTGGATAGTAGGCATACATGTAACCATTTTGTTGATGCATCTATCAACACCATAAAATATCGAAATGGCCCACATGACGGAATAATAAGCCCACATATAGCCCCTTGTATCCTGTTTAAAAATGCAGGACTTTCAATATCAATTTTAGTAGGGGATGGCCTTTTGATCAATTTTTCTTGGGACAAGCAGGACATGAAAATTCACGTGATAACAGAATCTTTTGATTCTTTAATGAGTGCCCATGTGAATTTTCAATAATTATTTTCATCATGACTGCGCCTAGATGTCCAAGGCAATCATGCCAAAGGATAAAACTTTGTGAATCAAGCATCTTCTGATTTATCATCATATTAGATTCCACAGTATTTATCCGAGTATAATATACTCCTGAGGATAATGCTGACAATTTTTCCACTATAACTTGCTTGCCAGATTTGAGCGATGTAATATAGAAATATTCTTTACTTTGCTCATTCATGGTTTGGATATGATAACCATTTTCACGTATATCTCTAAAACTCAGTAGATTTCTCTGGGATCTACAGCATCGTTTATCATAATTTTTGTCCCACCAGGAAGCATAATACAAGCTCTTCCAGAGCCATTAATGAGATTTGTAGTGCCAGCGATTGTAATAACATTTGCTTATGCTAATTTGAGTTGGGAGAAATAGATTCTATTTCTAATAATCGTATGTGTCGTTGCACTGTCTGCCAGACATATTTCTCCATCATTGAGATTATATAGATCCATATTTCTTCAAGATAAAATAAATAACATATGTGAGAAACTGTAAGCAAAGGAAATGAGAGATGATAATATTTTTAACCTGATAGACATATATTCGTACTTAATTAAAACATAACGAAAATAAGACAATATTACAAGGTTACACACAATATCTAACAAGATAGTATATAATAGTTCAGTCAAAATAAAAATTTGCATCATTAGGCAGATGTTCACTTCCTTCATTATTGTCGTCATAGAAACTAGAATAATTGAAGTGTTTATTTTGCTGTTAAGTATTATGTTCAGCCAAATTCGTCTCAATCCTTTTTCCTTTACCCTTCTTTGAGGCTTCGTAAAGGTCCGCAAGATGTTGTATCGTACGACAAGTTTTCTACCAATGACCTGTCATGCCACATTTATAACATATATTTTCTTATGATGATTTCTTTTGTGAACCACTCACACTCCCCTTGTCGTAGTTTTCTTGCCCTTTAGAATCAAAGCTTTTCAGACCATCATAGTGTCAGGTGTTATTATTACCACCTCCACGGACATTATTATGCCAACTGTTATTATAACCACGACCACGACCATAACCACAACTGCGGCCTCGACTACGACCACGATCATTAAAATTTGTAACATTTACCTCAGACAATAGTTTAGAGCTTGGTGGTCGTGATTTGTGGTTCTTCATTAATAATGCATTGTTTTGCTCTGCCACTAGGAGACATGCTATCAGATCAGAATGTCTTTTAAAGTCACGCTCTCTGTATTGCTATTGCAATATTATATTTAAGGCGTGAAATGTAGAATATGTTTTTTCTAGCATGTCGTCCTCTGTGATCTTTTCTCCGCACATTTTTAATTGTGCAGTAATATTATGCACTGTGGAGTTATACTCACGAACGGTAGCGAAATCCTGCAATCTGAGGTGTATCCACTTGTGGCGTTGCGTTGGGAGGATTACTGCCTTTTGATGATCATATCTTTCTTTCAGATTGACCCACAAATCATGTGGATCTTTAACAGTAAGATATTTGGCCTTTAATGTCTCATGTATATGATGGCGAATAAATATCATTGCTTTAGCACACAATATTGCGAGGATTCTGTCTTGCCCTCAACTATGGTATTTTCAAGACCTTTGGCTTGTAGATGTACATCAACATCCTCTATCCATGTTAATTAATTATTGCCCGTAATGTCGAGGGTAGAAAACTCGAGTTTTGTAAGATTTGACATGATGATACTAAAAGATATCAAATAAAATTTAGTCAATAGAAATATAATTAAATTGTTAACTTCTAGACTTAAATAAATCAAGTACATAAATTGTAATAAATAAATTAAGCAATTTAAAGTTAGAGTCAATAAAGTAAATACATAAATGAATAAAGAAAATTCAAGTTAGATGCAATAACATAAATACGTAAATAAATAAAGAAAATTAAAGTTATATACAATAACGTAAATAAATAAAGTTAGATGCAATAGCGTAGATAAATAAAGGAAATTAAAATTAGATGCAATACCGTAAATAAATAAAGGAAATTAAAGTTAGATGCAATAACGTAAATAAATAAAAAAAATTAAAGTTAGATGCAAGAACGTAAATAAATAAAGAAAATTAAAATTAGATGCAATAACGTAAATAAATAAAGAAAATTAAAGTTAGATGCAATATAGATATATATATGTGTGTGTGTGTGTGTGATAATATAATACTTTGATCTAAAAATAAATAATAAGGATATAATTGAAATGAGAAGAGTTACATATACCTAATATCAAACTTTCTAAGAGTTGGAGTAGAATGATCAAACTACCTGTGTCTTGTTGTTATGACAGTCTTGTGCTGATAATGTGCTGTGAAATATAATAATAACGTAGACAACTTAACTGAGAGAATATATCGTATACTTGTTTTTTTCTCATACTAATTCACAGATTTTCTCTTCTCACATTTATACAACAAAAACAGGACAAACTATTATCATTACAAAAACATAATAATTACACTTCTAATTAAACTAATATAAACTTTTACACCTTGCATAGATATTAGAGAATTCAATTCCAAATTCTCTGTCAGACGTTCGCGTAGCTTCTGCAACTCAACATCGTATTGAGTTCTTCTCTCGGGTGCTAGTTGTCATACAATGTATTACTTCTGACAGAATTTGTTGCCAATAAATATCCATACTTTTACAACATTAGAAGTTACGCAAACGTCTGACAGAGAATTCGGAATTGAATTCTTTAATATCTATGCAAGGTATAAAAGTTTATATTAGTTTAATTAAAAATATAATCATTATATTTTTGTAATGATGATAGTTTGTCCTATTTTTGTTGTATAAATATGAGAAGAGAAAATCCGTGAATTAGTATGAGAAAAAAACAAGCATACGATATATTCTCTCAGTTAAGTTGTCTACGTTATTATTATATTTCACAACACGTTATCAGCACAAGACTCTGCCATAACAATAAGTCACAGGTAGTTTGATCATTCTACTCCGACTCTTAGAAAGTTTGATATTAGGTACATGTAATTCTTCTTATTTCAATTATATCCTTATTATTTGTTTTTAGATCAAAGTATTATATTATCACACACACACACACACACACACACACACATATATATATCTATATTTACTCATATATTTCTATATATAATTATATATTACCAATTATATATTTGGTGAATCTAATATCTATATTGCATCTAACTTTAATTTTCTTTATTTATTTACGTTATTGCATCTAACTTTAATTTTCTTTATTTATTTACGTATTTACGTTATTACATCTAACTTTAATTTTCTTTATTTATTTACGTATTTATTTTATCGCATCTAACTTGAATTTTCTTTATTCATTTAGGTATTTACTTTATTGACTCTAACTTTAAATTACTTAATTTATTTCTTACAATTTATGTACTTGATTTATTTAAGTCTTGAAGTTAATAATTTAATTATATTTCTATTGACTAAATTTTATTTGATATCTTTTAGTATCATCATGTCAAATCTTACAAAACTCGAGTTTTCTGACCTTGACATTATGAGCAATAATTATTCAAGATGGATAAAAGATGTTGATGTACATCTACAAGCCAAAGGTCTTGAAAAGACCATAGTTGAGGGCAAGACAGAATCCCCGCAAGATCGTGCTAAAGCAATGATATTTATTCGCCATTATATACATGAGACATTAAAGGCCGAATATTTTACTATTAATGATCCACATGATTTGTGGGTCAATCTGAAAGAAAGATATGATCATCAAAAGGCAGTAATCCTCCCAACGCAACGCCACAAGTGGATACACCTCAAATTGCAGGATTTCGCTACCGTTCGTGAGTATAACTCCACAGTGTATAATATTACTGCACAACTAAAAATGTGCAGAGAAAATATCACAGAGGATGACATGATAGAAAAAACATATTCTACATTTCACGCCTCAAATATAATATTGCAACAGCAATACAGAGAGCGTGGCTTTAAAAGACATTCTGATCTAATAGCATATCTCCTAGTGACAGAACAAAACAATGCATTATTAATGAAGAACCATCAATCACGACCACCAGACTCTGAACTATTGTCTGAGGTAAATGTTATAAATTTTAATGATCATGGTCGTGGCTGTAGTCGAGGCCATGGTCGTGGTCATGGTCGTGGACGAGGCCGTAGAGGTGGTCGTAGTTATAATAACAGTTGGCATAATGATGCCCGTGGAGGTGATAATAATAACACCTGACACTATGATGGTCTGAAAAGCTTTGATTTTAAGAGTCAAGAAAACTACGACAAGGGGAAAGGGAGTGGTTCGCAAAAGAAATCATCCCAAGAAAATATATGTTATAGATGTGGCATGACAGGCCATTGGTAGAAAACTTGTCGTACGGTACAACATCTTGCGGACCTTTACGAAGCCTCAAAGAAGGGTAAAGGAAAAAAGGTTGAGACGAATTTGGCTGAATATAATACTTAATAGCAAAATACACACTTCAATTATTCTAGTTTCTATGAGGACAATAATGAAGGAAGTGAACAACTGCCTGATGATGCAAAATTTCATTTTGACTGAACTATTATATACTATCTTGTTAGATATTGTGTGTAACCTTATAATATTGTCTTATTTTCGTTATGTTTCAATTAAGTACGAATATATGTCTATCAGGTTAAACATATTATCATCTCTCATTTCCTTTGCTTGCAGTTTCTCACATATGTTATTTATTTTTCTTGAAGAAATATGGATCTATATAATCTCAATGATGGAGAAATATGTCTGGCAGACAGTGCAACGACACATACGATTCTTAGAAATAGAATCTATTTCTCCCAACTCAAATTAGCAGAAACAAATGTTAATACAATTGCTGGCACTACAAATCTCATTAATGGCTCTGGAAGAGCTTGTATTATGCTTCCTGGTAGGACAAAAATGATGATAAGCGATGCTTTATATTCCAGTAGATCCCAGAGAAATCTACTGAGTTTTAGAGATATACGTGAAAATAGTTATCATATCCAAACCATGAATGAGCAAGTTATGTCTATTATACTCGGATAAATCCTGTGGAATCTAATATGATGATAAATTAGAAGATGCTTGATCCATAAAGTTTTATCATTTGGCATGATCACCTTGGACATCCAGACACAGTCATGATGAAAAGAATTATTGAAAATTCACATGGGCACTCATTAAAGAATCAAAAGATTCTGTTATCACGTGAATTTTCATGTCCTACTTGTGTCTAAGGAAAATTGATCAAAAGGTCATCCCCTACTAAAATTGATATTGAAACTCCTGCATTTTTAAACAAGATACAAGGGGATATATGTGGGCCTATTATTCCGTCATGTGGACCATTTCGATATTTTATGGTGTTGATAGATGCATCAACAAGATGGTCACATGTATGCCTACTATCCACTAGAAATATGGCATTTGCAAGACTTCTTGCACAAATAATCCGGTACGGGCTCAGTGTAAAAGTTGTATATTAGTGTTTGTATATCTATGCAAGGTGTAAAAGTTTATATTAGTTTAATTAAAAGTGTAATCATTATGTTTTTGTAATGATGATAGTTTGTCCTATTTTTGTTGTATAAATATGAGAAGAAAAAGTCCGTGAATTAGTATGAGAAAAAAGCAAGCTTACGATATATTCTCTTAGTTAAGTTGTCTACGTTATTAATTTTTATACTTTATACTAATAATACATTTCCATGGGAGCCCATTCTCTTTCATGTTCAAACTTTTAAATGCTTAGAAGTTCACAAAGCAAATTTTGGTCCCATATTGAACCCCATTAACATGACATTTATATCATATGTCAAACTTCTAAAACTTCACACCTGGTCAAACTAATCATGATACTCATATGGGACGAACGAAGTATATATGAGTATGTTCTTTAGGTAACAAATACTTACTGTCTGAGGATCTGGGTCTAGAATTCGATGAATCAAGGACTTTGCTCCAACTGGAAACCAAGATGGGCATGAAAATTCAGCTTTCTCAATCTGCAGTTCTCATTTATCAGAAGTAAAATGTACACTATATTTTATTGATCAAACTGCAACTAAAAACATAGTCCCTTCTTACCAAAAAAACAGCCCTTGTCCTCTAGCCTGTATCTTAAGACCATAATCATGACATGTAGGTTCAAACTATGATCAAGCAACTACTTGCTCAAGCTATCTACGCAGTATAGATGGGATGATAGTTGAATACCTTAGCATACAATGTACTGAGATCCAGCTCATTAAATGGGAGATAACCCGCCATCAGGACATAAAGGATGACTCCACAGGACCAGATATCTGCGGCAGCACCATCATAACCCTTGTGACTAAGGACCTAGTGGGAAAAACATATAATATCAACAAAATTGAGAGTTCAATACATGAGCAAAACAATGAAACATGATCAATATAATCCACAAGAGAACACAAAAAATTAGATTTAAGCTGGAAGCTACTCAAAGATTCACCTCTGGTGCAACGTAGTTGGGAGTTCCACAAATTGTCTTAAGAAGGTTGACTCCCTACAATCAAAAGCAAAAGTTGAAAGCGCAAAGGTAACATCTTAAACAAATTGTGGCAATACACCTATTCATTATAGCAGAATCTCTCACTTTTTCAGGTAATGCGCTGAGTCCAAAATCAGATATTTTTAGATTTCCTTGTGAATCTAATAAAAGATTTTCAGGCTGCAAAACAAAGCCAAAGGACAAGTAAGATTTCCACCACATTACAGAATTTTATATTTGTTTCTTTCAACGTGTAGAAAAGCAACACCTTTAGATCCCTATGGTAGACTCCCTTACTGTGGCAATAATCGACACCATCAATGAGCTGCTGAAAGTATCTCCTAGATTCAGCTTCACTAAGTCGTCCGTGCTGAGCCTACATATACAAGTTTAATATCATGAGCTTCGCAAGTGAGTCCAAATGTGGTGATTAAATTTGTAGTTTATCTGCTATTCCTCAAGCTACTATTAACCAGTACTCACTATTTTATCAAACAATTCACCGCCTGTAATAAATTCCAAGATGATGTAAATCTTTGTGCGGCTTGCAATAACCTGGAAGTAAGTAATTCAAGTCAGCAGTATGTGAAAGTTACCACAAAGAGTCTCAAGAACTGTCTAATTTAATAAATTAATCTTTCAAAAAAAATGTCCTATACTCTTGGTATTAAGCCCATGCCTCATGTAGACGGACAACATATGGATGCCTGACAAGCTTCATTATAGAGATTTCACTCTTAATCTGCACAATCAAGATTCAGAAACAGAACATCAAAAACTTGAACACTGATTTTAGATAGGTATAATTGGAACTACATGGCAAAGAATTCTGAAAGACAAAGAGAACCACAAAAGGGCAAGAATTAGGGGGGTAAAGGTAGATAGATATAGAGACAGAGAGCCAAAAGCATCCCTAAAGGTGATGAACAAGGAAAAATATCAGATTTCTTAGCCAATCATCCTCTATGTCACAACCAGCATTAGGTGCTTATATACAAACTCATTGATCTCACAGCCTGACTCAAATGTGCGTCAGTCAACCCGAGTCCTATAGGTGATCCAAACATCCATACCTACAAGGGGAACACATTAGTCGGCTGTAATCGTTTCTAAGATATCTGCTTAAAATTTTCCGGTAAATTTGTTAAGACTGATTTTAAATGATCACGTAATCACTATAAAAGGCGCTTTCTCAACTTCACAGGGTTATTCAACACATTCCTCACTCACAGCTTTGCACTTTTCTCTACCCTCCGAGAGCTCCCATCTCCTGCCATCCACTACAAAATTCCGACCAATCTACGGTTGAAACCTCCTCCTACTTATTTCCTTATCTTTCACATATATCACCCTTCTTCTGACTTAAGCGTCAGAAAATTTGGCCGGCACCATAAGGTTGTCAGGATTTACACCGTTTGCCTTCTCATTTTACAAATTGTTGGTGTCCCTTTCATGATTGTAGATTCCGATGTCCACCATATTAAGAGTGACCGTTAAGAAATACATACATATTTGAACTATAAACATAATTATCATTGCGCAAAAAATACTACTAGAGTAAAACAGCTCAGAAAATTTGAATAGTTCTAAATGTTGATGGGATGTCCGGAATTTACCACGACGTCACAGGATTGTTTAACATTAATCTACTACTAAGTAAATAATTCTCTATTTTTCAGCAATTTAACACTAATCATCGTGTTAGAATATATAATCTATCCCCACGTAAAAATATCATAAACTGAACTACTCTTAATATCAATTAAAATTCTTAGTGTCAATTAATTTTAAAATATAACCTCAGTTATCTCGTACAAAAGTTGTAAGAGATGAAACGTAGAGGGAAATGAAAAGGGTACCTGGTCGACCATCTTGTGCTTGATGATGGTGGCCCGATCGAGCACTTTGAGGGCCACACTCTCACCAGTCTCAGTGTTCTGAGCAAACTTAACCTTTGCAAATGTCCCTTTCCCTATTGTCCTCCCCACCTCGTACTTCCCCACCTTCCTTATCACCACCATTTTTTCCCCACTTTCACTTTCTCTCTCTAACCACCACCACCACCATTTGCTTTTGTACTTGCTTTGATTTGAAATTTGATCTAATATTGTTATTGTTATTGTTATTGGTTCTCTTTTATAGTACTGCTATGCTAGTGGGGCTTCTTTTGGGTGCCAATTGGCAGTGCTTTTCAAAACTTTGAATTAAGGAAAAAGCAAATGGAGATATTGGCTTGATTTTATTGTGATATTAAAATACAATTTTTTTTTCTAACTTGTCTTTTTCTGGGTTCATGTTTGATTCTGATTGAGAACAAAATTTGCACTAATTTTTAAGAGGGAGGTGTTTGGTAAAGTGGGAGAGTAGAGAAGACATAAATTCGTTCAAGTGAGAATGGTGACACTTCCAACAGCAACAAGCTTCTCAATGATACTGGCTTGATTTTTATAAACCCAATATTCGGGTATGATCCAATAATAATAAAGTGAAATTATTTTTTTGAAATTGTGTATTTGATATTTTTTGTTATTTTAAAGTTTCATTTTTAATTGATCTATTGTATTTGTTGAAGAGCACCGCTGTATTTGAAAATTTAATTATTGATAATTGGACTCTACCAATTAAGTTCTCACGTTATTTAAAAAGAAGCCAATATCATCGTGACACACAAAAATTGTGTTATAAATTTAAAATAATTATTTAATTTTTAAATATATTTATTTGAAGATAATTAAGTTGGCTTATTATTTGAATTCATTTCATTAACTTATATATTATTTTTATATTTGGCGTGCGCTAATTGCAAAATATCACCGTTGGTCCTCGTAATTTAATTGAATTGCTCGTTATTTGATTGAAGTCTTTTTCAGTGTTTAATACAAAAAGAAATACTTATGGCCAAAAGAAATCTTTAACGTTTCTTATAAATTTCTAAGTTACTTGGATTGGAACAGGGACGATGAGAAACGAGAACCATTTAAATAAAGGAATCGTATTTTGTTCTTCATAACAAATGGGGATCAAAAAACACCATATAATAAGTATTTTAAAAAAAATTTAAGACTAGCAGAAGATTGTAGCCCCAAGGTCATAAACTAATTAATTCACATTATATGTGTGTATTCATATAATTATAAAATTATTTGTTCTAATTTCATTAAAAAATAATTTTAAATCCGTTTTTAATCTAAGGTGCTTTGTGACGATGGCCACAACCACAAGCTTGGAACACGCCTGGCTCGGCCAATCTCATATACGGATGACATTTGAATCATTCAGATTAGATATGCCTCTCCAACCATAGTGGAGTATCATGCAGCCTATGGCCAGCATTTATAGGTGAGTAAAACGCGCAAATGCTTTACAACTCATTACCAAGCTATTGTGTCATAGAAAAACTTAGAAATTTTATGCACAAGAGATAATCAATAAAGTAGTTCAAACTTATATAAGTCTCTCATATATTTATAAAATTTATGCATATGAATTCGAGAGATTGATTCTTCAGTTTTGACTGATTCAATAAATTGGTATTTGTTAGACTACTCCTATGCTGTAGCTTTTAATCTTGACCACTGGTAAAAGTAATTTGGTATATAAAACTCTTGTCACATGTGAAATTTGAATAAAAGTCAAATCCACGTTAAAGTTTATTTTATGCCATTTTATCTTGAAAAAATATATTTCTCCAAGACTATTTCTATAATGGGTGAATAGTCCCAAACTCTCCTGTGGTCGAGCGAAACTAGTTATAACCCCCCTATAGTCTAACAAATATAGTCAGACCCCCCTATGGTCCACCCATTGATACACACCGCCCTCCTCCTTCAAATTTTTCTTCAAAACTGACGGAATATGTACCACATACGAATAAAATGCGATTTTTATTATTTTTTAATGTATTCAACTAGATTATTTTTTTTAATTTTTTTTAATTTAGTGATAAATAAAAAAATAGGAAAAAATGAAAAGAAAAAAGAAAAAAAAATATTTTTTTAATTACTAATATTATTTTATTATTAAATACGTTAAAAACTAATAAAAATCGCATTTTAAGCTCGTTTGTCACACTTTTCTTAAAAAATGAGGAAAAATTTGACGAACGAGGTGGTGTGCATCAACAGGTAAACCACAGGGAAGTCCGATTATATTTATTAAACCATAAAAAATTATAATTAGTTTTACTTAACCACACAAAAATTCGGAGTCATTCACCCTTCTATAATTTTAACCATAACCCGTGACTTCTATATCAAAAGAATAATATATAACGGTTGCACCAAGATTCTCTTTCATTTTGAGTAGGGGTAAGTTTAGTTTAAAATGATTTGTTTAGAATGGATAAACACTACTGCATAATGGCAGTAACTATCAAGCAACTACTACCACAACATAATTTAATCTAGCTTGATAATGAAAGATAAAGATCTCAGTTGTGCCACCTTGATGATTAAACAATTCGACTCGTATAGAATAAATTCAGTGGCTTCTTCTTGTTAGACAGGAGTCAAAAAGGCCCAAGACATTATAACGTTAATTAATACTTTGAAAGAGACAGGCACAAAATATTTTGTTTTGAGTCATTGTCATTTGATCATATCTTAGCTTTACAATAGATGTAGTAAAAGGGAAGTCCAAATGTTGTCATAATGGCCTCAATGCCATGGTTTGATGCAAGTTAGAGGAAAATGATGTATTGGATTAATGCAAGGAGTTAAGAATCTCTGCTTGTTTTATGGGTAAAAGAAGTTCTCTTGGGTGAATTAGTGAGGATGCGTCCAGAAATTTTACCCAAATTAAAACTTTTTACTCGCAAATTGATTGCTTGCTGGATTCAGGATACAAGAATTCCTATGAATGCTTAAATAGAAGATGAAAACTCTTAAAAATCATTCAGCATTAAGGTGAATTGATTGGTTCATTTATTAGAAATATAAACAAGCATAAAAGGCTCTACTGGTCTTTTTTGGGCTTTTATTTTTTTGGGCTTTGTTGGGGCTAAGGCCAACCGTGTCATATTTTCTCTTCTGGTACGCCTCTGACTCAACTTTGTCGGTATTTTCTTCTTTTTTAACTGGAAAAAAAAAATTCTTGAAATGGAGCACAATGACAAATTCAAGAAATAATGACCATTCTTGATGAACTCAGTATGCTCAACTGGGCAAAAGTATTTAAATTAGCAAGTGCATATATTTCATTGACACAACAAAAAAACAAGTTTTTACAAGTCAATACACAAGAATCATTTCCCATGAATCAAGACCAATAACACGATAAGTAATAACTGCACATGTTTTCTTAGCATAATCTTTGGTGTAATTATTATTGTTACCATATATACGTATATACCATGTCTGGTGTAATTATCTGTTGTAATGTTTCTTACCATATTTTGCATAACTTGGAGGTCAAGTAACTTTACATCTATATAAGGCATCCTGTATATTGTAATCGAATACAAGAGAGTAATAAAATTATTTTTCTCTCAATCTTTTATGGTATCATAAGATATCGACTATACGACTTCCTCCCTTCTCGATCCTTTTCTTTTTCTCTCGTACACCATGGCCTCCTTTTTCTCTCTTCCCACTTATAATGTCAAAACCTTTGTTACCATTAACCTTGATCATACAAATTATCTGACGTGGAAAACTCAGGTCACCCAATTTTTCACCTTTAATGACCTGCTCAAATACGTTGATGGCTCCCTCCCTAACTGTGACGACTTGAGTTTGACTTTTATGTACAAATAACATGTCTATTTGACTTTTATTTGCAAAAATTATATGTTTATTTAATTTAGTATATAATATGTTCAAATATATGATTTACATAGGTTTACTAGTTCAAATGAGCATTTGATATCCGTTTGATTTGTGAATTGTTGTCTTTTCGTCTTCTTTGACCATTTAGGATTAAAAATAGCATATGCTAGTTAAAATCGAGTCTAATTTAATATTTTATCACCTTAGACATTATTAGAGTTTTAGAATTGACATTAGAAGTAAATTAGGATGATAACTTAGTCAATTGGACCTTTTAATTGCATTGACCTTGCATTTGACCATTTGACTTTTATTACTTAAGCAAAATAAGCCCAAAAAATGCACAAAATCACCTTCTTTCTCTTTGCTTCAGCCGAGCCCTAGCAAGCCTACATGAATAGTATTTTCTAGCTAATTTTTGCAAAAAAAAGATGTTAGGAGTTGAACCGAGGGCCAAACCAAACGTTTTCCGACTCGTCTTGTGATAAACCACAGCATAATGAAGCTCATGCCAGCTCAACTAAGCTCAAACAAGCATGTGAAGATTGTTAGGAAGTTAGTTGCACAAGCACGTGAATGCATGTGATAAGTTGTACAACTGTTATAAGCACTTGTATTGTAACATCAGTTATATATAGTTCTTTGTGTACTGAATGAAGATATAATACTAATGCACTTTTTCTCAAATTCTCTAAATCTCATCATGTTATCAAGAGCCATATAATACCTTTGTCTTCTTCGATCCACAAACCACCGTTAAAGCACAATTTTTTTTTTCTGCAAATCTGTAATTTCAAACCTTTTCATCATCTCTAATGGCGACAACTTCAACTTCTAGTTCTGATCTTCCATCAGGACTGCGTCTTCTTATCCACAATCTGAATTCTCTTGTTCCGATAAAGTTGGACAACTCTAACTACATCTTATGGAAAACGCAGTTGTAGGCAGTTCTAGAAGATACACAACTTCTAGATCATATTAATGGCACATT
The DNA here is from genome assembly GCA_037974665.1 of Ehretia macrophylla. Classification (NCBI taxonomy): domain Eukaryota; kingdom Viridiplantae; phylum Streptophyta; class Magnoliopsida; order Boraginales; family Ehretiaceae; genus Ehretia; species Ehretia macrophylla. The sequence continues at coordinate 27,052,156 of CM075779.1, read as the reverse complement.
GTCGTGTCCACCGATGCTTCTCGAGAACGACAATGGCGAACTTGTTTCTAATCCAGCGTTTCTCTCATGGATTCAAGTTGATCAACATTTTCGCACATGTCTTTTCGCCTCCATCACGCCACAGGTATTACTTCAAGTACTACTTTTGCGGACATTTCAAGCTATGTGGACTGCTCTAGAAAAAAGGTTCAGTTCGCTCTCTCGATCTCATATTCATCAGCTTAAAATGAAACTATGTACCTTTTCGAAGACTTCTTAATCGATGCAATCTTACCTTGATGAAGACAAGATGATTACTGATAATTTGGCTAATGTTCTTGAAACAATCAAAGAAGATGAGTTGATTCTCTATATTCTAAAACGATTGCCTACAGAATATGATGCTTTTAAAGCTTCAATTTGAGTTCGATCAGATCCGATTTCAGTTGTTGAGCTTTCTAGCTTACTTCTCTCTAAAGAATTATACTTGTAGTTGTCTACTTCACTCAAAATCTTTGAGCCTGCAAGTACTAATCTTCACTATGCCCTAACTGTTCAAAAGAACTACTCTAGCAATAATTAGTGTGGTCGTGGTAGACAACAATCTCGTGGAGGAAAAAATAATCTAGGCTCTGGTAAATGCGGTAACTCTGGTTGTGGATACCAGAATTCATCATCTCAAGCTCAGTCCAAAGGCTTCTCTTCTTCTGAAGGCCCTACTTTTTGCCAGATTTATGGCAAGCCTAATCACTAAGCCATTGATTGTTAGCACTGCCTTGATATCACCATCTATGCCAGTACTCAATCGAATAAGCAGGTAATGGCAGCTCAAAACTCTCAGTTTACTAGTACTGATGCTCTTTGGTTCTTGGATACAAGAACCAACACTCATGTTACTGCTGATCTTTCTCAATTGGCCTATGCTCAACCATATGATGGCATGAATACAATCACTGTTGGCAATTGTCAAAACCTTCCTATTGCACACACTGGCCATGGTACTCTTTATACTCCTCATTCATCTTTTGTTATTTCTGAAGTATTCCATGTCCCTCAGATCTCCACTAATCTGTTATATGTTTATCAGCTTGCTAAAGACAGTAATGCTCTTTGGTCTTTAACTCTAAACAGATTCTAATCTTTGATAACGTGACTCATCAGGTCAAGTTCCAGGGCCCTTGTAAATAAGGCCTCTATCCCCTGCCTTCTCAGCCCTGTCTACAAGTTATGAAGTGCACCAATGTATCTTCTCTTCCTACTTCTAATACTTTGTGGCATCTCAGGCTAGGGAACCTTTCATGGCAAGCAGTTCAACCTTTTTATTCTATTTTACATATTTCCTCTTCCAATAATAAGCTTGTCTATGAACCTTGTATAGTTGCAAAGTCACATAGACTGCCTTTACATTGTCATAAACTGAAAGCAACAAACCATTTCAGCTTGTTCATGCAAACGTTTGGGGACCATCTACTGTTGTTTATTTTAATCATTTTGGATATACTTACTTTTTGTGGATGACTATAGTAGATATGCTTGGATTTATCCTTTGAAATCTAAAGCAGATTCCTATCATGCATTTTGTACCTTTACTGTTTTAATAAAAACTCAGTTTGATGCAACTATACAAATTTTTCACCCAGACAATGATACAAAATTTGTAAATCATAAATTTGGTGTTTATCTACAGTCCATGGGGACTTTGCACCATACTTCTTGTCCTTATACTCCTGAGCAGAATGGTAAAGTAGAGAGAAAACATATGCACTTGATAGAAACAATGTTCTCTCTTCTCCACCAAGCTCATCTGTCTTCTAGATTTTGGCTTGAAGCTCTAGCCACTGCAAATTTCCTCATTAATCGCATGTCTATGCCTCTTCTTAGTAACAAATCTCCTTTTGAATGTTTATACTCTACTAATCCTGATTATAACTTTCTAAAGATTTTTAGGTGTCTTTGTTTTCCCTGGTTGAGGCCTTACACAAAACATAAATTGGAACCTAGATTAGTTACTTGTCTATTTTTAAGATATGCCTTTAATTCTAAAGGCTATAAATGCCTTGATTTAAGAACCAACAAGGTTTATATTTCAAGAAATGTCAAGTTCTTTGAACATATATTCTCTTACACTGATCAGTTCGATCAACTTTCCAAAGGTCCTTCTAGTAGCCTACCTTAACTCTGTCTATTGCACTACACCTATCTCTAGTACTGCAATACCATCACTTCCCCCTAGACCCTCTGATTCATTTAATATAGTCATTTTTAATAACTCTGCTCCTAGTCGGGTGTCTACTCTTTCTCCAACAACTATTATTTCATCTTTTGAGTCATCAACTCATTCCTTCTCATCTCATACCTCTTCTGCTCCTCTTGACAATGATCACCCACATCCCCAATCTGCTATTACTGCATCCTCCTCAAATGCTCCACCTTAACCTTGTCATCCTATGGTAACAAGATCACAAACAGGCTCATTGAAACCTAAAATTTTCTCAGTTGTTGCACTCTTTCAACCACCACCCGAAATAGAACCAACCACTTATAAGGAAGTAGCCAAATCTCCCTACTGGGTTAAAGCCATGAATGAAGAGTACAATATCTTGCTAAAGCAACATACCTGGACGCTTATACATTTGCCATCAAATAGACTACCTATTGTTTGTCGTTGGGTTTTCAAAGTCAAGAGAAATGTAGATGGAAACATTGCTAGACACAAAGCTCGACTAGTCGCAAAAGGCTATCATCAGGAGTATGGGTTGAATTATGGAAAAATGTTTAGTCCAATTGTGAAGGCACAAACATTTGGCATTGTTCTTTCTTTGGCACTGCAATCTGGCTGGGAACTCAAGCAATTAAATGTGTCAAATATTTTCTGATAAATCCGTATTTTTAGTAACTTTAACCCATTAAATCATGTATATTGCATTATTATTTCAAGCTTAATTGTATGTTTTACACAAATTTAATGCAATATAGGTTCTAAAGAAGAAATAACAAAAATTACCACAAAAGCCAACTTTTGAAGTGAATTTTCGGCGCAATACTGAAGGAGGAAGGTAGAACGATCTTGACATGAGCAAATCGAGATTGAATTTGGCCAAACGGAGTGCGAAAACGGATTCAGGATGCTGAAAAATCTTGAAGTAGCCTTGGTCAACTTTTTGGTCAAAGTCAAAGTCAACGGGTGAATAGTAAAAGTAAAAGTCAACGCATAAATAGTAAAGTCAACGTGTAAATAGTATCTTCGCTGACATCACGCTAACACAATGATGACCTAGGCAAATGACATCACGCTGACATATTGATGATATCATGGTTTGAATAGTACTTGTGAATAGTGCCAAAATTTCTCTATAAATACTCCATTCCTCATTTCATTTTTCTTGTACCATTTTCTCTTCTTAGCTTAGATTTTGCTTTTGTGTTTGAGTGCTTTAGTTATTATTCTGAGTTGTGTGCAAAGTTTTAATCCCAAAGGGAGGGTCTAGTGAGCCATCATCATACTGAAATCATACCGGTTTACCAAAATTCGTTCAACACGATAAGTATTCTTTTATTTTGATTTTTGTTATGATTTCTTGTACTTTACAGTTTATTATGGCACACTAGACCCGAGATTCGGGGTTGTATGTATGAGGTTACTCTTGTATATATATTGTGATTCAGATTTATTAAAGTCTCGTATTTCTATTTCTAAGTATTCTTTGATTAATTATACGTATACTTGTAGTTATGTTATATTTAATTGAAAGTACATATACGCCCGATTTTGTAAACCAGTGGCAATACGAGACTATCTCGGATGGATTCTAGTCTGGTTGTACCGACACCTCCAGGTTACATAAGTGAAAGATTAATTCAGAGATTGTAAATCGTTAGGTTGTACCAACACATCCAGTCTTGTTAATTAATTAATCTTATCACTTACGTAATTAAAGGCTCATTTCAGTAGTGGGAGCTTGTAGCCCTATTTCTGAAAGATTTAACTTTTAATCTGAATCAATAACTTTGTACTTGCGTATACCGAGCTATAACCATCCTGAATCATTAACCTTTTGGATTTTTAATGTTGAGTGTTGTGATTATTTAATTTAGTACTTTTGATTAATTCACTTTTAGACCTTATTACTACCGTATCTTTGGACATTTTGTAGACATTTCTTGGACTTAATTTTCCGTACTTCCGTACTTTTGGACTTTTAGACTTAATCAAACTTATCCATGACGGGAGATAGTCAAACAATTCTAAATTAAGGACTTAACTTAACTTGATAACCCAATCTCCGTGGATCAACCCTTTAATCGCCACAACTAGAGGTAATTCAAGGTAAGCAATATTTTCAATCATTTAACCTTACTATTTTTTAGCGCAAAACGAGGCGATCAAAATTTGGCGCCGTTGCCGAGGATCGGTGTTCATCAAATAAGGTAAGTCTTTAATTTATGTATATAAGTGTTTATATGTATATATTTTAGATTTTAGTTTTTATTTTTATTTAAGTCAATTTAGCTATTTTGTATAGACTTTATTATTATTATTATTTTTTTTTGTTTCTTTTTGAGTTTTAGTTTTGTATGCATGGTCGTAGATCTTTAAAGCCACCTATCTTTGTCTTGGATTCAGAAATTGAGAAAACCTTTAAATCCAGAATCAAAGCACGAACTTTTCTAATCATGGCTGATCAACATCCGAATCAAAACCAAAATCAGGATCAAGTTGAAGGTAGAGAAGTAGGAAGTGTGAGGAGGAGCATAAAAGATTTTTCCACACCACAAGATTATGTTCCTCCACGATCTATCGCCTTACCTGAAACTGATGATGGTTTTAAAATAAAGTCTCACATGATTTCAATGCTTCCCTTGTTCCACGGTCTTTCTAATGAAAACCCGTATGATCACATTAATACTTTTGTTCATACATGTAGATCAATCAATGCTAGAACTGCCTCAGAAGAGGTTGTTAAATTGAGATTGTTTCCTTACTCTTTAATGGGTCAAGCACAAAATTGGCTTTGCAGATTACGATATGGTTCTATTACTTCTTGGGATCAATTGCAAAGAGAATTTCTTGAAAGATTTTACTCTTCTTCAAAAACCAATGAATGTAGGAATCAATTAAATAATTTTTCTCAGTTACCTGGAGAGGCACTTCATGAGAGTTAGGACATATTTGAAACCTTAACTTATGAATGTCCACACCACAGTATTCTAGATTGGCAATTAGCTCAGAATTTCTATCAAGGGTTAAATGAGCATAATCAAAGTTTGCTCGATTCAGCTTGTAATGGTTCACTTCTTGAAAAATCCCCAGAAGAAGCCACTGAATTGTTCATAAAACTGAGCAACAATTCACGAAAGCGTGCAACTTCATCTAGAGAAAAGAGAGAAAGTGTAGGATCAAATGATTACAATTCTTTGACATCAAAGATTGAAAATCTAACTCTTGCATTAGAAAAAATGGTCAAAAGGAAAGAATCATTGCATGTAGTTGATTCAGGTGAAGGTGTTCTTGCATCAAATCCCAATTCAATTTCAGAGCAAGTTTGTGCTGCTTATAGATATCCCAGTAATTATGATTCATTCTCTAACACTTATAATCCAGGTACATGAGATCATCCAAATTTTCGGTGCGATCAGAATCGGCAAGATGTTCAACAACAAAGACCAAGAAGCTATCCTCCAGGATTTCATTCAGTTCCACAAGGACAGGTACCTACGAGCTCTAATTCAGGTTCCAATTCTTATGGGACTACTTTTGAAGAACAAGTTTTGAAAAAGCTTCACAGTTGGGAACCAACTATGCAACTGGTAAGTACACATACAAAGGCAATTGCCAACTTGGAAAGACAAATTAGACAATTAGCTAACACAATTCAGAAAAGGGAAGAAGGAACACTCCCTGCCTAACCAGATGGAAACCCAAAAGGTAAGGCCCATGTAGCATCTACAAGTCAAATAGTGGAGGATCTTCAAGTTGTCACTACATTGCGAAGTGGTAAGAAAGTTGATAACAATGTAAATGTCGAAGCTTACGAAAATGCAAGACTTGTAAAACAAAAAGTTAAGTCTCAAGTTACTATTGATTCATCAAAAGAAACTGCAAATGAACCTGAAACTTTCATTTCACATGAAAATATTTCATTGACACTGAGTCCCAAGGCACCCTTTCCACAGGCATTAGGTAATCCACCTAATAAAGATTCAAAAAGGGAAGAAATGCTTGAAACCTTTAAGCAAGTTAAAATCAATTTACCTCAATTAGAAATCATCAGGCAAATTCCTGCTTATGCAAAGTTTCTTAAGGATTTATGCACTCAGAAAAGAAGGAATTCAGCTTTGATATCAAACAAAGTAAGATTGACTGAAAACGTAAGCAGCATTCTTACTTCTCATGTTCCACCAAAATTAAAAGATCGAGGTACATTTACCATTCCTTGCTATATTGGTAATCATTGTATAGATCGTGCCCTTCTTGATTTAGGAGCTAGTGTGAATCTTCTCTCCTTTAATCTTTTTGAGCAGTTAGACATAGGAGAATTGAAACCTACTCTTGTCACCCTTCAACTGGCTGATAGATCGCTTAGAATTCCTAGGGGCATGATTGAAGATATGTTGATAAAGGTTGATGAATTTTATTTTCCTATGGATTTTGTTGTGCTAGATATGGAACCAGGAGAAATTCAAAAGTTTCAAACTCCAGTTATATTAGGGAGACCATTTTTAGCAACAGCTAATGCAAAAATTCACTGTGCAACTGGAGAATTGGAGTTTACATTTGGAGATATTAAGGTAAAACTGAATATTGCTAATGCTGCTAGGTTTGCAGATGGAGATAATGGTCTTGAATGTTTTATTCTTGATAAGATTGATCCATTAATTGAAGAGTATTTTCTTAGTCTTATACAAAAAGATTTTTTGGAGAATACTTTGAATGATGATGAAGTAGTATTGAGTAAGTTTGAGGAGGAATCTGATGAATTTTTAGAAAACAATTTAAGATTTGATGAAAAACTTCAAGTTTGTGCAATAGAACCATCATTGACTCTTTATAAAGAACTCATGCTTCCTTCTATACAATCTCCTCCTGAGTTGGAACTGAAGCAACTTCCTAGTCATCTCAAGTATGTTTTTCTAGGGGCAGATCAAACACTTCCAGCTATTATTGCTTCTAACCTTTCTTTGGAACAGGAAGTTAAACTTGTAAATGTGTTGTCTAAGAATAAGGAAGCGTTAGGCTGGACTGTTGTAGACCTTAAAGGAATAGATCCCTCTTTTTGCATGCATAAGATTAATTGGAAGATGGAGCCAAGACATCTAGAGAGATGCAACGTAAGTTGAACCCGAACATGAGAGAAGTTGTAAAGAAGAAAATAGTAAAGTTGTTAGATGCAGGTATCATTTATCCTATTTCATATAGTAAATGGGTTAGTCCTATACAGGTTGTACCTAAGAAATCGGGAGTCACTGTGGTGACAAATGATAAAGGTGAATTGGTACCTACCCGCACCACAACTGGATGACGTGTGTGTATTGATTATAGGAAACTCAATGCTGCAACAAGAAAGAATCATTTTCCTTTACCATTCATTGATCAAATTTTGGACAGGTTGGCAGGAGAAGATTATTACTGTTTTCTTGATGGGTACTCGGGATGCAATCAGATCCCTGTGGACCCTGAAGATCAGGAAAAGACAACTTTTACATGTCCTTTTGGCACGTTTGCTTATAGAAGAATGCCTTTTGGCCTTTGTAATGCACCAGCCACTTTTCAACGCTGCATGATGTCTATTTTCACTGATATGATGGATGAATTTGTTGAAGTCTTTATGGATGACTTTTTTATATTTGGCTCTTCATTTGACACTTGTTTGAATAATCTTTCTTTGGTGTTGAAAAGATATCAGGATTCTAATCTCATACTTAATTGGGAGAAAAGTCATTTCATGGTTCAAGAGGGAATTGTTCTCGGACATATTATATCCAAGGAAGGAGTTCGGGTTGATAAAGCTAAGGTTGATATTATTTCTGATTTGCCATCTCCAACAACTGTTAAATAGGTGAGATCGTTCCTTGGACATGCTGGTTTCTACCGACGATTTATAAAGGATTTTAGTAAAATTGCTAGACCTTTATCAAATTTGTTGGCACAGGATACTCCATTCTAATTTGATGAAAAATGTGTTACTACTTTTGAAACACTGAAAAATGCACTTTCCACTGCTCCAGTTATTCAACCACCAGATTACTCTCTTCCTTTTGAAATTATGTGTGATGCTTCGGATTATGCCATAGGAACAGTATTAGGTCAACGCAAGGATCGAGTTCCTTGTGTGATCTATTACGCCAGCCAAACTTTAGATGATGCCCATAAAAACTATACCACCACAGAGAAAGAATTGCTTGCTGTAGTTTTTGCATTAGAAAAAATTCGGTCTTATGTGTTAGGATAAAAAATAATAATCTATTCTGACCACTCGGCATTAAGATACCTGTTGGAAAAAAAAGATACTAAACCTAGGCTTATTCGATGGTTGTTATTAATTTAAGAATTTGATTTAACAATCAAGGATAAGAAAGGTCAAGAAAATGTTGTTGCTGATCATTTGTCAAAGATTGTAACTCAAAAAATAGAAAATGAGTTACCCCTGAGAGATACTAAACCTAGGCTTATTCGATGGTTATTAATCTTATCACTTACGTAATTAAAGGCTCATTTTAGTAGTGGGAGTTTGTAGCCCTATTTCTGAAGGACTTAACTTTTAATCTGAATCAATAACTTTGTACTTGCGTATACTGAGCTATAACCACCCTGAATCATTAACCCTTTGGAATTTTAGTGTTGAGTGTTGTGATTCTTTAATTTAGTACTTTTGATTAATTCACTTTTGGACCTTGTTACTACCATATCTTTGGACATTTTGTGGATATTTCTTGGACTTAATTTTCCGTACTTCCATACTTTTGGACTTTTGGACTTAATCAAACTTATCCGTGGCGAGAGATAGTCAAACAATTCTAAATTAAGGACTTAACTTAACTTGATAATCCAATCTCCGTGGACCAACCCTCTACTCACCACAGCTAGAGGTAATTCAAGGTAAGCAATATTTTCAATCATTTAACATTACTATTTTTTAGTGCAAAATGACGCGATCACTTTCCTCTGTGGATTTCTTCAAGAAGAGGTTTACATGGTTTAACCTCAGGGTTTTAAACATCCTCAACTACCTCACCATGTTTGCAAACTCCACAAATCATTGTATGGTCTTAAACAGGCTCCAAGAGCCTGGTACCAACTATTGCATGCCTTTCTTCTATCACAGGGCTTCCTATGTAGCAAGGCTGATACCTTTCTGTTTGTCAAAAAAAGCTCAACATTCACTCTTATCGTTCTTGTATATGTTGATGACCTTGTCATCACTGGCAGTGACAACAAAGCTATTACTTCATTGATTCAAGCAATACGTTCTAGATTTGCCATGAAGGATCTCGACAATTTTTTTTTTATTTTATGGTTTAGAGGTAGAATACAATTCAAATGGTCTGTTGTTGCATCAGACCAAATATGCTATGGATTTGTTTAATATAGCTGGAATGGAAAAATGTAAGCCTAGCTCGACCTCTGTTGTAGTTACTACCTCTAATACATTTTCAGCTGCACAACCTTATTCATCCTCTACTTAATTCTGTAGCTTAGTGGGAGCATTGCAGTATTTAACAATAACAAGACCTGATCTTTAATACTCTGTTAACTCTATTTGTCAGAAAATGCATAGCCTAACTCAGGCTGATTTCTCTGCACTCAAATGCATTTTGAGATATGTATAGGGCACTCTTGGTCATGGCATTCAATTTCAGTCTAGTCCACTTCAGTTACATGCATTTTCTGACTCTGATTGGGCTTCGAATCCCCAAACATATAGGTCTACCACAGGGTTTTGTATTTTTCTTGGCAAAAATTTAATCTCTTGGTGTTCAAAATGCCAGCCCACTGTTGCTCGATATTCGGCTTCGCTCGATCTTCAACCGAAGTCGAATATCAAGCTGTGGCTTTCACTGCAGCTGGGTTGAAGTGGTTGTCTTATGTCTTGAAAGACTTATCCATTTCATCACCTTGTCCCACTCTTTGGTGTGATAATGCCTCTGCCTTAGCTTTGGCTGTTAATCCTGTATCTCACAATCGTACAAAACACATCAAGCTCGATTACTATTTTGTTTGTGAACAAGTTTTATGTCGTTAGCTCAACGTCTCACATGTCCTTTCTTCAGCTCAAGTTGCTGATCTATTTATAAAGCCTATTGTTGCAACCTTGTTTCTTCAGCTTTGTGCCTAACTTCCCCTTACTAACTCAAGGCTCAGCTTGAGGAGGCATGATAAAGCATAGCATAATGAAGCTCCTGCCAGCTCAATTAAGCTCAAATAAGTGTATGAAGATTGTTAGGAAGTTAGTTGCACAAGCACGTGAATGCATGTGAGAAGTTGTACAACTGTCATAAGCACTTGTATTGTAACATCAGCTATATATAGCTCTTTGTATACTGACTGAAGATATAATACTAATGCACTTTTTCTCAAATTCTCTAAATCTCATTATCTTGATGTGGTCTACCTTTCTACCGATTCCTTTTTCATTTACTTGCAAAAAAAGTGAGGGGCTTTTTCTAACTAATCTTCAAAGTTGTATTATTTCAATCGTTTATGCTATGAGTGTTTTTAAATATCGTTATTTAGGCTGTAGAGAATATTTTGCTAGCTTATTTGCTTGTGTAGAACTCATTTTGATATAGTTGGTTTATATGAGCTATTTGTTGAATTGTATGCCTATATTTGAGTTTAATCGTGATTCCTAGCCTTTATATGATGCCTATACATGATAATATATTAACGTAGCTTAGCCAAATTTCTTGATAATGCAAAATGGTGCAAGAATTGGGGGGAAAGGTTGGCTCAATTTTTTAGCTTTTTGGGCGTTTGGGGCGCCACGTTGAACAGTTATTGTGCAGCCCTTGGGCTGCTTGTTTTGCGCAATAAAATGATTTATATGTCTTTTAGTTATTAGGTAAAAATGTGGGTACGTAAAGAGGCGTGGTTGATTGGAAAAAGCATGCTAAATTGCTAGTGTTTTTGTGTTGAAAGTAGTTGTAATGTTGCTTATGTTCTTTTATGTTGCATGAGTTGTTAAAGCTTGTCTTGATGGACCTTTGGGTTGCCTTGTTGGTGTTTTAGTAGCATGCTAAGTTGTTTTGATGCTAGGTAGAGGTTAGGGTGTCATATGGTTACATGATTACGTTTTATGTTGCTAGGAACTAAGTAGATTGTTGATTTGAATTCTTTAATTGTTACATGTGTTATTAATCCTTGTAATGATGTTAATGTGTTTAGATTAGATGAAGATGATGTATATATATATGTTAAATGCGGTTCATGTGTTTGGCTACTTTGTTGATAGCTTATCAAATGAATATAATATGCAATTGTGCACGGGAAACAACCTACTTTGTTGTTCTCCCTTATTTGTCATGATGCATGAATGTGTTATGTGTGAATGTGTGATGCGAGTGTAAGGTTGCAACCTTTAAACAGACACGGTAACGTTCATGTTGCACTGGGTGGCATAGGGCTTGCTAGACAATGACATGACTACTGATGTTCTATTCCCTATCCTGAATGAACGGAGTGTTTCATCATGGTCCGGATCGTAGGTTGGTGTACATTTGGAGTACATCTAGTACCTGGATAGGGTTTGTGATTGGTGCCCGAGAAAACGACAATAGCAGAACGAGCGTATCTTACTACGTGGTTATTTACATTCTCACACATTTGTAATTGTTGCATATTCTTGTTCATGTCATGTTTTCAAAAATGAGTTTGCGAAATGTAAAATGCTTTTCAAAACCCCCGTGCATTGTTCCCCTTCAATGAATTGGTGGAAACTCACCCCGTTTAAGTAACAGCTCCGTCAATCTATACGCATTCGACGAGACGTGGGTGCCAGTTAAAGATGAAATGAAATTGCACAATTCATCGGGCAGTATCATACTACTCAAAGATTCTTCCAAAATCGCAAAATTGATTAGTCGTCTTAATCGTTACCATCTTTCTAGTAGTTTTGTGTCCCTTGGATCATGAGTTTACCGGGTAGGGGGAACCTATTACTCCGACTATATAGGTCGCCAGGTTTGGGATGAGGTATTTAATGATGATAACGTCGCTCCTTTTACAGAGGATCAAAGAGATAAAATTAATCGTCATAAGCAATCAACTCAAACCGTTGATTTTTTTTTTATACCACGAGACTTAACAACAAGACTACTATTAATGTGGAATGTGTGTTGTACCTGGGAAGAGGGTCCAGAGCTGAAACAACCTAGACAACTCCCTCATCTACATGTACTTGATGGCCAGCTTTATGCCCTCTTTGGCTTTTAGTTTCCGCCTGATACTGCTAACTTTGTTTTCATGAAAGTTTTAGATCAAAGTCGAAACTGTTGGGTTGCTCTTGAGAATCCTCCCGTTGATCTCCAATATCCTCTCCGTGTCATCTCTACTTCAATCGAGGCTCGTGGGATCATATTAGTTGGCCTTAAGTCATCCTCGTCTTTGTCCTCTTTCTATACCTATCAACCTGGACGTTATCCAGCTTGGTAGTCATACGAGGATTTGCCATTAGGTGATAGTTGGTTTACCCCTATCTAACCAACCTACCTGCTGTTGTTTGTGATAACTTGTTGCTTTGGCTCGAAGAACGTACCTGGGTTCAAAACGATGTTTTCCATTTGACTTAGTTCGTGAGGGTCGGGCCGGGCCTGCTATGGAGTCTTGAGCATCTTGGTTCTTATCCTCAGCTCCTTCAGATTATTGGTCAGTTATATTTAGTTTGGGGAGATAGATATGGATATAAGCTACATGATTCTGACTAGTTGTATGAAGGCTTTCATTATTCAAGCTTCATTCTCAATGTTCGTGGCGTCTCCCAGAACAGGAACAAGGACAATGAGGTCTATGTAAAACTCAAACTCTTGTCCCAGAAAAGGTGTATTGCTCTTGCACCACCTCACAAGTTTGGAGCTGCCTTCGTCATGGATATCATAGCTCCAAGACGTTGGTGAAAGCGAAGATGTAGACACTTGAGGTGCTTGAGGTGCCTGAATTTAAAGAATGGATCATTGATTTCAAGTCACGAGAGAAAGTATTATTTTCTCTGCCTTTTTAATCTAATTTTACAATTTTTCAGTCTACTAATTTAATTCAAACTTGCTCATTCTTGGTTGGATTTTTAACCGTTTGTCACTTATGTAGGTACGTAAAGGAGTTGCAAAGACGACTTCCCTATTAAGGTTAATCTTGTAGAATGATGCCTTTCAACATCATTTTCTTTTTTCCCATTCAAACTACGTCATGAACCAATTTGTTATTTTCTGTCAAATTGAAGAGGGGTTAATATATGAACCTTTACCGTCTTGCTTTTGTAGGTAGCTGGTGGTGATAGAGGTGGATGAGATGATATGCTGATTGCTTATTTGATGCCTGATAAGATAGTAGTAATCTAAAGTAGCAAGAGTATAAACTCGTATTTATTTGGTTTTATCCTCGTTTAGCACAATAATAGTTTGCTTTCTTTTGTTTCCCCTACATCATGCTTGTAATTGGTCTTCTCATAACTCTTTTTTGTCATGTTATATTATTTGTTGTAGTCTTTTCACATTTCTGCTTATGGGGAGTCACTTGCTCACTCATTTCTTTGCAAGGTTTCCAATTTGATGTTTGCTTGGTTTCTAATTTTAAGTATTTATGACTGAGAATTGCTGATCTCCACTAAGATTTATTAATGATCAATGAGAAGTAATATTGGTTTTAATTCATGTGATACTATTATTGGAGAATAATCATTCTTGCTAACGCTGAGTTGCAACTGCAAATTAATTTTCAGAAATGTCTCACTAGATATGCACAGTTTGAAGTGGATACTAATGAAATTGCTGAGAGATATTTAAGATCCAACATGTTTCTATGAGTTCTTCACTAGAAAGATTAATCTGGGCTTTTGAATCAGGAATTTTGAAGATTAAGATCCAACATGTTTCTAGAGCAATGCCCTTTAACTTTTCGCTGGTACTTGAAATTCCTTTTGTATTTGCTTGTTCAGTTAATTCAATAGCTTTTTTCATTTTTTTTTCTAAATGAAACTTTATTGTTTAATTGTCCGACTATAAATACTGCAAGAATATTAGGGTTTCCATAAGTTTAATAGCTTTTTTCAATATCTTATATTTTGATCTTCTTATAGACCCTCAAATATAAAATTTTTGTTCATGGATTATAAAACATAATTGAAAACTCAATGTACTTTCTTTTGTGAAAGTCTTCAAGCAATTAGTGTTAGGTGAGTGACTTAAGATGTTATATAGCAATTAGTGTTAGATGAGTACCCTAAGATGTTATATATTGGTATTTAAGGTCATGATTTATCTATATGGAAGAATTATAATTTTTTTGTCTCTCTCCCTTACACGTGATCAGGATTCCTCCATGTAGGGGATTGTAATTTGATAATCATACGAATCATTTTCTATAAATATTATATAATTAGTAATATATTGTACAAGAATTAAAAATTATTTATGTTTATCTTCATTGTTTTTGCAAAAAGTTTTCTTTATATCATTGCAATTACTTTTTAGAAATTTTCATATTATACAATATTGTTGTATTTTTCCTTATCAACAATATCAAGTACATCATTATCCATTTATCACCAAATAATTATTCAATCAAGAGTCTCACATTCGAGAATTTTTTTTCACAATTTTTTTGAAAAAATACAAGCAACAAGATATGACCTATATGCAAAATTATAAATCGAAAGATTGGAAATCTTTGAAACTTTAGGAACTTGATGGGATAGAACACTGATTAGGTTGTTGAATAAAGAAGACAAAAAAAATTCACAATAATAGAGAAAGAAAAGTGCTAAAATAGGATTTTGCATCACGTGAAACTTTGAATTTGGAAGAACTGTTGGGTACATATAACATGACTATGCATAAATCCCTCAGCCAAAATGACCGTGCATATGTGCATTGCATCTGTACACATTTTTTTGTTAAGGCAGTAGGAAGAAGTTTCATTCCACAATTAAAAAAGTAGGCTACAAAAATATTGTCTCTTGAAACTAAACAATCAACTCATTAAGGTTCCAAATCTTACTAAGCTCTCTATTAAATCTATTGTTTTTGTATTTTTTCCCTGTTAGCATTTTGTAGCAATGATTTTGTGGAGGACTTGTTCCTCATTAGAGAATTCATCCTTAAAGGTGCGTGCATTTCGCTCCCTCCAAAGGTGGTAAATGGACGCACAAAAAAGGAGCTTGAAAAGGCCAGCCTGCATTGTTCTTCTATTCCCCAGATTGCAACTTCCACAAATTAAGGACTCTTTCCCAAGTAATGCCAATGACTTTCACTTTGGCTCTCTTTGCTCAATCTTTCCATACTCTGCGACTAAAAGGACATTCAAAATGTAAGTGATCTCTTGTTTCCACCACCATGTTGCAAAGACTACAAAGGCCATTGGTGAGGACTTCCCATGACATTAGTCTAAATCTAGTGGGAAGTCGATCAAGAATGGCCAGCCAAACACAGGCACTGTGCTTAGGAATAAAAGTATTTTTTCCACAAAAGATTATCCTACATAATTTTTGGTGACTTTGCTCTTAGTACTTCCCAGGTAGCTTTTGTTTCAAAGCAACCATTCTGCACACATGCATAAATGCAAAAACAAATTGTGCACCCTGAATTTTTTTAATATGATTGTTTTTATTGTTTTGAAGGTAACAAGTAAATGCACATAACAAACACTGTATGTATCGTATATTATACTCCTTGTTTCAAATCTCTAGAAATTTCCTAGCACAATCTATACACTAATGTTTCCAAAACAGTTACATTTTTATTTATTTATTAACATAAGATGCAATATTTTAAACACTTGTAACGTGCGAATAAATTATAAATTACAAACTTAATTGGAATTATATGAATAGTGAAAGTTAATCATAAGTACCAAAATTTTATTTTCTCCATATAAATTAATTTGATAAGCTTTTCGCGAACAACTAACCAACAATGTCGATGGAGAATCCTCATTTTAACATAACATGTTCATATTAGATCGAAGAATATTGATAAAATTGTCATTACAAATAAAATTCTTCTAGATTGGGTATTTATTATTTTTTTACCCCCACCCTCATGAGATTCGAATCGTGGTCTTCCAACTATCAAGAAAAGTAATTCATCACTAGACTACCTCTAAATCTCTATTAGAATTGGTTATTTGACCACGTGATTCTCTATTTTTTTTTTTTTTAACAATTATATAGGGTAATTAACATTTATTTCAATATCTTTTGAGAAATCTATATAGGATACTATATTATTGTTCTATATTTTTTGCTTTCATATGTACAGATGGGTCTAAGTACTCTTGGCATTCGCTTATTTTTAGATCGTATATTACCAAAACATTGTAGAGAATAACTTAAAATCCTTGACTCACAAGTTCTCAAGCACACCATTGTGGATCACCATGTTGTCTTCTCTCTATGGTAAACAAGGTAGACAGCTTCTCGAATGGAAATTAAACATTCCTCAAACTACTATTGAGAGCTTATCATCTTTGTATTTCTCCGATAAAATAGAGTTTATCATCTTGAGATGGCATAATTTGTTGAATATGGCTTTAGAATTAAGTTCTTAATCATCTCGTTATTGCATCAAAACCTTAATTTATAAGTAATATTACGTATATTAGACCGTACCTACAGTAATTTCATGGGTTGCCTATATATATATATGTTACGTATATTACGTGTATATATATATATTCTTTCCAAAAGTTAAATAATTGAAGAAACGCTTAAATCTGTTATGGAGAATTAGGTCTTCGTAGTTCAATTACATAAATGAAATTAGGTTTTCGTAGTTCAATTACATAAATGAAGGTCTCGGAGTGTACCAAAATGTCGTGAGTGTAAAATTTACTGCCGCACCTTTATAAAATTAAGTCCACGTGTAAGACTTCAGAACCTCATATCTCAAATAAAATGAGCAGGAGATGATGAGTTAGAACTTGGCAGCTATACCACATTCATTAGTATAACTTTTTCATGATCGGAAGTTCTATCATGCAATGTATATCATCTGTCCATGTCTATTATGTAATTTCACTATGAATTCTGCAACTATTGAGAAATTAGGCCTTACTTACATCTAATCAAGAGAATAGAGAAAATCTCCCTTGCAACTAGTTCAAATTTATTTTTCTAACTCAATATTTGCAGCTCGATGAAAAAAAAAAAGAAAAAAAAACTAAATAGTTGCAGATTGGTGTGCTGAATAGAATACGATAACAGAATGCAAATGGTTATTAATTCCTTAGAAAAAAGAATTAAAAAGAAATACAAGAAAGAATATATATATATATATATATATATATATATATATATATGATTGTAGCCCTTTTCACTCCACCAACTAAAGAATAACTAGACAAAATCATTTGGATATCTATAAAGCAAAGCTGGTCAACAAGCCTCTTTTAAGTATAAACTTTAAGAGTATTAATAAAAATCAAAATTCTCAGGGCGAATTTCACATATATATTCAATATAAAAGCATATTCAATTGATCAAAAAAAGGAAAATATTCAACGTACACAGACGAAATATCAATCTTCCTATTTTAAATTGTTGGTCACATAATTAGAGACCAAGCTTTAATATATAATTGGAAGTCCTTATTCTAAGGAATCCATTTTGTTGATAGTACATCACATTGTTATATTCATCAAATTTAAGTACTCAATATAACAAAATCCAAAACGCAGATAAATAAACTGGGTTCAAAGGCCAAAAGATTTTTAAGTGCCTTTTTGTGCAGCAGATTTATTTTGTAGCAAAATAGGGTGAACTGCCAATAAAAGAGCTCTCTTGCTTCCTGTTTAAGTAATGAAAAATACTTTCCAACAAAAAAGTCACCATAATCACCACAAGAGGGGATATTCTCCAAAACGTCTGTTCTAGAGTCTAGTACGTGAGCCTCACGTACACTTCATTTGCTCTGTCTAGTGTGTGAGTCGGGCAGTACCTCCCAACAAAATTGATCCATTTGGAGTATTGCTAAAAAATACATATAACTGGAGTATTGCTAAAAAATACATATAACTGGAGTATTGCTAAAAAATACATATAACTGGTATAAGTTGCAAAAGAACACCGCTAGAAGGAGGGCTTGAACCTCCGACCTTGTGGTTAACAGCCACACGCTCTAACCAACTGAGCTATTCCAGCCATTTTAACAAGAAATCTGAATACAATCGCACAAATTCCTCACTTGAGTCTTTTCCTGAAGTACTTTCACGCATTGGAAATGATGCATTCGTTGATTTAAAGCATGATAGCATCAAGCTAATTAACATTCTTCATTGATAGCACTGAAAATCTTAATTGCTCAGTCGCAGATACCTGAACTGCTTAGGACCTGAAAATTGTTTAATCTTTGAGCTTTTACAATTAAGCAACCATTGCACCAGCAAGCTATTTTTGCATCCAATAATTAGCAACCAGTTCAGAGACTGATGCACATATATCTATCAACTTTATCAGAAGAAATGGACCATGAATTGACTCGTTAACGATAATCGCAAGAGTATACTATATAACCTCTCCCGTTTTTATACAGTTAGATACAAGATTATCTATTTCTGAAGCAAGAATTGAAGTAGTGGGGAGTTCTTAGAGAGGAGACCTTAGGGAGGGGAAGATCGACCCGTTCAGTAAAATTTCAAAGAGAAACTGTTGGCCGTGCTCAAGATCTTCGGTCTCTACCCCGACCCAATGGAAAAATGAGTGATTGAAGAGCTATGGCTCAACTGCTTCACGTATTAAACCATATTGCCCAAAGGGAACATGCTGGATCCTCTATTTTGTTAATTCCAATGATTTACATGAATCTGCGAGTTAGAAATGTAGGTTCAACGTTCGATAACATTGATAGAACAAAGCTACAATTTTGCATAGCCACCACAACTCTTTGTGGTCCAGCTACCACCGTGCTTGCTCTGGCCATTGTTTTGTGCAGAGAGTTGTGTTTCTGGCCATCAATAACTCTGCAGAGCAGGAGCACAACTGGTCATGAACAAGAGCGGTGGTTTCCCTTGTTTATACGTCAACAATCATGCCATATATTTTCCAAATTGTATCGTCCAAACTTGCTGTCTTATATGATACGTGTCACATATAAACGGAACATATTCAATAAATATTGCGGTATTTGTCACAAGAAAGAGGGGTTGTGTCACATACTTCGGTTTCTAGGAATCTTGAATTCAGGATGGACATAGTAATTGAATTTTTTAGACAACTTTGTAAGTAATCTTACTTCTGAGGGAAAATTCTTCAATAAGACATTTGAACTTTAAAATAAAAAAATAAGCTTCACATTTTAAGATCCACGTACTCGTGTGTAAGCCAATAATTGAATACCTGATAGGAGACTTCCCACTTCTGAGTGCAGAATCTTTCTTTTGATGTCTGCTGCAAAGATTTCTAGGGTTAAAGTCACCAAAGGCGGCATTCTGGGCTGGACTTTCTCCATTCACCAATGGAATATTTTATCCTGATCGAAGAGAAAATTTGCCTGACAAACAAAAGTCCGCTGTGCTATTTTGAATTTTAGTCGAATTAAATCCATACTTATCTTAATAAGTGACTTAGTGCAACATCTCAAATCTGAAAAAAAATATATAAAAAAAAATCGTCTATCCCCTCTTTTATTTAAAATTTCAGATCAGCAATAACAAGATAAAAAGTCCCCAGGCAGAGTTATTAATTTCTTTTCTTTAAAACCGTGAGTATCCAGACTTACCCAACTAATCTCCCGTGCCTTAAAATTAACAGCCAAGTAAAATTTCAGTGATCTATGACTCCCATTGGTGACATTTAGAAAGCATTCCCGAAACCTGACTAGTTATGCTACTTAGGCAGAGTTATGATTCTAAACTCTCATTGAGGTAACTTATCAACAATCCAGGAGTTAATGCTTGAGCTTGGTCTCACAATATGACGACCTAAAAATGGAGCTAAACAAGTAATTTTTTACACAACGGTTATTTATGGCTTATTCCATCGACCATCTTAGGGTTGTAAATTCCAACTAATCGAATTTGTAAATGATTAAGCAGCAATCAGTACAAACACCAACGGGATTAATAAATAATTAGCACTAATAATAAAGAATTCGCCGCTCCAACAAAGATTATATACACTATCATCATTAATAGTAATACGATTTATAATAAATTAAGCAATCTTACATCGTAACATTATCCAATTCTCATAATTGGTATGTAACTATATAAACATTGACACAACAAAATAACCTTAATACACACCACTTAGCACAAAAATTAAATATTCCTTTTTATTTAACGAAAAAAAATACAGATAATACTAAAGTGAAAATTACATTACAGCCCTTGCGTAGGATTTGGGGTAGTATAGTACACCTGCCTTCCTGCGCCGTCGTAGCTAACTTGCGCAGCATATGCCCCCTCGGGTGGGGCCCGCATCACTCCAATTGTCTCAGTATTGTAGCCCCCACTATACTTGGGTGGTGGTTGTTGTTGTTGTTGATGAGCTGGTGTGGGTCCCATGGCATTGTATACCGGCTGCTCACGGTAAACTTCCGGTACCATCCTTTGCATTCCATAATATCCCTGACTGACTTGGCCAGTTACCTGTCGGACTGTCGGTGCTTGATAAACCCCTGCCGGCGTTTGAATTAAGTAAACTGGATGCTGCGGCTGCTCAGTCGGCGGAACAGAATACGGTCCACTGGTTACATGCCGGTTAGGCCAGTACCCCGCCGGAGTGCTCACCGGCACCGCCGTCTGCGGTGGCGGAGGAGAAGCACTCTGCTGGTAATTGTGACTACCGTAAACCCTAGGGCTTTGCTCATGGCCGGAAATCCGCAACCTCTGCAACTCCTCAATCTGCCGTTGAATCTCGGCCTGCGAAACCTCCGGTTCAGCTCCGATCACTTCCCGCCTCTCTCCTCCTCCGGCATAAACTTCTTTCACAGCCGGAACAGCCTGGTTCTGCACCTTCACAACCTCATCCGCCGGCGCGTGACCTTTATCCAAACCAAACAAATAATCTGGATTATTCACCTCCACCGCCGCCGCAGACGGCGGGGAAGCAGCCTCGAAATTCGCCGAATTCAACGCGTCAACAAACCATTGACTCTCCGATTTCGAATCACTCGAGCCAAAACTAGCCGGCTGCAGCTGAAACAGAAACAACCGAAGCCGAGCCGGCTTAGCCGAAGATTTGTGAAGCCGATCATACTCCAACATCATATGCTCCAAATCCTCATCATTCGTCACCGATATCAACGCGTCTAGGTCTTCTCCAGGTAACTGATACTTAAACGTGACATCATAATCGCATAATGACGTCAGCTTAGAAATAAAGGTGTTAAATTTGACGTTCCGATCAACGGCTAAGATCTTGGTGTCGCCGCCGACATACGTAAGCTGGTTGTCGTGTGTACGAGGCTGGATTTTGCCGCCGTAACTGCAGACAAGTTTAACCCTGTAGTTTGGTTCGTCCCATGTTCCATTTTCCACGTCGACTTCACGTGAACGTGGAGAGGAGGAAACGGAGTCTGGGTATGAAGAATATTGATAATTTTCCATTTTTTTTTTTTTTTTTTTTTTTTTGGTGAGAGTTTAGAGTTGGTGTTGAGCCATGAGAGGGAAGAGTAATATTGCAGTGGAGGCTTGAAGGTGGAGTGAAGGGAGATTTTTTGTGTGGAGTAGTAGAGGTAGTGGGGGCAGGGGTGGGGTCCACGAGGAGTAGGGATATAATAAAGAAGAAAGATAGGTGGGGTTGGTGAATGATTTTTAGTAAGAAAATTTTAGAAAAAAGGTGTATTATTTGAGAGGTTATAGGTGGTGAGTATAATGATGATAATTTTAGAAAAATTTGATTATTGTATATTTGTTTGAAAGTTTCAATTTAATTGAAATTTGATGGGAGAAGTAGAGATTCAAGAACTCTTCATTTACATGATCAACCCTTTTTTTTTTTTTTTAATAAGGGGTTTTCGTTGATAATTACATTTCGCCAACATTACAAAAATATATTTTTTTTTGATTGATTATTTTCTAATAGAATCGTCGGTGCTGCGAGAGCTGATTTATGTAGTGTTCTTCTATAGGTGATTTCAAACCAAAGTTGGTTAATTTACTTTTTCAACCAATTTAATCGCCAATTAAACTTAGTCGACCTCCCTCAAAGCGTTGGAAGAGATGTTGAGTTGGCTGATTGTTTAAAAAAGGGCATTGATGTCTAGGGATGATGGGCGTGGAGGGGCTTATTATATTTTTTTGAACTTAAGGGGCTTATTATATTTTTTTGAACTTAAGGATTGTTTCTGTAAAAAGTAAATGATTAAAGATCATAATTAGGGTCATGATCCTCATCTAGTTTTACAGCTCTTAAATGCACAATGGCTCTAATAATACATCTTAATAATTAACTGGAAACACTATAAAGTCGTTGTAGAAAAATACTTCAAAGTTACTACTGATAGAATTTTAGTATTTTTTTTTTAAAGTGAGGTAAGCTGATGATTACGAATCAGTAGTAATTTTGAGTGGAAATTACACCTATTTTATCTTATCGATTTGATTCATTAATATTATTAGAACATGTTCAATATATTGTAGTTTTACATTTTTTTTTTTTGTCAAACATCCTTTCTCATTAGAAAAGGTCAAAAAGGCAAAATTTTCAAATTCGGATCCACTTGCTCTTAAATAGTTTACAATCGTGATCATTACTTGGAATACTCTCCATTGTCAAATTAATACAATCAATCTAAAAAAAAAAAAAGTAAAAATAAGGTAGCTTTTGTTGCTAGCATTTATAAGTCAAACAAAATTTTTATAATAACATGTAACTCGTCAAACAAGATTTTTATAATAACTTGTGACTCATCCATTCACTTTGTTGATAGGTTTAACTTTACATTATAGTCACGTTCCTTGTGACATAACAATTTTGAAAATGATAGATGTGAGTTGCTATAATTTATGATGACAAAGACAAGAACAGAACATGCAATTATTATCATGAATCAAAATTGTTAATTATCAACAAAGCAACTTCATAAATCAAAGTTGTGCCTTGATTGAAGAGTCATGTACACAATGCCACTCATAATATGACTCTTCTAATTTTTATTTATTTTTATACAAATAGGTGCCATTGGGTCCAGTCCACGTCACAATATTAGTACAGCTTACGTGACGTGGCTTCCATCAATGTAAATAGTCGTTTGTGTTCAAGATGCAAATGAATGCATAAATGCTTCTCACTCGCTGAAGTTAGAGTTATTTTTTTTTTTGATCAACGATGAAGTTTGATAGACATATGTTCACAAAGCAATATTAAACAAACCAAATCAAATGAGTTAATATTCCTCTTTAGATGTGGTGGTATACATTTTGCCACCCAAAAAGTAAGAGAGGTTGGCCAAAATGTCGTGATTTCAAAACTTAAGCCTTTATTAGAATTAATTCTCGTACACATACTAGTATAGGCCTTTCAAATTTTTTCAATATAGAAAAACTATATAAGATATATTGCCAAATAAAAATTAATTAAATGTTCAAAGATGTTTGAATGCCATTCAATTAGACATAAGAAATCTTAAATCTAATAACATCGTGATAATTGAACATATCCTTGAATGAATTACATGAACCATAAAACAGATTAGTTGAAAGTGTATGATAAATCGATCTAAAATTTATATGAATGAACCAAAAAATAAAAAAGAAAAATACGAAAGAGGCCCAAAGACAGGTCTAAACGAGAAACTGTTACATAATCTTGGGCTTCAAAAATTGGAGTGGGCTCATCCTCATGCCTATATTCTCCTCTACAAGAGTCAACATTTTGACTTTTCAATAGCTTCATATATATAACTGCTTCTCACAAAAGTGTTCAGCCACAGCAACTGAAACCAAAAAAAAAAAAAAAGTGAAAGCCGTAAGGAGAAGAAACGCAGCTCAAATGAGCCGAAGATCGGCTTAGCCGATCAGCTGTCCCCTATCAGGTAGGCTTAGTAAGCTCGGCTTCGTTTATGATTTTGATTCGAGGCCGCCTAGCCGGCTTGTTCATTTATTTATTAATTTTTTTTAGTGATCATTATATTTTTTTTGCAATATTTGGTCTTGATTATGCACAAGCTTTGTACACTGGATACGACATTCATTATTAGTGAGTTAAGTGTTTGGTGTTTGGCTTTTTATTTTATTTTATTTTAATTATGGTTGAATGAGTTTTATTGTTGTTTAAAGAAAAAGGAAAAAAAAATCAAAAGACAAATGCAATTTGACCTAAATGCAGTAAAGAAATGAATCGCACTGAATTGCTGAATTGTAGGTGTAATTATATGATTCACTATGATTTCGTGTGATTCAGCTGAGATTTGTGTATATTCTCATACATATGTCGATTTGAATAGTTTTGTTCGTGAATTGAATCGAATCTAGTAAGATATGAATCGAGAATTGTATGATTTTGACAACTAAAGATGCTAGTTTAGTGAGGTGTGGGGAGTTGTTTTTGTGTTAGAAGTTATATAACAGATTTCTATAGCTAAAGGAAATAATTTGGAACAACTTTCAACTGTTTAAGGTAGAGTAAAGCAAAATCACTTCAATGGCGTAAAAGTTGACCTAAGAGAAAGAAAATGCAAAATATAGAGAAATGATTATTAGTAGAGATGCAGTTCCGGAACGCAGTTTGAGATAACCGTAACCATGTATATATAGAAATATATCTTCGATGATTATTAGGAGAGATGTAGTAATCCTTGATATTATCGAGTTCTTTACTAGGATTGCAGGTTTTGTGGCATCTCGTCTACAAGAATCACTTGTTCAAGTATAAGGTCATCACGTGGTATAAAGAAAGTAATGATTGATTTCAATGGAATATTGTTCCTTTAAGAGAACATTTAGCCTGCTTTATGATGGAGGCTTACAATTGAAGATAACAAAAGTTTCTAGCATGGTGTGAATTAGA
This sequence comes from Ehretia macrophylla, assembly GCA_037974665.1. Classification (NCBI taxonomy): domain Eukaryota; kingdom Viridiplantae; phylum Streptophyta; class Magnoliopsida; order Boraginales; family Ehretiaceae; genus Ehretia; species Ehretia macrophylla. The sequence goes on along the minus strand of CM075779.1, from coordinate 27,027,020 downwards.
GCTTTCAGAGACTCAAGCCCTTTGGTTAGGCCCAAACCAGATTCTATTTGTTCGTTTTGGCGTATCAAGGCCTTTATTTTATTGGAGAATTTATGTTAACTAGGACAAAGTCAACTAGGCTACTTCGAACTAGACCTTTCCATGGCCTACACGCATTACTTAGGCGCGACAACCAAATTCTAACATTGTTGCGAAAAGAAATATTTTCTTTGACATTTGAAAAGAAAGATTTTCTATGACATTTGATTGAGAACTAATACTTCCTTCATCCCGTGTTGAGTGTCATGGTTTGACTTTTCAATAGCTATTCTAAAAGAGAAATGCTAAATGCTCTTGTGAGTCTCATAGACTTACCATCTCTACCTTTTGTATGGTACAAGCACTTGTGGGACTCATTCCTAACGAGCACTCGTTCGCTGCACACATGGTGTAGATGGCAAATCTCGGGGACCCGTGGGTGCATTTAGCTTCCTCTTTTCTAAAAGAGCTAAGGCATGTTGGTTTATATTATTAAAAAATAACCGTGTTTTGGATAGTTCACTTCAAAGAACTATAAAGGAACATGATATGTCATGTTACAAAAACTATTAAGAAAACACAACATTGGAGTGAAAACCAACTGTTTGGCTTCAAAAGGTCAAACTATGACATTCAATTTGGGATGGAGGAAGTATAACCTAATAGAGATGTGGGAAGTAGTTGTCTTGAAGTTTGTTCTTCACGTACAACAAGGCATCCCGAATCTAAGATAACTACTAGTTAGGTGCTTTAATAAAATCAGTAATATGTGTTTATAGTGGCAACTTTCTCATCCTCGAACTGTTGTAAAGGGTGATTCTGGATTCCTTCAGTATTTGAAAACTATTTGGAGGGGTTATTCTAGATTTATTGTCTAGAATAATTTTCCATTACTTTCATATTTTATAGCTGTGGCATCTAATCACAACAAGCGTATCATATTTTGCCAAGAAATGAGTTGAAGAGGAATTTGGCATCACTTCATTAAGAATCTCAAACTCACTTCTCCATTAAGAACCTTGAAAACAATTTGGAATCCACACATTGAAATGGTAAGCATGTTTTGGTTGGCATGAATTTCAAGTTTCTTCTTATTCAGGATTCCAAGAGAGACTGGGTACTGAACTATAGGAATAATACCAATTTGAATTGCTATTGATTGTCAAAGAGTTGGCTTGAGCTTCATACATGAGCAGCAACTTTTGTGTCTAATTCTTATTGGGTCGGACTAGTCTATAGCATGTTTTTAAGCATTTGCCAAAACACGAAAAGGAGCAATAGGGTTGCTGCTTGAGAAGATCAACCCAAGAACAGTAAACTAAAGATGAGAAATAATTGGAAGCTGGCTTGACTTCAGATTGTAGTATACTTGGATGGCTAGCAGCCTTTCCTTTCCACGATGATCATTTGTTCCATGGCTTGGGAGGTATAAACATCGGTGACTACATACAACCATCTGAAACAATAGGTCAGTTCTTCCGCACTTTTACAATCAAGAAGTCAATTTAACTTGTTTCATTGGAGCATATATAAGATTGGTATCTAGTTTTTGGACATACTTTTATCCATGCTAGTTTTGGTATATTATCTTTTACAATTTAGAAGTGTCAATCTATCACTTTTAACTCAATAATTTATGTAATATAGAAAAGAGTATGTATTCATGCACATAAATGTTTTTGATATAACCACCATATCTTGGAAGCATTATTATAGCTGGACGTGCCCTTTCTTTGGGTTCAGAGGACTTGTCTACTATTGTCTAGAATGCAGATTGCTTTTGCAGACGGAGTGTTGTTTTTCCTCTTCATCATTTCATTTGCATTGAAAAGTAATGCTCCCTACTAGAAATTTGAATATTGTTGTCTGCCTGGCTTGATCCCCTCGCTTCATTACTTCCTCACATCCTTGCATGATATTTGGTTTGTTCCTTCCTCATGTCTTTCCCTCCAGTATGAACAACTAAGGGCTATTCATCCCTTTACATGCTCACGACACTGGATCAATATGGTAAAGGGGGAACTATATCCTTTGGATACAGTCTTTAACAAGGAAACAAAAATCTTCCCAACTTAAACTTGACTTGGTTTTGAACTCTCACTCAATTGTATCTAAGAAATTACTTGACTAAGTGCACAAAATTTGGAACTTTGGAGGTGGTTTTTTGTTGATTTTGTACATAGATGAGATTAAGGCCTGAAAAGGATGCCATTCTTGAACTATCTTTAGAGTGATAGAAATAGTTAGTAGAACATCTGGCCATTCTGGAACATTTATGGGTAGAGCATTATTACTTGGAGCTGACTGAATCTTCTGTTGAAATTCATATATCCTGCAGTATGGAAGGGAAAAAATGTGCGTACGTTCTTGCTCATTAAGAAACTGATATGATTATATCAAAATTTGATTTTCCCTTGGGACTAATGCCTACCTATTCTTCAGGTTCTCATAATTCACTGCATTGAGCTGATGTCCATGTTGAACTCCACCAGATACATGTAGCAGCACCGCTTTCTTATGCTTCTGAGCCTGTTCAATCGGACTCAGAATAGAGCAAGAGTCAGTGAGCCGCCGGGCAATACACTGGAAGGCTACTAAATGACATGATATTAACATCAACGCAGCTGTTTCGATTCCATTTGTCTCTATTATAGTAGGCCTATTGCTATTTGAACTTGGGGATCCAGCAGTGTCCATAAAGGCAGGTAGTTGTTTCTTGCAGTGGTCTGATACTGGCCTACGATTCTGTTGACAGTTCCAGACATCTCTTAAAATTGTTAGAGGAACTCGGATGATGTGGCTTTAGAGCACCTCTTTCAATATGTATATAGAGCACCCTCTTTATAATTTGCATGTTTATTAGTAGACTTCAAATCCAATTCAAACTAAAATGAAAACTGGGTTACATGCCCCCAAGGAGAAAAAAAGAACAAAACTCCTGCGTCCGCTTTTTCTTTATTTTTTGAACGATTGAACCAGGACTGAACCAGAGATTTTATACTGGGGGTCAAAATTTAATTAAGAAAAAGAGAGTGACAATTCAATACGTGAAAACTTAACAAATTTTAAGTACTCGGCAAATACTATGACATGTCTAACAACATCTTCAAAATTTGTCACTTTTTGTTACATGGGTGAATGATCGTTTGACCTGATTAGATGTTAAAAAGAAGCGTAAACCTGGCTTCTTTTTTTTTTTTTTTTTTTTTTTCAAAAGTGGAAACCTAGCTAGAGTGCTTACCTTAAAATAATAATGTAGGCTGGACAAGCATAATTTGCCAACAAAACATATACACCTACATAAATTTTCTTTCCAGTTGCCAACTTCCCCAGACTTGGCATGATGATATTATTATCGAATTTATGTATGACTTCCGTACCATTGCGAAAGAAGTCATCGCTTAACACACAATTTAATACCTTCCATACACTAGAATCAATCATTCATGCCCATAAAAGTTGGGTGAAGTCATCATATAGTAACTTATTATAATTAAAAGTTCAGTTTGAATTTAAGTATTTTTTTCATAGATATTATCTAGTTTTTGAATGATCGGCATATTATATGCGTCGAAATGCAAATTAAGCTGCGTCATAGGGTCAGTAACAATTGGATAAATTGAATATAATCCTGTCTCGGTAAGTTTATCTGAACTTGTATCCCTTTTTTTGGCTGATATCACACCAACTGGTGTTGGCTAATGATGTATCTTTTCAAATCTTAATGCAGTTTCTTTCTGACCCAAAAAAAAATAATAAAGAGTTCCTCTGATTTCCTTCTTGTGCAATTTGCATGACCAAGTTTTAGAATTCCTTATAACCCAAGTTAGAAAATAATAATTTAATGTACAATGCATATGCAAGGCAATCAACGTGGATTCGCCGGTGAGAAAATAATGTTGCTAGGTCATCATCATTAATTAATTTTCAACTATTACACATTTGCAGTCTGTAAACATCTCTATTAACCTAATTAATTCCCCATCAATTAACGTAATTCGTACGTCAAAAATATTCTATTAATCCCTTAAATAAAGATTAATTCTTCTCTATTATCTTCCCCAAGTAATGCATGGTCTCTAAAAAGTCATCATAAACCTCATTTCCCATAACATTGCTTAAACCTAAAAACGTACAAATTAACGCAGAGGCACATAACACAACATTAGTTATATTACCTCCTGAATTCAGATATTGGACTCTAGTTTTGCATTACTAGTTTCTCAGTCTTACTCCCAAAAGATGCATACGATCAAGGGCGGAGCTATTTAGGAGCCAGTAGACTAACTATTTTTACGATCAAATTAATACACACTAAGGAAAAAGATTAAAGTTCTAGCCTCTAGTACTGAAGCAACATTGTAGACCCGCCCGAGAGACTATGTTTTCTCTAGAGCATGGTTGCCTCTCACTTTCTAGGGGAATAAACATTTCAGCTTTAGTAAAAATTAACAGGATATTTAACTGATGACTTTCTTTGGGAAAAGTAAACAGCGCGCTAGTGACTAGCCATTTGGTCCTGGTATGATTCTCGCTTTAAGTGTGACAGGTCTAGATATTAATTCTCATATATACATTCAAAGTAATATAAATTGGTTTAGCCATCTCTTAAATAAAATTTAAAAAAAAAATTGTAAACAGGGCTACTGCAAGTGGATGTTTTGTTGATTGAATTGACTGACTTATCCTAGAGTTCAAACCGTTAAAATGTACTCTATTTATTAACTTAAGGGATCTCCTAATAACGTTATTAGGAGAAAATTTTAATTGAGGAAATTCAATTGAGGGATGGAAAAAAAGGGAAAAGGAAAGATAATGATAACCTATTTATCGTATTTGAATAAGAATAGGATAAAAGGAAATGAAACAAAAACATAAAACTAACTTTTTATAACCTCTAATGTTTATCAATACAAACTATACATACTTAAGACAACTGGGTGAAACTCAGAATTATACAAAGTTCAAATTTTTCGTCTGATTTTTTGCAGAACAAATGAAGCAAATAAAGAATAGCAGAAAGATGGCAAAGAAGAAAAGCGAAATTAGCTATATTTGAACAGCACCATAATAATTACAACTCTACTTTTTATTGCTTTTAAATGCTTAGCTAGTTTTTGTCCATATCTATCTTAATTTGGAATTTCTCAGGATATATTAGGATCCTTGATCAATCCTAAATCTAGGATTGATTTTCAAATTGCTAGCTATTCTTTTTCATATGTCCCCACAATGACTTGACTTCAAATTAGCTCATAGGGCTGATATGAAAGATGCTTCCATCTTTGAACAACTTATCTATACATTTTTTTATTTTATTTTTGTCTGTAACAACATATCTATACTCAAAATAGTTTTTAAGGGCATCTTCTTCAAACCAAAGAGACAGATTATGTTGGATTGATCATCTTGAATTAAAAAAATTATGTAGATTATGTTGGATTGATTATCTTGAATTAAAAAGCTTATGTTGGTGCCCAATTGTATATTTCGACATTGATGAACTGCCATCTTAATTTCTGTAACAACGTTTTGAGAAACTGTTGTACGACCATTTGCAGTTTGTTTATATTTAGAATCTCATGTCTGGAAATAAATAAATTCACATCGATTTGAAGTCATTTTGTCCCTAGCTAATGTTATGTAACTAATTCTTTTGTTTTTCAAAGTTTTAATTCATGTTAACAATTAGGGTTGATAAAATAAATCAATTTCCATGCAATCTTTGACAGCATTAAGTTTAGATTTGATTGTAGTACGACTGTTGAACATCCAACCTCCTAACTTTGAACAATTTTGCCTGTTTAGTCTATGATAAGATTGAGTGGTTGGTGACTGCATTTTCCTGGACACCTAGTGTTCAAATAGAGTGACCAGCTAGTAACTCGTTGTGATCAAATGTCTCATATTCAAATCTATTTCTTATCATTACAAATATATATAGCCTTTTTGACTAAACTACAACATGCGTTGGGGTGTCGTGTTGTATTAGGAGATTTGTAGTCTTGAAGTGGATCCAATGTAATGCTATATATTAAAGTGAATTCCTTGGTATTAAAAAAATGAGAATTAAAAAAGAAGAAGATTGAGTGGTTGGTGACTGAATTTTCTGGACATGCTTCAGCGAGAACTATTGTTTCCTAGGAGACCATACCTATCTTTTAGGAGATCCTTGCTTTTCATTTGAATTGTTAGAGAGAATAATAGATTTTCTATATGATGTTCTTCTAGGGCCACTTAATAGTATAGTATTGAACCATTATCTCCATTATTGAGAGCTAGAAGACCATGAAACCCTAATTTACATGAAATAATCATGAGATCATAATGTATTGTTCCCAATATTTGTGAAACATATTATTCTTTTTTAATAATGTTAGATGTCACTTTATTTTCAAATATCACCTCCTTCATGTATGCCTAATTAGCATGTTAACTTTAAAAACTTATTTAATTATATCTCTTCTTTTAACATGACAATTGGGCTTACAAATAAAAGGTAATATTTGAGTGATAAAATAGCAATATTATATATTACCCCTTCACCCTATCATCTTTCCTTATATAGTAGAATTTTTGTCATATACACGAGATATTTGATATTCAGTACATGAATTCTTACCATACAAATGAGGGGTGCGAAGAGGTGATATAAAATATTACTCATAATAAAAATAGGGTGACATATCTAACATTATTATTATTATTGTTATTATTATTTTTGGTGATTAACAATATATCTATATAAAGTAATACGAATTGGGCATCAAATATGCTATCATGACTACAAAATTTAGTACGTGAATCAATCTTTCGACCATAATTAACGACAAATAAGTTAGCAAAATACCACCATGCAAGGCTAGGGATGCGCCACATTGTTGCCAAAAATGATTGTTAGTCAAGAGTCAACATTACTAAATAATCTCCAACCCTAATCGCTGTCAATCATAATTTTAAGTAAAGAAGCATTAATGCCATTTTGGAGTTCGTTTATATAAGATTATAAAAGATTTGGTGACTTCTAGAGAGATCTGTTTGATATTCAAAAATTGTTTAGCAAAACAAGTTGGGAATGTTGAGTTTTATGAATATGTTCTACTAGTTTTGTAGTTTCGCTATTATTAACAAATTTCAGAGAAAACGAACTTCATTAAAATTATGCAGCGCACCTCAGGAAGTGAAAGTTGGTATCATTTCGCAGTAGAACAATTTGATTCATTAGATGAAGGTTGATTTAGGGTTAATTTATTTGGTTTAGTTGTGAAATTTTACCTATTGAACAGTAGAGCTCTTAATAATTAAGCTTTGGTGAAAAGTGCTATTAAACAGAAACTGTTGTATATTTGCATTGTCATTTCAAAAGTATTGTTTACTATCGGTAAACCTGTTTGGCTCATTACCAAAAAAGTACTGTGGAAGTCCTATGGGTTGTGAAATGACAAAAATGACACTCTTTAAGGCCAAACATGTGCATTTTCAGAAATTTTGAAAGCAATATTGAGCTTCAAAAAAAAATAATAATAAAGAGTGGTATTTTTAAGAAAAGAAAAGAAAATCAGCTCACCATATGATTTACAAACAATTTCAAGAAAGCCCTTTTCGAAAAGCTCTATTTGAAGCTTCTAATGTTTTAGGTTATTTAGCTTTAGCTTCTATTTAGAAACTTTTTAAAAAATGAGTCAAACAAATTAATTTTAGTTTTTGAACTTACACAAACTTATTTTAAGAATCTAAAAATTAGTTTAAACATACCCTTAATCCAAATTGATTAAATTTTCCTTTTGCTTTTGATGAATTACACTTTAGGGTTTCGGTTGGTTGATACAAGTCAATTATAGCTAAAAATTCTGTAAACGAGTTATATATATAATTGTAGCGTGTTAACCAAGGGTTCATATTAATAATCAATTCAACTTTGTCACAACACAAACTAGCTAATATAAGTGAAATTACACTTATGTATATTAAAATATATATATTTTTAGATAATTGTGACATAATCTAATTAAGACTTGTGAATGAGGTACTCCATGAAGTCAAAACCCTAATTCTTGATGTTGTAGAGTGACAGGCTGTAATATCTCTTGAATGGATTTTAATCTTCTCGTATTAAATAATATTCTAAGAGATATGTCGAGTGACAGGCTGTAATATCTCTGGAATGGACTTTAATCTTCTTGTATTAAATAATATTTTAAGAGAGATATCGAGTGACAGACTGTAATATCTTTAGATTAGACTTTAATATTCTCATATTACATAATATTCTTAGAGAGATCCTTCTCTTCTTATTTCTTACCGTCATCTCTCTCCATCCCTAATCTCATCAGTCATTTTATTACATGAATGTGGTCCTTATAATTACCTCTTCATTAGTTCTCATTTTATTTTCATCGATAAGTACAAATTATAAGTCATCTTCAGAACAAAACCATGTACTACTATTTTACATTCTACATTATTGCTAAGAAAACCATTGGCTGAAAACAACGTTTTTAATCAAAACCAAGTGTTCTCCATAGTGTCCGCTGACGTTACATTTATAAACAAATGAATATATAATAAAAGATTAGCGATTAATTAGCTCAGTTGTACAAGAAGGAGAATATTAGTTCCATCGAAGCTTGGAAGGAATTTTTATAGTACACGTCTAGTTTATTATCACATTTTTTATTTGTTGAAATACTTAAAAATTTATTGCAAAAGGACTAAAAAAAATGTGTAAATAAATTTAACCGTTGTTATCGTTTTGTTGCAAATTCTCTATTGCAATAATTATTTTATATAAATAAGTGACTGTTAAAAATTTATTGCAATTACACTATAATTATAAAATCGTTGTGAACAAATAATCCCATGAGCAATTATTGAAAAAATGTAATAACAAAATGTTAACCGATATAAAAAAATTTAGTTTATACAACACTTAGAAGACCTTTACAATAAGTCTCTTATTACAATGGTTTTATTTATTTATTTTGTAATTGAAATTATTTCAAAAAAGTTAAAAGTGTTGTAGTGTAGGTTTTGTTAGATACATCTAATCATAACATGCCAAGCTAAGAAGAGTACTATAATGGAGGAAAAGAAATCAAAATGAAGGTCGAATTAAAGAGTGTCATCTTTTACAATATGTGTTGATGTTACTCGTGACATATGCCATAGGGCTAATGAACTGATAAACTAAGAACTTTATTAGCTTGCGTGATCTTTCGTGGGATTTATATTGAACTCTCACTTATATTTTTAATGAGATAATTATCATATTTGATTGATAGTTGTCTCATTTATTGATTTTAATACCAGATAGGCAAATACAACATTAGAAGTAACCCGAATCATGATAACCCATCTACCCCCTTTTTTTTTCCAATGATGGTGAGCTCTCTTTAAGAAATTCTTCGGACTGATACAAGTGTCAAATTCTGACACATAATTCCTTCTAGAGAAGCATGGTCTAGATTAATAAGAGCCTATTCGGTCTGAACCTAGAGAAATTAACTTCCTCACTTAATCAAACATGAGACGCAGTGGCAGCACTCTTATATTTGTGGGGGTTAGCAGCCCCTCACTCAACTCAAATTTTGTCTAAAAATATGTATATTTTTAAGTTGAAAAATTAGTTCAGTCCTCACTAAAAAAATATTATTTATATATGAGTGTTAAATTGTATAATTTTAATTCCAACTAAAGATAAATTTTGAATTTAATCCTAATAAAACGTTAACAAATATTCTATTTACACTTCAAAAGCTCGAAGTTGTTGTCACTCCTTATTATTTACGATACATTTGCAACTTGTTAGCCCTTTGTTTGACTAGTCGTGTTACGTGCAAAACGTGCACTTACTCTAACACTATATCAACACTTTCAACACTAGTCCCCAGCAGATTGACTGTAGTATGTGTGGGTTCATATGCCCAAGTTAACATTTTCTAGCTACTTGATCATCCATGGTGCTTGCACAAGACAAGAAGACAAAAAGAGATCTCCTAACACACAAAAATAAGAAAACAACGTTGCCTTGTGAACGATTGAATAGTACATTGTTGCCTGTCGACCACACATAAAAATGAAATATTGCAACAAAAAAATCCAGTGCGTGGTCCATTATGTGCAGACCGCGACGTGCAAAGTCTACATTGGAGGAATGAGAATCAAATTGGCAAAGGAGGGCAGAACTGATCAATGATTTTACAGTCAAATGTTAGTTGAGACAAATATATGAGTCCTATACGACACGTCTTTTGATGTTGTTTTGATAAATAAAGGTTTAGATTTTTTATTTTTTTTTTAAGCCTCTTTTTCTTACAATGACATGACTTGCGAATTAGACATGGTCTATAAAAGACATTATTATTACGTCAATTTGGTGTCTATATTAGCATCACCTGATCTTTGCAAGCTTAGACGTTAGGAAAATACCAATATCGAAGATTTCAGAAGCTAGAACTGAACTAGCCTTTAATCATGACAAACTCTTCATTATCAACCTCTCACGTATTAGTAAAATTTATATATTTAAATTTATAAATTATATAAAAAATTAATAAATCAATTCAGACTAATACAAAAATTTTAGTTCAATCATAACATGCATCACTTAATTAGCCTTAATTCCATATATAAAAGATTTGATAAAATAATCTGATAGTAATTTATAATAATCAAAATTTATGAGTTTAAACCATTAATTTGACCTCTATATATTACCAAGAAACGTTAACTCGGCTTCCCGATAGTAAATGATGAAAATTCTAGCCTTTTATTTTTCTTTTAATGTTCGAGAACGTCAATGGGAAATTTTTAGAACTCACGCTTGGGACCAATCTGAAAAAACATATCATGTTCAAAAGAATTATGGTATAAATTAATTAGTACACAAAACAGTAGGTTTTTTCTTTATTCAAACCCTAATTGTGAATAAATTTTTCGATTAAGCCTTAAACATTTTACTAATTTACTAACCTGTAAAATTTACTAGCCTTCTATTTTTCCTCATTCAATTCATTTGATGATTGCTTTCTTGTTGATTGTGGCCAAGTATTATATCATAATTACTATTCAATCACTCCAAATGGATATTATTCCTCTTATACATGAGATTAACCACATATACGTGTTAAACTTATTTTTGTATTTTATAAACTCAAAAATTATAAAAGAGTTTTTCTTCTCATAGTAAGGTTGTTATTCAATCAGTCTTCTCACATAATGTGAATCTTATACACATATAATACTCATTTCTTCTCTCACTAATTAATATCAATTCGAACTAATTAAAAAAATTTACCTCGTAGAAAGGGTAAAAGGACATTTTGGTACACAAGAAAACGGAAAGGACTTAAACAGCTGGGCCTAACCACGACATAGTAACTGTAGTCTTGTAGCAGTTCCCAGTTAAAATGACTTGATTATGAGGAGGTAGGTAGCAGACAAAGTACTAGAAGACAAGAACAAAGCTGTTTTTACGATAATCTTGTGGGCTAACAAAAGTTGTGAATTGAAGGAGAGTTGTGAAAACCAGGTGGTGTTGGAATAGGCCGCCGCTGGTTTTGCACCGCCTTTCTATTTTGCGTAGTTAAGGGTCGGCTGTTTGAGACATATCATCCCACGTGTTGTGGAATTTTAATGGATCTAGAAGCTAAGCTAGCTAGCCATTGTTGCATGGAATTTTTTCACACACAGGCACGTACTAGTGCGTGCACCAAACACACACATTACATGCAAGTACCCATCAAAGTCGACTTTTTGAGTATGAATTTTCCTTCAATTACGCATTAGATGAATAATTCGTGTTCATCCCTTATCCCACTCTTAACCTAGTTAGAAGAGCTTGTAATGAAGTTGACAAATTAAATTGCCAAAAAAAAAAAAAAGCAGCCTCCCTTCTGTGTAGTAACATCTTTAGAAATAGATTCAAGATTTATATTCAGTACAGATTAAAATCACAATTTAACACTAGTATATATATATATTTTTTTAGTGGAGACTAAATTTATTTTTAAGAATAAAAAATATCTTAAAAATACATATACTTTTAAAAAATACAACCCTAATCTGATACGAGCTGATACGGAACCAACAAGAATATAATAAAATTCCGTAAAATTTTCTTATTTTACTCATCAATGAATGTGTTAATTGAACAAAAAAAAATTGATGTCCATCCCAACGTATGAATAATTGATTTACATGTTTTCACTTTTCACTCGAGTTAAGGTAGTGTATTTGTTTCCCTCAAATTAACAGATTGTCACTGATCGCATATTTGATTGATATCCCTATATTTACTTATGAATTTGCTTCATTTTAATTAATATAATGGTGACTTAGTTGGAGACTTCAAATTGTCAAGTTGTTAAATTGATCACTATTAAGTAGTCCTTGAATAAATTTTATACATCTCTTTTAACACATAGTATAAGTTTTTATATATATATATCTCTTTAAACAGATTATGTTGGACTATATTTTTTATTCTTAACTCTTCACTCATTAATAGTGAAAGTAGCAAAGCCTACCAATTTCTTTTACACGCCACCGAAAAAATAGGTCCATTACAAACTATAGTATTGAAGATGAACTAACAGCATACATACACTTGAAAGAAAAAGAAAGTTAATTTTAAAAAAATAACAATAATAAATCAAAGAAGTCATGTTTGACCAACTACAAATAATTGTTTATTTGTTTCTCTTTATTTTTCTTTTATTGGAGATTATGTATTATAACCTAACCTTGCGTATCGATAAATAAAATTTGGAAAAAAATAAAATTAACCTATCAATGATGAATTTTATATTGAATTAAACAATTCTCATATATAGAACATGTAGTTTTTCGACAAAATTCCTCTTGTTTTTTCATAATTTTTTTTTCCGAACCATATATTTGTTGTTTATGGTAATTATAAATTGACTTATCAAATTATTGTCTTTGAGAGATGTCCATGATCATCATCTTGGTAGAATCAATCAAATTTTTTTTTTTTTTTTTTTTTTAATGTTACGCAAAGGAACAAAACTATTTGGGAACTGAGTTTGTTGGTTAAAGTGCAATATTTGACATGTTGGTCCTAGTTGGTGATGGATTTATTTAGAATAATTCTGAAAAATCATAGTTTGGAGTCGTCGACGAAAAGGGAAGCATTCGCTTTGCGGTTTCTGAGGAGATTCCATTACAAACTGCACGTGGAACTTACATTAGAAACCAGTTCAGTTCACAGGTTAGATTTTCATGTGTTTAAAGTTGGAAACCCTACCAATTCCTTCTGTCTGCAAAGGTTAGTGGATTGGTCAGATAGCAACGCGTTCTAAACAAATGTTTTAAATTTAAATTTATATCATCTCATAATAAATATTGTCTGACTCTCAATTAATGTGGAGCATGTATTAAGACATCTCACTGTATCATATCGTTTGCAACCTTCGTAATAGCGGAGGCAGGGGGACAGGGGCGACCCCCCCCTCCACCCCCCCCTCCCCCTCCCCTCCCCTCCCCTCCAAGCCTCCAAATTTCTTTTTTAACATAAATAATATTTCTTTAAAAAAAAAATACTGTGATACCCTTAACTTCTTTCCCCTTTTCCTAATTCTCGTTTCCTTATTCAAATTCCCCAATTTCTGTTTTTTCTCTTTTTCTTAATTGAAACGTGGTCTGTTCAATATGAAATTTCTAGTTTTGTCCCTGCCTTCGAGTATATCCAATGTGATCCAGCTAATTGTAAATTCCTCATGACAAAAAGAAAATAAATATATATTTTTTTTGTTTCAAACTTTTTGTTCATTTGACTTTTGTCTATCAACTCGAGCTTCTATTTATTTTTGTTAAGCTAAAACTTTCCTAAATGTAGGATTTTGAATTAATTTCTTCTAATTCAAATTTTTAATTCTCATATCAAATAAATCTTTTAAACTATTAATTCAAATAATTATGTGTTTGACTTCAATGAGGTAGATTGCAGAATATTGTGGGATGGAGGGATTATTACAAATTTGCAGATAGAAGAAACTCTATTTAATATATATAAGTTTTACCTATTAGAACATATATGCTCTCTAGCTAAGTCAATCTTGAAAGAATAATAAATAATAATGAATCTAAAAGCCAAAAGTATTACTATGAAACAACTTTTTTTTTCTCCTTTTTTTCCTCAAAAATATCTATCTAATGTTTGAGAGAGGAAAATTAGGTATGATGGACTTATGATATAATCCTTTCTTCAAGAATGAGTCTAATATATTCCAACATTTAGTGCGTAATTTTTTTATTGAATAAATAAAATTGAGGAAATTAATTTTGCTCTATATAAACCATGAATCAAATATTCATTACCAAACATCAACTCTGCCAAAAAAATAAAAATACAACATAAAAAAGCCTCAACTACGTGCAACATTAAACTTTAAGCTATAACACAATCACATTAATCTTGTGGTATGATATATGCCAATGGTTCAATGGCTGATAATACATGGGAATAATTTGGTTCTTACCAGGAAATTAAATAGAGAAAATCAATTATTTATTTTCTGCTTCTACATTGTTTGTCCAAGTCTGGCTTTTTTTTTAATTCTTAATTATCATTCACATAATTGTACTACACAAAAATTATTAGACTCCAATTAATTATTAATAGTGTTTCTCTACGAAAAAAAAAGATATTGAATTCATGTTTGCCCATCGCCTATCAACTTCTTCTATAAGAATTCGATCAGAGAAGCCTCCAAGTTAGCAGAAACAAAAAAATTTCACATCAATAATTGATCCTTAATTGCATGTATTTTATAAATAAATAAATAAAAAATCAAAGAGAGAACTAAAAAGAAATTAAAATAGTAATACTTCAAATACTTAGATCAATCTAGTTTTTTTTTTTTTTCTTTTTCTTTTGTACACTACAAAAAGTGATGTATCTAAGGATATAATAAGATATTAGCTGTGTAGCTTTATGTATTTTATGCGAAAGGTTTAACTAGGAACTTACTTCTTCATTTTTTTTTTTCCTTTCAGATTTCATTATTATATCCTTCTTCCTCTTCCAGAAATATTCTTTGTTCATGTGCTCACATATTTTTTTAAATTATGGAATTCTATTTCTCTGAACATTAACACATCTCAATAAATCCATTGGCTGCTTACGAGCTTCAAAAGGTTAGGTGGAAGGATTAGATAATGATTCTTATAATCAAAAGTCTTAAATTCGAACTTATATCTTATTATTACAAATATTGTGTGGGCTTTTATTTCACGTGAGTAGACCCTATGTAGTTATGCACGTGAGTAGGTATTTTTCTTCCACATTCTCTTCTTATCTGCTTTTAGCTATATGCAACTTTATCTACCAAATATATTATATATTAATATACAATTCATCATCATCGCCGATTTCTTTGTAAAGAATAGTTTGATCCTTTATCTAGTTTCCTTGAAGCTGAACATTGAATAATTTTCAGTATTTTGTACCCTAGCAATCTCATCATGTTTTATAAATGGATAATACTTTATGTATGTCATCCCTTTACTTTTTTATCTTTTTTTTTTTTTTTGACGAAAAGTTATGGATTGATTATAAATCTCGCATGTAGATAATAATAATAAAATTTATTATGTAAAAAATTGCTGAAAAAAATAAAAAGAAGAATACATAGCAATACTATACTCTCTATTAACCTAACTTATACGAAACTAAACTCAACTATACTCCTAGCATTAAAGCATGTGCAGCATCAAATCCAAACATCGCCCATTTCATTAAGTTGTATAATTTTTGCTTTAAATACAAAAAATTTGAAAATTAAGTTTTATATATATATAATATTTTAAGTGATATAAACATAGATAAAGAACTCGAACACACACGAAAAGACATGTTATTTTGCAATTTTTGTAGCGATAAGCTAACAATATAATGGATATGATCAAACATGATAGGGGCTAATACATTGTTTTACACTGCACAAAAATTTATTATTGTGTTTGACTAACACTGTTGGCGCCGTATAGACTCAATCCAAGTGTTAATAAGATGACCATTTTTATATTCTAATATCTACTTGGGATAAGGGTACATATAGCATGTGGCTCAGATTCTTCCTAGGGTTTACCTTAATTTTCGATGGCGACATGCATTCCACAAACATACAAAATACACCTAAGAATTGCCTCCAAGGACATGGTTCTAGTTAGGTGAAAATAGAGTAAAATTATTTTTATAAGATTGTAAATTTGATTTTTTTTATTATTTTAGAGTTTTATTTTAGACTGATTTTATATATTTGTGGGGACGTATTATTTTACTTGGAGATCATTGGTTATTTGTTGGATTTCGTCTAATAATTTAGTAATCGAATTTCACCAATTAATTTCTCACGTCATCTAAAAAATAAATTTAAGAATTCCTCCTTTCCCAAAAATTTAAATGGTAGTAGCCAACATTGCGCATCTTAAATGTCATCCGGAATGGCAATTAATGGTGGGAACAAACGAAAAAGTTGTTAGCTTGTAATTTAAACATTTAAAGTTCAAGTCTTTTTTTTTTATATTTAAATGAGGTTTAAACTGTATAACACATATCAAATGATATTACTTATAAAATTTGATCTCATAACCTCTTACACTTATAATAAAAGATATACCACTAAACCAAATGCTTATTAATTTGAATCTTTTTCTTGATTGAATTGAGACATGTATCAAATAATTCTTGTTCATCAATTAATAGGAATGCAATCAACTTCTTCAGCCATTATGTTCAACATCATAACCGAGTAGTGACATCAATAGGCATGGAAGAAAGAAAAAAAGGAAAGAAAAAAAAAAAAAAAAAAGTGCAACATCGATCATAGCAAGCTAGGGCCAAACATGTAGCACGATCGGACAGGTCATTTGTTGACACCATCAAGTTATTTGTTTTTCATTCTAATAAAAAGTTTTACCCACCAAGAAAAAAATGCCAATAAAAACAAAAGCTGTCGACAGTAACAGAAATGAAACTAGACTTTTGTTAATCATAGTAAATCAACCCTATGACATATACACAAAACAGCCAACTCTTGGAGACCACTTAAGCCAAAAAATGGCCTTTAAAAAGAATTACCTACGAGGATTCGTATATTCTTGTACTGGATAAGACATACAACATCAGCCAAAATCAGTTGATTAACAATTACTACAGGTTTTGTAACGTACTTATGTATTTAATTGCAGACTACGTATTGATGTTCCCTACACTGTCTATTTTAATTATTTAGTTGCTACAATTCTGCCAGATGAAAAGAGAATTTTATAGAGGTCATCACCTTAGACCACTTCTAGATAAAGAAAAAAAAAAGTTTAGACTACTTAAAGCGAAGGGATAAGAAATAAAAATTAGATAAATAGTGTGACATTCCAATTCAAATAGGTTTTGTGAGAGATATGTTGTATGTATTCGGTTATAATAACTTAAGTTCACTATTATTTTTAATATGAGTTTAAATATTTAGAGTCATTTGATTATTAGGTTTAATATATAATTAGACTAATAGTTGGATTTAAATCATTACAGGCGATATTGGGACAGGTTACTTTGCGAACAAAGTGTGAGTTCTCCCCACTGACTGTGGACAAATTACAAATGTAACTTGCACCGTGGACCAATATGTAACTAATCTTTGTAACTAGAGCACCAGGTTCAAGATATCTATCCATTTATTGTCTTTGATTAATTTAGAGCATGCATTAAAATATATTCTAGAACTATAAGATTTATGATCTTAGAATAAATTCAATGTAGGAAAATACTTTTGAATATCAGTCGGTTCGTCACGGTTTAACATGGAAAAGGCCCCCACACACACGTGGTGCATGCGTACTCCTTATCTTACTGCCAGACTTATTTGACTGGCTTTTGTAAAAGTTTTCCTTCAATGTATTTATAATTGAAATAAGTTTCTCGTCATAAAAAAAATGATAAATTGTTGATTATCTGGTTATGAGATAGTGAAAAAACAACAAAGCAGGCATACCAACTTTTTGAATTTTTGAGCTCAGCCAAAATCTAGAGGCATTACAACTAGGCCCCAATATTTTCCCCCAACGCATTGTGGTCTAGTTTTTGCTAGTGTGTGTATGAGTTTTTTTTTTGTTGGTCAAATGTGTATGAGTTCGTTTGTGTGATATGTACATTTCTTATTTGTCGATGGGGGTAAATTTAATCTACAGAAGTTTATGCATTCAAAGAACCTGACAGGGTCTATCATACAAACTCCATCCTTTTCGGTTGAGACAGAAATGTGGGTCAAATTTTTCAGAGTAGTCCAATTAAATATTAACTCTGTTTTGATATACCAGATTTCGGTGAAAAAGACACGATAATCACCTAGATAGAGAAACACAAACAGATGTAAAAAGTAGATTCCCTTTCAGTCTTAAGCTGTAGTTGATAACAAGACACACCATGAAACATATATAACTTATTAAAGGAATGTTTTAAAAAAACGTCCACCGTTCCATAACATTTATGAGAGAGAATTATCAATTTTATGTACGTATAAAATTACGCGCTAGAGTGTTAAATAGGAACGGTAGACGTTTTGAATATGAATCCCTTATTATAACACAATTATTATCAAGAGGCTCCAGACCCTTCCTATATATTCCTCCACTTCGTGCAACTTCATTTTATCAAGGCATTGTCCTTGTATTAATACTAGCTTTAAGCCTTTTCAAGAATTATAGAGAGAGAGGGTAAAGAGCGAGAGAGATAAAAAGAGAGAGAGAGAGAGATGGAATACTATAGTACTGAAAATGGCTTCTTAGAAGAGTTACTAGCTCTAAGAAGTGACCCTTTGGATGCTATGCTTCCTATGGCAGCAATGAATGATTTCAACAGCAGCAACAATGGCTGGAATTTTGATGGTTTTGGTTACAACACCATTGCTATTCCTCCAAGTACTACTACTACAGCTTTTGAAGATTATTCTTTGCCAATTGATCAAAGCTGCATAAACTCCACATTTGGTGAATTTTATACACCATTTGGAGGTGAATTATCTCCTCCAGAACTTACAGATTCATCCAACAACAAGCTTGATGACACACCTCCATTTCTTCCTTCTCAAGAAGACTATTCAGCTATGTCGATTCTGGAAGATGAAGGTCAATGCCTAGTCGCAAATGTTCTTCACAGTTTTGATATGCAAGCTCCATGTAAAGTGGAACCACTAGTATCATCAACTGAAGTGCCTACTTTCAATATGGGCATTTCTCCAGAAAGAAAGAACAAAGTGAAGAAGGTCGATGGACAACCTTCAAAGAACTTAATGGCTGAGAGAAGGCGAAGAAAGAGGCTCAATGATCGGCTTTCCATGCTCAGATCAGTTGTTCCCAAGATAAGCAAGGTAACCACTGCCCTCAATTCTTAAGTTTTTGCAATTCAGGGTTTTTTTTGTTCCTTTAATGACGGAGAATTCCTTGCTAAACGGGTTTCAAAAAAATACCGAAATGTTAAATTTTGAGACACAAGACTCCGGTTTCATGAAAATTCAGTTTCTTGGATGAAGTTAATTAACGTGTTTTAACACTTACTTGGCAGATGGACAGAACTTCCATACTTGGAGATACTATTGATTACATAAAGGAGCTCCTAGAGAAAATCAACAATTTGCAAGAAGAAATGGATCAAGAGGGATCAAATCAGCTAAACTTGATGAGCATTTTTAAGGATGTAAAGCCCAATGAAGTTTTTGTAAAAAATTCTCCTAAGGTATATATGGTACTACATCCTATTCATCAAGGCATCTACCATCTATATTTGGCCTAAACACCAATAATGTAAATTCTAACGAGTATTTTCTTTCTTTTATGCCCCCTTGCAGTTTGATGTTGAAAGGAGAAATATGGACACGAAGATCGAGATTTGCTGTGCAGGAAAGCCTGGTCTGCTGCTATCAACCGTGACCACCCTAGAAGCATTAGGCCTAGAGATTCAACAATGTGTTATTAGCTGCTTTAATGACTTTTCCATGCAAGCTTCTTGCTCAGAGGTGCATATTAACCTACCCATTAAGTGTCTAATTATTAAGCTCTAGTCTAAAAAGTTAAGTTGTCAAAAAAATATTATTATATTTGTTTATATTGCTTTCAACACGTTTAGTGAAATTTATTTTTTAGTGTTACACATAAACAGTTTTAATATCTTTTTTTTTTAATTAATAAGTGACAACGAGATTTAAACTCGAAATTATTCGATAACCTTGACTTCAATACTATATCAAATTATCATCTCATCTAACGGCTTAACCTATTAGAGAAAGATTATTTACTAATTGTACTCTTGAATACTAAGTTGTCAATTAACAAGCCAAATCCATTTAATTGTGTGCTAATCGATCTTTTTCCTTGTTTATATTTTGATAGGATCTGGAGCAAAGAGCGGTTTTAAATTCAGAAGACATGAAGCAGGCACTGTTTAGAAATGCAGGATATGGAGGAAGATGTCTTTAGCAACTTAGCTGATTATTCAAGTTGTGGTGGTCTTGTCATAGCATAGATTGCTGAATCTGTGTATTGTCAAGGAGTGAGAGGTTGTAGTGAATTTTGTGAGGTTTTTTCTCATCCAAAATAAGTGGTTCTTATAAAGGCAAATAATTTGTAGTTTAGTGCAAGCTTCTTTGTCCCATATATATGACCAAGAAATAGAAGTTTCTTATTTTGAGAGGATTTGAATGGTTTTTGGAGTATGTAACATAATTGGGATAGATGCATGAAAAGATTATCAAATGCCCTCTCATATCTTTAATTTTATTTATGTTAAAATGTAATTCTTGTTTAAGATGAGTTTTTCGTTATTTAAAAAAAAAAAAAAAAAACTGATACGTGAATTGCTCAGTAGTGCTTCGCCACTATCGTAGCTGGCGGAAATAGCTTAATGGTAGAGCATAGCCTTGCCAAGGCTAAGGTTGAGGGTTCAAGTCCCTCCTTCCGCTCCTGGCTTCGTCGTTTAGTAGTAACGAGTGGAGTGCATAAGCCCCTTTAGAGATAGGGGCGAGCAGCAAGCAGCCCCTTGTATAGGGTTCCAAACCTATCAACCTAAGAAGAGAGGGGCAAGCCAAAACCTACTCCTAACAAGTTGCTGGCTTTTCATCAGCCGTTGCGTGCTAGCGCGCTTCTCTTTTTCAGCAGGCTTCTTCAAATAATAGATACTAAATTGATTAATTTTGAATAATACTATAATAGGGATGAATTTAAAAAATTTTAAAAATAATAAAAATAAATTAGTTGAATAATATATACGAATATAAAATTTTAAAAAACCACTAGGGGCCATTTGCGCAAATTCCCATTTCAGTTATTATCACTTCTCTTCTCCTTGTCTGGAATTGTTTTGGTTGATTTGTCTTACACTTTGCAAACAGTAGAGCTATGATTCAAAATCATTTTCTTCTATCTATCCTTTTCTTGAAATGACTTATTACTTCTTGACAAGATCAAAAATGAGAAAGCGACATACTTAGGATGTCATATCTTATTTACTGACCGAGTAAAAAAAAATAAAAAATAAAAAATGAGAAAGCAAAACATTCTATTTATCGATAATCACGCTTAACCCTTCTCAATTTGATCAATTTTGCGATAGGTGCAAACAAAAAAAAAAATATTGAATTACAGCTTCTTTAAAAGCATAAACTATGGTAAAAACATTCATTCATTAATTCAAAATTGAGAATGGTCAATAGAGAAGTTGTTGCTAGTGAGTGATTTTTTTAGTTAAGAAAGCAAAATATCCATTAAACTTAACAAAAAGGTTGCACATACATCCATCAATCAACCAAAAAGTTAGCTAAGGATATTCTCAATGTTCCACCTCCTACTCAGTATCCTATTTTTGCTACTATCTTTAAAATTTTTACATGTTTTTACATGTATAAAGTTTAAGTCTAATTGAGTAGAATAAACTAGTAACAATGGGCTTCTCCGAGGTATAAGTATTCCAGTAGATCCTATTGTTTCTTTCTCTCCAAACCACATAAACAATATCACAAAATAAAATTCTAACAATAGTCTCTTGGAGATCCTTTCCTTTATAGTAATTGAGACACCAAGACTCCACATTATCCCAAGACGAGATCCTTTCATCCACCATGGAAATTTCCAAAGCACAGGCCCAAATTCTCCTACTCATACAACACCCAAAGAACAGATGATCCCTATCCTCCACTGCCATATTACAAAAACAACAAACACAGTCCCTAGTGAGAGATATTTACTCGATTTGAGACTATGCCATTGGAGAAATATTTGTGCAGATTTTAGCAGTTGTCTCCGGTGTCAATGGACTATATCAGCCAGGGTTAAAAGTCAAGGACTTTGTCCATTTGGTCTCATAATTAAATTCACAACCTGTCATTAAAATATTTAAGAATTAAGGAGAGTGTAATTTTTATTTAGATAACGGCTTGTTTTGGCTAAAGGTCCTAATTTCTAACCTACATCTTCTCATCAAAAATAGTGTCTGGTCCTTGACTCATCTAGAACTTAAGTCAAGACGTGCCGCTACAAGAATTTATAGCCTTGAATGAATTTTATGTGATCTTGCCTAAATAAGTTCCTTATCATTTAAAAAAGAAAAGAAAATTTTAGAGCCTGAACTTGGTCTAATATGGATTTTAGGGTTTGAACTTGTTCCTTAGATGAGAGGGTATGTAAGGTCAACTCCAATAATTTGACTCTTTTTTCTCTACATATATAGGAATTAGAGCGTTTTCTTATATTTACGGATTCATAATTTAATTTTACTCTAACAGTTAAACTTTACGAATTCGATTAATCATAAGTATTGTGCCTCACATTTGTATGGAAAGTAATAGTCGAATTTTTACTATGAATGCTCTGACTGAAAATCAATTTTTTTTTAAATGTTAAAGTCAGTAGTAAACGACCTTCGACCACTTTCTAATTATTCTCATTTAATGAAGTTTCCTTTGCTGATTTAGCAAAAGAAAAAACGAGCCCTGATATTGGACTTGGACCCTCTCACTCTTTCAATATGGACTCTATGATTCGGGTATCTCGAGCCCAAACAATTTGTACTCAAAGAATTCGGGTAAAGCTAATATCATTGGGCTTGTCACACGTACATGAAGCCCAAAAAATTTGATTCGGGTTACTATGAGAAATGGGTTGGGTTTGAAGTCATGTCGTAACAAATCTGAAAGTCCAAAACTTTGAACTTGGCTGATATACCTCAGCAATCTTAGCCATTTCTTTTCTTTGAAGAAGCTCAAATTGTTTTGTTCATTAATCTTAGGTTTCATAATTAAGTTGATTGAGATACGGAATAGAATGACCGAAAGAATGCACTTGTAGAATCAGTCAAGGATTTGTAAGGCAATGGTTTATCCCATAACAAATATTTGCGGTTTAAATCGATTTATCTTTCGAAGTACGGATTTAATCAAATGAAATTAGATCGAACTATTTAAATGATAGGCCGAAATACTCATTCTTTTCAAATGCCACTTCTTTCACTAAAATTAGTAAATGCATTGCAGGGTTGATTTTCAAGCATTATGCATTCAAGTTTGGCTCCGTTATTACTTGTTGACCACTAGTTTAAGGTCATACTTTTGACTATTCAAATGAGCAAGTTGAACTGAGTTTTATTCTAGACCTGAATTCGTCAGAAGTTTGGCATTAAATGAGGGTAAAAGTCTTCCATCCGCCGGGTCAAAAAATTTAACTTTGTAACTAGGTGTGAGATCTACCTTTATGTTTCTGCCAGACGATTTGATTATTGGATGAAAGCGCTGCACTTAGATGGGATCGTGCACCATAAAGAGTGTGACGAAGAAAAAAAAAAAAAGCAAATTAAATGACTAAAGGAAACTTACTGGATAAAGCTCTCATTTGCAAAATCATTTGTGCAAGCATTATTGGTGGAGTCCACATTTTTTAAAGTCAAATTCATTAATTATCAAATTTAGTATGTGGGACAGTTCATGAAAGTAAGATAGCATAAAAGACGATTCAATGTTCAAAACTCTCGTTATAAACGAAATTGAAGCAAAATCTAATTGAAGATATAGCATGCAGCATTTGAATGCACATGTCATTAGCTGATCATCGCATTGTTTCCCAACCAAATATTGATATTTTAATACTACATCGTATCCTTAAGACCTTAACCGTATGTGTGTGTATATATATATATATATATTTATCAAAGTGCCACAGGAGTCTATACGCACCAGCAAATCAATGTAGGCGATACTAAAGTA
The DNA here is from genome assembly GCA_037974665.1 of Ehretia macrophylla. Classification (NCBI taxonomy): domain Eukaryota; kingdom Viridiplantae; phylum Streptophyta; class Magnoliopsida; order Boraginales; family Ehretiaceae; genus Ehretia; species Ehretia macrophylla. The sequence continues at coordinate 27,002,736 of CM075779.1, read as the reverse complement.
CAAGGAATAACTTTTACCAACAGGTGCAGCAATTGATGTCACCACACTATAGACTCTAAAGGGACCATTTTGAGGCTCTTTTAAGACAGATGCTTCATGAATTTATTTAGTCCTTTTGATTTATTAAACTAAGATTTTACTTCTTTTTTTTTCAGTAAGTGCCACGTGCGATAGATTTTAAAAATATGTTCAACCTTTTTTTAAACCATGTACGTAGTAAGAGTTTTGTGTAACAATTGCAGAAGATAGACCTCAAAAATAAATTCAGTTTTTTTTTTAAATTATAAACATAGCAGGGGTTTCATGAAACGAGAATACTAAACTTTGTCATCTAGATTGTTTTAAGAATGGTAAATGTGCATATTTTTCAAACTTACCTGGGCAAAGAAAAACATGAACATACAAGTTAATAAGTTTCCTATCTACCATCCTAGCAAAAAAAAAAGTTTCCTATCTACCAGTAAACTTAAGTACCTTGTGAAACCAATGTGTGAGTTTGATGGGTAGGGCCCAACTACTTCAAATTGGGCTTGACCGAATAGCTAAATGGAGCTTTCAATATACACACGTGGGGAAGAAGTAGGATGGGCCACATATAGGCATTGACCTTAGGCCTGCTTCCCTGTACAAGGCAGGCCATGTGAAGGGCATTAAATTTGAAAAAATTGAATATAAGTGATTAATTAATTGGCAGATAATCTATATAAAGGGTTCGAAAATGACATGAGAATATTTAAATATGAAAACAAGATTATTTAAATAAAAAAAATGCTGATGTTCTCTTATTAATGAATTTGGATTTAATGTTAACAATATAATGTTGCGAGAGTAAATCGATGGTAATAAAATGACAATACAATTATAACGAGAGTTCAAAAATACGTATTAAATATGTATTATAATATTAGCCTTCCCACAATATCTGCACCTTGAAGGCACACAATGAACCTATTTTTCTTCTTTTTGGGCCATATAATTTTCTAATGGCTTGATAAAATAATGTTGTATTTGGTATAGTCAAACTTATCCACTCACGGACGAAATCATACATCCGTCACCATAAGCTGAATTGCTTTAGATAATATGGTGTATAATCGATTTAATTATTTTTAAATGATTACAATAATTTCTTACCTAGGTTTCAATTTATATGTCAAAAAATCATAACGTATATTTTATGATGCGTTGTCCTCAAATTTCAATTCATATTTTTCGATGTAATATTCTTCGAAGCCAATAATACATAAAAAAAACTATAGAAAGTTGGACTTCACATTCTAAGCTTCACAACTGAAGCATTTCCATCAATTAGCAAGTCCTTTTTAAGACTGTTGTATCTTTATATTGGAATCTGATACAACAAGCTAACTAATATGCCTAATGTTCAACTTAGCTTGGTTGGGGAATTAGCCAACGCAGTAGCTGATTAAGTTGCTAACTAAACAAGTTAATAAATTTGTCCGATATTTTATCTTTATTATTATCATATAATTTTCATGATGTAATTTTGTACAATCAACTAAATTTCATTTTTCGACACACAAAAAAAAAAAAAATCAACGGCCAAACTTGGCAATGTAGCTAACTTTTATTTTTTGTTAAATCAAATGTAGCTATCTTTGTAAAGCGATTTTTAAAAGAAAACATAAAAGGAAAAAAAAAGAAGGAAGAAACAAAAAGAAAAGAAAAAAAGAGGAGAGGTGATGTGATGAGAGAATGACGTAGGCCTCATGGTAATATGGTATGATGATGATGATGGTAAATATTTAGAAAGCTTAATGTATGATTCGATGTCACCCCATGCTTAAAGACCAAGCGTGCAAATGGTGGTGGCAGTTAATCATGATTAATCACTCTTTTTTCCCTTCTATTAACACTTAAAATATCTCCTCATTGAAATCACCTGTCCCCACTCTTCACATCCTACTCTCAGCGCGTCACACACACTTTCCACTTTCAACCACAAGTTGTCTTACTTGTTGCCGTTGGATGATGAGTTGTGTACGATGAACGATGGTACCTGCGCGTAGGCCAATAAAATCTGAACCTACGGGTCGAGGCAGTGAAGGAGGTTATATGTCGCGGTCTTGACCCGGCAAGTGAGTTCCAAAAGCCGCTTTCTTGTCCCCCAACCACATCATACGGCTCCCCAAATGTTTTCCCTTTGTCCCCTTCTTTAGCTTTTGCCTTCACTTAATTGCTTTCCTGCGTAATTCTCACTCTATAACCCAAAAAGTACCCAAAAACCATTCTCTCACCACCCCCTTTGCAAATTGGAAATTAAGGAAAAATTTATTAAATGAACAAATCTAGGAAGAGAAAACGTGGAGAAAACTATTTTATGGTAGCGTATAGATTGAGATATGTAGTTTTAAGAGGGTTAATTTGGCGGTAAAGTATTTAGGAGTATGAAGAAAAGATATGTTCACTTTTTATATTTGAATTAGTTAAAAAATTAATTTTTCTTAAGCAAACCCAGTTAGACCTTATATAGTAAAAAAAAAAAAAAGTCACGTGATACTTTGTGATTAACTAGTTTGAAACATGACTCCTTCAAGTAAGATTATGTGTCCTAGTATTTATTACCCTAAAAAAAATCTTTTACCCTACATATCTTCCAAGCATTTTTATTTAAGCTAGTTTGCATTCACCTAATGACTCCCAATTTGAGACAGATCTTGAATTTTATTTTAATAGGGCTATAACATTAATGTCTTTTTCAATAGGATTTAATTTAGGTTTTTTTGTACTAAAAATATACATATTCTAAATAAGTTTATGATAAATACACATTCTAAAAATAAATTAGGATAAATGCAAATATATTTGAAAAGAATTTGAGGCTAATGAAGCTCTCATTAACACTACATTGGCTCCGTCCTTACTCTACTTGTATTATATTAGCTCAAATCCTTGCCCTCAATTTATTTACAAATGTTAGATCCTATATAAGTACCTAATAAGCACATATCTTAGGCTAAACTAAGCACCTTCTTTATGGTAATAATAATAGCAAGTAAAATAGCAGCCTAATATCAATATTATCCATTTTCTGCCCTTTAATGTGGAAGTTGTCTGCCCTACATGGCTGGCCTATAGCATCTGACAGCATTTATGTAGGCCCCATTTTTGTTTGCTCATGTGAGTGGAGGAGGGTATTTATGACAACAAAATAATAATAGAATTGAGTTTTGCATGTAAACATGGGTTAGTAAAAAAAAACAGAATCTCTCTGATGAAGAAAAAGAAAGGGAAAGTGATGAGTGGGTGGTTGAAGAAACTATCAGATTGAGCTAAGCAATGTCTATATTTCATTTCATTGTCTACTATAATTACTTGCTGGTCTTGTCTTTGCTTATTGTTTTGATAATGCATTTTTTAGTGTAGTGAAAATGGCAAACTTCCAATTTGTGGTACACCCATGCTTGTTTGGCATGCATATCTTTCTCAATAGTATTGCAAAGGTTAATCATGCATTCAACGACAAATTTAAGATTTTTGTTGGTCGAAAGTTAAAAATACATAATTTAATACTTATATAAAAATAATTTTTTTTTATTTAGAGTTAAATTGATTTTTTTAGCCAAATCCCAACTCACTAAGACATGGTTCCACCCATGCATGCATTCTTTGAATGTGGTCATTCATTTCAAAATTTAACACTTCTAATATGAGTGTATAAAACCTTTCAAGCAGCGGCCTTCGTCATAAAAAAATAAAATAAGATAATGTTGCACGGGACTCTAGAGTAAGTCTTGAAATTCATGAATAACTTAGTAGTGAGTTGCTCTCTTTGACAGTTGAGAAATCGGAGTTCGAATCTCACGAGAGTAAAGAATAGGTGAGAGTGAGATATTAAAAAAAAAAAAAGTATCGAATAAGTCTTATAAAACAACAACAATAACAATAACAATAACAAGATTTACAAGTGACAACATCAATACTAAAAAATAATAAATTAATAGCACGTGATAGTATCGTAATTTTTTTTTTCGTGAATCTAATAAAAGCAAATGGATCTTATGGGAAAGAGAAAGAAAGGGTGAAACATTGCCCAACAAGTTTGGGACATGTGGTGGGCTTATCCTAAGAAAGTTTAGGAAGGCGACAATGAAGAGCCATAAATTAAGGAGCCTACTAATGTTTTCCATTGATTGGATTCTTAGTATAATTAGACAAATCTGGCAACATGAACCTGACCTGGGTAGGGGTACTTGTGCCCTGTCCAGTCTTGGTCGTATGCAAATGTTGAAATGCAGATGCATCTTCATCACATGCGTGTGCTTTTATTAGTGTGGTCAATTGAACTTTGTACAGGGATTTTACACGTATGTCCATATTAATCTTTGCTAAAGCGACATTATAGTGATGCGAAAAATATATGTGATAAAGCGGGGCATTTTTTTTTTTTGTTCAAATTAAGCAGGGCATTAAAGTAGTTAGAATGTGAATACAAAAATACTAGTTTTAAAGTTGATAGTGTTTAAATCTCTACTTTCACACTTTATCAAAATGTTCCTTTAACCCATCATGAATCACCGTAGCATGAATAAAAAGGAATTAATTTTCATATACAACAAGAAATAGAGGGTAATTTGCAAAATTACTCTTAAAAATTTGTTTTTTTCTTTGTCCCAAAGTGGAAACACCAATCCAAGTCCCATCTAAAATGGACTAATAAGGGTGTGATTCAATTCAATCCTTTTGTTATTTAGAATTACTCCTATTTTTGTTGATAAAACGAAACATCAAGCACCCTCTTCTTTGTAAATTATCTAAAACCAATATAGTATTATATCATAGTAAAATAGATAATCGTAAGATCAAGTTTGGAAATTCAGACAAAACAAACCTCATGCAACTCCTAGCCAATAACAATATTTCATTACGTGTAGAGGGTGCAATTATCACTAACTTATTGTATTTATTGTTAAGTAATTATGTAATTTTTTCAGTACATTACAATAGAAAGTGGTCATATCCATGATTTTATAGTCATTAATATTTTGGAACCAAACATTACCCTCACAATGACAAATTACTATTATTGGATAATATAATTCTTGAAAATAATTATATTGCATAATTAAATCAAGTTATAAATAACAAAACACACACACTCCAATAGCCTCTTCAAACTTAAAAGAAATATATATATTTTTTTATTTCCTTTCTTTTGAAATTTTTATAGAAATTCAGTTTTTTTTGGATAATATAAGAATTTAGTCGGCGGAGTCTGATTCCCAATTGGTAAACCTTCGGAGGTAGCAGTGCACTCCCAAGTCAGTAAAAAATAAACTCTAAAATAGTAAAAAAAGTTAAATTCGTAATCATATATGAGTAATTTTACGTTACTATAACTAGACTATGTTTCTAAGGACAAAATCCAGCTTACTATTTAGGTAAACCAATTTTTTATCAATTTATTTCCTTCACCCCAAAAAAGCATCTCATGAAGTAAAAAATTGTTTTCTTTTTTTCTCAATTTCTTTTTACCTTGGCCTTTATGGTAAGACAATATATACTATTCTTTTTTTATATTTTTTTCTTGAAGTTGGCTTTTTTTTTTTTTTATAACTAATTTAATAGCATTGAGTTTCACATCGTCGACAGCAAACAAGCTTTTGTAACTTTCTGCCATATGGAGGGTCCTTAGCTCTCTCTCTCTCTCCTCTCTCTCTCTCACACACACAGAAGCCTTCACTGCTATACTCTTCTTCTCTCTACTTCATCATCTTCATCAAAATCTCTTCTTTCACTCTTGTCTCTCTTCATTCCCATCAAGAAAAACTTCTTAGAAAGCTCAAAAAAGGTACAATCTTTCAGCTTATTTTTCCAACTTTTTCTTCCTTGATTTTTTTCAGGTTTTTTTGGAACCCCATATTTTTCTCTTACTTGTATTAGCATTTTTTGTGTTTACTAGTGGAAATTAAATATTTTTAAGTGGAATATGCTGTGGTCTCTTTAACTCTTTATAGATCTATTTGTGTGATTCTTGTTTACTCTTTTCGTAGTGTTAGTAATTTTTCCTTGCTGAAATGTGCATGCACATTCTGAGTAAATTTAAAAAAGACAGCTCAATGCACAAAATACAAAACTCTTGGATAGAGGGTCGAACCCACTTTACGCAACGGTAAAAGTTGTTTTCACGGAAAGGCCACCATATCACACGATGATAATTTTTCCGTTGCATCGAGACTCACCTTCATTTTGAGTAAATTTGCTTGTGTAACATGTTTGTAAAGTCAAAAGGGTGGCTAGTTGTTTAATGTGAGTTTTGATAAGCATAAAGCTTATAATATTTCGCATGTAATATGCTTAGTCATGTGGTGCTGTTTTTTCTTTTTTAAATATTACAATGCTTTTACATTCTTCTTTCTGCTGCTTATTTTTAATTTTAATTTTTTTTTGGAAATATTGCAGTTGATAATGAATATGGTTGGTATAGATAAAGTTCTTATTTTTTATTTTTATTATTTTCGAAATACTGCAGTTGATAATGAATATGGTTGAAATAGATGAAGTTCTTATTTTTAATTTTTTTTAAAAATATTGCTAATGATAATGAATATAGTTGAAAAAAATAAAGTTTAAAATGCTATAATGAAGGTTAAGATGAGGTATAGTTTAATGATTGGAGAGCTACAGTTGAACCCTTTTGGAGATTCTTGATCTTTTAAGGGAATTTGGGCTTTCTATGGAAGATATGCTATGCCCTCTTCTCCATGAAGGAACACAAATAAAAGAATCAAGAAAAGGGCAAAATTTCCACTTAATACACTGTTTGTTGTGGAGGCAGCTATTTTTCTATATTTTCGCCTTCTTTTGATAGAGTTAAAGTTATTTTAAATTCCTGCGTAGAAGAAAAATAATTAAATAAATGAAGAAATGGGAAAAATATTGAAGCTGAATAATATGCTAAGTAATTTTAAGTGCAGTGGACAGTTATCTCCCTAAGTTTTAGCTTGCTTTTGATGAGTTTTAAGTTTAAGATTGTATTTTTATTTTTTTTTGTTTCCCTTTTTTTTGAATCCTTAACATCTCAGGAAAGAAATTTACTAACACTGATTTGGAATTATCAATTCCAGGGTTAAAATTGGAGTTTACTTTTGAATTCTGATGTCTCCACCTCTGCTTGGTATTAAGGAGGAGGAGGGCCATAGCAACGTATCTTTGTTGGCGTCCTCAGCCTCCTTAGAAAGTATATGCAAGAATGGATTGAAGCTCAAGGAGCGAAACTACATGGGTTTATCTGATTGCTCCTCAGTGGATAGCTCTGCCATTTCGTCGGAAGACAGCAACAGTGGTGGTCTAAATTTGAAGGCGACAGAGCTCAGGCTTGGACTTCCGGGATCCCAGTCTCCTGAGAGGGATTCAGAGCTTTGCCTTTTGAGCTCAGCGAAGCTCGATGAGAAGCCGCTTTTCCCACTATATCCTTCAAAGGATGGTAATTACTCTCTTTCACAGAAATCAGTTGTCTCGGGCAATAAAAGAGGCTTCTCTGATGCCATGGATGATTTTCCAGAGGTGACATTTCTTCCTTCACTGCTGGTGGTCTGATATTTTATGCCAATGGATCTAACCAAGGAACCTCCCCAATTTGTTTTACAGGGCAAATTTATTCCCAATTCAGATGTAAATGTGTTGCTGTCTCCCAGACCTCTAAACACATGTTTGAAAGTTAGTTCTGGAAAAGAGAATCCTGGAAGTCAGCTATCCAAGATGAAAGAGATTATGCCCCAAAATAGTGTTCAGGAGAGGCCCCGCAATGATGATGTTTCAAAACGTGTTCTTGCAGCAACTAATAATAGCAGTGCACCTGCTACTAAGTAAGTGCAGTTGACTTGAAGAAGAATTTGTGAGAACTTCGAATTTGATATGAAATGGCAACAATCTAATGGTTTATTTTCATGGCAGGGCGCAGGTTGTAGGTTGGCCACCTATTAGATCGTATTTCAAGAACACGTTGGCTTCCACTTCAAAGAACACTGAAGAAGTTGATGGAAAAGCAGGACCAGGTGCTCTATTTGTCAAGGTGAGCATGGATGGTGCGCCTTATCAAAGGAAAGTAGACCTGAAAACTTATTCTGCATACCAGGAGCTCTCTTCTGCCCTTGAGAAAATGTTCAGCTGTTTTACAATAGGTAAGCTATTGTTGGTAAGGATTTGAAAAGTTTAATTCAATGAGATTTTTTCTTGCATATGTGAATTTGCATGGTTCCAGTTACTGCTATGTCTTTATGGTGTCAGGTCAGTATGGATCTCATGGAGCTTCAGGGAGGCAGATGTTAAGTGAGAGCAAACTGAAGGACCTGCTGAATGGATCAGAGTATGTCCTTACTTATGAGGACAAGGATGGTGACTGGATGCTTGTGGGTGATGTCCCGTGGGAGTAAGTTCTCTGAAGAAACAAACGATCATAAGTAACCTTTCATCGTATTCAGAATGCACTTAATCAATTTCCAAATAGACTCTTCATTTACTGAGCTTAGTCCTCTATATATCTTTACTTTTTCCTTACATCAGAAGAGATATGTCAATCTTAACTAATTCCTCGCTCTAAAGAAAATCCTCGTTGTGCAGGGGAATCGATATGTGTTTACTGATTTGTTCGTCCTTGCCCTTGCTATTAGTGCCTTTGAATTAATGGATATGGTCTCCAAAAGTGATCATTTCATGCTTAGGAATACTCACGATGTTTTAAGGAAAAGATAGGCATAATAAAAAGGAAATAACATTTGATGTTTGTATGCAAACACTAAGACATAAGCCAAAAGACATTTGATGTTTGCACAAAACCAATTATAGAGCCCTCATACTCTGCCAAATAAGTGTTCCCGTTATTGGCCGCCTCGAAGGCTTACACTGGAAACAAAATTCAGTAAGACTACCTTGTTAAACGAAGAACAGTAAAGAAATTGACTTTTATTTTTAATTTCCTTCCCTCTTTTTGTCTTTCGAGTGGATTCCATGTGAAAATTTATTAAATAGACTCTAATGTTAAACTTTTTTCAAGTACAGTACAACCTACTGGTTTTAGAGGGGGTAATACTGAAAAATAGGTCTTTTGATAGAAAAGGTATAATCTGTAAGATATTGTTTTTATTAGTAGAAATGTTGAGGTTAATCAAGAAAATGATCAAAGAATCACCATAACTATTTCAAGCTTGTTTGATGGCTGAACATGTTTTAGTTCTCCAAGTTGTTACTGCAGTTCTTATTTTTGTCGATTATAAACACGAATTCTACTTCTTAACAGTAACTGATAAATCCTTGAGTCTTCGCAAATAGGCATGTATGAGAAACTTCGAACACGCATGACGCATGACCTTCAGTCAATTATAAGCATGCGTGTATATATATATATATATGTTCACAAACTATTTCTTCTAGTGTTCTACAGTTTTCATACCTTTCAATAACGAGTATTCTGCTCATATTCAAAATAGATAAAGTGTACCACTTATGAATTAGTTATAACACAGCAAGTGTTTATGACATTCACAGTCTTCTATTCATCTACTGCTACTGCTTAGAGGGTTTCCAGCGGTAGAGTAGACAATGTTAGGCATCGCCACATGGGTAGATAGGTGGTGTATCTGCTGATGTTTGACTTGTGTCTCGCTGATATTTAATATACTTAAGATCTTTGTAAGTTCTTTTTTATAAGTATGATTATCTTGGCTGAAGTCATTTTTACAGAATTTGGTGGTGATTCTATCTAATTCATATCTGGACATATGGCAGGATGTTCATTGATACATGCAAAAAGCTGAGGATCATGAAAAGTTCTGATGCTATTGGCCTAGGTAAGTGTCCCTTGTGGTCCATTTGTAATTTTACATCCCGTCAATGTGCCATCCAATTTACTGATAGTTGTGAGTAGTACTCTTTCGTTAGTGATTCTTTGAAATGGTATGACTTAACAAGGAACACGCGGATAGGAGACTGGAAAGACAAATATATCAATTTTTTAATTGTTGTGGTGTTTGAAAAAAGTTTAATACTCTTATGGGTGCAGCTTGATAATTTACTATATCCCTTTTCTCCCGGTAATCTTACAAAGATATTCTAAAGGGACTAATGTTATTCAACAAACTTTTGTGGAGCTTGGTTCACTTAAAAGGTGTCTCATTATCAAGATAGAGTATCCCGTGCTTGTTGGACCAGATGATACTGATCTTGATGTTTCACCAAGAATTTGCTTAATAACCCTATTTGTCATATATTTTATAAATGCAGCTGAAACAGTGTTCGAAATGCTGAAGAAGATAGATTGACACAACTGAATTAAGTAGGATTAGAGGCGTATTCTGTTCTAATAGGATAATGGTTAATTTTAACCTGTCATCGTAGTATATTATACAAATTATTTTCCTTCAACTAGATTTACATTTATTCATGTTGCTAATCCAAGTTTGCTTCAGGAAAACAAATAAATTTTTAGAGTATTATTTAAAAGCACGCCCCATTCTCATGGTAGCCGACTTTGTGAAGATTTTTTCTTGCCTAAATTGTCCTTATTTCTTATTCTCTCTACCTTAAGGCTTGCTTTCCTGTTCTTTCATTTCTAAATAACATCGGTGCAAATCTGTGCAGCTCCAAGGGCCATTGAGAAATGTCGGAACAGGAACTAGCTACTGTTTATGCATGATTGAGCTGTCCAACCAGCAGCACGGAGAGGGCAAGGATTTGGACAATGGGCTAAAGAAGCTGACAAACCAAAATCTTGAAGCTTCGAAGTTAGCTTTGGGTAGCAGATCATGGGTAGACGAAATCACCTTGTTATGTTTATGTTTTAATTTTCTCGTAATTTATGTGTTCCAAGTTACCTGTCATGATTATTATATAACTCCCGAGTGGCTGAGACCCTTAATCTGGGAGTTAGCAACTTGCGTAATGTGTGTTTCTTTAAATATCAGTTAGTGTGTAAAGTGTATTGTTCCATGAATATCTTATGTGTGTGTATTCAAAACACCAAGTTGATTGTTAGCATGATCTACCGTGCGCAATGTGAAACCTCTTCTTAACTCTTTGCATGTGCAAGTGTATGCTTGTCAGCTTTGATTACATTTTGGTGTTACAAAAAACTTCTAATGCATGCATGGCGGCCCTAACGGGTTGTTTCAGTTCCTTAATTTGCGTGTATTTCGTTTACCTTACTTCTAATGCATTCATGACTGTTGAATTTGGAGGTTGATCTGTGTCTGGTGTAAACAACCACTTCCTGTTTTCTCTGCACTTGGCTGTACATACAACCAAGGAGTGAACCTTATGGGGTTAATAGGAAACGAGATATTGGTACTTGGATAACGTTATGACGGGATTCAATAGTGATAAATTATTTATGCAGTTATGATGGAGTAATTTGGATAATTTACAATCACTGGATTTCCTTCATAAACGATATATGTCGTGAGGGGATCCAAATCCGAGATCGTGGGTTGAGAACCTTCCAAGATAAAGGAACCTTGGATATTAAATGAAGAAAGAGGAGAAACTGTGTTAACTTGCTGGTACTGTGTGTGGTCTGTGTGCTGTAGGACTCAATTATTGTACTTGAATTGATTGTGTTATTTATTGCTGCTATCTCTTTCGGGATATGCTTTACCTGATGAGTACCCGTGGGTGGCATGTGATTCTCAATTGAATGTCACACATTATTGAAGTACCCCCTTGGAATAATTTAGCTTGTCTGGAAGGATAAAAGGAGTAATATATAAAAATGATGGGTCCAAAGCTTAGTCATGAATAAAGAAGGGAGGCTAAAGTGGTCGGGTTGTAATTTGTTGTAATCAAATGTTTCAAGTTTGAATTTATATCCGTGCATCACATACATTACTTAAACTCTCGATTAATCTAAAGCATGAGTTAAACCTCGTGGTTGCATTATAAGATTTGTAGTTTTAGGATGAATTTAATGTGGTCTATAATAGAAATGGAATTTGCACGAGGAAGGTTATTACGAAGATGGAGTGGCCAAGGACTTGGTCGACAGATCTAAACTTTTATTTATTTCGAATCACTAATTTATAATTTAATACTCATAAAAATCTTTTCTATTTTCAATGAAGGGTAATTGATATTTCAAACTAACAATACTTTAAAAATCTCCTTGTATTTCAACCAAAAAAAAAAAGGATGGATTACAGCTCCCATTGTTCTATAGCTACATCGGTTCCTGATGACTTGCAGAAAATATGATTAGTATAGTTGGAGTTCTAAAACTTTATTTTTGGTCTTAAGTTAGTGCTAATCTCATTTCGAAGGCAAAGGTTGAGAGTTTTAATGTGTTCTTGATTAAATCTTGATAAAATATTTTTTCACGCGTTTTTTTCATTGAACCTAATCAACTCAACCACAATAAGACATGAACATCATTTGGGTATAATTTTCAGCCACATGTTTAGCACTTTTTTAATTAAAGTGGGATGTTAATAATTTTAAAGTATGTGTACTAATATTTCAAATTTGTCTGGTGTATGTTCTCATATGATTCCATATGAAGGCAAAAGGAATCGTCAAAACTTGGATTGGGCCCCTTAAATACTATCTATTAGAATCTTGGGGGAAAATAAAGTTTGTCTTTTTGGATAAGTCCTTTGACATTTGCACCTCCACTTTTGACTTATTCCACCTTTATCATTGAATACTTACCAACATTACTGAATCAATCCAAATGAAATCAAAACCGAGCCTTATTTTACTAAGTGGGTTCGGCCGAATGATGTTGGTAATTTTTTTTATAAATATTAAAAGATATCATATCTATTAGTTTCATACAAATCAAGATCTTGTTCAATATATCTTAACTATTCATTTTCAATCTCTTTGTACCTCTCTTATTTTAGACAACCTCAATACTTTCGAGCGTTTTGACTGATGTTTAATATATTACTCTAACATTGTCAAACTATCTCAAATAATTTTAGTCCACCTATCTCGATTGATGTTGTCACGCCCCGAGCCCGGACTCCCGGACTCGCAAACGCGACTAGTATTGAAGGCATAAGAAACAACTACTTGGGCCTCTTTTCTACTGGCCCAAAATGGTTAACTCAAGTTATTCCTTATACCCACAATACCCACTTATAAACCACTCACAAACACTATCAACATCCGATGTGGGATGTCACATACACCCCCCGTTAAGGATCTAACGTCCTCGTCAGGGGCACACACACCCAGGACCAACCAGGCGGTAAAGGATTCTTGAGGTGGCTCCTACGGTTTCAAGAGATGGCTCCCACCAGCCTTCTAGATGTAGCACTTTGTCCTGCATAGCACTTAGTTTTCGCACTAGCTAATGACCTGCTCTGATACCATTCTGCCACGCCCGAGCCCAGACCCCCGGACTCGCAAGCGCGACTAGTGTTGTAGGCTTTAGAAATAACTACTTTGGCCTCTTTTCTACTGGCCGAAAATGGTTAACCCAAGTTATTCCTTATACCCACAACACCCACTTATAAACCACTCATAAACATTATCAACATCCGATGTGGGATGTCACAGATGTTATCCTCTAAATGTGTTGGTATTGCCTAACATCCCAATCCATATGACAAAGTTGAGCTTATGACTATCTTGTAATACTTCATTTCTAAATATCGATAAAAATCTCTTAATCTTATTGCACTATAAACTTATTAAGGTACCTAAATTTTTCACTGTCTATGATTCTTTTCATGCCCTTCACTTTACTTTTTTTGTCCTATAATGTCATAGTATGGTCATTAATTTGATCTCTTGGTAGTTAATATAGTTTTGGTTTGCCCCTTTTTCTTCCAGATGGTTATTATGCTTTTTTTTTTTCCATGCATTTAGTTATGAATATCTCAAATCCACATGAGAATTCCACATGGTTTTTACCTACTTTTTTGACTACCTAATGTAACTTTATTTTATTCAGACTAGTGATCCATTATGCATGTATGGAACTTCTCATAACCAATTATGTGCTCGCACTATATATCAAATGAACATGTGCAAATACATGACTTGCACGTGCTCATTTAACACACGACCATTTGAGGAAATGACAGTCGGCGACTCCCGAGGTTTCTCCTTACTGATTTATAGCCAAAATATTTGTCCTACTAAGGAGAATTAGTTTATGACAAGATGAGCCAAGCTCAGTTTTTTTTCTTTTTTAAGCCAGCACAGGAATTACCACATATTGGGTGGCTGCTGTCGGCATATTAACTGGTCTTTCTGGGCGCATCAAATGCATGGGCCTTTTGGATTTCAGTCACTAAAATAATGAGGCTACAGAACAACTTCAAGCCATTACAGCTATCCTAATTCAATGTTGATTTTCATGTCACATAAATGTATTCTTAAATTGTAGGTCACAGGTTGTATATACTAATTACTGGTCGAATTTTGTGATCAATTTTGGTTCCATGTTGTTCAACTCATGCCATTTTGCTCAAATTGGGCTGCAGTATTTGTGTGAAATAGAATGTTTAATCTGTTGGGCGGTTTATGTACACAAATACGCGGTACATAATTTCTAACGTGGCCCCGAGAGAATATTGTTAACACTCAAAAATGGGGATGGTCTCCAAAAAATAGTCACCCACTTAATTACTTTTTCTTATGCTTCAGTAATGGAATTTCATTAATATAAACAAGTATACAAGAGTTTACTAAAGTACATTTTTTATCTTTCACCTAACATAAAGATCTTTATTGAGATTAGAATTTCTAAATTTCCTACCAAAAATAATTTAGTATTAACATCATTACAAATTTTGCAATAAATTATTTCTTCAGAGAAGACCTCCAAAGTAAAAGATTCTACGATTCCGTTTCCTCCAAATATGGTGCACCGATGCACCCTCCCAATTACTTGGACCAAAATAAGCATCATGCTGCTATATCTGTGCCCATAACTTAAATTACTAAGTCACACTTGTTAAGAAACAAAGCACAATTCTGCACAAAAATCTTGAGTTGCTTTGCTTGTCTGATGCAGAAGATGACAGCAGGAGATGGCATAGTTCTACACAACCATCTTGTGCTTGTAAAGAAGCCAACATGAAATTGAAAACTCAAAACTTTGGAAATCTTAATAGTCAGTACATGAACATACTGGTCGGATACAAGACTGACAAAACTCATCTTCTGAAAGGATAGATGAAAAGTTATTTTGATTTATGGTATTTGAATAGAGAAACACTTCCAAACGTCTTGAGGGATGCCCGTCTTTCTAATATAATTACGGTCAGACGTCTGTCTGAACGTTTTAAAGAGTTTCCACTTTGAATATTGTATCGAAAAGTAGTAGAATTCTATTCACTTTCGTCACAATTGAGTCTTAGCTATCGAAGTGACGGGTCAAAGATTTGGTTCAATGGCAGTCCAATATCCTCCAAAGCTGAATAATTTGTGCAGAATTGGGAAAAGATAATATCAGACCCTCCCCATCCTCAATGAATGCTCTTATCAGAACATACCCTGAAATTGAAATATGATAAAGATTAAGAGGAAAGTAGATAGGAAAGAGGGCGTTCAGACAATTCTTTAAAACGGCAGTTACTCAAAATGATTGTCTTATATATTGGGGTGCATTTGGAGTTGTATATAATTGTGAATTATGACCGTTTCAAATTTTAATCATTTGAAAGACGGATTCATTTCTCATTTTGAAAAGAAATTTCTTTTTGTATGATAAGAAAATTGAATAGAATCAATGATATTGGAACAAATGCTCATCCTACGATGGCATAATGTAAGTGGATGTAGTGTCAAATTCCTCAAGTTAGATATTATTAGTTGGAACTGAATTTCATAACAAAAGGAATGGTTGGAAATTTGCTAGCTAATCAAAGCTGTTAGTACTGATTTGATAGTGGCTTAAGACATAATAGCTGGCATTACAAGGCTTTGTGATCATTAAACTGGCATAATCATCCAAGATGTATTATGCATTTTGTTAGGACAAAAAAAACTAACTATAATTATCACAAAAGTCAATGTCATATGCTTCAATATGACCATTCTGCCCCCAACTAGTTAGAGATCATGACTTTGCCATTGATTAAATTTAAATAAATCCTGAAAAATTAATAGTTGTAAAGTAATAAAACTTGTGTAGTTATACGTGTGTAATGGATGTAATCTATTGATGACAAGTATAACTCTTTGAACGGATCAAAGTGTATAGAGTAACTTGAGTGGTTCATGCATCCACCACATAAGTTCAAGTCATAAAGCCAATGATGATGGAAATCTATGATTTCGTTGCATCATGTTTAAACCAAGAATAAGTAGTTTAAGACTTTTAAAAGAAAATATATTGAGGTGACATATCTGCTAAAGTGCTCATATCCTAGTCATGTGAACAACTGATAGCTAACTAGAGTATGAACTCACTTCAAGGGGACAAATTACAATTAGGCCCTATGTATAGTACGAATTTACTTTTCGAATTGTGGGGTTCGTAATTTATCCGATCTTATAGAATGCTTGAAAATATTCTTATATTATTAGTCTGTAAAATTATTTTGTCTCCACTTAACCCTCACATCTCTGTTAAATTTAATTTCTAAAATTACTTAGTTTCCGTTAACAAAATATTCTACTTCTGCACCCAGATTCCGATTTTGGTGAGATGCAGAGAACTGATGCATGAGCATGCGTAATCCTACCTTTACTTAACAGAGCAAAGTTAGTTGTCTACAAGGCAGGTAAAGGGCGCAAGTTGCATGAACATGCATGTTTTTTATTAGATGATGTAGAAATTTAACTAACGGAATTCGATTATCAGATTATTCAACAAAATTCGACCAAACATGTATATTCGTCTGATAAATAATTAGTTGATATGTACTTTCACTGATTTATGCTATAAAATTTTATATGACGATGATATGATTGTCAATTAATTAGCAGTTAACAATTCATAACATGTGCCCCAATAATGGCAGCATCTCAACCAACTGGTTACAAAACTATCATTTTCAACTTAATCTTATTCTCTTCATTCTTTAGAACACCATTTGGTTTAATCAACTTCTCCAATCTTATCATCCATGTGATGATACCTACTAATTTATTGTCATGTTCGTGGAATCATTCTGCAAATGACGGCTAGATGCAATAATAATTAAATTATTGTTAACTACTTACTCTCCTATAGGTTGATTAGTCGGGGTTTAAGAGTGTTGATGACCTGTCATTAAGGACCGATATAGGGTTTTTCATCGATTGAAATTATATATAAAAGTTAAATAGTTTTGAAAATAAAGATTCAAAGACTCATACAAATTAGTAAGGTTTGCAGCACTTATTGACCAATATATAGATCCGTAACTACCGAGTCACCAAAAAAAAGAAAAGGTAAATAAACTTGCAATATAGTCACGCCATTGCCAGCTCCATCTTCACAAAACGTATCTTGGTTGCCAGGTTGTTTAAGAATCCGGCAAGAGGAATGTCTTTAGTCCAAATGTGATTGCATTAAACTAAATCTCAATATCTCTAATATAATATCACGGTAAAAAACAAAATATTGGTAGATAATCTTCAATCATATGTACTTAAGGATTCGATCACGGTGTAAATCACGTTTCCAATCGCAATTCTCTGTTGCAAACCATGACAAAATACTAACATGGTTAATTGATATCCTTGTTCTCAATCCTCTTTTGACTTTTTTGCTTAAACTAAAAGTGTTAATAAATCCACTTTAGTTGTCAAGTTTTTTATTTTTTTTTATTTTTTATGATGGAAACTATTCTTAAGAAGCCCTCCAAGTTTACATTACTAGTTTCAACTTTTAAATACTTAATCTTGATTAGAGGAGGCATAATTCAGGCCAGCCAATCAAGCATTAGGCATAACACTATAAAAATTGGTTACAAAAGAATTAACTTCTTATTAATATAAACCTGAGATATAAATAAATTTTCGACTCACGATTAAATTGCCATGAAGTAATTTGAATGCCTAAAACTAGGAGTCTAAATCAAGAATAGTATTCTAGGATCTTAGATCTAAAAAGTCACACTGCGACTTCAATTCACATTGGTCAGTCCACTCAACTTGGAGTTTGCAAAAGTAAATTGAGGATCTCATTGGTATATTACATCCAATAATGTCATGTGCCATGTGGTCATTTCTTAATTTCTAAATTAGAGTTTACTAGAAAGATACCTTCATTATTATGAAACTATCATTAAGGTACTTGCCATCTTCCACTAACACATGTCCATGTGAAACATAGCTAACTGTTGAAATTAGTACGTCAATTTTCAATTAATTAATCAAATGGAAAATGAATTAGTGTTTGTCTATTAAAAAATTTACATACTTGATTAAAGCATAAGTCATCGGGAAAGCTTGTTTGGATCTTGAATTTGTGACCACAGGTTCATCCTATTATTTAATTGTTTCTGAATAATTATAATTTAAATTGTATATTATAATAAGATATACAATTTGATATTCGAAACTTGCACTATGTTTGAAGTGCAGGAAAGGGTCTAACCTTCCTCGAGTGGACAGATCCAAGATTTTTGTTCAAAAAGACTAAATATCAAACAATATAAAACTTATATATAGACTATTTTTTAAGTGAGCTAAATTAGTGTGTCAACTGAAAAAATACTTTAAGAATACACATATATTTTAAAACAAAAAATTGAAATCACTAGGGGCTGAAGTAAAGGTAGCTCCACCCATAGAGTTGAGTCCATCATATTATATATATTCAAGAAAATTAATTTATCCACCAATATACTAAGAGATACACAAGATATATATATTATAACTACCAAAACTTTTTGCTTATTGGTGGTATATATATTTTTCTAAACATCCAAAACCAACCATTCCAAAGATTTTATTTAAGAAAAAAGGAAATGATTCAGTGAGGGCGGCCATTGGTCAGATTAAACTAATGAGTAGCAACCACTATGTGATGATCGAACACCTGTGGGGACTGAAATATTGATTCGTTGTTGAACTTGAATCAATCATTCTAATTTTGTTTTGAAGTGAATTTATCATACTCGTTTTGCAATATGATATTGTTAGTTCCATATACGAAATGCATGAAGAACCTACCAAAAAAGAAAAAAAAAAAAAGAGTGGTAGATGGTCGTATGGTGGGATGTAGGGTTCACTGGTACATCACTTCTCAGAAGTTCGTGTTTGTTGTGATGTCTTTTAAAGGGTCCTCCGTATATGAAATTGAGGGTCCCCAATCAATATGATCCATAATCCATTATAGTTAGATCGTTATTATATATTATTCTTTTGTATTTCATGTATATATGACCTTATACGTGTATGCAGTGGCGAAGCCATGTTGAGCTATCGGTGTGTAATGGCACACCTTGAAATCTTGGGGAAATAATTTTTTTTTTTTGTCAATAGAGACAATAACATGAGTGGATATTCTAATGTTGGGCTCTTGGTGTGTAATGTCTATAATTTTGTTTTATATAAAGGATTTAAAGTTATTATAGTAGGATTGTAAATAATTTTTTATTTTGTTACATAAATTTAATTGTATTAAATAATTTTATATTGTATCCATATAAAGTAAGTCGTTAGACAATTTTAATGAAAAAATTAATGAAGTGGTTAAAACAAAACTCATTTAATAAATTAATAGTCCTGGCCAAAAATAGTTAGATAGTCAAAACAAGATTGTGACAATAGTTTAATGACCTATGGAATAATTTATTCCTAGATTTATATTCTTTCTTGAATTAAATGAGGAGAGTCATACCTTGAAGATATTTGTGTTATAAAGTGCTTAAATTAAGTATTAGTTTAGTTATAGTATAAAAATATGATTTTAAAAATAAAACCATTAGTTTTTTTTATAATTTATATAAAAATTTATGCATAAATGATTGTCCCGAATCTTAGTTATTGATTTCGATATTATTATGTGTGTTTTGTCCAAGGTCCCTAGGACCTCGGACAAAAGGAATCCGAGGTCCTTGGGACCTCGGACCAAGGAGTCCGAGGTCCTGGGACCTTGGACAAACCTCGTTCGAGGTCTCTAGGACCTCGGAAGTGCTTTCTCCGAGGTCCTAAGGACCTCGGACGAGTTGTCGGATATATCCGACCCCTCGGGAATAATACATGGGCCTTGATCATCGTGTGCGAGGAGGCTTTATGGGGTCAGACGAGGCATAGGGCTATTTGAAAGTTGCCTTTTAAGACCTTGAGCCAAGAGACGCTAGTAAACATTGTTCCATAAATTTAGAGAATCTCCAGTTAATCTCTCACTAATCCATTTAAACAATTGTCCACTAGCCCTTTAATAATTCTCCACCATGTTTGTAGTGATGATCCACTGCTGCACCTTTACGCTTTCTGACTCAGCCACAATGATGGCTTCCCCTTTTGACTCAGCAACCACCATGACTTCTCTTTTAGAATCAGAAGCCATGGTGCCAATAAAAGGCAGAGGATTTAGCAAGGAAGAGGTGGGACATCTGATACTCACATTAATACACACATATATATTTCTTTATCTACAAAAGCACCACACTAATTTAAGTATCGGAGTGCTAATACGGGCAAGACCCGTCAAGCTTTCTTTGTTTTGCAGGTATCAAGGCAGTGCGTGAAGACCACTTGCGACACCACATTTTTCTACCTTAACAAGTTGGCGCCCACCGTGGGGCCGATTCTAAGTCTCCCACTGAGTTTTCACAAGATTATACCATGGTAACTACCCAGAGTCAGAATGTTGAAAGTGTACATGAAGAAGAGGCCATAGAGCAACCAAATATGCAGTTCTGTCCAGGAGAGACCTCCAACCTCGGACAGACTGATCTACCGCCTCCAAGGGTGGAAAAACCGACATGAAATCATTGACCCTACACAAACACATACACC
The DNA here is from genome assembly GCA_037974665.1 of Ehretia macrophylla. NCBI lineage: Eukaryota > Viridiplantae > Streptophyta > Magnoliopsida > Boraginales > Ehretiaceae > Ehretia > Ehretia macrophylla. The sequence continues at coordinate 26,981,871 of CM075779.1, read as the reverse complement.
AACCCATACACAAATCCATACCCAGGCTATTTGCCAACATATTCACCAAATTATTCTCAAGGACCGGTTTGGTACATAGGGTGGCAATATCCCACTGCTACAATACAGATTTCGCAAACTAACCAGCCAGCAGATCTTGGTTATATCCTAAAAACCCCGGAGGAGTTAAAATATGTTGTTCATAACCCAACACCTCAACCAGCACCTCACCAAACGCCCCAGCAAAACCACTCATGCCAAAACAGCCAATCAGCCAGAAACACAACCAACCCAAGAGAGTCCAGATAGCAAGTTCACGCTAGAAGGCAACGCAAAGAAACGATGAACTCTACAGGGTCATCACAGGGCTCGGATATGGCAACACGAGACCTAACTCAAAGTACCTGAAGAAGGGGTACTGCTAGTGTAATTTTGGTCGCAAGGGATTTTCGAGGCCCAAATCCCTTTAACCGCGCCATCAACGAAGTTCCAAAGCCTGCGCAATATAAATTGCCTCATTTGTCCACCTATGATGGACATGGAGACCCTAAAGATCACCTGGCGGTGTTCAGGCGCAAAATGGAGTTCACGGAGTTACCAAATGCTTGGGTGTGTAAAGTTTTTGCAGGAACTTTAGTGGAAACGAATAGGGTTTGGTATGATGAACTGATGGATGGGTCAATCAGTTTTATGCACAGTTAGCAGATTTGTTTGTTGGGAGATTTTCATCCGCTATTAGGCCGACCCGTCATACTACTTTCTTGCTCGGTCTAAAGCAGAGAGAATGAGAAACCCTCCGCAAGTATGCAACTCACTTTAATGAGGCTACTCTCCAGTGTACGCATTTTGATTAGAGATTTGCAATATAGACGTTCACAAATGGCATAACAAACGAGTTGCTTCAAGCTTCCTTAGCCAAAAAGACCCCACAGAACATGATGGAGTTGATGACCAGGGCAGAGAAGTATATTAAAGTAAAAGAGGTAGCGAGAGCAGAGAAAAATAAGAAGACCTCAAGAAGAGGGGACTAAAGGAGAGCCCAAGAATGCTATGCAGCTTGTCTGAGGCTGCAGAATGGAGATAAAAAATTAATTGAGATTCCAAAGAGCTCAAAAAATGAGATTGGGTCATCAAAAAGGCAATCTTCAAACCTGAACCGAATTAGGGAAATTTCAGACTGAATTAGGGAGGCCCGCACAAGATAGTTGAAGAGGTCAAGCTAGTAGCCTCCAGACTCGAAGACCTCCACGGTAAGAACTGAGAAAAGATTGACACGTAGAGCAGTTAAGAAAATACTTTCCGAGTGCTTAGTTGTTGTTTATGTCGAGACAGATTATGTCTCTACAATGAATTTGATATTTGCATCCTAAGTTCTGTCGATGATTGTAATTTTTGAGTCAAATATCATAAGACCTGCTTTGGTGAACCTCTAACGGAAGAGAGCCAAATCCCGAGAAAGGAGGCCAATTTCCAAAATAGATCAAAGGGGAGAGACACACTTCCTGCGGAAACAAAATCTTCCCAGAGCGGCGTAAAAAAGGGGGCATGACCCCTAAGACATGAAGATCGGGGGCACGACCCCCGATGTTCAAGGCCCGAAGTTGGGGGTACAACCCCCGAGCCCGAGGTCCAAGGTCAGGGGCACGACCCCCGAACCCAAAGCCAAGTTTCAAGACAAAGACCGGGGGCACGACCCCCGAGGTTCAAGACGAAGACCGCGAGGACGACCCCCGAGTTTCAAGATGAAGGCCGAGGGCACGACCCTCAAGGTTTAAAATAGGGGGCACGATCCCCTAGTTTCAAGACGAATGAAGGGGCACGACCCCCGAGGTTCAAAGCTGGGGGCACGACCCCCAAAGTCATCAAATTATCCTTCAACAGTAAAGGATTTCCAAAAAGCATGACTCAACAAAAGAAACCAAATACAAAAGGAAAAATATAAGGTAAATACAAATACCTATCCATCATCTTCGCTATCCTCAAACTCCTCCTCAAAGTTTGAAGAGTCACCATTAACAAGTGGCAAGGCGGCATTAAATAGTAGTAGGTGGCAAATTGCACAAAAGACAAGGTGATATTAGGGCAATTTTCTAACTTATTTCGACGTATTTGAGGCATTAAGATCAGTTCCCGAACCTATTTCATAGCTTCGAAAACTGAGGGGGTATCATGTTATGTGTGTTTTGTCCAAGGTCCTAGACCTTGGACAAAAGGAATCCGAGGTCGTTGGGACCTCGGACAAAAGAAATCCGAGGTCCTTAGGACCTCAGGACCTTGGACAAAGGGAGTCCGATATCCATTGGACCTCGAATAATGTGGTCCGAGGTCTTAGGGACCTCGGACGAGTTGTCGGATATATCCGACCCCTCGGGAATAATACATGGGCCTCGATCATCGTGCGCAATGAGGCTTTATGGGGTCAAACGAGGCATAGGGCTATCTGAAAGTTGTCTTTTAAGACCTCGTGCCAAGAGACGCTAGTAAACATTGTTCCATAAATTCATGGAATCTCCAGTTAATCTCCCACTAATCCATTTAAACAATTGTCCACTAGCCCTTTAATAATTCTCTACCATGTTTGTAATGATAATCCACTGCTGCACCTTTACCCTTTCTAACTCAGCCACAATGATGGCTTCCCCTTTTGACTCAGTAACAACCATGACTTCTCTTTTGGAATCAGAAACCATGGTGCCAATAAAAGACAGAGGATTCAGCAAGGAAGAGGTGGGACATCTGATACTCACATTAATACACACATATATATTTTTTTTTCTCTACAAAAGCACCACTCTAATTTAAGCATCGGAGTGCTAATACGGGCAAGACCCGTCAAGCTCTCTTTGTTTTGCAGGCATCAAGCCAGTGCGTGAAGACCACTTGCGACACGATATTTTTCTATCTTAATCGATATTGTAGTACACACCCTAACCTCTGGTGCCTGGCTCTCCCACTGCGTATATGTACTCGTTAGCCTAAAGGCTTTAAATCTTATATTTTGATGATAACTAAATTTTGATTATGAAATTGATCTATTGACTAATCATATCTTGTAATGAGTTTATTGTTTAAGAATTAGTCAGAGCTTGAAAGATATTCAACATATTAAGTAAGCTCATAAGGATTGGAATAATGTTCATGGAAAGTAATGATCAAGCAAAATGCATCCTCCAACGAGAAGATCAAAGTACTTTAATGGTCAAGATCTATGAAGATTCAAGATGTGATCATCCTAACTAAGATCTTGTTTTAAAGAAGGAAGATTGAAGAGATGATCAAAGCACTTTGTGAATATTAATGTTATACAAGCTCAAGAGCAAGTTCATGAATAATGATGTTGATCAAGCTCAAATGATCTAATCATGAAGATAAAATGAAGAGCTCAACATGATCAAAATCAAATGTCTTTTTGTCAAGATATTTACAAGCTCAAGTTGTAAATACTCAAGTGAAGATTCGAAAAAAGAAGATGAAGTTATAAGGATGGAGACGAAAGTCATAAGGGGTACCGGTTAGGACTTTACCAGGGTTCGGGTCTTGCAAATAGTATATGCTCAAACATGATTCTTAAAAGTTATTTTTGAATCAATTGAAAGAGGCCTTACAAAATATGCTCAAAAGAAACGATTTGAAAAACCCAACCCTTGCAGTTTGGAGCCCATCGGACGACCCCATGGCAACCAGTCGACCGGTGGCCAAAGAGTCGTTCGCCTGAGGCCTGTCCACTGGACGAGGGTCTCTCGATGGGTTGACCGGCGAACAGGGGTCGATCGGCTGGGCCAAACCGCTGATTCAAAATATAGTCGTTTATGAACATTTGGAGCATTCATTACATCAATTTTTCAGCTTTATAGAAGCTCTCAACTGAAAAATCTTAAGGCATTGATTCAAACCAAGCATTATTGATTTCTCACATTATATTTATCTTTGAATCATCATTGAGCTATACTTGAGCAAGAATTTGTGATCAATATTGAGAGAAGCATTCATTGTATCTATTTACCCTAAAAGAGGGTTTTTATTGTGAATCTCAAACACTTATCAAAATAGAGAGTTAAACACTTTGAAATGAAAGATTTCATTGTCAAAGGTGTTAAGGGTTAAAGCTTTACATTGAGAAGGATTTTTCTATTGTAAAAGTTTGAACTACCATTGTAGTTGGTTTATGGACTTACCAACATTTGAAGAGCCACCATAGCGAATATTGTTAAAATTCTAAGCAGGGAGCTTAGGTCGTGGACTTAGGCAGGGGCTGAACCACGCTAAATCGCGATTTACAATCTCTTTCTCTCAACCCTCCCTTTGCATTATTTTTTGCACACTAAGTGTTTGATAAATTGTCTCACTTACAATTTTTATTGCTAGAGTGCATATTTGTTTAAGATTGTTTTTATTAATCATTGCTAGTATATTGTCTAATCGAAAAAGTAGTAGTATTGCCTATATAACCTAATTCACCCCCACTCTTAGGTTCAATTAAGGGACAACAAGTGGTATCAAGAGCTAGGGCTTTACATATAGCTTAACATCTAATAAAGTCAAGATCATAGCATAAACTACTATATCCCATCACATTGAAGGATATTCAATTGATAGACCTCCTTTGTTTATAAGAACCAATTTCATGAGGTGGAGGAATTATATGGCAACATATATTCAATCCGTGGACTACACGTTGTGGCATATTGTTGAGCATAGGCCACACGAAGTTGAAAATGAGTCAACTGAGCAAAACATTGCCAAATTGATCAAAAATGCTCAAGCTATGCATATTCTCTATTGTGCTTTCAATGATCAAGAGTTTGAACAAATTCGTGAATGCACATCCGCTCATGAAATATGGAATCTTCTTGAAAAACTTTATCAAAAGGAAGAAGAAGATGTTAAAGAAGAAAAACAAGAAGAAAATAAAGCATACATTGGTGCATTTGATGAAGAGTTATGTATATCTCATGAATCCATTTGTTCTTCACTTATTAATAATGATCTTACAATTGATGAACTTGAAGAAGCCATCTTGGATATTCAAAATGAATTGATATTTACAATTTTTAAAAATAAAAGTTTGCTTGAGGATGTTAAATGTGCTTTATTTGAGATAAATGACATAACAAAGAAAATACTATAATTAAAATAGATGATATTTATTTGATTGATAAAGCATTTGAAAATGAGATTTCATGGTCAAGAAAGATGTACAAAGAGTTGAATGAAGAAAAAGAAAATTGGGATATTATGCTTAATCCAAGATACATGGTTTGCAAACTAAATGTGTTAGGATATATACCATATCTTATTCAAAAGATCTTAAAGAATTGTTTCCTCAAAAGCTCAAATCAAAATAAATCACCTTGTGCTTGTCTATATTATCATAAGATAGAACAATTTGTTTTACTATTTCATGATATGAAAATGTTTGAATATGGGTAAAAAGTTCCGTGGAGGCTAAATACAAATGGATTGTTAAAGACACTACAAATGATACTAATCCCAAGGACCCAATTAAATATGGGTACGTAGATCTTGCTTTGTTGTAGGAATGTCAAGCAACACCAAAGATGATGGTGATGCAACTCATGAAAGAGGAAAAATCTTTGAGATGAGGAAGCACGGGTAATATTGAACTTATTTTTTATATGTACTTCTTGAGAATGTTTTAAAATTCAACTTGATTAATCAACTATGTGATATTATACATATGTGATTGAAAATGAAAATGATGATGCATTATTTGATAATTAAGTGAAAATGATCATGCCAATGAGTTTAATGAATCTATGCATGAGATGTTATATGCATTGTTATGTCATGTGATTTTGAATACACATGTGTTGAATGAAGATGGTAACCTTGATGGTTTGAATGCTAGAAAAGAATTGTATTATGATAAATTTGATAATCGTGCCAAGAAAGGTCAAATGAGAAAAGATAATTCTTTGTGATGATGATTTGTGAAATAATCATGGTTAGAATCTTTACTGTCTTAAGAATTCCTTAAATTGGATGAGTTAAGTCATACTTGGTGTTTGAATATGAGATACATCATACATCTAATTGGATAGGAATACATTGGTACAATGGAAGACATTTTAGTGAAAATGAATTTGAGGTGCTTCCAAAGAATGTTAAAAGGTTATATTGAGAAAATTAAGGTTCTCATTTGAAGAAGATGAACTAACTTCTAGTGGTGGAAGATAGAAGCTAAAAGAACCTTATCACCCATGTGACCTATGAATCAATTTCTTTTGTTTAAATTTTGTGGTATAAAATTAAATTGAATGAATTAATAATCATGTATGAATGTCATTTGAAGTGTTTAGAAAGATGAAATATCTTACAAATGAATCATATGTACTTGAGTTTGATATTATCAAATGTTGAATGTGATAATTGTTGCAAGTGCAAAATAAATAGTTGAAATGCATAATATCACAACATCTTAAAAGAAAAATGAAATATCTTATCATTCATAATGGTGATTGTAATACCCGAGTCCGGAATGTGAAAATTCTTTGTTTATTATTTTGAAAATTATATTTCCTTAAATTCTTTGTGAATTAATTGTTACTTTCTCGGCGACGCAACGTGCATTGCATTTAAGGAGCGATAGCTAGAGAACGATTTCCAGTCCTCAGCAAATAGTGAAACTAGTATTTAGATGACTTAAATTTTATATTTTAAATGTTGCTAGCTTTAATTGAACTTACCTTAGCTGAAATGGCTTTAAAACGCACAAAATAGGGCTCTTTGACCAAGTTTTTAAGTTGTTGACTTAGCCCTTTGACCCTTTGACCATTTGACCCTTAAATAAGCTTATAACTTAGCATAATAAAAAAAAAACAGCAGCAAAAACAGTGAGCAGCAGGCCAAAACAAGAGAGAAAGAAAAAAAAAATATTCAACCTTCCAAACGATCAATCTTCGCGTGAGCTCGTGTGGGGTGATTTTCGAGGCAACCAACGTTGTTTTCCTAGCGACTAGGAGTACCTAAGGTGAGGGAAGCATGTTATTTGTGCATTTATACGTTGTGTATGTTAACTTTGTCAATTTTTAGATTTATCCGTAGATCGTTATTTAAAGCAATTTGATGCTTCTAGAATGTTCCGTGGCATTTGTAGAACATGTATTTATAGCTTTGTAACATTTTCTGCGGTTAACTGTTGTGATTGCAAATTAAATTGTGAAATGAATAGTATTTTATGAATAGTAAAACCTTGAAACGTTGAAGTTGCGCTGTTATGCTTTCCATTGATGTAGAAACGTGCTAGGTATGGTAGAATGCTAAAATGTGTGGTTTGTTTGGGTTGCGGAGTGGAAAAAATGAGAATTAAGCCTTTGGGAAATTTGGGGTTGTTTTGGTTGACTTTTGCGTTTTCTCCTTTTTCGTGTTGGCATTGCTTCGGGAGGCCATGGAAGCACTTTTGGTGCGATTATGGCGTTGGTTGGGTGTTTGGTTGTTATAGTTGTAGTTCAAACGAGAAAGGGAGAAATCGGGGCTTTGCGCGAGTTCTAGGGTAAAGTAAGGTTTCGGGGTCTTTAGACGTGCCTTACAGTGACCTATGAGGGTTGGCGAAGTCGGTTTCCAGAATTCGTGGCTCGTTTGGAAATGGTAGCATTTTGATAGTTGGGGCCGATTTGTGTTTTTGTGTGTTTTCTTGTCTTTATGCTTATAGAATGCTTATAATTACTTGGAATACTTGTTTGAGTTGTTTTGGATTGAATTACTTATCAAATTGCTGCTGTTGCGTGCGAGAGTAACCTACTTTGTTATTCTCCCACGTGTGGCTCTATCGCTTGTTTATCGCCTTGTATCGAGTCTTGCATTGCATGGTGTCTCGCGCGTGAGTGATGGGCCTCTCTGGGTAGCCTTGGGTTGCCAGTGTTGGTTACTCTAGCTCCGCTGCTATTTCCTTTCTCGCTTGGGTTACCTCCCAGGGAGATTTGTGTCGTAGGTTGATGGATACTTCCGGGGTATTCCAAACTGGTGTTATAAGGTGGTTTTGGGCCGGCGCGTCGTCATCGAATTCGTGTTTGAAAGTTGCTTGTGAAAAGAGTATCGTATCCTTTAATTGAGTGTTTGCGGCTTTAAATACTTACATTGCTTTATTGTTGGCTTTGGGTGTAACTTATACGATTTGTATGTATTGCTTGGCTAATTGTATTGCATACTCCTCTCATCTCCGTCCTTGAGACCAATTGCCCTCGCTGAGCAATAGTTTTTGCTCATTCCTCTCTATACTATGTTTTTACAGGAGTAGTTGAAGCAGACCCTCTCGAGGTAATAGAGGAGGAGGAGCAGGTGGAGGTGTTTCCGTGATAGCACTTCTCTGCTTTGCTGGTGGTTGGTTACCAGTTTTGTGCAAACCTTGCATGTTATGTATATTGCGTGGAGGTCGCTTAATTTTGAGGCTTGTAGCCTTGTATATATTTCCTAGTTTAAGGCCTCTATGGTCTTATGTTGTAATGGATTAAAGTTTGTAAAATTGTAACTTATACTCTGGTGACTAGTAAGAAAATGCATGCTAATGGATTTGATTAGTGGCATAAGTACTTGTGTAGTATGCATATCATTTTTGGGTTTGGAAAGTTGGTTAATAAGAATGTATGTTGTAAAGAAAGTTGGCTTATTTTGGTTATTATATAGCTTTCGCAAGTATTATATTGATTTTAGGGTTTTCGGATCGTCCGCGGTACAGAGGAGACTCCGTCCGTGTGTCAGGTCCGGGCTTGGCCTTTTGCGGGGTCGGGTCGGGGCGTGACAGTGATAGCTTTAAAGAGAAAATTGATGTAATTGAAATGTTGAAAGTCAAGAATTTTGTATATATTGTAAATCAAAGCTAGGCACTTGGCTTTCAATGATGATATAATGTGTTGATAGTACATGATGAAGTGAAAATCTTTGATTGATCTTGTATGATTGGATGTAGTGTCGAACTTCTTTATGAATTAAATGAACAAAATTGATAAATGGGAGATTCATTTAACGAAGCATTATATCTCTACTTGAAATTATTATACAAAAACTTTGTTGGGCATTTGATTGTTGATTGGTAAAACTAATCCATCTCCTTGATAAATATTTTCTAAGAGCTTGCAAAGTGAAATGGAATTTAGCAATTAAAGGAGATTCAAAATTCTTCCATGGATTCCCATTCAAGTAAATCAAGAAGGAGTATTTACAAATCAAACCAATATCACAAAGGAATCAAACCAAGAAGCTTGTACTTGTTCATGTCAAAGTGGTCAAGAACTCAAATGAATATATCAACCAAGCTCCACAAAAGTTAAGAAAAGATACATTGGTTGACAAAAAGAAGTATAGAGGTATGCTTAATAATGAATTTTATTCAATTACCTCTAATATGTCGATAACAATGCTCTTGTGTGCTTAATTGTGATATTGCTCGAAAAAATCTCATCAGAGCATTGTAAAAGGAAACTTGAATTGTCTTTCCATCACTGTACTAAAATGTTATCATAACTTCTTGATGGATTGTGCTCTTGATCATATTTGACATCATGAACATATGAAATGCATAAGAACTTTGATGATGCTAATCTCTTTGTACCGAGAAAGATTAATGATGATGTAGGCACTCAAAAGATGGAACTCCTAGTGCTTCAAAGGATTAATACAATCAAGGAGTACAACCAATCTTATAGGAGGAAGAGCAACAAATATCAAAACAAGATGAACAACAAACATCCTATGAACAAAGCATTGATCAAAATCCCTAAGATTTTGAATGGATGTGAAAGATCATCCAAACAATAGGATCCTAGGTAATTCACCAAAAGGTATAAGAACTCTCTCAGATTTAAATATCTTTTGCGAACGTAATGGGTTTCTTTATCAAATTGAACAAATTGTTAAAAACGATGTGTTATAGCAATGACCATACTTGTTATAGCAATGAACATACTTGTTATGCTTGTCTCTTGATATTGGTAAAGTAGTATGTTCATCTCATTAGCATATACAAGAGAAAAAGATAACTGTTGAAGTATCATTGATTGAGTGCACGTGATGTAAATGTTTGATAGGAAGACATGCTTACTTGATTTCAATTCTTAAATTTACATTGTTGCAAGCATATATACTTGATAACAATACCATGTATGGTTGGTAAATATCAAGTTGATTCAACTAAAGTCAACATACCTAAAGTTTTTCTAGAGTTGATTCAAGGACCTTTTTGGACTATTTGATCATGTTGGAGCAACTAATCCTTTTCTTTGTGAGATTTCCCTAAGTGCTTGTATAGGTTATTCAAAGATGAGTATGAAAGAAGACTCAAATATTTCCTCTTGAACTCTCAATCAAACAATTCAAGAAAAAGTATTCATCAATCAAGTCAAGTACCCAAAAGTACAAAAGAAAAATTGGGCTTAGAAAAAGAAATGAATTGAGATTCCAAATGACACATCAATCACGCTCTACAAAGTTGAGATAAGGTAAACTGGTTGATGAAAAAGAAGTATAGAGGTATGATCTATAATCTTCTATATCCAAATTGCCTTTAAACCAAATGTGATGATTTTTATGCTTTTATGTGCTCATTCAAATGTTGTTCAAATCATCTCATTAAGAGCATTGTAAAAGAAAACTTGTATTTCCTAAACCCAAGTTGTTATATACTTGCATGCTTGTTTCAATCATGTCTTAAAAATCTCATTAAAACATTGAAACACGAAATTTCAAATGTCACTCCATCATGCACACTAAATGTCTATCATGACTTTATGATGAATTGTCTTTCATCACATCTTCTTAAGTATTCCTACTACTTGCTCCTTAGTGTGCTTATTACTTGTTCATAATGATCATAAAGGAAAAATATGCATGATATCAACATAAATGAAATGTCAAACGAATTTGAATAATTGAATATCATGCGAAATGAGGAATATAAGAAAATTTTAAAAGAATTGGAATTTATGATAAATACCTTGAATACCATTCGTTTCTTATAGCGTTAAATTTGCTATAAGATTTGGTTGAATACCAAATGGAGAGATATAACAGTGGCATCCTTACCTAAAAAGAGAGAAATATAAATCATTTTGCATGCTATGACTTATGCTATATGTGAATGATTTTAAAGCTCATAGTGTGCAATGATAATATGATTAAGATATGCATACAACAAAGGGGAAGCTTACTTGTTTGAATGAAATCATCCTTATGCATTGCTCTTGTAAAGAGATATATCAATTGTTATGCTCTATAAAATAGTCATATGCTTTGATTGAGTACCAAAGGAGGAGAAACAATAATGAAATAATAACAATGCATCAAAGAAGAAAAGTTTTGGAGAAAGTAAATGCATACTTCAAGAAAGGTAAACTCATGTACCTAAATGCTATCTGACAAGCATAAATATTATATCTTACACCTCTTTAGTGTGAAAATTTATTTCTTTGTTGATTACAAAGGGGGAGAGAGAGATCTGATTGATACATGATCTAAAAAAAAAAGTCTTTGTTCTTTTTATGCACTTAGTATGGGGGAGCCTTGGTGAAAATGACCATTGTGATGCTATTTTCATGGAAATTTCATTGTTATACTATTTTCCAAAAATCCCACTGTAGTGCTATTTTTAGATAAGATCACATTGAGATGTTATCGTATGACCAAGAAAACAATATAAGATATGGAGAGTTATATATGCAATATAGTGAAGGAGGACTTTATGTGTTTATCATTTCCTTACCTATACATATTCTCAGAGAGAGCTTGCATACTTTGTGAACTTGATATCAAATGGAGAGGTGACATAGTGATATCATATGCATATTTTAGTTTGCGCTTGGATCATATTCTCTAAGTTAAAATGCTTCTTATGATATGCACTTTTCAAGGAGGAGCTTTGCCTTGTAGTGCTATTTTTCATAAAGGATAAATGTTCAAAATCCCATTGAGATGATATTTTGAAAAAATCCTATTGAGCTTATCTATGCATTGTCCCATTCTGATGTTATCTTGCCCCTCCTATGCTTAATTCTCTTTGATGATGCCAAAGGAGGAGAAGAATGAAAGAACATAAGAATGAGAAAACATATGGGGAGATTATGGGAGAAACCTTGAACATGAAATTTGAATTTGATATGCATATAGTAAGGGGGAGCTTTGTGTACGTTTACTTGAAAATCTTATTTATGTCTTGATATCAAATTATGGCACTTTATTGTGCTTCATTGTATAAGATTTTGTCATCATAAAAAAGGGAGAGATTGTTAGCCTAAAGGCTTTAAATCTTATATTTTGATGATAACTAAATCTTGATTATGAAATTGATCTATTGACTAATCATTTATTGTAATGAGTTTATTGTTTGAGAATTAGTCAAAGCTTGAAGGATATTCAACATATTAAGTAAGCTCATAAGGATTGGAATAATGTTCATGGAAAGTAATGATCAAGCAAAGGGCATCCTCCAACGAGAAGATCAAAGTACTTTAATGGTCAAGATCTATGAAGATTCAAGATGTGATCATCCTAGCTAAGATCTTGTTTTAAAGAAGGAAGATTGAAGAGATGATCAAAGCACTTTGTGAATATTAATGTTATACAAGCTCAAGAGCAAGTTCATGAATAATGATGTTGATCAAGCTCAAATGATCTAATCATGAAGATAAAATGAAGAGCTCAACATGATCAAAATTAAGTATCTTTTTGTCAAGATCTTTACAAGCTCAAGTTGTAAAGACTCAAGTGAAGATTCGAAGAATGAAGATGGAGTTATAAGGATGGAGACGAAAGTCATAAGGGGTACCGGTTAGGACTTTACCAGGGTTCGGGTCTTGCAAATAGTATATGCTCAAACATGATTCTTAAAAGTTATTTTTGAATCAATTGAAAGAGGCCTTACAAAATATGCTCAAAAGAAACGATTTGAAAAACCCAACCCTTGCAGTTTGGAGCCCATCGGACGACCCCATGGCAACCGGTTGACCGGTGGCCAAAGGGTCGTCCGCCCGAGACCTGTCCACCGGACAAGGGTCTCTCGACCTGTCGATCGACGAACAGGGGTCGACCGGTCGAGCCAAAATACTGATTCAAAATATAGCCGTTTATGAACGTTGGGAGCATTAATTACACCATTTTTCAGCTTCTATAGAAGCTCTCAACTGAAAAATCTTAAGGCATTGATTCAAACCAAGCATTATTGATTTCTCACATTATATTTATCTTTGAATCATCATTGAGCTATACTTGAGCAAGAATTTGTGAGCAATATTGAGAGAAGCATTTATTGTATCTATCTACCCTAAAAGAGGGTTTTTATTGTGAATCTCAAACACTTATCAAAAGAGAGAGTTAAACACTTTAAAATGAAAGATTTCCTTGTCAAAGGTGTTAAGGATTAAAGCTTTGCATTGAGAATGATTTTTCTATTGTAAAAGCTTGAACTACCATTATAGTTGGTTTGTAGACTCACCAATATTTGAAGAACCACCATAGTGAAGATTGTTTGAAATTCTAAGCAGGGAGCTTAGGTCGTGGACTTAGGCGGGGGCTGAACCACGCTAAATCGCAATTTGCAATCTCTTTCTCTCAACCCTCTCTTTGCATAATTTTTTGCACACTAAGTGTTTGATAAATTGTCTCACTTACAATTTTTATTGCTAGAGTGCATATTTGTTTAAGATTGTTTTTATTAATCATTGCTAGTATATTGTCTAATCGAAAAAGTGGTAGTATTGCCTATATAACCTAATTCACCCCCACTCTTAGGTTCAATTAAGGGACAACAATACTTAATTTATTCTTTTGTATTTCACGTATTTATGAACTCATACGTGTATGCTTAATATGTTAATGTTAGGAGCCTTTCAAATGGTTATGATATATAGTTTTTAGTATTCTATATATTTTTTTAAAAAAAGTAACCAATTTGACGATTTCTTACCATAAAGATTATATAAAGACAAATGCTGAAAGGAGGGAAAAGGGAAGTGAATTTTTTTTCTTTTTCTTTTTTGTTTTTTCTCCCTCTTTCAGAAGGAGGAATTGAAAAAAGCTAAAAAGGAACGTAACAATATTACATTAGTGTGTCCATTTACATATTCTAAATATGCTAGAACAAGATATTAGGATTGATTTTTTAATCTTATTTTTTACTCATATTTATTCCGATTTCTTTAGAAACACGCAATATGAGATTAATCACTGTCGAAAATTCATATATATCACAAAAAGTTGGATTTCTAGATTTTAAGAAAACATGGATTTTCAATATTTTTGAGGTAAAGTGCAAACACACATTTGAGAGATAAACACTTGTCGAAATCACCTTTAGAGTCTAAGTGTACATTTGAACTTCCAAAACATAAAGTCGATTGTGCCCTTAATCTGGGACTGCAATGCAGTGAATTATTTTATTTAGAAGCTCTAGTGATTTTGTATCACTCGTATAACAATTTTTTTATACATTTTTGTGACTATTGTGATACAAATTTGTCCACAAGCTTAGACTTCATATTTCTTTACATGTTATTGAGAATTAAATTCTATCCTAACGTTATAACAATTATAAATTATACGATATATCGAATTAGTACAACATGAATTCAGGTAGTATACAAGGAGCAATGATAGTAAGCTATTCTAACCTACATTTGTAAACGTTATTTTAGTTTATCTAATAGTTTCTTAATAAAAAACAAAAATTGTATGTGCATATTTTAATTATCAACTCGATGTTTATGCAAAGCATAGAAAATGTAATGTTTCTTGTTTGGAAGTTTCCATTAAAAGAAAGAGGACCATCTTGTCCAATGGGGCTTCTCATTTAATTTCTTCAAGTGTAGTCAACAAGTTTGACCTAAAACAGCGTCATACAAGTCCACGTGGCGATAGGTCAATAGTTTGATGACTTGGAATCCTACTTGGACATTGCACATGGCATGTCACTGCCACGTCAGTTAACGACCATTTCCATTAATGTGTTTGACCACAAAATCTGATAAATCACAAATGTCCCACCCTTTGAAGTGATGTTTAGAGTTATGATGGCAAATTAATTAAAAACATAAAATATCATGGGGGTACTCAAGAAAGTAGAGGAAGAAACCAAGACGATGAGATCCATGTTCAAAGTCAAAAGAACTTAATTAAAATAACTTTATATTTGGAAAATTTTGAAGGATAATTGTTGCAAAATCTAAACTTTGATAGTTAGGATTACGCTTTTTCTCGTCAAAGTATTGACGACAATAAAGCAGAAGTTACTTTTGACAAGTAATTACGCGTGGTGACACTAAATACTCAGAAATTTCAAAAGCCTGATTCATGTTAGGTATTTTTTATAAAAAAAATATTAAGTATCCAAAATGATGAAATGTTTTAAAGTAGAGCTTAAGTTCTAATCTTCTTTTTTAGAGATAGATTTGAATTTACGTTTACGAAAGTTGAAAATACACAATTTTATATTTTTATAATAAAGATTATATTGATTAATTTTAAATTTAAAAATAACTTAAAAATTATACTTAGAGTATAGTTTCTATTCATGTAAGAATGGTTCTGCCCTTATTCTTTATCGTGAAGAAACATATGGAAAACAAAAGAAGAGAGTGAAAATGGAGTAAACCTAACATCTTGATGGATTTAGGCAATCTTAAACTAAAGAGACAACAATTACTAAAATAATTAATAAAGTGGCTTTTACAAAGCCTAACTTTGGTTAATATAATGATTAGGCTAAGATTGGATAACACTTTACACTCCAAAGTCCAAAAAGTTGTTGTTTTTCTGAGCTTTGACAAATAGATTTTCCAGAAGTCACGCTTCCCTAAGTCCTCAAAGACGTCAGCAAAGAGAGAAAGAAAAAAACAACGTTGGGAAAGAAGGTGAGAGTTTCCACTGGAATGACCACACGTGACTGTGTGACTGTGTGTAAATTATTGACTGTTGATGGACGATGATGGATGGATGGATGGATGGATACTACTCTCTCTTTGCTGTCAAAGTGTTACACTGGCTCTTTTCGGGAAGGGTAAATCTCAGCCAACTCTATATTGAAGAAGATGCTTCCCTGTTTTTTATATTTGTTTGCCCTCGCTTCTCTTATAATATCATATTACAATTATATTAATAATTAATTATTATTAAATTTCACTCATTATGTTATAAATAAATTCATTTCTCAACAAACAAAACATCCTACAATAAATTAAATATCGGTTTTCTTTCTTTTCCTCATAGATTGTGTTGAGACTAATTTTAATGTGTATTTTTCACTATTAATCTTCCTTAATCTATGGGGTTTACTTTAAAAGAATGGGCAACTATAATAGCAGGATATGAGTTTAAAACCTCACGATATTCTGTCTGTGTCCTAACCAGCCATAAACCACTATTAGAGAGGTAAATATTGTAAAACTAAAAAGAGATTAAAAAAAAAATTAATATATCTAATAAATCGGTATTATAATGGGCATTATTTAAGCTCGAATCATCTTTAAAAAAAAGAAAGAAAAACTCGCATCATCAAAACACTCGTATTATTTAGTGAGAAAAATTGCACATGGTACCGTACTTAAGGCATGGCAAGAGCCTGTCTAGCAATGTGATGCACCTAATTAAATTGGGCTCAAGTAAAATTTAATCAATTGTATAATGATGTACTATATCATGGTACGAGTGACATTGGATACTAGATGATTGGTAAATTTATAAACATAATAATGCTTCATTAGGCCGTTTCGGAAATCTGCTCGGTCAGTTGTAAGCAAAATAATCAAGACTTGCCCCCACAAAAAAAATGAAGACAATGATACTCTCTACACAGAATAATTTATTTTCAATCTTTAAACAACAAGAGTCAAATTAATGCTTTTCAGCATCTATATGTTAAAAATCCCAATTTCTTTCGTCATTCATCTATTAAAATTCATGCCACCAATCTACCACCCTTTCAAATTATTTTTCCCTTTAAAGACATAAGACGGGGAAAAATGTTTTAGATAGTCAATCTTGTGATAATAAATTGACGATTGTTAATAAATTTAAATTTTCTTATAACGTTATTAATACTAGTGAAATATCATGATTTTATTACTCTTTAAGTTTCTAATATCATAATATTTTTTTTTCTTTTTTTAATGTTAACCTTGAAAAACATCCATAATCAACCAGTCCACAATGTATAAATCGGATTAAATACCATCATGAGCCAAACACCCCAATGAACAGTTGAATATAAATCAAAATTCAAAATACGTCTCGACCCATAACATATAACAATTTAATTAAAATTATGATCTTCAATAACAATTAAGAAGATTAAAACTCACATTTATAATTGTTGATCTCTTCCCCACTTACCACTAGGGTGGCCCCTTGGGGAGCTGTAATATCCTAATGTTACAGAGAATTCAATCCTCACACCTGACACAACCTTAGGCTAGCCCTTGCATGTTGTTCCGTAAAATTACCCATCTCTGAGCAGTGAGCCCTATTATTTTGACTTTAATTAGCTATTCCTACCATACTATTCTATACTTTTTCCCAGTACCATTCATAGATAGATTCCCCCTACAAGAGGCTAATTAATGTCTTCTTAATAAGGCCATTAACGAGGATATGCAAAGCTGTGACGCTAACATCAAGAATTGCTTGCAAATGAACTCTGTGGTGTCATAAATACTAGGTTCTTAGCTGTAGAACTTGCCATGCACAGAATTTTGAAAATGCTTTTCACTGCAATGTTTGTACGAAAAGTTGGCCATTGATTTGATATAATCTTTAACATTTAAGTAAAATTTATACATGTATAAATTTTATTAATCATATAAGAGATTAATAATTAAATCAATCTAAATTAATTCAAAAAAATTTCCTAAGCCACCATATCCAAGGATGAGTTGTGTAGCGTCGAGTAGGAAAATCATTCTTTTGATCGATGTTGCAGTTGCCCTTTGATTGATTGGTGTAACTTTACCTATTGATGAATCTCTAATTTTTTATGAATTATTTCTATAATTATGATGATCAAAATAGCATGAACGGTTAAAATTGTTAAATTTTTCTCATAATATTATATTTTATGATATAATGATAGCATATTGTGTTCTGAATGGTCCAGATATGTGATTGTCAATTGGATCACAAAATGAACGGTTAGATTTGAGTAATATAAACATCTGAGCACGGTTGTTTCTCCCAAGTGGATTCTTACACTCGAATCTTGCATTTATGATAGTGTACCATGCATGAGTAAATAAGAGTTGCAGCTTGTGGTGCTATTTGCAGACAGTTGTTATCAGTCGAGAGCAGTTCCTATTTTCAATGCGAAAAGATTAATCTTATTTTATTAGTTTTGAAAATTAAATTAAATAAAATTTTATCTTACAAAATGTAATTTATTATATAAATTTGACGATATTATTTATTTATTTTTTAATAATTTTTCCTTCTATTGATTCTGTGCATGCAAAATTATGATTAAATTTTTTCATTCTATTTCAGAGGTTTTGGATGGTTTTCCTCGATTGGAGCTAGCTATTTAATATCCTCTATTATTTATGTATTAGAAATGAAGAAAGTTGGTTAAATTATCTTTAATGAAAATGTTTATTTCGCTAACCAAAAAAAATAAGTGGTTTTGTCTTTTTGAAATAGTAGTAATATTATATGGAATTGTTACAAGTGTTTCTCAAACTAATAAAAAAAAGTGTAATTCTTTATAGGACAAAAAATTAGCTAAAAGTTTCAGATTAGGGTTTAAAAAATTGAGAGACGATCATAGAGTTTTTTTTTTTTTTTTGGTCGAATCATAGAGTTCTAGAAACACATTTCTTAATGCATATTTCCTATTAGAAGTTATTTTTTTTATCGCATTTACCGCAACTCAAACGGAATCTAACAATTTTTAATGTTTTTTCGTGTCTTATATGTATTATATTTATATATTTGTTTGTTTATGTATTTATTGTTTTGAAACTTTGAAGCGTAATTGACATTTTGACAAGGAAAAAAGTCAAATATATCGTGAAATGAGACATGCTTCTATTAAACTACTACTTGATAAAAAATAATTCACCAAGAGAGTTACAAGTACCTCTCGATTACATAAAATTAACTAAATATGACAACCAATCATGTTGAAAATGCCGTATAAGTTAGTGTGAAAGTGGTCAAAATATTCGTTAATCAAGCATGCAAATCATGATATTAGTCTTACTAATGATTTACTTATTCTATACAGTGTCATTAAGGAAAGTTTTTTAATACACAAAACATTGGAGGCGCGTGATGGTACGTGAACTCACCAAAGGCATAGAGATCATTACTCATAAGTTTTTTTGACTAGGCCAGTAAAAAATTTTTATTCAACAATATAAATTTTGGTGGACATATTACAAAAACCTACACAAAATCTTGCATCTATTCGAGTATAACATTAATTTTTTAATAAGTATAAAAGGCTCAGTTATGATAAGTTTTTTTAAATTTACTACCCGAGAGCATTTTTAATCTAACCGTCTCTTCAATCTTAGTAACAAGCTAATCTTCCGTTAAAACTTCATTGTCAAAAAGTCTACAATTGTGTTTCCACCAAAGATGGTAGATGCAAGCAGGGAAAATGATTTTAAGAATAACAGCTTTGATAGTCTTCTTCTTGCAGCTTTTAATGATGTAGTGGAGAGTTTGATCTTAGCGGATGCTTCCAATTATGGCCATTCAATTAGTTTGTATTGATATTAATACTCTTATATGGAGTGAGTTTCACGATATGCAAAATGTACTTTTTTTTCACATATTGATATTGATTTGGATTGATAAAAAAGTTTTTGAAGTTAATGTTATGCCATGGCAAAGGTCGGTGACCATGACGTGCCCCTAGAGCCTAGAGAGGCACCGTTGACTGTGGCCGTAAATTATTTAATCCAACACCAACCAGGCGCCAGGTAAATAATTCTCAAATAATTTTACCTCACTCCAATGAGGGACGAGTAGCTATACAATTATGAGCTACACATTGTACAATTATTTTTTAATGCTCCAACTCAATGTTGCACAAGTTCCATCTTGATTTTTTTTTTGGTTCTAAAATTCCATCTTGATCGAGGATTTAATAAATAGACGAATAATAACTCGTTGTAATCAGTGATAAATTTTGAATTTTTTTTTTATTAAAAGCTAAAATATATTATTTTTCAACAATAAAAATATATTTTTTTTAGTAGAGGTTAATTAATTAATCTTTTTAATTAAGAATATAAATACATTTAATTTTTTTAAAAAAAATATATAAACTTTCTAAACGTTATTTTTGGCCAATGGAGGCTGGCCCAAACATAAATCCGCCATTAGTTGTGGTAAAAGAAATTGAGTTTGAATTTATGTTTTTTTCCCACAGGCCACATATATTGCTTGATTTTTTTTTACTAATTTGAAACACACTGTTATACTATAAAGTTTATAATTTTAGAAGAAAATAATGTGATTTTATCTAAAATGAATTTTTGATGAATTTAATGTGATTTCGTTTAAAGTGAATTCATCATCGTCAAAACATATATCTTGACCGAATTAAAAAAAAAAAAAAAAACTTTATTAGTTTATACATTATATATATATATATATTGTACCTACAAGACTATAATGGAAGGAGAGACTGAGAGAGAGAAAGCTGCAGATCTCAAGCCCTTTATAGTTGCAGCGATCTTTTTGGGTCAAATATCTACACACAAACAAACACACACACACAGAGAGAAAGAAAGAAGAAAAGGATTGAGAGTTTTTTTCTTTTGGGGTTTTCTGTATCTTGAAAAGCTTATTTGTTTTGTCTCTTATCTTGTTATTACAGTAGATGCACCTTTCATTTGATCTCATATTCACTTGTTGCTCAAATCCTAAATCTAACCCTTTTGTCTTCTGTGTCAGCTTCTTCAGATCCACCCCAAATAGTACTCATCTTTTTACTCTCATCATCATCATCCTCATCTCTGTATAGTGGATAAACAAAAACTGCTCTCGTCACTCTAATAAGTTAGAAGTTTGGGAAACTCTTCCATTTTCTGGTTCATTGACTCGAGAAATCCGTTGGACAGATAGATTCACATCTCTTACAACCAACACAGTCCTCCGTTATTGAAACGTTTCGGTTGAGAAATGGGCACAGGTTGGAGAAGAGCGTTTTGCACAACAATCCCAAGAGATAGAGAAACCAAGACAGTTGTGGAGAATAAGAATCATCATCATCATCATCATCATCAACAAGATCAGCAACAGAAAAGAAGTTGTCAAAGCCAAGGACCAAGCCCTAGTCCTAGCCCAAGAAACGGCGGTTCCAAACTTGGTTTTTTCAGCAACCCTTCAACACCTAGATTGCGTGCTCAGCCGCCTTTGCGTTGCAATACTATACCTGCATCTTCTAATGATGCGCTCATTAGCCCAACACTTCATTGCAAAACCACGTCCAACACTCCTAAATCTTCCACCAAAAGCCCCAAAACCAACCCTTCTTCACCTAGATCCCCATTTTCCATCCTCAAGAACAGCCTCCGCCTCTCCAAAGTAAGTAATCTACACTCGTTCTTTTACATTAGTCATCATAACCGTGTAATTTAGAAGTTACGGGTTCAAAAATAATTTTTTGAAAAAATGTAAGATAAGGTTAAGTGCTATGACTGACCGTGGGTCTGACCTTTTTCCGACTAAAAGTTTTGTGCAATGAAATGAACTGAATAGTCATTTATTTAATATTTTATTTGTGTATTGGTTTGCAGAGTGGGTGTGGGGTGTGTATGCAAAGTGTGAAGACAGGTCAAGGGATGGCAATATACACAGCAGAATGTTCACACACGTTTCACTTTCCTTGCATCGCATCGCATGTAAGGAAACAAGGCACACTTGTTTGCCCAGTTTGCAACTGCACGTGGAAAGATGTTCCTTTGCTCGCCATACACAAACTCCAGCAACAACAACAACAAGTACAAGTACTTCAAGAACAAGAGAAAGAGATTGTTGTCGACGAAAGCACCAAGAACAAACAATTTCATTACCATCATCATCACCCTTCGATGTTGTCAAACGTTAAAACATCGAAGCAAGAATCATTGTATAATCTGAAAACATACAACGATGATGAGCCGCTTGCATCTCCGACAGCTGCGAAGTTTAATGCTATCTTGGAAGCTGTTAATGAGGAGCGTGAAGCAGATGATGAAGAAGAAGAGATCGAAGAGTTTAAAGGGTTCTTCGTCAACCCGATTTCGAGTGATGAAGGTGGTGTTCATCGTAACAACATGAACAATAGAAATGCTGAGGTGAGTTTAATGCCTGAAGCGGCTCTGGTCTCTGTTGGTCCAGCTTATGAGACATACGCCGTCGTTTTGAAGGTGAAAGCGCCACGTCCGCCACCTTTGTCCACCGCGGCGGCTCATAATAGCAATACGGCTCATGTTTTGGAGCCCGCGCGTCGGGCGCCGATTGATTTGGTGACTGTTCTTGATGTTAGTGGGAGCATGAGTGGAGCCAAGCTGCAGATGTTGAAACGCGCTATGCGTTTGGTTATTTCGTCCCTCGGCTCGGCTGATCGGCTATCGATTGTGGCGTTTTCGGCTAGTCCGAAAAGGTTAATGCCGTTGAGAAGAATGACGACTCAAGGTCAGCGCGCTGCTCGGCGTATAATTGATCGGCTTGTTTGTAGCCAAGGGACTAGTGTTGGTGAGGCTCTGAGGAAAGCCACTAAAGTTCTTGAAGACCGGCGCGAGAGAAACCCGGTTGCTAGCATTATGTTGTTATCTGACGGCCAAGATGAAGGTGCTGTTCAAGCAAATAATTCTACTCAACGGCAAAGATCTTCCCACGTGTCATCAACCCGGTTTGGTCATATTGAAATTCCGGTTCACTCATCTGGGTTTGGTGGAAAAGCCGGCTACAGCCAGGAGCCAGCTGAGGATGCGTTTACCAAATGTGTTGGTGGCTTATTGTGTGTGGTGGTTCAAGATTTACGTGTTCAGCTTGACTTCGCATCCGGCTCAGACCCGGCTGAGATCTCAGCCGCTTATTTATGTAACGGTCGGCCCACGGTGTTAAGCGCCGGTTCAATTCGGCTCGGCGATCTCTACGCCGAGGAGGAAAGGGAAGTTTTATTGGAGCTCCGAGTGTCGAGATTGACCGTTGGCACCCATCATGTCTTATCGGTTAAATGTTGTTATAAAGATCCGGCTACACAAGAGATCATTTATGGTAGTGACCAAGCTCTGTTGGTACCTAGATTACAAGCCGTTAGATTATCGACACCCAAGATTGAACGGTTGAGAAATCTTTTTATTACGACACGTGCAATAGCCGAATCACGCCGATTAATCGAGCACAATGAGCTGATTAGCGCCATGCATTTGCTTACATCAGCGCGAGCTTTGTTGTTGCAATCAAGCCAAACATCGGCTGACGAGTACGTAAAAAGCTTGGAAGCCGAGCTAGCTGAGGTGCAATGGAGGAGGCATTATCAACAGCAGATAGAGCAGCAACAACAAATGATCCAACGACGGAGAATGAGTGAAAGAGAAATGGGTTTACTCCTAGACGAGAATGGTGAGCCGTTAACGCCAACATCGGCTTGGAGAGCGGCTGAGAAGCTGGCTAAAGTAGCAGAGATGAAAAAGTCTATGAATCGAGTCAGCGATTTACATGGCTTTGAAAATGCTAGATTTTGATTTTATTTTTTTTTCTTTTTGTCAAAAAGTTTTAGTATAAAGAAAACTTTTCAATTAATCATTCGAACTGATACCCATACGTGTAAATCTCACTTATTATGTAAGAGAATGTGAGACATTCGAACTAATGGAAGTATTTTTGTTAATAAAAAAATGGCAAAATAGGGAGCGGCGGATGGGCCATAGGAGTATAATAGTGACATATGGTTACCAGATGGCCCGGCCCTTTCTGCAGAGAGAGTGACCCTATTTAGGCCCACTTATGATTGATTGACGTCTGGGCCCTTTCTTTGTCTGCTTAGATAGAGAAAGAGAGTATTGCTTTCAATTGGGGACAACGGAAAGGGTCTTCTTACAATCTTCGTGGAAAGGGTGTACATATATTTGTTTAGGGAAATATTTTGATGTTTCCTAGGAAACCAATGTCTTTCTTTACTTTTTTCATTTCTCCAAAAAGTTTCATCTTTTTTTCTCCTTTCCTTTTCATTTTCTTTTTCATATTTTGGTCAATATATTTTCTTTTGTTTTTCTCAATCATTATATTTGAGTTGGATACGATATTATGAATAAGTGTTTAGTTTTTCGTATTAAAGGAAAAACAGTATTCATACCATTTATTCTTCTTTTTTGACTACCATTTTGAATAAGTTTTTTTTTTTTTTTTTTTCCAATTTGAGCTATAGACAATTTAGTACTTTTGTTAGTATGATCTTCAGTTTGTTAGCTCACCTTTGCAAAATGAATCACCAAGATACCAATGATATTTCAATTGTTTGAAGTAGGTTTATGGAGTAATACACAACACTACTTTCCAAAAACGGGGTAGGTATGGTGTTTCGTTTTTGTTATGCGATTATTACCTCTAATACAATAGGTAGTTAAGAGTAATGACAAGAGTGATCACTGGCGGAGTCAAGTAGGCTCATGTGCACCCCCTGTAATTTGGGAAAAAAAATACTTTTTTTTATAGCCTTTTTAAAATAAAAAAAAAATCTTTCCTCTATATCCTCATGTTTTTCTCTCTTCATTTTTCACTTTTATTATCTTATTCTTAAATAGGTTTTCAATTTATTTTCTATATTTTGGAGACTTGTGTTTATCATTGTGTATGAATTTCACTTTATTTATTTTTGTAATATTTTTAACATTTATTTTAATTTTTCTAGCTTAATTGTACATTTATTTTTATTTTAATTTTCTGAATAATTTTTAGATTATTTTTATTCTAATTGATTATTTTGTGTCTTTAATTAAATAATTCAAATTCAAATACCAATAAATTTTCTATTTTTCAATATTGTAATTGTTTATTGTAGGTATATAGACAATAGGTTTTTTTTTTTATATATAAAACAAATTTGCGTAAATGAGTGTCCTTGACTCTGATTACTGACTCTGTCGCGTAGTGCACCTCCTAACTCCTGGTGCCTGACTCCGCCACTGAGAGTGATTATTGATTAACTAAAATGTTATATATTATGACCTTTGGACTAAGACATTGAAACAATACCTCACATGTATGGAAATAACAGTGGATAAAATTATTAACAAGAATGAGTGGTGTAATCAAATCTATATAACCGACCATACTTAATTAAATAAAGTTTGGTTTGATTTGACTATACATTTTGGCTCTCATATGTTTGTTAATCCCTTGCTTATTGACCATATGATAAATCATGCAAATTCACTAATCTCAACTCACCCTTGGGTCACATTTTTTTATCAAAAAAAAAAAAAAACCCCTCACCCTTAGGTTACTTTTAATAATATGAGATTCAAGTTTGGCTCTTCTGAAAAATCACAAAGTATTGGAAGAACTAACCTAATTTAATTATAAATGCCTAAGAAACAGAGTAGGGTGGCATGATTAAAGCTAGGATCAAAATAATTAGAAATAATCTTGATACTATATGTTGTTATAGGTCTGCTATTCATTCTATATGCCACATAAAAGCATTAAGGGAAGGTGATAATGATGTAATGATTAAAGCTATATATATATATATAAATAACTATAGTCCACTCTAGAATATGGGGTGTTTATGAATCAATAAATGTGGAAGACAAGGCAAAATGGTTGGTCTAATATCGATAACAACATCCTATATTTTGATGCTCTTCCATTGATGTAACAGTTGATGCAGTTAATATATTCACCCCACTTTTTTTCTCGATCCTTTTTATAACGAGAAACTCATTTAGAACAATATTATATCAGATCTAATTTAAGATGACAAACTCTTATAATGCACTTGCGCGTTTTAATATATAATTCACATTCATAAAGTCAAACAATATTTATAATAAGAGAGTATAAATTTAGACTAAAGAAATTCATTGATAATAAATTCATACCCGACCACTAGGCCAATCCTTGTCTAGAAGTTGGTAAGGAAAACTGGTCATTTGATGCTACCTTAGGACAATGTGAACTGTTACGATGGATAAGAAATGCGAATTGACTATAAAGCTTACTAGTTAAGGTTCTATTTCATATCAGGGCCAGAGATAGTTGTTTGTAGCATTAAATTCATCTGAACCTTTCGCTTTCTGATCATAACATGTATTGAGTCTTAGAATAAGTTCTTTGTATAAGAATATAAACAAGTAACTCTCTATAGATTCAATATATAGATACAATTGTTAATAAGCATCACTGAGAAATGATGTATACCAAAATAATGCTTTGTTAGAAAACGATTTTAGAGTAAAGTGCAAAAAAATCCCATGTTTTGCCGACATGTCTGAACCCGAGTATATAGGCTTAAAGCGATGTGATGTTAATAAGCATAACTAATAAATGATGTATACCAAAATAATGGTTTGTTAAACAAAGATTTTAAGGTAAAGTGCAAAACATCTCGTATTTTGCTAACATGTTTGACCTGGAGCACATAAGCATAAAGTCTGGTGACCCAAATAATTAAAGAGAGAGATGCTACCGAAAGCCTAGGTGCCTAATCTAGATCTAGTTATTAAACAAATCAAAGTGATTACTAAGATTATGGCAAAAGAAGAGGTGGCTTTTCGTGTGATAAAGGAGCAATTTGCGAACAAAATAAAACTCTGTAATAATTCCTAAAAAGAGTTATATTTTACATTTTCTTCTTTTATTCCTACACTATTGAGCAAAGTAAGACTGTGCTCCAAAATAGTAAATGCTATTGAGCAAAAGTATTACAGAAAAGAGGACCATGCAGTATGTGTAATTTGTGCACCTTAATTTAGTAGTGAGTTTGCCAAGTTTCTTATCAGCCAAGAAGGCATTCTATTTTGGCGGTTAATTTAGTAATAGAACGTTTAAAACATAAATGGAATACTTAACTCACGTCTTGAGTTCAAATAAGCTAAGCGTTTATTATCATTGGGGTTAGTCCTAGTAAGTCTTGTGTTTAACTAACTCGAAGCATTATTCTTCTAGATGGGGTCATATATCTCTAGGTTTGACCTCTTATGTGATGCCAAATGATTTTCCAATACTGTTTCGTGTCACAAAATAGAACATATATATATATATATAAAAGGAAAATAATAGAGAATTATGGTAAAGTGACTTAATGCGCAGTTAAAATAGGTCAAAAATCCAACTCGTGGTTCGGAATACGAGTGAGGATCTCCTCATGATATTATAACGTCATGAACATGATTCAAATATTGTAAACTGTCAACATTATTTTTTCATAAATGTATCAATAATCCCAACTCTCAAACCCCGTTAATACGATTATAACATTATGAGCAAATTTATTCTCTCCGAATAGTAAAAACATTGAAGAATCCAACTCTAGTACTTACAACATCCCAATTATGATGTTACCGTGCAACCCACCCACCAATGGTCTCACTAGTCCAATCAAAAACCAACCCTTTCCTATGCACTCCTGTCCTTGTAGTCACAAGATTATGCCAAAAGTTGCAGCAAAAGGCTTTCTTGAAGTTGGAATATCTCTACACCTCCAAGCTTCAAATTGCACTAAAACAGTTCACTAGACAAGGAACATATCAGTATATGAAATGGTCCACACTACTCAAAATTAATAATCAACCAAGGTTTTCAATCAAATAATGTGTACATACAGAGACAATAGATGGATCAAAAACCTGAGGACTGATATGAACATGTCAATAATAAAAGGGACCACTCTAGTACAAAGAGCATTTAGTTTCATAGGGTTGAAACAGGTCCACGTCTGCTTGGACTGAGCAACACATGTTTTTCTGTGAAACGTGAAGAAATGAGAGATCAGTTTCTGAAAATTTGTAAGCATTGTGCATGAGTCTTGAATGATGAGACACCAAGAGAAGTTGCAGTAAAATGAATGCGGTAGACTGTAAAATCTGGGCCTTTAAAGCTGATGATAAGTGCAGTAAAATGCTTGAATCATGCTTCATCATTTCTTATATAATAGAATTCTTATCATATATATGAGAAATTCAGCATTTAATATATGATTTTTTTTCATACAAAGAAGAAGTGAAGCATCACCCTGCAACATAGAAAGTTATGCATAAAACAAAGTATCGTTAGCTGTCTTGCTACCATATATTAAGAACTTTCCTACCTCTGGGTGTACCCCCCTTCCTTCCACTTCTCGAGGGTGGTTGAGTTAAGAAAAATTCTAAAAAACGATCGATCTTGTTGTGAGAGAGGGAATGTGACACTTGTGCGTGATTGCTGGCCAAGTCCTGCTATTGTTTTCCAGCCTGAACCTTTAAGTGATAATCAAGATCCAACTAGTCATTTTCGTTTACCATTCTTCTACTTGTAATTAAGTTTATTCAATCTTGTATTAAATTCCAATATCTACGTGATAGCTCATTTGTACCTAAATTGACATGATTTGGTACTTCAGTTCTTTAAATTGCTTACAATATCTCAACAGTTGTGGTATCTAGCCTAAAGTTGCACCAAAGTTGTAGGATCATACAGCATGAACTAGCTAGAGAAAGTGTTGGGCCAACCTTTGTTTTTCAAACAAGTAATAACAAAACCTTTTTTTTTCCTAAAGCCGTGGGTATCCGGGTTTTGCCCGAATAATCTCAAAGAACCCTGAAGTTAACAACCAGGTAAGTGATAACATAATTTTTGTTAAAGTAAACTTGACAATTTTCAGTTTATAAAGTATCATAAGTTTGCGCATAAATTCCAGCCACTATCAATGAACCACGGATCCCTTGAATATCATCTAGTGATGCCATTAAATATTTTTCAAAGCTGCTATACTATGTAGATACTTTCAGGGGCCTAACTTTTTCTCAACAGTGATGCTTAAGGGCCAAAATGTTCACTACATTTACTATCAGATACACTTAATTTTTATTTGTGATGAATATCATGAAATTTCTGTGGTAGGCCAATGACTTCATGTTGGAAAATCTTCTATATGCACTCCATCTTTTAAGGAAATAAATTGTATTAAACAAGAGATAATCGAAGGTGGCTCAGATGGATTATGTTCTGCAGAATCACTTACCTCTCACAGTTGATTTTACCTTTCTCTCTGCATTGCTGTCTTCTATGCTCTTCTTGTTGTAAGTAAATGTTGAATCTGCTTCTCTTGCATTAGCTGAATAACAGGATCTGGAAAGTAGACAGCTTTGGATCCGATAACATACTGGTCTTAAAGTTCATCAGTGTTACTTTTTGATGCTGCAGTTTGTTGGATTCAACCGAACACAGGAAGCTATGTGTCACTTCATGTTACAGAATACTAAATTGATTTTGAATATGTAACATATGAGCTGAACAGGGTTGTGATCTGGCAGTGAAGACAGATAAATGCATGAATAACATTGTATTTGCAAGTTGCCGGAAAAGAGAGATCATCAGTAATAAAGATTGTGATTAGTTGCTTTAACTTGGCCATTAGTTATCCTCATATTCAGATGCTAGAAAATAAATATAGTTGCAGATAATATGGGACATAGTTTCGTATCTGCAAGATGTATTTGACTGAAATGATGATTACATATGCCTCCATGCCGAATTCAGATGCTTGGGAGGCCGGAAGTGCACAGGCGCCCTGGGTGTGGTGGTGAGGGAAAGGGGTTGTTATAGAAGATATCCAAATCAATTGCAGCATTGAAGAAGGATTAAAATCATTAAATTAATTACAATGCTAAAGCTGTTCAAGAAAATCTTCAGAGACTCTGCAACAAATCAGCCGTTACATATGACGCTCACCTCATTCCCTGGTTGTTTTCTGAAAAGCAGAAAGTTCATATAAAGAGATACTCTAGACAAATGAGGGATCTGCAATCAAAAGTATACTGGACCTTTGAACAGAAGTTAACTAAAGTTTTAGTCTTGTTTATCTATTCCAGTGGAAATTTACAACAACATCAAGAAGGAGGCAATCTGAGGTGTTTTAGCCTCTTATTCAGATCTGACGCCTCAAAAGAAGTTTTGACAAAGAATTTGACTCGGTTTACTTCTGAGTTTGCTCCACTTTAGCTCGAATTTTCTGTTCTAGCACAGATATCTCAGTCTCAAGATTGAACATCCTGTTAAGAGCATGCATATTCTCAAGCGTCTCACTCAGAGTGCGGCTATCACTTCCATCACATCTTAGGTGCTGCATGGGACCATGAAGGAGCTTGTTTACTATACCTCTGCTAAGATCATCAACTGCCCTCCGGGTCTTCTTGGTAATATCATCACCCATCTTTGACATGCATTTCTCCAGCTCTGCAACTCTTATTCTTTCAGCATAAGCCCTCAGTTTCTTGATTGTGGGGACAGTTTCCAGTGAATCTCGCCAGGCTTCAAATTGTTTTGATTCCTCGACAATAATTCCCTGGGCTTCCATTGCTTTTCGGAGTCTGTCCTCTTTATTAGCAGCCACAACCTCCTTAAGATCGTCCACGTTGTAAACTTTTGCACCCTCAAGATCATTAACACATGAACCCACATTCCTAGGCACTGAGATATCAACAAAAAGCCTCTTACCCCCAACACCTAGATCAACAGCTGGAAGATCCATTACATGCTCTTTCAGAAATAATGGAGTTTCTGATGCTGTACTGGTAAAAACAACATCAGCTTCAGCAGCACAGTTGAGCATTTCGGTAAGTGGTTTGTAGATTATCTCAACATCCTTAATCTCCTCACAGATAGCAGCAACTCTGTCCTCATTTCTGTTCACCACCACCATTTTTGTGCATCCTTTGGCTACCAAGTGCTTGATTACAAGCTTCCCCATCTTTCCTGCTCCAATCACCAACATCCTAGCAGTAGCATAGGATGATTCAGGAAGCTTCAT
The DNA here is from genome assembly GCA_037974665.1 of Ehretia macrophylla. Taxonomy (NCBI): domain Eukaryota; kingdom Viridiplantae; phylum Streptophyta; class Magnoliopsida; order Boraginales; family Ehretiaceae; genus Ehretia; species Ehretia macrophylla. The sequence continues at coordinate 26,950,952 of CM075779.1, read as the reverse complement.
CAGAGCCAACTCTACAGCAGCTGAACTGACAGAAACTGCTCCTGCTGCAATGTTTGTTTCGGTTCTGACTCTCTTTCCTACAGTAATGGCATGCTTGAAGAGCCCACTGATGTTTCTTCCAAAGCCCACAACCCCTTGCCCAACTTTGACAACTTGTTTGACCTGAGCAAGGATTTGACCTTCTCCTAAGACCAAGGAGTCTAGCCCTGCTGACACTTCAAAGAGGTGTTGGGTAGCATCTTTGTTATACAGCAAAAACCGGTGCTTAGAAATCTCTGAAGTAGGGATTCCACTTTTCTGCCACAGGAAAGGACAACTTCGTTACTAAGAAATGAATCGCATCCTTACATGAACAACAAAAGAATTGGGTACAAAAGAAGACCTTCGACATCCACTCAGTCACTTCTTTAACACCACGGTGCTGAGAAAGGGCTACCACATATATTTCCATCCTGTTACATGTACTAAGAACAGCAGCTTCTTCAATATGATTCAATCCACAGAGCTCCCCCATGGCTGTAGGCCATTCTGCTTCAGGAATGGCAAGTTTTTCACGCATTTCAACTGGTGTAGTGTGGACACTGAGCCCGATGACCACAATGCTGCTCCTTTCTTTTGTATATCCTGGATAACATCAGATATATAATTTAAAAAATACAGAAAATTGTCTTTGTGTATGATTAGTAGAACTGTCAAGTAACATTTGCGAAGATTAACTAAGGATTTTCAAAGACATGTAGATCAAAATGAAATTGTCTTTATATTAAATGATAGAACGGAGCACTTATTTATTATGATGTCAAAGTCAGTCAAACATAATATAATCATCCACGAGCATGTACTTCTAGATGTTCATCAGACGTGAACATCAATAAGTCGAGCACAAGGGCACCCAATAATCAGATTTAACATTGTGTAGACCAAAGTGAGAGATTTTAAGGATATCCACAAGCTGAACAACCGAGAGAACAATAATTAATAATGGTTCATAGTTGCTCTGGTAGTTGCTTAAATAAAGGATAAACATAATGACTCAGATGTGAAAAACTAAAGACAGGCAAGAAAAAAAGTAATAGCTGCTAAATAGTTGAAGTTGCCGCATAAATAAATCCTCTAAGCTATAGTAGATATACCAGAAGAAAACAAAGTAAAAGAAAATTAATTGTCAACCAAATATAGCCAGTTGCAAAAAGGACGCTTGACTTGCAAGAATGATATGGCCAATAAAAAGCAGAAGCACACAATTTCAATGAGGGGACAAGTTACTTTAAAAGCCAACAGATATAACAAGTTCGATAATAGGGAGTTTAGTCTTCAAACAAGAGTAAAGTTTCTCTAAGTTATAACCTCAAGCTGAATATAATTTTGATTAAATGACTCAAACATATAATTGCTTAGTCTTCCTCCCTCTTTTACAATATCTCCACAGTTTATCATTTCAAAATAAGATATAAAAACATGAAAGAAAAAGCTTCAAATGGTGTATTTAATGAAGGAAAACCAGAAAAATAATGCAAAACAAAAATACAGCACTTCTTCTTCTTCTCTTTTTGCATTTTTCCGCCAAATCATCAAAGCTGTCTTTTTTGTACACAATCAACAAATTTTCTTTAAGTACCAAAATTTACTAAAAATTGATAATCTATCCCTCAATCAAATAGCTTGATACAATAACAGCAAATGCAACATAAAAGAATTCTTTACACATCTTCAGCAAAAGCCAATAAACCATATTACCAAAATCACATAAACAACATATATCACGCAAAATTCAACGCCACCACGTCAAATTTCCAACAAAAACAATAAAAATCAAGCCCTTCCACATCTTCAATAAAACCTAGTATACCCAATTGCTTAAATAACATAAATAACACATCTCCACCCAACATTCAATGCAATCGCATAAAAAATATCTTTCAACAAAAACCAAAAAAATGAAGTCTTTCCACATTTTCAATAGACCCCAATAAATGCAAGTACGAAAATCACATAAACAACACATTATTACCCAAAATTCAACACAATCATATCGAAAAAAATAACTCCACCAGAAAATTAAAAATCAAAATCAAAATTTTAACTAATTAGCAAAATTGAAATTGAGTAATGAGGATAATAATTACTATCAGCAGCTGAGGTCTTGAGCTGTTCAAGAGCCGAGAGGCTCGAAGACGATGCCGCATTGGCCGTAATGGGGTCCACTTTCCCGGCGATCGTTTCAGCTGAAACTTCACACCTGATGATGGCTGAGCCAACGCCATAACCCGAGCCTTTTTTAATTGTGGCTCGAGCCGGCTTGCAGAGGAGGCCAAATTGAGCCGGAGAAGCCGAAATCGAGGTAGCAGCCGGATTGTTGACCAGCAAAGTCTCCAGCTTGGCCCCTGCAAACGCGCTAGATACAGCCATTGCTGGTGATTCGATAAAAAGCTAAAACGTCGTCGTATTGAGAGCCCTGAGGCCAACGCGGGTGTGTTTGTGTTTTATTTTTATTTTTATTTTTATTTTGGGGGTTTAAGGGCGTGTGGTGTGTGTGTGTGTGTTTTGATCAAATGGGAAGGTGAGTTGGGTTTGAACTTGAAGCATTGATTGGTCTGTTTGTATTTTAGTTGATTTGGTGCGTGGGTGGTGTTTGGGGGGGGGGGGGGGGGGGGGGGGGTGGTGAGTGGGTGAGGTGGGGGGGTTTGGATATCTTTGAGTTCTGATTGGTGGATGGTGTACACGTTTTATCCACACTCACCACCACCAGCTTTGGAGATCCTCAATGTAGGGTCCCACCAAAGTGTTATTAGCTAGTACTAATATCTTTTTATTTTTATACTTCAGAAAATATCCAATAAAATCGGACACCATAGTTAGATAGACACCATATTTTAGTTATAAGTGATTTCGTCATAGATTTTGCAATTATTTTCACGCACTAACGGGTCATTATTTGTATGTTATTGAAATCCAAGGTATCATAATATTGTATAAATTAAAGAGTTTAATTTCAAATATAATCACAAAAATTAAAACTCGTACTTTAGTTGGTTTAAATTCCTATCTCCAATTGTATGTTATTATGTTTAACTTGAATATTTATTACAAATCTTCTCTTAGAATAAATTCTATACATTCCTATCACTTCATGAATTTGCAAGATAAGTAAACTTGGACAAAGGTAGTGAATTTAACTCAAAATCTATATTAAGAATTTGGCCAAGTTATATAACCCCTAATGGCTTGAGCCTACTTGTTTGTAATTATCAATTATGAATGAAAATAAACTTCTCAATAAAAAATAAATAAAAGAGAAATATCATGATAGAATATCTTCAAATTAAAATCGACTAATACTAACATAATAGAAGAAACATAATCATAAAAAACATTTTGTCCGTTATTATCTATATCTGATGAAAAACTTACCCATATAATCATGAAAAAAAGAGAGAATCATATCCAAGAGAAAGATAAGATGGGAAGAGGAGAGAAGAGTGACCAGTGATGGAGATTTCTTACAAGGATTTCAGTATCTTTTTCAACCACAACTTTCACTACAAGGCCAAGAAAGAAGATTTGCAGACACACTTTTTAGTATGGCCCTTGTAGGTCTACGTGGCTATGAGAATTCCACTCTTGCAGATTTGGGATTGTAACCAAAAAGACAACTCTACTTCAACACAGAAACTTCAATTATATGCAGATATTAGTTGCAGACTTTCATTTCAGTAAAATGATACTTTGTCATATGAGATACTAATAATATCATTCTTAGCATATTTTTCAATTTGATGCTTTATATTGGGGAATATACCTTACCATAAAGCCACTTAATATTAAGAATATCAATCATTTTTTTTGTTCACGTGTAAAATTATACAAATAATCATACTCACGATATTAAAACATAATGACATTATTTGCGTTGAAAAAATCAAGGTTTTGTTTACTTTCTTCCCAAAATTTCACTTTTTCATTCTAAAACTACATGATATACTTAAATAGTATAAACAATTAATTACAACGCGAAAAAACTAAATTTCACCATAACTTGCATGATGAAATAGTATGGTTTTTGAGGTACCATAATTAACATGACCAAAATACGCTTTCTAATGCGTGAAATTTCCACAATATCATTATTTTTTTGGAATTTAAGTAACGATACCTCATTTTTTAATTAAAAAGTAACGATACATCATTGCTCGAGACGTCATAAAAAAATCTGAAAAGATCAATGTAATGTTAATTAAAAATCGAGCAACTTGATTAAATATTTAATTTAGTAGCCAGCATTGCAAAGAAAATCCGACATTCTTGCCTTGATGTCCAAGATTTTATGCAATTTGAAAAGATAAATTATGTACTATTTTCCTTTTTAATTAAACAACTTGCAATGATGCAAACATTTGCAGCATTTGTAACATTTGTTAGTCTTACAATGTTTATATTTCTCAAATAAGCTATGCTTTAACTTGAATTAATCTTCATTCTATTTTTGTTCAAACATAGCATGCATTCCAAGATAATTCCACAACTTCTAGCCGACATTTTCTTGGGAATTCTTCATAATGCATAGTCTGCAGAAATCAATAGAACAATGCTTGATGTTAGTGCAAGACATGCGTTTAAATATTAAGTGTTGAAAATAATAAATAATATAATAAACTCCTCTTTAACAGTTTAAATTTTTAGATGAGATGATCACTTAACATTGTATATATCAGAGCCTAGGTACCAAAATGTCATGTGTTTAAAATTCACTATCACCCATTTAAAAATAATAAAATTGTCTAAGTACAAGGCTAAAAAACTAACTCCGTCTACATTTATGGAAACGTGTTGAAGATAATAAATAAGATAAGAAACTATTCTTTAATAATTTAAACTTTTGGATGATATGGTAATTTAACAATCAGAATATTGTGTTTCGTGTAATAATCATGGAACTAAAAAGATTTGTGGCATGGCTTAAGGTGTTTAATCAAGCAAAGAAATACGTCGTTGTCTGTGTTGTTTTTATTTTTTTGTTTTCGGTTTTGTTGAAAATCTTCTGTGGCTGTGAAGGAAGCACGAAAATGCTAAAGATCAAAAAGTTATAGAACTAACACATGATAATTTTTTTTCCAGTTTCTGATTTGCTATAACTTTGAAAAGATCAGGTCTTTCCCTTGATAATTAAGTTGTACATATTATCTTGATAACATGCGTGTCTTTGAAAGGTTAATGCATAACGTTGTCTGATAGATGCGTCTAATATGGCATTTTTACGATTATATAATATTTCATTTTGTTTGTTGTCACCAAATTTTTTGTTCTTATAAAGCCCAATCTTAGTAGAAATTAATGGGTAGCGAAATTGGGTGGATGGTCTATCCGTTTCAGACTTTCTTTTTGATGTTGCAATCATATAGAAGCATAAACTTTGAGGCTCAATAACTAAATACACTGGCATTAGAGGAAGGTTTGAATCGTGCTGAAACTCTTGAGATTAATCAACTTGTTGTTGAAATTGATTCGCAATTTATATGTAATTTGCTCAAGAAGGGGTCATCGCATAACAGTTCTTTCAAGACGATCGTTGCTAAATGCCTGAGGGTGCTGAACATAAATGATGATTACTGTGTTAATCATGTTTAGTGTGAAATTAATAGATGCACATATTTGACTGCTAATTTTAGCTTGCATCAACTTTTTAGACCGTTCAATTTGGTTAATCCCTCGGATGAGCTTGGATTGCTCATTGAGCAAGATCGAAGGGATACAACATCCCCCAGGATAATTTAGTTGTAATTGGGTTTGCCTTCCATGCATAAAAAATACATGGGGATTAATTATAAGGCGTCTTCCAACCAAAAAAGAAAAATTATAAGTTGTTTGGCTTTTATTAAATCTTTGCCTGGTATTTATTCCTATATACTATCACTATGCTTGAGGCATAGAATTGATAAAATCATATTAAACCAAGGTGAGAGAGGCCTTAGCTAACAAAGGTCTCATGTCTTATTCTTTTTTTGAGCGGATTTCTTTTTGTGAGATAATCGATGGGTACAATTACAACCTTGCAAGTAATCCCTCCAAATAATTTGAGCCCTTTTTGGGATCTACTTAGAAAATTTATATTTTTATTTTCAATTCTTGCTTAAATTATCATAGTTGCCCTTTTTCACCATTCAAAATATGGGAGTTTTTTTACGGGATAAGGGTTAATTTGAATAGTGTAATAAATACACGACAATTTTGGTAAGAGAACCTGTCTTTCAGATAAATACAGAAAGAAAGGAGTACTCAAATTTTAGAATAAACGAAATATATAGACTAGAGCATAACAATATTTTAACTTATTGTTACAACTGGTAAAGAGAGCACTCATCAATAATGAGTATAATCAATCCTCACATCTATAAGTGGAAAAAAGTTGACATCTAGACGTTCAGATGTCCCACTAACAGAGAGAGGAATATGTTCCACATACATGTAAAACCGATATATATAAATGTCAAACATGTTGAGTATTTGTATCCAAGTGCATCCCAAACCAGTATCAGTTCAAACCACTAGCTCAAACCCCTCGTGAATAAAAGAAATCTAATCATTTATGATGGAAAGGCAATTCAAATTAGGAAGCCCATATCCGAAAAATACCAAAGCGGTTAAGCCCATATCAATTAGTGCTATGCGCAGAAAGCCCATATAATTAGTGCTATGCGCAGCTTAGAAGGTCTGTTAATCAGTATTGGAGTGAACCAATATTGGAGGAGCCACTTAATCATCCATCATGCCTTTTGGATCTTATAAATTAGGCCTCGAGTAAGGACCCATGGCCCTTTTATGACTTAAGAGTAACGTCCAGTATTATGCGGGCTCTTAGCCCTTTGACCCTACACAGCAGCCCAAGATATGATCTCTCACTTTTGAGACCTCCTCCGATTAATGGGATGCCTATTCACTTTTTTTTTTTTTTTTTATAGATAACATGAGAATTCAATTAGTAAAATTTGACTACTAGATTATAAGTGGAACCTAATCATTAACTGATAAATCTCTAAGTGCAGCGTGTGCTCCCACACATACACCAGGTTAGTGAAGAGCGAAACTCCAGAATAATAGAGAATATTAAACCCGCAATTTTATAAAAGCGATTTCACCCCATCATTATGTATAATAACATTGCTGAGCTCAGGACGTTAACATATCAACATCTTTCTTTGCCATTTATTCTTAAAGCTGACAATCAGTGTACTAGGGACCATGGGAATAAATAAAGATCTAATGTCATCAAAATTTCACACTTAGTCCCTATTGTTTAAATATTTTTTCGAAATAGTTTTTAATATTTTAAAAGATTCATAAAGGTGCCTAATATTTACAAAAGTTATTCAAAATGATCCCTATTATTCAAACTTAGCCAATTTGGTCCCTATTATATTTCAAAAAATTCAATTTAGTCCCTATTATTTATTAAAAAATTCAATTCAATCCATGCATATTATCCCTATTTGGAGATTAAATGAAATTTTTTGGGAAACAATAAGGACTAAATGAAATTTTATGGGAAACAATAAGGACTAAATATGCTAATTTTAAATAATATGAACTATTTTGAATCACTTTGTAAATATTAGGAACCTCTATGAATCTTTTAAAACACTAAAAATTAACTTTAAAAAATAGCAAACAATGGGGACTAAGTGTGAAATTTATCTAAAATTAATATGAACAAGTGTATAGAAAATGACATTTATGTGTACAAATTCTTGTTATGCTGAATTAGGAAAAAGGTCAATTAAATAAATGAGAAAAGTCCATAATATACGTGTTTATACCATAAATCTTTTCATACGAAGAGACAATATATTTGAACTACGTGTGTCCAGAATTAATAAATTTGCCTGAGATGTAAAAATTTTAATGCTAGGGAGAATATATCTCGATGTAAAAAAGTTAATGCTAGGGAGAATATATCTCGATGTAAAAAATTTAATGCTAGGTGGAATATATGCTAGGTAGAATATATCTCGACCACATGCGTTGGGTGATAGCCAAAAATGTAGATGGTGTACCAATGATGGACCATGTTGCGAAAGGTTATAAGTTTGTAAAAAAATTAATGGGAAACTTTTTGCTTTAGAGAAAATAGGAAAAAGATGGCATTCACCACAGGTTTTTGATTTAGTGGTATATTTCTCGTTGTAATTAAGAAAAGTTGCAAGATTAGTTCTAGTAGGTAAAATCGTTTAATATATATTGTATGGTTCAGGCCTTCCTTAAATTAAAAAAAATAAAAAATGTTCAGCAGTATGCGCTAACACATACTTCATTTAAGTCAAGAGTTAGATAAATTTCGTGATATGATTCATAAGTTTGAATATGAAACATTTAATTACAATAAATTATTATTGAACCACTTTACATAATCTTTGAAGATAATCAATCTTAACACTGGTTCCGAAAGAATAAGGGGTTAGTAGGTAGGCTATACAAGACAATAATAAATGCAAATTCACAAGTTGCTCCTCACCTCATACCAACCCAAAGGTTTTACACGGGAGGTTGAACGTGAATTATTGTTAGTCGTTTATAACAGCTAGCAGTTCTTGTATGACGAATGTTGCTATGTTCTAAGAAAATTTTAATCAATGTGTAGGCATAGAATAAACTTTGATGATGCAATTTCATAATTTGCTACCCCGCAGGAATGATCATAATTTGGAGGATGCCCAAAGTCAGAACCTATTATATCAATGGACCATGCACCCATGATGGGGATTTTTCTCCTAACAAAGAACAGTCCCACATCATTCTCCCATTGGTTTGAATGACCATCTCGAAACTGTCCTTCTTCATTCCTATTTTTTTCTCGACAAGTAATCATTTCTCCATCCCTATTTATTCTACACTTAGCCATACCGTCCCAATTCATCTCCATCTCCACTTACTAGTTCACTCATGCATCAATTTCATATATCGTGACGTGCTATGCCATAGAACCCCTCCACTACCTTCCTTTGTTTTTCTTTTCTTTTCTATATGTCTTTCGACTCATATAAATATGACCTAATGCAAAAGAAATATAATCAAATTAGTTAGGCTAGACCAGAGATGACTTCACAATTATTGTTCAGTAGTGGTTAAAATACAAAATTAAATATTTATATATGAATAATTTTGGGTTAATGACCTATTGGGTCCTTTATCTTTTTTGCTATTGTCTATTTCGTCCTTCATTTTTAAAACTGACATAGGTCAGTCTCTTATCTTTTAAAAAGACGCTTTTGCTCTTAAAAGACAATAAAGTTCCTGCAAAAAATTGTCATGTGCTCAGCACGTGACTAATTCGTTACTTTTTAGACGGAAGAACTGACGGTGGCATAAGTTTGAAAGATAAGGGACTGACCTATGTTCGTTTTAAAAATAAAGGACGAAATAGACAATAACGGAAAAGATAAAGGACCCAATAGGTCATTATCTTAATAACAGCTAAATTAATTTTTCAACTTAAAAATATTTTAAAAGTACACACATTTTTGTAAAAAATAGCCAACTCACTCCTTAATAATTTTACTCTTGAGGTCAATAAAGACTACAACCTTTACTGATTCATAAAACGTTTTGCTATTAAACTAGACTGACCAAAAAAAACTAACTTCTTTGTACCCTATAAAATCACTATATACACTCCTTGTATAGTTGAATTTTTATGAGAATTATTTTTTTTCATTTTTGGGTTGTTTGGCCGACGACAGGTGAATATAGCAAGCTCAATTTGATGAATAGGTTTTTTTTTTTTTTTTTGGGTCTTTTCTTGTTTTTCCTATTGTGACGAGGGATTGACTTTAGAAATTTAGCATTATAATTATGATGAAGTTGAAAAAAACACTCCTAAAATGTTATAATCAGGTATGATAGATTCATAAGTACTCCACTAATCCGTACATATGCAGATGTATCTAGTGTATATCGTCAAATCCTAATCTACAATACCACGTTTGACTTCCAAAAGATTACGCATATTACATCAACTTGTCTATGTATTCAACTCAGAATCTTATTTGTTCAAAAAAAAAACTCAGAATCTTATCGTGTTTCAATGAAAATACAGCTACTTGGAACAATTCTAATTACTGAAAAAGAAAACTTTTTAGTTCGGGAATTTGTAAAAGCTCGTTCTCATATACATAGCAATATGATTTTATTTATTTCTCATAACGAGAACACGTTATAGACAAATTTCATTGAATATATTCTAAAGTTATAAATCTCGTTATATAGCGGTATATCCTAATATGTTTCAATTTATAAAGAGTTAAATAATATTTGTTATAAAAATAAATAGATTTGAATAAACAAACATATATATATATAGCCTCATACTCTCATGTACAAATTTCCTGAGAGAAAATTGTCGTGTCAAATGTTAAAATATATATTTATTGTACATCAAAATATTAGAACTTTAATACCATATTATAAGATCTTGAACTACTCTATCTAGAACTAATTGATTTTAAGATGGAACTTTAATTTTTTTTACATGATATCAAAGCTAGGCCTATAGTCAAGTTTTGTTCATCTTTTGATCCATTTGTGTCATCTTCTACGTTTATTCATCCCCATGTGACCCTGTTTGTTCATCCACATGTGATCTTAAATATTTACTTTAGTAGTATGATTCTCACTTTGTATGCGAAACGTTACGAGATCAATTTTTGACAGAAATAATATCTTTTGTATATATATATATAATATAATATTGGTTTTAAATCCCCTCCAAATCAAAATTTATGATACAAAAATTTGACTATTTCACTATTATTAAATTTCTTCATAACGTGATGTATTTTGAAACCATACAGAACCCGTAAAACCGTCCAATGCCGTCGTGGGTGGCTGCCAAATGCGTGTTAAGAGATAATATCAAACTTTCGGAAGTATAATTTAAAATAAGAAAGAAAAAAAAAGGTGGATATAGAGGATAATAAAAAATTGTTTGTAGAAACTTGGGAAGTGTGCCCTTACGGAGGGGAAAAAGGTCGGTCTTCATCTTGATAAAAAGTCATCCCTTTGCACGTGTCTCTTGCTCCATTCCTTCCACCGTCACGGGCTGTCACCCTTGTGAAATTTTCACAAATATTTGTGAAGTAAGCAAATCCAAGAGAAGCCAAATTAATCACACGAAATGATCTAATTGACATAACATCTCATGAATATTACCCAATGTTAGAGAAGCACTTGGTGGATGCAAGTTAGTGGTTAAGAACGGATTCAAAATATTTTATGAAATAAAATTTAAATTAATTTAAAAAATTAAATTAAATTGGACTAAAGTAATTTTGATGATAAAAAAGAAGAGTTACAATGACTAATTCTGTTTACAAACTAAAAGAATCGAGATTTTTGAAATTATATTATGCAGTTAGTGAAAACTGCGGCTTCCGTACACAATAATATGTGTGTGTCTAATGGTGCAATAATAAGTTTTTAGATGAGATATATGTTTTTAATAATGTATCGTAAAGATTTTCAGTATGTAAATATTTTTTATTTAGAAAATAAGAAAATTAACAAAAGAAAGGAGTTTTACCCGCATATTAGATGTTATTAAATACCATCCCTCTTTGTTTAATATAGTAGACCCGAGTAAATTCAACTAGAATGGAGTCACCATTTTGTTTCGATGGCCTTTTAGGGTTGCAGGTCAATGCATATAAAAATGATTTGTGATGATAACGAAATGATTATTAAAGGGATAAATAGTTTGGCTCAGAGATCAGACTCGGTAAACCTTCGCCCGCAAAGCATGTTGATTACACAAGCAGATCAAAATATAAATAAACCAAATAGAGATATTTTACAAAATCAAAAAGAGCATTGTTATATACTATATTTTTTTTATCATTTATTTATCACTTTTACGTAAATATAGTTGATATACTAAAATAATAATAATTTTTTTAAAATTTTTTTTAGTGTATTAACTAAACTTTCACAAAAGATGTGATGAATGAAAGATGAAAATGAAACTTAAATTTCTCCATAAATATTTGTCGAAAGCGACAAGTTGAGACGGCATACTCTCTCAGAGCGATTACCTCTTACTCAATAGATGAGATCTGGATCATCCAACTCTACAGAATTAAATCTCAACAATTTTTTTTTTTAAATCACTTTTTTAAAAAAGGGAGAAAAAAAAAGTTATTTTCAAAATGAATGGTTAAGATCTAATAATATTCTTGTGGTATCAAATGTTCAAATCTCATCCTCTTAGTGATTAAAAAATGATCCAAATTCATTAATAACAAAAAAATAATAAGACTAAAAGAGATCCAAATTCTATCACCGTTTAGTTTTCTAAAAAGATAACTGCAATTAAGTGCATAACGCTGGCTTAAAACCCAATTAATCACCCATAATCGTAGAAGAACAAGTTGAGACAATGATTCATTAAGCAATATTTATTGACTAAGCTTTACTCACAAGTCTTTTTTTTTTTGTTCGGCAGTCACAAGTCTATGCCAGATGTTATTGCATCAGATACAGCTCTACAGCTTATCAATACAGCGTACGATCCACCATGAATCCATGATCAACACAGTCTCCAGAGTCCAGATTATATTGCTGAAACTGAGGGGTGTTAGCTGACTCATGATCTACTATTATATATACCTTGATCAGTTGATCTTCTTATAATTGTAATACGAACATAGATTTTTCCATCCCATTAAGGATAAGTTTTTCACCTTCGAATTAACATTTGGGAACTTCTGTTGAAAACGCTTTCAAACTCACAGTAGATATCGAATTTTATGACTCATAACTTATCGCTAAAGAAGCATAGTTTAAACTTATGAGTTAGCTGAAGTAGTTAGATATTAATATGGTGTAAGTAGAAATTCTGAGTTTGAATTAGTATAAATTCTGAGTTTGAATTATAATTTCGACCTTCATAGTAAAAAAAATAATAATAATAATATAAATTAGTGAAACAAAAGTTCTACCCAAATTAACTCATAAAAATTAACAATTTAATTGACTTAAACTTAAAACATAAATATATCTCCGACCCATAAATCATACGAATAATACTTAAGACGTAAATAAATCTCTAACCCACGAATCAAGCGTTATAATAAATGCCAAGTTGCAGATATAACTTTAATTACTCAAATTTGACGAAGTTGCTGGGGAAGCTAAGATAGAATGTCAAAACGGCTTTCTTGATTAGATCGTGACGTGTATTTGTTACGCACACGTGTCTGCTTCTTTTCATTTTCATTCTTTAAATTTTTTTGAAAAATCTTATCTAATAATAATAACCACGGTTAAGAATTAACCATAGTTAAATATACCAGGGCTTTTACTATGATGGTTTAATGATGAGTATAAATATCAAACCTCGTTCGAGTATAGGATCACATCTCCACACATCTCTTCGTTTCTCTATTGAAACTTTCAGAGCTTTACTTGTATGGTTGAACCATTATAGATAAAGCCCTTCTCCTTTATATTTCATTCCTTATTCTTCATCGAGATTCATCATCTTCTCTTCTGGTTAGTATTTGTTTTTACTTTTACTTCACAACAAAGTCTTTCGATAAAAATTTATGTTGCTAAAGCTACAAAAGATGCATGCACCATATATGTAACGATCACTTGTAACGATCACTTGTGAAGCAGTTTTATAACCTTTCGTATTCACACCAAGATTCAAATTTATAATACCAAAGTCTGAATTCTAAGAGTGACATAATTGAAATATCCGAACGCAACATCTCTGTATTTATAAATTTATATATCTACTTTATATAAACCCGTGAATATTGAAATGAAAAATAAATTCCAATATAGATGCCCTATGTTATTTCTTTTATATTTGCACTTATGCTAATATTATATAGGTTTATGAGGGCGTAAAAACAAAAAAGATTTTTTAATGATTTTTCAGGAAAAGAAATGGCGTCGAATGGAACAGAGAATGGAGAGTTCAGCTTTGCTAGCAATGCAAAAGGCCGCAAGGGACTCCCAAAGATTCAGACACAGAAGAAGAAGGAAGATGAGATCTGTCACGATGATAGCGCTACACCGGTGAAGGCTCAGACCATTGATGAGTTGCATTCACTTCAAAAGAAAAGATCAGCCCCCACCACCCCCCTCAAGGACACTCAGGGTGCATTTGGTGCCACCGTTTCTGAAGAAGAGCGCCAGAAACAACAGCTCCAATCCATCAGGTAACATAACGTGTTAGATGGAATGCTCGGATAATAAAAGAATAGGATAAATGTCCAAAAGACTTATCTAGTTTAACATATATTTCGGTCATCTTTTTTGATTTACCATAACACCCTTGAATAAAGTAGTCTTCTTTGTTTTTCTTTTCCAAATTTTTAGTAATCTCACAAATTTTGGCTAGTAGAATAAAAGCTTGATTTAGTTTGATTCAGTTATCTTACGTTTGTTTTGTTGGATAATTAGTGCGTCATTGGCATCACTGACGAGGGAGACGGGGCCAAAGGTGGTGAGAGGAGACCCGGCAAGGAAGGCGGAGACGCCCAAGGTGCAGCATGTGGCCCATGACTACCATTACACTCCAACACCAAACATTAGTGACAGTGGCCTCAAGTTTACTCATATTCTTTACAATCTCTCTCCTGCTGGTAAAAATTTGGTTCTCTTTGACTAATTCACAACTTTTGAAAATTGTAATATATCACTCGGATAATAATTTTTTATTTTTATTTAGGGGAGAATCTGATAGATATTTAATATATATAAGAATTGAAGAAGAAAGTATCATGTTGGTAACACAATATATTACAGTACTAGACTTATTACTAGTTATTTTCGTGAATTATGTGCTAACATGTTTTTGATGTTATTTGATGGTTGACTTAAGCTCAACTTGATTAATTGAAAAATATGACGTGTTCATGTTATCTTCCTTGTGATTTTTATAGAGCTTTACGAGCAAGCCATAAAGTATGAGAAGGGATCATTTATCTCCGCAAGTGGAGCCTTGGCCACACTTTCCGGAGCAAAAACAGGCCGATCTCCAAGGGATAAGCGCGTCGTCAAGGATGAAACAACTGAGGATGAGCTTTGGTGGGGAAAGTAAGTGTATTACTTTGATAACTCGTGTTTTGATATCATTTTAAATAATTATTTTATCTAAAAATTTAAATAATTAGAGATAAATTTATTATATATAGAGTTATTGTCTCTAACATGAACCCACGATGCTATCAAATATTAATTAGTGCAAAAATTTCAAATGCAATTTAATGTAATGGTCTCAAATTTATTTTTTCCAACAGGGGCTCACCTAATATTGAAATGGACGAGCACACTTTCCTGGTCAACAGAGAAAGAGCCGTCGATTACTTGTGTTCATTGGACAAGGTAATAAATTCCAAAGAAATTAGTGGAGTCTAACATGATATTATCATACCACGTCATCCACCGAAAATTCATAGTTCTAATTTAAAAATATTATTAGTAAATAAAACTTTTCTTCCACGTCAGATTTGTGACTTACACATTTTGTTTAAGAGTAATGCTTAATATTTCACCGGACACGGGTGATACCTTATTCCTATTTTATATAAAATAATTATTGTATTGAATATTATATATATATATTTTTTTACATGGTGCAATTTTTTATTTAATAAACAAATATGTACGATGTATCACCCAGTTGATATACAATTGCTTCTTTTACCACATTGATTTTAAATTTAACAGTTGTTTCTTGTGCCACGCCGATGCATCTTATCACATATGAAGGAGGTTAGATAATATAATTGTCATATGTTGATGAGTCATAAGTTTCAAGACCAAATTTTGAGCTGGAAAGTCGTCATGCTTCTTTTTAAGTTAAATTTAAAAATACATGTTAGATGTTATTTTGTTTTTATCATTTATTTATTATTTCTTACGTAAATACTTGTATAGTATGCTAAAACAAAAAAGAAAAATAGGAAAATTAATTATTTTAACATAACAATTAAGTATTGATGTAAAATGTGTTAAATAAATGATAAAAACATAATGATATCGAGTAATACTCAAATTTAAAAAGAAAAAAGTAACTTACGGTGTCAATTAACTAGCAGACAATAAAATATGAATTTTCATTTCCAGATCTTGGGTAGATACCCATCTTTTTCTTTCGGTGACTTGTCCGCAAATATGTCATGATCACTAATGGTTACAGTAACGTCACTATAATATATTTTCTAATATGTGCTAAGGTTATAATGATGATGGCAATATCTTAACGTACTTGGCCTTGGCTGCTTCTCAAAACGGTGACGTAACTATCCTAAATCCTTTAAACTGACCAGTCTTTGTCATCTTATATTGGTATGTGGACTAGGATGGCATGTCAGGCTATGGTGCACTATTAATGCCTTCGTCGTGCAGTTGAGGTTGGGTGTCTTATCGTAGGAAAGTTATTCAGTCCCATAAATTACGCTCACGTATGATTTGGGGTTCACGTGGGTTTGCTTCCCATACATTTCCTAAGTTTGACATCTAACTTTACCGGACTGAATTCGTTTCACTTACTCTTATCTGATAAATCCGGACATAATATTATATATATATTTTTTTATTTTAGCAACGAAAACTCGTCTGAATTAGGATTAAATTGAATATACCATGGAGTGGACCTGTTGAGGGTTGGCATCCCGACAGAAATCTTCACGAGTCTTGATTCTACTAACTTTTTTCTGGAAAACATAAGCATCTCTCTCGGTATTAAATGTTGGAACAATCAGTAATGTTTGATCATAAATGGTGGGAAGAGAATAGCCTGTATTGGTTAATGACACCAATTTGATAATGGCCAGTAGATTTCTAATGTTATTTTTGTAACTTATACCCAAGCAAGGTACAAAAAAGTGATGAAAAAATTTTGCTACAGATTTTACTTAAAAGAGTAGGAGCTATCAATTATCACAATTATCTCTCGTTGTGAAGAAGTAGACCATTATCTCGGCAATAACTGGCCAAATTTGTATTTGTAGTGAATCCTCCTGTTAAGTTCTCGCGTTGTAGTTTTTTACGGACTGTATTGTTTGGCCCATCATCCATGCCTGAAATATTAATGGAATAATGGTGCGGACTCTTACCACCTTGTTGAATTTGCAGGTTTTTGTGAATGATCAATTTCTCAATTGGGATCCAGAACATCGTATCAAAGTTAGAATTGTTTCTGCGAGAGCTTACCACTCCTTGTTCATGCACAACATGTAAGTCAACTACGAGGAATGAATGTTTTCGAGTCTATTACTACATTATGCTAGTATCAATACGAGTAATCAGATTAAGTACCACTGATACAGCCTTAACGCATGTTATAGTGTTGTTGGCTACTAATTTATAGTAAGAAAAGATAATTCATATATTCGTTTAAGTAGACGAAAAATGATTGGGTGGGTGGCAGGTGTATCCGACCCACTCCTGAAGAGCTAGAGACTTTTGGCACTCCTGATTTCACAATATACAACGCCGGGCAATTCCCGTGTAACCGGTACACACATTATATGACATCCTCCACTAGCATAGACCTCAACCTTGCTAGGAGAGAAATGGTCATCCTCGGCACACAATATGCTGGGGAAATGAAGAAAGGTCTGTTCGGCGTTATGCACTACCTCATGCCTAAGCGCGGTATCCTCTCCTTACACTCTGGCTGCAATATGGGAAAAGATGGAGATGTAGCCCTATTTTTTGGACTATCAGGTATAGAAATGTGGGACAATGATTCCTGCACGAAGGCACAATTGCCGTTCAATAAGCGCCTTTCTGTTTTATGAATAACTTTTGGATTATCTCTGCTGTTGAACTTATGTTCTGCTGTTTTTGTTCAGGCACCGGGAAGACAACGCTTTCTACTGATCATAATAGATATTTGATTGGAGATGATGAGCACTGCTGGAGTGAGAACGGTGTGTCGAACATTGAGGGTGGTTGTTATGCTAAGTGCATTGACCTCTCAAGGGAGAAGGAACCTGATATCTGGAATGCTATCAAGTTTGGCACTGGTAATCTTCTAATCCTCACTTGGACAACCAATTGACATTTTTTTTTTTTCATCTGCAGTATTGTAATCCTGAATCGGCATTGAGATGTTTGCTTTTTTTCTTCTTTTTTTTTTTTTTTTTTGCAGTTTTGGAAAATGTGGTTTTTGAAGAGCATACTAGAGAAGTGGATTATTCGGACAAATCTGTCACAGGTAAACCATGAAATACGTTGATTTATTAGATAAGTTCAATGATTCTATGAAACACACAGATATAGTTTTTTCTTCTACAAACAACAAATGTACCATGGATCAGAATTGTCATCTGATTAATCGATGTTCTTTTATTGTTCGACTTTGTGATGCAGAAAACACTCGAGCCGCATATCCAATAGAATACATCCCTAATGCTAAGATACCATGTGTTGGTCCTCATCCGAAAAATGTCATTCTTCTAGCTTGTGATGCCTTCGGTGTGCTCCCGCCAGTGAGCAAGCTAAGCATGGCCCAAACCATGTATCATTTCATTAGCGGCTATACAGCTCTGGTACGTAATCAAGAAAGCCACAGCTACTTTTTCCGAAAAATACCATTGCTAGATTACCGTATTTAATCAATACTTTTCTAACAAGAGAAATACATGGTTTGAAGATAGCATTTCACTCAATATTAGTCTCATATTTTAACAGGTGGCCGGAACAGAGGATGGTATAAAGGAGCCAACTGCTACATTTTCAGCTTGCTTCGGCGCAGCATTTATAATGCTTCATCCAACAAAATATGCAGCCATGCTAGCTGAGAAAATGCAAAAGCATGGCGCAACTGGATGGCTTGTAAACACCGGCTGGTCAGGTGGAAGGTAAGTGCAGTGACCTATATACATATATAACCTTACGCGATTGGAACAGAAATAGATCTCAATTATACAACATTTTCAATCTGCAGCTATGGGAAAGGTAGTCGTATCAAGTTAGCTTACACAAGGAAAATTATCGATGCCATACACTCGGGGAGCCTTTTGAATGCAAACTACACGAAGACTAAGGTCTTTGGACTCGAGATCCCCACTGAAATCGAGGGGGTACCTTCAGAAATCCTGGACCCTGTGAACACTGTAAGTTGGGACACCATAGACAACATTTCAAAATCAATGTCTTGTGACAGTCCTGTAAATTCTTAGTTTCTATTACATTAACATGTTCTGTTTTATTCTCTTGTAGTGGCCTGACAAGCAAGCCCACAATGACACACTATTGAAGTTGGGAGGCTTGTTTAAGAAGAATTTTGAAGTGTTCGCTAGTTACAAGATTGGAACTGATAACAAGCTCACTGAGGAGATCTTGGCTGCTGGTCCAAATTTCTGATCTGGAAAATGTTGTTTTTTTGCGCGAGAAGCCCTATATATATATATATATATGGGAAGAAATAATAAAATGTGTTTACGTATATGTAATTATGATATATTTGTGCCTCATTTTGTATCCTGCGGATCTGGAGATTATATTATCATCATTATGTACCAAGGGTCTCTCTTGGTTTCCTTTATTTGTATTCATTTGCTGGTAACACTTGGGGAAGGTTGGTGCCTGTAAGTTATTCACTTGTTTGATTGAAGACGTAGTAGGTTATTTTATAGTGGAATTCAATTTTCAGTTTTGCAGTCAAGTGCAAGTGCATCTTGTTCATTTTAAGGTAGTGTATTATGCAACCTTCAGAATGTTGTTAAGTTAGGACTTGCACTAGTCTTCTCATATGGAATGGATTTCACACACACATGAGATTTACTTTTTATCTCACAAACTAATATTAGTTTGAATTGATAAAAAAAAAATTCGTAAAAGAGAACGAATCATCCTACCTGAGGATGTCTAGAAAATGTCAATTTTGAACTATCACGAACATTTGAACGATTGCAGACGAACCATATATGAATGTTTCAAATATTTGTGGTAGAACACAGGAGGCATTATCAACTTGTTATTGTTTACCGACTGTGCTCTCGGATAAATTTGTGTACATGTCCAAGATGTTAGAATACATTGTTGTTTTTCCTGAACATATACTAATAGGCAAGAAAAACTCATTTGTTTATAAATTGTAGTAGTTCAATCAAGAAAATATGCACCAAACTGGCAGTGAGCATTTCAATGATCTCTCGATGATGCTTTTCTTTGGATCCCTTGATACATTAAGAAATATCTTACACAATTGGACACTACACATGGGTAAACTAAACACAGTATTAGATGTATAATTGATTTGGCATCTTCCTGTGCCAACGGCTATCAATTATATGTTATTAAAAGGGCAAAAACCATTTTAGTCCCTGAAGTTTGCTCTAAAGACTAAATTGGTCCCTCAGGTTTGCAAAAAGACTAAATTGGTCCCTCCAATTAATTTTTATTAGTCAAATGTTAATAGTCAAAGGGTTGACCGAGTTAAAAGACCATTATATCCTTAGACAACATATATTATAAAAGAAAATTACGATAAAAGTTTAAATCAGTCTAAAAAAACATAATTCACAACATTTGTGCAGGAAAAAAAAAACTAAAACTAAAAAATATCAATTCAAACATAAACAAATTAAATTTAGTAATATATCGTTAAAAAATGAATAATCATCATCGACATAATTAACAGCGAGGGTACCGCCCAGAAAAGAGAATGAATCATGATTGTTCATTTTTTAAAGATATATTACTAACTTTAATTTGTTTATGTTTGAACTGATATTTTTTAGTTTTTATTTTTTTTTCCTAAGCGAATTATATATATTTTTAGACTGATTTAGACTTTTATTGTAATTTTCTTTTATAATATATGTTGCCTAAGAATATAATGGTCTTTTAACTCAGTCAACTATTTGACTATTAATATTTGGCTAAAAAAAGTTAACTAGAGGGACCTTTTTGGTCTTTTTGCAAACCTGAATGACCAATTTGGTATTTGGAGTAAACCTCAGGGACTAAAATGATTTTGACCCGTTATTAAAATATTAAAATTCTACGAGTAACCTCATAACTGCAACAATAATATTTTTATTGTTAAAGAAAACGGAAAAGAAAAGATAGATCCAATCTACTTTTCATCTATAATATATATTTTTCTATAACTTTTGTTAAACGAAGCATTGACAATGAATTATGATTAAGTAAAAATCTAGTTACAACCTCGTATTTTAACTATCACAATGGTATTAGACTCTGCACACAAGCACGTATAATTATACATACATTGCTAGTACTCTTCAGATTGTAAACAATTATGAATTAGTTTTTTTACTTAGGTACTTAATCACCTCAAGTAAAACAATTTTCACATAAAAATTCCACATGACTCAACACTTTGATTAATTGAAAACACAGATAATTCCCACTCGTCCTACTTTATTAATCATACACACATGTATTATTATAATAAAAGGGTTTATCTAATATTCTATATAGAATCCAAAACCATTAGAAAATCTACTCCCTTAAACATTTAGTGCTCACATGTCAATTTTAAAACCTAAGTGGGTCTAACTGGATTTTTCCCAAAATAGTCAGTGCCTATTTGGTCTACTTTTTAAACACTTAAAAGCACTTTTGTGAGTATAGAAACTAAAACTAATCCGTTTCACTTGTTTTTCAAGGAGCTTTTAGGCAAAAGCTTAAACTAAAAAATAAGAAGTTTCAAATTAGAGCTTTTCAAAAAAGAGTTTTGTGAAATTATCTTTACATAATATGAGAAACTATTTTTTTTTTCCTCAAATATATTTTTTCATATTTTTGAAAGCCCAAAGTCGCCCTTAAAATTTTTAAAAGCTCAACATTAACTAATATACAACAAACAATTAACCGCTTTTGTTTAATAACATTTTCATCCAAAACTCTACTGCTCAAACCTATATAGTTAAAAAGTTAAAATTTCATTATTAGACCAAATTATTCAATCGAACAATTAGATCATTTTCTTCGTGTTATAATTGCTCTAAATATCATCATAAAAATAGCCCTTTGTACAATTCGGTTGGTACGAAGCCCAACAAAGCCCTTCAAGCTAAACTTACAAGTCATTGTCCTAATCCCTTAGCCCACATTATATAAACCACACCCCAAACACCCCCCCTTTCACAAACTAAGCACACAGCGCGGTGGCTGAAGCGCGCTTTCTTTATATTTTTTTTCACTCTCCCCATTCAAAACCCTATATCACTACCCAAAAAAATCATAATTTTTTATTTTTAATTGTTTTTTTTTTAGAATTTTCAGTTATGGCAGGAAAGGCGAGGGAGCAAGCGCTGCCACTACTCGCCGCCGCGAACAACCACGGCGATTTGGCGGTGAAGCTTTCGTCTTTGAAACAAGTTAAAGATATATTGGTCTCGGCTGAGCCGGCTCTCGCTGCCGACCTCTTCCCCTATTTGGTTGAGCTTCAGTCCTCTCCTGAAACCCTAGTCCGTAAATACCTCCTCGAGTAAGTCCAAGAAGCATCTCAATTTCACGTTAATTTGTCTGACAGTTCATTTTTTTTTTTCTAATCTAATATCTATTTTTATTATTAGTTTTTAATTAAGTGCATTTGGTAATTTGCGTTAATTATATGGTATACGTGAATTTGATTTTCTGTTAATTGAAGTAAATGGTTCAAATAGCTCTCAATTTCGGGAAAATTTATCAGGAATTTAATTTTGATAATTATTTGGTTTCGTAGTGAATTTTTAGTTTTTGATTAAGTGCAAATAGCTCCCCGTTTCGGGAAAATTGTCAGAAGTTTAACTTTCTCTTTTTGGCTTGTTCAAAGGCTAATTGTATGATTATTTCTAATTAAGTTCATTTTGTAATTGGCTATAATTGGTAGTTTTTATAGGTCTTAAGTGTTTGATCTCTCTCTTTTTTCTTGGCAATTGAAGCGACGAAGGTGGTAAATTGCCCATTTTTAAGAATTAATTGGTAGTAATTATTGCCTGCACGTAATATTAGAAAAGTTAATTTCGGTGTTAAGAATCTTTGAAGTGTTGTTATCCTGTTAGAGACAGTTCTTTGGGGGTATGAAGGATTAGTATATAAAGAGATTCTGAAAAACTTGGAATTGTTGTCTTCTACTTTGATAAATGGAATTTTATGATGGCATTGTGAATTTTTTGTTTCTCAGTAAATGTATTTTGGGATTAGCGAGTATAGTCTGCTTGGTGATTATGAAGTGACAAAGGTGATGAGGTGGCGTTTTTTTGAATTAATGTTTCCAGTTGGGATCGAGAAAAGAGTAATTTTGTTTGAGAAATTGCTTTGCACTATAGGTGGATAGAATCTACAGAATCTGGGAACTGAAAAATATAGAACGTCGAATTCTTCTCTGTGACTTTAATAAATGGATTTGGCTACTCTTGTGAAAAGGCACTAGCTTGTGAGTCAGGAAATAAGTACTGCATTTTCTCTAATATTTTCATATCTCTTTGGTGAATTTTTTTTAATCTTTGTGTGTTGGGGTTTTTTTTGGGGGGGGTAGGGGTGGAGATAGTATTATTGAGACTGGGGCGCAAGTTGATTCTCTATTCTTCTTTGTCCTTTACTACTATATGGCTCCTGGTGGCTGTTGTTGCCTGCTAAAGGAGATGTTTTCTTTCCCTTATGATTACAATAGATGGATGTTTTCTGATACTTTTTGAGTTTGTGACTCTTTTTGCATGATTCTAATATCAGTATATTGGTTGGCAGGGTAATTGAGGAGATTGGGGTGAATGGATTGGAACAATCTTCCATATTAATGCCTGTCTTGTTGGCATTATTGAAAGATGATAGTTCTATTGTTGTAAAGCAAGCCATTGTTACTGGGACAAATATCTTTTGTATTGTGTTGGAGGAGTTATCATTGCAGGTCTATTTCCTTCTCTACCATTTGAAGTTATTGAAGGAAAAGTTCTTTATTATGCTTACCATCGTGATGCACTAGAAATTGTGATTATTTCTTGCTGTTTGTCATATGCTTAAGTATCAAGCACCCGATACATCTTGGGCCAATGAAACATTCTTGTTAAGTTAGGTCCATGTCTTTTAAAATATAGATATAAACTCAAGTTATCGAACAGTATTTAGGTCAAACAATTATTGAATGGCTTGTGATTGATGTGGTGTATCTTGGATTGTTTTGGTCATATAATTTCTTCCCCATTCCTTTACGATCTTCTTGGGGTTCTTGTTTACTGCATGTACTTTTGTTTATGCATCCATTATGCATCAACTCTATTGTTAACCATTTAAAATTAGCTACGTAATAAACTATAGAAGACAGAGACTGTTTTTCTATCCGGGTTTAGATGTACCTTATGGCTCTGACCCTTCTTACACGGTGTCGTATGTCTTCCTTTTTTTCTCTTGCTCTTACTGTTTTGTTCCTTCTGGATATACATGAAGCTCTTGATCTGTATTTTGAAAAATTATAGTTTCAACGGCGTGGTATAGTTGAGAGGTGGCTTGAAGAGTTGTGGACGTGGATGGCCAGGTTTAAGGATGCCGTTCTTGGCGTCCTATTTGAGGTAATTATTTAACTACTTGCCTCTTATTTTTATTTTTATTTATTTTTTCTGTCCATCAATATGATAAGGCTCCTGTTCTCCATAACTAGATCAAGTGAATGATTGTGGAAAGGATTAACTTCTTTCTTCAGTTTGAATGGGCAGGGACTCAAATGTCTGCTCAACTTGTATCACGACTGACAAAAGTATTTCTTTTCGGTTTTGTGTTAAAGGGTGGTACTGTTGGTCCAAAGTTGCTGGCAGTAAAGTTCTTGGAAACATATGTTTTACTTTTTACAGCTGATGCTAGTGATTCTGACAAATCTTTAGCAGAGGGTAGTACGTTCTTTTTTTTTTTATCTCTAGTTGTGCAAGACATTCATGTCTTCATTATGCAGTACACTGTTTTATTCCGTGCCTCTTTCCTTTGCTTTATTTTCAACTTCTGATTATCAACACTAAGCATTCTTTGAATTGTGTTTTGGCTATAGCAATAACAAGGCCTGGACGGGCTTTCAATATTTCATGGCTGGCCGGTCATCACCCTGTTTTAGATCCAGGTGTCCTCACAGCAGACGCATATAGAACATTTACCTTCATGCTGGATTTGTTGCGGTCAGCTAGTAGTCTTCCTGGATTGTTGACAATATCTGTAGTTAACAGGTGAAATTTTAGCTACTCACCTTCATACCATAATTTTCTTTAAACATACATTTCTATTCTTGAATATATACTAGGTTTAATTGTTTTGGTGCTCGGGCAACTAATATTAACATCAAAGTTTGTCAAACATAAGAATTTAAAGAAGGGGTTAATGGGTGGACGAAAACTAGCTTAGGTAGGTTTTACACTGAATGTATTCAAATGGGGAATGAGATGAATATTTCTGACAAGGTAACCTTACAAGGTTGTCAATTGATGGAAAAACTATGCTTGGTTTACATTGATATAATGGAGAGAATTGGTTCATGCCAAGAAAAGGGTACAACGCTTTCTCATTATTTCTGGGGGTCCTATAGAGAATATTATTAATCTATTATTTCATATTTTGCTGTCTCTTTTCTTAAAGAACTGGGATGTGCTGGATTTATGTGAACTTCAAGTTACAAGGGTGCCTCTACAGTTTTTTGGCCCATGCCCTAACCCTTTCTGAGATGCATGTCCTCGTGTGAGTTACATAATTTTTTTATCTTCTAGCAATTGTCTAGCGAGAGATATAAATGTACAGCAGTAGCATGAGATTTGTTGTTGCTTTTGTGGATTGAGTTTTTCATTGATTTGTGCATGATTGGATGGAAAATCACTGATAATTTGATTGTTTGCTATCATCAACTATTGCTGTAGACCTCCATATGTGGATGACAACATGTATACTTTCTGTACTAACATTTACATCCTCAGGGCTTCCTGTATTATGTGGAAATTAAAAGACAAAATGATTTGCCAACTCTAGAGAATTGGGAGAATCTTTTGACAATGTGGCATTGTTGGAATTGGGATGAGACCTCATTAAGATGGATAATTCTTTATTCTTAACTATTTTCCTATTATATAGAAACTCAGTATTGTGATGCCCGTGGTTGTCTTTTCCCTTTTTTATGTTTCTCTCTCTTTGGTTAACTTTATCAGATTTTTAATCTCAAGTAGAAGTTTTTTTTTGATGCCCCCACCTCAAAACAACCCAACTATTAGCAAAAGAGAACACAGGAGAAGAAAGTTAAATGCTATTTGGCATGTAGGGAGGACCTACATTTTCATAAACTTTAAAAACCGTAATCAGTTTCTTTCATTGGAATCTCATCTTTGATTCGGTTCTGACTATCTTTGCATTTGTGCTTCTGGGGTCTCCTAGTGGTGAATATAGGCGTAAGTGTTTATTTTGTATTGGCAACATAATGGTGTGTGTAATATGCTCTTCATAAAAAAATGTTGCCTTCTAAATGTGGCTGTGTGGATTCTGGTACCGCGTTGACGCTGAGTTTGCATGTATGACATGGCTTTAATCTAAAGTTCCTATCATCTTGCTAGGTCGACTATACTAGGGCATAGACTGTTCCTTTACAGTTGAGTTTACATGGCATGAACATACACTAGTGGCTGCTTGCCTCTTTCTGCTTCTCATCATGTTTAAAGAACTTAAAAGTTCCTATGGAAACGAGTGAAGGGAAGTGTCTTGATATACTAGGAAGTTAACTTCCAAAAAGCTTTTATGATAGTGAACTGCACATCCTAATCACTTTTATTATTTTTGAAATTTTGGAGGGTTCGCTGAAGCTTGGAAACTGGTTGTATTTCAAGTTCCACTGCTACTTATTGTGCTATTATTGCAGCATGCCGTCCGGCTTTTTAACGTGGAGTTAAGTGACATTTTGCTTGGGACTGCTGCATTGGTGATTCAGATAACAGAAGTAGGAGTTAGCTGATGCCAACAACATTGGCGGGTGATAAGACTTGTTAAGCGATGGATGAAATGTTCATCTCATTTGCTTAAAAAGTAGTTGCAACAAGTTAACCAATGTATATATTTTGAGATACCATATACTTTGCGTTTTAGTAGCTCATACTGTATGCATATACAGTTGTAGTTTGTGAGACGGCAAGAATACTTTATGAAATGTACTAATTCATTTTCTTGTATCTTCGTACATATAAACAATATACATAATATTAATCTCTTATTTTTTGTTAGGTCTATTTATCATGCTTTCAATCCTTTTTTATTTCCCCTTAATCGCTGTTCCCTCTCTTGTCCATGTGGGGTTTCATGCCTTCATTGGGGCTTAGTTTTGTCTACCTAATGTTGGTGTATTTTGCATGTCTGCATGTTCAGATTACAGCGAGACAGGCATTTCTCATTTAACTTGGTTGAAGTAACTATTGTCAAACAAAGTCATTGAATTAATTATTTACATATATGGTCTTAAGTCATTATTTGAAAGGTGCATCAGAGCTTTATCCTGGGGAGTCTTTTTGGCTTGATAGGTGGATCAGACCTCCTTTTAAAACATAATTCCAAAGTGAAGTGCAAGCCACAATCAGCTGCTGGTGGGATTGAGAATGTTTGTTAACTCTTTCTGTTTTATGTGAGACCTTGAGAGAGGTAGAGTATGTCCAGGTCTTAGTGGAAGGAAAAAAATTTCAATTAGCTCGTTAAAAACAAAAACTCATTTTCTGAGTTGTGTGCGCAATATTGCTAGAATCAGACACTTGTATAATAGCATGCTGGTTACTATTTGCATCACATATATTATTACCAGGAGCAATGTGAATCATGTTGAAGGAGAGACAGGATCAATAAAAATGTCTATGATAATGACCTTTGGTTTAAAACTTAAATCAGACAGATGGTTATTTATCTTCAATCAGAAGATGTAAATAGGCACCCATCTTTTGAACAGAAATATGAAAGGACTTGGCAGGAAATATGGCATTATATGCATTCCAATTCACATGTTTAGTCAAAAATATGGTTACTTCTTAGAAGAACAATGAGTAATTATGGATGGTGTTGAATAATGAAGCAGCTTCTCTTTCTCTGTGCTCTATTGTGTCTTATTCTTCCAGCAGCCTGAGATGATATATATTCTGGTGGAATTGAAGCAGAGGGACGGACATTTATGTTATTTAGTACTGTATTGTGAAATTATAGAATAAGTTAATAAAAATTATACTATATACAACTTGGCATTGTTTATCTATATGCACAATAAGTTGGAGAGGTTGAGATTGTGTGTCTTGGTACAGCAAATCCCAGGAGGTGACGCAAGCATCTTAAGAAGCCATGACAACATGAGCTTCCTTGAATCTGCTATTGGACTTGGAATAACTATTTTTTCTGTTAATCAAAGAAAGCTGAAATTAGCAACTTGTTTATGCAATTAAAGAAATAAGAGAGAATATGCTTTCTCGTTCCTTGTATTCTGGAAGTATTTCAAAAGGAATATGGCTGTAAATAATTGATAAAATAGATTAGGTGGTCCTGATATGGAATTCATGGTACATTTTTGTGTTATGCAAGTCATGTTTTTTCTATGTGTTTTTTAGTTTCTCACTTTTGGGAGTGTGATATTCTTGATTTGTGTTTTCTTCAATGGCTGTCTACTTGATAATTGACTTCTTTATCTCTATCTGTTGTGACAAGGGCTGTCTTCTTTTTCTTTTGCCGTGGATACTGGTTTTACATTATGGTAAAAATGAAAACCATATTAGCCTTTTGTGTTGATTTCAAGGATGAGAAAGTGACGGGAATGTATCGTTATGTTTTTCGTTTGATAATCACTAAAGTCATCTGATGCTATTGGTTATGTACTGTTTATTCTGAATGTTTCTCTCATTGTGCTTCTTGATTGGAACTTTTTGAATGCTTAAATTACTGTTATGAGGATAGGTATATAGATGCAGAAAATGCTCTTTCAGTGCAAAATGTTGGCTTATTGTAGTCAAACGTGCCTTTATTGAGTGTAATTTTTCCCTGTCCAGCTGGTGGTTCTTTATGGAATTCATTTCTTCAGTGCTTTTCTCTAAAATTACATAAATGATGTGAAGATATCACTCCAAATATATGTTTGTTTGACCCAAAAATCCATCCATGGCATTCATTTTCCTTAGGTATAGCATATGCGACTGCAATTCAAAAATTTGTATCTGGCTATACATTGTCTATCCTGTTTATGTATATATATGTGTATATATATGTGTTGCAAAATGGATTTTGTTGTGTAATTTTGCTTTCTGAAGCGTGGAGGAACTTGATGTTACTAATTAGTAACCTGTTAAGTTTGGATAAGTCTTGTTGTTCCAGTTCAAAAAGAGTCTTGTTACCTTCTTATACTTGAAATAATATAGGATGACAGAAGAGAATAGGTTTCAGTGTTTTGTATGGGTATTGTGCACAACTAAACCCTCGCATTGAATTTGAAGCTGATGATTTCATCAGTTACAGATGTAGTGTTAGTCACGTTCTAAGAACTAAGTATTTTGCAGTGACTACTTTCAGCAAATTAGTAACTGCAGATCATATAGGTTATTGCTGGAGGCAGTTTCTTTGCTATTCTTTGTACTCATTCACGTGTTATCCATATCTAGGAAACAAAAGAATGTAGGTATGCTTGCTTAGTTTCTTTGCTCTAGTATTTCCATCTTTACGAGTTTATTGATGAGCTACAGTAGTCAGCTTGTACTTGTGATGATAAACCAGTTTCATAAGAAGTAATGTCTCTCCAAATAATTCTCGTGAATTTTGTGCATAACAATGTGACTAGCTTTAGTAGAAAGATGTCGTAGACTGAGCATGAAGTTCCAGCATGAATATGGTTTTACTGGCTCATAGACATGGTTGACTTTGCTGCTGTTAGTTCAGCTGTTCTAGTTAAGGTGTGTCTTTCAGGAGAAATTTCTTAGTTCTGTGTTTTAGTTTTTAATTGTTGGTTCAATGTCAAATCTTGCTCTATTTTTGGATGATGAAGCAGAATCCAGTTTTGACAATTTAGTTGTGATTGGATAGGTATAACTTGATGAATTGAGGTACTGAAGGAAACAGGATATTGTGTTCATTGAAGGATTGCATATCATTGTCTTGAAAATTAGTTGATCTCTGGAAATTAGATGCTGGTTCTTTCCTTCTACCTCTGTGTTCTCTCCATAGTTGTGTTTCCTTCTACCTCTGTGTTCTCTCCATAGTTGTGTTCCTTTGCTTCACTCTGCTCCTTTGGTTGTCAATAAATCCTCAACTTTTATTTTGTCTAACAAACAAGAAGATGCTGCCCCAGCAGAAAGAATTATGTTGTTCAGCCAAGAAGACAGTGACTAGAAATTTTGTTGCTTCATGTATTCTTAGATCGCTTCTAAATGGTTTTCTTATCCTTTTTAGGGAGGTTCATAAAGAATTTGCGTCAATAAATCTCCCTAAGAAGGGGAATGGGGACAGAATTTGCATCAATAAAGAATTTTGCATCAAGGCACTACTGAGACCTCAAAAAAGATGCTTCAATATCAAGACACTACTGAGAACTCGAAAAGAACCAATCCACATCCCGGAGTTTAGCTTGCATGGGATATATTCATCCTATCTGCCTTTTGTAGTTTGTTGGGTAGTTTGTCACTACCAGACGCCAACATATTCCCTTTTGCTATGTGGTGGAAAGTGCCCTACCATTATTTCTTGGGTGGTGCATTTCTAAATGCTTAATTAGTTCCTCTGTATCTTGTTCAGGGTAGAAAGAAAATTCTACTTTACATACTTATTTTTGTTGATGCTAAGAGTTAATTGGGATGTCATTGTTCTTTTATAAGTTTCTTCCAATTGGAGAAACATAATTCCAAGGCCCAACTGGAGTTGCTGTAGTCATAAAAATTTGAGGATGCCAAAAGTGCTTGAATAGTCAGTACAAAATGCATAACAAATAAAAAATAAGTGATGTTGAAGTGTGGAGACTATATTCTTTTAGTTGTTACTAGTCTGAATGCTTAGCTTCCGAGAGTTTGCCATCCATTCTTTTGCTAGTAGATGGGGAATGCCTTAGCATATGTTGCTGAGTGTTGGTTTCTGAATGGTGAAATATATTGGGTTTCAAAGACCAAAACATACTTAATTCTTCTTCCACTTGGGATGAGGAATTGTTGGTTGAGTATATGCCATTTGTTCTCTTATTAGTTGCTTCCACCTTCAGAAATGCAATTATGATTCCCAATAAGAGTTTCTCTAGCAATTCAAGTTGATTATGCTAAGTGATGTCTGTATGCTGAGGTGAACATATGTTCATAGTTGTTTTTAATCTTCTGCTAATTTAAATTACTATATCCATCCATTAGTCTTTTGGTAGTAATTTGTGAAATATTGGCCTGGTCCTTTTGAAAACCTTATCATTCTGTTCTAATTCTATTCTACGACAATGTGTAATGTATGATATTGGGGCAGTGAGAATAATTCTGTACGAGCATCCTTAAGTAATTTTTCTGGATAAGATTGTAGCTCAACTTGATGCAGCTTTTGAAATAGGTTGCATTATTATGCATCATTAATTTGCTTAGGCTTATGTGGTATAGTAGTAACTGTGTATTCTATCAACTGCCTTAATTTGTTGTTGTTTTTGTCTTTTGTTTTGTTCTCTCTCTCTCTCTCCCTCTCTCTCTCTCTCTCTCTCTCCCTCTCCTTGTAATCCTATTTTTTTTTTCTTTTCGTCCTCTGAATGAGATTGTTTTAGCTCTGTACTTGGATCTAATTGCTCTAATCTTTATTTTACAGTCTTGCGACGATTGCAAGGAAGAGGCCTGCCCATTATGGTACTGGTCTCTCTGCACTTCTTGAGATCAATTCAAACTTTGAAATATCAAAGGGAGGTCATACTGCCAGCATTCAGTATTCTGTCCGAACTGCCTTGTTGGGATTTCTGAGATGTATTCATCCGACTATTATGGAGGTAATACATGACAAAACAGTCACGTTGCTTCTCTACAACAGTATTTAATTTTTTGAATACCATTCAACTATTTTTTCCAATCAAGGGTTTAGTTCTGATATATTCGAGAAATGGATACAGCTGGAAGTGTCAGTCCCGATTTGCAAAATGTGTTGATATTCCTTATGATGGTTGCAACTCATATACCATATCCACTGATGCCTTCCCTTGTTTTCTGAAAATTTCTTATAAAATTAGATAAAAAAAGACTTTGACCTGGGTGTTGGGTGTGTCTCATGGCTGTTAAAATCTGATAGTGTCTGTTGTCATTCTAACAGAAACTCGGATTCAACTTCTAAATGTTTTCATGCTTCCTAGTATTTCCTGTTCCATTTTTAGTTGAAATCGTGCTTATAAAATTTTCTACATACTAAATTTTGATATTATAGTTCTCTATCTAAGTTAGCATGTACCATTGTTCTCTTCTTTTCCGTTATAAAGAGTATTTTTGTGGTCATATTTTGTGATCCTTAGCTTCTCTTTTGGTTAATGGATCATTCACTTCCATAGTTGAGTAACAGTCCCTGTAGATATTGTAAACAAGCTCCGGAGAGTGAATGAAAGATATGCAGATTTTGAAAGAATCTGGGTATTATGATGCATAATTAGATCAAATTGCAAAGTTGAGCCTCAACAAAAAGTCCAATGTTTCTCTGATTGCTAGGTCTAACTTACCCTCAGATGAGACTGCTTTCCTTTTAAGTTGTATATCCTTTTCTGTTCAGTCAAGGGAGAGATTGCTAAAAGCTCTGAGAGCAATGAACGCTGGAGATGCAGCTGATCAAGTTATCCGACAAGTTGAAAAAATGATGAGGAATAATGAGCGTGCTTCACGTGATGCCCGATCAATCAAGGTGTCATTAAATTGATCCTGAAAATTTTGAATTCTTACTGTCATCGAACATCTTAGTAGTCCTGATCTCTGTTTTTATCTTTCAGGATGAGCAGCCATCAAATCATTTTCCTGTTTCTGGGGATCTAGTAAAGAAAAGACCAGCACCTATGGATAATGAAGATGTAGATACTGCTTCCAAAAGGACTCGTTATGGCCCTGACAACCATGCTGCTCCACCTATTGAAACTAACGATTCTGGGCAGGATAATGTGAATGGGGTATCACCAAAGGCTTCTTTACTGGATAGTGAATTGACCCCTGTTGAACAAATGATCGCCATGATTGGTGCTTTAATAGCAGAAGGAGAAAGAGGTGTTGAATCCCTTGAAATTCTAATTTCAAAAATTCATCCCGATTTGCTCGCTGATATAGTCATTACTAATATGAAACACTTGCCAAGAAATCCTCCTCCATTGGCAAAAGTTAGTAACTTATCATCAAATCAACATAGTGATTCAAGTGGTCCAGCCCAGGTTGTCGGATCAGTTAGCTCCCTGACCTCTGTGCAGATACCTGTTACCTCAGCTCAAATAACTGTCTCGTCCTCGTTGTCTGATATGTCTACTTCTATTAACCAAACATCAGATTCAAAACGTGATCCACGAAGGGTATGTCTAGCCAATTATAATTATCATATTCCTTGGATCATTACTATGTGCTTGCCTTCTGTATTACATAAGTAGTATCTTTTTCAATAACATTGATCGATATAAGTTTCCAGGATCCACGTCGCCTTGACCCCAGGCGTGCTGCTGTACCTGTTGGTGTGCCACCAGATTCTATTGCAGAGGATAACACTACTGCCATGCAATCTGGCTCCTTGCAACCTGAAGCCGAAGTCCCTAACCCTTCCAATAAGCCCTTTTCAGATCCAATGGTATTTAGTTCTGAAAATATGTTGGAGCCTGTGGTGCCCAAAACAGAATCCAACACCAAATTTGTGGAGAGTTTGGTGACATCCAGAGCAGATCTGCCAGCTACTGCAGAAGAAATTCAGGAGGAAGAAATCGAGGAAATTGTTCCTGACATGGAGGTAAGAGAAGCTTCAGATATTTCCATACCCTCTATTAGCAAAGTTGAAGAGAGCAGAGTGGAAGAAATGACAACGGATACCGTGGTGATCGAAGAGGTTTACTCACCATCTTTGGAGGAAACAGATCAGCTTTCTCCAGCTATATATAATGTTGCAGCCTCTGAAGATGCCAGTGTAGATTTGCCTATGCTTCCAGCATATGTTGAATTGACAGAAGAGCAGCAAAGAAATGTGGGGAAATTGGCAGTGGAACGGATAATTGACTCAGATAAGAACTTGCAAGGGACAGAGTGTAAGCAGACACGCATGGCATTGCTGGCTCGATTGGTCACTCAGGTTGTTATCATTCTTCTCTTGATTGCTTCCTTGTTAACTCGTGTGTTTAATTTAAGTACAAGTTGTAAGGTGCCTGGTCATGTTTATGGACTTCGAGATGTGGACTGATAATAACATTTTCTTTTTTCGCCTATTTTGCTGCTGCAACATGGTTAATGGTAGACTTTGAATGATCTTTTGATGCATAATGTGATCTCAAGGAGTACACAAACATCATTATTTATCCATGAACAAAAGATTGTTTCAGCTAGCTTTCTTGTATGAAGCTTTTAAAAGCTGCTTTGCTATTGTGATTGTTTCTTGCATTATCTTTTTATTTTTTATTTTAACAAGTATTGTTTCTATCATTATCGTAATGATGTTTTATTATCTAGTCACTTGTACTAAAGTTTTATATTAGAATGAGTGTATAAAAAGGAGTAACTACGGAGAACCATGTCGCTTACTCAACTGCAAATTGTTCGCTAATGACTACTATCATGTTAAGTTCAGATTGTTGATTGTTTGCTTATCATTAAGGTGCCATTATCTTGACTTGGTAATTGTTGTTATTATAGACAACTGAATTTCATCGTAGACTGACAAAAATGCTAACTTGGAAATGCTGTGGATGGGACCAATCAAATAAATTTAATCACTTCTTCTGATGCCTTACTATTCTGTTGACATAAATTGCTTTAGATAGTTCAACTTTGATATTTTGGATTTGTACTGAGTGTGATTGTCTCTGCGGACAGCTCTACCATTGGATATAGTGAATAGCAGTGACATATATTATGTGAGAAGAGTATTGACACTCTCCTACTTAATTTTCTAGCAGATTGTTGATGATGATGGTGTTGATGTGGTTATGATGATGCAAAAGCATATCATCTCGGATTACCAACAACAGAAGGTATCTTCTTTCTGAGTAAATGCAGGTTTAGCCACAATCTACAGCCTGTTCTCTCTCTCTCTCTCTCTCTCTCCCCTCCCCCCTCCCTCTCTCACTCCCTCTCTGCCTCTCCCTCTCTCTCTTTCTCTCTCTAGGCGCATGTGAGCTGCCTTCCAGGTTACGTCTGTAAAGATTAAGGTGTAGACATTTTGTTTATTGATACATATTCATACTGTGAAGTTAGCATACTGATAAGTAAGGATAATTTTATGATGATAAAACTATTTGATGAGTCTTACTTTATGTTTACTCTGATTTTGAGGAACCTACTTATGTCTGTTTCGAATATCTTTTGGATTTTATCTACTAAACCTATTTATGTAGTTTGATTAGATACGTTATTTGACAAGCTGCCTGGTAAAAGGATCTTTGATTGAGTAATGTATTGTCATGCACATAAGGTCATTCCTCAAAACTAGGAAGATGAATACCAAAGTAGCTTATTATGTATTCTATTTTTGCAAATTGCACCAGTAAACTGGCTTTTGCTGAAGTATAGTGAGTTCTGTGTACTTGAGTAATCCTGATTGCCCTGTTGTGTGCTGTCAGTGTTATTATCAGCAATCTTGCTCAACAACTATTCACACGTGGTGTGACTATTTATTTCTTTATCTAATACATGGATTCATTAGCATGTAAAAACACCTGGACATGTTGGCTGGTGTGACAGTATGTTCTAGTATCTCTAGTCCTTCCCAAATTGCGTAACCCCCCCTTCTGGGTATATCCCCAAAGGAGGAGCAGGATTTAGGGGGAGCAGTCTTGTGTCTAGGGTAATCTTAATTTCTGGAATTTTGAATTCCTGTGCCAGTTTTAGTAGTTTCTTCAATTTTCCTATTACACATAAGATTAGGCTTTTTACGACTGGTTGGATTTGAGGTTGATGTACCAACTTCATGTTGAAAATGTAATAACTTCAGTGGTCTATTCACATGGCCTTTATGTAGTTATTTGACCTAGGAAAAGAAAAGGTTACAAAAGAGAAAGGATCACAATTCGAGAAAAAAAGCAAAGATGAAAGTATATTTAATCTTATATAGGTCTTGCTTCCCCAACAAAAGCTTTTTATTGCTTCATGACCATGTTGTAATGAAATATGATTTATCTATCTGACAAATTGTAACACCTTTGACGTTCTTGATGCCTGATGACTAGAAGTACTTATTGATGGACCTTTTTTTTTGTGTTTTTCGAAATATCTCACATGTAATATGTTGTTTGTCTGTCTCAGGGTCATGATCATGTAATGCATGTGCTTTCCCACCTGCACAGCCTCATGGTCTCAGATTCAGTTGAAATCTCTCCGTCACCTGCTGCTGTGTATGAAAAATTTCTCCTGGGAGTGGTAGGATCTTATCTTAGGTATCAATGGTTCTGTAATTCTCCATGTTTGTAACCTGTGCTCATTCCATTTAGGCAAAGGCTTTGTTGGACACTTTACCTGCAACTGACAAATCATTCAGTCGACTTCTTGGTGAAGTTCCTTGGTTGCCTGATTCTGTGATGAGACTGCTAGACAATATATGCTCTAAATATCATGCGGTTAAAGATGGCCGTGAAAGTGACCGTGTCACTCAGGGCCTTGGTGCTGTATGGAGCCTAATCTTAGCACGGCCGCTTGATCGTCAGGCCTGCTTGGATATTGCTTTGAAGGTATTCTTGTTATAAGAAGTCCATGTTTGTTCAGTTCTTATTATGATTATTTTTTTTTTCAGTTTCTTGCCATGATATGTTCTAAATATCTCTGCCATTTTGGGTGACATAAGGCCTAGACCCTGAGAAGAAATGGTAGGGTTTATTGCTCTAATAAATGACCAGAAAAATGACTCTGTTTGATCGGT
Source organism: Ehretia macrophylla (assembly GCA_037974665.1). NCBI lineage: Eukaryota > Viridiplantae > Streptophyta > Magnoliopsida > Boraginales > Ehretiaceae > Ehretia > Ehretia macrophylla. Next base: position 26,913,947 of record CM075779.1, on the reverse strand, counting down.
GATTATCATTCTTGTTAATATGGTTGAAATGCTAATTGAATTGGTGACAAGCAACTGAGGTTGGACCTACTCGCTGTTGTAGTTCAAGGCGCTACATAGGTGATACTGAAGTATTGCTCTGGACTTGATAAGATTTCGAAATGAGGAAGGAGGCTTAGAAAAATTTAAGTTTTTAAGTTATGAAAAGAAAAAAATTGCTGAGTGGTTCAGGTTTTTGATTCACAGTTACCTATTGAAAAGGTGTTCCTCTTGGTATATTAAGGAAAGGAAATTTTGTACTGTCCCAAGACCAGAATATATGGAGGAGTAGGAACGTTGATGTGAGGGAATAGGAGAGGAAAAGTGGTTCTTCTTTTGCATTTCCTTTTTTTTCCATTTGGGGGGTGGGGTGGGTGTTTGTTGGTGGGAGAGACACTAGTTAGTTATTTCTAGTAATAATTCTGTAGTTATTAAATGGTTTTCTCATTTAAGAAATTTTTCTCGTACATTGTGCTCTTGATCATATCTTTCACCATTTGTATTCAGTCGATTGCAAGTCCTACGTGCAAATTATTTTAAATTAGCTTGTTACTTCGTGTGCAGCATGTCATAGCCCATGAGAAACAGACAATATTTTTCTCTTGTTATTTGTAGCTCTTGTATTGTTTTTTCTGTTAAGTCATTCTATTTCTTACCATTGACTTTTATGTGGCAGTGTGCTATTCATTCTCAAGATGACATTCGAGCAAAAGCAATTCGCCTGGTATAGGGACTCAATTTTTCTTACTTGTTCACATTTCTTATTATTGAGGGAGTTACCCAAAGACTATGTTGACTCCCTTTCTTTTTGGTTTAGGAGCCTCTTACACGTTCTTTCTTATTATATATGTGTGACTTTTTGTTTAAATTCTGTGAAGTAAAACAAGATACATGTTTGATATGCTGTAACTGATTTAGGACCAAAAGAAAAAAGAAAAACGTCTTTGCAGTTTTAGGTCAAACTAAAAACAGAATTTCTCTCTTTCAACTCTTATCATTATAATGGATTAGAAAAAAACAGTTTCTAGTCTGCATATATTTATCTTCTACTTCAAAAAAAAAAGAAAAAAAAAAAAAAAAGAAAGTTTCTTACATTTTTGTTGTCTGCAATTTTCTTTCTGAGTCACCTATATTATCCATTACTGCAGTATGTTGACATCACTCTATACAATAAGGCATGAAAATCTAGATAAGAAGTCTGTCATAATTATATTTTTTCATGCTACTCTCTTTCATTGTGATAGATTTTGCAAGCATAAATTTATTTAACCAATCACAAATTAGCTTCTATTGCTTTTATAATCCACGAGGAAAAATTTTAACAGGACATAGGTTGGACCTATCAACTCTTTGCTCATACGTCCTAAAACATTGTCTATGCATTGCACAGGTAGCAAACAAGCTCTATGTGCTTAACTATATCTCAGAAAACATTGAGCGGTTTGCAACGAATATGTTCTTGTCAGCGGTTGATCAGCATGTTTCAGATACGGAGCTCTCACAATCTGGACTAAATGAGCAAAGGATGGAAAGAGAGGTGTGTTTGTGTTAGGAGATTCCACTTTCTTCTTTTCTCCTTTTCCTGTCAAAGTGAGTTTACACCTGAAGCATCTGCTTTAAATGTGTTTTGGGGGTTGTTTCACACTTGATTCGTTGCTCAAGGAGATTCTGTGTGCTTCTTGATCAAGAGTTAAAAGACAGCAACTCCTATGAGAGAAGTTGCTTCTTTTCCCTTCCATTTTTTTGTTCATTTACTTGCTTTTCCCCACAACTGAATAAATTGGTCAAGGGGATACACTGTTCTTATTGGTCTAGTTTGTTCATTCTTTTGGTGGACTGCAGCCTTTGAATGGCACTTGTGCACGTACTTAAATTTAGATAATAGCTAGTATTTATGAGAAAACTTTTTTGGGATAGATAACTCTTGTTTTTGGCTGACTTGAATCATAGCACATTGCATAACTTAAATAAAAAGTTATTTGACATCTTATAAAATCTCCAAAATGATATTATGTTATTTCTTCTGGAAGATTAAGATTTGGCCGAACTAGCTCATGTCACTTCCATACATAAACTCAAAATATTGCAGATTTCTGTTATTTACCTATATATTAGGCTGTAGGGTGAAACAAAAATATTGATATTAAAATTGTTAGGATCACCTCTCATGTAGACCTTTTAACTAATCATTTTACTTGCAAACCATGTTAAAGTAGTACTCGTTAGATATCAAAGATCCCTCAAGTCTCCATTTACTGATTCCACCTAATGTTGGCTTCTCAGGTTGGAAGCCAGGGAAGATCTTTTAGTGGTTCTCAAATTTCGGAGTCAGCAGTTTCTGAAACTGAGTGTGTTAAGGGTGCACAATTGGATTCCCAAACTGATTCTTCGGTGTCATTTGCTCGAGCTCAGAGCCTGATTTCGTTATTTTTTGCATTATGCACAAAGGTATGATACAAGCTGGTTCTTCTAGAAGGTGGATAGGCTTGTCAGTGGACCTTTTTTCGTTTTCCTTTTCTTTCTTCTTTCTTTTTTTTTTTTTTTTTTTTTTTTTTTTTTTTTTTCTGTTCCCCTGTTCTGGAATTTTTTATCTGGCTGATGCTGTATGTTCTTTTCTTGCAGAAACCTAGTCTTCTTCAACTTGTATTTGAAACCTATGGCCGAGCTCCAAAGTCTGTGAAGCAGGTTTCTCTCTTTAGTTTGCTTATTTTCTTAATCCTGAGAATTGGTTAGGAAACAGCATGAGGGTGTCTAGTAAGGCTATAATTGTAGTTGCAAGAAAAGAATTTAATGCTTGTGTCGATGTTGCATCTGCGTTGGCCATGCCATTCTTTTATGTGGGAAATCTCCTCAATCAGCTGCCAGGGTTGATCATGTTAGATGCACATGATGCAACTTATTTTGTTTGTTATAATACTGAGGTGGCATTGTCTCACCTTAGAGGTTGGTTTATTTTGGACCCTTGAGGAGTTGAATTGGTCCACTATTACGTCCTATGGACTATTTTAACGCCAGTTGCTTTAAGATAATGGAAAATTCAATGGATATAAAATAGCATATGATTAGGACTTTTGCATGTACATCCATGGTTGGGACACTTGAAAATGCAGTACTATGTTGTTACACCTCCTGCCCCTTACCGCGAATATAGTCTCTGCATTGGAAGGATGGGTGTTAGTCTTTCTGTAGGTGGCTTCTCCTTCTTTCTGTCTCAATAAAGTAATTTTTTGCTACTTATTATAAATAAAGAAGAAACTGAAGCTGTATGTCATCGAGGATCCCATATGGGTACAATTCAGGACTAGCTTGATCTTCATATAGCTGCACGTTTAAAGAAGAAAAGGCTTTTGGGAAATTGGATTTAGTTGATTATAAGAAGATAAGAATAAAACCCACATACTTGAAGCGATCCTGTATAACCTAGTTCACGTTTGCTACATTATCCTTCTGTTAATCCAAAATATTTGTTTTCTTTTGACTGCTTACAGTTTGTCTGTCCTAATCTTTGACTTTCATCACTTAAATTTGGCACACTGATGTGTAGGCTGTGCATCGCCATATCCCTGTTCTTATAAGGGCTCTAGGGTCTTCATATTCTGAGTTGCTTCGCATAATATCTGACCCACCCATTGGAAGTGAGAATCTTTTGACACAGGTAGGTTTACTGAGATTCTAAACTTTAGAGTACGTTTTGAGAAGTTTCATCTTCGTAGTTGTTAGAAAAAATCTTTTTCTTATCAGCACTGACACAATTCTTTGAATTACTGCAAGGTACTTCGTATTTTGTCTGAAGAGTCGGCAACACCATCTGATCTGATTGCCACCGTGAAGCGTTTGTATGAGACTAAACTAAAGGGTTTCCACTGGAGATTATTCATGTTCATCATTTGTTTTTCATAATGGTTGTAACTTTTCTGCTGTTGCTAAGGCGTGGCTATTTGTCTCGCAGGATGCTACTATCCTCATTCCTGTATTGTCATCATTTTCTAAAAGTGAGGTAGGCATAAAATCGTTCTTCTTTTTCATTTTTGATATATTTGTTGTTTTCAGTTGCATGATACTCCTTTTCCTTCTTATAAGTACCATAATTTCCTCGAATTATAAGCCAGTGTTTCCAAAAGCAGAAGGCAAAAATCATTTCTATTTGACAGAAAAATTGGTTCTAATATTCTGGTCTCATGAGAAGTTAAGGGTTGAATATCTATTGATCATTCTGTATAGTTGGCAGTGTATCTTTTGTCTAAGATGGAGCCTACTTCTTTTGACCTTGGAAGTGGTGGGTTATGCGCATTTGAGACATCCATGATTGCCCTTGCCTTGTCCTGTTCTATAGCTGGAGAATGCTCCAATTTTGGTGTACCTGTTCCAACAATTTAACACCAAAAGGAAAGCTGGAGAATGCTCCAATTTTTATGCTCACTAATACTGCATCCTGTAATCCTTCAAGTCTTTATGCAAGAAATATCAAGGGACACCAAACTACATAAATACTCCGTTTTAATCGAATGCTCTATTTACTGCTGTAATTGAACAGCATAAATCAATATGATTGAATCATAATGAACTTCTCGTTTGACCAAATATACTAATAAACCTGTTTTTTCACATGAAGAAATGAAAATGACAACATCATGATGCAAAGTTAGTGATGGCTCAATGAAGGATCGCATTTCTTGTACTAAAGAAAATTTCGTTGCATTTCTTGTACTAAAGAAAATCTTAATTTCATATTGTCTCTATACTTTTCTATGTAACAATCGAAATTGGTTTCATATTTTCATGTCATCAGCATTGCCTGTGTACTTTTTCAGGTTCTATATGAATTTTGATTATTTTGTTAAATCAGGTTCTACCAATTTTCCCTCGGCTTGTTGACCTTCCGTTAGATAAGTTTCAGATGGCGTTGGCTCACATACTGCAGGTAGAAATCAAACTTTTAGCCAATTTGTGCTTTCCTGATGGTTGACTTGTACTGAGAAAGTTCATTGCATCTTCCATTCTTTCTATTATTTGCTTCAGAGGGGAATCTCGAATTGATTTAACTACAACTCTCAATTAAATTGTAGGTTTTCTCTGATCAAATTATTAATGATCTTAGCAATCGCTGTACTTTCTAAAACTGTGCATGTGTTATAGCAGAATTGAACTGTAATAGAATCTGAATGAAATTTGGACAGTTTCTGAACTACTGAAGTTAGGCATTTATTCACCACAAAAATGAAAATTTAGGCATTTGGAAGTATGATTAGATAAATAGACTGTATCTTGCTACTATTCTCATCATATGGTTTCCCCTAAGGTTTTAGTATACACAGGATATAAAGGGTGGAGGACCTATTAATTGCTGAAAAGAAGAAAGGCTTCTTTACATGGGATCATTCATGTTATCGCTTGTCAAATGCATGTGTAACTTCGCTAAGTGATCTTTCTTTTAGAATGTAATATTTGAAAATAAAGCTGGGTGAATAATCCTGTGAGTTGTTGATTAATCAGCTTCATGAATAGGTTCAGGCTCAAAAGCCTTAATAGTAGTAGTATGTGTAGCTGAGTTCAACTGTGTATGTGACTTGCTTAGTGCCATTTTTCTTTCCATCTGAGTGCATTAGGCATTTATTTCTGGTGAGAATTTCCAATCAGTTATTTGCTTTGGAGAATTATTGGTTGAAATTCTTGTTTGGTAAAGTGTTATTGTGAAGTGTTGAGAGTCAAACAATTTAAATATTTCTACAGGGTTCAGCTCATACTGGCCCAGCATTGACGCCAGCAGAAGTGTTAGTTGCAATCCACGACATTAATCCTGAGAGAGATGGCCTCCCACTTAAAAAGGTGCAGATTTTCTCTTCTTCTTAATTGATGCTCTTGTTCTTGGTTAACAGGTAGTGTTCAATCAAGTAGACTTTAGGGATGATTCGAAGATATTAGTATCACATACAAAGCTGGTCATTAGCTTTATGCATCTATGCCCCAACCTTGTCCATTGCCTGAAACTGATTTTACTACAGCTGTGATCATTTTTCTCTGTGGAATTTGCTGCTAGCTAATATCGCCGCATAATCTGCTATAGTTTTTTACATGATTCAGATAAATCTTGATTTCTTTCCAAGTACTAAACTTAATGATGCTATGCCAGAAACTTGTGCATCATCCAGTGCAATATTTCCTCTGTTCTCCCCTTCCCCCTCCACTTTTATTTCTGTTCCTTCTTGTGAGTCGTTAACAGAACCAGATACGTTGAATTGTATGAATTGCTGGTTACTAGATGCAGACACGTTCCATTTCCTCTATCAAACTCTTTCTAGTAGATAACCCCAAGTTATTTCTCATACGATGCCTGTTGTAACTTTTAGTAGTTAATGGCTTCCAGATAACAGATGCTTGCTCAGCTTGTTTTGAGCAGCGGACAGTTTTCACCCAACAGGTCCTGGCAAAAGCCTTAAATCAGATGGTAAGGAGTTATCATTATGAAAAGGAGAAAGAAAGATTTGTAAGCCTTATATTCATTTTCCGTGTATCATTGTTGTTTTTTAGGTTGATCAAACTCCTCTTCCTCTGCTCTTCATGAGAACAGTAATTCAGGCAATTGATGCTTTTCCTACACTGGTAATGCAGTTCATCTCTATGATGCTTTAAATCTAACTATGCCTTCACTATGAAATATATTGTATCATACTCTGGTATCTTAAAATTATTCTGGGTATTTTTACTATCTAATAGCTGTTTATAACGCACTGGTTTTTACCATCTAGGTTGATTTTGTCATGGAAATACTGTCCAAACTTGTGAGCAGACAGGTAATTGTGAGAAATTAGCTTTCTTTTTGTACTGAGATTCCTAATTTGCCATGACTAAACTACTTGCTCGTATGGCGACCATAAATCTTACTCATGTCATGTGGTTATTGAAGGTTTGGAGAATGCCAAAATTATGGGTTGGCTTCTTGAAATGCGTATCACAGACACAGCCTCATTCTTTCCGTGTATTGCTACAGGTACTCTGTCTATTAATATACAGATAATAGTGATTCTCATAGCACTCTTTCTGTTGATCTGTGTCCATAATTTCTTAGTATAATGGTAAAAGTTTTTAACCTCGGAGTTTACAATTTGGTTGCAGCTACCACCGGCGCAGCTTGAAAGTGCTCTAAATAAATATGCTAGCCTACGAGGTCCCTTGGCTGGCTTTGCCAACCAACCTAATGTAAAAAATGCTCTACCTAGGTATATCTCTCTCCAGTTTATTAAATACCTTCGTTTCTTTAGCCTGCAGTAAATTTGTAATCAAAATTATTTCACATTAACTAATCTATGAAGATTTGAAATAGAGCTTTGCCTCATATTGTGTGAAAATGGAGCAAGTATATCTCCATCAGTTCTCAAATATGTTGGTGAAGAGAAACTGGTAATTGGAAGGAAGGGTTGCATAGTGTAGCAGCCACAATTGTTGGAAGGAACTGAACCTTCAAGTCTGTTTTGGTTGCAGAAACCATTTCTATCATTGTAATATCCAGCGTACTTGAGAAAATAATTTTAATAAACCACTGATTATATTCGTTATAAAAATAGAAATATGTTTTTGCCCCTCACATTGGCATCGGCTTCTCCTTATTTTAAGCTGGGAGACACGGGAAAGTTGGGGCTTGTTTTCGCCAGTCTATCTGCATGAGACATATTTTATGCTAGCTCAGTATTGCCAAATACTCCATCTGGGTGCTCGCTTTCCCATGAAATTATTAGTAACTTGTAGTGTTTGGCATCCAAAAAATAAACTCATTGAGTTTGCACTTTGTTGACAGATCAACCCTGTCAGTTCTACTCCTTGCAAATGAATCACATTTGCCTCAACAACATGCTTCGTCTTCCCTGCATACCGCAGATACTAGTTCGTCAGTTCATGGTGCGACATTGACATGACCCCTCAAAAGTTTTCAAGTTCAGGAAACTGCAGCAACTTGGTGATATATATGTGCCACCAATTCGGAGGTTGCTCAATTTCAGGGCCGCAGCCTATTGTCTCGATAACTTGAAGATCTGCAGTCCATGGTCCGCGCCTGCCGGGTCAGCTGCCAATATTGTTCTGAGGAGTGGAGTGTTATAAATTTTGGAGAATGGCAGTTGGCAAAAATCGTCGTGGGATGAATGGAAGGGGCAATTTTCACCTTCCATCCTGCTTGCAGAATGTATCATGTAATCTCAGTTTTTCTGTTTTTATCGATTTTGTTTGATGTAATGTTCACTTGCAGATGAAATTTACATAATTAATAAATATTTTATATGTTCATAGGTTGCTTTCTTCAAGGATAGTCAAGTAGGGGAATGCCTTCATTTTGTGTAGTAAAAAAATGTAATTATCTCAAGGGTTGAATGAAGAAAGGAAGGCTATTTGTTGATTTCAGGCTCTTAGATTTCTAGTTTCGTCTCATGTGACTTTGTCAACTTATGTTTCGAATAGATGACCTCAAAAGACAATGCCTCAATTTGATCTCTCTGCTGCAATTCTAACTGAAGCTTCCTTTAGTATCTGATTATTCTTTTAGAAAATTCTTCTATTAATTCAGACTGACATAAGTCTGCGAGAGAAGGAGTGGGGTCTATTCTATATAAGAGAATTGATGTCAGTTCAGACTAATTGAATAACAACCATATTGTTGACATGATAGTGTTCTTGGTTTGAATTGTCATTCATGGCATTTTGTTGCATGCTAATAGTCAAAATCTGGTCTCAGCCTGAGTACACTTGTCTTGGTTGACGAAGTTAAGCTCACCCTTACCAAGTAATGAAGGCCCCATTGTGTGATGGGCCAATCGCTCCATTCGCGCTAGCAGTCTATTCCCATTAGTAACATACATTACCAAATTAATTAACAAAAAAAAAAAAAAAAAGTTTTTGGCGACTCCCACTGATGGATCGATTACTCCAATTACAATTGATCAATAGTATAATTATTGATAAAGATGCACATTAAATAGGGGTGTGTGATAAGAAACTAACAAATTAATGACCCTTTAGAAAAGAAAAATAGACTTTGAAACAAGTGAAAAAAAAGAGTGAGCCTATTTTTCTGGAGCAGATGGAGTATGGATAATTTTCCGGTATATACATTGAGATAGTAAGAAGAACGAAGAAAAAAACGAAAGAATCAGATTATCAGAATTGATGGATAGATTTCTCGAGAAGGAAACAAAATTACAGGTTACGCATGAGAATGAATTTCCTGCCTCACCACATTTTGAGGCCTGTCTCATCCAGTATCTCTTTGCACAAATACAAACTCTATAGCAAATCAAGTTGGTTGCATACCGGTGGTAAAAGGATGCTAATTGACACACAGTACCTCTAGCACCTAAAAAGCTGACAGAAAAAACTTTACAACAAAAACAAAATCCACTTTTGCGAAAGAATATTTTGAAGAAAATCTACAAAAAAAAAAAAAGAAAAGAAAATTCTTCTTTAATCCCATTTGCCGTAATCAATGTGGGGGTCTGGCCTGCCGTGCTGCTTCTGCTTAGAGAGGTGAGTGGTGGCGACTGGCAACTGATTAGTTCCCAGACGAAGGACTGCCACTTGATGCACTACCATCTGATAAAGGACAGGGATGTCAACAAATTGTTTCTTAACGTATCGAAGAAAACTTTAAAGCTACAGAAAATAGAACCAGAAACCCAACATACGTTGGCAAGAAAAGCGGCTTTTACTGCGTGTATATATGTTGGCATTTTATTGTGCATTCACAAGATAAAATTCAAGTTAAGGCAACATGTAATAGGAATAGTTAGGCATATATATACAGAACAAGGAGCAATAATGCGAGATTTATTCTGATCAAGCTTTATATTCGTTAATTTTATTTCTAATTCCATATCCTAAAAGAATTCTTCAGCTTTATTATGTGTGGGCAAAAGCCAAAACTTGTCTACCCTAAACGAAATATCTATAAAGGGATACAACACTGGCTAAAACCCGTGAACAAACCTGATCAATATAAGAGGATCTGAGTTTACTAGTCAAGATCCATCACTTGGCAGGGAGAACAACATCAAGGTTCTTCTGGAGAAGCCAGCCTTTTGGATAAACAAGTTCACGTGCTTCCAGATGAAGGTGCCAGTTCATTATCTTTGAACATCCAGAGGGGATCCCTTCCATTTGACTTTCATCTTCCACTATTTGTTCTATGAATGTGGTCTCCTGCAACAAACCAATGTCACTGTAAGTACTGAGCTTGCAGTATGAGCGCAAGAATCTATGAATTTTGAATATAATGATAATTACATGGGAAAAATAAGTAACAGATAATACATACATATATATATGTACATGTATAAATGGAAAAAGAGAAGGGAGAGAAAAAGAAATCAACATACTTGGAAGCCCTCCTTCACAGTGTCTAACTGCCGAATTGGATCTGAAGTAGGTCGTTTCCATCTCTTTGGGTCCCACAATATGGTGCTGTTGAAGGCAAAGCCTGACATATCAACATGGAATCTACGGAGTCGTTTGCTCTTCTCATTCGTGTGCCATCCGATTACTTGACTTCCATTGCACACAGGACCTTCCAAGATTGCTTTGTTTTTGCTTTGAGCCAGCATTGCAACAGGCCAAGTGCCAAATCGACTACAGACAACAAGCAGATTTTATTAATGAAGCCGTGAACAGGAAAACCATATAGAAAAGAGAAGAGTGAGAGCAAGAGGTTGGAATTCTATAAAAGAACAGTGAGACGTCTAATCTGAGCCGTCACAGCAAGGTGAAAATTTATCAGATTACCCAGATCAGAAAACCTTTATGAAAGAAATCTCTCGTGCATACAGAGTAATACAATTATGGGAATGCTTAGTCCTCAATTAAAAGGCAAACAATGGCATGATATTCCTCTTCTCCAACTGTTCTAACCCATCTTTCATGCTGTGTGTGTCTGGAAAGATGGTCTTATTTCAAAAGTTTATGGGAAATGTTTCTCAGTTCACCCAATCATCCTTCATCTTTAATGGCAAAACCAAATCTTAACCCAGATATACCTGTTAAGAAGCCAGATGTTCCATCCTAAACCCAATTGGTGTTGAGCGGAGTAGTCCAAGATCTTATAAGGTGGTCTTGAGGTTTCTGATTTTCCGATGTGAGATAAGTGTATATTCTAACAACACCAAATCACCTTCCTTGTCTAAATCGGAATTTGTAAATAATGTGATACAGATATAGGTTTGGGAACTAAAAAGTTATTTTAGTGTTCATGAATGTCTTGGATTCCTGTCTCTGAGATGTCAGACTTTTTAGAAAGAGACTTAAAAAGTGGAAGGAGAAATGTCCTTTAAGCAGCATACAATATGGCTTAAGGACACGTAAGGAATACGGAAATGTTTGCAACATGCATAAACAAATCATATGGCAGGATACGAATCCAGCAGGATAAAATTTGGATGGGCATGATGGCACAATTGCGTATCCAAGAACCAATAGAAAGCATGAACCTGATGGAGTTTCTCTGAATGCATATTCAGCAGACAGAAATTCTCTTCCTAAAAAGTCCAAGCATACTCTATTTGTAAACCTACAGAAAATGTAGAAGACAACTGTCTGCAGCAAAATTTCTCTTTGGCTTCAAATGTCAAATACTCGGTCTCCATGGTTTCTGATAATATGTGAAGCTTAACAACAATCAATGCCATAACCTTTTTCCTTAGGAAGTCTACTAACCCTGACAGTACGTCCCCAAAAGTAGCAAGAAACAAAGAATTCATCTTCCTCTTTATTTACTAAGAATTGTTCTCCAAACCACTATCACCAGCCACTTCCAGGTTATTCTTTTCAAACATGAGCCCTCTGACACTAAGATCTGACCACAAGATGTATATGCAGCAAGCATCAGAGAAGAAACAGAAAAATTGTGTGATTAAGTACAACTGTTTCTTACTTGTTATCTTTCTGGGACACAATATGCTAACTTAAAAAGGATATTTGTGTTGATCATAGACAGTCTATTTTTCAATTTTTCCTATTTCTTTTCCTTCTCATGAAACAAGGAGGGAGGGTGAGATAATTTTATCAGCAGAGAATGATGAGTAATGAATGAAAATTGTCATGCTACAATGGTGAGACTATGTTTTTCTAAGATAGTGTAAGAGGGTACAAATTGAACCTAGTGCTAATACGGTATCAAGCCGTCAACCTTTATGAGGCGACAAACCTTACAGGACAGCCTAGATTACACACTTGGATCTTTTAGCTACATACAGATATACAAACACGCATAAGTTCATAGTTAAGTTTCTTTGGCCAAACTTTTCGTAATTTTGACCTCACTGCTCTTCAACGTCGCTCAATAAGCTATTGCAAGTCACTCAAGTATGGCTAATTAACAGTCAGAAAAAGAAAGATTGCAACATTCTATTTCTAAATCTTTGTTGATACCTCCAAAAACAGTGAAATCAATACTAAAAAATAACACCAGTGGAAATTCTTTATATCCTAACAGCAGGGTACCATATTATAGTTTCAACATACATTTATGCATATCTCACTCAGTGCCTAAAGAATTTAAGCTCAAATCCCTAAATTCCTCGGCTGATTTTCAAGAAGTAACGCATTATGTTCAAACTGTTAAACTACGATTCAGAAGCTAAAATCTACACTACCCCGAAAGAAAACACAAAATGCAGCACAACTATTTCTAAATTTCAAAACAAGCAAACATGGAAGGAATCATTATCAATTCAAACAGCTATAGAACACTACCCCAACAACAACAATACCAATCAGAACAAATTGCAAACTTCACTTCTTGAAACCAATCTTGAATTACCTGATTCCCCTCAGGCTCTCAAACAACTCCAACGTATACACATTATCATCATCCGCGAAGTACACAATCCCATCGAGCTTATGAAGCTCAATATGCTCCAACACCCTATTCCTCTGATGCACACCCCTATCCTTAATATCTGTCAAATTCTTCGAACACACCAAATGCCTATACATTACCCCCGTCTTCCTCAATAAATCTGCTGTCTCCATCGACGCTGCATTCATCTCCACCACAATCCACAATATAGGCTGCCGCACGAGTCTTAGCACCTGCCCTAACCTATTCAAATAATAAGCTTGTAATGCCCTATTGTACGTCGGCGTCACCACAATTAACTGCTTTAGAGGCATATAATCGAATTTTTCTTCAAAACCATCACTCCCATCAACGCTTAATTCAACACTATCAACTACAAAACTCTCCGGCCTCGCGAAAACCTCATCCTTTATCTCTTCCTTTACGTTCACTACATTATTCACATTCGGTTGCTGTTTCATCTCGAAGGACACGCGATCGAAACTTTCGCGACGTTTCAGGTCTACTTCTTCTTCGATGTGACCAAATGGAGCCATGCCTAGTAAAAACCCTAGCATGAAGAACATTAAGCATCGGTAAAGCGATTTTCTCCACGAGACGTTTACGAGTTTCTTCGAATTTTTTGCGAAAAAGATGCCGCCGAGGAATTTAGTCACCGGCGACGAGGTTTTGCCGGAGAGAAGCTTCTGCGACGGCGATTGGAAGGAGAATGGATTTCCGCCGTTATGATTGTACGGCGATTGCGTTCTCCGAATCGAAGCCATCAATTAAACCGAAAAATCATCAAAAATTAGTGAATAAACCGATTTAATCGCCTCAAAATACTACAAAATTTCCAATTTCTACTGAAAATTTACAAAAAATTCAAAAAATTATCGCATTGCACAAATAAATCGAAATTGCGAAGTCGAAAAACAGATCGAAAATAAGTAAAAGCGCAAAAGATATCAAAACTATTAGGTAAAATGAGAAAAATGTATAAAAGCGAAGCGATTTTTATAGGAGCAAAAAATGAGATCGAGCTGATTTAGAAAGAAAAATAAATCGATTAAAAAAAGGAAAAAAAAATATAGTATTAATGGAGCAAAAGAGCAGTGTTGCGAAACGACGACGTGTTGATTGGAAAATATGAACAGAGATTTTTGTGCTGAGATTCAGATGAAGAAAGAAGATGATTTTTTTTAATTTTTTTTTAATTTTACCGCGGTGTTGGATTGGAGTGCTCACAGCACCTAGCAGGCGCCAGATAGGCAGCTGGTAGTGGAAGTGTTCTAGAGTGCGCTGGAAGGTGGGACCAGTAAGGAAGTGGCACGTGGCTTGTTGTCGCATCTGGTCAATTGCCTCTTTTGGTTGTTATACTTATTATCAGTTAATAATTGTGTAAGAGAAAAAGATTAGGAGGGTAATCGTTTGCTCTTGGCTGTTGCAAAAAAATCTTGGTTGGTAAGCTAATTATTGATGAGGAGAAAAACTTTGCAAAGATTATCTTTTTCCCAATTTCGTTGAGATTAGTCAATGGTATGATGTAAAGACTAGATTATATTATTCAATTAAAAGTGCAGACAGATTTATTTGTATTAGAGTCCTGTTTTAAGAACATATTATTTAAATTTGATGTGATAAAAGTGTATCAAGCGAGTGTATATTTCCATACAATGTCTCATTGACAGATTCATTTTATAGTGCAAGATATTCATTACATGGTGACTTTGTTACCTCAAGTTCAATTTAACTTATAGCATTACTGATTTTGTTGTCATGTCATATATTTAGTTTATCTGTAAATTAGTTATCCAATATTTCACCATTATTGAGATAATTTTTGGAATGTTACTTTCTAATAGTTGTGTTGAATAGCTTGTATTTTGCTGATTATAAAGTTTCTAATCGACAAAAGAAAAGTCAATGGTATGTGTTTCCCATGGAGAGCTTATGGAAACAAGTCTGAATATAGTAGTGAGAATTTATTCCAGAAACTGAAAGGTGAGGTGACAGTTATAGATATGCTTTAACATGCCAGATTTGGTCGGTTCGATAAAATTCTTGACCGTCTTCATTAAATTTATATCGGAAATTTTTCTAATGATCCTCAATAGTAACACCGGAGATAGCATTATCATTGTCGTTGTTTTGCAGTTGATTGAGTACAACATAAGGGTCAAGACTAGGGGTGTGCATAAGTTTGTTTGACCGATTTAAAAGATATTTTTTAAATCGAATCAATACATTTAATTTAAAAAAATTAAAATTAAAATCAAATTAAACATTTATCAAAATTACTCAAAATTAAACGGATTCCAAACCATTAGAATGATTTGATTCGGTTTGTTGAATTGGTATTTGTCACTATCTACTAATATAATTATTTATATTAAAAATGTAAATAGAAATAACAAACAAAAAGAAACAACATACTTGTCTATGTCAAAATACTACAAACTAATTTTCACATTGACCCCAAATTTAAAATAATACTTCCCATAACATAAAATAACCATAAGATATTAGTAATCCTCAAAATAACAAAACATAGCCAAACACAAAATGAAAAAATCAGCACTTAAACCAAAAGAAAGTGCAGCAATAAAAAAATCAACACTCATATTGGACCTATATATATATATATATATATATTTGGAACGATTTAGATTTATCAGTTTCAATATTAAAAATCATAAACTAACCCATATAATCGATTTTTATAAAATTTTAAACCATAGCCAATAAATTTTTTAAAAAACCACCAAAAGTGCGTGAGTTTGAATTGAATTAAGCGATTTGAATAGGTTGGTAATTTCACTACACACCCCCAGTCAAGACTAGGCTACAACTTATTTCATGACGTTGGCAGCTAAGATACTTAAATTCTCTCGTATACCGATGAATAATGATGCAGTTTCAATGACAAGCAATAACTCCTTGTCATGTTATAAGAGAGGATTCAAATTTGCCAAGAATAAAATAATCAACTTCTAACCTCTCTAGGTATTTCTTCGAGCTCAATTGTTTATTTCATTCACGAAACGCACCTTGAAAAATAATAGTGAATCATTAACACAATTATAACAAAATAATGCAGACAATTCATAACTATTAAATCTCACTCATAATGTTATATCGTCATAGCGGGTTGGACAGATAATCAACTCTTAAGGGAACGAACTATGCGAGCTCGGTTTTTATTTCGGAAATTAATTCCCTCGGTCAAATCATTGTGAGATAATTGGTCCAGGATCATTACTTAGTAAAGAATTCTCAAGGACAAACCATTAAGTAGAGAAGCAGAAACTCTAACCGGAAAAGTAATATGTCCTTTGTCAATTCGATCTCCTCGTAATATTATAAAATTAAAGATCATTGTAATGTCAGGAGTCATGCAAAGAGGTGCTAATGAATTTAACAACACTGCAGCCCCCTCAAGTAATTACACAATTATCTTTATTGAAATAAAAACCAAATGACCAAAGCTATATACAAATGCTAATGCGATCTCTTCCCGCATTGGAAAAATATGCAATAATAGTTGGATACAACAAAATACCTCACATTGCAGCCATGGATTCTTTTAACCATT
This sequence comes from Ehretia macrophylla, assembly GCA_037974665.1. Taxonomy (NCBI): domain Eukaryota; kingdom Viridiplantae; phylum Streptophyta; class Magnoliopsida; order Boraginales; family Ehretiaceae; genus Ehretia; species Ehretia macrophylla. The sequence goes on along the minus strand of CM075779.1, from coordinate 26,897,523 downwards.
TGGTTGAGGAACAGCCGAAATGCTCTTCTAGCAAAAGATTAACCTTTCCGTCCTGAAGATGATTCCAGGGATTTTACCAGCATCAGATAACTCACTTCGTGACCAGAAAGCAAAATCTGTAAAAAGAAATGTGAAATAACTCCAATTAAGAGCTAATGCAAAACGGTTTTCACGCTTGCGTTTTTCTCTATTGTATTTAGTGACGTCAACCAAAATGATGTGGAAATCTTTATACAATTCGCCAACTTGCATTAAGTTATAGTTGCGTGAATTTCTTAAATCTTCGCAAACGTAGTAGAAATTAGGGTTCTTCGAGTTTTACATTTTTCACCAGAAGCAAAGCTACAACAGAAGAAAAAGATATCTTTCACAGTGAATCCCAGAGCAAAACTAATCTCAAAATATTCTTTCAATTAAATTCATCTGAATCGCCCAAATTATCAAAAGAAGAAAAAGATATCTTCCTGATGCTGGCTTACTTTGAAATCAACTTTCTTGTCTATTCAGGAAGTGATTATTACAATTGTAACTGATAAATCTAAATCAGTAACAAAATATGAGCAGTTACCTCCTTAAGTAACTGATAACCCCTCACCGAAAACTTTGATGTCCTCGTAGTTTTTTATTTCGTTTTTATTTCTCTAAATTTCAGAAAAGCAAAGAAATCCTCAAAGAAGATTCAGATATTTATGACCTCAAGAAATCAACGAATAGAACAATGTCTCCATAAGAAGTATTTACCACAATCACAACTATCTCTGTGTTGATAGTTGAATATGAGAGCTATAGGGAATAATGGTAGATACCTCAATGGTGGATCCTCCTTTTGTCAACTCTTGCTCGGGGAATACCCAACATGGCTATGAGTCCACCAGCAAACGCTGCAACAGCTCCCACGGCCAAGGCTGGTGAATTACCCCCACCAACTAGCTGGTCCCAAGGTCCGCTTCCAACTGAGACGATAACCTATTGCAAAATTTTAAAGTTTCATCATCTAAATGGCTAAGTTCTGAAACTAGCAATAAATCAGTGCTGAAGGAACACTATCTTTTCTGCAGTGTTCATGAAAGTTTTAAGTTGAATAAATTATGCCCTCGCCAGACTGCACTCCTAGATTTATTTCAAACAGATGGTTTAAGAAATAAATACTCTGCCTATTTCCAAATTAATCGTCTCTGTCTCACCTAAAATATCATTTTTCATCAGTAATTCAAAATATAACAATCTTGTTGGCGTCCACTTATCCATTGAAATGCAAAAGTATGATACATCTCTACCAAAAACCCCATGTTTTGAGTTACAAAAAACAGCCACCTTTGTTTGAATATTATTATGCAAATCTCCTACCTTAAACATTTTGCCAAATCAAAGGACATTCAATTTGAGATGGAGTTAAAAGCATACAGAACGAAGAATATTGGTTCGAGTCACTGTGAAAAGAGTATGCAAGATCACATCAACATATGTCAAATCATCATGAAAGATGCAATACTAGCCAGGCAACGTGTGGATCCTGCTGTATATTAGGAAATATTAAACTATGACATGACTGTATAACAGGAATAGGTTATTGCTATAGCCCTTGTTAGCTTCCAAAAGAAGTCCATGTATGTATATTAGGAAATATTAAACTATGACATGACTGTATAACAGGAATAGGTTATTGATATAGCCCTTGTTAGCTTCCAAAAGAAGTCCATGCATGTAAACCAGACACAGAAATATCACTAATGTAACAATAAACACAGTCATGAGGCATTTATCTTCTATACATCTCCCTGCGTAGTTCAGAGTTGGAGATTCAGTGCAAAGGAATGATGTTGCAGATACTCTTTGGTGATGACTAGGCTAGCAAGTGCAAGGAGCACACTTTATGTCAGTCATGTTAGTAACTGGTAGCAACAAGTTTCAAGGTGACTTTGAAATGGAAGGGATGAGAGTGTAGCAAACTTGATCGCAGGTTTGGAACCCAGGGACTGACAGAAGAATGGGTTTTGCTATTTATCATGATGAGGAATGTGGTGGACTGCTTGGTGGGTAACATTTGCAGGAATAGGTGGTGTTGGTGATGGCAGTCACGGAGGTAAAATTGGACAATTAAAAATAACTGATGCAATGGGATATTTCTCATCTAGTATGGACATAGCCATTAATTATATCTAGTATCTTACTGCCCATAATGTGCCTTTACTATATGTATTTTGTTATATCCTTACTTCAAAGTATTTATATGCTCTCTAATGGAGAAGATCACATTGTTCCATAAAAATATGAAAATTTGGTTGTATCCCTGACATCATGAAACATACCCATCATCGGTTCCATGTAGCATAGCTCTTAAGACAGGTATTAACAAGTAAGGCCAATTGATAGGTCGGTGAGGTGGTGATCTTAGGAAACTGTTGGTAATACTATCTATTCAATTGGTAAGGAGTGGAAGCAGCAGGAGATATTGGTGCTCGTTCCCAACATATTGGCATTTTTCTTTTGTGTTTCTTCAATACCAAAGGTAACAAACATATATGAACTTTGAAATATTCTTTATACATCAAATGATGGTCTCATGAATTTGATTTTGCCAGCACAATGACGAGGGTGAACGGAATTTTCTCCTTTCATTTTTTCCTTATTGGTAACTTGGTACCAATGGATGAAATGAAAGTAAAAACATTTCAAGAATCAAAAAGCCTATATGCAAAAAGTTGATCAACCAGGAGGAAATTTGAGTTACATAAAAAATATAGAGGGACAAATTATCACTATCTGCTTTTGGTTATTTCTTAATGCATAGCACACTCTCGATCATAAAAAGAATTATTTAAAGAACAATCACATGAAACTAAGAGTGAATTGTACCTGTGGGGTCACGATTGCCAGATTTAGAACACCCATTGATAATCCTGCAGTACTGAATAAACAATTCAGGCATTTTGAATTTTATGAAGTTATATGCAGAAATGAAATGGAGCTGATCTAACCCACCTTGCCCAAGTCCTAAAGCTTCAATGCGTGAGGATATCAAAGCATATGGAACGCTATAAGTTATCTGCAAACAGTTGTTTCAAACAACATAAGCCAGAAGACTAAATGTAAGTTCTACGGAAAGTGCCTGTGATGTGCTTCGACTGATATATACTTATAATAGTTCATTATGACTTCCTTTCTTCGAAAAGTGCCAGTGATATGCTTAGACTGATATATACTTATACTAGTGAACTATGACTTCGTACTGTATACTGGGCCTATGAAGTTTTCAATATAGAAGGAGATCACATCGAAAACTCAATACATGGAGTTCAACATATCAAAGGGTTTACATTTAATAAGATCTTTAACCCTACATATTCATATGCATGCATGTGGATATACACATGAGTATATCTGTATATATATAAATAGATACATGAGCACATTTAGTGTCTAATTAGGCATGTAACCAGGGCAAGGTGAATTTTACAAAAGATGGCAGATTAATCTCTCAGGTCTCTTTCAATTTTAATAACAATAATTGTATTAGCTAACGAAAATCAGGAAAAAATTTCTCGAATTCAATAAGACAATGAACCAACTCACCGCTAACGGAATGCCAAGAATTGTGAAAATTGTAAGTGCAGCAATCACAATACCATCTGTAGGAAGATTATCTCCAATGCCCATATGAGCTCTTATAGCACCAAGTATAAGCATTGCAACAAAGCAGAGAGACAACAGAATGTTTGAAACTCCCCATGTAAAACCAGCTCCCCACCTTCCACAGAGCTTCTCCATTAGCACAGAAGTTATCCCAAGAAGCACCGAATTCAGCATTAGACCAAAAGAACCCATTCTGACTCCAATGTTATAATTTTGGCCCTCATTGGGCTCGCCACCATAAATTTCTCGACCCATCCAATCAGTGTCAAAGAGAAGAAATGGAAACCACCCGATCCAATTAAGAGCAGTAACAAGCAGAATTATCCAAATGGTACCTGAAAGATGTTTAAAAGTTCCAAACAGCTCCCAGAGAAAAGCTTCAGCCTCATGGCTTGATAGATCCTGGTTTTCTTCACCAAGAATGTGGGAACTGCGGCTGGGATCTAGAGGCTGCTCATGAGCAGCTGAAATGCTTATATATGTAGTGATTAAAATGAAGATAATGTCAAGAATGAAGGCAGCCTTAAGATTGGCGCAACTGATATTGCACGCAGAAGAGAGAGTAAAGGAGAAGATCTTGTACCAACCACTATAAGCTCCAGTGGCATACCCTAGTATGTTACCAACAGCCATAAATAGAGAGAAATAGGCATTGGCTACTCGAGTCCTCCTATGGTCCTTCCCTGACATGATGTACAGTAAACAGAAGGCAACCGTCAATCTTCATCTGTGCAACACTGAAAGAAAGTCGAGGGCAATGCCATCCATATCCTTAAGAAGAAAGCTGAGTTTCTTGAATAGATTGCCGTACAACCTTCTTTCTTTGTAAGAAACAGTAAATTCTATAAATGGAGCCTAAAAAGAGAGGCACACCCATTCACGAGACGTAGAAACGATAGCAGATAAAGAGCTCTCTACTCTTAAATATACCCCTTCAGCAGAGTCTTATTAACAATTACGAGACAATGCATTTTGCTTCATAGAGAAGAAATTTAAAAAAAAAAAAAAACAGAATAAGCGTGCACTTCATCTTCTAGAGGTGTTCTGAAGGTTCTCACAGATCAATACTTGATTTGTTTCCTTTGCAATGGTTTAGATTACACATAAAGGAGCAACCTGCTAAGTTTTCTAGGTTGGGCACCAATCCAGAGACAAAACATTTGATCATTTACATCTTCACATTGATCGTCAATATCTAAAATTAATAGTGTTTTGTGCATGCAAATCACTAATGGTTGACATAATAAATTTAAATAAGCATCATTCATGTCGCAAGAGTATAAACCAAATAATGAGGGGAAGTTAAAGAAATATATTCCCGCATCAGCTTAAACTTATCCAGAAAAGGAAACACCAGGAAAAGTAAGGAGCTAGTTGCAAGTTGCGAACTCCATCCAGAATCTCGATGTGAAGAATAGCGTAGTCTTGTACCCAACAAGCAAGGGATGAGACTCCTCTATCACTTAGATCCTTTCTTATCTATAGAAAAAAGTAGCTAGGTAGATATAAGAGCATATTCAGGTGTATTAGCAAGTTGCCAGCCTAAAAGATGCTTTTCGAGTACATACAAACTTGAAGGGAAGTTAAGGCCAAGGTCTTGCTGGGAAAAAAAGAAAAAAGAAAATTCATGTCTATTCTTTTAGAGAACATATACCCTACAAGGCAAGTTAAGACCAAGGGCTTGTTTAAAAAAAGAAATTATTGTTTACTAATACGTTGGAGGGTTTATCTCAATGTGTGTAAACTGGGATTGCACAAAACCCGATTTCAGTCTTCCATTCAGTGAGAGACAAGGAGACAAAATTTGAAGTTTATATGATTTTGCTAACATGTAACTTTTTAGCTATAAGAATCTAAAATTTTTTTCAGCGAGGGGTGACTACTTTTTAAATAAAATATGCAAAGATATTTCAAAAATTTTCCTGAAAAAAGTACATATTTTTAAACTTTTTCTGCGCTAGTGAGTCCCTTGATTAGCTGCGCCGGTGAAGTATGAAATGATCCACTATCCCAAAACTCACTTACTTCATCAAACAATTTTTTATGAACTCCATTTAAAAATGACCTACATAAATCCAATTAAATATCTGGTCTGCGTGGTACAATTTGCATTATTGCACTGAGTAGATCTTAATTTACTCAATCTTATCACTCTCACAACAAAATAATACATTGTGGGCCATTTAAATTTTAGTAAACTTTGTATTAAAGCAACAGATTGGCTTGATTTGCACGACAGAATTAAGCATTAGCGTTAGGGGCATAATTGTCCATTAAACCCAATAAACAAATTTAAAGTATCCTATGATATGTCTACACGTTTAAAAATGTCAAAAGTTAATAAAGTAGGCTAATTGACATCGAAAAAGCTCATATTCGTTCCCCATTAAAATAAGACCAAAAAAAAAAAAAAAAAAAAGTTCCCATTAAAAAGCAAGGAAGAAAAACATTAACATTTAAAAATTATCAAAATAAATTATAATAAAAAAATAATTAATCACTTCCCTCTTCTCCATCAGAGATGAAACTTAACTAGGGTTTAGATTAGGAAACCAAAATTCAATTATAAAAAGCTGAATTTCGTGTAATTCAATCCAAAGATGTTACAATTGGACAAATTAATAACGTGTTATCTATGTTTGCGCATGCATATGCTTACATGACATGTATGTTTAGAACTTCATGTATGTTGACATGTATGTTTAGAACTTCATGTATGTATAGCGGTATACACATAGCAATACGTGTCACATATCTGTATATCATGAATAGAAAAGTTTGATCGTACATAAATACATGTATACATGCACAAACAAACATATACGCAGACATGTATATGTATGTGTAAGTGAAAAAAAAGAGAATATTTGTATGTATAAGATATATATGTATGTATATAATTACCGGTGAAAAAGAGAATATTTGTATGTATAAGATATATATGTATGTATATAATTACCGGTTAGATCGGCGAGGAGAGCACGGCAAGGTCCTTGAGTCATATTATTAGCAACATCTAGAAGCCAAAACCCTAGCACAAAGGCAACAATGGCGCGAATTTTAATCGTATCGGTTGGGCGATCGCCGAGGAGGAAGCCGATGTCAGCAGCGAAGCCGATGACGAGAACGGCAATAACAATGGAGGCGGCACCGGCGATGATGAAAGGCCGGCGACGGCCGATACGGCTGGTGCAGCGGTCACTCATATGACCAACCAGTGGCTGCACCACAAAACCCGAGAGCGGGCCGCAGAGCCATATGATACTGGCCCAAGCGTGCGGGATGCCGAGCTCTTGCACGTATGGAGTTAGCAATGAGAGCTGTAAAGCCCAGCCGAATTGTATACCACACGCTACAGATGCTACTCGGAAAAGCTTTCGTAGCGGCACTCTATCTCGGCCTACGCTTATTTGGCGGTTATATTGGTGTTGCTGCGGCCGCGGCTTTTGCTTGTGCCGCTGGATTTCTGGTATCGTCATGTTTTAATTTAAATAATTTTAGACGATCGCTCTAATCAGTATCAGAAGAGCTACGTGATTATATATTTTTTTAACCAAGTACGGCACGCAGGTGTACTTAGCGGTGGTTATAAGGGTGGAGGTGGCGGGGAGACGACGAAAATGGAAGGAGGGTGGCAAGTGGGAGGAGGAGAAAATACAAATGCCCCTAGGAATGAGAGAATGATAAGCGGAAAGGTTTGGTGAAATTGTAATTATGCGCAACTATGAAGGGTAAAGAACTAAGGATTGAGGTGAGAGTTGTTTCTGTCTTGAGTATTTCAGGCTCAACTGCCTAGGTTGTATTGGAGCACTGTCACAGCAACTTCAACTTTTTTGTGCTCTTCGACCGAAAAAATAATACTTTTTTGTGCTGTTACACAATGACAGATTATTTTTTTTTCTTCTCAACAAATAAAAATTTCATTAATATAAATGAATAATTATAAACGGGTTAACAACTAAAAACAATGCCTAAGACAAGAATTCTACCGTCAACATTCTAGGAAAAAATGATGAAGAGTAATATTGATCCTTTTTTTTATCACTCTTACTTGGTTTGTCAAAAGAAAAAAGATGAATAAAAAGTTTAAAAAATTAGTATGCCGACTAAATTTATATAAATATAATAAATAGAGGATGAGAAATGAATAACATTTAATATTTCTCCATGATAATACTGATGAAAGAGATTATCAAGTTCTTTTCTTCGATCAAAGAAATTAACGAGTTTTATTTTTCCTATTAGTAAGATATTAACGACTTCAAATCAAAAAAAAAAAGATATTAATGACTTAAAATGATGAATATGTGTCATAGAGTAAAAAAAAAATACCAGTTTCTTTTTTAAACTAATTGATTCACTAGTAAAATACTCCCAATTTTACGTGGTGATTTTATGGGGGTATAATTTATTAATGTAAAATAAATACTTAATTTCCAATTTTTGGATAATTATCTAGTCTTATTTTTCTGATAAATAGGAAAGCGAAAAAGGATAAGAAGCTTCTAAGGACGATGGACAATATCCAAATTATCCATATTATCATGGTCCACTGCATAAATTTAGGACACATAATGATCAATTATGAACCATAAATCACACAATAATGTTCTTTTTAACAGTGCTTACATGATAATATCTAAGAGAAGATTGCCATTCCTCGTTTTGGATGATGAAATACGCGACTAGAAAATAAAAATACACACAACTTCGAAGAGTAGTTAGATTCTAGGAGACAATGGTGGGCCCAACTTGGGCCGACTTTTAAGCTTTTCACTTGCACCGTTAAGTGCATTCTTAGTATGGCAACTCATATTAATTGATTATTTACACAATAATAAAGGGAGAAGGTAAATAGAGGATATACTTTATTCAGACAACGACTCCTTATAGTGAAGAGTTTTTAAATTTGATTATGTCAAATAAATTGTGACACTATCCGAAAGATTTTTGTGAGTCCTTGAAATGAAATGATGGTGGAAAAGATTTATATTCAAATATTAATAAGTCATGTAATAATATAGACGTTAAAATTCGTAATCATAAATTAAAGATACTAGCAATTTATGAGATCAAAAAATAAGTGAATGACGTAACTCATTAACACTGGTGTGATATTAGGCAAAAGACTATTCGACACTCAAAGACTCATGTTATTCACTTGTTTTCTAATTTAGCACGTTGTTGGTACCAAAAAGTTGTGATAGTGGATTTTGATGCCTTCAAATGGCCCCGTATTACAAGTTTGTTTTAGTACGAGAGGACTACAAAAAATATAATTTTAATAATATATTATCTTATTACTAATTAATCTGAAATATACGTTAAAATATATTATTATATTATAAAATTTATAATTTTAAAATTAAATTTAATATAATTGTATTTAAAATAAATTTCTCATCGTAAAAAAAAAAAGAAAAGGAAAAGAAAGAGGGTAAACTTCTTCCACTATAAGATATTTTTATAAAGCAAAGCTTTTTATATGTGGGTTGGTGGTGCTTGATTGAACACTTGCCCCTATAGCTTTTACCATGTTGGCAGGCAGGCAAGAGATCGTTGGTGTATGATTCTCATTAGCTTTTTATTCTTTCTTTATTTGATTGTACACCTTCTTGAATGATTGCGATTTGTGTGCGCCGTGCCAGGAGGCTACTTACAGCTGAACCACAACATAAATTTGAACTGAAATTTCGGCTCAGCTTTGTCTTTTGGCCAAACTTATGAGCTCACACTGGTTAAAAAAAAAAAAAAAAAGTGGTCTTTTATTTTATTTTATATTTAATAGACGGCAATGAAAGATGTTTTAATCAATTTTAACTAGTATATACACCAAGAAACTTACAAAATTTGGTGGGAAGTAAAAGATGAGCTTAAACTTATCATCACACTGTTACTACCCTAAAAAAATAAATATTAAAGAAATTGCAAAATATTATTTATTTTTTATTTTCGTGCTAATGGTCCTGATAATTACATTGCTATATAAAGAATATAGAGATGCTAAACCTTGTTGTATGTTTATAATCACATTTGACATCTTAGTGCAAGTTCTGGTGTGACCATATTAACCTTAGAGACAGAAATGATGTCTGAATCATAAGGATTAGTTTAGTGATCAATTCAATTGTTTGTTCTTTTTTATGACCTAAATGTCATAACGTGGGGCCTTAGGGTAGGTTTATGCCGAAATGAGGTAATAATTGGGTGAGGTCTATCGTTTTCTAGAAAACAATGACTTGCAACTCGCATTTTTTATCGCTACTTTTTTTTCATTTATTTAAGTTAGAGATACATTTCCACACAACCGTCTAAAATTAACAAAACAGAGTAAAAATTGCACAATCACTTCTTTGTAAGTAATATCTTGACCTTACAGTTGTATTTAGCTAGGCGATAGCAACGAGCTCCGACGCACGTAACGATTTAATTAAGAGTTTGATATCAGATGGCTTCATCTGATACGCAAATTAATAATCATACTGTCGATAGCGAGCCACCAGTTTTCAAAATACAGCTATGACCCAAAAAAGCCAATGAGCGTAGGATTCTGTTTTAGCATGTGTCAATAAATAAAGAAGACTCACCCACCTAATTAATACTTCATTCAAACATTTTAATATAATATAGTATTTCAACATGCGGAAAATCTTTTAACATATCTTTTCCTCTCTTTTAAATATTTCAATTTCAACCTTAAAAAGGCCTTCAGTTATGTTGGCGAGGCCGGAAATATATATTTCAAACCGGAGACAATCCATAAACATCCTTGACGCTATCACACACTCACTAGTGATAACTACGCCATATTGTACAAAGAATAACTAACATTTGATTTAATAAGTACAATAACTCCTAACTAATAGATAAAAATATCTAATTTCACCCAACAGAAACACGTTCTATCCTATTTTTTACAATTTAAAAACTAAATAAATGACTGAGATGTAATGCTAAAACATTAAAATAAAACGTTAGTTAAGATAGGATCCTAATCTGTAAATAACTTGCTTGAATGTAGTAGTTTGTACAAGGATAAGGATCTCTTCTTTGCTATATTTGATCCTTTCTGTTAACTTATGTTGATCCTATTCCACTATATTTGATCCATTCAGTTAACTGATTTTGATCCTAATAGTGTAGGTTAAAAGATCTGTTGGCACATCTCTCTTCTGTTAAGTGTCAAGTTTTTATTTTCTCTATTTTTCCATTAATTCGCTCTATATAATTTTAGTGTTACAGCAAATTGATTTTTTTCTATATCAAGAAAAACACTTTCATTAAATAAAAAATATTACAAATACACATAATTGCAGGAGTGATCAAAAAATCAAGTACCGAGGAGAGAAGAGTGACCAGGTAGAAAACATGGAGACTATTAGAGCTCAGAGGCCAAACTCTACCACCATATAGAATTAGCCGGGTTTCTCATAGGTATTCTGCTCTCTGAATTCTGCCATAGCACTTCGTATCATTCCAGCCACATCTGATCGCACAAATAGATGGGTGTTATCAAAGACGTGTATTATAAACTTCTGTGATTGAGGCAATGAGGCATTCATGTTGATGATGAATTGAGCCATCGGTACATCACTGCAAAGGGAAGATAAACCAGACTTTAGTACTGATGAGCATGGTTGAAAGAAAACGCGTGAAAGATGCAGCATTCTTAAGATCATTTGCAGAATGAAATGACAAGATTGATAGATGGGGAGCACTATGTTAATCTTTTGGGTTAAAGACAGTTACATAATTTCTTAATCCATAGTCTCACAACTCCAAAAGCCATACTTATCCAGTATTTTTCTTCGGCTTATTGAAAAATTACATAAATTCGATATTAACGACAGTTGCAAGAGTAAAGTGAAAAAAAAAATGCCAAAAAGAACAGGATAAGGTCAGACAAACGTATTTGCACTAACTTGGCAGACTATTTTGCTTCTCATGTGAGAAAATATCACATCTGCCGATACATGATGCTTAAGAGTCGTCCACTTTTATATAGCGAATAAACGTAGGTGGATCACATGACATTGAAACAACTATGGTCAAAGACCTTACTTCAAAGGAGTTGAGAAAAATTCAACGAAGTCCCTGTAGCCACTTTCCAGAAATATAAGATACGGTGACTCATAAGCAACCATTATTGTTGTGTGAGGGTTTTTGTAATATATCTTTGTCCTTCTCTATTGGCAAGTGCGAAGCATAACAAATTTATGAATGGTACTTACCATGAAATAAATAACCCTTTAATGGCATTCACCATGATGTTATAGATGTCTCACTGCAAGATAAATAAAAAGCAATGAGTAATTATCAGAAAAATGCTCAGTGAAGGAATACATGCAAGGAATTACAGGTGGCAACAGAATTTACAAATCACATGCACTCGAGAAGCTATATATCAACTCCTTCTCAATTGGAACAAAGGCAAAATTTACCCATCACTTAGCAAATTGGTTAAACAACGTTTTAAAAAGCACCAAAAGATCAAAAGCGTGATGATAACCTTCTGGTAATGATGGATATAAGATCAAATGTGCAAGTACGCAGCGTTATTCTAAAGCATTAATCAACCAATGTCACAAAATCCCTAGTTGTTATTATATACGAATGAGAAAGTATTCCTGCCAGCACAACTGGAGGAGCAGAACTTGTAACTTACTCTTGTAGAGAAATCAGAGAGGCAAAGTCGGTTTTTTTCACATCTGAAAGGCGTTTCTCCTTTGATCCAATGACCTTGCCAATTGTACTATTACTGCGACCACATTTAAACAAATCGACTAATTCATTTTGTGAGGATGTTCCTCTGTCCTACAGTCTACAAGTGCCTCAAGGTATTATCTGCAATAGCGATGGTATTTCATAGAGTGTAGAGCTGTAAAAATTTACCGCATTCGGTATCTGGTCTAAGAACCCAATATCAAGGAATTGCAACCTAAGCATGATCAGCCTGTCCCGAAAGTCAATCCGAAACTCATCTAAATCTACAGCTTTCTTATTGTTCCCATTCAGCAATATATACACAAATATCCATCAGTTCCACTTCCTATCACACAAACCTTTTAAGTTTTTATTGCATACATCACTGTAAGGTTGCTCCTCACAGGGCAGATCCAAGTCGAGCGTTGTGGGGCCTGCACCCTCACAAAGTTACTCGAATTAGCTTCGCAATGTTCGTCTGTAAATCCCCGTAGCGCCACTATTCTAGTTCACCGAAAAACTTATCTCCCAGTTAGCTCGACTAAATTTGGTCATCAAAACCTCTTTATCTACCAGTTAGCTCGACTGATTAAATATTCTAGACCCGCATCTTATCCTGCATTCTTCAAACGTATTTCGTTCTTTTGGAGACTACTCAATTCTTAAACATGGTTAAAAAAATTCGCATAAAAAAATACACCAAATTCACGAAAGAACATTCTTCTGATTATCAATTAAATTTATAGTATATTACTCACGTTATTTATGCTAAATCAAAACCCAAAAGTACATAAAAAAAAAAAAAACCAAAAATACACTGAAAAAAAAATGCCAAAACCATGAAAAAGAATAATTGGAATAGAAACAGAGAATTGAGAGAAGGTTTTTTTTTTTTGGTTAAAATTGAGAGAAGGTTACCTCGCAACTTTTGACGATGCCAAGGTTGTAATGAGAGAGAACACTGGAAACTATTGTAGAAACTGATTGGCTTTAAGAGGTGTTTAAATGAATCGCAAGTTAAATTGGGTTAGTCAGCCCATTATATTTATGGGTTGAAGCCCACATACAACAGACTTATTTTGGTTTACCTTTTCCACATCTTTAAGAATTTTTAAGTCAAAAGTGCGGTTTTTAAGTTATGATTCTTGTTTTAGATGCAAGGTCTCGAGATCCAATTTCGTGTATGTTAAGGTAGATTAGCCTATCATTAGGCTAACGTAAGTAAAGACTGAAAAATAAAAAGAGAATACCTGAAGAAAAGTTTTCTTTGATTGCCAAAGTAGTAAGATTTACAAAATATAAAAACTGAAAAGAAAGAAAGGTGTTTATTCCAGCTCTACCTCCTTCGAAGCTAATGCCACCTACTTATATAATTTTGCGGACTTCAAACAAAAATTAAAAAGAACTTATCCCGGATTCGAAAGCTTTGGAGTCCGAGGTCACTATACAATCACGCGTATCAAAAAAGTAAATAATTGCTTTTACTTTACATAAAGTAAACAGTAGACTTTTGTCTGCTGAAAGGGAGATATCACTAGCTGAAAGCGAGATTCCACTTGTCATTGTTATGAGAATATCGGCTTTATCATATCCGTCCAAAAATCCTATGAGCATCTTCAGACTTTATCTCTATCTTTTCATAAATTTGTCCAAGAACATAATTATTGCTCTTGGGCAGGTGCTTTGCTTTTTTGTTTGGCTTGTAGCGCTTTTTGTAGTAGGACGTCCTTTAGACTATCCCACACATCTTCTGCCAGAACATTAGGGTCCTGTGCTTCTTCTGCTAATACATCATATGAGTTGGAACACATAGACCATCCTCTAATGTAGATTCACCATCATTATCACCATCAACTTCCTTTCCGAAATTCTTCAAAGAGTCTTGTTTTATTGCATCAAGGTAAGAGGCCATGATGTCTCCCTTGGAAGTGATTTGTTGTCGCATTTGAATTTTGCGAAGAAAATGAGAGAAGGGAGATTCGTCTTCCTGATTTGAATCTTCAACTTTGTCCTTGTAAATTTGAACAGTCTGAGCAATTTCATCCACCATGTTTTGTCCATAAGGTTTCTTTGTCTCAGGGTCAATTTTGAGTAACTTAGGCCAAAATTTTGAAAGAAATTTTCTTTTTAAACAAAACATTTTTTGCTTATTCATTTCTGCAATAGGTACCCATTTCTAAATCCATGGGACACCAAATTCCATAAAGAAAAATAAAGAGCTTGATCCTTCAATATAAAGATCAGGATTATTCTCAATATGAGGGCATGAAGCTAACCACTCAGTAAAAAGTCCTTTATAAGGTTCATGTAAAATTTTTATGGGAGGTCCATAAATTGGCCACCAAGTATGGATCCAAGCAGGGAATTTCCTTTGTTGAAAAATTTGGGAGTTAAATTTTAAAAACCAAGAGTGTTTTTTCTGGGGATTTTCATATAAGAAACTTTTAAAAATGCTTCAACATAATCCCAATAATTAAATTAGCAAACATTTTTGTTATCATGAGGAAATGTAAATTGCCTTTCTGCCATTGTACTAATACCCCAATCAGCAGGTGAAAGAATTTTCTTAATATATATTTTATTATAAATATAAACAAGAATAACATTATTCATTTTGAAATGTTCAAAATCACAACTATCAGTTGCTTGTAAGATAGACTCATAAAAGACTCTTGGTTTATGGTGATGCACCGGAAAAAAGAAATTATTAAGATAAAGGTCCATGAGATACCATGGATCATTGATCTATTGCTTATCCGAAATTTCAAGAATAAGAATGGTTTCATCATGAGTATGTGACTCATAAGAGTCAACCTCATCATCTTGTTCCACAATATTAGCATAGGATGATGCTTGTGGAACAGAAGTATCTACCTCCAGTAATTTTTTTATTTTCTCATAATTTGGATGAGATGGGTCGATAGTGACACCACCACTAGTTAAATTAACTAGTTGTTTGCCTGCAATGACCCGATTAGAGTCATTTTTTCCTCTACCTCTTCCTCTTCCCCTATTAGGGTTAGAGTAATTTTCCCTAGAGGGGAGTATCCTGCAAAAATTCACGGGTCAAAAAGTCAGGTAGGGAATTATTATCCCTTTTGATGTAATAAAGATGAGCTTGCCACCTAGCAAACATTTGTTTGGAAACATCATGTTTAAAATCTTTCTAAAACATAAATTTTGCAATACTACAATCAGTACGAATAATGAATTTTTGATTATATAAATCATCTTGAAATTTTAAAACACATTTTACAATAACAAGTATTTCTTTTGCTACTGTTGCATAATTCTTTTGACTATTAGTCCATTTACCAGAATGGAATCTAACAAGTAATTCTTGTTTTGTCTGGGAATGAATTTGTTTTAAAATTCCACCAAAACAAATATCAGAGGCATCGGTTTCAATAATTTTATCCCAAGTGGGATTTGCTAAAGAAAGACATGGCAATCTAGCAACTTTAGACTTAATTGTCTTAACAATAGTAGTATGAGCTTCTGTCCAAGCAGAAGGAGATTTTTTCAATCTATCATATAAGATAGCAGTATCAAAAGCAAGATTTTGATAATAAGGGAGAATGTAATTCAAACTTCCTAAAAATCTCTGTAATTGAGTTTTCTCAAGAATTTCATCAGGAAATTTAGAAGCAAATTCTATACTTCTATTAATAGGAACAATTTTTCCTTGTTCAATATTATGACCTAAAAATCTAATCTTTGTTTGACAAAGAACCATTTTTGGTCTAGATATAACCAAACTACTTTGCATAATTATACTTTTAAATATATGCAAATGCTTAAAATGTTGTTCAATATTTTTGGAAAATACCAAAATATCATCAATATAAACAATAATAAATTCACTATAAGGAATAAAAATATCATTCATGATATGTTGAAACTCTGAAGGAGCATTCTTCAGATCAAAAGACATAACATTCCATTCATAATGTCCAATTGGGACAGTAAAAGCAGTTTTATATCTATCAGATTCATGAATTTGAATCTGCCAATAACCTGATTTTAAATCAAACTTTGAAAATATCAAAGCATCATGTAATCTATCCAGTAAATCTTTTTTATTAGGGATAGGATATCTAATCCATTTAATAACTTTATTAAGAGGTTTATAATTAATAACAAGTCTAGGAACACCTCTTTCCTGTTCCGCATGCTTATTAACATAAAAAGCAGTACAACTCCATGAAGAGTGAGAAACCCTAATCAATTTCTTTTCAATTAAAGAACTAATTTTTTTTTTTTGCATAATTCAAGATATTCATAATTCATTTGACAAGGTCTTGCCTTTGTCGGAATATTCTTCTCAATAAAATCCTCTTCATATGGAAGAGTAACAATATGTTTCTTTCTATTCCAAAAAGCATTTGGATGATCATTACAAATATCAAGAGAAAATTGATCTTGAATCATTTTAATTTTTTCTTGAACTTTTGAATTCCTCAATCTTTGTTCAATATGATGAAAGGAGATTTCTTTTTGAATAAAATTTAATTGAGAATTTTTTGCAATAAGCAAATCTTGTATCTGATTTAAAACTTTATTTTTGGATCAGTTATAAACTGAAAATTTATATTCATTCCTTGAAAGGAAGCTTTTATGTGTTTGGCATCAATATAAGTAAGGGGCATAATTTCCTGTATAAAAGGAGTACCAAGTATAACTTGATTAGTTAAATTTTTAACTAATAAGAAAGTAGCAGGTATACAAACCTTATCATGACAAATATAAGTGTCAGATAATTTATACGGAACATGTAAATTCTGTCCATTAGCAGTAGAAATAGTATGAGTAGTTTTCTCAAAATATTTCGTAGGAATTAATCATTCCTATATACAATTTATATATGCTCCAGTATCAATTAAAACAATTAAATCACGTTTAATAAAATCTTTTTCTATAAGAATATTTTTCTTAACATGCTATTTTTGTGAAGTAACTATCTTCAAATTAGCAAGTAAATCATTTTGATTTTCAATATGTAATGAGGATGAAGGAATTTCTTCTTTCATTTTTCCATTTTTCCATTTTCTAATAAAGAGAGACGTTTATCAATCAAACCATTATCATGTTTTAGAGTTTTAATTTCTTCTTTTAAAATCTTGACTTCTCTATTCAAATCATCAATAGTAACAACAGCATTCTGTTTTTTATTCAACTAGTTGATCAATTCAGAAAACCCATATGGTTTGGAATCCTGTATAACAGAAGAAGATGTTGATTCTTGTTTGTCATTAAAACAGTCAATAACTTTAGCCTTTATTCTAGGATCCCTAATATTATCAAGAAAATCAACAATTTTTTCACTTGAAGTAGTAACATTTAATTCAATATTCTGAAATTGAGATTGTAATTTATAAATATCAATATCAGATTCACTATTATCTTTTTGACATTTATTACAACATTTATTATCATTTTCATCATCATAAAAACTAATTAAATCATCAAATTCAATAGCATGCAAATTATCATTACTAGTGGTACTAATATCAGTATCACTACCAGATACATCATTATCTGAATTTAATAAAACTTTAGCTAAAGATTCTTTAAGCTTATCATCAATATCAAGACTATTTATCTTCTTTTTCATTCTACATTTGTTGGCATAATGACCTTTTTTACCACATGTATAACATGTAGGTATCTTTTTTTGAGGTACATAACCTTTCTTCTGACGCCATTCGCGTTTTTTTGCCGCTTTCTTCTTATAAGCATCAGACTTATATTTCTTATAATGCTACATCTTATGGGGTCTTTCTTTATGGCGTTTTCCAGGTTTATTCCTAGAAGTACTAGGTACATCCATAGCAAATTGTTCATAAAATTCTCCTAACTGTTTTTTCTCAGTTAGATGTTGTTTCTTCAAATGATAATTCATTATAATCTCATTACATAGAGACAACCCTTCTTCTACACATAGTGTAATCAAGGTACCATAATTAAAAGTATCCCAAGCAATATTATTGCTATCTGACCTTTTCCTAAGATCCTTTCTAATTCTTTCTGCAAAAATAGAAGGTGAACCATCTACAAATTTGGATTTCCAATGATTACTATTGACATCAGGGAGTCCCATAACACGTGATAAAAATACATCCTTATACCATCTAAAAGATGTTAAAGTAGGACATCGCAAATTCTGCAAAAGAGTCCTAGTATTATCATATTGATGTAAATATCTTCTTGTGAAATGTTTACATATAGATAAACACAAAGTATAAACAACATTTTCATTAACTTGTTCATCTTCAATTTTAGTAGTATTTAAAATCTCATCACGTTGAGTTTGAGTCAAATAATTGTCCCACCAACCTTTTAATTGGCCAGCAAATCCTGCTGTGATCATCATAGCAATTTGTCTATCGCTATTATTATTCTGTTTACAAATAGTAGAATACATAAGCATTCTATGGGCTATATTATATATTTGTAGCTTTGTTTGACCATCGATGGTCCATTCATAGATTTGTCTACCACTAAAAGTAGTAGTTTCAGTCATTAAAGGTTCTTCAAATAGAACATCCTGCGGCGTAGGTCGAGGATAATAATACTTCATTTGAGTAGGAACATCCTGATATTTATTCATATAATTTTTTAGCTTATTGACATCAAAAGCTAATTGTAAATTTCTAGCATGTGCTATCTTCTCATTCTGAGTAAGATTAGGTTCAAATTCATCATTAACCATGCTAAGCTTTAATCCTTTCAAAGCATCATCAAGAACCTGTTCTAATTTAGAGGTAGAAGTGTAACACCCCGATCCCTTTCGAGATCGGAGTTCCTGATTCCAATACCCAAGTCACGAAAAACGAGAAAAAATGGACGGAGTCTCCCCTGTTTATAGGGCTATCAGTTCACCTGCAATGCAAACAGTAACTTATCCTCAAAAAAACCATAATCCAACTCCAAGGTATAATCCCATTCACACAAGCATGCAAATTAACTAGGCAATCAAGTAAATCATTGAAGTTATTACAGCCTATTTACAGTTATTAGCTCATACAAGAATATAAGCTTTACTTTATATTACAACCTTTTAGACAATAGAAACATACACAAGGTTTCATAATCTCAAAACAAAACACATACAACCAACAACTTGCATTTCTTGCACATAGCATCCAACCACAGCTTTCTCTGAAACTTGTTAAAAGAGGAGTGAGCAACAATGTTGCCCAGCGAGGGAGGTGATGCAACATACCGGGGCGTGCAATATGATATGCAAACACAAGAAGTCATATATATATATAACAAAAACAACAAGATTAAATAACAAGTAGTTAACCACATTAAAAAGGATACGGTTCCACTTCAAGTCTTCAAACTCGAACCACGAGCCACGAACTTCACGCAAGTGCCGACAAACCCTTACTCCAACAAGTTGGGATACTCCGGATGTATCTTGATCTTACGACCCTTTCTCCTGAGGTAGGTCCATATGCCCAACAGGTGAACCATGCCTTTGGGGTAGTGAAGTATACTCAGCGAGAAAGGGAATAAGTACCATGGTAGTCGAGGGAGCAAGGCAAGCCCGACGTCGCCCGTGTTTCTCAACGCTACCATGACCGAAAAGGTTACGCAACCCCAAGACGAGTCCACAAGAATCAAGATATCAAATAACACGTAAAAGGGTCGGCAAAGTAGGCCGCCCTCACATATAAACACAATATATGCATAAAATAGCTTTATAGTCTCGAAAGAAGCAATCAACATAACTTTTCCCCACAATCAACTCAAATAGCTCAATTATACTTTAGATAATCAATATAATACATAATAACACCACAACAAGCTCCAGATGCATAAAAAATAGCCAAATATTACTTTTTCCCTTTCTTTAACCAAATTTTCCTTCTCCTATGCACGTTTTAAGGTTACCAAATCATATCCTAATCATACTACATTCCTAATTAAGCCAAAAGACACCTATTAAGATCATAAAAACCCGTTTTAGAAGCAAAAGCTCAGGAAGGTCCCGAGTGGGTTTTAACTACAACTACCTTATTCGAACCCCAATTTCATACAACGAAAGTACCAAAAGTGCTTCCATGTACCAAGGATCCCTAATCCAAAGTCCAAACATGCCCAGATTGCACAACGAGAAAAGTCCCCTTTTTAAAGTTGACTAATTTTGCAATTTAGCTCAGTTTGTGGTGATTCAACTTCACGTAGCCTTCCAACTAGCTTCACTAGGGTCTAGAGCACCTAATTGAAGTCTCAATTCATTCCAATTAGCAAGTTTATTCAAAACCATAAATATAAGCACTATTCATCATCTCTTTCATTCAATCTATGCATTCTACCATAGAATTTAATAACAAGCTACATAAGTTAGTTCTATAGGCTCTAAAGAACTCACAACAAGCATTCATAACAAGTATTATAACTAGAAATTACAATTCAAGAATTTTAACATATGTGCATAAACTTTAAATGCAAAAATTAATGCATTCCCTCACTTGCAAAAGGTCTAGGAGGCTTGTAGGAGTTTTGAGAAGCTTGGAGCTAAGTGTAGAATGCTAGCCAAAGACCAAACTACCAAGAATTGGAGAAAATTTCTCTCCTTTCCTTCTCTAATGGGCCGTCGGGTAGGGGGCAAAATGGGTATTATTGCAATTGTTTTTGATGTGTAATGCTTGTATGTGTGTTATGTTATGTATATAGTTAATATGTGCTAAGTTTTGCTAAGTCAAACCTCACTAATGGTTAGTCAAATGAGCTTAAACTCTAATCAAATGCTAACCAATTCAAAACCAAGGTTGTTACGTACGTAACACTATTCAAATGATGCAGAAAACATTTTCTAATTGTATGTTTCCGAGCTCAAAAGTCAAAAATGACAAGTTCCCAATTCCTATTATGTGTCATATGACCTAGGAAAAATATTAGATCGCACATTCGAGACGGTCAAAAATCTCATGAATAGTGCCTAATAGTAACACAATTAAAGAAAATAAGAAATGCACATAAAATGCACAAGTAAGTTATGCAACAGTTATTTCGAAATATGTGATGAAATCCTGGGCGTCACACTCTCTCCCCCTTAAACTAATTGCATCCACGCAATTCTTACATGATTCGGTAAACAACTCCAGATATTTTTCTCTGATCTGATTTTCTCGCTCCCAAGTGGCATCCTCAACTCCGTGATGATTCCAAAGAACTTTCACCATAGGAATACTCTTGGTTCGAAGTTCTTGAATCTTTATGTCAACCACTCAAAGAGGTTTCTCAATATATGCCAAAGACTTATCAATTTTCAACGGTTCTGGCTTAATAACATGCGAAGGATCAGGATTATACTTCCTCAACAGTGACACATGGAATACATCATGAATTCTACCCAAACTCGGAGGTAATGCCAATCTATAAGCCAAATCTCCAACCTTCTCAATGATTTCAAATGGCCCCACGTATCTAGGACTGAGTTTGCCTCCCTTTCCATGTCGAATCAAACCCTTACGCGGAGAGACTTTCAAGAATACACGATCACCCACTAAAAATACCAAGTCTCGTTGGCGTCTACTAGCATAATTCTTCTGTCGACTCTATGCTGTAAGCATCTTTTTCTTTATAAGCTTCACATTATCCACCATCATGATTATCTCAGGTAGAATAGCTGGATCAACAGTTTTCATTTCACCTACCTCATCCCAATACAACGGAGACCTACATTTCTGCCCGTAAAGTCCCTCGTAGGGTGCCATACCAATAGTAGCCTGGTAATTGTTATTATAAGCAAACTCCGCTAGAGGTAGATACTTCTCCTAACTCTTACCGAAATCCAGAATGCAAGCTCGCAACATGTCTTCCAGTATCCTGATAGTCCTCTCTGACTGACCATCCGTCTGCGGGTGATATGCAGTACTAAAACTCAGATTAGTTGCCAAAGCCTTTTGTAAATACCAAGTCTCGTTGGCGTCTATCAGCGTAATTCTTCTATCGACTTTGTGCTGTAAGCATCCTTTTCTTTATAAGCTTCACATTATCCATCATCTTGATCATCTATGGTAGAATAGCTGGATCAACAGTTTTCATTTCACCTACCTCATCCCAATACAACGGAGACCTACATTTTCGCCCGTAAAGTCCCTCGTAGGGTGCCATACCAATAGTAGCCTGGTAACTGTTATTATAAGCAAACTCTGCTAGAGGTAGATACTTCTCTTAACTCTTACCGAAATCCAGAATGCAAGCTCGCAACATGTCTTCCAGTATCCTGATAGTCCTCTCTGACTAACCATCCGTCTGCGAGTGATATGCAGTACTAAAACTCAGATTAGTCCCCAAAGCCTTTTGTAGTTTCTGCTAGAACTGTGATGTAAATCTGGGATCCCTATCCGACACTATCTGAGATGGAACTCCATGCAATCTCACGATATTTCAACATAAAGCTCGACTAATTTATCAAGGGAATCTGTCTTCTTTGCAGCAATAAAATGAGAAGTCTTCGTCAACCTATCTACCACGACCCAGATAGAATCATTACCTCACAGTGACCTTGGTAAATCCGATACAAGGTCCATAGTAACCTGGTCCCATTTCCATACCGGAATCTCTAATGGTTGGAACAATCCTGCCGGTCGCTGATGCTTTGCCTTAACTTTCTGACAAGTCAAACACTTAGCCACATAATCAACTATCTCTCTTTTCATGTTGTTCCACCAGAAACTTTGCTTTAAGTCCCTGTACATCTTAGTACTACCAGGATGAATCATGTATTTAGAACCATGAGCCTCAGCAAGAATCTCATCTTTCATAGTTGAATCACTAAGAATGCAGATTCTATTCCTGTACCTGAGTAGTCCACCATCATGCAACTTGAAGTCGGACTCTCCCCTTTTGGACTTTTCTAGAAGCTTCAATAACTGAGGATTTGACTGTTGTGCTTCTCTGATTCTAGATAGTAATAAAGATTGGATTTGTAAGCTAGCAAATTGGATACTTATTCTAGAAGCCTTCGGTTTCCACAAGCACATCTCCTCCACAGACTCCCAGTCCTTGATTATCAAACTAGCTACAACAGCTTTTCGGCTCAATGTATCTGCAACAGTGTTAGCTTTTCCTGACAAGTAGCTAATAGTGCAATTATAATCATTCAACAACTCTAGCCAATGCCTTTGTCTTATGTTCAAATCCTTTTGAGAAAACATATATTTTAGACTTTTATGATCAGTAAATATCTCAGATTGATTACCTTATAAGTAATGTCGCCATTTCTTTAAAGCAAAGACAACAACAACAAGCTCAAGATCGTATGTAGGATAATTGAGTTCATATGGTTTCAATTTCATAGAGGCATAAGCTGTCACCTTACCATTTTGCATAAGAACGCAACCCAAACCTTCTTTCGAAGCATCACTGTATATCATCAAATTATCAGTTCCCTTAGGCAATGCAAGAATAGGAGCAGTGGTAAGTCTCTTCTTCAATTCCTGAAAACTGGCTTCACACTTATCATCCCAGTTAAATACTGTTTTCTTTTGGGTTAAAGAAGTCAATGGTCCTGCAATTTTTGAGAAGTCTTTAACAAACCGCCTATAATAGCCCGCCAAACCCAAGAAACTACGAACTTTCGTGATAGTCTCGGGTCTTTTCTGAGTCATCACCACCTCAATTTTCACAGGATCCACATATATTCCCTCCTGTGAAATAATATGGCCTAAAAAGGCAACCTGTTTCAACCAGAATTCGCATTTGCTAAATTGGCAAATAATTTATGTTCTTGCAGGGTTCGAAGCACAATTCTCAAGTGTTCTTCATGCTCTGCCTCAGATTTAGAATAGACCAGTATATCATCAATAAAGATTACAACAAACTGATCCAGGTATGGTCTAAACACTCTCTACATCAAATCTATAAAGGGGGCTGAAGCATTTTTCAACCCAAATGGTAATACAACAAACTCATAGTGGTCGTACCTGGTTCTGAATGCAGTCTTGGGTACATCTTCTCCACGGATTCACAACTGATAATAACCCTGCCTCAAATCAAATTTAGAGAATACAACAGCACCCCGCAGTTGATCAAACAACTCCTCAATCAAGGGCAAATGATATTTATTTTTCACCGTCACCTGATTAAGACCTCGATAATCAATACATAATCGCAGAGTCCCATCTTTCTTCTTTACAAATAACACAGGAGCACCCCAAGGTGATGAACTAGGCTGAATAAAACCCTTTTCAAGTAGGCCTTGGAGCTGAATTTTCAACTCCTACAACTCAGGGGGAGCCATTCGATAGGGGGTTCTAGAAATAGGATTAGTCCCTGGCAACAAATCAATCACAAACTTTATCTCTCGGTCAGGTGGTAACCCCGGCAACTCCTCAGGAAATACCCCCAAAAAATCTTTTATAACAGGTACCTTGTTCATTTTTAATTTATCTCCAGGATGATTAATTAGATAAGCCAAATATGTATCACAACATTTATTCAACATTTTAGTAGCTTTAATAGAAGATATAATACGAGTCCCAGTAGATTTTCGACTCCCAGTGACTTTAATAATAGGTTGATCAGGTACTTCTAAAGTTAAAACTTTCCTTCTACAATCCAAACATGCATAATATCGCCCCAACCAATCCATCCCCAACATAACTTCAAAGTCCCGAAATGGCATAATAATCAAGTTAATAGAATACATGCGACCCTCAATACAAATATCGTAATTTCTACACATAGACTCTGTAACACATTTAATACCCATAGGACTACCTATTTCAATCACATACGGCAGTTTATCAACGTTTAAAGTAGTAGATTGCACACATGCAGGAGTAATGAATGAGTGTGTAGCCCTAGTGTCAATCAAAACTACTACCGGCTGACTATTAATAAGAAAAGTACCTTTCACCACCACCGTCGTGTCTGGAAGCTCCTCCTGATCAAGAGCAAATACCCGTGCCTGGCCTCATGGTACAGTAGCTGCTCCTGAAGCTCTAGTTTGAGCACCTTGGCCGGAAGTCTGTGAATCTCTAGCTCTATGCCGATCACTGCCACAACCCACGTATCGACCTAATTTCTTCCAACACTCTGCCTCTGTGTGGCCCTTGCAATTGCAATGATTGCACTGTAGGTTCTTCTTGGCAGTAGCATCTCCTGTAGGAATCTTGTAAGTGGATGTAGCAGAACTACCCTATTGAGATCTAGTGGTCACTGGTCGGGTCTGTGACTGACCCTGTGGCTGGCTTTGAGCTGGTATCGGCTGTGACTGTGCCTAAACTGGTCCTAGGTAGCTCTGGGTCTGCGTCGGCTGCTGAGTCTGAACAGACTGCTGATACTGCCTCTTGTAGCCTGGACTCTAGGACTGATACTGACGTTTACTTGACTGACTAGACTGAGCCAACACATTTGCCTTACATTTCTCGTACCTCGATGCAGCCCTGACTGCTGCAGCATAACTCAGATAGTCCTGCGAAGACAGATTAAGCATAATATCACTCCTCAACCCTGTGATAAATATTTAAATCTTCATGTCCTCTGGTTGTCCTAAAGCTGGCACGTATCGAGAAACTCTAGTAAAAGTAGCCTCATACTGATCTACAGTCATGTTTCCCTATCTCAAAGCTATAAATTCCTCTTGATGTCTCTCGCGAGCTACTACCGACACATACTTATCCCTGAACTCACGAACAAAGTCAGCCCACACATGCTGGACCCTCTCAGCATCCCATTTCTCTATAACAGTACGCCACCACTCCTCGGTGTCACCCTTCATTAAGAATGCAGCATAAGTAATCTTTTTCTCATCATTGCACTCGAGTATTGGAAAGACTTTCTCAAACTTGTTCAACCACATCTCAGCTTTCATGTCATCTGGCTCACCATAGAAACTGTATGCCCCGTGGTATAAGAATTTGTTGTACAAGTTACCCCCAGCAGTACTGTGATGCCCGAGATCTTAGCCGTACTTCGAGTTTACTATTGCATCCACTATTTGCGCATTTCTTCTGTGTTTTACTTGTTGTCTTCTTTGACTACTATTTATTCTATTTTTCAACCGCTTAATTACCTTGAATTAACATTTTTCTTAAATCATATTAATTATTTTAGGAATGAGAAAAATGTGCGTTTTAGCTAAATGCATTAGGAGTCTTCGTTTAGAACATGTTTTAGCAAACTAGTGAATAGTGTTACATAACTAAACTAGGTGTTTTAATTAGCTAACATTAATTGCACAATTAGGACTTGTTTCTAGCTAGCTAAACTCTTTTTAATAGTCAATATGTGCACCCAACTTGACCCTACCCTATTACATACTCAACACCTCACAACTTAAGCTCATAACTTAGCAAAAAAAAAAAAAGAGAGAGCAAAGCTGAAACACTGTAGTAGGGCCGAAAATCAACATAGGAGGAGGATGAAAGATTTTTGCTCAACAAATCCTCATTCCAAGCCAAGCCAAGCTAGGTGCAATTGGTTTAGGGTGTTTATCAGCCTCCTAGGAGTTCCTACGCGCAATAGGTGAGGGATTTCATACCTATTTTTGCATTTGAAAAATGTGACAACTTTATTGAATTCCTAGATTTGCTATCAAATGCTTATGCAATGCTTGAATATGCTTATGTATGTTGTATATAAGTAGTAGAGACCTAATTTATGCTATTGTTTCATAGTTTAAACGTTTGAAATTGCTTGTTGATCGTAGGGCATGAATAGTGACAGATTAACTAGGGTTTTGCGAAATCGGACCTTATAACATGAATTAATGGTTCTAATAGGTACTTTGGATATTAATAAAAGTAGTGTAAAGACCTTGTAGGGTTTAATCGCCCATAACCTAGCAAAACAATGAAATAACTGACTTTTAGAAAGAGGTTTTGGGGTTATCGCGAATCCGGGTTGAATTGGCTTCCATATTTAGCATTCCTAGGCTACATACGTCCTAAATAAGCTTTGCTAGCTTCCATTTGAGTCCCGGTTGAGGTACGTGTAGTACAAAGTCATAAGGAAAAAATTGAGGCTTTCGGGCTAAATGCGGGTAATTGCATGACTTCGAGGGTTTTAAGGGTGCCTAAGGGGTTAACTAGACGCATGGAATAAGCTGCTTACTAATCTAGAATCATAGCATGAGTTTGAAAGGAAACGCTTCTAAGGCCTTGTCATGACTCCTTAAGTGTTTAATGTGTTTTCAAGGTGTTCTGGAGCTTTTGGTATAGTTTCATGTGAATGTTATAAATGCCCATTGTAATTTGTTTATTTGCTTATATGAAATTGCTTCTTTTCCAACCGTTTTGAGGACAACCTATTTTGTTGTTCCTCCCATGTGTTATTGCTCCTATTATCGATTTTATATTGCCATTGTTAAGTGCATTGCATAGTGGTTGCGCAACCATCGTGTCAGGGGCGGTTGTATTGAATATCGGTTGAACGACAGCGGGCTTGCCAGTGGATATTCGATCTCCGTGTCCTAGTCCCTCACTCGCCTGGTCCGGAGATTGCAAGGGGGTATTGGGTCGTAGGATTATCGGGGAACATCCGGAGTATATCCACTGGAGTGATTGGGGTTATGCCGGCACATTGATCGTGGTTTGTGGTTCGTGATCAAAGAAAAGAGAATTCTGGAGTGTTGGAGATTGAGTGTATCGTATCCTTTGATATGTGTGGTTACTTACTGTTTTAAATGCACTTTACTCTCTTTTCTTGCTTAATTGTTAAAACTGTTGCATTGCACGTCCTGGGTAGTCCTTTTCCCTCACTAGGCAATTGTGGTTGCTCATACCTCGCTAATATGTTTCAGGAGGTGCAGTTGGAGGATGAGTTGCCTTAGTTGCTGTGTGATACTTTCTTGAGGTGGATGTGTGTCATGTTGGTTGTATGAAGACTTTGTTTGTATTACTTATGCCCTAATTTGGAGCCTATGGGCTCATGTATGTATTGTTTAGCTGTAAGTTGAATGTAATGTAGGATAAGTACCCATGGCCTATAATAACTAAACTTCATGCTTTTAGTTGCTGCATGCTTGGGTGTGGTTGTAGGGGATGGTAAGGTTGACTTTAATTTCTAAGAATGTTTAAATGCTATCATGGAGTGGAATGATAAACGATTTTGTAAAGAAGTTATATTTCGGGATGCATGCTTGTTTGTATCTAAACTGTTGTGTGTCTTATGGCTCAGGTGGCCATGAAGCTAGGATTTGAATTAGAAATGGTGTTCTTGTTGTTATGTGGCATATTTGAATGCTTACAGGTTTTCAGAATGTTCACAGTATAGGGGAGACTCTGTCTATTTTTTTCTAAAATCTGTGTCCGGGTTTGGGTTTGGGTTGAGAATAGCATGATTATTAGAGCCTCTGATCTCGTGAGGGATCGGGGCGTTACAAGTACCACTACCCTCTGCCCTAGTTGCCTGATTACCTCTGCCAACACCTGGCATACCCTGCTGAACCACAAACTGAGCTATAGTATTCATGGCGGTGGCCATTGTGGCCAAAATCTGTGCATTGCTTGGTTCCTGACCCTGCAGTACATTTCCTGCTGCCCCTGCACCTTGCCCAGGTACATACTACCTAAGAGATTCCTCCATCTCTCTCCTTGGTCTTCCTCTTCTCCTTATCTCGATGCTAGAAGAGTATAATATTATAATAGGCAAATAGATAATGCTAAGATAAGATGCACATTGTTTTCAAAACACCTTATTCTCAGAAGTCAATGTATAAAACACTTAGCAAGCATTATACACTAACTTTTCAAATTCTTATCATATCATTCCATTCATTTTTCATGCTAGCATGTCTTTTACCCAAGTACTTAGACAATTAAACAATCATATATTTACACAATTCATCTCTCACATATAGGCCTCTACCCACATGCCGAGGAAGTTAACCCGACTTCATGCATTCAAGTAGCTCTGATACCACCTAAATGTAATACCCCGATCCCTCTCGAGATCGGAGTTCCCGATTCCAATACCCAAGTCACGAAAAATGAGAAAAAACGGATAGAGTTTCCCCTGTTTATAGGGCTATCAGTTCACCTGCAATGCAAGCAGTAACTTATCCCCAAAAAAACCACAATCCAACTCCAAGGTATAATCCCATTCACACAAGCATGCAAATTAACTAGGCAATCAAGTAAATCATTGAAGTTATTACAACCCATTTATAGTTATTAGCTCATACAAGAATACAAGCTTTACTTTATATTACAACCTTTTAGACAATAGAAACATACACAAGGTTTCATAATCTCAAAACAAAACACATACAACCAGCAACTTGCATTTCCTGCACATAGCATCCAACCACAGCTTTTCCTGAAACATGTTAAAAGAGGAGTGAGCAACAATGTTGCCCAGCAAGGGAGGTGATGCAACATACCGGGGCTTGCAATATGATATGCAAACACAAGAAGTCATATATATATAACATAAACAACAAGATTAAATAACAAGTAGTTAACCACATTAAAAAGGATACGGTTCCACTTCAAGTCTTCAAACTCGAACCACGAGCCACGAACTTCACGTAAGTGCCGACAAACCCTTACTCCAACAAGTTGGGATACTCCGGATGTATCCCGATCCTACGACCCTTTCTCCTGAGGTAGGTCTATATGCCCAGCAGGTGAACCACGTCTCTGGGGTAGTGAAGTATATTTAGCGTGAAAGGGAATAGGTACCATGGTAGTCGAGGGAGCACGGCAAGCCCAACGCCGCTCATGTTTCTCGACGCTACCATGTCCGAAAAGGTTGCGTAACCTCAAGACGAGTCCACAAGAATCAAGATATCAAATAACACGTAAGAGGGTTGGCAAAGTAGGCCGCCCTCACATATAAACACAATACATGCACGAAATAGCTTTATAGTCTCGAAAGAAGCAATCAACATAACTTTTCCCCACAATCAACTCAAATAGCTTAATTATACTTTAGATAATCAATATAATACATGATAACACAACAACAAGCTCCAGATGCATCAAAAATAGCCAAATACTACTTTTCCCCTTTCTTTAACCAAGCTTTCCTTCTCCTATGCACATTTCAAGGTTACCAAACCATATCCTAATCATACTACATTCCCAATTAAGCCAAAAGACACCTATTAAGATCATAAAAACCCATTTTAGAAGCAAAAGCTCGGGAAGGCCCCGAGTGGATTTTAATTACAACTACCCTATTCGAACCCCAATTTCATACATTGGAAGCAGCAAAAGTGCTTCCATGCACCAAGGATCCCTAATCCAAAGTCCAAACATGCCCGGATTGCACAACGAGAAAAGGACCCTTTTTAAAGTTGACTAATTTTACAATTTAGCTCGATTTTGGGTGATTCAACTTCACGTAGCCTTCCAACTAGCTTCACTAGGGTCTAGAGCACCTAATTGAAGTCTTAATTCATTTCAATTAGCAAGTTTATTCAAAACTCTAAATACAAGCACTATTCATCATCGCTTTTATTTAATCTATGCATTCTACCATAGAATTTGATAACAAGCTAGATAAGTTTGTTCTATAGGCTCTAAAGAACTCACAACAAGCATTCATAACAAGTATTATAGATATAAATGACAATTCAAGAATTTTAACATATGTGCATAAACTTTAAATGCAAAAATTAATGCACTCCCTCACTTGCAAGAGGTCCAGAGGTTTGTAGGAGCTTTGAGAAGCTTGGAGCTAAGTGTAGAATGCTAGCCAAAGAACAAACTACCAAGAATTGAAAAAAATTTATCTCATTTCCTTCTCCAATGGGTCGTCGGGTAGGGGGGGCAAAATGGGTATTATTGCAATTGTTTTTGATGTGTAATGCTTGTATGTGTGTTATGTTATGTATATAGTTAATATGTGCTAAGTTTTGCTAAGCCAAACCTCACTAATGGTTAGTCAAATGAGCTTAAACTCTAATCAAATGCTAACCAATTCAAAACCAAGGTTGTTACGTACGTAACACTATTCAAATGATGCAGAAAACATTTTCTAATTGTATGCTCCCGAGCTCAAAAGTCGAAAATGACAAGTTCCCGATTCCTATTATGTGTCATATGACCTAGGAAAAATATTAGATCACACATTCGAGATGGTCAAAAATCTCATGAATAGTGCCTAATAGTAACACAATTAAAGAAAATAAGAAATGCACATAAAATGCACAAGTAAGTTATGCAACAATTATTTCGAAATATGTGATGAAATCCCGGGCGTCACAAGTAAGTTCTAATTTAAATCCATCAATAATAAGAGGAGGTTGAATATAAGCCTGAACTTCAATTAAAACATCAAAAGATGTACTAAACTCAGTCTTATTTTTCATCTTTTCAAGCTTTTCCATAATTTGATTCAATTTATCAAGAGTATTACGAATTAAAGAGAGTTTGTGACACCCGGACCTAGCACATAGACGTTATATTAATTTGCATATATTAATTTTATTAAATTACGTAATGCTTGAAAAATGTGCATGATGATTGTTTGCTTTCATTTAGTTTATAATTAATTTTCTTGCCCATAATAACTATTTTATTATTCTCTTTACTATCCTTTTATCATTTAAATTAATTTATTAGTACCATTTGTATGAGAGGCTCCGAGCCCGAAGAGAGTTTTATTTAATTTTGTGAATTTTATTTGCCTACACATTTGAATTACTTGACATGTTTCTCGAACACGTTTATCGAGAAACTAATATGCATTGCATTCAGAAGTGAGAATTTTTGTAAAACGTTTATTGTATGAATAGTATTTAATTGTTTGACTATACACAGTTATTTTAGTAGTAATTAATAGAATTACGTGAAATAATTGGATTATTAATTTTATTTTGTACTTAGTTTATTTATATTTAAAGACTTGTGTTCGTTTTGGTATCATTAATTGCAGCTAGAAGTTACTTAATGAATTAATTTTATCTTTAAGTTAATTTGTAGGTTTAGCTAATTTGATTTATGATTAACTTGGATTTAAAATCCTAGCTAGACTAATGTGCACCACACATCTAGACTTAACAAATAAAAAAAAAATAATAAAAAAATAAAATAAAAGCAAAACACTCATAACCACACAAAATAACTAAAATTCTACCACTTTTCCTTACCACATAATAAAATTAAACTCTCACTATCACACCACTCACCACCACAATTGGCTAAGGCAACAAAAACACAAACACAACTCATGCACACACAAAACTCAACACAGTAGAGAGAGAAAAAAAAGAGATCAGCGGCAATTGACGGCAAGAAGGAAAGAGAGAATGAGATTTTTCTTGTACTATTCAACCCTTTCTAGCTCCTCTTTGTATTTCCCTAGTTAATCGAGGTGAGGGGTTTGCATTTATGTGTCTATTTCTTGTATTTTTATTAGTTGAAAGATTATGTAATTGTTGAAATAAAGTGATCTAAACCTGGGATTAGTTAGTCAACTTGATTGCTGTGGAAATTATGTGAATATTTTATGTTATTATTAGCTTACTTCGAGGGTTTCATGAAATGATTATTGGTTGAAGAAGATTGCAAGGTGTAATTTATATGTTTGTAATAACGTGTAAATGAAGTTGTTAAAGCTTAAAAGAATCATTTTAAGCATGTATGTATATCGAAAATGCAAATTTTGGTCATTATTTAGCTAGGTGCATGTGTGTGAGTGAGGTGAGAGTTGACTGCCAGCGCTAGGCTGTCTGCCGGCACTAGGCAGTAACCGACGTGGTGGCTGCTGGCAACAACCTAACATACATCTTGTTCCCCTTTCTCGTTTCCTTTCGTGCAAATTAATGTGGGTTAAGTGCTAGTTTATTCCAAGTTAATTTAGGTAGAGTTTTATTATAAATCTCAATTGAAACTTGCATAGTTTTGGATGCTAGATGGAAATTGTTAGAAATGTTGTTTAAGTTACACCTAAGTGCAAACTATAGTTTTGAAGAGAAGTTGTATGAGTTAACTACTTGGTGTATGTGTGAGTTTGACTGTAATGTAATTTAACTTGAGCTAACAAGGGCATGCTAATTGAAATATTCTTTTGGTGAATTGTTAGTTAGTTAAATGCTTGATTAGTCAGGGCTATAAGCTGATTGTAATATGGATTAGCTAAACTAAAAGTCATACCAAGCTTATTTAAATATATCCTTTAGTGGAATTAAAGCTTGTTAGGAGGTTAGCTAGTTTGATTGGTTGAAAGTGTTATCATTACCTCTTAAAATAAATCATGAGTTAATTGAAAGTTAACCCTCATGGTTGCATGCTATAAGTAACTAAGCTAAGAATAACCTTAGTTTGAATTATCTTAATCTACAAATTGTAATGCTCCTATATTCTTGAGTTACTTGCATTTTAGGATGTTTGGATTGATAGTCAAGTGATTTTTATGCCACCTTTGTGGGAACTAAATGTTAACTAAGAATGTAATATTCATGATAACAAGTCATAAATTAGTCTAGCCTTGTTCTTCATAAGCTTTTATTGACTTTAGTCTCTTAGATGAAATGTTTTACTTTGCGTTAGTTGAGTTGCTTGAGTTCTCTTACTGTAATGTCTCTTTCTTATGAGTGATATAAATAAATATTGAAATTGGATTGAGCTAGATATTATACAAGTTATTAACTAATGTAAAGTTAAGGAAACCTTGAGCGATTTGTGAATTTGTGTTAGTGAACTAACTATTCTTTAATTCAAAGGTACCAAACTTTAGTGTCATAGTTAAACAACTCTTTCTTGGCTCGTAAAGTTATCTTTTGTTCTAAACCTAAATCGCTAAATGAGAAACCTCAACTTTAAAGATGTTGTTAATTATAAGTTAAATAATTGTTGAACTTGTATTGGTTTAATTTGTGGGTAGCACTAGTTGATTCCATTGTACCCATTCCATTGAATTACTTCTACCTCATGTGAGATAACATTATATGTGAACTAAAAACTCTAGTGATTGGTTAATTTATTATGGTTAGAGTATTCAACTTAGATTCATGGATGTGTAACAAAATGTGAAAGTTAGTTGTTAAATAGTTATAATTAGTTATGCTACTAGTTACAAAGTTAATCATTTCTTATATGCTGTTACCTCGCCTATTAATATTTGACTACTTGGGTTATGTGTTAATTTGAAGTATATTAGTGATTATCTAATTTCTATCGTTTTATGCATTGGTGGGCGCTTAAGTAGTTATATGGATATTCAAATCGAATTAATATAGTCAATTGATAAAGTGTTATACTTATATAAAAATTACGGTATTCATATTCAAGCTAATCCAAGGAAAGTCGGAATAACTAAGCCATTTTTACATCTTGAGGCTTGGTAAAGGTGAGAGAGTTTTCACCTCTTCTGTGCATCTTAACTTGATTTATTGTTTCTAAATTGAATTGTTTATTAATTGCTAAGGTTTATATGTATTATATTACTTGTTATCTTGAGTCTTTTCGTGTTATTTGTGATTAACTGCGAGGGTGACCTACTTTGTCGTCCCTCTTATGTGATATTTGATATTCTTGGTTCTCGTGATCTTGATTCGGGGTTGCGCAACCTTTTCGGACATGATAGGGTCGAGAAACACGGGCGGCATTGGGCTTGTCATGTTCCCTCGACTACCATGATGCCTATTCCTTTTCTTTCGCTGAGTATACTCCACTACCCCAGAGGGTTCATTTCGTTTGGGCATATGGACCTACCTCAAGAGAGAGGGTCGTAGGATCGGGGTACATCTGGAGTACCCCATTTTGGAGGAATAAGGGTTTTGCCGGCACTTGCTTGAAGATCTTGGCTCATGGCTCGTGATGGAAAACAAGTGGAACTATATCCTTTTTATACGTGGTTAAATACTTGTCCATTTAGTTTTGTTAGTTGGTATTGAATATGTTGTTATCTTATTGCATATCATGTAGCACTTCCCGGTTTACTACATCACCTCCCTCACTGAGTAACTCTGGTTACTCATTTCTCGTTTTAACGTGTTTCAGGGAAAGCTATGGTTGGATGCTATGTGCAGGAAATGCAAGTTGCTGGTCGTATGTGTTTTGTTTTGAGATTATGAAACCTTGTGTATGTTTCTATTGTCTAGAAGGTTGTAATATAAAGTAAAGCTTGTATTCTTGTATGAGTTAATAACTGTAGATGGGCTGTAATAACTTTAATGATTTACTTGATTGCCTAGTTAATTGGCATGCTTGTGTGAATGTGATTGTACCTTGGAGTTGGATTGTGGTTTTTGAGGATAAGTTACTGCTTGCAGGTGAACTGATAGCCCTATAAACAGGGGAGACTCTGTCCGTTTTTCCTCATTTTTCGTGACTTTCATATTGGATTCGGGAACTCCGGTCTCGAGAGGGATCGAGGTGTTATAAAGTTGTTCACCAAAAATCTTTAGTGAAATATTTGTAAAATTATTTTGCTTAAAAAGCTTATTAATATGGTCAGTGACCGTAGGCAAAGTATTATTGTCTATCATTTTCATAAAAGCATTGCCTTCAATTTCAGCCGAAGTTTTTTCACCAGAAAGTCTAAAAGGCTGTAAAGGTGGATAAGTAGCCTGTAAAATTTTTATGGAACTAGACGTTCCAATATTCCATTTTCTTTCTACAACAGAAATATAAGCATTCATAAGGTTTTCAAAAAATCAAGGAACAAAATATTTTCGTTCTTGAATATTATTCAAATTATTATAAAACTGATCTCTGAATTAAAATCTTTCTTCTTGAGAAAAATAAGAAAAAAACCAATCATGAAATTCTTTCCATTTGGGTTGTAAAAACTCATTATTAATAAGTTTTCTTTCATTGCTTCCGGATGTAAAATCCATTAACCACCAAAATTTATTTCTGAGGAATTTCCACCAAAATCTGAGGGAGTGGGATTGACTCCTAGCCTAACACCAGTAGAACGATCATATTTAATTCCCTGTGGAATCTGACTTTTAGTCAATCTAATTTTTTCAATAACTTCTTGAGGATGTTCTGGATTGTCTTCTGTTGATTTAGATCTATTTAGGTCTTCATTTAAATGGGAAATTGAAGCCCTAGATGTAGAGGGTATTTCAACTCTTCAAAAGGATAAATATAATTGTGTGATGACACAGATCCGTTTAATAAACGAGATGGTCCTATAATAGGAATCTGTTGAAATCTAAGCCTAATTTGGCCTTCAGGAGTTTGTTTGACTTCTATTAATTTTGTTTCAATCCTAGGCTGACTAGGTACAACTTTATCAATATCCCAGCATTCTGGAAATTCTATTTCATCCCATTGAATCATACGTCTAGTAGATATTTTAGATCTACTTAAATTAGTTTCTATCATAACAGTTTCACCTGTCCTATCATGTAATTTACAGTTAGGGTTCAGAGTATGCAAAACCTTATAATATATGCGATAACATATACACATAATTTCAGATTCAGGTTTGTAATTATAACCATGAGCTTTAACATATAATTTAATAGCATCAAGAATATTTCTATCATAAAATGAAAGCTGTAAATTAGGTCTAACATTAAAATAGACTGGTCCATGAGCCAAACTTGTTTGCATAATCCCTATCAGAGATTGTCTCCAATTTAGGTTTCTAGCATCTCTAAGAACTGTGAGACCCCGGAATTTGCCCTATTTGCAATTATGTGTTTTCACCTGTTTAAATGCTATTAGAATTAGTATATATGTTTATATGTGAGTTATTAAATGATCTTGCATTAAATGTGCATTTAAAAGACATTTGAAAAACAAATAATGTGACTTTTCATTTTCTTTTGTAAAATTGTGTAGTATAACTAGACTATATATAATAAATGCTTATGAATAAATGTTGTCTCCAAAAATAGTCTACTAAAAATAGTATTTAAGTTGGATAGTATTAATATTACTATTTTTGGCAAAAATAACTAAAATAGCTTAAGTTATTAACTTTGACCAAGACTTCTATCTTTGACTTTATTAAAACCAATTATTGTGTTGACTTTTCATCTACTTTGGCTTTTAAAAAATGTTGACTTTCATTTACTTTGACTTTTTGAAAAATGTTGACTTTTATTAACTTTGACTTTTTAGAAAATGTTGACTTTTATCATCTTTGACTTTTTTTAAATGCTGACTTTTTGGTCTCCTTTGACTTTGACTTTTTATATTATTTGACCAAACTAGGTTTATTTAAATACTGCTCCTGTTACATGAAATATGTGCATTCATAAAATTTTCATAAACATTTTAAGAGAAAATTTCATTTAAAGTGCCGTTAAATGGCATTTGAAGACCCTTTCGCTAAATTTTTGAAACTAGTATTTCAAAAATTTTAAAAACTAGTCCTCCATTATTAAAAGACCCTTGATCTACTAAAAATTATTTTTGAAACAGATTAGGAATTTAAAATAGATTTTTTGGGCGAAAAAGTAAAGTTTTTAAGCTAAAATAGTGATTTATGCTCAAAACGATTCTTGCGTTGACTATCATTGACCTAGAATATGTTAAATACAAATTATATTTCATTTTAAATATTTCTAAAATGGCACAATTGAAAAATGCATTGAAAATGAGGGTTAACTTAGTCTTTTGTATTATAAACTTGAATTTTTTGTCAAGTTTGACCATTTAGTCTTGCTTTGACTTTTTATTTAACTTA
Organism: Ehretia macrophylla; assembly: GCA_037974665.1. Lineage (NCBI taxonomy): Eukaryota > Viridiplantae > Streptophyta > Magnoliopsida > Boraginales > Ehretiaceae > Ehretia > Ehretia macrophylla. The sequence goes on along the minus strand of CM075779.1, from coordinate 26,859,624 downwards.
TATATTAACAATTTCAGCCAAAAGTACCACAAAAACAACCACAAAACAGTGAGCCCTTGAGGGAGAAGAAAAAAGGCATTTTCAAGGTTTTTCAAAGTATTTTTCTCATAGATTTTGCATTTCAAAGCCGAAATGAGTAATTCAATGCTTGATTTTCCTTGTTGGGCATCCATTCTACCTATTTCTAGCCTTATTTTTCATCAAAGGTGAGAGAAAAATTCTAGATCTTAAAATGCTATTTTATGTCATTTTCATATAATTGCATTTTTATCCGATGAAATGTTAAATTGCCTTTAGATTATTGTTCAGTAGTTGCCAAGGATCATTTATATTGGTTTATAGCTGTTTTGAATGGTAGTAGCATGTATTTTTATTTTTGGGTATTAAAATTGGATTTTGAGTTCATTGTTGAATAATTGTTGTTGTAGTGGTTGGAATTGATTGATTATAGCATCTAAAAGTTTGTTAATTATGGGGTAGTAATGTTGTAATGCCAAATTTTTGATTGAAATGTTGTAGCAAAAGTCCAAAAAATTCAGCCTTGGTGCATTGCCAAATTAGGGTTGTTGGGCTTGATTTGGGTGGCATTTGGTTGGTTTTCGATGGGACTAATGTAATTGCATGTGTGGTGGAGTGATAGGAAGTGGTTTGGAGGTTATTGGATTAGTAGAATGTAAATTATGAATTTTAGAAGTTTGTATAGCTTTTCTTTAAAAATGTTGATATATTGTCTTGGGTTGTTTGGGTAGTTGATTCTCGGATTGTTGTTGATTGGGATCGGGGTTGAATGTTTGTTTAAATGCATATTGAGTTGGATGACCTACTTTGTCATCTAGCTTAATTGATTTAGAATTGTATAGTTGTTGATTGTTTAAATGCTGTTTAATTGATTGTTGATGCAAAACCATGAGGAGCACGCTCGGGACTAATCCGGGGTGTTACCAAAGTAGACATTACCTGTTTAATTGATTGTTGATGCAAAACCGTGAGAAGCACGCTCGGGACTAATCCAGAGTGTAGCCAAAGTGGACATTACTTTCTTTGTAGCGCGCTCGGGTTAATCTTGGGCGTTACATTGTTAACTGATTGTTGATTGTTGAAGTGTCGGGAGGCGGGCACCTCCCGTTGTTGGCTTCTCGAATTAAGTCACATTGTTGTGAGCTTTGCTAATGTTGTGTCACCTCGGGAGGTATCCTGGGCTGCGGGTACAGTTATCATGGCTACTCCCTATCTCGCATGGGTGAAGAGGCCATGGGGTGTGGGTCTAGGTCAAGGTACCTCAGGATTGTGTCATTGGGTTTGAATGAGTTGGTGAGCATTGAAAATGGTGTATAGAGCTTCATCAACAAGTGTATTGTATCCTTATTGTGTGTTTACTGTTGTTATTATATATGTATTGTTATCAGTGTTAGTTGCGTGTTGTAGCTCGTGGATAACTTCCAAGGTGGTAAGGTATATGTGTTCAAAAGATCTATCAAATTCCTCACTGAGCTTGTTTTATATAAGCTTACTCTTATTCGTTATCTGCATTCAGGTGTTACTGAACAGGATTACAGGTACATGTCTTAAGAAGTTGAGAATGTGCCTTATGTGGACGAGTCTTATGTGCCAGAATCCTATCCATGATGTCTTGGTTGATGTCTTCTTTTTGTTGTCTTGGAATATTAGAATCAGTACTAATGTATTTACTTTTGAGTATGTATTGTATAAGATGTTATAAACTATTGAAAGGTATTATGCTAGTTTAGTTGTCTTACTTTTGAAACATGAATAGGTTGCTGGACTAGCTTATGTATATTATGCATGTGTATAGATTGGGTTATGGATGATGTTGGAATGGAGACGTATAACCTATGGATGAATTGTTGAATGGTTGTTTAATACATGGTATTGGTTATGTAATACCCGACCCTGAGCATATAGTTATTTTATTTACTTGCGTATATTAATATGCTTATTTTAATCATTTGCGTATTTTACATGTTACCTTAATTGTTTGCATGTAATTATTAGCATTACTTTTTATATTTCTTGGAAAATGTGCATTCGTTTCATTTAGTGTACATTCACGTGCATTTTTTTTTATATATTCTTAGTATCATAGGCAATAAAATAATTACACTACACTACACTAGCTAACTAGATTAGTCAAAATACTATAAGGTGGCAAACTAGAAATATACACTTAGTTAAGGGGGCAATTTGGTCTTTGGAGCCACCTAGATATTTCCACCTAACATAAAACACACACAATACACCCCATACACACAACAAAATACTGCAACAAACACACACACATCAGAGCACACACAACACACACCGATCGATCAAAAGAAGAAAAAGGAGAAGAAGAAGAAATAAATAACTCTGAGCCGATTTTCTTGCATTTTCGTGCATTAGCTCGCGTTCCTAGCGTGTATAAGGTGAGGGGAATCTTTTAAAAACTGATTTCAGATTTTACATTGTATATATATGTGTTTTTGAGTAAGAAATTGTTGTATTAGACAAGTTTATACTTGTATATGTTTGTAGGATTTTGTTGTAGCTGCTGTAGTTTGTGGATTGTTTGACCAATTAATTATTTTGGGAAAAATCTGGAAAAATCACATATTAATCTAGAATTGGAGAGGTATAACTTTCATGTTGGACAAATTGTGAAGAAAAATCATTTGTTTGCTCATAACTACTGAAATCAGTGAAGTTTTGTGGTTGTCTAGAACTGGACAGTTTTACTTGCCTTGATTTCTTGGAGTTTTTGACCTAGTTAGATAACTTGAAAAATTATGAAAATTTTACAGGACCTAGATAAGCTAGTTTAAAACAAGTTATGCTTTGGTGGAGTTGGCCAATTCCTCCATCTATTGCCTCTAAGAAAATAAATACCGAAACCTGATAGAATTCATGACCAATCTAGACAACTTTGCACACTTGAGTTGTTTTAGTCATATCTTGATGAATTTAACTTAGAATTGAGTTTTGTTTGATTCTAGAGTTATCTACTTTTGAAGAAATTTTGATACACATAAAAATCAATTTCATAGGAGGTCATTTGCTTAGGAAACTATGCAGCCAAATTCGAGGTACTGCTGAGATGTTGAAACTGTTAAACTTATTTGTTTTGTGCTCTTTTGCTTCTTGAGGTTAAATAATGTACTATATATGCTTATCTATGCTTATTTTACTCTCAAATATGGGTATATAATATGTCTATGTGATTGGATAACTTGGTTCATTACTAGTATTGCCTTATTGAATTAAAAAGGGGAAAAAAATGAAGTTAGAGCCTTAATGCTTAGTTTTAGCTTGGTTATTGAGTTATATGTGTTGTAGAGACTAGGATCACTTATTAGTTGCTCAAAATAAAGTGAATGTGGTGTGTTTGTGTGTGGTGAACCTTAGGGGCCGAGTAGTGTTCTTGTGTATAAGGGGTGTTTATGTGGTTTCTTGAGTTATATGAGTAGTTTAGGTGCTAAATGAATGACTTGCCTTAAATTGTTCAAATGGATTACTTTACTTGCGTGTTTGGCTATCATGTGGAATTACTTAATATATTATGTTGTAGTAGATACTAGGTAATTTATTCAATTGTGTGTAGGCTACATGTTTGCTAAAAGTTTTAAGAGAGGAATAGAAATGCTTTGCATACTAGTATATTGCTTGTAGTTAGTTTAGTGCATGGAAACATCAAGTAGAACAAGAAGTGCCTATTTGGTCAGTCCACTGCCCCTGTCTTTCGAAGCTTTTTTGACATATTAAACGTGCTCGAAACTTAACGAAATTTATATAAAAACTAGATTAGGCAGTTTAGAGCAAATGTTGATTTTTACGGCTAAGGCTAATTCTAACGTTTTAGCCCTCTGATCATATAATTTCTGAATTGTAGCCTGAATCTCGCTAGAACTGGACAATAATGCGCAGTTACACGAAAATAGCTATATCTTGAGAAATATAGCTACGAATTAGGGTCCGTTTGAGGCTAAAGTTATCTAAACTTGAAGAGATACATTTATATATAAAAATAAGAAACTTTGAAGATATTAGCATGTGTAACCGAACTGATTAATTTAGGGTTCTGTTAGAGGAATGGAAAAAGTATATGCTTTTGTGAAGTTCTACCTTGATTTGTTTGGAGTATGAGGTTATTTGAACTAATTGATGGTTATGAGGTGTCTATTGAGTTATATTATGTGTTAAATAAATGAGTTGGTTAGTATTTGTGAGATTTAATTGCCACGAGCTTATAGTGTTAGTCTTATAAGAACCTTGTTTGAATTGGTATGTGAGCATCTCCGTGGTTAATTGAGTTGATTCATTGAATTAGATTAAACTCTAAATGTTGCAGTAAGTGTTGTGCTATAATCGAATAGGATTGTAATAAATTGTGGAGTTAGCTTAAGTAGATAAAAGTTAATGTTTGTTGTAGTTAAAGTAATTGAAGTATTTTGCATGCTAATGAACATTGAATCAAGTCTAGTTGCCCCTCATGATATTAATGAATATTTTCAAACTTGCCTTTAAGTCTATGTGTAAAACTAGTTAGTTATTTGCATGTCGAGTTTAAATAGATTAAAGTTATATGCTGGATATGCTTCGAATTGTGCCAAATGATAAAGGAAATAAGTGTCAAAATTATGCCTAAAGTTGAAAATATCTTGGAATGTTACTTTTCATGTTGTTCTATTGATTATCGGGTTGCTTGTATGTGACTTTGCATGATTATCAAATGTTATGTTATTATTTGTTATAAAGTGTATAGTTGTGTTGTGTTGAACTAAATTACGAATCCTGTGTGAATTATTAGTTTTGAGCACGAGGGAAAAGATTGGGAGAGTTGGGGGTTTTTGGAGGTGAGGGAGTCTTTATCTCTTCTGTGCATTTTAACGTATTTTACGGTTTCTAGATTGTATTCTTTAGTAGTTGATAAGTTTATATGCGTTATTTACTTGCTATCTTGTGTCTTTTCGTGTTATCTATATTTAACTGCGAGGACGGCCTACTTTGTCGTTCCTCTTATGTGATATTTGATATACTTGGCTCTCGTGATCTTGACTCGGGATTGCGCAAACTTTTTGGACATGGTAGTGTCGAGAAACAAGGGCGGCGTCGGGCTTGCCGTGCTCCCTCGACTACCATGGTACCTATTCCTTTTCTCGCTGAGTATACTCTACTACCCCAGAGGCGTGGTTCACCTACTGGGCATATGGACCTACCTCAGGAGAAAGGGTCGTAGGATCGGGGTACATCCTGAGTACCCCAATTTGGAAGAGTAAGGGTTTGCTGACACTTGTGTGAAGTTCGTGGTTCGTGGTACGAGATTGAGGACTTGAAGTGGAACCGTATCCTTTTTATATGTAGTTAAAGACTTGTTTAATTAGCTTGTTTATTTGTGATATTAATGTTATTATCTTTGTTGCATCTCATGAAAGCATACCCTGGTTCACTGCATCACCTCCCTCACTAAGTAACTTGGGTTACTTATTCCTCGTTTTAACATGTTTTAGGTGCAGTTAGAACAACTACCTTGCGTGTCGTGTTGTTGGTTGCTTATCTTGTTATGGTTGGAAGCTGTTTGTGAAGATGAGACATAATGTATTTTTGTTTTGTTTTGAAACCCCTTGAAGTTTTGTATGTATTTTGTACGGCTTGTTGGATAGTAAATTAAATTAAGAACTTATGTGGTTTGATAGAGTAGTTGGCATGTAATAGCTAAAGATATATTTTATTGCCTTTTAATTGCATGCTTGTATGGTTATGTTTTGTCTAAGGCTCGGATGGCCTTGAGACTGGAAAAAGTTGGACAATTGAAGTTGGGGTATTGTATTGTGATTATATTTGCTACTTGCAGCTTTTTTATTAGTCCTATAAACAGAGGAGACTCCATCCGTTTTTCCTAAAATTTTGTGCCCGGGTTTGGATTTGGGTTGAGTATAGTTTGGTTAATAGAAGTCCTGGTTCCCTGAGAGATTGAGGCGTTACAGGTTATGTTGTATGTTGTTGAATGTTGATGGAGTTGTTGTTGAAGTTTGAAGTTGGTTGTGTGATGTTATTAAGGATTGGTTTAGAGTCCTGATGTCCATATTACAGACGTTATATTGTCGAAATTTCATTGCGTCTTGACTGATCGTAAGGGGGGTCGAGTTGGGGCGTGACAAGAACTGCCATAAAGTTCTCCAGTAAACCAGATAAGGTTAAGGGTTTAAAAGCAATCTGTATTAAACCAATATATAAAAATCTATGCATATGAGCATACTTATCAATATCATCTTGAGATAATAATTGTATTGTTAATTCATTATCATTCATAGGAATTGATTCTTCAATTGTTTTTACCACATGTTTAATACCTAGATTTTCAAAGGTACCAAACTGATATATGCTCCTAGGTTCAATTCTAGGAATAGACAAATTGCTATGATGATCACAACAGGATTTGCTGGCCAATTAAAATGTTGGCGGGACAATTATTTGACTCAAACTCAACGTGATGAGATTTTAAATACTACTAAAATTGAAGATGAACAAGTTAATGAAAATGCTGTTTATACTTTGTATTTATCTATATGTGAATATTTCACAGGAAGATATTTACATCAATATGATAATACTAGGACTCTTTAGCAGAATTTGCGATGTCCTACTTTAACATCTTTTAGATGATATAAGGATGTATTTTTATCCCGTGTTATGGGACTCCCTAATGCTAATAGTAATCATTGGAAATCCAAATTTGTGGATGGTTTACCTTCTGTTTTTGTAGAAAGAATTAGAAAGGATCTTAGGAAAAGATCAGATAACAATAATTGTAACGCCCCGATCCCTCACGAGACCGGAGGCTCTAATAGCCATGCTAATCACAACCCAATTTCAACCCGATCACAAAATTTAGGAAAAACGGATGGAGTTTCCCCTATTTATAGGACTATTTGAAAACCTATAAACTACAACATACAACCACAAGACCATAATCCACAACTTCAATCTGTTTCATCCCTATCAGCATGCAAGTCAACTAAACAGAAGAGTAAACAATTGAAGTTATTACAAACCACTAGCGCCTAACTATCACCCAAGACTAAAACTTTAATATTACATTTCTTATGATAACACAAATACATACATGATCATAAGGTCTCAAATAGTATACAGACATATAAGGTACACATTCTTCCATGTTTTACACACTGATAGAGCAAGCACGTCACATAGGAGGCAATCCCATTTCCAGCTTATAGCACTGATCCTAGAAGGTGTTAGAAACGAGCGTGAATATACAACATGTATACTCAGTGAGGGAAGTGATGCAGTAAACCGAGGAATGCTTTCATGAGATGCAACAAGAATAATAACATATATAACACAAAATAACAAAGTTAATTAGACAAGTATTTAACCACGTATAAAAAGGATACGGTTCCACGTTTGTCCTCAATCATGAGCCACGAGCCAAGATCATGAAGCAAGTGCCGGCAAACCCCTTATTCCTCTAAATGGGGTACTTCGGAGGTACCCCGATCCTACGACCCTTTCTCCTGAGGTGGGTCCACATGCCCAGCAGGTGAACCACGCCTCTGAGGTAATGGAGTATACTCAGTGAGAGAAAGGGAATAGGCACCATAGTAGTCGAGGAAGCACGACAAGCACGATGCCGCCTGTGTTTCTCGACACTACTATGTCCGAAAAGGTTGCGCAACCCGACACAAATTCAAGAATTCACGAGATAATATCAAACAAATATGAGTAACCACGAGATAACGAATAAATGGTACATGTAAATTTTCTCAATTAGCTAAATCATATAATCTAAAAATAATGAAATAAACTAAGATGCACAAAAGGGTTAAAGACTTCCTCACCTTTACCGAGCTCCAAGATGCAAGAATTGACTTCAATCTCAAACATTTTGGATAGTCAACTGAATCATTCTGGTGGCTATAAAGCATTTCATAACCTCCTAGATGGTATTAACTATATTAATATTTTATAAAGTAACCTTTATAACAAGCTCAATCAAATACCCCTTTTGTAACAATCATCAATAATCCAATAATTCACATATAAATAGCAATTTACTTTTAGGCAATTAAACTCACAATTTCAATCCATTAATGAGTTAAGCAAGTGGAAATATTACATTGCATGATCTTGAAATACGTAATCTAAGTGAGAAGTTTCTCACTAGCAAACTTAGGGTTAAAAGCAAAATGATGACTTAACAACTCAAGAAGGGAGTGTTTCAACTAGAATATTAAAGTTAGGTGCATTTAAGTTAAAATATCGCTACCTCAAGTTAACATACTACCTTACATTGTTTATGATTTTCTTTATTCTAGATTAGATAATAACTTACATGTGAAACTAGTTCAACTCCACCTAATAATGGACTAGCAATTAACTCAATTTAAGGAATCCTCTTAAGAGTTTATAGCTAAAATAAGACAAGTTCCATTAATTGTTCAATAATACATTCATTAATATCGACTTCTAAACATTTACTAGTTAAAAGATTTCTAAATCATACATTCTCTTACTTTCCAATGATTATTAGTTAGTGAATAATATTAAACTCAACCAACATTCAAGCTCTTAGTTAGCTAACTATTCAAGAAATAAGTGTTTCACTTAAGACTTCATAACTGATAACAAACCATCATAATCATATCATTAGCTAGCACAACAAGGTTTAATATAACTTAAAACTCATTATTTCATAAGTAAGACACGAGGTAGGGAACCTATCTATCAATAACTTCAACAATAACTTGACAGCAACTTAAAATAAGAACAATTTCATCTCACTTTCATAGCAAACTCAAGTTAAAGATAACATTTAACAAGCCAATAAATAACTACTTCACAATTAACTTACATTCTAACTAAACGCTTACACAATTAAACTAACTCTTCAATTTAAAATTAAATCATAAGCTTAAAGAATAAATGCTATTCCAAAACACTTGTCTTTATTTCCAATCAAATTAGCATTCAAGATAACCAATAGATCTAAATCACATTCATTTATAACTAAACAATCATTTTCATGTAGGTAGTATGACATTCAAGCTATAGTTAACCTCTACATGACTTAATAAATGAGTTTACATTTTAGCAAGACGGGGAAAAGGGCAAGAGGAAAGGCAACTGCATTCCATACTAACTCATGATTTTTATTTACTCATTTAATCTCAATTATATCACAATTTACAAAATTATAAGAGCTCCATTACGCTACTAATCATCCAAGAACACTACACAATAAAATCTTGATTGAATATATCCAATTATAGTTGAAATATATCATCGCTTTAGCAAAATAACAATGAAATTCAGATTCTTGTGTAATAGGACAGTTCTGACACATCTCACCAAAATGGTCAGAACTTATTCTAGAAAACTCCGATTAATGCACCGTGAAAAGCATTAGAAACTAGACTCGTAAGGCTTTCTAACGGTATATAGTTCAACCCCTAATCCTTCTCCAATTAATATAGTTTTCAGCTCAAAGTTGGCTCAGTTTTGCTGAAAAATCTGGACAGCCAATCACCTTTAGTTCCCATTTCAACTTACATGTTCAACAAGCTATTCACTTTGTCTAAACTCAACTCTAGCTAATACAAGATAATTCAAGTTATCATACTCATTTTCCCAATTTACATTTTATAACTCAATCAATGGACAAATATAGCAATTATAGCAAGTATAGCAATTCAAATAGCTACTTATGCAATAAGCTTAACTAATTCACATAAGCTTCAATTAGACACTTTTCACATGCTTGGTATTTAGGTCATAAACTTCACACTTATATAACATATAACTCTATCATGATCAATTAAAGCAAATATAACAATATAATAACTACTAATGCAACTAATTCAAGTAATTCACAAGAAATCCAACAAATTTCCTTCTAAATGCTTACAAAACAAGCTCTAAAGTTCACACAAGATAACGAACCTCAAATCTAACTATACTACATCTCTAATGACACTTTATGCCACCGTTTAAGCCCTTGAAATCTCACTTTAAAGTACAATTACCCGAAAAGTTCGAATTTGCCTCTTTATGCATTACACTACAAGTACTCTAATTGGAGCTCAACTAAGCGAAGCGAATACATTTCTAGCACTTCCTCATTTACTAGACACTAACCCTAATGCCCGAACGCACCCGGATTCACTTTCAACCCGAAACCCCTTTGTCAATCTTTGCTATTAAGCTCCAAACCGAAAGGCAAGGTTCAAGATTCCTAAACGAGTTATCTTATCCTTCAAACCACACCTTATGCCACCCTATGGACCCTCGAATTCACCCGTTAAACCTCGTTTACCATTAAATCCCCGATTTCCTTTTTATACGTTTACACTACAAGTACCAATTCCTCAAAACGTGCCCGGATTTGAGTTAACCCCGAAATCTCCAATTAAAGTAGCCTATTTTGATCAAAATTCTCAAAATTTTCACATGACAAGTATAACGAATATTTTTCCCATGCTCAATGACCTAATTAGCAACTACTAGAAGCCTCGAATCGAATTAAATTGCAACTTTTTTTCGGAACCCTAGTTTTGATATTATTCATCATCTTCCTCAAGTGATTCATGCTAAAAAACTTGGTTGTAAGCTATACCAATGTATAAGGATGTTCTCTAGCATGTAATAACACTATATCTAGCAAGAATCAAGCAATTTATGGCATGAAATAGCAAAATTCGAAAATTCAAAAAAACTTGACATAACTTAAACTTAGCTAAAATGATGCACTCCCTCACCTAGGAGCTTTGAAGACACAAGGAGAAGACTTTGGGGAAGTGGATAGGGGCCTAGGATGAGAGCTCTTGAGAAAAAATTGAAAAAAATCACAAAATCTTGCTCACTGCTACAGTAAAAACTATGGCTGCTTGGGGGCTTTTTGAGTTTGCTTTGTGCTAATATGTATAGTATATGTATTGTGTAATATGTGTGGGCTGATTTGAGTGGTCAAAATAAGCTAGACTTGATCAACATTGGCTTAAAACAATACAAACAAGTTAACTAGTTTGAAACCAATGTTTCACCTACGTAAAACTGTTCACACGAAGCATAAATCATTTTTTAAATGCATGTTCCCGGCCTCTAAAGTCCAATACTACAAGTTTTTGATTACTTTTATAAGTTATACTACCTAGGAAAAATATTAAACCAAACAATTTAGACAGTAAATTTTCTTATGAATAGTGACAATCAAATAAACATATTTGAACTAGAAATAAAATAAATTAAATTGCACAAAAGATATGCTACAGTTATTTATGACTATGATACAAATTCTCGGGCGTCACACTCTCCCCTCCTTCAATAAATTGCATCCTCACAATTTCTTCTTCTAAAAGAACTCCACGTACACATTCTGAATACTCTTGAGTAAGAACCTCACATGTGAATACTATCGAGAATACCAAGGAAGTTTGCCAAAGTAATATCTTAAATTAGAACTTCAAGGTAGAATGCCAAAAAGAATACCAATCCAGAAGTCTGAATAAAGATCTCTCCGAATAAGAACATCATATAGGAATTCCCAATGCAATTGTTAAACGAGAAGCCCGACCGAGGATCTCTGAATGAAAATACCATAATTATAGCAAATAAAAATCCCCAGATAGACCATCAATCATGATTGCTGAATAAGAACATTATTAAGAATCCCAAAGTAATGTTCTCAGGTCACCAAGCAATGAGAGCCAAATAAGAATTCAACGGAAGCACCAAATAAGAAGCCCAATAGAAATACACCAATTGTGGGTCCCCATATTGAATCCCGGAAAAGACTACTCATATATGTATATGTGTTGAGTAAGAATGCCAACAAGAGTCCTAATAAGAATACTACTATAGAATTCCGTATGAAAATACCAATAAGAATCCCAGAGAAAATACCAATTGATCAACACTTCCTTTTTCTGTTGGTCCACATCTTCAAGCAAGCCACTACTGATTATCTCTTTTATAGGGGAGAGCGTTCACTTACCAATTCAAGGACAATGCACGAATGCAATGGCTAAACATAAAACAAATACTTTTTGCACACCATTGCATATAATCAAGGTAGTAAGTACTCAATGTACTACTTAAATGTAAGATTAATCACATCGATACACTTACCACTACACATAATCACGAATTATATATATCACGTAACTTGCTTAATTCTTGCAAATATAGCACATAAAACATATTTTTACTCAAGTAGACTCAGGCCCACATGCAAGCACATACCAATTCAAAACATACTACACATGCAAGCACTCGGGCTCATTACCCAAAAGCCCGAGGACCCTGTCCCGGTTGTGAGCTACTAAGCTCTGATACCACAAATGTAATGCCCTGATCCCTCATGAGACTGGAGGCTCTAATAGCCATACTAATCACAACCCAATTTCAACCCGGTCACAAAATTTAGGGAAAAATGACGGAGTTTTTCCTATTTATAAGACTATTTGGAAACCTGTAAATACAACATACAACCACAAGAATATAATCCACAACTTCAATCTGTTTCATCCCTATCAACATGCAAGTCAACTAAACAAAAGAGTAAACAATTGAAGTTATTACAAACCACTAGCACCTAACTATCACCCAAGAGTAAAACTTTAATATTACATTTCTTAAGATAACACAAATACATACATGACCATAAGGTCTCAAATAATATACAGGCATATAATGTACACATTATTCCTTGTTCTACATACTGATAAAGCAGGCAGGCCACACAGGAGATAATCCCATTTTCAGCTTATAACACTGATCCTAAAAGGTATTAGAAACGAGGGTGAGTATACAACATGTATACTCAGTGAGGGAGGTAATGCAGCAAACCGAGGAAAGGCTTTCATGAGATGCGACAAGAATAATAACATATACAACACAAAATAACAAAGTTAATTAGACAAGTATTTAACCACGTATAAAAAGGATACGGTTCCATGTTTTTCTTCAAACACGAGCCACGAGCCAAGATCTTCAAGCAAATGCCAGCAAACCCCTTATTCCTCCAAATGGGATACTTCGGATGTACCCCAATCCTACGACCCTTTCTCCTGAGGTAGGTCCATATGCCTAGCAGGTGAACCATGCCTATGGGGTAGTGGAGTATACTCAGCGAGAGAAAGGGAATAGGCATCATGGTAGTCGAAGGAGCACGGCAAGCCTGATGCTGCTCGTATTTCTCGACACTACCATGTCCGAAAAGGTTACGCAACCCGACATGAATTCAAGAATTCACAAGATAATATCAAACAAACACGAGTAACCACGAGATAAAAAATAAATGGTACATGTAAATTTTATCAATTAGCTAAATCATATAATCTAAAAATAATGAAATAAACTAAGATGCACAAAAGGGTTAAAGACTCCCTCACCTTTACCGAGCTCCAAGATGCAAGAATTGACTTCACTCTCAAATATTTTGAATAGTCAACTGAGTCATTCTTGTGGCTATAAAACATTTCATAACCTCCTAGATGGCATTAACTATATTAATATTTTACAAAGTAACCTTTATAACAAGCTCAATCAAATACCCCTTTTGTAACAATCATCAATAATCCAATAATTCACATATAAATAGCAATTTACTTTTAGGCAATTAAACTCACAATTTCAATCCATTAATTTCATGAGTTAAGCAAGTGGAAATATTACATAGCATGATCCTGAAATAAGTAATCTAAGTGAGAAGTTTCTCACTAGCAAACTTAGGGTTAAAAGCAAAATGATGACTTAACAACTCAAGAAGGGAGTGTTTCAACTAGAATATTAAAGTTAGGTGCATTTAAGTTAAAATATAGTTAACCCAAGTTAACATAATCCCTTACATTGTTCATGATTTTCTTCATTTTAGATTAGATAATAACTTACACGTGAAACTAGTTCAACTCCACCTAATAATGGACTAGCAATTAACTCAATTTAAGGAATCCTCTTAAGAGTTTATAGCTAAAATAAGACAAGTTTCATTAATTGTTCAATAATACATTCATTAAAATCGACTTCCAAACATTTACTACTTAAAAGACTTCTAAATCATACATTCTCTTACTTTCCAATGATTATTAGTTAGTGAATAATATTTAACTCGACCAACATTCAAGCTCTTAGTTAGCTAACTATTCAAGAAATATGTATTTCACTTAAGACTTCATAACTGATAACAAACCATCCAAATCATATCATTAGCTAGCACAACAAGCTTTAATATAACTTATAACTCATTATTTCATAAGTAAGACACGGGGTAGGGAACCTATCTATCAATAACTTCAACATTAACTTGACAGCAACTTAAAATAAGAACAATTTCATCTCACTTTCATAGCAAACTCAAGTTAAAGATAACATTTAACAAGCCAATAAATAACTACTTCACAATTAACTTACATTCTAACTAAACGCTTACACAATTAAACTAACTCTTCAATTTAAAATTAGATCATAAGCTTAAAGAATAAATGCTACACCAAAACACTTGTCTTCATTTCCAATCAAATTAGCATTCAAGATAACCAATCGATCTAAATCATATTCACTTATTACTAAACTATCATTTTCTTGTAGGTAGTATGACATTCAATCTATAGTTAACCTCTACATAACTTAATAAATGAATTCACATTTTAGTAAGACGAGGAAAAGGGCAAGAGGAAAGGTAGCTGCATTCCATACTAACTCATGATTTCTATTTACTCATTCAATCTCAATTATATCACAATTTACATAATTATAAGAGCTCCATTACGCTACTAATCATCCAAGAACACTACACAATAAAATCTTGATTGAATATATCCAATTAAAGTTGAAAGATATCATCGCTTTAGCAAAATAATAATGAAATTCAGATTCTTGCGTAATAGGACAGTTCTGACACATCTCACCAAAATAGTCATAACTTATTCTAGAAAACTCCGATTAATACACCATAAAAAGCATTAGTAACTAGACTCGCAAGACTTTCTAACGGTATATAGTTCAAACCCTAATCCTTCTCCAATTAATACAGTTTTAAGCTCAAAGTTGGCTCAGTTTTGCTGAAAAATCTGGACAGCCAATCATCTTTAGTTCCCATTTCAACTTACGTGTTCAAAAAGCTAACCACTTTGTCTAAACAAAACTCTAGCTAATTACAAGATAATTCAAGTTACCATACTCATTTTCCCAATTTACATTTTATAACTCAATTAATAGACAAATATAGCAATTATAACAAGTATATCAATTCAAATAGCTACTTATGCAATAAGCTTAACTAATTCACATAAGCTTCAATTAGACACTTTTCACATGCTTGGTATTTAGGTCATAAACTTCACACTTATATAATATATAACTCTATCATGATCAATTAAAGCAAATATAACAATATAATAACTACTAATGCAACTAATTCAATTAATTCACAAGAAATCCAATAAATCTCCTTCTAAATGCTTACAAAACAAGCTCTAAACTTCACACAAGATAACGAACCTCAAATCTAACTATACTACATCTCTAATGACACTTTATGCCACCGTTTAAGCCCTTGAAATCTCACTTTAAAGTACAATTACCCGAAAAGTCCGAATTTGCTTCTTTATGCATTACACTTCAAGTATTCTAATCGGAGCTCAACTAAGCGAAGCGAATACATTTCTAGCACCTCCTCACTTCCTAGACACTAACTCTAATGGCCGAACGCACCCAGATTCACTTTCAACCCGAAACCCCTTTGTCAATCTTTGCTATTAAGCTCCAAACCGAAAGGCAAGGTTCAAGATTCCCAAACGAGTTATCCTATCCTTCAAACCACACCTTATGGAACCCCACGGACCCTCAAATTCACCTGTTAAACCTTGTTTACCATTAAATCCCTAATTTTCTCTTTGTACGTTTACACTACAAGTATCAATTTCGAAACCCAAACAAGCGAAACGAAGGAACTTCTAAGGCTTCAATACTTAATAAAGACTAGCCATAACCTCAAAACGTGCCCGGATTCGAGATAACCCCGAAATCCCCAATTAAAGTAGCCTATTTTGATCAAAATTTCTAAAATTTTCACATGGCAAGTATAACGAATATTTTTTCCATGTTCAAAGACCGAATTAGCAACTACTAGAAGCCTCAAATCGAATTAAATTGTAACTTTTTTTTTCGGAAACCTAGTTTTAGCACTATTCATCATCTTCTTCAAGTGATTCATGCTAAAAAAACTTGGTCTAAGCTATACCAATGCATAAGGATGTTCTCTAGCATATAAATAACACTATATCTAGCAAGAATCAAGCAATTTATGACATGAAATAGCAAAATCTGAAAATTCAAAAAAACTTGATATAAACTTAAACTTAGCTAAAATGATGCACTCCCTCACCTAGAAGCTTTGAAGACACAAGGAGAAGACTTTGGAGAAGTGGATAGGGGCCTAGGATGAGAGTTCTTGAGCAAAAATTGAAGAAAAAAAATCACAAAATCTTGCTCACTGCTACAGTAAAAACCGTGGCTGCTTGGGGCTTTTTTTTTTAGCTTACTTTTTACTATTTTTTCTAAGTGTTTTGTGCTAATAAGTATATTATATGTGTTATGTAATATGTGTGGGCTGATTTGAGTGGTCAAAATAAGTTAGACTTGATCAAGTTTGGCTTAAAACAATACACACAAGTTAACTAGTTTGAAACCAATGTTTCACCTACGTAATACTATTTACACGAAGCACAAATCATTTTTCAAATGCATGTTCCCAACCTCTAAAGTCCAAAACTACAAGTTGTCGATTACTTTTATAAGTTATACTACCTAGGAAAAATATTAAACCAAGCAATTTAGACAGTAAATTTTTTTATGAATAGTGACCATCAAATAAACATATTTAAACTGGAAATAAAATACATTAAATTGCACAAAAGATATGCTACAGTTATTTATGACTATGATGCAAATTCTCGGGCGTCACAATAATATTGCTTGGGATACTTTTAATTATGGTACCTTGATTACACTATGTGTAGAAGAAGGGTTATCTCTTTGTAATGAGATTAGAATGAATTATCATTTGAAGAAACAACATCTAACTGAGAAAAAATAGTTAGGAGAATTTTATGAACAATTTGCTATGGATGTACCTAGTACTTCTAGGAATAAACCTAGAAAACGCCATAAAGAAAGACCCCATAAGATGGAGTATTATAAGAAATATAAGTCTGATGCTTATAAGAAGAAAGCAGCAAACAAACACGAATGGTGTGAGAAGAAAGGTTATGTACCTCAGAATGAAAAAGAAGATAAATAAGGTTGTTATTGTTGATAAGCTTAAAGAAGCTTTACGTAAAGTATTATTAAATTCAGATAATGATGTATTTGGTAGTGATACTGATATTAGTACCACTAGTAATGATAATTTGCATGCTATTGAATCGGAGGCCTAGGGTATAACAGCTCGCGGCAAGGTATTGCATCACAAGTCTATAGAATGCTTACTCAACAATGTCAATGGAGTTTTACTCGATAAAATGACAAAGCCATAGTCAACGACTTAAAAGCCCACGAAGCGCCATAACACGACATGAGAAGGGCCTAAACAACGCGACTCGATGGATGTCAAAATACAGACCATGACCGGGAGTAAATAAATCAAACATAAATGATAAATGCAATGTCATGAATTGTTATACCTTAGGTCAAAAATTATATTTGAGCATTTCCTATATTAGAATAGTGGTTATTAAACAGTAATAGATTAGCCTATCATTAGGCTAATGTAAGTAAAGACTGAAAAATAAAAAGAGAATACCTGAAGAAAAGTTTTCTTCAATTGCCAAAGCAGTAAGATTTACAAAATATAAAAACTGAAAAGAAAGAAAAGGTGCTTATTCCAGCTCAACCTCCTTCTAAGCTAATGCTGCCTACTTATACAATTTTGCGGACTTCAAACAAAAATTAAAAAGAACTTATCCCGGATTCGAAAGCTTTGGAGTCCGAGGTCACTATACAATCACGCGTATCAAAAAAACAAATAATTGCTTTTACTTTACATAAAGTAAACAGTAGACCTTTGTCTGCTGAAAGGGAGATATCACCAACTGAAAGCGAGATTTCACTTGTCATTGTTCCGCGAATATCGACTTTATCATATCCGTCCAAAAATCCTATGAGCATCTTCAGACTTTATCTCTATCTTTTCATAAATTTGTCCAAGAACATAATTATTGCTCTTGGGCAGGTGCTATGCCTTTTTGTTTGGCTTGTAGTGCTTTTTGTAGTAGGACGTCCTTTAGACTATCCCACACATCTTCTGCCAGAACATTAGGGTCCTATGTTTCTTCTGCTAATACCACATATGAGTTGGAATGCATAGACACATCCTCTGATGCAGATTCACCATCATTATCACCATAAGCTTCCTTTCCGAAATTCTTCAAAAAGTCTTGTTTTATTGCATCAAGGTAAGAGGCCATGATGTTTCCCTTGGAACTGATTTGTTGTCGCATTTGAATTTTGCGAAGAAAATGAGAGAATGGAGATTCGTCTTCCTGATTTGAATCTTCAACTTTGTCCCTGTAAATTTGAACAGTCTGAGCAATTTCATCTACCATGTTTTGTCCATAAGGCTTCTTTGTCTCAGGGTCAATTTTGAGTAACTTAGGCCAAAATTTTGAATTTTTTTTCTTTTTAAAGAAAACATTTTCTGTTTATTCATTTTAGCAATAGGTACCCATTTCCAAATCCATGGGACACCAAATTCCATAAAGAAAAATAAAGAACTTGATCCTTCAATAAAAAGATCAAGGTTATTCCCAATATGAGGGCATCAAGCTAACCATTCAGTAAAAAGACCTTTATAAGGTTTAGGTAAAATCTTTATGGGAGGTCCATAAATTGGCCACCAAGTAAGGATCCAAGTAGGAAATTTCCTTTGTTGAAAAATTTGGGGGTTGAATTTCAAAAGCCAAGAATGTTTTTTCTGAGGATTTTCATATAAGAAAACTTTTGAAAATGCTTCAACATAATCCCAATAATTAAATTGGTAAACATTTTTGTTATCATGAGGAAAGGTAAATTGCCTTTCCGCCATTGTACTAATACCTCAATCAACAGGTGAAAGAACTTTCTTAATATATATTTTACTATAAGTATAAACAAGAATAACATTATTCCTTTTGAAATGTTGAAAATCACAACTATTAGTTGCTTGCAAGATATACTCATAAAAGACTCTTGACTTATGGTGAAGCACCGAAAAAAATAAATTATTAAGATAATGGTCCATGAGATACCATGGATCACTGATCCATTGCTTATCCGAAATTTCAAGAATAAGAATGGTTTCATCATGAGTATGTGACTCATAGGAGTCAACCTCATCATCTTGTTCCACAATATTAGCATAGGATGATGCCTGTGGAGCAGAAGTATCTGCCTCCAGTAATTTTTTTATTTTCTCATAATTTGGATGAGATGGGTCGATAGTAATACCACCACTAGTTAAATTAACTAGTTGTTTGCCTGCAATGACTCTATTAGAGTCATTTTTTCCTCTACCTCTTCCTCTTCCCCTATTAGGGTTAGAGTAATTTCCCCTAGAGGGGAGCATCCTGCAAAAATTCACGAGTCAAAAAGTAAGGTATGGAATTATTATTCCTATTTTGTCTGGGAATGAATTTGTTTTAAAATTCCACCAAAACCAATATCAGAGGCATCAATTTCAATAATTTTATACCAAGTGGGATTTGCTAAAGAAAGATATGGCAATCTAGCAACTTTAGACTTAATTGTCTTAACAATAGTAGTATGAGCTTCTGTCCAAGCAGAAGGAGATTTTTTCAATCTATCATATAAGATAGCAGTATCAAAAGAAAGATTTTGATAATATGGGAGAATGTAATTCAAACTTCCTAAAAATCTCTGTAATTGAGTTTTCTCAAGAATTTCATTAGGAAATTTAGAAGCAAATTCTATACTTCTATTAATAGGAACAATTTTTCCTTGTTCAATATTATGACCTAAAAATCTAATCTTTGTTTGACAAAGAACCCTTTTTGGTCTAGATATAACCAAACCACTTTGCATAATTATACTTTTGAAGATATGCAAATACTTAAAATGTTGTTCAATATTTTTGGAAAATACCAAAATATCATCAATATTAACAATAATAAATTCACTATAAGGAATAAAAATATCATTCATGATATGTTGAAACTCTGAAGAGCATTTGTTTGAATTTGCCAATAACCTGATTTTAAATCAAACTTTGAAAATATCAAAGTATCATGCAATCTATCCAGTAAATATTTTTTTTTATTAGGGATAGGATATCTAATCCATTTAATAACTTTATTAAGAGGTTTATAATTAATAACAAGTCTAGGAACACCTATTTCCTGTTCTGCATGCTTATTAACATAAGAAGCAGTACAACACCATGAAGAGTGAGAAACCCTAATCAATTTCTTTCCAATTAAAGAACTAATTTCTTTTTTGCATAATTCAAGATATTCAAAATTCATTTGACAAGGTCTTGCCTTTGTCGGAATATTCTTTTCAATAAAATTCTCTTCATAAGGAAGAGTAACAATATATTTTTTTCTATTCCAAAAAGCATTTGGATGATCATTACAAATATCAAGAGAAAATTGATCTTGTATCATTTTAATATTTTCTTGAATTTTTGAATTCCTCAATCTTTCTTCAATATGATGAAAATAGATTTCTTTTTGAATAAAATTTAATTGAGAATTTTTTGCAATAAGCAAATCTTGTATCTGATTTAAAAACTTTATTTTTGGATCAGTTATAAACTGAAAATTTATATTCATTCCTTGAAAGGAAGCTTTTATGCCATTGGCATCAATATAAGTAGGGGGCATAATTTCCTTTATAAATGGAGTACCAAGTATAACTTGATTAGTTAAATTTTTAACTAATAAGAAAGTAGCAGGTATACAAACCTTATCATGACAAATATAAGTGTCAGATAATTTATACTGAACATGTAAATTCTGTCCATTAGCAGCAGAAATAGTATGAGTAATTTTCTCAAAATATTTCGTAGGAATTAATCCTTACTGTGTACAATTTATATATGCTTCAGTATCAATTAAAGCAATTAAATCACGTTTAATAAAATATTTTTCTATAAGAAGATTTATCTTAACATGCCATTTTTGTGAAGTAACTATCTTCAAATTAGCAAGTAAATCATTTTGATTTTCAAAATGTAATGAAGACGAAGGAATTTCTTCTTTCATTTTTCCATTTTCTAATAAAGAGAGAGGTTTATCAATCAAATCATTATCATGTTTTAGAGTTTTAATTTCTTCTTTTAAAATCTTGACTTCTCTATTCAAATCATCAATAGTAACAACAACATTCTATTTTTTATTCAACAAGTTGATCAATTCAGAAAACCTATATGGTTTGGAATTCTGTATAACAGAAGAAGATGTTGATTCTTGTTCGTCATTAAAACAGTCAATAACTTTAGCCTTTATTCTAGGAAACAAGTTTTTCACTTGAAGTAATAACATTTAATTCAAAGTTCTGAAATTGAGATTGCAATTTATAAATATCAATATCAGATTCACTATTATCTTTTTGACATTTATTACAACAATTTTTCTCATTTTCATCATCAGAAAAACTAATTAAATCATCAGATTCAATAGCATGTAAATTATCACTACTAGTAGTACTAGTATCAGTATCAGTACCAGATGATTCATGATCTGAATTTAATAAAACTTTACCTAAAGATTCTTTAAGCTTATCATCAATATCAAGACTATTTATCTTCTTTTTCATTCTACATTTGTTGGCATAATGACATTTTTTGCCACATGTATTATATGTAGGTATCTTTTTTTGAGGTACATAACCTTTCTTCTGACGGCATTTGCTTTTCTTTGCTTCTTTCTTCTTATAAGCATCAGACTTATATTTCTTATAATAGTACATATTATGGGGTCTTTCTTATGGCGTTTTCTAGGTTTATTCCTAGAAGTACTAGGTACATCCATAGCAAATTGTTCACAAAATTCTCCTAACTATTTTTTCTCAGTTAGATGTTGTTTCTTCAAATGATAATTCATTCTAATCTCATTACAAATAGATAACCCTTCTTCTACACATAGTGTAATCAAGGTACCATAATTAAAAGTATCCCAAGCAATATTATTGCTATCTGATCTTTTCCTAAGATCCTTTCTAATTCTTTCTGCAAAAACAGAAGGTAAACCATCCACAAATTTGGATTTCCAATGATTACTATTAGCATCAGGGAGTCCCATAACATGGGATAAAAATACATCCTTATACCATCTAAAAGATGTTAAAGTAGGACATCGCAAATTCTGCAAAAGAGTCCTAGTATTATCATATTGATGTAAATATCTTCCTGTGAAATGTTCACATATAGATAAACACAAAGTATAAACAACATTTTCATTAACTTGTTCATCTTCAATTTTAGTAGTATTTAAAATCTCATCACGTTGAGTTTGAGTGAAATAATTGTCCCACCAACCTTTTAATTGGCCAGCAAATCCTACTGTGATCATCATAGCAATTTGTCTATTGCTATTATTATTCTGTTTACAAATAGTAGAATACATAAGCATTCTACTACCTCTTATTATTGATGGATTTAAATTTGAACCTTCTACCTCTAAATTAGAACAGGTTCTTGATGATGCTTTGAAAGGATTAAAGCTTAGCATGGTTAATGATAAATTTGAACCTAATCTTACTCAGAATGAGAAGATAGGAATAAATATACAATTAGCTTTTGATGTCAAGAAGCTAAAAAATTATAGGAATAAATATCAGGATGTTCCTACTCAAATGAAGTATTATTATCCTCGACCTACGCCGCAGGATGTTCTATTTGAAGAACCTTTAATGAATGAAACTACTACTTTTAGTGGTAGACAAATCTGTGAATGGACCATAGATGGTCAAACAGAGCTACAGATATATAATATAGCCCATAGAATGCTTATGTATTCTACTATTTGTAAACAGAATAATAATAGCGATAGACAAATTCCTATGATGATCACATTAGGATTTGCTGGCCAATTAAAAGGTTGGTGGGACAATTATTTGACTCAAACTCAACGTGATGAGATTTTAAATACTACTAAAATTGAAGATGAACAAGTTAATGAAAATGCTATTTATACTTTGTGTTTATCTATATGTGAACATTTCACAGGAAGATATTTACATCAATATGATAATACTAGGACTGTAACGCCCTGAACCCAATCCCACACTATACTCCAAGTCCGGACCCGTCACTCGGACAGAGTCTCCTTTTTAAAGTTGACTAACTTAGCAATTTAACTCGGTTTTGGGTGATTCAACTTCACATAGCCTCCCAACTTGCTTCACTAGGGTCTAGAGCATTTAATTGAAGTCTCAGTTCATTCCAATTAGCAAATTTATTCAAAACCCTAAATACAAGGACTATTCATCATCTCTTTCATTCAATTTATGCATTCTACCATAGAATTTGCTAGCAAGCTACATAAGTTAGTTCTATAGGCTCCAAATAACATATATCAAACATCCATAGCAAGCAATATAGCAATATTCAACAATACAAGAAATTCAACATATGTGCATCAACTTTAAAATCATGAAATATGCAACTCCCTTACTATTTTTGATGTGTAGAAACTTGTTGGGAACCCTAGGATGCTCAAACAAACTCCAAAAATACCAAGCCAAGAGTCAAGCTAGCAAGATTGTTGAAGAATTTTTCCTCATTTTTCTCTGGGGGACACAAGGGGAATTTTTAGGTATATATGTGCAATAAGTTGTGGTCAACTACTACAAAAGAACTTGGTCAAATGAGCTTAATTACTAATCAAATGCTAACTAAGTCAAAACTAAGGTTGTTACGTACATAACACTATTCAAATGTCGCGGAAAACATTTTCTAATTGTATAATCCTGAGCTCAAAAGTCTAAAACGACAAGTTCCCTATTCTTATTATGTGTTATATGACTTAGGAAAAATATTAAATCGAACTTTTAAAACGATCGAAAATCTTATGAATAGTAGCCTTAACATAGAGCAATTAAGCAAGAAAATAATGCACGTAAGAATGCTCAAGTAAGTATGCAACAATTATAAAGAAATTATAATGAAATTCTCGGGCGTCATACCCTCTCCCCCTTAAACTAATTGCGTCATCGCAATTCTTATATGATTCGGTAAACAGCTTCAGATACTTTTCTCTGATTTGATCCTCTCGCTCCCAAGTGGCATCCTCAACTCCGTGATGATCCCAAAGAACTTTTACCATAAGAATACTTTTGGTTCGAAGTTCTTGAATCTTTTTGTCAACCACTTGAAGAGGTTTCTCCACGTATACCAAAGACTCATCAATCTCTAACGGTTCTGGCTCAATAATGTGCGACGGATCAGGATTATACTTTCTCAACAAAGACACATGGAATACATCATGAATCTTGCCCAAACTCGAAGGTAATGCCAATCTATAAGCCAAATCACCAACCTTCTCAATGATTTCAAATGGCCCAACGTATCTAGGACTGAGTTTACATTCCTTCCCGTGTCGAATCAAACCCTTACGCGGAGAGACTTTCAAGAATACATGATCACCGACTGAAAATACTAAGTCTATTCGGCATCTATCAGCATAATTCTTCTGTCGACTCTGTGCTGTAAACATCATTTTCTTTATAAGCTTCACATTATCCATCATCTTGATCATCTCAGGTAGAATAGATGGATCAACAGTTTTCATTTTACCTACCTCATCCCAATATAATGGAGACCTCCATTTCTGCCCGTAAAGTGCCTCGTAGGGCGCCATGCCAATAGTAGCCTGGTAACAGTTATTATAAGCAAACTCCGCTAGAGGTAGATACTTCTCCCAACTCTTACCGAAATCTAGAACGCAAGCCCGTAACATATCTTCCAGTATCCTTATAGTCCTCTCTGACTGACCATCCGTCTGCAGGTGATATATAGTACTGAAACTCAGATTAGTCCCCAAATACTTTTGTAGTTTCTGCCAGAACTGTGATGTAAACCTGGGATCCCTGTCCGACACTATCTGAGATGGAACTCCATGCAATCTCACGATGTTTTCAACATAAAGCTCGGGTAATTTATCAAGGGAATCTGTCTTCTTTGCAGCAATAAAATGAGAAGTCTTCGTCAATTTGTCTACTACAACCCACACAGAATCATTGCCCCGCGGTGATCTTGGCAAATCAGACACAAGATCCATAGTCACCTGATCCTATTTCCATACTAGAATCTCTAATTATTGCAACAAACCTGCCGATCTCTGATGCTCTGCCTTAACTTTCTGACAAGTCAAACACTTAGCCACATAATCAGCTATCTCCCTCTTCATGTTGTTCCACCAGAAACTCAGCTTTAAATCTCTGTACATCTTAGTGCTACCGGGATGAATTGTGTATTTAGAACCATGAGCCAAAGCAAGAATCTTATCTTTCACAGTTGAATCACTATGAATGCAGATTCTATTCTTGTACCTGAGTAATCCATCATCATACAACTTGAAGTCGGACTCTCCCCCTTTGGACTTTTCTAGAAGCTTCAATAACTGAGAATCTGACTGTTGCGCTTCTCTGATCCTAGATAGCAATAGGGACTGGATTTGTAAGCTAGCAAATTGGATACCTGATCTAGAAGCCTTCGGTTTCCACAAGCACATCTCCTCCACAGACTCCTAGTCCTTGATTATCAAACTAGCTACAATAGCTTTTCGGCTCAATGCATCTGCAGCAGTATTAGCTTTTCCTGGCAAGTAGCTAATAGTGCAATTATAATCATTCAACAACTCTGGCCAACACCTTTGCCTCATATTCAAATCCTTTTGAGAAAATAGATATTTTAGACTTTTATGATCAGTAAATATCTCAAATTGATTACCCCACAAATAATGATGCCATTTCTTTAAAGCAAAGACAACAGTAGCAAGCTGAAGATCATGTGTAGGATAATTGAGTTCATATGGTTTCAATTTCCTTGAGGCATAAGCTATCACCTTACCATATTACATAAGAACGCAACTCAAGCCTTCTTTCAAAGCATCACTGTATATCACCAAATTATCAGTTCCCTCAGGTAATGCAAGAATAGGAGCAGTGGTAAGTCTCTTATTCAATTCCTGAAAACTAGCTTCACACTTATCATCCCAGTTAAATACAGTTTTCTTTTGGGTTAAAGAAGTCAATGGTCCTGCAATTTTTGAGAAGTCTTTGACAAACCGCCTATAATAGCCCGCCAAATCCAAGAAACTACAAACTTCCGTGACAGTCTCGGGTCTTTACCAAGTCATCACCTCCTCAATTTTCGTAGGATCAATAAGTGTTCCCTCCTGTGAAATGATATGGCCTAAAAAGGCAACCTGTTTCAACCACAATTTGCATTTGCTAAATTTGGCAAACAATTTATGTTCTTGCAGGGTTTGAAGCACAATTCTCAAGTGTTCTTCATGCTCTGCCTCAAACTTAGAATAGACCAGTATATCATCAATGAAAATCACAACAAACTGATTAAGATAAGGTCTAAATACTCTTTGCATCAAATCTATAAAGGTGGCTGGAGCATTTGTCAACCCAAATGGTAATACAATAAACTCATAGTAGCCGCACCTGGTTCTGAATGCAGTCTTAGGTACATCTTCTCTACGAATTCGCAACTGATAATAACCCTGCCTCAAATCAAATTTAGAAAATACAACAGCACCTTGCAGCTGATCAAACAACTCCTCAATTAAGGGCAAAAGATATTTGTTTTTCACCGTCACCTGACTAAGGCCTCGATAATCAATACACAATCACAGAGTCCCGTCTTTCTTCTTTACAAATAACACAGGAGCACCCCAAGGTGACGAACTAGGCTGAATAAAACCCTTTTCAAGTAGGCCTTGTAGCTGAATTTTCAATTCCTGCAACTTAGGGGGAGCCATTCTATATGGGGTTCTAGAAATAGGATTAGCTGAATTCTCAAACTTGTTCAACCACAACTCAGCTTTCATGTCATCTGGCTCACCATAGAAATTGTATGCCCCAAGGTGCAAGAATTTATCATACAAGTTACCTCCGCAGTACCACTACCCTCTGGTCTAGCAGCTTGATTACCTCTGCCAACACCTGTCGTACCCTGCCGAACCACAAACTGAGCTATAGTATTCATGGCGGTGGCCATTGTGGCCAAAATTTGTGCATTACTCGGTTCCTGACCTTGCGGTACATTTCCTGCTGCCCAGGTACATCTTGTCTAGGAGCTTCCTCCGGCTCTCTCCTTGGTCTACCCCGTCTCCTCATATCAATACTAGAAGAGTATACTATTATAATAGGCAAATAGATAATTCAAAGATAATATGCACATTGTTTTCAAAATACCTTACTCACATAAGATGACATATAAAACACTTAACAACATTAAACACTAAACTTTTCATATTCATATCATATTATGCTTTACCATGTCTCTTACCCAAGTACTTAGACAATTAAGCAATCATATATTCACATAATTCAACTTTCACATATAGGCCTCTACCCACATGCCGAGGAAGTTAACCCGGCTTCATGCATTCAAGTAGTTCTGATACCACCTAAATGTAACGCCCCGAACCCAATCCCACGCTATAGGCCAAGTCCGGACCCGTCACTCGGATAGAGTCTCCTTTTTAAAGTTGACTAACTTTGCAATTTAACTCAATTTTGGGTGATTCAACTTCATGTAGTCTCCCAACTAGCTTCACTAGGGTCTAAAGCATCTAATTGAAGTCTCAATTCATTCCAATTAGCAAATTTATTCAAAACCCTAAATACAAGCACTATTCATCATCTCTTTCATTCAATTTATGCATTCTACCATAGAATTTGCTAACAAGCTATATAAGTTAGTTCTGTAGGCTCCAAATAACATATATCAAACATCCATAGCAAGCAATATAACAATATTCAATAATACAAGAAATTCAACATATGTGCATCAACTTTAAAATCATGAAATATGCAACTCCCTCACTATTTTTGATGTGTAGAAGCTTGTTGGGAACCCTAGGATGCTCAAACAAACTCCAAGATCCAATCCAAGAGTCAAGCTAGCAAGATTGTTGAAGAGTTTTTCCTCCTTTTTTTCCTTGAGGGTGTCGGTTTTGGGGAGGGACACAAGGAGAATTTTTAGCTTTGTTTTGTTGAGTTGTGTTGTTAAAATGGTGATAAATTTAGTATATAGGTATATATGTGCAATAAGTTGTGGTCAAATACTACAAAAGAACTTGGTCAAATGAGCTTAATTACTAATCAAATGCTAACTAAGTCAAAACTAAGGTTGTTATGTACGTAACACTATTCAAATGTCGCGAAAATATTTTCTAATTCTATGCTTCCGAGCTCGAATGTGAGACCCCATATTTTATCTTTGCCTTGATTTGCGTGTTTTGACCTGTTTATGTGTTATATAAATTAGAATGTGCTAATTCTGTGATTTATATTCCTATTACATGCTATGTGTACATTCATGAAATTTTCATAAAAAACGGCATCATAAATTTTATCGACGGTTTTTGTGAATAGTATTTTGAACACACGTCCGCTAAAATTTTTACATGGGTGTTTTAAACGTTTTAAAACCTAATCCTCGGATATTAATAGACCCGTATTTGATTAAAACGGATTTTAAATCGGCTTTGGAATTTTAAAGGTTTTTACATTTTCTTTTGCAAAAATCGAGTTTTAAACCGAGTCAGGTGAAAAAGTTGGCTTGTGGAACTCCTTGTCAACTAAAAATATTTTACTTAAAATAGTCTAAGTGTCAATTACATGTTTGTGAGCAAAATTGTCAAGAAATAGAATTAAAAGACTAGAAATACTAAAAATACTAACTTTGACTTTTATTATTTTTATTGACCAAGCTTATATATGCATAATATATCAATATTGCTCACAAAATAAACTCAAAACACACTCATTTCTCACACATATGGCCAAAACTCCATAGCCATTTTTGTGAGCTTTTTCAACATTTTTTCAAAGCAAATTTTCAATAGAAAACTCATTTGAAGTCCAAACTTCTTCATCCAAAGCTTGAATTCACTTGTTGGGCACACATTGCAAGCATTTCTAGCCTTGTTTCGGATCAAAGGTGAGAGAAAAATTCTAGATCTCAAAATGTCATTTTAATGTTAATTCATATAATCGAATTTTTAGCCATTGAAATGTTAAATTGATGTTATATTATTGCTCAGTAGATGCTAAGGATTGATTATATGTGTTTATATAAGTTTTGAACCGTTGTAGCATGAATTGTTATTTTTCGGGTATTAAAATTGAGTTTTTGGCTATTTGTTGAATAAATGGAGTTGTGGTGGTTGGAATCGATTGCTGTTAGCTTGTAAAAGTTTGTTAAATATGCAGTAGTAATGTTGTAATGCCGAAATTTTGATTGTGATGTCAAGGTGAAAGTCCGAAAATTTCAGCCATGGTGCATTGAGGTTTTAGGGCTGTTGGGCTTAATTTGGATAGATTGTAGTTGGTTTTCGATGGGCTAATGTAGTTGCTTGAGTGGGTGAGTGATAGAAACTGGTTTGGAGGTCATTGGATTAGTAGATTGTAAGTTATGACTTTTAGAAGTTTGGGTTGTCTTTCTTTAAATGTTGAGATAATGTCTTTAGTTGTTTGGGTAGTGTTTGAGTGGTTGAATTATGAGTTGTTGTTGATTAGATGCAGGTTTGGTTGAGTGGTTAAATGCATGTTAAGTTGGATGACCTACTTTGTCATCCAACTTAGTTGTTGAGTTGTTAAGTGTTTAATTAATGATATGTTGTTGAAATGTTACTAATTGATTATTGATTATTGATTATTGATGAAGCCGGGAGATAGGCAACCTACTTTGTTGTCCTCCTGAGATATAAATGATTATTATTATTGTCATGAGTCTTGGTATATGTGTGCTACCTCTCAGGCAGCGTTGGCGGTCGGGTTGATAACGATATGACTATCATAGGCTACTCCCAGCTCACATGCCGGAGGTGCCATGGAGTGAAGGGCTAGTGAGGTACCTCACGTGCGTGAGTAATGGGGAGTTATAAGAAGATGGTTGAGATCGTGATGGCGTTTGGAGCTACACCAACTAGAGTATCTTTTATTGATTGGTTATTATTATTAATGTGCTTATATTATTAATGATGTTTATTATGTGTTTACTGCTCAAAGGATGATTTTCAAGGAGTATAGTAAATACTGTTAAGAGATCTGTCGAATCCTCACTGAACTTGTTTTATATAAGCTCACTCTCAATTATTGCATGCATACAGGTGATATTGAACAAGATTACAGGTACGTGCCTCAGGAAGCTGAGAATGTGCTATATGTGGACGAGTCCTATGTGCCAGAGTCTTGTCCTTGATATTTGAGATGTTGTACTCTTTTGTCATCTTGTATATTAAAACTAGTTGGTTTGTATTTACTTTGGAGTTTATGATGTATAAGATGTTGTAAAGATAACGAATTAAATGTTGCTAGCTTAGTAGTCTTGTTTTGGAACATGATTAGGTTGCTAGATTGGTTATAATTTATTTTGGAAATGTATGTTATATAGTAAATGTATGATGTTGGAACGGAGGTGTATAACCTATGGATGCAATGGTAAAAGAATGTTTAATGTATATTGTAGTTGTGTTGTTTAATTGTTGAATAGTTTGTGGAGTTGGTTGTATGAGTTGCGAAGATGTTGGATTAGAGCCTCGGTGTCCTAATTACTGTCGTTATATTGTCAAAATTCCGTTGCGTCCTGACTGATTGTAGGAGGGGTTGAGTTGGGGCGTTACATCAAAAATTTAAAACGACAAGTTCCCGATTCCTATTATGTGTCATATGACTTAGGAAAAATATTAAATCGAACTTTTAAAATGGTCGAAAATCTTATAAATAGTAGCCTTAACATTGAGCAATTAAGCAAGAAAATGATGCACGTAAGAATGCTCAAGTAAGTATGCAACAGTTATAAAGAAATTATAATGAAATTCTCGGGCATCACAAGGACTCTTTTGCAGAATTTGTGATATCCTACTTTAACATCTTTTAGATGGTATAAGGATGTATTTTTATCCCGTGTTATGGGTGTAATACTTCAGACCTAGCATATAGTAAATAATGTCTATTTGCATATATTTATGTGTTAATTTAATTGATTATTGATTGGGTGAATTTAAGTGTTTATTTTAACTTTATATATATATATTTTGTAACTTTACTTTTAGTATTTCTTTAAATGTGTAATTAGCACTTAATTAAATTATATAAAATGCTTAATCTCTTATTTTGTTATTTGTAAAATGTGATATTACTTTCTTATGTCTAATAATTAGTTTTCATCATTTTAAAATGAGCCCTGAGTCCGGGGTGATTTTTTAAATACGTTATTTGTTTAAAATTTTAAATTTTATTTTCATTATATGTTTATTTTCATGCATACGTTCATATTTTTATGTGCATGGTGTTTCGGGAAGGTCGGTAGAAAATTGATTAGTATAACAAATGAATAGTGTTTGGGGTGTAAAATTTGACTATTTTATTTTTCAAAATTTATATTTTCCTTTATTACTTACCTTATTAGACGTATTTCGTCCCTTGGAACTATGTGGATAACATGTCGAGAATGTGAGATATGAAAATATTAGTGTCCTGAATGAATAGTATTACGAAAGAATAATAATTTTTTGTAGAATTTTTATTTGGGCTTCTAGTGAATTAGCTAGACTTTGGACTTTTATTAGACCCTTAAATATGTTTAATTAGACCCAATTTACCAACCCAACCCATTATTTCCTTAGTCTATTATCTATATAACATAATAACAATATTTTTAAGCTTGTATTTGATTTAGTCTTACTTCAATAGTGTGCATTTTTCCTACACACATATTTATTTATAACTTAGGCTTATTAAAACAATACATAAGACAAAAAAAAGAAGAGAAAACCCATCCCCCAAACCCGACGACAAAGAGGAAGGAAAATGAGGAGAACTTTGCACTTTGCTCTTCAATCCTTGGTGTTAGCTTGCATTCAAGAGTGAAAAACCTCTTCTCCTAAGTCTTCTCCACCTTATTTTGCTACCATTAGGTGAGGTAGAATCATCTTTTGAACATTTAAATTTCTAGGGTTTAACTTGATAATTTGTAATTGTTAATTGTTATTATATCTATGCTTATTGTTGCTTGAAATACACTTGATAGAGGTTGTAGATCATTCTTTTGAAGTTGGTTAGCTTCTTGATTGGCTAGAAATGCAAAATGCAACTGGAGAAGATGATAAATAGTAACTATAAATAGTAACCTGCGAATTTTAGGGTTTTTGCATTTCTAATTGTTTATTTACTTCTAATACATGAAATGATAGCGAGAGAGCTTGTAGAGTAAACTTTTGGCATTGTATTACTCGTATCTTGAATGTTGGTTATAATTTTAGTTGCAACTAGTAAAACTTGAATGAAATTTTATAGTAGTAGCTAAGGTGTTTGTTTAATTTCCTAAATGAAGTGTAGGATTATGTCACATGCTAGTATAATACTCATAGTTAGTTCAATGCAAGAAATGTGCATGTGTGTGTGGATACCTTGTTTAGGCAGTTCACTATCGCCGTCTTCTAGAGTAGTTTTGACATAGTAAATGAGTTTAGAATTGAACAAAATTTGTACAGTAGCTAGATTAGGAAGTTTAGAGCAAATGTTGACTTTTGATGCTAAGGCTAATTCGAACGTTTTGACCTTCGGATTTAGCCATTTTTGAAATCTGTCTTGAAAATCGCTGGTGCAGGGCAGTTATGTGCAGTCGTATGGAAATGGTTGTACCTTGAGGAATTTAGATCGGAATTGAGTTCTGTTTGGTTCTAAAGTTATCTACACTCAAAGAGCTACGTTTATATATAAAAATAAGAGAATTTGGAGGTCATTAGAATAGGTAGATGATTGGATAAATTTAAGCTTCTGCTAGGAAGTTGGAAAATGTGTTTGCTTCCATGGAATTTTACATGTTAAGTGTTGAAAACGTATTTGGTAGTTGATCTTCTTTTGGTGGTTAAATAGAGTTGAGCTTATATAAATGTCTATCTGGTATATCATGGGTGTATAAGAACATTCTTTTACTAATTGTAGAAACTTATATGATTATTTTTATTATAGATCAAAGTTTGATGTGTTAGGTGGAAATTGAAGACCAAGTGTTTGATTCAATGCTTGAATGAAGTGTATATTGGTAGAATTAGGCTTCATTTAATTTATGAACCAAGAAACAACTAAGAAATCCGAGTAAAACTCCATGTGGCAAATTGGCTCCTTTGTGTTGCTTGGGGATTTTGAGGGTTTGATGGTTAGATAGGTTTAAAAGTTAGCAATTAGTGGTCTTTTAATGGTCTTTGATCCTTGGTATGCGTTGAACAACAATTTGACAAGTTAAAGTTAAATACCTAGTTGATTTAGTTTAGGATTTTATGAATTAATGGTGTTTTTGAAGCTATGGTGTTTAATGAGTATTGAATCTAGTTTAGTTGCAAGTTTTAGAGTTAAATAATGATAAAGAATGCATAATGTGATTTATGTTAGTGAAAGCAATGCATATTGACTTCATATGCTTATATTATGTGTTATCAAGCTAGCAAGCATGTTAAATGTAGTTGAGTTAGTTTGGTAAACTTATATTTATCTCAATTGCACCTAACTATAGCATACTAATTGAATATTCTTTTCTTGAGTTAATTGTGTTCTTCTTTGTGCAAGACATTAGCTAGTTGTAAGGAAGAAATGTTTATTGATTGATTGTATCATGGTGGAAGAAAATGCTATAGAATACATGTAATTGCTTGATTCTCGAATATGTTATGTTACTTTATTGAAGTAGCTACTAATTCATATCATATTTTATGTTCCTTGTTCAAACGCAGTAACCAGCTTGAAAGCAAAATCCTTGAATAAGGTTAAATGATTATAGTTAAAGAATGTCATTTTCTTTTGGAGAAGTTCGTAAATCGAGTTATATGTTTACTTTGTTAAAGGTTGAGTGAACATGTCTATATCTCGTTTATAATGCTACATTGCTTGTTAGTTGTATTGTACATGTTTTCCTTGTATTACTATATCTTTTAGAGTAGTTGGAGTGATAGCTAGGTTACTTAAGACTTTAGCCTGTTTGCTAAATTAATTGTTAGCTTAAGGAGAATGTGAATAATTTAAGAGTAAATAAACAAGATTGTATTAAGAGTTGTTAGTTGTCATTGTATAACTGAAAGACTAAATTGCTAATTGCAAGTAGGGATGAGATAACAAGTTAAAAGCTAATGAGTTAGTTGATCTATATGTGTTAAGTGTTATGTTACAATTTTAGTTACAAATGCTTGGAATATAAATAAAGTTATGAAGTGTTCTTGTGAAGCTAGTTCACTTGGTATTGTGGGTTATTTGCTAAAGTGTTATATTTATAGGAACAAGCTAGAGATTGCATAGTTGAGCCAATTCAAGGAGGTTGGAGTGAATGTAAGCTATTTTCTTGCATGCTTGGCTTAATCTAAGGTGAGGGAGTCTTCATCTCTTCTGTGTATCTTAACTTGATTTATTGTTTCTAAATTGAATTATTTAGTAATTGATAAAGTTTATATGTATTATTTTACTTGCTATCTTGAGTCATTTCGTGTTATTTGTGATTAACTACGAAGGCGGCCTACTTTGTCGTTCATCTTATGTGGTATTTGATATTCATGGCTCTCGTTATCTTGTCTCGGGGTTGCACAACCTTTTTGGATATAATAGCGTCGAGAAACACTGGCGGCATCGGGCTTGCCGTGCTCCCTCGACTACCATGGTGCCTATTCCCTTTCTCTCGCTGAGTATATTCTACTACCTCAGAGGCGTGGTTCACCTGTTGGGCATATGGACTTGCCTCAGGAGAAAGGGTCGTAGGATCGGGGTACATCCGAAGTACCCCATTTTGGAGGAATAAGGGTTTTACCGGCACTTGCTTTAAGATCTTGGCTTGTGGCTCGTGATTGAAGACAAAATGAAACCGTATCCTTTTTATACATGGTTAAATACTTGTCTAATTAACTTGTTTATTTGGGTTATTAATGTTATTATCTTGTTGCATCTCACGAAAATACACCCTGGTTTACTGTATCACCTCCCTCACTGAGTAACTCTGGTTACTCATTCCTCGTTTTAACATGTTTCAGGAAAAGCTGTGGTTGGATGCTATGTGCAGAAAATGCAAGTTGCTGGTTGTATGTGTTTTGTTTTGAGATTATGAAACCTTGTGTATGTTTCTATTGTCTAAAAGGTTGTAATATAAAGTAAAGCTTGTATTCTTGTATGAGCTAATAACTGTAAATGGGCTGCAATAACTTCAATGATTTACTTGATTGCCTAGTTAACTTGCATGCTTGTGTGAATGAGATTATACCTTGGAGTTGTATTGTGGTTTTTGAGGATAAGTTACTGCTTGCAGGTGAACTGATAGCCCTATAAACAGGAGAGACTCCGTCCGTTTTCTCTCGTTTTTCGTGACTTAGGTATTGGAATCGGGAACTCTGATCTCGAGAGAATCGGGGTGTTACAATGGGACTCCCTGATGCTAATAGTAATCATTGGAAATCCAAATTTGTGGATGGTTTACCTTCTGTTTTTGCAGAAAGAATTAGAAAGGATCTTAGGAAAAGATCTGATAGCAATAATATTACTTGGGATACTTTTAATTATGGTACTCTAATTACACTATCTGCAGAAGAAGGATTATCTCTCTGTAATGAAATAAGAATGAATTATCAATTAAAGAAACAACATCTAACTGAGAAAAAACAGTTAGGAGAATTTTGTGAACAATTTGCTATTGATGTACCTAGCACTTCTAGGAATAAACCTAGAAAACGCCACAAAGAAAGACCCCATAAGATGGAGTGGTATAAGAAATATAAGTCTAATGCTTATGTATTTTTATCTGATGATAAATCCTTTTAAGTCAAAGACTTATGTAAAGAATGCTAAGGAGGAAGAGTATGAACTTCCTCAGAACCTTGATTTGTTAAACAAATGGACTATTCCTAGAATTGAACCTAGGAGCATATATCAGTTTGGTACCTTTGAAAATCTAGGTATTAAACATATGGTAAAAACAATTGAAGAATCAATTCCTATCAATGATAATGAATTAACAATACAATTATTATCTCAAGATGATGTTGATAGGTATGCTCATACGTATAGATTTTTACATATTGGTTTAATACAGATTGCTTTTAAACCCTTAACCTTATCTGGTTTACTGGAGAACTTTATGGCGGTTCTTAGAGATGCTAGAAACCTAAATTGGAGACAATTCTTTGATAGGGATTATGCAAACAAGTTTCGCTCATAGACCAGTCTATTTTAATGTTAGACCTAATTTATAGCTTTCATTATCTGATAGAAATATTCTTGATGCTATTACATTATATGTTAAAGCTTATGGTTATAATTACAAACTTGAATATGAAATTATGTGTATATGTTATCGCATATATTATAAGGTTTTGCATACTCTGAACCCTAACTGTAAATTACAGGATAGGACAGGTGAAACTGTTATGATAGAAACTAATTTAAGTAGATCTAAAATATCTACTAGACGTATGATTCAATGGGATAAAATAGAATTTCCAGAATGCTGGGATATTGATAAAGCTGTACCTAGTCAGCCTAGGATTGAAACAGAATTAATAGAAGTCGAACAAACTCTTGAAGGCCAAATTAGGCTTAGATTTCAACAGATTCCTATTATAGGACCATCTCGTATATTAAACAGATCTGTGTCATCACACAATTATATTTCTCCTTTTGATTATAGAGTTGAGATACCCTCTACATCTAGGGCTTCAATTTCCCATTTAAATGAAGACCTAAATCGATCCGAATCAACAGAAGACAATCCAGAACTTCCTCAAGAAGTTATTGAAAAAATTAGATTGACTAAAAGTCAGATTCCACAGGGAATTAAATATGATCGTTCTACTAGTGTTAGACTAGGAGTCAATCCCACTCCCTCAAATTTTGGAGGAAATTCCTCAGAAATAAATTTTGGTGGTTAATGGATTTTACACCCGGAAGCAATGAAAGAAAACTTATTAATAATGAGTTTTTACAACCCAAATTGAAAGAGTTTCATGATTGGTTTTTTTCTTACTTTTCTCAAGAAGAAAGATTTCAATTTAGAGACCAGTTTTATAATGAATTGCATATTTCTTAAGAACGTAAATATTTTGTTCCGTGGTTTTTTTGAAAATCTTATGAATGCCCATATTTCTGTGATTGAAAGAAAATGGAATATTGGAACTTCTAGTTCCATAAAATTCTTATAGGCTACATATCCGCCTTTACAACCTTTTAAACTTTATGATGAGAAAACTTTGGCTGAGATTGAAGGCAATGCTTTCATGAAAATGATAGACAATAATACTTTGCCTGCGGTCACTGACCATATTAACAAGCTTTTTAAGCAAAATAATTTTACAAATATCTCATTAAAGATTTTTGGAGAACAACTTTCTCTTATTCGTAATACACTTGATAAATTAAATCAAAATATGGAAAAACTTCAAAAGATGAAAAATAAGACTAAGTTTAGTACATCTTCTGATGTTTTAATTGAAGTTTAAAATTCCACCAAAACCAATATCAGAGGTATCGGTTTCAATAATTTTATCCCAAGTAGGATTTGCTAAAGAAAGACATGTCAATCTAGCAACTTTAGACTTAATCGTCTTAACAATAGTAGTATGAGCTTCTGTCCAAGCAGAAAGAGATGCTTATAAGAAGAAAGCAGCGAAGAAACGCCAATGGCGTCAGAAGAAAAGTTATGTACCTCAGAAAAAGATACCTACATGTTATACATGTGGTAAAAAAGGTCATTATGCCAACAAATGTAGAATGAAAAAGAAGATAAATAGTCTTGATATTGATGATAAGCTTAAAGAATCTTTAGCTAAAGTTTTATTAAATTCAGATAATGATGTATCTGGTAGTGATACTGATATTAGTACCACTAGTAATGGTAATTTGCATGCTATTGAATTTGATGATTTAATTAGTTTTTCTGATGATGAAAATGATAATAAATGTTGTAATAAATGTCAAAAAGATAATAGTGAATCTGATATTGATATTTATAAATTACAATCTCAATTTCAGAATATTGAATTAAATGTTATTTCTTCAAGTGAAAAAAAATATTGATTTACTTGATAATATTAGTGATCCTAGAATAAAGGCTAAAGTTATTGATTGTTTTAATGACAAACAGGAATCAACATCCTCTTCTGTTATACAGGATTTCAAACCATATAGGTTTTCTAAATTGATCAACCAGTTGAATAAAAAACAGAATGTTGTTGTTACTATTGATGATTTGAATAGAGAAGTCAAGATTTTAAAAGAAGAAATTAAAACTCTAAAACATGATAATGATTTGATTGATAAACGTCTCTCTTTATTAGAAAAGGGAATAATGAAAGAAGAAATTCCTTCATCTTCATTACATATTGAAAATCAAAATGATTTACTTGCTAATTTGAAGATAGTTACTTAACAAAAATGACATGTTAAGATAAATCTTCTTATAGAAAAAGATTTTATTAAATATGATTTAATTGCTTTAATTGACACTGGAGCAGATATAAATTGTATACAGGAAGGATTAATTCCTACAAAATATTTTCAAAAAACTACTCATACTATTTCTGCTGCTAATGGACAGAATTTACATGTTCAGTATAAATTATCTGACACTTATATTTGTCATAATAAGGTTTGTATACCTGATACATTCTTATTAGTTAAAAATTTAACTAATCAAGTTATACTTGGTACTCCTTTTATACAAGAAATTATGCCCCTTACTTATATTAATGCTAATGGCATAAAAGCTTCCTTTCAAGGAATGAATATAAATTTTCAGTTTATTACTGATCCAAAATAAAGTTTTTAAATTAGATACAAGATTTGCTTATTGCAAAAAATTCTCAATTAAATTTTATTCAAAAAGAAATCTCTTTTCATCATATTGAAGAAAGATTGAGGAATTCAAAATTTCAAGAAAAGATTAAAATGATACAAGATCAATTTTCTCTTGATATTTGTAATGATCATCCAAATGCTTTTTGGAATAGAAAAAAACATATTGTTACTCTTCCTTATGAAGAGGATTTTATTGAAAAGAATATTCCGACAAAGGCAAGACATTGTCAAATGAATTCTGAATATCTTGAATTATGCAAAAAAGAAATTAGTTCTTTAATTGAAAAGAAATTGATTAGGGTTTCTCACTCTTCATAGAGTTGTATAGTTTTTTATGTTAATAAGCATGCGGAACAGGAAAGAGGTGTTCCTAGACTTGTTATTAATTATAAACCTCTTAATAAAGTTATTAAATGGATTAGATATCCTATCCCTAATAAAAAAGATTTACTGGATAGATTACATGATGCTTTGGTATTTTCAAAGTTTGATTTAAAATCAGGTTATTGGCAAATTCAAATTCATGAATCTGATAGATATAAAACTGCTTTTACTGTCGCAATTGGACATTATGAATGAAATGTTATGCCTTTTGGTCTGAAGAATGCTCCTTCAGAGTTTCAACATATCATGAATGATATTTTTATTCCTTATAGTGAATTTATTATTGTTTAAATTGATGATATTTTCCAAAAATATTGAACAACATTTTAAGCATTTGCATATCTTTAAAAGTATAATTATGCAAAGTTGTTTGGTTATATCTAGACCAAAAATGGTTCTTTGTCAAACAAAGATTAGATTTTTAGGTCATAATATTGAACAAGGAAAAATTGTTCCTATTAATAGAAGTATATAATTTGCTTCTAAATTTCCTGATGAAATTCTTGAGAAAACTCAATTACAGAGATTTTTAGGAAGTTTGAATTACATTCTCCTTTATTATCAAAATCTTGCTTTTGATATTGCTATCATATATGATAGATTGAAAAAATCTCCTTCTGCTTGGACAGAAGCTCAACTACTATTGTTAAGACAATTAAGTCTAAAGTTGCTAGATTGCCATGTCTTTCTTTAGCAAATCCCACTTGGGATAAAATTATTGAAACTGATGCCTTTGATATTGGTTTTGGTGGAATTTTAAAACAAATTCACTCCCAGACAAAACATGAATTACTTGTTAGATTCCATTCTGGTAAATGGACTAATAGTCAAAAGAATTATGCAACGGTAGCGAAAGAAATACTTGCTATTGTAAAATGTGTTTTATAATTTTAAGATGATATATATAATAAAAAATTCATTATTCGTACTGATTGTAGTGCTGCAAAATTTATGTTTCAGAAAGATTTTAAACATGATGTTTCCAAACAAATGTTTGCTAGGTGGCAAGCTCATCTTGCTCCTTTTGATTTTGAGATTTATTACATCAAAGGGGATAATAATTCCCTACCACACTTTTTGACCCATGAATTTTTGCAGGATGCTCCCCTCTAGGGGAAATTACTCTAACCCTAATAGGGGAAGAAGAGGTAGAAGAAAAAATGACTCTAATAGGGTCATTGCAGGCAAACAACTAGTTAATTTAACTAGTGGTGGTGTTGCTATCGACCCATCTCATCCAAATTATGAGAAAATCAAGAAATTACTAGAGGCAGATACTTCTGCTCCACATGCATCATCCTTTGCTAATATTGTGGAACAAGATGATGAGGTTGACTCTTATGAGTCACATATTCATGATGAAACCATTCTTATTCTTGAAATTTTGGATAAGTAATGGATCAGTGATCCATGGTATCTCATGGACCGTTATCTTAATAATTTCTTTTTTTCCAGTGCATCACCATAAGTCAAGAGTCTTTTATGAGTCTATCTTGCAAGCAACTGATAGTTGTGCTTTTGAACATTTCAAAAGGAATAATGTTATTCCTGTTTATACTTATAGTAAAATATATATTAAGAAAATTCTTTCACCTGCTGATTGGGGTATTAGTACAATGACAGAAAGGCAATTTACCTTTCCTCATGATAACAAAAATGTTTACCAATTTAATTATTGAGATTATGTTGAAGCATTTTCAAAAGTTTTCTTATATGAAAATCCCCATAAAAAACACTCTTGGTTTTTAAAATTTAACTCCCAAATTTTTCAACAAAGGAAATTTCCTGCTTGGATCCATACTTGGTGGCCAATTTATGGATCTCCCATAAAAATTTTACCTGAACCTTATAAAGAACTTTTTATTGAGTGCTTAGCTTCATGCCCTCATATTGGGAATAACCCTGATCTTTATATTGAATGATCAAGCTCTTTATTTTTCTTTATAGAATTTGGTGTCCCATGGATTTGGAAATGGGTACCTATTGTAGAAATGAATAAGCAAAAAAGTTTTGTTTAAAAAGAAAATTTCTTTCAAAATTTTGGCCTAAGTTACTCAAAATTGACCCTGAGACAAAGAAGCACATAACCCTAATGTTCTAGCAGAAGATGTGTGGGATAGTCTAAAGGACGTCCTACTACAAAAAGCGCTACAAGCCAAAGAAAAAGGCAAAACACCTGCCCAAGAGCAATAATTATGTTCTTGGACAAATTTATGAAAATATAGAGATAAAGTCTGAAGATGCTCATAGGATTTTTGGATGGATATGATAAAGCCGATATTCGCGGAACAATGACAAGTGGAATCTCACTTTCAGCTAGTGATATCTCCCTTTCAGCAGACAAAGGTCTACAGTTTACTTTATGTAAAGTAAAAGTAATTATTTGTTTTTTATACGCGTGACTGTATAGTGACCTCGGACTCCAAAGCTTTCCAATCCGGGATAAGTTCTTTTTAATTTTTGTTTGAAGTCCGCAAAATTGTATAAGTAGGCGGAATTAGCTTAGACGGAGGTAGAGCTGGAATAAGCACCTTTCTTTCTTTTCAGTTTTTGTGATGCCCGAGAATTTCATTATAGTTTCTTAATAACTGTTGCATACTTACTTGAGCATTCTTACGTGCATCACTTTTCTTACTTAATTGCTTTATTTTGAGGCTACTATTCATAAGATTTTTGGCCATTTTAAAAGTTCAATTTAATATTTTTCCTAAGTCATATGACATATAAGAGGACTCGGGAACTTGTCATTTTGGACTTTCAAGCTTGGGAACATACATTAGGAAAATGTTTTTCAGGTCATTTGAATAGTGTTACGTATGTAACAACCTTTAATTTCAACTAGTTAGCAATTGAATGAGTTTTTAACTTAGTTTGACTAGGATTTAATGGCATTTGACTTCATTTAGCATAACATACTCATACATATATACTCAATTATCAACATTTTAAAATAACTACTCAACAAACAAAGCAAAAAATTACCTTTATGCCCCCTCCCAAGGCCGACACCCTCAAGGATAAAAAGGAGGAAAAATTCTTCAATAATCTAGCTAGCTTGACTCTTGGCTTGGATCTTGGAGTTTGTTTGAGTATCCTAGGGTTCCCAACAAGCTTCTACACATAAAAAATTGTGAAAGGAGTTGCATATTTCATGATTTTAAAGTTGATGCACATATGTTGAATTTCTTGTATTGTTGAATATTGATATATTGCTTGCTATGGATGTTTGATTTATGTTATTTAGAGCCTATAGAACTAACTTATGTGGCTTGTTAGCAAATTATATGGTAGAATGCACAAATTGAATGAAAGAGATGATGAATAGTGCTTGTTTTTAGGGTTTTGAATAAATTTGCTAATTGGAATGAATTGAGACTTCAATTAGATGCTCTAGACCCTAGTGAAACTAGTTGGGAGGTTACGTGAAGTTGAATCACCCAAAACTGAGTTAAATTACAAAGTTAGTCAACTTTAAAAAGAGGACTTTTCTCATTGTGCAATCCGGGCACGTTTGGGCTTTGGTTTGGGTATCCTTGGGGTATGGAAGCACTTTTGGTGCTTTCATTACGCGGAATTGGGGTTCGGATAGTGTAGTTGTAGTTAAAACCCACTCGGAGCCTTCCCGAGCTTTTGTTTCTAAAACGGGTTTTTATGATCTTAATAGGTATCTTTTGGCTTAACTAGGAATGTAGTATGATTAGGATGTGGTTTGGTAATCTTGAGATGCACTTAGGAGAAGAAAAGTTTGGTTAAAGAAATGGGAAAATTAGTATTTGGATATCTTGATTCATATAGAGCTTGTTGTTGGGTTATCATGTACTATTGTGATTATCTATAGTATAATTGAGCTATTTGAATAGACTATGGGTAAAAGTTATGTTGAATGCTTCTTTTTGAGATTATAAGCTATTTTCGTGTATATGTTGGTTCATTTTGCAATTAAATGCGAGGGCGGCCTACTTTGTCGACCCTCTTACGTGTTAAATGATATCTTGATTCTTGTAGACTTGTCTTGGGGTTGCGCAACCTTTTCGGACATGGTAGCATCGAGAAACACGGGCGGCATCGGGCTTGCCATGCTCCCTCTACTACCATGGTGCCTATTCCCTTTCTTGCTGAGTATACTCCACTACCCCAGAGGCGTAGTTCACCTGCTGGACATATGGTGCTACCTCAGGAGAAAGGGTTGTAGGATTGGGATACATCCGGAGTATCCCAACTTGTTGGAGTAAGGGTTTTCCGGCACTTGAGTGAAGTTCGTGGCTCGTGGTTCGAGATTGAAGACTTGAAGTGGAACCGTATCCTTTTTAATGTGGTTACTACTTGTTATTTAATCTTGTTGTTTATTATATTTATATTTATGACTTTTTGTGTTTGCAAATCATATTGCACGCCTTGATATATTACATCACCTCCCTCGCTGGGCAACATTGTTGCTCACTCCTTATTTAACATGTTTCAAGAGAAGCTGAGGTAGATCCCAAGCTAGTTGCAGTAGTTGAAGAGGAGGAAGTGCAAGTTGAGTAACTTCCGTGACTTCTTGTGTGATAAGGTTATTAGATGTTGTGTTTTGAGACCTTGGGGTCTTATATATTTTTTCGGGAAGTTGTAACTTAATTATATTCTTGTATGTTGGATATAAAGTAGAATGGCATGTAATAGACTATAGTATCTCGGTTGTTGCATGCTTGGGTGTGATAATTAGCTTGTTTTAACTATGTCATACTACTTGAAAGTTTAAGTTAGAATTGAACCCGCAAGCTTGTATGTTTCTATTTTGTTGTGCGAAGGCTCGGATGGCCTTGTGAATTTGGTTGGTTCCGATAAACTTGGAAGTTAGATTGTATGACGTGGTTGTTATGGTTCAGACATTGTATGTGATTATTGCAGGTACCAGTTTAGTCCACAGTACAGAGGAGACTCTGTCCGAGTGACGGGTCCGGACTTGGCTTATAGCGTGGGGTTGGGTTTGGGGCGTTACATTTAGGTGGTATCAGAGCTACTTGAATGCATGAAGCCGGGTTAACTTCCTCGGCATGTGTGTTAAGGTCTATATGTGAAAGTTGAATTATGTGAATATGTGATTACTTAATTGTCTAAGTACTTGGGTAAGAGACATGATA
Source organism: Ehretia macrophylla (assembly GCA_037974665.1). Classification (NCBI taxonomy): domain Eukaryota; kingdom Viridiplantae; phylum Streptophyta; class Magnoliopsida; order Boraginales; family Ehretiaceae; genus Ehretia; species Ehretia macrophylla. The sequence goes on along the minus strand of CM075779.1, from coordinate 26,815,042 downwards.
AAGCATAATATGATATGAATATAAAATGTTTAGTGTTTAATGCTATTAAGTGTTTTATATGTTATCTTATGTGAGTAAAATGTTTAGAAACAATGTGTATATTATCTTTGCATTATCTATTTGCCTATTATAATACTATACTCTTCTAGCATTGAGATGAGGAGATGGGGTAGACCAAGGAGAGAGCCGGAGGAAGCTCCTAGACAGGATGTACTTGGACAAGGTGCAGCGGCAACAGGAAATGTACCGCCGGGTCAGGAATCGAGTAATGCACAGATTTTGGCCACAATGGCCACCGCCATGAATACTATAGCTCAGTTTGTGGTTAAGCAGGGTATGATAGGTGTTGGCAGAGATAATCAAGCTGCTAGACCAGAAGGTAGTGGTACTGCTGGAGGTAACTTGTATGATAAATTCTTGCACCATGGGGCATACAGTTTCTATGGTGAGCCAGATGACATGAAAGCTAAGATGTGGTTGAACAAGTTTGAGAAAGTCTCTGCGATACTCGAGTGGAATGATGAGAGAAAGATTACTTATGCTGCATTCTTAATGGAGGGTGACGCCGAGGAGTGGTGGCGCATTGTTAGAGAAAAATGGGATGCTGAGAGGGTCCAACATGTGTGGGCTGACTTTGTTCGTGAGTTCCGGGATAAATATGTATTGGTTGTCGCTCGCGAGAGACATCAGGAGGAATTCATAGCTTTGAGGCAGGGAAACATGACTGTAGATCAGTATGATGCTACTTTTACTAGACTTTCTCGATACGTGCCAGCTTTAGTTCAGCCGGAGGACATGAAAATTCAGAGGTTTATCACAGGGTTGAGGAGTGACATTATGCTTAATCTGTCTTCACAGGATTATCTGAGCTATGCTGCAGTAGTCAGGGCCGCATCGAGGTTCGAGAAACGCAAGGCAGATATGTTAGCTCAGTCTAGTCAGTCAAGTAAACGTCAGTATCAGTCCCAGAGTCAGGGTTACTAGAGGCAATATCAGCAGCCTGTTCAAACTCAGCAGCCTAGGCAGACCTAGAGCTATCCAAGACTAGTTCCAGCACAATCACAACTGAGACCAGTTCAGGACCAGCCACAGGGACAGTCACAGACCCGACCAGTGACTGCTAAATCTCAGTACGGTAGTTCTGATATATCTACTTACAGGACTCCTCCAGGAGGTGTGGTTGCCAAGAAGAACCTACAGTGTACTCATTGCAATCGCAAGGGCCACACGGAGGTAGAGTGTTGGAGGAAATTGGGTCAATGCGTAGGTTGCGGCAGTGATTAGCATAGAGCTAGAGATTGCCACAAGTTTAAACAGGGTCAGGGACAAACTTCCGACCAGGGTGTTCAGACTAGAGCTTTAGGAGCAGCTATTGTACCGCGAGGCCAGGCACGGGTGTTTTCTCTCGATTAGGAGGAGCTTCCAAACACGACAGTGGTGGTAGAAAGTACTTTTCTTATTAATAGTCAGCCGGTAGTAGTTTTGATTGACACCAGGGCTACACATTCATTCATTACTACTATATGTGTACAATCTACTACTTTAAAAGTTGATAAATTGCCATATGTGATTGAAGTAGGTAGTCCTATGGGTATTAAATGTGTTACGGAGTCTGTGTGTAGAAATTGTGATATTTTTGTTGAGGGTTGCATGTATCCTATTGATTTGATTATTATGCCATTTCAGGACTTTGAAGTTATCTTGGGGATGGATTAGTTGGGGCGATATTATGCATGTTTGGATTGTAGAAGGAAAGTTTTAACTTTAGAAGTACCTGATAAACCTATTATTAAAGTCACTGGGAGTTGAAAATCTACTGGGACTCGTATCATATCTTCTATTAAAACTACTAAAATGTTGGGTAAAGGTTGTGATGCATATTTAGCTTATCTAATTAATTAGCCTAGAGATAAATTGAAAATGAACGAGGTACCCGTTATAAAAGATTTTTCAGGGGTTTTTCTTGAGGAGTTGTCGGGGTTACCACCTGACCGAGAGATAGAGTTTGTGATGGATCAATTGCTAGGGACTAATCCTATTTCTAGAACCCCATATAGAATGGCTCCCCTTGAGTTGCAGGAATTGAAAATTCAGCTACAGAGCCTACTTGAAAAGGGTTTTATTCAGCCTAGTTCGTCACCTTGGGGTGCTCCTGTGTTATTTGTAAAGAAGAAAGATGGGACTCTGCGATTGTGTATTGATTATCGAGGCCTTAATCAGGTGACGGTGAAAAATAAATATCCTTTGCCCTTAATTGAGGAGTTATTTGATCTGCTGCAGGGTGCTGTTGTATTTTCTAAGTTTGATTTGAGGCAGGGTTATTATCAGTTGAGAATTCGTAGAGAAGATGTACCCAAGACTGCATTCAGAACCAGGTACGGCCACTATGAGTTTGTTGTATTACCATTTGGGTTGACAAATGCTCTAGCCGCCTTTATGGATTTGATGCAGAGAGTATTTAAACCTTATCTTGATCAGTTTGTTTTGATTTTCATTGATGATATACTGGTCTATTTTAAATATGAGGCAGAGCATGAAGAACACTTGAGAATTGTGCTTTGAACCCTACAAGAACATAAATTGTTTGCCAAATTTAGCAAATGCGAATTCTGGTTGAAGCAGGTTGCCTTTTTAGGCCATATTATTTCACAAGAGGGAATATATGCGGATCCTATGAAAATTGAGGTGGTGATGACTTGGAAAAGACCCAAGACTGTCATGGAAGTTCGTAGTTTCTTGGGTTTGACGAGCTATTATAGGCGGTTTGTTAAAGATTTCTCAAAAATTGTAGGACCGTTGACTTCTTTAACTCAAAAGAAAACTATATTTAACTGGAATGATAAATGTGAAGCCAGTTTTCAGGAATTGAAGAAGAGACTTACAACTGCTCCTATTCTTGCATTGCTTGAGGGAACTGATAATTTGGTGATATATAGTGATGCTTCGAAAGAAGGCTTGGGTTGCGTTCTTATGCAAAATGGTAAGGTAATAGCTTATGCCACTAGGAAATTGAAACCATATGAACTCAATTATCTTACACATGATCTTAAGCTTGCTGCTGTTGTCTTTACTTTAAAGAAATGGAATCATTATTTGTGGGGTAACCAATTTGAGATGTTTACTGATCATAAAAGTCTAAAATATCTATTTTCTCCAAAGGATTTGAATATGAGGCAAAGGCCTTGGCTAGAGTTGTTGAATGATTATAATTGTACTATTAGCTACTTTCCAGGAAAAGCTAATACTGTTGTAGATGCATTGAGTCGAAAAGCTGTTGTAGCTAGTTTGATAATCAAGGACTAGGAATCTGTGGAGGAAATGTGCTTGGGAAAATCGAAGGCTTCTAGATCAGGTATCCAATTTGCTAGCTTACAAATCCAGTCTCTATTGCTATCTAGGATCAAAGAAGCGCAACAGTTAGATCATCAGTTATTGAAGCTTCTAGAGAAGTCCAAAGTGGGAGAGTTCGACTTCAAGTTGCATGATGATGGATTACTCAAGTACAGGAATAGAATCTGCATTCCTAGTGATTCAACTGTGAAAGATGAGATTTTTGCCGAGGCTTATGGTTCTAAATACACAATTCATCCTGGTAGCACTAAGATGTACAGAGATTTAAAGCTGAGTTTCTGGTGGAACAACATGAAGAGGGAGATAACTGATTATGTGACTAAGTGTTTGACTTGTCAGAAAGTTAAGGCGGAGCATCAGAGACCGGCAGGTTTGCTGCAACCATTAGAGATTCCGGTATAGAAATGGGATCAGGTGACTATAGATTTTATGTCTGATTTGCCGAGATCACTGCGGGGCAATGATTCTGTGTGGGTTGTACTAGACAGATTGACGAAGACTTCTCATTTTATTGCTACAAATAAAACAGATTCCCTTGATAAATTAGCCGAGCTTTATGTTGAAAATATTGTGAGATTGCATGGAGTTCCATCTCAGATAGTGTCGGACAGGGATCCTAGGTTTACATCACAGTTCTGGCAGAAACTACAAAAGGCTTTGGGGACTAATCCAAGTTTCAGTACTGCATATCACCTGCAGACGGATGGTCAGTCAGAGAGGACTATTAGGATACTCGAAGATATGTTGCGAGCTTGCATTTTGGTTTTCGGCAGAGTTGGGAGAAGTACCTACCTCTAGCAGAGTTTGCTTATAATAACAGTTACCAGGCTACTATTGGCATGGCGCCCTATGAGGCACTTTACGGGCGGAAATGTAGGCCTCTGTTATATTGGGATGAGGTAGGTGAAATGAACATTGTTGACCCAACTATATTACCTAAGATGATCAAAATGGTGGATAATGTGAAGCTTATAAAGAAAAGGATGCTTACAACACAGAGTTGACAGAAGAATTATGCTGATAGACGCCAACGAGACTTGGTATTTTCAGTGGGTGATCGTGTATTTTTGAAAGTCTCTCCACGTAAGGGTTTGATTCGGCATGGAAAGGGAGGTAAACTCAGTCCTAGATTCGTGGGGCCATTTGAAATCATTGAGAAGGTTGGAGATTTGGCTTATAGATTGGCATTACCTCCGAGTTTGGGCAGGATTCATGATGTTTTCCATGTGTCATTGTTGAGGAAGTATAATCCTGATTCGTCACACATTATTGAGCCAGAACCGTTGGAGATTGATGAGTCTTTGGCATATGTTGAGAAACCTCTTCGAGTGGTTGATAGAAAGATTCAGGAACTTCGAACCAAGAGTATTCCTATGGTGAAAGTTCTTTGGGATCATCACGGAGTTGAGAATGCCACTTGGGAGCGAGAAGATCAGATAAGAGAAAAGTATCCGGAGCTGTTTACCGAATTATGTAAGAATCCGGATGACGCAATTAGTTTAAGGGGGAGAGGGTGTGACGCCCGAGAATTTCATCATAATTTCTTAATAATTGTTGCATACTTACTTGAGCATTCTTACGTGCATCTCTTTTCTTACTTAATTGCTTTATTTTGAGGCTACTATTCATAAGATTTTCGGCCGTTTTAAAAGTTTGATTTAATATTTTTCCTAAGTCATATGACATATAAAAAGAATCGGGAACTTGTCATTTTGAACTTTCGAGCTTGGACACATACATTAAGAAAATGTTTTTCAGGTCATTTGAATAGTGTTACGTATGTAACAACCTTTAATTTCAATTAGTTAGCAATTGAATGAGTTTTTAACTTAGTTTGACTAGGATTTAATGGCATTTGACTTCATTTAGCATAACATACTCATACATATATACTCAATTATCAACATTTTAAAATAACTACTCAACAAACAAAGAAAAAAATTCCCCTTGTGTCCCTCCCCAAGGCCGACACCCTCAAGGAGAAAAAGGAGGAAAAATTCTTCAACAATCTTGCTAGCTTGACTCTTGGCTTAGATCTTGGAGTTTGTTTGAGCATCCTAGGGTACCCAACAAGCTTCTACACATAAAAAATTGTGAGGGAGTTGCATATTTCATGATTTTAAAGTTGATGCACATATGTTAAATTTCTTGTATTGTTGAATATTGATATATTTCTTGCTATGGATGTTTGATATATTTTATTTAGAGCCTATAGAACTAACTTATGTAGCTTGTTAGCAAATTCTATGGTAGAATGCATAAATTGAATGAAAGAGATGATGAATAGTGCTTGTATTTAAGGTTTTGAATAAATTTGCTAATTGGAATAAATTGAGACTTCAATTAGATGCTCTAGACCCTAGTGAAACTAGTTGGAAGGTTACATGAAGTTGAATCACCCAAAACCGAGTTAAATTACAAAGTTAGTCAACTTTAAAAAGAGGACTTTTCTTGTTGTGCAATCCGGGCACATTTGGGCTTTGGTTTGGGTATCCTTGGGGTATGGAAGCACTTTTGGTGCTTTCGTTATGTGGAATTGGGATTCGGATAGTGTAGTTGTAGTTAAAACCCACCCGGGGCCTTCCCAAGCTTTTGTTTCTAAAACGGGTTTTTATGATATTAATAGGTATCTTTTGGCTTAACTAGGAATGTAGTATGTTTAGGATGTGGTTTGGTAATCTTGAGATGCACTTAGGAGAAGAAGAGCTTGGTTAAAGAAAAGGGAAAATTTGTATTTGGCTGTTTTGATGCATATAGAGCTTGTTGTTGGGCTATCATGTACTATTGTGATTATCTATAGTATAATTGAGCTATTTGAATAGACTATGGGTAAAAGTTATGTTGAATGCTTCTTTTGAGATTATACGCTATTTTCGTGTATATGTTGGTTCATTTTGCAATTAAATGCGAGGGCGGCCTACTTTGTCGACCTTCTTATGTGTTAAATGATATCTTGATTCTTGTGGACTTGTCTTGGGGTTGCGCAACCTTTTCGGACATGATAGCGTCGAGCAACATGGGCGACATCGGGCTTGCCGTGCTCTTTTGACTACCATGGTACCTATTCCCTTTCTCGCTGAGTATACTCCACTACCCAGAGGCGTGGTTCACCTGCTGGGCATATGATGCTACCTCAGGAGAAAGGGTCGTAGGATCGGGATACATCCGGAGTATGCTAAATTGTTGGAGAAAGGGTTTGCCGGCACTTGCGTGAAGTTCGTGGTTCGTGGTTCTAGATTCAAGACTTGAAGTGGAACCGTATCCTTTTTAGTGTGGTTACTACTTGTTATTTAATCTTGTTGTTTATGATATTTATATTTAAGACTTTTTGTGTTTGCTTATCATATTGCACGCCCCGGTATGTTGCATTACCTCCCTCGTTGGGCAACATTGTTGCTCACTCCTCATTTAACATGTTTCAGGAGAAGCTAAGGTAGATCCCCAGCTAGTTGCAATAGTTGAAGAGGAGGAAGTGCTTCCGTGACTTCTTGTGTGATAAGGTTATTAGATGTTGTGTTTTGAGACCTTGGGGTCTTATATATTTGCTCGGGAAGTTGTAACTTAATTATATTCTTGTATGTTGGATATAAAGTAGAATGACATGTAATAGACTATAGTAGACCTATCTCAGTTGTTGCATGCTTGGGTGTGATAATTAGCTTGTTTTAACTATGTCATACTACTTGAAAGTTTAAGTTAGAATTGAACCCGCATGCTTGTATGTTTCTATTTTGTTATGCGAAGGCTCGAATGGCCTTGTGAATTTGGTTGGTTCCGATAAACTTAGAAGTTAGATTGTATGAAGTGGTTGTTATGGTTCAGGCATTGTATGTGATTATTGCAGTTACTAGTTTAGTCCACGGTACAGAGGAGACTCTGTCCGAGTGACGGATCCAGAGTTGGCCTATAGTGTGGGGTTGGGTTCGGGGTGTTACAGTTTTTATATTTTGTAAATCTTACTGCTTTGGCAATCGAAGAAAACTTTTCTTCAAGTATTCTCTTTTAATTTTTCAGTCTTTACTTACATTAACCAAATGATAGGCTAATTTGTTACTGTTTGGTAACCACTATTATAATACAGGAAATGCTCAAATATAATTTTTGATCTAAGGTATAATAATTCATGACATTGCATTTATCATTTATGTATGATTTATTTACTCCCTGTCATGGTCTGTATTTTGACATCCCTCGTGTCGCGCTGTTTATGCCCTTCTCATGCCGTGTTATAGCACTTCGTGGGCTTGTAAGTCGTTGAATGTGGCTCTGTCATTTTATTGGGTAAAACTCCATTGATACTGTTGAGTAAGCTTTCCATAAACTTGTGATACATGACCTTGCAGCGAGCTGTTATACCCTGGGCCTCTTATGGTATCAGAGCCATGGTGAATCTACATCAGAGGATGCGTCTATGCATTCCAACTCATATGCTATATTAGCAAGAGAAGCACATGACGCTAATGTTTTGGCAGAAGATGTGTGGGATAGTCTAAAGGACGTCCTACTACAAAAAGTGCTACAAGCCAAACAAAAAGGCAAAGCACCGGCCCAAGAGCAATAATTATGTTCTTGGACAAATTTATGAAAAAATAAAGATAAAGTCTGAAGATGCTCATAGGATTTTTGGACAGATATTATAAAGCCGATATTCGTGGAACAATGACAAGTGGAATCTCGCTTTCAACTGGTGATATCTCCCTTTCAGCAGATAAAGGTCTACTGTTTACTTTATGTAAAGTAAAAACAATTATTTGTTTTTTTGATACGCGTGATTGTATAGTGACCTCGGATTCCAAAGCTTTCGAATCCGGGATAAGTTCTTTTTAATTTTTGTTTGAAGTCCGCAAAATTGTATAAGTAGGCGACATTACCTTAGAAGGAGGTAGAGCTAGAATAAGCACCTTTCTTGCTTTTCGGTTTTTATATTTTTTAACTCTTACTACTTTGGCAATCGAAGAAAATTTTTCTTCAGGTATTCTCTTTTTATTTTTTAGTCTTTACTTACATTAGCCTAATGATAGGCTAATATGTTACTATTTGGTAACCACTATTCTAATATAGGAAATGCTCAAATATAATTTTTGACCTAAGGTATATAAATTCATGACATTGCATTTATCATTTATGTATGATTTATTTACCCCCTGTCATGGTTTGTATTTTGACATCCCTCGAGTCGCGCTGTTTATGCCCTTCTCATGCCGTGTTATGGAATGTTATGTCTTTTGGTCTGAAGAATGCTCCTTCAGAGTTTCAACATATCATGAATGATATTTTTATTCCTTATAGTGAATTTATTATTGTTTATATTGACGATATTTTGGTATTTTCCAAAAATATTGAACAACATTTTAAGCACTTGCATATCTTTAAAAGTATAATTATGCAAAGGGGTTTGGTTATATCTAGACCAAAAATGGTTCTTTGTCAAAGAAAGATTAGATTTTTAGGTCATAATATTGAACAAGGAAAAATTGTTCCTATTAATAGAAGTATATAATTTGCTTCTAAATTTCCTGATGAAATTCTTGAGAAAACTCAATTACAGAGATTTTTAGGAAGTTTGAATTACATTATCCCTTATTATCAAAATCTTGTTTTTGATACTGCTATCTTATATGATAGATTGAAAAAATCTCCTTCTGCTTGGACAGAAGCTCATACTACTATTGTTAAGACAATTAAGTCTAAAGTTGCTAGATTGCCATATCTTTCTTTAGCAAATCCCAATTGGGATAAATTTTTTGAAACCGTTCCCTTTAATTTTGGTTTTGGTGGAATTTTAAAACAAATTCATTCCGAGACAAAACAAGAATTACTTGTTAGATTCCATTCTGGTAAATGGACTAATAGTCAAAAGAATTATGCAACGGTAGCAAAAGAAATACTTGCAATTGTTAAATGTGTTTTAAAATTTCAATATGATTTATATAATCAAAAATTTCTTATTCGTACTGATTGTAGTGCTGCAAAATTTATGTTTCAGAAAGATTTTAAACTTGATGTTTCCAAACAGATGTTTGCTAGATGGCAAGCTCATCTTGCTCCTTTTGATTTTGATATTAATTATATCAAAGGGGATAATAATTCCCTACCTGACTTTTTAACACGTTAATTTTTGCAAGATGCTCCCCACTAGGGGAAATTACTCTAACCCTAATAGGGAAAGAGGAAGAGGATGTGGAAGAAATGATCCTAATAGGGTCATTGCAGGCAAACAACTAGTTAATGTAACTAGTGGTGGTGTTGCTATCGACCCATCTCATCCAAATTATGAAAAAATAAAGAAATTACTTGAGGCAGATACTTCTGCTCCACAAGCATCATCCTATGCTAATATTGTGGAACAAGATGATGAGGTTGACTCTTATTAGTCACATACTCATGATGAAACCATTCTTATTCTTGAAATTTCGGATAAGCAATGGATCAGTGATCCATGGTATCTCATGAACTGTTATCTTAATAATTTCTTTTTTTTTTCCAGTGCATCACCATAAGTCAAGAGTATTTTATGAGTCTATATTGCAAACAACTGATAGCTGTGATTTTGAACATTTCAAAAGGAATAATGCTATTCCAGTTTATACTTATAGTAAAATATATATTAAGAAAATTCTTTCACTTGCTGATTGGGGTATTAGTACAATGGTAGAAAGGCAATTTCCCTTTCCTCATGATAACAAAAATGTTTACCAATTTAATTATTGGGATTATGTTGAAGCATTTTCAAAAGTTTTCTTTTAAGAAAATCCCCATAAAAAACACTCTTGGTTTTTAAAATTTAATTCCCAAATTTTTCAACGAAGGAAATTCCCTGCTTGGATCCATACTTGGTGGCCAATTTATGGACCTCCTATAAAAATTTTACATGAACCTTATAAAAGACTTTTTTATGAGTGGTTAGCTTCATGCCCTCATATTGGGAATAACCCTGATCTTTATATTGAAGGATCAAACTCTTTATTTTTCTTTATGGAATTTGGTGTCCCATGGATTTAGAAATGAGTACCTATTGCAGAAATGAATAAGCAAAAAATGTTTTGTTTAAAAAGAAAATTTCTTTCAAAATTTTGGCCTAAGTTACTCAAAATTGACCCTGAGACAAAGAAGCCTTATGGACAAAACATGGTGGATGAAATTGCTCAGACTATTCAAATTTACAAGGATAAAGTTGAAGATTCAAATCAGGAAGACGAATCTCCCTTCTCTCATTTTCTTCGCAAAATTCAAATGCGACAACAAATCAGTTCTAAGGCAGACATCATGGCCTCTTACCTTGATGCAATAAAACAAGACTTTTTGATGAATTTCAGAAAGGAAGTTGATGGTTATAATGATGGTGAATCTACATCAGAGGATGCGTCTATGCGTTCCAACTCATATGTTGTATTCGCAGGAGAAGCATTGGACCCTAATGTTCTGACAGAAGATGTGTGGGATAGTCTAAAGGATGTCCTACTATAAAAAGTGCTACAAGCCAAACAAAAAGGCAAAGCACCTGCCCAAGAGTAATAATTATGTTCTTGGACAAATTTATGAAAAGATAGAGATAAAGTCTAAAGATGCTCATAGGATTTTTGGACGGATATTGTAACGCCCCGATCTCTCACGGAATCGGGACTCCTGTTAACCACGTTATACTCAACCCAATTCCAAACCCCAGTCACGAACTTTAGGGAAAACGGACGGAGTTTTCCCTATTTATATGACTAATCAAAAACCTTCAAGCAGCAAATATAACCACACAAGCATGCAATAAAAAGACAATAAAGTCTATCTTTAGCTATTACATGCCACTACTTTATCAAATCACATAAGTCCTTAAATTGGTTTACAATCCAACAAGCAATACAAAATACATACAAGACTTCAAGGGGTTTCGAAATAGAACAAAAATACATCAAGTCTCATCTTCACAAACAGCTTCCAACCACAGCAAGATAAGCAACCAACAACATGGCACACAATGTAGTTGTTCTAACTGCACCTGAAACGTGTTAAAACGAGGAATGAGTAACCAAAGTTACCTAGTGAGGGAGGTGATGTAGTAAACCAGGGAGTGCTACATGATATGCACAAGATAACAACATATACAACATAAAATAAGAAATCTAGTTAGACGAGTATTTAATCACATAATAAAAAGATATGGTTCCATTTGTCTTCTATCACGAGCCACGAGCCAAGATCTTCAAGCAAGTGCCGGCAAAACCCTTATTCCTAAAAAAATGGGGTACTCCGGATGTACCCCGATCCTACGACCCTTTCTCCTAAGGTAGATCCATATGCCTAGCAGGTAAACCACGCCTCTGGAGTAGTGGAGTTTACTCAGCGAGAGAAAATGAATAGGCACCATGGTTATCGAGGGAGCACAGCAAGCCCGATGCTGCCCGTGTTTTTCGACATTACCATGTCGGAAATGGTTGCGCAACCCCAGGTCAAGATCACGAGAAACAAGAATATCAAATAATGTAAGAGGAACGAAAAAGTAGGCTACCCTCACAGTTAGCCACATATAACACGACAAGACACAAGATAGCAAGTAAATAATACATATAAACTTTATCAATTACCAAATGATATAATCTAGAAATAATAAAATAAGTTATAATGCACAAAAGAGATGAAGACTCGCTCACCTTATTATAACCAAACCTGTGAGAATTAGCCAAGGACTTCTTCAATATGCTTCAAATGTAGCATTCCTTCAATTATCATTATACAACACAATCAATTATTTGCTTAAGAAGTTATACATTCATTTTTAACTAACGCTAGTTCACAATTCCATTAACTTATTCATCTTTATTTGATTCCATTGAACTCACACAACTAACGATATATTTCATTGCTTAACATGCATTCTAATCATTCTTAAACAACACATAAACTCAAGTGATCACACATGCAATATTCTTTAAGTTCCAAATATTACACAAAGACAACAACATAATAAATACATATTCATAGCAATGACAATTCATATAAGTAGAAACATTATATAACATCTAGCCAATAAGTTATATATGCATAACTTCTCACTTACAACACAATTAATAAGCAATATAAACATGTGTACTCAATCTTTAACTAGTAACCACATAGTTCATTTCACAACTTCTCCAAATAGATGAACTTGCTACACAGGTACAATTAAATATTTATTCAATCAATTAAGAATCAACTAACAACAATTATTATCCTGGTTCATTACTAGTTCCTTTAGTCCATTTTAAGTTCATACACAACCAAGCCATGTAAACCAAGTAATTCGATTCACGAAACCTCACTACTAAGATACATAAGACAATCATGTGCATATAAATACTTAATTAATCAATTATAAAGTAATTGCCAACACTTAATCAAACTTTCACACTATTTCCCCTTTGTCCACCAATACAATTTGACACATAAATGGAACTCGAGTTACAGTATTTACAAGCTAACTATTCCACACTTCTAATGATACCTTATGACACCTACTTAAGCCTCGAAAACTCACTTTTAGCACAAAAGCTCGAGAAGGTCCTGAGGCGCTCTATAACTATAAAACTAGTCATTTAATATCGAAGACATACTATAGACACTCTAGACCCCTCACAATCATGTGAACTACATCCAAGCTCTACAAATACACATAACCCTCACATGACCCAAAACCACACAAAAGACCCCTTTGTATTCAAACCAACCATAACAACTCCAATCACAATCTACTCAATTTGGGTATCAATCTAGCAACTGTAACACTTATGGTACCAAATATAAGCATTAAAACCATTAATTGAGCAAAAGTCACACAACTCAATAGAATACTATTCTTTTCTCTAACTTTTTCAAGCTATCATAACCCAACGAGCTATGGTACTAGAAATTCGATTTCACCACTCAAACCTATCCACAAAGAAAACCCGTTTTAAACCACAACAACCACAAAACTCCATTTGACCCCTTAGTCAATTTGTACTACAACTACATTAACCGATCACCCAACTAGTGTCATAACCACACCAAAAGTGTTTCCATGACCTCCCAAGACAATGCCAACACTCAAACTGAGCAAATTCTACACTTGGTCAAAACATCCCCTTTTGCAATTCAAGGCTAATTTCATAAGTTTTCCAAAGTACAACCCAATTAAATCATACATTTAAGCATTCTAACATTTCTAGCACCTAACCAAATCGAGAAAACACAATTCGGAACAAAAATCACAACAAGGGTTTACTATTCACATTTTTTACTATTTATCATCTTCTTCAAACTATATTTTTCATTTTTAGCCATAAACATAGCAATCTAACTATAAAACAATGTTCTATGATCACAATATAAGGTATTTGAAGCATAAACAGGTATAGATAGTCATTATATGGCAAGATCAAAAAATTAAAGTTAACAACTTAAATTGAAAAATCACATTGAATGAATGCATTTCTCACCTAGATGATAGAGGAAGAAAGCTATTTGAGGTCCCTAGGATGATCCTTGTACAAGCCTAAGAGAATTTGGAGCAAGAAAATGAAAGAGAAAATTTTGAAGAAAAAGAATGGAGCTCACGGCCCAAGCTCCATTTTTTTGCCTTGTTTTATTTTTTTTCTCTTTTAGCTTATAAGACATCTTGGTCAAAGGGTCAAAGGCCTTGGTCAATGGTTATTTGGGTGGGTCAAATAGCTAATATTTGGGTCAAATAATTGCTAATTGTATCATTAGTTGTTTAATTAAAAAACTGAAAACACTATTCATTTGAGGACACTAAACATTTTATATCTAACGCTCCCGATATGCTATGCACGTAAAATTAATGAATGAATACTTTAATTTTGATATGTGATGAGAGAAAAATATTAAATTTAAAAGATAAAACAGTTTAAAATTCACTCCGAGCTCGGAGCTACTTTTCCATTTAATTAAAAACAAAATAAATAAGTGCAAGGAAATAAATTCAAATACTATAAATAATAAAAGTAGTTAACATTCATTTCAAACAATTAATTTAGGTAGTATTTGAATCTTTTTGAAGAATTACGAAAATAATCACTAAAATGAGTCAACTAAGTAAAGTAAACACATAATTCTAGGCTAGTATTTAAGATAACACTTGATTAAATGGCCAATAGGAACTAATCACTATATGCCAGGTTCGGGGTACCACAAATATGATAAAGCTGATATTCGCGGAACAATGACAAGTGTAATCTCGCTTTCAGCTAGTGATATCTCCCTTTCAGCAGACAAAGGTCTACTGTTTACTTTATGTAAAGGAAAATCAATTATTTGCTTTTTTGATATGCGTGATTGTATAGTGACCTCGGACTCCAAAGCTTTCGAATCTGGGATAAGTTCTTTTTAATTTTTGTTTGAAGTTCGCAAAATTGTATAAGTAGGCAGCATTAGTTTAGAAAGAGGTAGAGCTGGAATAAGCACATTTCTTTCTTTTCAGTTTTTATATTTGGTAAATCTTACTGCTTTGGCAATCGAAGAAAACTTTTCTTCAGGTATTCTCTTTTTATTTTTTAGTCTTTACTTACATTAGCCTAATGATAGGCTAATATGTTACTGTTTGGTAACCACTATTCTAATCTAGGAAATGCTCAAATATAATTTTTGACCTAAGGTATAATAATTCATGACATTGCATTTATCATTTATGTATGATTTATTTACTCCTTGTCATGGTCTGTATTTTGACATCCCTCGAGTCACGCTGTTTATTCCCTTCTTATGCCATGTTATGGCACTTCGTGGGCTTGTAAGTCGTTGACTGTGGCTCTGTCATTTAATTGGGTAAAACTCCATTGACACTATTGAGTAAGCATTTCATACACTTGTGATGCATCACCTTGCCGTGAGCTATTAAATAAAATTTTGAACTGATTTGTTGTCGCATTTGAATTTTGTGAAGAAAATGAGATAAGGGAGATTCGTCTTCCTGATTTGAATCTTCAACTTTGTCCTTGTAAATTTGAACAGTCTGAGCAATTTCATCCACCATGTTTTGTCTATAAGGCTTCTTTGTCTCAGGGTCAATTTTGAGTAACTTAGGCCAAAATTTTGAAAGAAATTTTCTTTTTAAACAAAACATTTTTTGCTTATTCATTTCTACAATAGGTACCCATTTCTAAATCCATGGGACACCAAATTCCATAAAGAAAAATAAAGAGCTTGATCCTTCAATATAAAGATCAGGGTTATTCCCAATATGAGGGCATGAAGCTAACCAATCAGTAAAAAGTCCTTTATAAGGTTCATGTAAAATATTTATGGGAGGTCCATAAATTGGCCACCAAGTATGCATCCAAGCAGGGAATTTCCTTTGTTGAAAAATTTGGGAGTTAAATTTTAAAAACCAATAGTGTTTTTTTCTGAGGATTTTCATATAAGAAAACTTTTGAAAATGCTTCAACATAATCCCAATAATTAATTTGGTAAGCATTTTTGTTATCATGAGGAAAGGTAAATTGCCTTTCTGCCATTGTACTAATACCCCAATCAGTAGGTGAAAGAATTTTCTTAATAAATATTTTACTATAAGTATAAACAGGAATAGCATTATTCCTTTTGAAATGTTCAAAATCACAACTATCAGTTGCTTGCAAGATAGACTCATAAAAGACTCTTGACTTATGGTGATGCACTGAAAAAAAGAAATTATTAAGATAACGGTCCATGAGATACCATGGATCACTGATCCATTGCTTATCCGAAATTTCAAGAATAAGAATGGTTTCATCAGGAGTATGTGACTCATAAGAGTCAACCTCATCATCTTGTTCCACAATATTAACATAGGATGATGCCTGTGGAGCAGAAGTATCTGCCTCAGTAATTTATTGATTTTCTCATAATTTGGATAAAATGGGTCGATAGCAACACCACAGCTAGTTAAATTAACTAGTTGTTTGCCTGCAATAATTAGAGTCATTTTTTCCTCTACCTCTTTCTCTTCCCCTATTAGGGTTAGAGTAATTTCCTTTAGAGGGGAACATCCTGCAAAAATTCACGGGTCAAAAAGTCAGGTAAGGAATTATTATCCCCTTTGATGTAATAAATCTCAAAATCAAAAGGAGCAAGATGAGCTTGCCACCTAGCAAACATTTGTTTGGAAATATCATGTTTAAAATCTTTTTGAAACATAAATTTTGCAGCACTACAATCAGTACGAATAATGAATTTTTGATTATATAAATCATCTTGAAATTTTAAAACACATTTTACAATAGCAAGTATTTCTTTTGCTACCGTTGCATTATTCTTTTGACTATTAGTCCATTTAGCAGAATGGAATATAACGAGTAATTTATGTTTTGTCTGGGAATGAATTTGTTTTAAAATTCCACCAAAACCAATATCAGAGGCATCAGTTTCAATAATTTTATCCCAAGTGGGATTTGCTAAAGAAAGACATGGCTAGACTTAATTATTTTAACAATAGTAGTATGAGCTTATGTCCAAGCAGAAGGAGATTTTTTCAATCTATCATATAAGATAACAGTATCAAAAAAAAGATTTTGATAATAAGGGAGAATGTAATTCAAACTTCCTAAAAATCTCTGTAATTGAGTTTTCTCAAGAATTTCATCAGGAAATTTAGAAGCAAATTCTATACTTCTATTGTGACGACTGGGATTTTATCACATATTTCAAAATAACTGTTGCATAACTTACTTGTGCATTTTATGTACATTTTTTATTTTCTTTAATTGTGTTATTATTAGGCACTATTCATAAGATTTTTTACTGTCTCGAATGTGCAATCTAATATTTTTTCCTAGGTCATATGACACATAATAGGAATCGGGAACTTGTCCTTTTGGACTTTTGAGCTCGGGAGCATACAATTAGAAAATGTTTTCCACATCATTTGAATAGTTTTACGTTTGTAACAACATTAATTTTGAACTAGTTAGCATTAGGTTGAGTTTTCACCTAGTTTGACTAAGACTTTAGTGGCATTTGACCTCATTTAATAGCATATACACATATATATATCAAAGTTATCATCATTCAGACATTTGGCTCAACAAAACAAAACAAAAAATTCCCTTTTTACCCCATACCTGACGGCTCAAAGGAGAAGGAAATGAGAGAAATTTTTTTCAACTCTTGGTGGTTTGATCCTTGGCTAGCATCTTACACCTAATTCCAAGCTTCCCCAAGCTCCTACAAGCCTCCTAAGTCTATTGCAAGTGAGGGAGATAGCATTTTCATTGATTTAAAGATTTTGTCAAGTTTTGCATTTTTATGATTTGTTGCTTATTGCTTTAGATATGCTTATATATTGTTGTATAGTGCTTAATTATGCTATCAAGACTTAGTATGTGCAACTTGTTGGCTTGTTTCATGGATATAGCTTGAATCCTCACGAAGAAGATGATGAATAGTACTTAGAATTAGGGTTTTGAGAAAACTTGCTAATTAGATTGAATTGAGGCTTCAATTAGGTGCTTTAGACATTAATGAAACTAGACCAAGGCTTCCGTGAGGTTGATTTGCTCGAAAATGAATTAAAATGCAAAAAATTGTTAACTTTAAAAATGGGTTTTTCCACGATAAGCAATCCGTGCACATTTGGGCTTTGTTTTAGGTATCCTTGGGGTATGGAAGCACTTTTGGTGCTTTCATTACGTGAATTTGGGATCCGGATAGGGTAGTTGTAGTTAAAACCCACTCGGGGCCTTCCCGAGCTTTTGCTTCTAAAACGGGTTTTTATGATCTTAATAGGTGTCTTTTGGCTTAATTATGATTGTAGTATGATTAGGATATGATTTGGCAACCTTGAAACGTGCATAGGAGAAGGAAAGCTTGGTTAAAGAAGGGAGAAAAGTAGTATTTGGCTATTTTTTATGCATCTGGAGCTTGTTGTTGTGTTATTATGTATTATATTGATTATCTAAAGTATAATTGAGCTATTTGAGTTGATTGTGGGGAAAAGTTATGTTGATTGCTTCTTTCGAGACTATAAAGCTATTTCGTGCATATATTGTGTTTATATGTGAGGGCGGCCTACTTTGCCAACCTTCTTACGTATTATTTGATATCTTGATTCTTGTGGACTCGTCTTGGGGTTGCGCAACCTTTTCACACATAGTAGCGTCGAGAAACAAGGGCAGCGTCGGGCTTGCCGCGCTCCCTCGACTACCATAATGCCTATTCCCTTTCTCACTGAGTATACTCCACTACCTCAGAGGCGTGGTTCACCTGCTGGGCATATGGACCTACCTCAGGAGAAAGGGTCGTAGGATCGGGATACATCCGGAGTATCCTAACTTTTTGGAGTAAGGGTTTGCCGGTACTTGCATTGTGATGCCCAAGAATTTCATTATAATTTCTTTATAACTGTTGCATACTTACTTTAGCATTCTTATGTGCATCATTTTTCTTGCTTAATTGCTCTATGTTAGGGCTACTATTCATAAGATTTTCGGCCGTTTTTAAAGTTTGATTTAATATTTTTCCTAAGTCATATGACATATAATAGGAATCAGGAACTTGTCATTTTGGACTTTCGAGCTTGGGAACATACATTAGGAAAATATTTTTCAGGTCATTTGAGTAGTGTTACGTATGTAACAACCTTTAATTTCAACTAGTTAGCAATTGAATGAGTTTTTAACTTAGTTTGACTAGGATTTAATGGCATTTGACTTCACTTAGCATAACATACTCATACATATATACTCAATTATCAACATTTTAAATAACTACTCAACAAACAAAGCAAAAAATTACCCATATATCCCCCCAAACCCGTGACCCCTAAAGGAGGAAAAGGAGAAAAATTCTCTAACAATTCTTGCTAGCTTGGCTTCTAGGCTTGGTCTTGAGGAAATCTTGGAGGCCCTAGGACATCTACAACTTGGTTTCATCTTCCAAATTGTGAGAGAGTCGCATATTTCATGATTTTTAAAGTTGATGCATATATATTGAATTTATTGTATTGTTGAATTTAGTTATTTTGCTTGTTATAAATGCTTGTTATATGATCTTTGGAGCCTATAGAACTCTTTTGCATAGCTTGTTATCATATTCTATGGTTGATTGTTGAGATTGATTGAATAAGGTGATGAATAGTGCTCAGAATTAGGGTTTTGAGAAAACTTGTTAATTGGATTGATTTGAGGCTTCAATTAGGTACTTTAGACATTAGTGGAACTAGTCATAGGCTCACGTGGATTTGAATTGCTCAGAAATGTGATAAAATGCAAAATTTGTAATCTTTAAAAAGGGGATTTTTCTCGAAATATAATCCGGGCACGTTTAGGCTTAGGATTAGTTATCCTTGGGGTGTGAAAGCACTTTTGATGCTTTTGTTACGTGAATTTGGGATTCGGATAGAGTAGTTGTAGTTCAAACCCGCTTGGGGACTTCTCGAGTTTTCGTTTCCAAATCGGATTTTCAAAGCTTAGATAGGTGCCTTTTGACCTACCTAGGGATGTAGGATGGTTGGCTTGATGATTTGAAACCTTTAACTTTGCGTGGGAGAAGAAATCGGAAAGATAACAAAGAGGAAAAGATGTTTTGGTTGACTTTTTGCTCATATGAACTTGTGAATACTTGGTAGATGTTTAAATGCATGATACATGGGTTCCTTAGATTATCCATGAAGTTTTGTGAAGATTATGATATTTGTCTCTTTATAGCTTTGTTGCTATTTTGTGGATTCTTGGCTTTTTTGTGGATAATTGCGAGGGTGGCCTACTTCGTTGTCCCTCTTACGTGTTATTTGATATCTTGATTCTTGTGGACTTGTTTCGGGGTTGCGCAACCTTTTCGTACATGGTAGCATCGAGAAACACGGGCGGCATTGGGCTTGCCGTGCTCCCTCGACTAACATGGTGCCTATTCCCTTTCTCGTTGAGTATACTCCACTACCCCAGAGGTGTGGTTCAACTGCTGGGCATGTGATGTCCGAGCTTTTGCCATGCATTCATTTACTGTTGCATCCATTAATTGCGCATTTAATTCTGTGCTTTACCTGTTGTCTCTCTTGGTCACTATTCATTCCAATTTTAAACTGCATTATATTAGTGAACTAGCATTTTTTATTAAATCGTATTAATTGTTAAAGGAATGGGAAAAATGAGCAATTGAGCTAGGAGCGATAGGAACACTCGTTTAGAAAATGTTTTTAGTGGTTCAATGAATAGTGTTACGTAACATAACTTAGAGATTTAATTAGTTAGCTTATACTTTACACTTTAGGCTCGTTTTTAAGCTACCAACGCTCATTTTTAGTGGAGCGTTAGTAGCTTAAAAACCAACCTAAAGTGTAAAGTATAAGCTAACTAATTAAATCTCTAAGTTATGTTACGTAACACTATTCATTGAACCACTAAAATCATTTTCTAAACGATTGTTCCTTTCACTCCTAGCTCAATTGCTCATTTTTCTCATTTCTTTAACAATTAATACGATTTAATAAAAAATGCTAGTTCACTAATATAATGCAGTTTAAAATTGGAATGAATAGTGACCAAGGGAGACAACAGGTAAAGCACAGAATTAAATGAGCAATTAATGGATGCAACAGTAAATGAGAGTCTTGTGGGATCATCACGAGTTAGAGGATGCTACATGGGAGAGAGAGGATCATATGCGGGAACGCTATCCAGAGTTATTCGCCGATTCATGTAAGAATTGCGCAGGCGCAATTAGTTTAAGGGGGAGAGGATGTGACGCCCGACTTTTGCCATGCATTCATTTACTGTTGCATCTATTAATTGTGCATTTAATTCTGTGCTTTACCTGTTGTCTCTCTTGGTCACTATTCATTTTAATTTTAAACTGCATTATATTAGTGAACTACTATTTTTATTAAATCATATTAATTGTTAAAGGAATGGGAAAAATGAGCAATTGAGCTAGGAGCGATAGGAACACTCGTTTAGAAAATGTTTTTAGTGGTTCAATGAATAGTGTTACGTAACATAACTTAGAGATTTAATTAGTTAGCTTATACTTTAAACTTTAGGCTCGTTTTCAAGCTACCAACACTCATTTTTACTGGACCACTAAACACCTAACTTGACCCTATTTAGTATATACTCAACATATGCCTCAACCTAGCTCATAATTTAGCAAAAAAAAAAAAATTTGTTTTTACTGTACAAGGGCCGAGAGCAGCAATGAGGAGGAAAAAAATAATTTTTGCTCTTCAACTCTTCAATTCAAGCCCCTCCAAGCCTAGAACAAGTAGATTAGGGTGTGTGCAAGCCTCCTAGGTGTTCCTGCGCGCATTGGTGAGGGATTTCATGGCTCGTTTTGCATTTTTAAAAATGTTGCACATTTCTTGATTTGTTCAAAATGCTATCTAATGGTATTCTAATGCTTATCTATGATATTATACATTGTATATAAGTGCTAGAGAACATATTTGAGCCATTGTTTCGTTTTTTAAACTGTTGGAATCGTTATTTTGAATTATGAGGTGAATAGTAACGAAAATTCTAGGGTTTTGTGTAATTATGCATTTTGACTTGATTAATTGCTTCTAATAGATGCCTTATGTGTTAATGAAGGTAGTCTAATAGCCCCGTGCATTTGAATTGCTTTAAATTTGCATTGAACATGAATTAGCTGACTTTAACAAAGAGATTTTGTAGTTAATGTGAATCCGGGTGGATTCGGGCTTGAGTTCTAGAATTCTTAGGATACCTAGGTGCTTTAGAAGCTTGGCCAACCCTCATTTGAAGCCCAGTTGAAGTATGTGTAGTTTAAAGCCATAAGAGGGAAATTGGGGCTTTTGGGGTAATCGCGGGTAATTGCACATGTTTGAGTGTTGAAGGGGTGCCTTAGGGGTTACTTAGAAGATTAGTATAGCTTCCCCTCAAATTTGAAACCTTAACTTTGATTCGGAAGAAAAATAGCTTGAATAACAAAGGGGTTTAAGTGCAAATTCAGTTGTTTCTCGCTTCTAAGTCCATGGCATGGTTCCTTAGGTGTTTAAATGTAGTTTCAAGTTGATTTGGGACTTTTGGTATAATTCTAAATGTATCTTATATATGCCCCTTTGTAAAGTTGCTTATTTGCCTGTATAAACTGCTTCTAACCTATCTATTCTGAGGTCAACCTACTTTGTTGATCCTCTTATCTTATGTGTTATTGCTTATATTGTTGATATTGAATTGTCATCGTTAAGTGCATTGCATAGTGGTTGTAAACCATTGTGTCAGGGACGGATGTGTTGAATATCAGCTGGGCGGTAGAGGGCTTGCCGGTGGATATTCAAACTCCGTGCCCTAGTCCCTCATTCGCCTGGTCCGGAGATTGCTAGGGGATGTTGGGTCATAGGATTATCGGGGTACATCCGGAGTACACCCACTGGAGTGTTTGGGGTTATGCCGGCTTATCGTGATCGTGATCGTGGTTCGTGGATCGTGTTCATGGATTGAAGATTTGGTGTTGGGGTTAAGTGAAATGTATCCTTTTTAATGTGTGGTTATTTAAGCTATTGTTACTTCTTAAATTGTTAAATTACTATTGTTGTTTAACCGTTTTACCTGTTGCATTGCACGCCCCGGGACTTTATCCCTCACTAGGCAACAGTGTTGCTCATACCTCGATATCATGTTTCAGGAAGTGCTGAGGGTGATCCCCAGCTAGTTGAGGTGGTAGTGGAAGAAGAAGAAGTTCAGGCTGACCCTTTGCCCTAGTTGCTGTGTGTTTATTGTCTGAGGTGGATATGATTTCTTGCTATTTCATGGTGTTCATGTACTACTATGTTATGATCTATTTTGTGGCCTTAGGGCTATGTATATTCTTGTAGTTATAAGTTGAAAGTTAGTTGGTTGTAATGTTAGCTTTGAGATATTATGGCTTGTAATAACTTTTAATTCTCTTTTAGTTCTTGCATGCTTGGGGGTGTATGTTTAAAGGCATGTTTGATTTCAACTTCTAAGATTGCTCTAATATTGTCATTGAACGGCATGTTAAAAGGGTTTAATGAAAAGTTAAGTTGGTTGCATGCTTGTGTGATTTGGAGCAGTCGTATGTTTCAAGGCTTGGATGGCCTTGAACCTTTGGATTTTAATTATAAAAGCTTGTTTTAGTATATTGTAGCTATTTTGAGCATTTACAGGTTTTTAAATGTCCACGGTGTAGAGGAGACTCTGTCCGTTTATCGGGTCCAGACTTAACCTTTAGCGTGGGGTTGGGTCGGGGCATTACAAGGCATATGGACCTACCTCAGGAGAAAGGGACGTAGGATCGGGATACATCCGGAGTATCCCAACTTGTTAGAATAAGGGTTTACCGGCACTTGCGTGAAGTTCATGGCTCGTGGTTCGAGTTTGAAGACTTGAAGTGGAACCGTATCCTTTTTAATGTGGTTACTACTTGTTATTTAATCTTGTTGTTTATGTTATTTATATATATGACTTTTTGTGTTTGCATATCATATTGCACGCCCCGGTATGTTGCATCACCTCCCTCGCTGGGCAACATTCTTGCTCACTCCTCATTTAAACATGTTTCAGGAGAAGCCGAGGTGAATCCCCAGCTGATAGCAGTAGATGAAGAAGAAGAAGTGCACATAGATCAGATTCCTTCATTCCTGTATGATAAGGTTGATCATATGTGCAGTTTGCTTGGAGTTGTAGTTAGTTGTTGTGTTTTGAGACCTTGTGGTCTTATGTATAGTTGGTGGGTGTCGTAACTTGTAATCTTATATGGTGGATAACTAAGTTAGATGGCATGTAATAATGAATTCTAGTTTACTTTTCTTATTGTATGCTTGGTTGTTTGTTAACTCGATAGAAAACCTTGGTTATAGTTATATCCAACTACTTATAGTTAAAAATTAATCTTGTCTTGCATGCTTGTGTGCTATAAGTAGATTTTGTTGTTCCAAGGCTCGGATGGCCTTGTGATTTTCGGTTGACTATGAATACCTTGGAAGATAGATTGTATGTGTTGTTGAAAGTGAGTTAAGGATTGTAGGTGGTTAACTACAGGTAACAGTTTAGTCCACGTTATAGAGGAGACTCTGTCCGAGTGATGGGTCCAGACTTGACCTATAGCGTGGGGTTGGGTTCGGGGCGTTACATGCGTGAAGTTCGTGGCTCGTGGTTCGAGTTCGAAGACTTGAAGTGGAACCGTATCATTTTTAATGTGGTTAACTACTTGCTATTTAATCTTGTTGTTTATGTTTTATATATATATATATGAATTCTTGTGTTTGCATATCATAATGCACACCTCGGTATGTTACATCACCTCCCTCGCTGGGCAACATTGTTGCTTACTCCACATTTAACATGTTTCAGGAGAAGCTGAGGTGAATCCCCAGCTGATAGCAGTAGAGGAAGAAGAAGAAGTGCACGTAGATCAGATTCTTTGATTTCTGTGTGATAAGGTTGATCATATGTGCAGTTTGCTTTGAGTTGCTATTAGTTGTTGTGTTTTGAGACCTTGAGGTCTTGTAGATATGCTTGGAAGTTGTAATCTTGTATGTTGGCTAAAGTTAGTTGGTCTGTAATAATGGATTCTGGATTTCTTCTCTTATTGCATGCTTGGGTGTTTATTAACTTGATATAAGAACTTGGTTTTAGATGTATCCAACTACTTATAGACAAAGTTAACATTGTCTTGCATGCTTTTGTGCTTTAAGTAGATTTTGTTGCTCTAAGGCTCGGATGGCCTTATGACCTTGGGTTGGCTATGAAAATCTTGAAGGATAGATTTTATGTGTTGTTGGATGTGAGTTAAAGATTGTATGTAGCTATTTATAGGTAATAGTTTAGTCCACAGTACAGAGGAGACTCTGTCCGAGTGACGGGTCCGGACTTGACCTATAGCGTGGGGTTAGGTTCAGGGCGTTACATCTATTAATAGGAACAATTTTTCCTTGTTCAATATTATGACCTAAAAATCTAATATTTGTTTGACAAAGAACCATTTTTGGTCTAGATATAACCAAACCACTTTGCATAATTATACTTTTAAAGATATGCAAATGCTTAAAATGTTGTTCAATATTTTTGGAAAATACCAAAATATCATCAATATAAACAATAATAAATTCACTATAAGGAATAAAAATATCATTCATGATATGTTGAAACTCTGAAGGAGCATTCTTAGACCAAAAGGCATAACATTCCATTCATAATGTCCAATTGGGACAGTAAAAGTAGTTTTATATCTATCAGATTCATGAATTTGAATATGCCAATAACCTGATTTTAAATCAAACTTTGAAAATATCAAAGCATCATGTAATCTATCCAGTAAATCTTTTTTATTAGGGATAGGATATCTAATCCATTTTATAACTTTATTAAGAGGTTTATAATTAATAACAAGTCTAGGAACACCTCTTTCCTGTTCTGCATGCTTATTAACATAAAAAGCAGTACAACTCCATTAAGAGTGAGAAACCCTAATCAATTTCTTTTCAATTAAAGAACTAATTTCTTTTTTTGCATAATTCAAGATATTCAGAATTCATTTGACAAGGTCTTGCCTTTGTCAGAATATTCTTTTCAATAAAATCCTCTTCATAAGGAAGAGTAACAATATGTTTTTTTCTATTCCAAAAAGCATTTAGATGATCATTACAAATATCAAAAGAAAATTGATTTTGTATTATTTTAATCTTTTCTTGAATTTTTGAATTCCTCAATCTTTCTTCAATATGATGAAAAGAGATTTCTTTTTGAATAAAATTTAATTGAGAATTTTTTGCAATAAGCAAATATTGTATCTGATTTAAAAACTTTATTTTTGGATCAGTTATAAACTGAAAATTTATATTCATTCCTTGAAAGGAAGCTTTTATGCCATTGGCATCAATATAAGTAAGGGGCATAATTTCCTGTATAAAAGGAGTACCAAGTATAACTTGATTAGTTAAATTTTTAACTAATAAGAAAGTAGCAGGTATACAAACCTTATCATGACAAATATAAGTGTCAGATAATTTATACTGAACATGTAAATTCTGTCTATTAGCAGCAAAAATAGTATGAGTAGTTTTCTCAAAATATTTCGTAGGAATTAATCATTCCTGTATACAATTTATATCTGCTCCAGTATCAATTAAAGCAATTAAATCACATTTAATAAAATCTTTTTCTATAAGAAGATTTATTTTAACATGCCATTTTTGTGAAGTAACTATCTTCAAATTAGCAAGTAAATCATTTTGATTTTCAATATGTAATGAAGATGAAGGAATTTCTTCTTTCATTTTTTCCTTTTCTAATAAAGAGAGACATTTATCAATCAAATAATTATCATGTTTTAGAGTTTTAATTTCTTCTTTTAAAATCTTGACTTCTCTATCCAAATCATCAATAGTAACAACAACATTCTGTTTTTTATTCAACTGGTTGATCAATTCAGAAAAACTACATGGTTTGGACTTCTGTATAATAGTAGAAGATGTTGATTCATGTTTGTCATTAAAACAGTCAATAACTTTAGCCTTTATTCTAGGATCACTAATATTATCAAGTAAATCAACAATTTTTTCACTTGAAGTAATAACATTTAATTCAATATTTTGAAATTGAGATTGTAATTTGTTGGCATAATGACCTTTTTTACCACATGTATAACATGTAGGTATCTTTTTTTGAGGTACATAACCTTTCTTCTGACGCCATTCGTGTTTCTTTGCTGCTTTCTTCTTATAAGCATCAGACTTATATTTCTTATAATACTCCATCTTATGGGGTCTTTCTTTATGGCGTTTTCTAGGTTTATTCCTAGAAGTACTAGGTACATCCATAGCAAATTGTTCATAAAATTCTCCTAACTATTTTTTCTCAGTTAGATGTTGTTTCTTCAAAATGATAATTCATTCTAATCTCATTACAAAGAGATAACCCTTCTTCTACACATAGTGTAATCAAGGTACCATAATTAAAAGTATCCCAAGAAATTTTATTGCTATCTAATCTTTTCCTAAGATCCTTTCTAATTCTTTCTGCAAAAACAGAAGGTAAACCATTCACAAATTTGGATTTCCAATGATTACTATTAGCATCAGGGAGTCCCATAACATGGGATAAAAATACATCCTTATACCATATAAAAGATGTTAAAGTAGGACATCGCAAATTCTGCAAAAGAGTCCTAGTATTATCATACTGATGTAAATATCTTCCTGTGAAATGTTCACGTATAGATAAACACAAAGTATAAACAACATTTTCATTAACTTGTTCATCTTCAATTTTAGTAGTATTTAAAATCTCATCACGTTGAGTTTGAGTGAAATAATTGTCCCACCAACCTTTTAATTGGCCAGCAAATCCTGCTGTGATCATCATAGCAATTTGTCTATCGCTATTATTATTCTGTTTACAAATAGTAGAATACATAAGCATTCTATGAGTTATATTATATATCTGTAGCTCTGTTTGACCATCTATGGTCCATTCATAGATTTGTCTACCACTAAAAGTTGTAGTTTCAGTCATTAAAGGTTCTTCAAATAGAACATCCTGTGGCGTAGGTCGAGGATAATAATACTTCATTTGAGTAAGAACATCCTGATATTTATTCTTATAATTTTTTAGCATATTGACGTCAAAAGCTAATTGTAAATTTCTAGCATGTGCTATCTTCTCATTCTGAGTAAGATTATGTTCAAATTCATCATTAACAAAGTTGAAGATTCAAACTGGAGGACGAATCTCCCTTCTCTCATTTTCTTCGCAAAATTCAAATGCGAGAACAAATCAGTTCCAAGGGAGACATCATGGCCTCTTACCTTGATGCAATAAAACAAGACTTCTTGAAAAATTTCGAAAAGGAAGTCAACTCTTCTCCTTGCTTAGCCGAGAGACAACTTGGGATTTCTCTAATTTCCTAGCTAAGTTACCATGTTCTTAGTAGGTGCATGTGGTTAGAACAAGAAGAAAAGAAATGGAAGCTAACAAACTCACCTAAGCTGAAATGGATGTGCTAAAGGCTTGCATGTGCGTCTTTTGCATTCTAGCTTTGCTTGGTCGAGTTCCTAGTAGCTTGCATGACTTGATAACCCTTAGGATGATGAACTCAAGCTATGGAGAGTAGAACTTCAGCCAAGGCCGAGAGAGAGAGGGAATAATGAGAGAAAGAGAGAAAATGAAAGAAAAATGAAAAGCTTTGAAATGTTTGATGCTCTGAGTACCCAAAGGCTCCTGAAGTTTCTTCTACAAGCGAGAAGTAAATCAAGGATCTCGATCTGAGACAATACTAGATGGAATTCCGTGAAGTCTAACAATCTGATCCAAATAAAGATCCGTCAAATTTGCAACTTCATCTCCCATCCTCATCGAAATAAAGTGAGCTGTCTTCGTCAAACGATCCACGACAACCCAAACTGTATCATTACCTCTCAGTGTTCTAGGCAAACCAGTGATGAAGTCCATCGTAATATGCTCCCATTTCCACTGTGGTATAGCCAACGACTGAAGTAAACCTGCAGGATGTTGATGCTCGTCTTTCACTCGCTGACAAGTCAAACATCTAGATACAAACTAAGAAATTTCCTTCTTCATATTATTCGACCAGTAATGTTGCTTCAAATCCCGATATATCTTGTTTCCACCGGGATGAATGGTGTACTTAGAATTATGAGCCTCCTCAAGAATACCTCATCTCAAGCCCGGTTCATCAGGAACACAAACCCTATTCCGAAACCGAAGAATACCATCCTCATGTAATTTGAAGTCAGACTGATCATCCGTGATCTGATCATTGATCTTCTGAAGTTTAACATCAAGTTGCTAAGCTTCTCTGATCTGAGACAACAATAAAGGTTGAATACAGAGATGTGAACACATCACCCCAACCTGAGTTAACTCCGGTCTCCAATAAGTGAATTCCTCAAGAACCTCCCACTTCTTGACAACCAAACAAGAAACACTCGCCTTACGGCTAAGAGCGTCTGCCACAACATTTGCCTTCCCAGGAAGATAACTAATAGAACAATTATAGTCTCCAAGAAGTTCCATCCGCCTCTATTGATGCATATTCAACTCCTTCTGTGAGAACAAATACTTAAGACTCTTATGATCAATGAAAATCTCGAACTTACTGCCCCACAGATAATGATGCCACTTTTTCAGTGCGAAAACAACAGCTGCCAACTCAAGATCATGAGTCAGATAATTCACCTCATACGGTTTCAACTTCCTGGAAGCATAGGCAATAACCCGACCATTCTGCATAAGTACACATCCCAAGCCCTCCTTGGATACATCATTGTAGATAACCATATTATCGGTCCCCTCTAGTAGAGCAAGTACTGGAGCAGTAGTCAATCTCTTTTTCAACTCCTGAAACCCACTATCACATTTCTCATCCCAAACAAAACTAGTCTGTTTCTGAGTTAACCTAGAAGTGGCCCGGCAATCTTAGAAAAGTCTTTCACAAACCTACGGTAATAACTCGCCAAGCCAAGAAAGCTACAAAGCTCCGAAACATTCTCCGGCCGTTTCCAAGACATCACCACTTCAATCTTATTGGGATCTACAGAAATACCACTCTGTGTGATAACATGGCCAAGAAATGATATGCGTTGTAGCCAAAATTCACATTTACTGAACTTCGCAAACAACTGATGCTCCTGCAGCTTCTGTAAGACAATCTGTAGATGTTGCTCGTGCTTCGATTCAGACTTAGAATAAACCAAGATATCATCAATAAAGATCACCACGAACTGGTCCAAGTATGGCTGAGAAACCCGATGCATAAGATCCATAAATGCTGTCGGTGCATTAGTTAATCCAAAGGGTATAACTACAAACTCATAATGCCCGTACCGAGTCCTGAAGGCAGATTTCGGAACATCCTCCGTGCGAATCACAAGCTGATAATATCCTTGCCTCAAGTCAAACTTAGACTAGACTTTGGCTCCCTAAAGTTGATCAAACAACTCGTCAATCAATGGCAAAGGATACCTGTTCTTGATAGTGACTTGATTCAAACCACGATAATCAATGCATAATCTCAAGGTATCATCTTTCTTCTTCACAAATAAAATAGGTGCTCCCCACGGTGAAGAATTGTGCTGAATGAAACCCTTCTCAATTAACTCCTGCAACTGAGTTTTCAGCTCCTTCAACTCAGCTGGTGCCATCCGGTACGCTGATTTAGAAATAGGTTGAGTACCGGGAATAAGATTGATCACAAACTCCACATCTCTCTCTGGCGGCAACCCTGGCAACTCCTCGGGAAATACATTGGGATATTCCCGAATAATAGGTACTTCCTCCAGCTGTAGCTTATCAGATGGCTTGTTGATCAAATAAGCTAGATAACCCGAACATCCCTTACTCACCAACTTAACGGCTTTAGTTGTTGAGATAACAAAGCTCGTCTTAGCACCCCGGTTCCCTATTACCTCTACTACTAGCTGATCTGGCAACCGAAATCGTACTGCCTTCATTCTACAGTTTAACTGAGCATCATACTTAGAAAACCAATCCATACCCAAGATAACATCGTACCCCCGGATAAGGAAATAAGATAAGGTCCGAAGGAAAATTATACCCCTTAACATTTATTTTACAATCCTTACATACTAAGCCAGTCACATACTTATCAGTCAAAGATGTACTAATCTTTACCACATAAGGCAGTCTTGCAGGTTGCATATTAACACGTTGCACACAAGCAGGAGTAATGAAAGAATGCGGAGCACTAGAATAAATCAACACTTTAACAAGTTAATCAAGTATAAGGAAGTTACCTTCCACCACTGCAGTCTCTTCAAGCATCTCCTCCAAGTCAACTACGTAGGCCCGAGCCTGAATCCGCTACTGCTGAGGTGCACCACCAGTAGGTCGACCCTGATAACCCTGGGTCGCTGCCTGACCCTCAATTCCCCTATATCTATAGCAATCTCTCACCCTTTGCTGATTGCTACCGTAATCCAAACACGTTCTTGCCTTCGCCCTGCAATCGGCCTCCACATGGCCCTAACGCTAGCAGTAATTACACTGCGGTGATGAAACACTGCCACTGCCCCTAGAAGAACCAGAACCCGAGAAAGCAGTTGTACCAGCTTGCTGCTGAGGTCTCACAACACTAGGCCTATATGGACCTTGAGACTGGGCTGACCTAAACTGCGGTTGAGCCTGATAAGACCCCTGCTGACCCTACGGTCTGAAAGAACCCTGCTGCACTACAGGCCTATAACCACCCAGTTGTACTGAAGGTCTATACATACCCTGCTGACCCTGCGGCTGAAAGGGTCTCTTGCTAGGCTAACTAGGTCCGATCTGTTCCCCCTTTCTCTTCTCTAACCTAGAAGCTGCATCAAAGGCCTCAGTAAGTATATTATACTGATTCAGGGCTATCGCATCCTGAATCTTAGGCCTTAAACCCAACATAAACCTATGAGTCTTGCGCTCCTCGTCAGCCACAAACTCCGGTGCATACCGGGATAGTCTAGTAAATATGGCCTCATACTGAGCCACTAAAGCATCCCCCTGAACTAGAGACAGAAACTCAGCCTCTCTCCTCTCTCGTGCAATTCTCGGGACATATTGCGCCCGGAAAGCTCTTAGAAATGTATCCCAGACATATGGAATACCCTGGGTTTCCCAACTAGATTTCATCGTGCGCCACTACTCCTCTGCCTCATCATCAAACAAATAAATGGCAAAGGTGACCTTTCTTTCATCAGTATAATCCATAGGGTCAAATATTTTCTCCACTTTACTAATCCCTTCCTCGGCTTTCCGATCATCTGGTTCCCCCTGAAACCTCGGTGGATAGTACCCCAAAAACTCCTTCAGTGTACCACGCCCGTGGTATCCACCCTGCACATTCAGTAACTGTGCTTGCAAAGTCTGAGAATGGGCAGCCTGCCCTGCTAGCAACTGTGCCTGACCGGCCATAACCTCTGCAATCCTATCCATAGCTGATTCAAAACGATCATCACCCCTTTCTCGGCCCAGTGCCACATTACTTGGAACCTCGTCAACCGCTTCGGGCCTACCTCTCGTTTTCGGTCTACCAGTCATTCTACTAATCAAAGAGTTAGCACAGGATATAGCACATAGATAGGCTATAGACAATTATTAGCAAATAAACAACAATTCACATAAATACATAAATCACTTAAGTATCAATCACATAAACAAATTGATCACATAATCACATAAGCACTAAATCACATAATCACTTAATCATTTAATCATATTAACACAAAGTTCACTTTTCTTTCACTTCATACATACTTTTATGCTAAGACCATTACCCACATTCCGAGAATACCCTGGCTGACAGCTAACATGTGTTTTGATACCACTTAATGTCACGCCCCAACTCGACCCCACCTACAATCAGTCAGGATGCAATGGAATTTTTGCAGTATAACGACAGTAATTAAGACACCGACGCTCTAAACCAACCTCTTAAGAATATCATACAACTAACTCCACAAACCATTCAACAATCAACTCCTCAATTAAATTAACAACATACAACATAATCATATTATACAATAATCATTCCTTCAACAACCCATTCATAGTTATACGCCTTCGTTCCAACTTAGTACATAGGCTATACGTACAATTCAAAATAGGTTATAACCAACTTAGTAATCTAATCATGATCAAAATAAAGACTACTAAATCAACATACATACGTATTTATATTAAGATAGGTTATACAATACATTATTTTACAACAACTAAGATAATCTCATGGCAATGACTCCTGCACATGAGACTCATCCACATACGACATATTTCTCTCTTCAAGAGGCACATACCTGTAGTCAGAATTAGTAACACCTGCATGCATGCAATAATTGGGAGTGAGCTTATATAAAACAAGCTTAGTGAGGATCTCATAGATCTCTAATAGTATTTACTAGACTCCTTGGAAATGATCCTTTGAGCAGTAAACATACAATAAACATCAATAACAATATAAACACATAACTATAATGACCAATAAATAAAGGATACTCTAGTTGGTGTAGCTCCAAACGCCATCATGATCTCAACCAACTTCTTATCACCCCCATGACACACACACCGGAGGTACCTTACTAGCCCTGCCCTACATGGTATCTCCACCCATGCGAGATGAGGGTAGCCTCTGATAGCCATGCCGTTTTCAACCCGACGGCCTGATACCGCCCGAGAGGTGGCATATACATATCAAGACTCAGCAATAAAAATAAACAATCAATCACAGGAGGACAACCTTTTCCGTTGACTATCTCCCGGTTCATCAATAATCAATGTTCAATAATCAATAATCAATAATGATCAATCAATTAATAACATTACAACAATACTACATCAATTACCCAATTAACAACTAAATAACTAAGTTAGATGACAAAGTAGGCCACCCAACTTAACATGCATTAGACATACAACCAAACCCTAATCTAACCATCAATAACTCACAATTCAATCACTCAAACACCACCCGATCATCTAAAGGCATATAACAACATTTTAAAGAAAGACAACCTAAACTTCTAATAATCATAACTTATATTCTACTAATCCAAACAATTCGAAACCAATTCCTATCACTCACTCACTCAATCAACTACATTAGCCCCCTCGAAAACCAACCAAAATACATCCAAATCAAGCCCAACAGCCCTAAAACCTCAACGCACCTAGGCTGAAATTTCTGAATTTTCACACCAACATCTCAATCAAAATTTCGGCATTACAACGGCACTACCCCGTATTTTACAAACTTTTACAAATCGATGGCAATCGATTCCAACCACTACACCTCAAAATAATCACCAAATAGCTAATAACTCAACTTTTAATACCCGAAAATAAAATTTCATGCTACAACGGTTCAAATCTGATATAAACGCATATAAACGATCCCTAGCATGCAATGAGCAATAATATGATATCAATTCAACTTTCGAACGGTTCAAAATGCAATTATACGCAAAAACATAAAAATGGCATTTTGAGATCTAGAATTTTTCTCTCACCTTTGATGTGTTTTGAAGCTACAAAGATGCTCAATGGATGCTCAAGATGTGGAATCAAGCTTTGGTTGATGAAGATTGGCCTTGAACTGCAAGTTCTATTGAAAAATCTCTTTGAAAAACCTTGAGTTTCTTTCTCTTTTTCTCTCTAATGGCTCTTGGCCATGTGTGTGTATGTGATGGTATTTTTGTGCTTTGCAAGTGTGTATTGATGCAATATAAGTAAAAGGTCAAACAATTAAAATAGTCAAAGTTAGTTTTATTTAGTCTTTTAATTATTTATAGCCTTTTAATTCATTTATTTGACTTTTCCTTTCTCAACTATTAAACGGACACCTACATTAATTCTAGACATTATATTTTAGGTGATAAAGAGTTTTACATTAAAACATCTTCACTCGCGTTGGCTTAAAACTCGTTTTCTTGCAAAAGAAAGTGTAAAAATCTTTAAAATTCCAAAACTGATTCCAAATCCGTTTTAATCAAACACAAGCCTATTAATACCTGAGAACTAGGTTTTAAAACGTTTAAAACACCCTTGTAAAAATTTTAGCAGACAAGTGCTCAAAACACTATTTACTAAAACCAGCGACAAAATTTTTGATTCCGTTTTTTATGAAAATTTCATGAATGCACATATAGCAAGTATTAGGAATATAAATCACATTTTTAACACATTCTGACTCATATAACACATAAACAGGTCAAAGCACGCAAAACGAGGTAAAACACGCAAATCGAAGTTAGGCAAAATATGGGGTCTCACAACGGTTATCTGTGTAGTGGATACCATCAAACAAACTATAATTGATTTAATGAGCCATTCCTAGTTTCACAGTCTGAATTAGTTCATACTTACATATGCATGGCTTAATCTTTGAGACAAGCATATGACTACTGGCAGGATCAACTAGGTAGCATTCTTCACTGACACCAGCGTCGCACAAGGCATGTAATCCCCTAAGGGTCGACGGCTCGAGACGAGCACACGACCCTCGTACGGGATTAGAGTGAGCAGCGTGGAACACGGGACGTGCTT
The DNA here is from genome assembly GCA_037974665.1 of Ehretia macrophylla. NCBI lineage: Eukaryota > Viridiplantae > Streptophyta > Magnoliopsida > Boraginales > Ehretiaceae > Ehretia > Ehretia macrophylla. The sequence continues at coordinate 26,779,718 of CM075779.1, read as the reverse complement.
AAGGGTTCCCCCCACGTCATCTACGGAGCCAGACGCAAGGCAAAAGATGGACGATGTGACTTTAGACTGCCTTCTTTGTAGGTATGCAACACAGGAAACCGACCAACAAACCGAGGCAATGTAAGCACTCGGCCCGCGAATGAAGAGGCAAGCAGGGGCGGATGTCGCTGCTCAAGTAGGAATACAACCAACCCATACAAGCCGACCACCACTCGCGTGCTATCACGTTCACTATGCCCAGACCACCAAGCCTGTAACCGTCCTACCGTCTAGGCAAACGAAGCCCTTCAAGCAGACGGAACCGGCGAGATGACCCGAGAACGCACCGCTAGGCACGAAGAATTTCTTAGGACAAGGAACAAGGGACGGGAACGGCACGAGGTGCATGACCAGGCTACATGTGGCAAGCTTAGAAGCCCACTTCGTGGTGGCCGATCAAGCACCGAGTGCACGCACTTCAGGTACCAACCGAAAGCAGATTTCGAGCCCCCGCGGTACTTGGATCGCCACGACACTAGACCATGTCCGTCGCATTATGACTCAGCGAGGACTATGGCGTCGTCTGCTAGGCGATTCACGCATCGTGCAAGCCCGTCGGAACACACCGTGAGACAGCTTCGAGGTAGCACGGTGCTTGGATCGCCACAACATTGAAGCTTTACCCATCGTCTCATCGCAACGCTCGCGTCGTCACTTAACGAGAGCCAAGGCCGTGTGCTAGGCGATTCGTGCATCGTGCATGCCCCTACTGTCCCCTTATATGCACCTGTATGCACTGAACAGGACAAGCAAACTACCTTCTTGCCCACGCAGTGCTTGGATCACCACAACACTAGACCACGTCCGTTGCATTATGACTCAGCGAAGACCATGGCGCCGTATGCTAGGCGATTCGTGCATCGCGCAGACCCATAGGAACACACCGTTGGACAGCTTCGAGGCAGCACGGTGTTTGGATTGCTACGACATTGAAGCTCTAGTCATCGTCTCAACGCAACACTCGCGTCGTCACTTAACGAAAGCCAAGGCCGTATGCTAGGCGATTCGTGCATCGCACATGCCCTTATCGTCCCCCTATATGCACCCGTATGCATGGAACAGAACAAGCAAACTACCTTCCTGCCCACGCGGTGCTTGGATGGCCACAACACTAGACCACGTCTGTCGCATTACGACTTAGCGAGGACCATGGCATCGTGTACTAGGAGATTCGTGCATCGCACAAGCACGTCGGAACCCACCGGGGGACGGCTTTAAGGCCGCATGGTTCTTGGATCGCCACGAAATTGAAGCATCAGCAATTGTCTCATTTGTGCCATGTGTGCTAGGCGATTCGCGCATCACACTTGCCCCCACCGTCCCCCAAGAGCCACCCAAGCCCACGCGGTGCTTGGATCGCCACGACACTAGACCATGGTCGCGCGTATCCACTAGGCAATAACCATGGCTTCATGTGCTAGGCGATTCGTGCATCGCGCAGGCCCAACGACACGTTGGGGGACAGGAATGTCCCCCAACGCATACCTAGCCGGTAGCATGGGGATGACTAATTTTTTGCTTGGGCAACCACACACCCCCTAATTAGCCATCCCAATGATATCGATAGTGTTGCGACACCAAGATGGATAATGAGGGGCGAGGAAAGCCACTACGTTTCTCATTAGCCATCCTGGTGCCGCGCCGAGGGACATGCGGGGGGACGCGGGGCGGGGGTGGCACGACACCAACGCACGGGTATGTAATGCAATACATCGGCGTGATTAACTCGGTAGGCATTCCTGCCCATAATATAGCCCACGATATAGTCCACGATATAGACCACATTGTGCCACGATGTGCCTACAATGTCCCCCTACACGGACATCGACCCGGGGGCTTGATGCCACATACCCCCTATATTACATTTAGATGCAAAAACTCAAGTGACAACAGTAACGTACATTTTGCTAGAGATTCATAATGGGTGTTTTATACTATAAATGGCCCCATGTGGCATGATCTTTGTGCCCAACATTCTCCTTATTGATAGCATATGATATCCAAATGCTTCAAGATTAATTTTCTTGAAAAAATATTTTTAATATTTAATAATTGCGAAAAATAGGGAAAAATCAAAAAAAATAGTAGAAAATTTAGAAAAATTTATATTAATTCATACATAAAGTTGTTAAATGATATTCCAATTTTTTTTTTCGAAAAATTAATTTTTAATATTTAAAAATTACAAAATATATGAAAAAATCAGAAAAAATACTAGAAAAATAAGGAAAATTTCTATTAATTCATAAATTAATTTTTTTACATGATATTTGGCGTTAAAATTTTTTTTGGTTGGATTGGGAACCCGATCAATCTAATTCGCCACACAAATGTGACGAACTGTTTATCGGACAAGGGAAATGTTAAGACTACTTTATAGATTCAGAAACCACTATAAAAAGGACATCAATGTCCACATTCGTATCATAATACATTCCGCATGCCCATTACCCTCGAATGCTTAACATTGCCTGTCGTGCCCAACATCCCCTTGTAGTACCAAAGCCGTCCCCCAACATCCCCCATCGTTCCCCAAGGGCACCCCCACAGTGCCCCAGCCATGTCCCAACAGTGGCCCAGCCGTGCCCCAACAGTGCCCTAGCCGTGCCCCAACAGCGCCCCATGAGCGCCCCGAGTACGCCACTTGCACTCACCATCGTGCGGTATGCGCGCCCCATACTTGCACATTCGTGCGGCACACGTGCCCCATGCGCGCACATTCATGCCGCATGGGCGCCCCATGACTACACCTTCGTGCGGTAAGGGCGTCCCATGAGCGCACCTTCGTGCGGCATGGGCGCCCCATGACCGTACCTTCGTGCGGCAGGGGCGTCCCATGAGCGCACATTCGTGCGGCATGGGCGCCCCATGCGTAGACCATCGTGTGCCATGGGCACCACATGCGCGCACCTTCGTGCGGAATGCGTGCACCATCGTGCGGCATGGGTACCCCATGAGCTCACATTCGTATGGTATGTGGGCCACATGCGCACACCTTTGTGCGACATGAGCGCCCCATGCGCCTACCTTTGTGGGGCATACGGGCACTATCGTGCGGCATGGGCGCCCCATGCACGTATTTTCATGCGATATGCAGGCCAGATGCGCGTACCATCGTGCGACACAGGCGTCCTATCCGCGCACCTTAGTGTGGCATGGGCGGCCCATGCGCATACCATTGTGCGGCATGTGCGCACCAGTGTGCAGCATCCTCGCCCAAGTGCTTTTCCCATCGTGCCCGATGCACGACCCCACTGCGCAACCACATTTCCAAGCCGTGCCCCAACAGCGTGCCAAGATGTAGCTCATCCGAGGCCCCAAGTACGTACCCTATTCGAGGCCCAATCATGTACCGTCGTGCAACATCGTGGGCAGCCGTGCCGCAACCGTTCAACAACGTGCCCAGCCGTGCCAAAGATAGGGGCAACATAACCTCAGTCACCGTTAATGCTAAGGGAAGAATGTTAGGCACCTCGGCGGGCCGACATCACACAAGATCGGATTAAAAATTTTTGCCATTTCTTATGAAGAAAGCATAAGCTGTCTGACACTTGGGCATTCGAGATGATGCGCGGGGTCGGCTGACAGTGGGCCCGTTAGCACTTGGGCATAGCACATAGCACTTAGGCATCATTTGGCATGGAGCTTGGGTGCACATGCACATAGTACTTGGGCATCAATGGGCATAACACATAGCACTTGGGCATCATTGGGCATAGCACATAGCACTTGGGTATTGCACTTTGGGCATTCGCACGTCGACACTTAAAACTTATGATGTCGACACTTGGGCATCATTGGGCATAGTATTTGGGTATAGCACTTGGGCATTCACGCGTCGACACTTAAAACTTGTGATGTCAACACTTGGGCATCCTTGGGCATAGCACATAGCACTTGGGCATCCTTGGGCATAACACATAGCACTTAGGCAAAATTGGGCATCATCTTTGCCTCGAAACCTCACAACACTTGCGGCGGTACTTATGCACGCAGCGAGCGTGGAAAACTAACTTGGGCTAATGTTATTCGGACTTGGTCGCAGAGCACTTTCCAACAGTTGGGCATTCGCGCGTTGACACTTGGGTTACAACTTATGACTTACTTAGGCACTTCGAGCCACACTTGGGGAGCGGCATAGGGCGTCGAACGTCTTGGCCCGTTTGGGGGAAATAGTGTTGGTTGATGTAATGGGACGAGATTGGATTGTGGATGGGATGGAGATAAACGAGGAGGGGGAAGGAACGAATCAGAGCGACAAAGGGCTGAATCTCAGTGGATCATGGTAGCAAGGCCACTCTGCCACTTACAATACCCCATCGTGTATTTAAGTCATCTGCAAAGGATTCTGCCCGCCACTCGAAGGGAATTGTACTTCAAGGCGGTCGGCGTGACGCTTCCGTTGTGATGGCTTGGCTAACGACATGTGCCCTTGGGGACGAAAGGCCCCTACTGCGGGTCGGTGAACGCGCGGTGAGCGAGCACATCGCTTTTAGTCCGAATTCTGACTTAGAAACGTTCAGTCATAATCCAGCGCACGGTAGCTTTGCGCCACTGGCTTTTCAACCAAGCGCGATGACCAATTGTACGAATCAACGGTTCCTCTCGTACTAGGTTGAATTACTATTGCAGCACTGTCATCAGTAGGGTAAAACTAACCTGTCTGACGACGGTCTAAACCCAGCTCACGTTCCTTATTGGTAGGTGAACAATCCAACACTTGGGGAATTCTGTTTCACAATGATAGGAAGAGCCGACATCGAAGGATCAAAAAGCAACGTCGCTATGAACGCTTGGCTGCCACAAGCTAGTTATCCCTGTGGTAACCTTTCT